>OY856411.1:1253336793-1254629793 GCA_963693085.1 Alisma plantago-aquatica | reverse complement strand
TACTTATTATTTAACATATTTTGGCCATTATGAGCATACTAGTTAGCAAAGGAAATATATGTGACATGTTCAATGAGTTTACTTATATGTTAACACATAATTAAGTTATTATGTTAATATAAAATGTTGATATCGAATCTTATGGCACTTAAATATGGTATATGCATTAATAATATACAATAAAGGAATAACATTACTCTTGTTGGGTCAAATCTAAGGAACCAATCTTACTAACCTTATAGTTAGGGAAAAAGATATAATCCTAGATTTCAATACGTTACAATGATTGTCAAGAAAGGCAAAGAAAAGTCCAATGTCAAAGGTAAATCTAAGAAAGGTATTAAATCTAGTAAAAAGTCTTCTACACTTAAGATAAAATGAGGAGAGGGTAAGGGATGCAATTTTCACCATTATCACCAGACTGGAGATTGGAAAAGAAATTGCCCTCTCTATCTTGAGGAACTAAAGAATAAGAAGAAGGGGATAGAGATCTCCACTTAAGCTATATATGTTATACAAATAAACTTATCTACTTCTCCATTAAGAATATTAGATACCGGATGTGGTCTCACATCTACTCAAATATGCATGATCTAAAAAAAAACTTGACCCTTGAACAAAGGGGAGGTGGAACTACATGTTACAAATGAAGCAAAAGTTGTTGCCACTGATGTAGGCACCTACTGTTTATCTCTGACTAGTGGGCTTGTAATAGAGTTAGAGAACTGCTATTATTTACCTTCCATAAATAAAAACATTATTTATGTATATTGTTTGGAAACAAATGGTTTTGTGTTTCTAATCAAGAAGGATCACAATTCTATTTCTAAAGATGAGATATTTTATGACAATGCCCCTATGTGCTTATGGTATTTATCTATTAGATCTTGAGACACATCAGTATAACATAAATGCTAAGAAGTTAAAAGTCAATGACTCAAATAAAACTTATCTCTAGCACTGTCGTCTAGGGCATATAAATGAGAAGCACATTCTAGACCCCATAAAAATGGATTTCCAGACTCTTTTGATTTTGAATCAATAAAGACATGTGAATCTTGGTTATTGGGTAAGATGACAAAAAGTAAATTTTATTCAAAATAGTGAGAGAGTGAGTGACTTATTAGGACTCATACATACTAATGTGCGGGGACATTATAGCACAAGTGCTAGAAGTGGATACCAATATTTCATCAATTTTACTGACGACTTCAATAGATTTGGATGTGTATCTTATGAAACATAAATCGATATCTTTCAAAATGTTCAAGAAATCCATGAATAAAGTAAAAAAAAATTGGAAAATGAATTATAGTACTTTTATCAGATGGAGGTGGTGAGTAATTAAGGCAAGAGTTTGAGGCCCTTCTAAGGGATTGTGGTATTGTTTCACAATTGGCCCAACCTAGAACACCCCAAGATAATGGTGTGTCAGAAAGAAGGAATTGCACCTTGTTGGACATGGAATGATTGAAATGGTGAGTTTATCCAATTTTCCATTTTTCTTTTTAGGGACATGTTGTTGAAACTGCCACATTTGAACTTAACCAAATACCTTTCAAATCCATTAAAAAGACACCATATATATGGAATTAGAAACATCCCAATATGTCTTTCAAGAAAGTTAGGGAATGTGAAGCAAATGTCAAATAGAAGTTATGTGAAAAGTTTGGACCCAAATAAGATAAATGTATATTTGTTGGGTGCCCTAAGTAAAATAAGGGTTACTATTTCTATATTCCATATGAAGACAAAGTGTTTGTTTCCACAACTATTGTATTCCTCAAAACTAAATTTATTTCCAAATGAACTAGTGGGAGGAAAATAGAACTTGAAGACGTTGAAGACCAACAAGATAACATTGAACCTATGAAGGTAGATAAGGAACAATTGGAACCACAACTATTGTTAAACCTCAAGTCCCTATCGTAACATAAGAACCTCAAAGGTCTAATAGGGCACATCTTGAACCAGAGAAATATGGATTTCTCATGAATTTAGAAGACAATGTGTTTTTCATTGAGGATGATGAGACAACAACCTACAAAAAGGTTATGAGAAATGGTTTGAAGCCATGGGATCTAAATGGACTCCATGCATACCAACAAGGTATGGACCTTGGTGGATCCACCTAAAGAGGTAAAACCCATAGGGTGAAAATGGGCCTTCAAGAATAAAATCAACATGAATAACAATTCACAAACCTATCAAAGGTAGATTGGTTGAAAAAGGTTTCATACAAGTTGAAGGTGTTAACTATTATGAAACTTTTTCACCAGTTTCCATGGTTAAATCCATCAATATAATGCTTGTCATTGCAACTTATCATGACTATTAGATTTGGCAAATGGAAGTTAAAACCACGTTCCTTAATGGGACTCTTCTTGAGGATGAGTACATGAAACAACATACGGGTTTTATTACTCCAAATGAAGCCAACAAAGTTTGTAAGCTACAAAGATCAATCTATGGATTGAAGGAAGCATCTCAGACATGGAAGCTTCATTTTGATTAAATAGTCAAACAATTTGTCCTTGTCCATTATGAAGATGAACCTTGTGTGTATAATAAGGTTAGTGGGAGCACAATTGCATTTCTCATATTGTATATAGATGACACACTATTGACGGCAAATGACATCCCTACCACATTGATAGGTTAAAACATGATTGGGAAATACCTTCTCCATATTGGAATTAGGTTAAGCATCCTATATACTAGGAATCAAGATCTATACAGATAGATCTAGAAGGATTCTTGGCCTAAGACAAAGTACATACATTGATAAAGTGATAAACATGTATACCATGTATAATTTCAAGAAAAAACTTATCCATGTATCATGGAATGAGTTTCTCTAGAACTCAATGTCCCAACTCTTTGGAAGAGCAAACACACATGAATAAGATTTCATGTGCCTATGTAATTGAATCGATCATGTATGCAATGATATGACTGTGTGCAGGTGTATCGTATGATTTGAGCATGATGAGCAGTTACCAATTCAAGCATGATAATGGTGACTCGATAGAATTAAAGAATATCCTTAAGTACTTGAGAAGAATGAAGGATCAATTACTAACATTTGGTGGTTAGGAAGAGATAATTGTGAAAGGTAACGGTGATGTAAAATTCCAAATTTATAAGGACAATCACTGTTCACAATCAAGATTCATGTTTTGACTAAACGATACAGTTGTAAGTTGGAAGAGTTCCAAGCAAGAGACAATGGTTGATTCTACAATAGGTGTCGAGTACATTTCTACCTCCAGTGCAACAAAGGAAGCAATATGAATCAAGAAGTTCATTAGTGAACTTGGGGTGGTTCCAACCATTGTAGACATAGTAGATCTTATTGCGACAATAATGGAGATATTTCACAAGCTAAGAAACCCAGATCGCGTCAACGTTCCAAGCATGTACTTAGGCGTTACCATCTCATACTTGAGATCATATAGTGAGGAGATAGAATTCTCTATAGAGTACCACATTTTGCTGATCGATTGGACTTAAGTTTAATAGTAATTGTCTCTAGTGCAAGTGGGAGACTATTGGTTATATGTCCTGAGAGCCATCATGTGATGATTGCAAAAATATCTTGTACTTAATTTGATTTTTTTAATATTTTTTTCAATATTGAGATTGTTATTAAACTAAATAATGTCCTAAGAGTGTTTTAACTCGATTAGATGTGGTTTGGTTAAATTACATGAAAATAATATCATATGTATAATAAACATATTCATCCTTGTAATGTCCCTAGTTTGTTATTATTGTGGATAGTATAGGATAACAACAATACACAATACTAAAATGCATAGTAAGTGATAAATATGTCTCTTTATTCATGATATTGATATCAACTCAGATACATGAGTACTTGTTAGAAAACAAGTTGCATTGGATAGACCAACATTGAGATTGACAAATGAAAGTCATGTAATGACATGTCAAAATCATGTCATAATGTGACAATGGTAAGTCTGATCCTCAAACTTGAAGTCACTAAAATAACACATGTTATTTTGTGTACTTTGATATGGGCCCAACATTCTATGACATACGAGTTGCCAAAAAAGTGGTGATTGGGTATATTTTGAAACATGGGGAACACTATGAGTGATGTATATGGAGTTTGTCCCTCTTTTAGGAGTGAATTCCCAACCACCTGATAAACAAGACTATGAAATGCATGGCCATCCTCATGTGAGTCAATTTATGATATTGAGCTCGCAATATCTTTAATAGTCTGATCTTATTCAAGGAACATGGATTGAACGTTAAGTGGATGGCATACCATGACTTAGTTTCAAATTGGATATCAATGACAACGGGATTATACAGTCATGTAAACATTAGTCACTTTATAGGTTGTAGTTGTTCCCTAACTAATTCCTATTACTTGGTGACAATGATGTGTTTCTAGATACTAATCTTTACTCATGTTGTTTTAAACATCACTACCATTGTAATTAGGAACCTATCTTGTCACACACATAAGGATGCATAAGGGAGTTGGGGTTCCAATGAAATAAATGATTAGAAAGGTTTTAAATCATAAAATGTTGATTTCCTATTTGAGTGATCATACAGAATGTCTGATAAGACAATTGGAATGATTGGGTCAGTGGATTAATTGATTGTCCAATGGTGAACTCACTTTTCCACTAGAATGACATCATCAGCCGATCAACAAACTTGATCGGCCGATCATAATGCAATATGGAAAGTCTCAAACTGGAAAAAAATTAGATTTGGATATTAACTAACCTGATTGGCCAATCAACTAGACCGATAGAATGATCAACTAGACCGACCGGCCGATCATAGTGCCCATAGGACTCTGATTGGAAAATCAACTAAACTGATCGGGCCATCAAAATTCTAGTCCAATTTTTTTAACATTGGACTATTTTTTGGATTGAGATAAAAAAGGGATTGGAATTAGGGTTTTTTAAGCCTATGACTCTCTTATATAAAGGGGACATGTCCCAAAGGGTTTGGCACATAATTTTTATATCTTTGAGATAAGTTGTCCGTCAAAATTCTTTCTTAGAGAGAGGAAGAACCTCAAAGTCACAATATAGGAGAAGAAATGGAGTTTCATGATGACTAGCACATCAACTCCTATTCCTCTTTGACTTGGTGACCAAGGTGGTGCACCACATTCTCCCTCATCTGTGTGGAAAAAGTAGAGGTTGAGATCTACAAGAGGAGGCTTGGACAAGTTGCTCCACAAGATGACAACAAGGTGTTGGGAAGAAGACAACCATGCAACAACTTGGTGGTCAACCCGAATCTCTTCTTGATCTATTTAGATTTCTTAGATGTTGTTATGGATCTAGAACCAAAATATTGAGTTCTTGAATGATAAAAGAAGTATCTAGTTGTTGGATAGCTAGTGTGTTAACCAAGATGAGTGAATAAGATGGACATAACTCAAGTTGTATATCCTTTATCCCTTCTTATGTATTTTTCTCTGAAGTTTTATAGATATAACTGATTAGACAACTAGGTATACAAGCAATATCTTTTTATCCAATTGCACCCCTTTCCAAAAACCCTACACTTCCTACCACCCTATAGCCACATAGAGGGCTACAGAATATAGAAATGCCTACAAAAAATTAAGGTTCTCCAATGTAGTAATATTGGAATAAAGAAAAGAAAAGATGAGTGCTCTTATGTTATAGCACTCAAATTCTCTTCCACAAACTCTTTCTTATCTTTGCATACCTACTTGGACTAGTGAACATCAAACCTAGCCCCCCATGCCCCCAGACATAGGCCAGTGAGTCCACTAATGTGGATAGACATATAAGATTGAATGATGGAAAGTGAAACAACATTCCTAGTTGTTTTAACTAATCCCTAAAATGGAACAATAATACTCAAATATTTATGAATATTACATTGCTTGTATGAGTTTTGTTGCCCTATAGTGGAAGTCTATGGATTTGGTGCTTTGATTTTATTTGATCTGTGAAAGAGGAGATAAGAGAAGTGGAATACATGTATTTAGTCATGCTTAAGCATATTTAGTTGATAAATATCTCCATGATTACATTTTTCATTTCTTGATTGATTGAAAATTGAAAAGCGATTTAGTTGGAGCATACTTGAGGGCAAGTAATTTTTTTTAAGATTGTAATGGTAATGAATCCTTTAATTGGTTCTTCATCTTGTATCCTTTTTTCCCATTATTCAGATCAAGATGTTCATGATGCATTCTATTCCCCAATGATACTCATTTATTATCTAATGTACTTATGGATGCTTTTTGTATGTTTTATAGGTACTTGACCACTACCCAATGAAAGGGAGAGAAAGAGATTGATCATAGGGATTCATCAACCTTCTAGGAGTCCAATGATATACCAAGATCTCCTCAAACATACCCCAAGTGATCAAGGGATGAAGAAAAACTCTTGATGAATGACCAAGTGAAGGATTAGAGTGAAAGAGAAAAACCCTTAAAACTATTGTGGTACATCAACACAACCATGTCTTGTCTCCTAATGATAGAGTTTTCAAGGAAGAAACACCTGCCTTAGAATAGCCTCAAATGACTTGAGAATGGTTACTGGCAATTGATGGACAAAATGGTTGTTCCACTTCCTCATGCTGAATGAGCTCCCAACTCTCACATTCCTTGTAAAAACTTCTCCTGCATTATGGATATTCCATCATGGTTTCAACCCTCCATACATTATAATTAGTTACCAGGAACACATGTTCTATCAGCCTTAGTCACAACCATTCTACCAAGAATGATTGTCCTACCTCTGCTCAACCATGTTTGTTCTGACCAGAATGGTCGTGTTGCTTAACTCGTTTCCTCACCAACAACTTGAGATATACCCTATTTTTTCCATGAGCATTTCCTCCCACCATGTTAATGATGGGTAGAACTACTGTTATACCTAGGAAACCCTAGTTTTTCTACGCTATTTTTACCACTTTGCCCCACACTTACCCTAGCTACCCTAGGATACTATGTAATCCTAAGTGACGTCTAGGATGAGGAGGTTAGCTCATTTACTCCCCCTATCCTCGACCTACTCATTTCTCACCTACTTCCCATATAGACATTTCATGTTCACACCAAAACCCTAGTTTTCTAGGGTTTTAACCTTTCTCCACCCCATTTCATATTGACTATGCACCATCTAGAGAAGGAGGAAACTACATCATCATCCGTATATTTCTACTCTTGTTCTTCCATTCTTTTTGTCCTTTCTTTGATCATGTGTAGACATGCCCCTGGTAAATGCATATTTATACATTTTGTTGCATATTTTAAATCTCTCTTTAGGAGCATTTCATTCACTATTCTCTAAATTTAGAGTAAATTGTCTCAATTTAACTTTTATCACCTTTATTGGAGTTTTTACTGGATGTAGCTGACTTATGTAGGGAAATGATCAAATATATTAAAATCCCAAGAAGACCCAAAGAAACAAGCAACTCAATTGTCTATCTTCAACCTCTCAAGCCTCCCTATCAATCAAAAAACTCATCCACTCATTCAACTCACACAAACAAGATATCATCTCCTCAGAACTCTAATCGATGGATTGAAACTCTCAGTCAACCAATTCCTCAATGAAGATTTAGTCTAGCCAGATCATCCATACGACTGACTCATTTTGAACTAGATGATTGGACTTCCTTGGAGTCAAAGAGGCAAATAAAACTATTTCACAACACCACCAACAACCACCTTACGGTTTCATTGAACCAACGCTGACATTGAAGCCAGTCGAGCTACTGGAGCCCCAATCATTCAGCCCATGTACAATCTAATCAAAGACAAATTAGGAAAGTCATAATTGTAGTCAAAGTATGGCCCACTCATTTTTGGGTTAAGAAATTGACCATGCCAATTGACCGACTAGATTCCCAATCGATCGATCAACACCCCAAATTCAGCTGACCCAGCCACCAATAGCACAGTTCTATGGTTTTTCACCCCTCCTTCCCCCCTATAAAAAGAGGGGGGACTCCAAAGTCAAAGAGATCTTTTCTCATCTCATTATTTATCCACCCCCTATCATCTTAGAGTCCTTTTTGAGAGAAAGAAATAAGGAAAGGGGAGACATAGTTTAGGGTTTTTACCACTCCTTCCTCCCTATAAAAGGAGGGATGACTCCAAAGACAAAGACATATCTTCTCATCTCATACTTTAGCCACCCCCTATCATCTCAAAGCCATGTATGGGAGAACTGAACAAGGAATGGAAAGATAGAGTTTGCAAGTATTATTGTCATTATGAATTCTCCTCTTCCAATCATTATTCTTTGTTCTATGAGATTGAGTATATCTTCCAATGCTACGGCATGGGGACTAGCCCCCTGAGAAGTGTTGTCTTAGCAAACTGTAACTCATTTTAGATAAATAAAAGATGTTTCTCCATTCATTTAACAACTTGATTTATGAACTGATCATTCTATGACCATTATGATCCATAACATTTAGACCCTAGACATATGGACATGAACATCAAACGAAACTCACAAGTCTCACGATGAGACCCCAGATAGAAACTTGTTGGAAGATTGGACCAAAACCCATAGAACATCGAGACCTCAGGTATGCGGGTAGTTCGATCCATGGGATATTTTTCTAAGAAAACAAATCTACATGGCCATAATATAATATTATCCAAAAAAGGATTAATAGTATCTAAAATAATTATGAAGGCTCATGGTGGTGAAACACGAACCTCCAAAAATTATAATAAATTGAATTAAAACCCAACCTTAATCAATTTCCTCCAGCAAGTTTACTTTTGTTTCCTTTATACAAGTTTCCTTTTTCTAGTTCTCTTGATGATTTAGTTTAATTCTGCAACTTTACTTTGTTATTCATTTTCCTTTGGTAATTTAGTTTACTTCCATAAGTTACTTTCTTGTTCTAGTTTATTTAACTCCTCTCAAATCTAGAATTTACTTCTTTTAATCACAATTGGTTTGGATTGAAGCTTACAAATACCATTCTTTGGAAGACCCCTTCTATACTTGAACCAATATGCTTGTTTTCAAAAGGGTTGTTTGCCGTTAAAATGGTAAATTCTAGGGAAAATTTCCCTAGGGGATTTGATGTGTAACAATGACACATGAAATCTTGGCGCCATTGCTGGGGATGGAGGTTTCAATTTTTGACATTCATTCTTATCTTCTTGAAATCTACTCTTCCATTTTTTGACTCCTTTAGAAAATCAAGCAGTGTATGTGGCGCTCTAAAGGCATTTCCAAAACACTACTTTTTTTATCCTAAAATTGACATGACTTTCCATCATCTAAACAAGATCCATTAGATTAGGATGGCCCAAGAAGAAGAAATCAACCAATAGATAGAGTTTTCCTTAGCCACATGAAGAGAGGCCATTACAACCGAATCAAAGGTTGTTGTCATCTCCAAGTTAGAAACCCAAGCCTCTGCCCTTCATGAAGTAGAATGACAAAAGTTACTCAAGGACTACTCGGTCCCCTTGATTATCAAAGCATTGCACCCTATCATGCCCCCTTATATCACCACTCTACAGTTTGAATACACACATAGTGGATCACCATGCTTTAGAGCAACACGCTCACCAGAAGATTTGGCAAATTTTTTTGAGACTATCTTCAATGCTTTACTGATCTCTGAGCTTTGTTCAAGATCCCAAGCATCTCATACGATGTCCTTCAATTATGACTTTTTAAATATTCTATAATGGATCTATCCAGCAGTTGGTATAATGCAATGGAGGGTGATCTCATCACCACATGGGAGCCTCTCCGATAAAATTTCTTGAGAAGTTCTATCCTTTGTCCCTCATCTACTGAATTTGGGGTTAGATCATGCTATTTAAGATGTCTCTGAGAGAAACCTTAGGAAAATCTTCATAGAGATTCAAGGAACTTATTAGTTGTTGCCTCATCACAACATCTTTCCAGTATAATTAATCGAAACCTTCTATCATGGTGTTGACAAAGATACAAAGACATTCTTTGATACCTCATTTGGAGGTAATTTTATGTTTCAAAGTTTCAACAATGCATGGGATGTCATAAAGAGAAGCTCTGAGATGCAAGCCCAATCTACTCAAGGGAAAGGAGGCATTCTCACAATAGCTAAGGCCGAAGATAGCACTAAGCTAAAGTCCATTATCGAAAGCCTCAAGATGCTAGCCTTGAAGCAAGACCGACTGGAAACCTCTTTTAATGCTTATGAAAGAAGAGGAAGACCCCAAAAATAACACAAAAATGTCCACTACTCTATAACATCCCCATGTAACCTAAAAATGGGTAGCTAATGGAGGACCTCAAATCCATCCATAGTATTCTAATCCAAGCTTACTATAATCTAAATCAAAATAGAAATAACCATGGCTTTCAATATGGAAACCCTGTCAGAGAAGAAAATGTGACACAACAATGTTCTTCTCAAATGAACTACCAAGGTTGTCCACCCCCCATGGTTCCAATATAATAGTCAACAAAACTTCAAAAACCAAGGAAATTATCGGGGAAATTTCCCATTCAGGGTCAACAATTCCAAAGCCTTAATCAAGCACCCTAGACGCAACAACCAAATCACATCCACCCTACTGAAGAATAGTTAGTCAAGTTGAAATATCTGATCATATCCCAAATGGCTTCTCTAAAGGCAACAAACTCCTAGTGGCTCAACTCGTTACTAACCAACACCCTCCAATAGGGGCCTTTGGTGGAAAACCTAAGAATAATTTTAAGCATCCTAATCAACTAAAAGTCATCTCCACCCATTCAGGGAGCATGTATGCTCCTTCTCCTCCCCTCCCTGAGAGGCCTCCCATCATCCCCTTTAAGTTCGACAATAATGACATATGTTGATTGGAAAAGACAATCTGCCAGAAGAAGTTGCTAATCCCAGGGTAGAAAGCCCCCCCCATTACTGAAGCTTCACCAGTTGAAATTGGAGAGCCCAACGTGCCAATATACAGGCTACATTCTCCTTATCAAGCATGCCTCAAGAATAGACTGGATACCGGATTCATGAATCTGATGCTATGAAGAAACTCCATGTGGACATCCCCTTCATGGGTTCTCTTTTAGAAATGCCCTCATGGTCCAAGTATTTGAAATCCCCATTCACTGGAAAATACACCACTATAGAATACAAGACTGTGAAGCTTGTAAGAACTACCTCTAACATTATCCTGAATAAGATGCCCAAGAAACAAAAAGACCATGGATCCTTTGTAATCAATTGTTATTTAGACGACAACACTTGTTGAAAAGGGATCACGGATTAGGCGTCAATATCTTAATTATGGCTCATAGTCTATGTCAAAGATTATGTTTCATAGATATGCTACCGACTACAGTGGCTATCTAACTTGTGGATTCATCTACGACAAAACCCATGGACATCATTGAGGATGTACCTGTGAGAGTTAATAAGGAACTATGTTCTTTGCAATTTCATCATCATGGGAATTAAAGGAGATCTTCATTATACCCTCATCTTCGACCTCCCTTTTCTGGATAGAGCTTGTGCCTTGATATATGTGGAGGTGGGCACCATTCTCCTACAACTAGGACGTCAAACTATGGAGTTTTTAGTTTTTGAAAGCATGAAGGGCCCCAATTTTCAAGAAGAAATTTATTTGCTCAATTGTGTGAACAAACTGTCTCAACTCAGACAAGAATGGGAGTTCTATGAGGATCCACTGCAAACAACCCTTGCAACACCAAATGAATCTGACTTTGACAATTGGGCAGATTCATCAATGTCAAGCCCATCTTGACACATTTGGAAAAGACACTCTATCTGAATTTGAAGATCTCAAAATGATCTCTGTTGTAGGGGAAAAAAAGACCAGCCACTAAAGGATCTTGAAATTAAGATCCTTCTAGCATGACTCAAGTATGTCTTCCTTGATGAAAAAGAAACTTGTCATGTAATAATCAATTCTGATCTTACATTCAAACAAGAAATCATGCTCATGTTAGAATTAAGAAAGTAGAAATCCACCTTGGGATATAATATGACAGGCCTAAAAGGGTTAGTCAAACCATCTATATACACTAAATCCCCATGGTGGAAGAATACAAGCCCTCAAGAGACCCTCAACACAAGTTGAATCTCAACATGAAAGAAGTTGTCCATCTTGAGGTCATCAAGCTTCTCACCACAAGAATTATGTATCCGATCTCCAAATCCCCATGGGTCACTCCTATCCAAGTTTTTCCAAAAAAGGAAGGCACTACCGTGATACAAAATGATCGGGATGAACTCATCCCCACTTGCACTATTACTGGGTGGAGGATGTGCATTGACTACCACAAACTGAGAAAAGTTGCCAAAAAGGACCACTTTCCACTTCCCTACTATCAAACAATTGTTCAACATAAATAGCACATCTATGTCTCATCATCCGCTCTAATAAGGACATACATACCAAACATGCAGTTAAAATATTCATATAACCCTCAAAGACCCAAGAAGAACTTGCATATATAAGATCTACCTTCATGGATCAAAAATCACTCCATACATTTTGACATATAAGCATTTTGAGGGACACTAATTCCTCATGTGGTGTCAACACGTAAACTTGTCAAATAGTCCATGTGTACAGTCTTGTACACATGTGTACAGTCTTGTACACATGTGTACAGTCTTGTACACATGTGTGCAGTCTTGTAAGACCATGTGAACAGTCTTGTACACATATGTACATTCTTGTACACATATGTACAGTCTTGTACACATATGTACAGTCTTGTACACATGTGTACAATCTGTATGACCATATGTACAACATTGTAGGGCCATGTGTACACCTTTGTACACATGTGTACAGTCTTGTCCACATGTGTACATTCTTGTTGGACCATGTGCACAATCTTGTACACATGTACAATCTTGTGCACATGTCTATAGTCTTTTAGGACCATGTGTACAGTCTTGTAGGACCGTGTGTACATTCTTGTACACATATGTACAGTCTTGTACACATGTGTACAATCTTGTAGGACCATGTGTACAGTCTTGTAGGACCATGTGTACTGTCTTGTAGGACCATATGTACAGTCTTGTACACATGTATAGTCTTGTAGGACCATGTGTAAAGTGTTATAGGACCATGTGTACAATTTTGTACACATGTGTACAGTCTTGTACACACGTGTACAATCTTATACACATGTGTACAGTCATATAGGATCATGTGTACAGTCTTGTAGGATTATATGTACAGTCTTGTATACATGTGTAAAGTCTTGTAGGCCCATGTGTATAGTTTTGTAGGACCATGTGTACAGTGATATACATATGTGTACAGTCTTGTAGGACCATGCATACAGTCTTGTAGGACCATGTGTACAGTCTTGTACACATGTGTACAGTCTAGTACACATGTGTACAGTATTGTACACATGTGTACAATTTTGTAGGACCATGTGTACAATCTTGTACACATATGTACAGTCTTGTACACATGTGTACAGTCTTGTAAGACCATGTGTACATTCTTGTACATGTATGTACAGTCTTGTACACATGTGTACAATCTGGTAGGACCATGTGTACAGTCTTGTAGGACCATGTGTATAGTCTTGTACACGTGTGTACAGTTTTGTAATACCATGTGTATAGTCTTGTAGGACCATGTGTATAGTCTTGTAGGATCATGTGTATAGTCTTGTATACATGTGTACAGTCTTTTAGGACCACATGTACAGTCTTATACCCATATGTATAGTCTTGTACACATGTGTACATTTTGGTAGAACCATGTGCACAGTCTTGTAGGACCATGTGTATAGTCTTGTACACATGTGTATAGTCTTGTAAGACCATGTGTACAATCTTGTAGGACCATGAGTACAGTCTTGTAGGACCATGTGTACATTCTTGTACACATATGTACAGTCTTCTAGGACCAAGTGTACAGTCCTATAAGATTATGTGTACAGTCTTGTACACATATGTACAGTCTTGTATGACCATGTGTACTTTCTTGTACACATATGTACAATATTGTATACATGTGTTAGTCTTGCCGAACCATGTGTACAGTCTTGTACACATATGTACAGTCTTGTACACATGTGTACATTCTTGTAGGACAATGTGTATAGTCTTGTAGGACCATGTGTACAATCTTTTACACATGTGTACAGTCTTGTAAAACCATGTGAACAGTCTTGTAGGACAATGTGTACCGTCTTGTACACATGTGTATAGTCTTGTAAACATGTATACAGTCTTGTAGGGCCATGTGTACAGTCTTGTAGTACTATGTGTATAGTTTTGTAAACATTTGTACAATCTTGTAAGACCATGTGCACTGTCTTGTAGGACCAAGTGTATAGTCTTGTACACATATGTACAGTCTTTACACATGTGTACAGTCTTGTAGGACTGTGAGTATAGTCTTGTTAGACCATGTGTACAGTCTTGTACACATGTGTACAGTTTTGTAGACCATGTGTACAGTCTTGTAAACATGTGTAGAGTCTGGTAGGACAATGTGTACAGTCTTGTAGGACCATATGTATAGTCTTGTACACATGTTTATAGTCTTGTAAGACCATGTGTACAATCTTGTAGGACCATGTGTATAGTCGTATAGGACCATGTGTACAGTCTTGTACACATGTGTACAATTTTGTAGAACCATGTGTACAGTCTTGTAGACCATGTGCACAGTCTTGTACACATGTGTACATTCTTGTAAGACCATGTGTATAGTCTTGTAGGACCATGAGTACAGTCTTGTAGGACCATGAGTACAGTCTTGTAGGACATTGTGTACAATCTTGTACACATGTGCACAGTCTTCTAGGACCATGTGTACAGTCTTGTAGGATTATGTGTACAATCTTGTACACATATGTACAGTCTTGTAGGATGATGTGTACATTCTTGTACACATATGTACAGTCTTGTACACATGTGTACAGTCTTGTCGGACCATGTGTACAGTCATGTACAAATATGTACAGTCTTGTACACATGTATACAATCTTGTAGGACAATGTGTATAGTCTTGTAGGACCATGGGTATAGTTTTTTACACATGCGTACAGCCTTGTAGGACCATGTGTACAGTCTTGTATGCATGTGTACAGTCTTGTACACATGTGTAGAGTTTTGTAGGACCATGTGTATAGTCTTGTACAAATATGTACAGTCTTGTACATATGTATAATGTCTTGTAGGACCATGTGTACAGTCTTATAGGACCATGTGTACAGTCTTGTACACATGTGTATAGTCTTGTACACGTGTACAGTTTTATATGACCATGTGTACAATCTTGTACACATATGTATAGTCTTGTACACATGTTTATAGTCCTGTAAGACCATGTGTACACTCTTGTACACATATACACGGTCTTTTACACATGTGCAAAGTCTGGTAGGGCCATGTTTACAGTCTTATAGGACCATGTGTACAGTCTTGTACACATATGTACAGTCTTGTAGGACCATGTGTATAGTCTTGTACACATGTGTACAATCTTGTAGGACCATGTGTACGATCCTTTACACATATGTACAGTCTTGTGCACATCTGTATAGTCTTGTAGGACCATGTGTGCTGTCTTGTAGGACCATGTGTACAGTCTTGTACACATATGTACAGTCTTATACACATGTGTATAGTCTTGTACAGATGTGTATAGTTTTGTAGGACCATGTGTACCATCTTGTACACATGTGTACAATCTTGTACACATGTATATAGTCTTGTAGGACCATGTGTACAGTCTTGTAGTACTATGTGTACAGTCTTGTACACATTTGTACTGTCTTGTAAGACCATGTGTATAGTCTTGTAGGACCATGTGTACAGTATTGTACACATATGTACAGTCTTGTACACATTTGTACAGTCTTGTTGGACCGTGTATATAGTCTTGTTGGACCATGTGTACAGTTTACACATGTATATAATTTTGTAGACCATGTGTACAGTCTTGTACACATATGTATAGTCTTCTAAACATGTGTACAGTCTTGTAGGACCATGTGTACAATCTTGTACATATGTGTACAGTCATGTACCCATGTGTATAGTCTGATAGGACCATGTGCATAGTCTTGTAGGACCATATGTACAGTCTTCTACACATGTTTATAATCTTGTAAGACCATGTGTACAGTCTTGTAGGACCATGTGTACAGTTTTGTACACATATGTACAGTCTTGTAGAACCATGTGTACAGTCTTATAGACAATGTGTACAATTTTGTAAGACCATGTGTACAGTCTTGTAGGACCATGCGTACAGTCTTGTAGGACCTTGTGTACAGTCTTGTATACATGTTTACAGTCTTCTAGGACCGTGTGTACATTCTTGTAGGATTATGTATACAGTCTTGTCCACATATGTACAGTCTTGTAGGACCATGTGTACATTCTTATACACATATGTATAGTCTTGTACACATGTATACAGTCTTGTCGAACCAACTGTACAGTCATTTACCCATATGTATAGCCTTGTACACATGTGTACAATTTTGTAGGACAATGTGTATAGTCTTGTAGGACCATGTGTACTGATTTTACACATGCATACAGCCTTATAGGACCATGTGTACAGTCTTGTACGCATGTGTACAGTCTTGTACACATGTGTACAATTTTTTAGGACCACGTGTATAGTTTTGTACAAATATGTACAGTCTTGTAGTACTATGTGTACAGTCTTGTAGTACTATGTGTACAGTCTTGTACACATTTGTACAGTCTTGTAAGACCATGTGTACAGTCTTGTAGGACCATGTGTACAGTCTTGTAGGACTGTGTGTATAGTCTTGTTGGACCATGTGTACAGTTTTGTACACATGTGTACAATTTTGTAGACCATGTGTACAGTATTTTACCCATATGTATAGTCTTGTACACAATGTACAGTCATGTAGAACCATGTGTATAATCTTGTACATATGTGTACAGTCTGGTAGGACCATGTGTACAGTCTTGTAGGACCATATGTACAGTCTTGTTAACATATTTATAGTCTTGTAAGACCATGTGTACAGTCTTATAGGACCATGTGTACAATCTTGTTGGACAATGTGTACAGTCTTGTACACATGTTTACAGTCTTGTACAACCATGTGTACACTTCTATAGACCATGCATATAGTCTTGTACACATGTGTATTATCTTAGAAGATCATGTGTACAATATTGTAGGACCATGAATACAGTCTTGTAGGACCTTGTTTATAGTCTTGTACACATGTGTACAGTCTGCTAAGACCATGTGTACAGTCTTGTAGGATTATGTGTACAAACTTGTACACATATGTACATCCTTGTAGGACCATGTGTACATTCTCGTACACATATGTACAGTCTTGTACGTATGTGTATAGTCTTGTAGGACCATGTGTACAGTCTTGTACACATATGTACAATCTTGTAGGACAGTGTGTAGAGTCTTGTAGGACCATGTATAAAGTCTTGTACACTTATGTACAGTCTTGTAAGACCATGTGAACAGTCTTGTAGGACCATGTGTACTGTCTTGTACACATGTGTATAGTCTTGTAGGACCATGTGTACAGTCTTGTAGGACCATGTGTATAATCTTGTAGGACCATGTGTATAGTCTTCTATACATTTGTACAGTCTTTTAAGACAATGCGTACATTTTTGTAGGACCATGTGTATAATCTTGTAGGACAATGTGTACAATCTTGTACATATGTGTACAGTCTTGTACACATGTATATAGTCTTGTAGGACCATGTGTACAATCTTGTACACATGTGTACAATCTTGTACACATGTGTACGGTATTCTAGCACCATGAGTACAATCTTGTAGGACCATGCGTACAGTCTTGTAGGACAATGTGTAAAATCTTGTAGGACCATGTGTACATTCTCGTAGGACCATGTGTACAGTCTTGTAGAACCATGTGCACAATCTTGTACATATGTGTATATTCTTGTACACACGTGTACAGTCTATTAGGACCATGTGTACAGTCTTGTAGGACCATGTGTATAGTCTTGTACACATGTGTACAGTCTTGTAAGACAATGTGTACAGACTTGTAGGACCATGAGTACAGTCTTGTAGGACCATGTGTACAGTCTTCTAGGACCATGTATACAGTCTTGTAGGATTATGAGTACAGTCTTGTACATATATGTACAGTCTTGTAGGAGCCTGTGTACTTTCTTGTACACATATGTATAGTATTGTATGCATGTGTACAATCTTATCGAACCATGTGTACAGTCTTGTACACAAATGTACAGTCTTGTACAGATGTGTACATTCTTGTAGGACAATGTGTACAGTCTTGTAGGACCATGTGTACAATCTTATACACATGTGTATAGTCTTGTAAGACAATGTGAACAGTGTTGTAGGACCATGTGTACCGTCTTGTACACATGTGTATAATCTTGTACACATGTATACAGTCTTGTAGGATGATGTGTATAGTCTTGTAGTACTATGTGTACAGTTTTGTACACATTTGTACAGTCTTGTAAGACCATGTGTACAGTCTTGTCGGACCAAGTATACACTGTTGTACACGTATGTGCAGTCTTGTACACATGTGTACAATCTTGTAGGACTATGGGTATAGTCTTGTTGGACCATGTGTACAATCTTGTACACATGTGTACAGTTTACACATGTGTGCAATTTTGTAGACCATGTGTACAATCTTATACAGATATGTGGAGGCTTGTACACATGTGTAGAGTGTGGTAGGATCATGTGTATAGACTTGTAGGACCATATGTACAGTCTTGTACACATGTTTATAGTCTTCTAATACCATGTGTACAATCTTGTAGGACCATGTGTACAGTCTTGTACATATGTGTATAGTTTTGTAGAACCAAGTGTACCGTCTTGTAGACCATATGTACAGTTTTATACACATGTGTACAGTCTTATAAGACAATGTGTATAGTCTTGTAGGACCATGAGTGCAGTCTTGTAGGACCTTGTGTACAGTCTTGTACGAATGTGTAATGTCTTGTAGGACCATGTCTACAGTCTTGTAGGATTATGTGTACAGTCTTGTACACATATGTACAGGCTTGTAGGACCATGTGTACATTTTTGTTCACATATGTACAGTCTTGTACACATGTGTACAGTCTTGTCGGACCATGTGTACAGTCATATACACATATGTACAGTCTTGTACATATGTGTACAATCTTATAGGACAATGTGTATAGTCTTGTAGGACCATGTGTACAGTTTTTTATACATGCGTACAACCTTTTAGGACCATGTGTACAGTCTTGTACGCATGCGTACAGTCTTGTACACAAGTGTACAGTTTTGTAGGACCATGTGGTTAGTCTTGTACAAATATGTACAGTCTTGTACACATATATGATGTCTTCTAGGACCATGTGTACAGTCTTGTACACATGTGTATAGTCTTGTACACTTGTGTACAGTTTTGTAGGACCATGTTTACAATCTTGTACACATATGTATAGTCTTTTACACATGTTTATAGTCTTGTGAGACCATGTGTACACTCATGTACACATATGTACAGTCTTGTGCACATGTGTAAAGTCTGGTTGGGCGATGTGTACAGTCTTGCAGGACAATGTGTACAGTCTTATACACATATGTGCAGTCTTGTAAGACCATGTGTACAGTCTTGTAGGACCACGTGTACAGTCTTGTAGGACCATGTGTAAAGTCTTGTACACATGTGTACAATCTTGTAGGACCAGGAGTACGGTCCTTTACATATATGTACAGTCTTGTACACATGTGTATAGTCTTGTAGGACCTTGTGTGCAGTCTTGTAGGACCATGTATACAGTCTTGTACATATGTGTACAGTCTTGTATACATGTGTACAGTTTTGTAGGACCATGTGTATAGTCTTGTACTCATATGTACAGTCTTATACATATATGTACAGTCTTGTACACATGTGTACAGTCTTGTAGGACCAAGTGTACATTCTTGTACACATGTGTACAGTCTTGTACACATGTGTACAGTCTTGTACACATGTGTATAGTCTTGTACACATGTATATAGTCTTGTAGGACCATGTGTACAGTCTTGTAGTACTATGTGTTCAGTCTTGTACACATTTGTATAATCTTGTAAGACCATGTGTACAGTCTTGTAGGATCATGTGTACAGTCTTGTACACATATGTACAGACTGGTACACATGTGTACAGTCTTGTTGGACCGTGTGTATAGTCTTGTTGGACCATGTGTATAGTTTTGTACACATGTGTACAGTTTTGTAAACCATGTGTACAATCTTGTACACATATGTACAGTCTTTTACACAAGTGGACAGTCTTGTAGGACCATGTGCACAATGTTGTACATATGTGTACAGTCTTGAACACATGTGTACAGTCTAGTAGGACCATGTGTACAGTCTTGTAAGACCATATGTACAGTCTTGTACACATTTTTATAGTCTTGTAAGACCATGTGTACAGTCTTGTAGGACCATGTGTACAATTTTGTAGGACCATGTGTACAAGACTACAGTCTTGTAGGACCATGTGTAAAGTCTTGTAGAACCACGTGTACAGTCTTGTAGACCATGTGTACAGTCTTGTACACATGTGTACAGTCTTGTAAGACCATGTATTCAGTCTTTTAGGACCATGAATACAGTCTTGTAGGACCTTATGTACAATCTTGTACATATCTGTACAGTCTTCTAGGACCATGTGTACAGTCTTGTAGGACCATGTGTATAGTCTTGTACACATGTATACAGTCTTGTAAGACCATGTGTACAGACTTGTAGGACCATGAGTACAGTCTTGTAGGACCATGTGTACAGTCTTCTAGGACCATGTGTACAGTCTTATAGGATTGTGTGTACAATCTTGTACACATATGTACAGTCTTGTAGGACCATGTGTACTTTATTGTAGGACCATGTGTACAGTCTTGTAGGACCATGTGTACAGTCTTGTACACATATGTACAGTCTTGTAGGACCATGTGTATAGTCTTGTACACATGTGTACAATCTTGTAGGACCATGTGTATGATCCTTTACACATATGTACAGTCTTGTGCACATCTGTATAGTCTTGTTGGACCATGTGTGCTGTCTTGTTGGACCATGTGTACAGTCTTGTACACATATGTACAGTCTTATACACATGTGTATAGTCTTGTACAGATGTGTATAGTTTTGTAGGACCATGTGTACCGTCTTGTACACATATGTACAATCTTGTACACATGTATATAGTCTTGTAGGACCATGTGTACAGTCTTTTAGTACTATGTGTACAGTCTTGTACACATTTGTACTGTCTTGTAAGACCATGTGTATAGTCTTGTAGGACCATGTGTACAGTATTGTACACATATGTACAGTCTTGTACACATTTGTACAGTCTTGTTGGACCGTGTATATAGTCTTGTTGGACCATGTGTACAGTTTGCACATGTATATAATTTTGTAGACCATGTGTACAGTCTTGTACACATATGTATAGTCTTGTACACATGTGTACAGTCTTGTAGGACCATGTGTACAATCTTGTACATATGTGTACAGTCATGTACCCATGTGTATAGTCTGATAGGACCATGTGCACAGTCTTGTAGGACCATATGTACAGTCTTCTACACATGTTTATAATCTTGTAAGACCATGTGTACAGTCTTGTAGGACCATGTGTACAGTTTTGTACACATATGTACAGTCTTGTAGAACCATGTGTACAGTCTTATAGACAATGTGTACAATTTTGTAAGACCATGTGTACAGTCTTGTAGGACCACGAGTACAGTCTTGTAGGACATTGTGTACAGTCTTGTATACATGTTTACAGTCTTCTAGGACCATGTGTACATTCTTGTAGGATTATGTATACAGTCTTGTCCACATATGTACAGTCTTGTAGGACCATGTGTACATTCTTATACACATATGTATAGTCTTGTACACATGTATACAGTCTTGTCGAACCAACTGTACAGTCATTTACCCATATGTATAGCCTTGTACACATGTGTACAATTTTGTAGGACAATGTGTATAGTCTTGTAGGACCATGTGTACTGATTTTACACATGCATACAGCCTTATAGGACCATGTGTACAGTCTTGTACGCATGTGTACAGTCTTGTACACATATGTACAATTTTGTAGGACCACGTGTATAGTTTTGTACAAATATGTATAGTCTTGTAGTACTATGTGTACAGTCTTGTAGTACTATGTGTACAGTCTTGTACACATTTGTACAGTCTTGTAAGACCATGTGTACAGTCTTGTAGGACCATGTGTACAGTCCTGTAGGACCGTGTGTATAGTCTTGTTGGACCATGTGTACAGTTTTGTACACATGTGTATAGTTTACACATGTGTACAATTTTGTAGACCATGTGTACAGTCTTTTACCCATATGTATAGTCTTGTACACAATGTACAGTCATGTACAACCATGTGTATAATCTTGTACATATGTGTACAGTCTGGTAGGACCATGTGTACAGTCTTGTAGGACCATATGTACAGTCTTGTAAACATATTTATAGTCTTGTAAGACCATGTGTACAGTCTTATAGGACCATGTGTACAATCTTGTTGGACAATGTGTACAGTCTTGTACAACCATGTGTACACTTCTATAGACCATGCATATAGTCTTGTACACATGTGTATTATCTTATAAGATCATGTGTACAATATTGTAGGACCATGAATACAGTCTTGTAGGACCTTGTTTATAGTCTTGTACACATGTGTACAGTCTGCTAAGACCATGTGTACAGTCTTGTAGGATTATGTGTACAAACTTGTACACATATGTACAGCCTTGTAGGACCATGTGTACATTCTCGTACACATATGTATAGTCTTGTACGTATGTGTATAGTCTTGTAGGACCATGTGTACAGTCTTGTACACATATGTACAATCTTGTAGGACAGTGTGTAGAGTCTTGTAGGACCATGTAAAAAGTCTTGTACACTTATGTACAGTCTTGTAAGACCATGTGAACAGTCTTGTAGGACCATGTGTACTGTCTTGTACACATGTGTATAGTCTTGTAGGACCATGTGTACAGTCTTGTAGGACCATGTGTATAGTCTTGTAGGACCATGTGTATAGTCTTCTATACATTTGTACAGTCTTTTAAGACAATGTGTACATTTTTGTAGGACCATGTGTATAATCTTGTAGGACAATGTGTACAATCTTGTACATATGTGTACAGTCTTGTACACATGTATATAGTCTTGTAGGACCATGTGTATAATCTTGTACACATGTGTACAATCTTGTACACATGTGTACGGTATTCTAGCACCATGAGTACAATCTTGTAGGACCATGCGTACAGTCTTGTAGGACAATGTGTAAAATCTTGTAGGACCATGTGTACATTCTCGTAGGACCATGTGTACAGTCTTGTAGGACCATGTGCACAATCTTGTACATATGTGTATATTCTTGTACACATGTGTACAGTCTTTTAGGACCATGTGTACAGTCTTGTAGGACCATGTGTATAGTCTTGTACACATGTGTACAGTCTTGTAAGACAATGTGTACAGACTTGTAGGACCATGAGTACAATCTTGTAGGACAATGTGTACAGTCTTCTAGGACCATGTATACAGTCTTATAGGATTATGAGTACAGTCTTGTACATATATGTACAGTCTTGTAGGAGCTTGTGTACTTTCTTGTACACATATGTATAGTATTGTATACATGTGTACAATCTTATCGAACCATGTGTACAGTCTTGTACACAAATGTACAGTCTTGTACAGATGTGTACATTCTTGTAGGACAATGTGTACAGTCTTGTAGGACCATGTGTACAATCTTATACACATGTGTATAGTCTTGTAAGACCATGTGAACAGTGTTGTAGGACCATGTGTACCGTCTTGTACACATGTGTATAATCTTGTACACATGTATACAGTCTTGTAGGATGATGTGTATAGTCTTGTAGTACTATGTGTACAGTTTTGTACACATTTGTATAGTCTTGTAAGACCATGTGTACAGTCTTGTCGGACCAAGTATACACTGTTGTACACGTATGTGCAGTCTTGTACACATGTGTACAATCTTGTAGGACTGTGGGTATAGTCTTGTTGGACCATGTGTACAGTCTTGTACACATGTGTACAGTTTACACATGTGTGCAGTTTTGTAGACCATGTGTACAATCTTGTACAGATATGTGGAGTCTTGTACACATGTGTAGAGTGTGGTAGGATCATGTGTATAGACTTGTAGGATCATATGTACAATCTTGTACACATGTTTATAGTCTTCTAATACCATGTGTACAATCTTGTAGGACCATGTGTACAGTCTTGTACATATGTGTATAGTTTTGTAGAACCAAGTGTACCGTCTTGTAGACCATATGTACAGTTTTATACACATGTGTACAGTCTTATAAGACAATGTGTATAGTCTTGTAGGACCATGAGTGCAGTCTTGTAGGACCTTGTGTACAGTCTTGTACGAATGTGTAATGTCTTGTAGGACCATGTCTACAGTCTTGTAGGATTATGTGTACAATCTTGTACACATATGTACAGGCTTGTAGGACCATGTGTACATTTTTGTTCACATATGTACAGTCTTGTACACATGTGTACAGTCTTGTCGGACCATGTGTACAGTCATATACACATATGTACAGTCTTGTACATATGTGTACAATCTTGTAGGACAATGTGTATAGTCTTGTAGGACCATGTGTATAGTTTTTTATACATACGTACAACCTTGTAGGACCATGTGTACAGTCTTGTACGCATGCGTACAGTCTTGTACACAAGTGTACAGTTTTGTAGGACCATGTGGTTAGTCTTGTACAAATATGTACAGTCTTGTACACATGTATGATGTCTTCTAGGACCATGTGTACAGTCTTGTACACATGTGTATAGTCTTGTACACTTGTGTACAGTTTTGTAGGAGCATGTTTACAATCTTGTACACATATGTATAGTCTTTTACACATGTTTATAGTCTTGTGAGACCATGTGTACACTCTTGTACACATATGTACAGTCTTGTGCACATGTGTAAAGTCTGGTTGGGCGATGTGTACAGTCTTGCAGGACAATGTGTACAGTCTTATACACATATGTGCAGTCTTGTAAGACCATGTGTACAGTCTTGTAGGACCACGTGTACAGTCTTGTAGGACCATGTGTAAAGTCTTGTACACATGTGTACAATCTTGTAGGACCAGGAGTACGGTCCTTTACATATATGTACAGTCTTGTACACATGTGTATAGTCTTGTAGGACCTTGTGCATTCTTGTAGGACCATGTATACAGTCTTGTACATATGTGTACAGTCTTGTATACATGTGTACAGTTTTGTAGGACCATGTGTATAGTCTTGTACTCATATGTACAGTCTTATACATATATGTACAGTCTTGTACACATGTGTACAGTCTTGTAGGACCAAGTGTACATTCTTGTACACATGTGTACAGTCTTGTACACATGTGTACAGTCTAGTACACATGTGTACAGTCTTGTACACATGTGTACAATCTTGTACACATGTGTATAGTCTTGTACACATGTATATAGTCTTGTAGGACCATGTGTACAGTCTTGTAGTACTATGTGTTCAGTCTTGTACACATTTGTATAATCTTGTAAGACCATGTGTACAGTCTTGTAGGATCATGTGTACAGTCTTGTACACATTTGTACATACTGGTACACATGTGTACAATCTTGTTGGACCGTGTGTATAGTCTTGTTGGACCATGTGTATAGTTTTGTACACATGTGTACAGTTTTGTAAACCATGTGTACAATCTTGTACACATATGTACAGTCTTTTACACAAGTGTACAGTCTTGTAGGACCATGTGCACAATGTTGTACATATGTGTACAGTCTTGAACACATGTGTACAGTCTGGTAGGACCATGTGTAAAGTCTTGTAGAACCATATGTACAGTCTTGTACACATTTTTATAATCTTGTAAGACCATGTGTACAGTCTTGTAGGACCATGTGTACAGTTTTGTAGGACCATATGTACAAGACTACAGTCTTGTAGGACCATGTGTACAGTCTTGTAGAACCACGTGTACAGTCTTGTAGACCATGTGTACAGTCTTGTACACATGTGTACAGTCTTGTAAGACCATGTATACAGCCTTGTAGGACCATGAATACAGTCTTGTAGGACCTTATGTACAATCTTGTACATATCTGTACAGTCTTCTAGGACCATGTGTACAGTCTTGTAGGACCATGTGTATAGTCTTGTACACATGTATACAGTCTTGTAAGACCATGTGTACAGACTTGTAGGACCATGAGTACAGTCTTGTAGGACCATGTGTACAGTCTTCTAGGACCATGTGTACAGTCTTATAGGATTGTGTGTACAGTCTTGTACACATATGTACAGTCTTGTAGGGCCATGTGTACTTTATTGTACACATATGTACAATATTGTATACATGTGTACAGTCTTGTACAGATGTGTACATTCTTGTAGGACAATGTGTACAGCCTTGTAGGACCATGTGTACAATCTTGTACACATGAGTACAGTCTTGTAAGACCATGTGAACAGTCTTGTAGGATCATGTGTACCGTCTTGTACACATGTGTATAATATTGTACACATGTATACAGTCTAGTAGGACCATGTGTACAGTCTTGTAGTACTAAGTGTACAGTTTTGTACACATTTGTACAGTCTTGTAAGACCATGTGTACAGTCTTGTAGGACCAAGTGTACAGTCTTGTACACATGTGTACAGTCTTGTAGGACTGTGGGTATAGTCTTGTTGGACCATGTGTACAGTCTTGTACACATGTGTACAGTTTGCACATGTGTACAGTTTTGTAAACCATGTGTACAATCTTGTACACATATGTGCAGTCTTGTACACATGTGTAGAGTGTGGTAGGACCATGTGTATAGACTTGTAGGACCATATGTACAGTCGTGTACACATGTTTATAGTCTTGTAAGACCATGTGTACAGTCTTGTAGGACCATGTGTATAGTCTTATACACATGTGTATAGTTTTGTAGAACTAAGTGTACAGTCTTGTAGACCATGTGTACAGTTTCATACACATGTGTACAGTCTTGTAAGACCATGTGTATAGTCTTGTAGGACCATGAGTACAGTCTTGTAGGACCTTGTGTATAGTCTTGTACACATGTGTACATTCTTTTAGGATCATGTGTACAGTCTTGTAGGATTATGCGTACAGTCTTGTACACATATGTACAGTCTTGTAGGACCATGTGTACATTTTTGTTCACATATGTACTGTCTTGCACACATGTGTACAGTCTTGTCGGACCATGTGTACAGTCATGTACACATATGTACAGTCTTGTACAAATGTGTACAATCTTGTAGGACATTGTGTATAGTCTTGTAGGACCATGTGTACAGTTTTTTATACATGCGTACAGCCTTGTAGGACCATGTGTACAATCTTGTACACAAGTGTACAGTTTTGTAGGACCATTTGTATAGTTTTGTACAAATATGTACAACATTGTACACATGTATAATGTCTTCTAGGACCTTGTGCATAGTCTTGTAGGACCATGTGTACAGTCTTGTACACATGTGTATAGTTTTGTACACATGGGTACAGTTTTGTAGGACCATGTGTACAATCTTGTACACATATGTATAGTCTTGTACACATGTTTATAGTCTTGTAAGACCATGTGTACACTCTTGTACACATATGTACAGTCTTGTACACATCTGTAAAGTCTGGTTGGGCGATGTGTATAGTCTTGCAGGACCATGTGTACACTCTTGTACACATATGTACAGTCTTGTAGGACCACGTATACAGTCTTGTAGGACCATGTGTACAGTCTTGTACACATGTGTACAATCTTGTAGGACTACGAGTACGGTTCTTTACAAATATGTATAGTCTTGTACACATGTGTATAGTCTTGTAGGACCATGTGTATAGTCTTGTATACATGTGTACAGTTTTATAGGACTATGTGTACAGTCTGGTACACATGTGTACAATCTTTAAATATATGTACAATCTTGTACACATGTGTACAGTTTTGTAGGACCAGGTGTATATTCTTGTACACATGTGTACAGTCTTGTACACATGTATATAGTCTTGTAGGACAATGTGTACAGTCTTGTAGTACTATGTGTATAGTCTTGTACACATTTGTACAGTCTTGTAAGATCATGTGTACAGTCTTGTAGGATCATGTGTACAGTCTTGTACACATATGTACAGTCTTGTACACATATGTACAGTCTTGTACACATGTGTACAGTCTTGTTGGACCGTGTGTATAGTCTTGTTGGACCATGTGTACAGTTTACACATGTGTACAGTTTTGTAGACCATGTGTACAGTTTTGTACACATATGTACAGTCTTGTACACATGTGTACAGTCTTGTAGGACCATGTGCACAATCTTGTACATATGTGTACAGTCTTGAACACATGTGTACAATCTGGTAGGACCATGTGTACAGTTTTGTAGGACCACATGTAAAGTCTTGTACACATGTTTATAGTCTTGTAAGACCATGTGTACAATATTGCAGGACCATGTGTACATTTTTGTAGGACCATGTGTACAAGACAACAGTCTTGTAGGACCATGTGTACAGTCTTGTACAACCATGTGTACAGTCTTGTAGACCATGTGTACAGTCTTGTAAGACCATGTGTATAGTCTTGTAGGACCATGAGTACAGTCTTGTAGGACCTTGTGTACAGTCTTATACCTGTGTACAGTTTTCTAGGACCATGTGTACCATCTTATAGGATTATATGTACAGTCTTGTACACATATGTACAGTCTTTTAGGACCATGTGTACATTCTTGTAGACATATGTACAGTCTTGTACACATATGTACAGTCTTGTCGAACCATGTGTACATTCATGTACATATATGTTTAGTCTTATACATGTGTACAATTTTGTAGGAAAATGTGTATAGTCTTCTTGGATCATCTGTACAATTTTTTACACATGCGTGCAGCATTATAGGACCATTTGTACAATCTTGTACGCATGTGTACTGTCTTGTACACATGTGTACAGTTTTTTAGGACCTCGTGTATAGTCTTGTACAACTATGTACATTCTTGTACACATGTATAATGTCTTGTAGGACCGTGTGTTAAGTCTTGTACACATGTGTACAATTTTGTAGGATCATGTATACAATCTTATACACATATGTACAGTCTTGTATACATGTGTATAGTCTTGTAAGACCATGTGTACAATCTTGTAAACATATGTACAGTCTTGTACACATGTGTAAAGTGTGGTAGGTCCATGTGTATAGTCTTGTAGGACCATGTGTACAGTCTTGTACATATATGTACAGTCTTGTAGGACCATGTGAACAGTCTTGTAAGACCATGTGTACAGTCTTGTACACATGTGTACAATTTTGTAGGACCATGTGTATAATCTTATACACATATGTACAGTCTTGTACACATGTGTATAGTCTTGTAAGACCATGTGTACACTGTTGTACACATATGTACAGTCTTGTACACATGTGTAAAGTCTAGTAGGGCCATGTGTACAGTCTTGTAGGACCATGTGTACAGTGTTGTACACATATGTACAGTCTCGTAAGACCATGTGTACAGTCTTGTAGGACCATGTGTATTGTCTGGTACACATGTGTACAGTCTTGTAGGACCACATGTACGGTCTTGTACACATATGTATAGTCTTGTACACATGTGTATAGTCTTGTATTACCATGTGTGCAGTCTTATAGGACCATGTGTATAGTCTTGTACACATGTGTACAGTCTTGTACACATGTGTACAGTCTTGTACACATGTATACAGTCTTGTAGACATGTGTACAGTTTTGTAGGACCATATGTACAGTCTTGTACAGATGTGTTCAGTCTTGTACATATATGTACAGTCTTGTACACATGTGTACCAGCTTGTAGGACCATGTGTACATTTTTGTACACATGTGTACAGTCTTGTACACATGTGTACAGTCTTTTACACATGTGTACAGTCTTGTTGGACAATGTGCACATTCTTGTACACATATGTACAGTCATGTACACATATGTACAGTCTTATAGGACCATGTGTACGTTCTTGTACACATATGTACAGTCTTGTAGGACTGTGTACGTTCTTTTACACATATGTACAATCTTATATACATGTGTACAGTCTTGTCAGACAATTTGTATAGTCTAGTACACATATGTATAGTCTTGTACACATGTATACATTCTTGTAGGATAATGTGTACAGTCTTGTAGGACCAAGTGTATAATCTTGTACGCATGTGTACAGTCTTGTAAGACCATGTGAATAGTCTTGTAGGACCATGTGTACTGTCTTGTACACATGTGTACAGTCTGAGATGGCACTTGCTTTGATCATTCCTAAATCCGTTTCACCGTCCACTAGGCAGTTTCTATTGAGTGCAGAGTACATGTGTACAGTCGTGTACACATGTATACAGTCTTATAGGACTATGTGTACAGTCCTGTAGTACTATGTGTACATTTTTGTATACATTTGTACAGTCTTGTAAGACCATGTGTACAGTCTTGTAGGACTAAGTGTACAGTCTTGTACACATATGTACAGTCTTATAGGACCGTGTGTATAGTCTTATTGGACCATGTGTACAGTCTTGTAAATATGTGTATAGTTTTGTAGACCATATGTACAGTCTTGTACACATGTGTAGAGTCTGGTAGGACGATGTGCACAGTCCTGTAGGACCATATGTACAGTCTTGTACACATGTTTATAGTCTTGTAAGACCATGTGTATAGTCTTGTAGGACCATGTGTACAGTCTTGTAGAACCATGTGTACAGTCTTGTACACATGTGTACAGTTTTGTAGAACCATGTGTATAGTCTTATAGACCATGTGTACAGTCTTGAAAGACCATGTGTATAGTCTTGTAGGACCATGAGTACAGTCTTGTAGGACCTTGTGTACAGTCTTGTATACATGTGTACAGTCTTCTTCGACCATGTGTATAGTCTTGTAGGATTATGTGTACAGTCTTGTAGGATTATGTGTACAGTCTTGTACACATATGTATAGTCTTGTAGGACCATGTGTACATTCTTGTACACATACGTACAGTCTTGTACACATGTGTACAGTCTTGTCGGGCGATGTGTACAGTCATGTACACATATGTACAGTCTTGTACATGTGTACAATCTTGTAGGACAATGTGTATAGTCTTGTAGGACCATGTGTACAGTTTTTTACATTCAATGTATATCATTCTCAACCATGATCATATAATGACCCCACTTGGTTTTGATGGTCCTAGTTAGTAACTTATGATATCTATACTACTTGAATTGAACTTGATCATACAATGCTCTATTAATGACTCTAATTTATAAAATGGACCATGAAATATGTATCTTATGGACTTTGATTCTAATGATCCTTATTTAATGTCCAAGTTGATTATATGAACTCAAACTCATCATGATTGCCCAAGATCAGTAATGTTTGATGCATACTTGAACCAAGAATCAAACTTGTTCCATACTTTAACCCTATTAAAACTTGATAATATGAAAAGTAACATTAAATGGGACGTTTATGGACTTTTCATGGTGATTCTTTAGTTCTTGTGCTAATGTGGGTAAAATGTGATTGAATCTACATATTGGCCTTCAAATCAGTACATGCTATGACTTGTGATCCAAAATATCATGTAATGCACTGTTGTTCACTATTATGACTTGTTGACCTAATCATGACATGTAATGTGACTTAATGTGCATGTTGCTATATTTGATATCTAATCTTATACAAGTCTCACCCTAATGGTCACACATGCTATTTGATGCTTCAAAATTTTAACTTTTTGATATGTATGACACTAACTCAAGATTGATCACCCTTGTACTCTAATGTTGACATATTGCATGAAAATGACTCAATATGACTTAAATTGTTGATATGATGAGTAAGTCATTAATCATATTCAAATCTTATGATTTCACTATTAATATGATGAAAATGTAAGTTTGAAATCCCTGATCTTGTAAGGGTGTTTCACCCTAAGTAAAATGATAAATGAACTAGTATGTAGCTCAATGATGAATATTGCATGAATATTGGAGATGTCAAAATCAATCATCATAACATATGGAACTTAGATTAAGTGAAACATCCACCCATGATGAATATGTTTAGATGACCTAGGTGTTGTGATATTTATCATAACACACTTTCTTGTAATCTCAGGATCTCTTTGATGGACTCTTTTCAAATATCTAATCATGTTGAGTAATGCTAGTTTGCTTGTATCAAGGTATGCTTTATCCTCCTATTGGCTAGACTAGTGGTATTGAAATTGTTTGTATGTATGTAGTATAAATGCTTGCCTTAATGTACTTGTTTGAGCTACATGTTCCCTATGACTAATATGTTTTAGTCTTGATTACAAATATTGATCAAACTTGAAAACATAATGATAACTTGAAAACATAATGTGACTATGGAAAACAATGCAGGACAAGATAATTGAACCATATGTTAGAAGATATATATATATATATATATATATATATATATATATATATTAGATCCTATGTGATTGATAATGTACATGTGACCATGGAAAGCTATACAAGCCAAGATGATTGAACCCTACCTTAAAATGAATATATATCACATATATATGTATATATATGTAATAATAATAATAATAATAATAATAATAATAATAATAATAATAATAATAATAATAATGAATTCCTAATAACTACCTAATGGTTGTAGTAAACACTCAATGGATTCTATGTTCCTTTAATAAGATCAGAAATACTAGACAGAGAACATGATGGAACCTTAGGAATGTAATGTGATGGTTACCCATGTGATATAGGTAATAGTATAAATTGATTATATAGATATATATGTACAATCCAAGTGAAATATTATATGGAAACATAATGGGACAACTATGATAACCCATATGGGAAAGATGGTCCTAATAGAAAAGATTGAACAATGATTCATCCCAAGACAAATGGTAACCATATTTTAATACTTTGTATATTCTTCCTACTAGAGCCTTGTTGTGATTGAGATATCTATGGAGTTTTGAATATATTGAGGCACAAATTTTCTATTCCATTGTTGAGTTATTCTTTCTTCTTGAAATTGCATGCATTGAGTATTATATGGTGGTAAACCCAAGTTGTTTATTAACATTATCTTTCCTCTTGAAGGTCACCACAAATATATTTTGCAACCTCAAATATTGTTGAATATTGGGATATCATTAGAATTGAACTATTGGAGTTTTGCACCCCTATGGATTTTGGTCCCTTTAGGATTTAGCCCATTTAGGTCTTTGGATACTTGGGGTGGGGTACGTCCTACCACCCTGTACTTAGGTTGTTATGGATTAATTGTCACCCATTATACTGATTGAAATAGCAATCAGGCTACTATGTCATTCTTTCATAAATGATTGAACACTAGGCACAATGTCCTTGAAAAAATGATATGGAAGTGCTCCAACAAGACTGTACATATGTGTACAATATTGTACACATAATCCTACAAGACTGTACACATGGTCGTATAAGACTACACACATGTGTACAAGATTGTACACAAGGTCCTACAAGACTGTACTCATGGTCCTACAAGACAGTACACATGGTCTTACAAGACTGTACACATGTGTACAAGACTATACACATGGTCTACAAGACTATACACATGGTTCTACAAGACTATACACATGGTCCTACAAGACTATACACATGGTCCAACAAGACTGTACACATGGTCTTACAAGACTATAAACATGTGTACAAAACTGTACATATGGTCCTACATGACTATACACATGGCCCTACAAGACTGTAGACATGTGTACAAGACTGTACACATGTGTACAAGACTGTACATATGTGTACAAGACTGTACACATGGTCAACAAAACTGTACACATGTGTAAACTGTACACATGTGTACAAGACTGTACACATGGTCCAACAAGACTATAGACACAGTCCAACAAGACTATACACATGTGTACAAGACTATACATATGTGTACAAGACTATACACATGGTCGTACAAGACTGTACACATAGTCTTACAAGACTTTACAAATGTGTACAAGACTGTACACATAATACTACAAGACTGTACACAGGGTCCTACAAGACTATATACATGTGTTCAAGACTGTACACATGTGTACAAGAATGTACACATGGTCCTACAAGACTATACACATGTGTACAATACTGTACATATATGTACAAGACTATACACATGTGTACAAGACTATACACATGGTCCTACAAAACTGTACACATGTATACAAGACTGTATGCATGTGTACAAGATTGTACGCATGTGTACAAGACTGTACACATGGTCATACAAGACTGCACACATGGTCCTACAAAACTATACACATGTGTACAAGACTGTACATATGTGTACAAGACTGTACATGTGGTCCTACAAGACTATACACATGTGTATAAGACTGTACACATGGTCCTATAAGACTGTACACAAGGTCCTACAAGACTGTACACATGGTCTTACAAGACTATACATATGTGTACAAGACTGTACACATGGTCCTACAAGATTGTACACATGGCTCTACCAGACTTTACACATGTGTACAACACTGTACATATGTGTACAAGAGTGTACACATGGTCTTACAAGACTATAAACATGTGTATACGACTGTACATATGTGTACAAGATTGTACACATGGTCCTACAAAACTGTACACATGTGTACAAGACTGTACACATGTGTACAAAACTGTACACATAGTCCTACAAGACTGTACACATGGTCCTAGAAGACATTATACATATGTACAAGATTGTACATATTTTTACAAGAGTATACACATGGTCCTACAAAATTGTACACATGTGTATAATATTGTTCACATGCATACAAGATTGTACACATGGTCCTACAAGGCTGTACGCCATGTGTACATTATTGTTTACATTTGTATAGTGTTGTACACATGTGTATAGTCTTTTCGAACCATGTGTACAGTCATGTACACATATGTACAGTCTTGTACACATGTGTACAATTTTGTAAGACAATGTGTATAGTCTTGTAGGACCATGTGTATAGTTTTTTACACATGCGTCCAGCCTTGTAGGACCATGTGTACAGTCTTGTACATATGTGTACAGTTTTCTAGGACCACGTGTATAGTCTTATACAAATATGTACAGTCTTGTACACATGTATACTGTCTTGTAGGATCATGTGTATAGTCTTATAGAACCATGTGTATAGTCTTGTACAGATGTGTAGAGTCTTGTACACATGTGTACAATTTTGTAGGATCTTGTGTACAATCTTGTACACATATGCAAAGTCTTGTACACATGTGTATAGTCTTGTAAGACCATGTGTACACTCTTGTACACATATCTACAGTCTTGTACACATGTGTAAAGTCTGGTAGGGCCATGTGTACAGTCTTGTAGGACCATGTGTACAGTCTTGTACACATATGTACAGTCTTGTAAGACCATGTGTACAGTCTTGTAGGACCATGTGTACAGGCTTGTACACATGTGTACAATTTTGTAGGACCATGTATACAATCTTGTACACATATGTACAGTCTTGTACACATGTGTATAGTCTTGTAAGACCATGTGTACACTCTTGTACACATATGTACAGTCTTGTACTCATGTGTAGAGTCTGGTAGGGCCATGTGTATAGTCTTGTAGGACCATGTGTACAGTCTTGTAGGACCATGTGTACAGTCTTGTATACATGTACAGTCTTGTAAGTCCATGTGTACAGTCTTGTAGGACCATGTGTATAGTCTTGTACACATGTGTACAGTCTTGTACACATATGTACAGTCTTGTGCACATGTGTATAGTCTTGTAGGACCATGTGTGCAGGTAGGACCATGTGTACAGTCTTGTACACATGTGTACAGTCTATAGTTTTGTAGGACCATGTGTACAATCTTGTACACATGTGTACAGTCTTGTACATATATGTACAGTCTTGTACACATATGTACAGTCTTGTACACATGTGTATCATCTTGTAGGACCATGTGTACATTCTTGTACACATGTGTACAGTCTTGTAAACATGTGTACAGTCTTGTAAACATGTGTACAATCTTGTACACATGTGTTCAGTCTTGTAGGACCATGTGCACAGTCTTGTAGTACTATGTGTAAAGTCTTGTACACATTTGTACAGTCTTATAAGACCATGTGTACAGTCTTGTAGGACCATGTGTACAGTCTTGTACACATATGTACAGTCTTGTACACATGTGTACAGTCTTGTAGGACCGTGCGTATAGTCTTGTTGGACCATGTGTACAGTCTTGTACACATGTGTACAGTTTACACATGTGTAAAGTTTTGTAGACCATGTGTACAGTCTTGTACACATATGCACGGTCTTGTACACATGTGTACAGTCTTGTTGGACCATGTGTACAGTCTTGTAGGACCATGTGTACAATCTTGTACATATGTGTACAGTCTTGTACACATGTGTACAGTCTTGTAGGACCATATGTATAGTCTTGTACACATGTTTATAGTCTTGTAAGACCATGTGTATAGTCTTGTAGGACCATGTGTAGAGTCTTGTAGGACCATGTGTACAGTCTTGTACACATGTGTACAGTCTTGTAAGACCATGTGTATAGTCTTGTAGGACCATGTGTACAGTCTTGGAGGACCACGTGTACAGTCTTGTACACATGTGTACAGTCTTGTAGAACCATGTGTATAGTTTTGTAGACCATGTGTACAGTCTTGTACACATGTGTACAGTCTTGTAAGACCATATGTACAGTCTTGTAGGACCATGAGCACAGTCTTGTAGGACCTTGTGTACAATCTTGTACACATGTGTATAGTCTACAAGCCATGTATATCCTAGTGTGACACATGCCTTGTAAATATGTGTATTGCAATGTATATCCTAGTCTGACACATGCCTGTAATGTGTACTGTTATGTTTACAAGTCCTGCCGTGTGTACTATTTTGTACACTTTTGTACAGTCTTGTAAACGTGTGTATAATAATGTGTAATCTAGTCTTCACACATGCCCAATACATCAGAGACTTTGATCTCACCACTTCATCAAATGGATGTGTAGATCTGTCTGTGGTTAGTGGAATTCAAAAGGCAGTAAACTCGCTAAACTGAGGTAACCAATTAGTAATTGCATTTTTCCACGTCGTGGATCTACCACATCAAGTATCTAAATCAAATACTCACTAGTTAATTATGATTTTGATTAAAAAGTTAGAAACTACTGCATTAAATAGACTCACATCTTACTTGCACAAACTGTAGAAATATTCCATTCAATTTGAACCCATGGATCACTGATTAATATTTAATTCTGTTCAAAATTATGAATCAATGTACACGAATATATTCATATGTACAGATGGTATCTTAGGAATCTCCGTTGCCAACCTCATTGTTCAGTTCATGCATAGTGCAACTGTAAAGAGTGACACCAGAAAGGGGGTCCACTCAAATGATACAATACATGAGCCATGTAATAATAAAGCAGTGGAAACAAAACTATTACACAATTACTAAATTTTCTTTGTACAAATGTTCCTCACCATATAAGGTGGAATGAAAAATGAAATAAAAGGTATACACCTAAGAACACATAAGGCCAGTTACAGAGGGCAACCAACTATCCCAAGCTATCCTCAAAGTCCACGTCTGTATATTCGATCCTTTAGCATCTTGCCTTCTAATGTACCTAAATCTGGGTGGAAGGGAACATCACCCAGAACATAAGAGACAAAGAGGTCAACAAAGAGCTGAGTATGTACATATAATAAACTTTGGGCATTATATAGGGTTACAAGTGTAAAAAGAGATGTTCCTTCTTGGGGGCTATTTGCAATTAGGTAAGTTCAAAAGAAATGTAACAAAAGAAATGAGGCATATTGAATTCAGATTACAAGCATAATAATAAAGAGTGTCTTGCCATAACAATCATCCACAGATTCATATTAAAACAATAAACATTTGCATGCATAACAATGTAGACTAAATATACCTAAAACAGGGCCATAACACCATAGGATCATGACCTAAAAGAAATAAGGGTGGAAACGCACACCCCGGGTGGAATACGCACGCCCTATACAAGTATGGTTGCACATAAGTACCACTATTCTAGATATTCTAGTCAAACACATAGCATGCATAAATAGAGTGGCAAAACTAACATTTTAGTCAATTTCACATAAATGGCAATCATAGAAGGAGAGGTCCAAAGTCCCATTATAAATAAATATTCCAGCAATCACATGAATTTATATGAATCAAAAACATAAAGTATGAATGTCCAACAATTGGATTTTAAATAAAATTGATAGTTCAAGAGATGCCTCATTAAAGAAATGTAGGTTCAGTTAAATAATGCCCAAAATAAAATAGAGGATGCACATACCTGATCATCATAGTAAATTCTTAATTCACTATACGTACTTGTTCCATAAAGTCAACTTGTCATCCTAGGAACGTATTAGGTATGTTAGTCAACCACAATGAGCATATGTATTCATTCCTAGTGTAGCTATGAATATTGTTCTTGTCCTAATTTCAATCACCTATTTGCATATTAGGGTTTATAATCATATTAAGTGGCATATGACCCCTTGTATACTAGTTAATGTTGGTGTACTTGTTATTATATGCAATTATCCATTTACTTATATTGATAGCCAAAGTGATCTAGATATATGTATCACATGTTTAGATTTTAACTATAGACTATCTATCAATAAGTATAAATACTAATGATCTAGTAATAGAAATCTGCAGATTACATACAGAGAGATGTTGATGACTTACCTATGAATGATCATTAATCATGATCTGTAGGTTTGAAGATCCATTGATTCTGATGCCTCAACTGATTTATGCTTGGTAGGATACTTGGTGGTGAGGTTGTCCACTACGAGCTGGGACATGTAGCGCCTGGTCACCATGAAGGTAGGCGGTCAAGCTAGGTGTACGATGGTGTGGTTGGAAATATTTCTATCTTGTAGGTTGTCGACGACAGGGAAGAAGGTGTAGATGAGATGAACCCAGGTCTACCAAGGCCAAACGACTAGTAGTAGTTTGCACAACGTCAGCAATGAACAGAGGAGGTACAATGGTGTTTGGATGAAGGAGGATAGAATTCGATGTCACTGGTGGCCCTTGCGATGGTGCGGCCTGTGCAGTTGCAGGAAGGTGTGCCTACCGTCCTCATATATCCAATTTCACTCGCAAAGTAGGAGGATAAGAAGGGGTGTCTAAGCACACTGTGGCACAACAGGGGAAGGCACAGGCACCCTACAACATCTCGCAGTCAGGTGGTGGCGCCAATGCTCACAACAGGTGGCGGCAGACCCGATGGCGGTGCAGCAGTGATGGAGGTCTTGGTGTAGATGTGAAGCATTTTGGGCTTCAGGGTGTGATGTCTTCGTGGAGGTTACGGAGGTTGCAGGTCGATGAAGGGAGGAGGAAGAAGAGAGGCATAGCCGATGCAGTGGCAAGTCTCTATGGCTGCAAGGTTAGATTGGTGATCCTTATCAGTCTATTGGGTAGGTGGTGGCTAGAGAAGTCTTGCGGCCATGGGTGGCGGCGCAAGGATGGTAGGGTAGGAGAACATGGAGATTGGGACCCCGCTGAGTGATGCAACGGACCCAACATTAAAGATAGTGGGGCGGCATCATGCTAGGTCAACCAACAGCCTCCACCGGCCACTGTCACGGTGGATGGCATGCATATGCAGGTCCACCGTGAGAAGGAAGCACAGGCGTGTAGGTTCCTTGGGTTGCCGTTGTGGGTGATGACAGAGCATGCGGTTGGTGTCATTCTTCAAGTGGTGGCGTCCAAAGGGTGATGGGGATACTGGAGAGACCAAGTATGGGTTGTCGGTGTTGGGATATGGTGATCTATGAACAATGGTGTCGCTTGATAAGATGAAGAGGAGCATAGCGGCCATTGTCGAGTTGTGCATCATCGGCACACGATGTTGGCAACAGGAAAGGAAGGCTGGAGGGAGGAGAAGAGGGACGGAGACGGCATGCATGTGGCTGCACGGCTGCTAGGCACAGGGAGGGTGGGGAGTCGACTAGGGCTGCAGGGAAAAGGGGATGGATGAGAAAGAGAAGAAGAGAGAGACTGAGGAAGGGGTGAAGAAGAAAAGGAACCGGAGGGAGGGGAAGAGGTCCTGGATCCGCATTGTGCACCCACGGCCCTAGCGCAAGACGTGCGACTAGGAAGAAGAAGGCACGTGCATGAAACAGCCACGTGAACTGAGGGGGAAGGGAGGTGTAAAGTGAAAAGAAGGGAAATGGTCGGTGATGGCAAACAATGTAAATATCAAGTGTGTTATTATGTATTTAAACTATACTTTTCAACTATTTGATTGATTAGGCAATTGAAGTTTGATTGGGATGGAAATTAGTAGGTAGGCTAAAGAGGATGTGAGGAACCCGATTTTAATATCAATTTTATGTTTTGAAAATATTTAGTACTAGATTCAATTATTTGTATATTAAGCATCCATTTGATGTATTTTCTTGGCTTAATTACTCAACAGTGACACCAAACCACACATTGAATCAATTTATTTTAGTTTATACTCCTAGGACTATCTTAGTGTGTCAATTTAGTGTCAAACCTACTATTTGGGTATTTCTATCTTATTATGAATGTATTATGATCATTTTACCCTAACTATCAATTATTAAGTTTTTATATATATATATATATATAATACTAATTGACTCCAAAGATTCCTAATATGATTCATATTGTAGGGAGAGATATTATAGGTTTTGCATAATCAAACAGGGGCCTAGAAGAAGGGAGGTTACACATATATACTAAATTTTCAGTATGTTACAACACTCCACCCCTTAAAGAGGATTTCATCCCCGAAATCCATCCACCTCTAGACCTAAGTGCTAGTTTGTTCTACAGATCCTCATCTTCCATCACTTAAGCATGAATAACCAATGTTCATTTACAAATTTCCCAATAGAACCATTCAGATTGTGACCGCTAAATTGGTGAACTACTTTTGCATATAAACATCATTCCTCAAGCACCATGATTCCTATCATTATTACTACTAAGGAAAATTTCCTTATCAACATTATCATCATCATCTTCAGCGGCATCGTCCTCATCATCCACATCCTCATCGTCATCAACATCATCATCATCATCAACAACATCATCATCATCATTAATATCATCGAAATCATCACCTACTCCTCATCACTATCATTAACATATTATTACTTAAAATGGTTACATGAGAAAGGCTCAGAAATTCCACCATACTGAGTATGTTCATCCTAGCCTATACTATATAGTCATCCTTACCATTTAATTATTAGCGGTTTGAAGTATGGAATATTAATTTGAGCTTTTAAGTGTAATTTTACTTTTACCTACATCTGACTAAATACATCCTTTAAGGATAACTCAAGATAAAATATTAAAATCTATATTAATTGTCGAGGTAATTTTTATGATGGTATGATTAGCAAGGCTCGACTGGAATTCTCTGTTTGGTAACCTCTACATATGTTTGACATTTATACTAGGAGTTATCCATGTTTTACTTATTGTAACTGTTATTAATCATAGTCATTCCTTAGTTAGTTTGATTCCTAATGAATAAATTGTATGAACTCCACCCCTTAAAAGGTTTAAACTATAACTTGGTGCATAATCCTAAAGGGGCAAAAGGGTGGATCCACTAGGTCAAATATATATATTTGAAACAAACTATATCAGTCTTAGGCCTAAGGTATTAGTGTTGAACATGCCAACCAAAGGTACTTCTCTAAAGAGATTCTCTACTACTCAACTTTCTTGTGGTGGTGACTTGGTTCCAAAAAACATCGATAAAATCTGAAAACTTTTCTTTTGTAAATATAAATTAATAATGAAAATAAGTGTGATGATGCAAAACTTGCGGTGAAAAATTCAAAATTGGTGCCAAAATCAACCGGAGAACCAAGTCAACCACCTATCAAAAAACCACACACATACTATTATTTATCGTCACATCCTTTTACTTAAAGGGTCTAATCCTTTAGACACCACATAGGGAATTTGACTACACCTCAACTATGTTTTTACATGGGAGGGAGAAGGGACTATTACGCATGGTCAAATTCATCAAACCTTAATGAGGTAAGACATCCGCCATTCCCCAGGTCACTCTTAAGCATAATTGACACAACCTCATCGCAAGACCTAAGGGAGTCATATGATCATCCAACAATTATCGCAAGGTATATGTGTTCCTTCTACACTTCACAATTTACCACCATAGTCCCATCACAAAACAAGATGAACTATATAGTAGATTTACCAATGACATTATTTACTGGGTAATCTAATTGCACCATGGAGGCAAAAGAGGCAAACTACTAAGAATATTATACAAAACTTAATATCTTCTACCCACTAAACCTCATGTATGAGGCATAAAAGCTAATCAAACATGGTATCCAATCCTTAGATAAGTGGTCTTGGGACATACCTATGTCGAGATTCTTCATATTTAAGGCAAGGCATGCCTAACAATAAGTAAGCTCATTCATACCATCACTTAGTAACAAGGGAATCGTCTAAATTTCTAAGATTTACATCGAAATTTTATATTTGTAGTTCATAATAGGTGTATGCAAGGCATGCTAGAGAACAACAAAGGTAAAGGGGTTTAAGGTGAGAACTAAAATATGCCGATCTATGATTATTTAAGTCAATATGTACTTCATAGCTCTTAGGCTAATATCCTAGAAAATTATGAGATGTAAACCAAACACTACAAGAGTCAGTTTGATGTGACTTCATCCCACCTCCATAAAGAGTGTGTGGGTGTTACAGGTTACTAACGACTAACTCACGTTCACATAGGTTGGTCGAGTAGTGCAAGTGACCAAATTAGTCAGGGGTTGAAAACCCTAATTGGTATTGACTACTAGGAAATAGGTTTATCAATAACCTCTAAGGGTCACCTATCTAATTAAGGGTCAACCAAGGATAACTTAGAATAGTCAAGTCACCAACTGCTTAGGCTCTGATACCATTTTGTAAAGAGTGAGATCAGAAAGGGGGTCCACTGAAAAGATACAATACATGAACCATGTAATAATAAAGCAGTGGAAACAAAACTATTACACAGTTACTAAATTTTCTTTGTACAAATGTTCCTCACCATATAAGGTGGAACGAAAAATGAAATAAAAGGTATACACCTAAGAACACATAAGGCCAGTTACAGAGGGCAACCAACTATCCCAAGCTATCCTCAAAGTCCACATCTATATATTCGATCCTTTAGAATCTTGCCTTCTAATGTACCTAAATCTAGGTGGAAGGGAACATCACCCAGAACATAAGAGACAAAGAGGTCATCAAAGAGATGAGTATGTACATATAATAAACTTTGGGCATTATATAGGATTACAAGTGCAAAAAGAGATGTTCCCACAAGAAGGGGGCTATTTGCAATTAGGTAAGTTCAAAAGAAATGCAACAAAAGAAATGAGGCATATTGAATTCAGATTACAAGCATGATAATAAAGAGTGTCTTGCCATAACAATCATCCACAAATTCATATTAAAACAATAAACATTTGCATGCATAACAATGTAGACTAAATACACCTAAAACAGGGCCATAACACCATAGGATCATGGCCTAAAAGAAATAACGGTGGAAACGCACACCCCGGGCGGAATACGCACACCCTATACAAGTATGGTTGTACATAAGTACCACTATTCTAGATATTCTAGTCAAACACGTAGCATGCATAAATAGAGTGGCAAGACTAACATTTTAGTCAATTTCACATAAACGACAATCATAGAAGGAGAGGTCCAAAGTCCCATTATAAATGAATATTACAGCAATCACATGAATTTATATGAATAAAAAACAGAAAGTATGAATGTCCAACAATTGGATTTTAAATAAAATTGATAGTTCAAGAGATGCCTCATTAAAGAAATGTAGGTTCAGTCAAATAATGCCCAAAATAAAATAAAGGATGTACATACCTGATCATCATAGTAAATTCTTAATTCACTCTACGTACTTGTTCCATAAAGTCAACTTGTCATCCTAGGAATGTATTAGGTATGTTAGTCAACCACAGTGAACATATGTATTCATTCCTAGTATAGCTATGAATATTGTTCTTGTCCTAATTTCAATCACCTATTAGCATATTAGGGTTTATAATCATATTAAGTGGCATATGACCCCTTGTATACTAGTTAATGTTGGTGTAGTTGTTATTATATGCAATTATCCATTTACTTATATTGAAAGCCAAAGCGATCTAGATATATGTATCACATGTTTAGATTTTAACTATAGACTATCTATCAATAAGTATAAATACTAATGATTTAGTAATAGAAATCTACAGATTACATACAGAGAGATGTTGATGACTTACCTTTGAATGATCGTTAATCATGATATGTAGGTTTGAAGATCCATTGGTTCTGATGCCTCAGCTGATTTATGCTTGGCATGATACTTGGTGGTGAGGTTGTCCACTACGAGCTGGGACATGCAGCGCCTGGTCACCATGAAGGTAGGCGGTCAAGTTGGGTGTACGATGGCGTGATTGGAAATATTTTTGTCTTGCAGGTTGCTGACGACAAGGAAGAAGGTATTGATGAGATGAACCCAGGACTACCAAGGCCAAACAACTGGTAGTAGTTTGCACAGCGTCAGCAATGAACAAAGGAGGTACAATGGTGTTTGTGTAAAGAGTGAGACCCGATAGGGGATCCACTCTTCACTGAATTGAAGAAAAGGACCATCCAATCCCAAACATACCAAAAAGGTAAGAAGGAAAGGAGGAATTTTATTCATTTCTCAAATGGAACATAATACAGAGCACGATAATAAATAAGCAGCGGAAACAAAACTATTACAAAGTCACTTCATAATTTTGTTTATACAATTGTTCCTCACTGTAATAGGTGATTTTACAAAAACTTGAACTAAGTACAACTAAAGCCAGTAGCAGAGGGTAACCCAACCATTCCAAGCTATCCTTAAGTTCATGTCGTGTTAGTGATCTTTTTGAGCTCTTGTATTCCAATGTACCTAAACCTGGGTGGAAGGGAACATCACCCAGAAAATAGGAAACAAGTATAGAGGTCAGTAAAGGCTGAGTATGTACATACATAAAACATTATGGGCATTATATAAGGTTAAAAGTGCAAAAAGAGTTGTTCCCATAAGAAAAGGGGGCTATTTGCAATTAGGTATGTTCAAGAGAAAAGTAACAAAATAAATGAAGCAAAAGAAATGAGGCTTGTTAAATTTCATATTGCAAGCATGATAATAAAGAGTGTCTTGACATATCAATCAACCACAGATTCACATTAAAACAACAAATATTTGCATTCATAACAATGTAGACTAAATATACCTAAAATAGGGCCATAACACCATAGGATCATGGCCTAAAAGAAATAAGGGTGGAAATGCACACCCCGGGCAGACTACGCATGCCCTATAAAAGTATGGTTGTACATAAGTACCACTATTCTAGATAATCTAGTCAAAGACGCAGCATGCTATAATAGAGTGGCAAGACTATCATTTTAGTCAATATCAAACCAAAAAGGCAACAAGTCAGGAGGGGCCTGAAGACCCATAATCATGTCAATTAATAATGACAGCAGTAAAAGAGATTCATATCAGGAATTATAAATGTCCAAGAATAATAGATTTCCAAGAGAAATAACAGTTCAAGAGATGCCTCATTAAAATGTATATGGATTTAGTTAAATAATGCCCAAAATAAAATAGAGGATGTACATACCTTATGTTCAGACCTAAATATCCAGTAACACCTCCTAAGCACAGGGTCATGGTTGTCTCAACCTAGTCACAATGTATGTGCATTTAATTAATATAATGTGCATCAAATTCCTTGCTTAGAAAACGACCCTACTGTAGGTTGGAAATCTGATCGTGAAACCTAATCCATTAAATCAGTCACATTTTTCTGATTTTGAATATATATATATATTTATATTTTTCTGATGAACCAATAATTAGTTATGATTTGTATAAGTTAAAATCATTTACTCCTAAAAAGGAGAATAAATTGTGAATCGCCTGAAATACCCTCGAATGAAAAACATATATCAAATAGGGTGATACCCAGCACCATAGAAATACGCTTTCTCATTATTTTGGGTCAAAGATGAGTCAGATACGGGAAAAAGACGTTAATACCCATGGTCAGGCATGACAGGAAACATCTGCCCCATGGCTGAGACTGGGTTTTCACCCCAGGGATTGACCTCCCATCTCTTATGCCATGGGCGAGGTCCATGACCTCGGTTCCCAGACTCAGTTTCAAGGGATCGGTACCAATTCTTCCGCCTAGAGTCAAGCTCATCCAGACCCTTGGATGGTATGATCTGGGTGAGTTTGCGGGGTGGTGACTGAACAAGGGAGACCAATGCTCTAGGTTTTGAACAAGGAAGACCAGATGGTCGTCCCTACCGTGAAATCCAAAAAGATGACCTAAAGAATGGTCATCCAGCAAACTGAGGGAAAACTGGGGATACTAGGTAATAGAGAACAGGGCTGTGTAGGTGGGCTGCGTAGGTGGGTATCTGTGTGGGATTGCAGCGGGGTCAGTTGTCTAGAAGGAGGGTCACAGGGGACCAATGAAGACCAGGTTCTTGCGGCAATAAAAAAAATCCCAAACATTCGATATTGAGCAGCTTATCATTGCAAAACACACCGGCAATCTATGCCAAGACCTCCCGTTGATATTGTCAGGGTCTTTGAGGTCCAGAGGTAGAGGTTCTGTGTGCCAAGGTGAGATCCGAACTAGGAGTACGGTGGTGCTTATCGACGAGGCAAACTAGAGAAAACAACGACAAGGTGAATGGATGGAAAGTAAGAATGAGGGTCCAGGTTGGTTACCTCAAAAGCGATTGGACTGAGATGAGATGTACAGTTGTTGCTTCTAGCTTTATGTTGGGGAAGGTAATCAACACCAGCAACACCACTCACGGTGCCACCAAAGAAATTGGATGGATGAGGATCTAGAAGAGGGTATGGTGGAGGTTTATGGAAGGTTCCAGATCATGAGTCCAACTAAGGATAAACATAGTTGGCTTTACGAGGTTCAACAAAGACGACATATTAGGGCCAAGATGTGCCTTTTGTGCACACTGCACCGCACGACTCAAATGTGGGGTCTCAGAATTCGGAGGAGAGTGGAGGGTTCATTTGATAAGAAAACATGGATAAAGGGGGACTATAACGCGAGACAGCCGATGAGAAGTTGCTCAGCGAGCGGGTCTCGCGTGGTTGTAGGAAAGACGGAGCTAGGAGATGAAGTCTTCCAACCCAACTTCCTGACCCAGTCAACCCGCGTGACTCATGAGTCACAAGTAGTGCGCGTGACAACATATCATGGCCCGAACTTTACTCCAAATTGTCTAGATACCCAATTGAAATGATACAACCCATCCTCATTTAGGTGTTATCTTCTAGAGTATTTTAAAGGGTGTATTTGACATCATATTAAGCCCAAAATTGGTATTCTACCTAATCTTTTTATGAGGAATATGAATTGGGACATGGATTTTCATTTAGGGATTGTTTATGAATCCATTAAGCCCTAACACATTGGTCCCTTAATTAGGGTTATTAGTTTAACCTAATGGAAAAATAGGGTGAATCCTTATTACATCATCTCCACATTCCTCACTCTAATATACCACTTTTATTCTAGGATATTAAGTAATGGTTGAGGCTATAGTTTAATATTAGTATCCACCAATTCTCATCCTTCAAGTTTTAGGGTTTTCTCATTCAAAGATTTCATGTTCATGTGATTCGAAAGAGTCAATTAGGGTTATTAGATCCTATTATGGTTTGATCTATGCTATAACAACAAAATATAGACATTGAAAGGTAGACAAGTAAAGAAAAGGGACAAGGGGTTTTGGATATCCATCTAATCAAATAGGGGCCTAGAAGAACGGAGGTCTAGCCTATGTGTCTGGAATCGAGTATGTTACAACACTCCACCCCTTAAAAGGGATTTCGTCCCCGAAATCCATCCACCTGTGGTATGGTATACTAAGTTACACTTTTAACCAAGTTATAAATTTCTAGTGTACTTAATGTAGGGGGTAATAACATACTATTCATGTCACACTTATGGTCTACTCTTAAGGTGAAACTACATGTCTCCATGTGTCATGCATCCATTAATCTGAGTAGGGTAGATGCTGGGCTAGAAAAGTTACAACAAGACCTAGGATTGTGTCAACCAATTTGTATACATTAGGGATACCTACAATTTTATCATAGTTTTTCCATTCTTTGATCATGATCCACACAATTTCTCTTGTTATAATCATCATCAAAATAACATCATCATCATTATCATCTACTCACCATCCCCATTATCAATATCACCAACATCATCACCTACTCCTCCTCCTCATCATCATCATCATCAACATATCATCATCATCATCATCAACAACATCATCATCATCATCATCATCATCATCATCATCATCATCATCATCATCATCAACAACATCATCATCACCACAATCGACAACGTATCATTAATATTATTATTATTAATAGTCACTTTATGCATGATGTGCATATATGTCTTGTTTTCCTTCCAATAATAGGGTTATATATTAAATTGAATTATTTATAGATTTATCAAGGGGGATGAATTATGAGTTGTCACATAACAAAGACAACATATATACTTTAATAGGCTCATTAGGGTTGGGGTGTAAGTTTAGGGTTTTGTTTTCCAACGGATTTTCTCATTCCTATATCAACACTATAGTGTGTTGTATGAAACTTATTGAATTTCTCATTCATGAGTTAAATTTACACATTACATTAGACATGTTTTGACTAATGTGTAGTCAATCCCTTTACACTTCTATTTATCATGGTCACATGGGAAAAGCTCAGAAATTCCACCATACTGAGTATGTTCACCCTAGCCTATACTATATAGTCATCCTTACCATTTAATTATTAGCAGTTTGGGGTATAGAATATTAATTTGATCTTTGAATTGAAATTTTACTTTTACCTACATCTGACTAAAATACTCCCTTTAAGTATAACTCAAGACAAAGTTTTAAGATCCATTTTAATCATCAAAGTAACATGTAGGATGGTATGATTAGCAAGGCTCCTCTGGAGTTCCCAGTTTGGTAGCCTCTACATATGTTTGACATTATTACTAGGAGTTATCCAAGTTTTACTTATTGTAGCTGTTATTAACCCCGATTATTCCTATTAACTAGATTGTACAGGAACTCCACCCCTTAAAAGGCTTAAACTATAACTTAGGGCATAGCATAGAGGGGAAAAAGGGTGGATCTACTAGATCTTATATATATATATATATATATATATATATATATATATATATATATATATATATATATATATTTAAAACTAGCTATGTCAATCTTAGACCTAGGGTATTAGGGTTGAACATATCAACCAAGGGTACTTCACTAAAGATCTTCTCTACTACTCAACTTACTTGTGGTGGTAACTTGGTTCTGAAAATCATCGATGAGATCTTAAAAAGAAAAATAAATCTTTTGTACATATAATTTAATAATGAAAATAAGTTTTAGCGATAAAGGACTGGCGATGAAGATGCAAAATTGGTGCTAAAATCGATCCGAGAACCAAGTCAGACACCTTCCACAACCCGAAACATACATTACTATCCTATAACCACTTCCTTCTACAAAAGAGGTATGATCCTCCTATCACTTAAAAGGTCATGTGAGTATTCTCTAATATGCAAGCAATGAGAGAGAGAAGGGTGTATATTACTCATAGCCAATAATCAGTCAAAACCTACCCAATCATGACATCCACCGTTTCCCATGTCATTTTTAATCATAATCCCCACTACCTCATCCTGAGTCCAAATTGAAACATGAGACTACCCAACATGATAGGTAGTGATTTAGGGTTTTCTCCATCATAGTTCCTTCACATGATAAGGTAACCTATATAGTCCAGATACCCATTTCAATCACTAGGTAAACAAAGTACTCTGAGAGAGGTGATAACTTAAGTATTCCTACTAAAACATTTAGCTCCATCAATCAATTCCAATAAACAAGAATAACAATCCCAATAAGGGTGGAATTTAGCCCTTGAGGGGATGACATCAGGGCATAGCTATCCTAATATGCTCACATCGAGGATAAGGCATGTTATAAATAAAGTTGATCTAGTTTAGGATAACACTTTACATCAAAGGAATCTTGACCCTAATCCTAATTTAGGATTTTGTATTTTACATACATGCATGCTTAGTAACCAAGTGAATGTATTCTAGGCATGATAGATCAACATCAAATAAAAGGGGTCACATGTGATAACTAGGGTCAGACCTAGCTATGAGTGTCCAAGTCAACCTACACATAATGGAGTCTATATAGCCCCCCATAAATCAGGAGATATATCACTAGAAAAGCCAATTCCAGTGTAGTTTCATTACACACCCATAGGGAGGGTAGGGTAATCTTGGTTTGTCATGTACTACGCTTCCACAACGGATGTGTTGTAAGAAGATGTATTGACCAATTTTAGAAGGGCTTGAAATACTGATTGGTAAACCACTACAAAGAAATAGGTTTGACAATAACCTCTAAAAGGTCGTCTAAGCACCTAATTAAGGAACAATGTAGGATAACTTGAAATAGTCAAGTTACCGTATGCTTTTGGCTCTGATACCATTTTGGAAAGAGTGAGACCCCATAGGGGATCCACTCTTCACTAAATTTAAGAAAAGGTCCATCAAATCCCAAACATACCAAAAAGGTAAGAAGGAAAGGAGGAATTTTATTCATTTCTCAAATGGTACATAATACAGAGCACAACAATAAATAAGCAGCGGAAACAAAACTATTACAAAGTCACTTCATAATTTTGTTTATACAATTGTTCCTCACCGTAATAGGTGATTTTACAAAAACTTGAACTAAGTACAACTAAAGCCAGTAGCAGAGGGTAACCCAACCATTCCAAGCTATCCTTAAGTTCATGTCATGTTAGTGATCTTTTTGAGCTCTTGTCTTCCAATGTACCTAAACCTGGGTGGAAGGGAACATCACCCAGAACATAGGAAACAAGTATAGAGGTCAGCAAAGGCTGAGTATGTACATACATAAAACATTCTGGGCATTATATAAGGTTAAAAGTGCAAAAAGAGTTGTTTCCACAAGAAAAGGGGGCTATTTGCAATTAGGTATATTCAAGAGAAAAGTAACAAAAGAAATGAAGCAAAAGAAATGAGGCATGTTAAATTTCAGATTACAAGCATGATAATAAAGAGTGTCTTGCCATATCAATCAACCACAGATTCACATTAAAACAACAAATATTTGCATGCATAACAATGTAGACTAAATATACCTAAAACAGGGCCATAACACCATAGGATCATGGCCTAAAAGAAATAAGGGTGGAAATGCACACCCCGGGCGGAATACGCATGCCCTATAAAAGTATGGTTGTACATAAGTACCACTATTCTAGAAAATCTAGTCAAACACACAACATGCTATAATAGAGTGGCAAGACTATCATTTTAGTCAATATCAAACCAAAAAGGCAACAAGGCAGGAAGGGCCTGAAGACCCATAATCATGTCAATTAATAATCACAGCAGTAAAAGAGATTCATATCAAGAATTATAAATGTCCAAGAATAATAGATTTCCAAGAGAAATAACATTTCAAGAGATGCCTCATTAAAATGTATATGGATTTAGTCAAATAATGCCCAAAATAAAATAGAGGATGTACATACCTTATGTTCAGACCTAAATATCCAGTAACACCTCCTAAGCACAGGGTCATGGTTGTCTCAACCTAGTCACAATGTATGTGCATTTAATTAATATAATGTGCATCAAATTCCTTGCTTAGAAAATGACCCTACTGTAGGTTGGAAATCTGACCGTGAAACCAAATCCATTAAATCAGTCGCATTTTCCTAATTTTGAAAATATATATATTTATATTTTTCTGATGAACCAATAATTAGTTATGATTTGTATAAGTTAAAATCATTTACTCCTCAAAAGGAGAATAAATTGTCAATCGACTGAAATACCCTCGAATGAAAAACATATATCAAACAGGGTGATACCCAGCACCATAGAAATACACTTTCTCATTATTTTGGGTCAAATATGAGTCAGATACGGGAAAAAGACGTTAATACCCATGGTCAGGCATGACAGGAAAACATCTGCCCCATGGCTGAGACTGGGTTTTCACCCCAGGGATTGACCTCCCATCTCTTATGCCATGGGCGAGGTCCATGACCTCGGTTCCCAGACTCAATTTCGAGAGATCGGTACCAATTCTTCCGCCTAGAGTCAAGCTCATCCAGACCCCTGGATGGTATGATCTGGGTGAGTTTGCGGGGTGGTGACTGAATAAGGGAGACCAGTGCTCTAGGTTTGTGAACAAGGAAGACCAGATGGTCGTCCCTACCGTGAAATCCAAAAAGATGACCTGAAGAATGGTCATCCAGCAAATTGAGGGAAAACCAGGGACACCAGGTAATAGAGAATAGGGATGCGTAGGTGGGTATCTGTGTGGGATTGTAGTGGGGTCAGTTGTCTAGAAGGAGGGTCACAAGGGACTAGTAAGACCAGGTTCTTGTGGGAATAACAAAAATCCCAAACATTCGATATTGAGCAGCTTATCATTGCAAAACACACCAGCAATCTACGCCAAGACCTCCCATTGATATTGTCAGAGTCTCTGAGGTCCAGAGGTTGAGGTTCCATGTGCCAAGGTGAGCTGCGAACTGGGAGGACGGAGGTGCTTATCGACTAGGAAAACCAGAGAAAACAGCGATGAGGTGAATGGATGGAAAGTAATGTTGGCTAAATTAGACATTAGTATAATCCCTTTGTTTTGATGATGACAAACATTTCATTCTTTTCGATGTAACGTGCTACTTGAGTGTTGTAGGAATAAAGTGGATGACAAATATTTGGAAGATCTATATGCTAAATTGCTTTAATTTCATGAATGTAATCAATTGTAAAACTTGTACAAATATATAATGTACAAGTACTTAGACATCATGTAAATCAAGCGTTAGATCTTCCTTAGCCAATCACAACACTTAGATAGGTCATCCCCTTTAATAGTGTCACAACTGCACACTCATACACGAACTTAGTACTTAGTTTAAAACGTTGAAACAGGGTCAATCTCGGTCGACAATATTCTCGACCGAGACACTCTCGGTCGACAAACTCCTCGACTGAGAAAGACCCAGGTAGCCGTTAGACACAGCAGACAAGGTAGTTGGCAGTTGGAGATGAACGTTGCATACACTTTCTCCAGACTGTCCCTCGGTCGACAAGTCCTCGACCGAGAAGGACTCTCGGTCGACAATTCTTCGACCGAGATGTGTTATGTCAGAAATTTTTAGAATTAATTAACTATCCATTGCTAAAGCAACTAATGTGTACCTAATGGCTAGTTAAGCACTTAGAACCCCCTAGAAAGTGTCTAGAACGTCCTTAAGAACTTGTAGGTCATTCCTATAAATAGGACAAGCCTTAGGACATCCTAACACACACTTGTGCAATACTTGAGCTTACATACTTGCAATTGGCAATCTGTTTTGAGCAATTGAGCAACACTAGCATTGGCTACTCATTTCCCTTGCTCCAAATTCGTGTCCTATAGGCTAGCATCTCCTATCCACTAAACCTACACTTCCAAACTCATTGGTTAGGAGATCAAAATGCTTGATATAGGAAATCAAGCCTTGTGCTTCAAAGTGGTAAATGTAATTTCCATTTCCTTTCTTGTTCTTTCTTATTCTTTGTACTCTCCTTGCTACTCCTAGGGTTGGAGGTTGCGGATTGGAGAGGGTTTGATCTTCTTGGTGAAGAAGGAGATCTTTGGACTACTTCTAGAAGGTTGTTGCAATGGGAAGCTACTTCAAGAGGAAGGCTACTTCAAGGGGGAGCTTGAAGTTACTTCAAGAAGGCTGCTTCAAGGTTGGTGCAACTACTTCAAGGTGAAGGTTGTCCAAAGGGTGTAGAAAGTATTGTAATTTTATGTAATATCCTTGTGAGGTAATAAAATTTAATACTTTCAAAATCCTGGTTGGGTAAGCAACCGAGTAGTGGATTGACTGCCTTAGTATTTGCTAAGGTTGGAACCACTCTAAACACCTTGTCTCCTTCTTATTATTTCAATTGTGGTTGTTTGAGTTAAATTATATTAAAATAATCATAAAACCCTATTCACCCCGCCTCTAGTGGTTTTTCAATTGGTATCAGAGCAGGCTTCAAGGAGATCTAATCGAGTCTTGAAGAATGAAGGGTGGTGGTGTCTACAACTGCAAGCAAAAGAAAAGCATGCACCAATCTTCAACAAGTTGCAATTGGTGCTTAGGAACAAGGCACACTACACCTAGCTGTCCATGGAAGTCAAAGAAGGAAGAAGTGCATAAAGAATGTCTAATTGCTACAATAAGTTAAGAAGAAGAAGAAGAAGAGGTAAGTCTTTTTGATCTACCTAAAGAAGAGTTAATTGCTAGTCTTGAAGAGACACATAATAAGTATATTGAGTGCAAGAAGAAATTAAAGAAATCTAATAATGCAAATGATGAGTTACATGCTAAACTTCTTGCTCTCACATCTGAAAATGAGGATCTTAAAAAGGTTATTGAAGATCATGATATTAAATTGAAATCCGTTGAAACAAATTGTAATCTTCTTTCCCTAGAAAAGTTAAACTTGCAAACTCAAGTAAATGATCTTCAAAAACAACTTGTTTTGTGTACACATCTAGATTATGATACTATTGTGAAAGAAAGAGATTCCTTATTATCTAATCTAGATCAAGCAAAGCTAGACATGAATAAGAGAATGGATGAGATTGTCAAATTGCAACAAAAGATTAGTAGTTTGAATAACAATGATACCCTTGATAAAAATTTAAATAATTCTTATCATAAAATTGGAAGGAGAGAACTAGGTTATAATCCTAAAGGAAAATCTTATCAAAAACCTAGTTGGAGAAAGACACAAGCACTAGAAAATCAATCTATGTATGTACCTAAAGGCAAACATACATATGTACCCAAGAACAACCTAGAACAAAATCATAGAAAGAGATATGAGGTTGATTCCATATGTTGTCATTATTGTTTGCGTCTTGGACATTACTCTTTCTCATGTCCCTACAAGAAAAAGGATGTTGAGTTAGTATGGGTTCTAAAACCCCCAAACTAAATGGATAAAATTAAGTTGAGATATGACCAAAGACTCTAAGTTGTATATCTCTATGTCTATCTCAACTTAACATAATAGGACACCAAATTTCCAAATATACATCTTAAACTACTTGTTTTAGTTTGGATTCTCAAAATGTATATGATTAGTTGATATTTAACCTAAATGTTGCTTTGATATTTAAATATCTCAACTAAATCGAGCTTTAACTTACATATTCTTGTTTTACTTGGAAACAATTACTGAAAACAGTTCTGAAACAGTACAGAAACATTCTCAGTCGAGAAACTTTTCGACCGAGAACACTGTCGGTCGAGAAATAGTCGACCGAGCAGGTTACTGTTTTCAAATCTGCAACAAATATGATGAACCTGCTTTCAATTAATCTAATATGCTATCAAATTGTTATTAATGATTGATTTCACTCGTAAACCAAGAATAAATGGAGACCATCTTTGAAACATGACATATTAATCTTTTAAGGTATAGCATTATGTATAAGAAATTTTAAACATATTGCAAAAGTATTATATGAAGACTGATTTTTGAACAAACCTTATTCATTGATTGAAAAAGTTTATTAAGCATGTTCATGGTTTGTCTTAAAATTGGAAATCCATGAATCATGAATGAGATTATTTTGGTTTACATGGTTTAAAATTGAAAATTATGCACCATGATTGGTATAATTAAGGAAATTATTGTTTTATCATAGTCCACATGGTTTATCCTAAGTATTTCTTGGTCTATCTATGTAGGAACCATGAGTATTAAAATTTAAATGGTCAAAATCATTATATTTCATGAAGTTACATGCTTCCATCTTGATCATTGTATTGTGGATATACTTCTACTGTTCTATCATAATTATTGTGCCATAATCATTATGTTTTCATTGGTTTGTCTACAATAATCTTTGATCCATATATACAAACCATGAATGAATATTGTTTTTGATCATTGTGATTCAACTCATGTGAAGATGCCATAAACAGTAAAACTTCATGGCACAAATGCATTTTAAATTGAAAATCTGCAGAAATTATACTTCACATATAAGTGTTCAAATTGGAAATCTGTAGAAATTGCCTCTTGGTTGAAATCAAGTTTGACCAAGGGGCGCTATGGTCGAAGTCAAGGTCGACCTAAAATAAGCTTGACAAAATGCTTATTTGTACATCATTTTACAGCACTTAATCTTAGTATCTTGATTCAAAATGTGTTTATCATATTGACAACATAATTTTAGTGCATAACTCTCATAAAAGGTCAACTTATTATGATCTAATATTGATTGTGACCTTAGAACCCTTAAATTATCTTGACTATAAGATTAAGGGGGAGCTCACAAAAACTATCTTGATTATAAGATTAAGAAGCTTACAAAACTTTGTAAACATCATTTGAAGCTTGTTATGACCTTAGTATCCTTAAAAGTAGTTTTGATTATGAAAACAAAGAAATCTACAATATTCATGAATATGACATATATCTTGTTCTTAATGGTATTCTCTAAACAAATTAGGGCTTAACATCCCATGTATTTGGTTAGAGATACATACATATATTCTACTATAAGCTTAAAGATCCCATATCATTTCAAGGCTTAACATCCTTTGCAAATGATTGAGAAATAAATTGTGGCTAAATTTACCATTAATTGGTGTGCATTAATCCATTGATTTTAATTGAATATCTCTTTAAGGGGGAGCATAGCATAAAATTAAGGGGGAAAATAAAAAGTCATTCTAAATGATTATCTTGGATATCTTTTTGAAATGACAAAGGGGGAGAAATAATATAAAATCAAAAACATAAAATGAGTTTCATAATATCTCGGCCAGCATTCACTTGCAAAACAAGAATGGCTACAAAAGGTAAATTTCAGGTATGAAACTCACATGATTTATATTTCTTTATTTTATATTTAGGAAATGTTTGTCATCTTCAAAAAGGGGGAGATTGTTGGCTAAATTAGACATTAGTATAATCCCTTTGTTTTGATGATGACAAACATTTCATTCTTGTCGATCTAATGTGCTACTTGAGTGTTGCAGGAATAAAGTGGATGACAAATATTTGGAAGATCTATATGCTAAATTGCTTTAATTTCATGAATGTAATCAATTGTAAAACTTGTACAAATATATAATGTACAAGTACTTAGACATCATGTAAATCAAGCGTTATATCTTCCTTAGCCAATCACAACACTTAGATAGGTCATCCCCTTTAATAGTGTCACAACTGCACACTCATACACAAACTTAGTACTTAGTTTAAAACGTTGAAACGGAGTCAATCTCGGTCGACAATATTCTCAACCGAGACACTCTCGGTCGAAAAACTCCTCGACCGAGAAAGACCCAGGTAGCCGTTAGACACAGCAGACAAGGTAGTTGGCAGTTGGAGATGAACGTTGCATACACTTGCTCCAGACATTCCCTCAGTCGACAAGTTCTCGACCGAGAAGGACTCTCGGTCGATAATTCTTTGACCGAGATGTGTTCTTTCAGAAATTTTCAGAATTAATTAACTAGTCGTTGCTAAAGCAACTAATGTATACCTAACAGCTAGTTAAGCACTTAGAACCCCCTAGAAAGTGTCTAGAACGTCCTTAAGCACTTGTAGGTCATTCCTATAAATAGGACAAGCCTTAGGACACCCTAACACACACTTGTGCAATACTTGAGCTTACATACTTGCAATTGGCAATCTGTTTTGAGCAATTGAGCAACACTAGAATTGGCTACTCATTTCCCTTGCTCCAAATTCGTGTCCTATAGGCTAGCATCTCCTATCCACTAAACCTACACTTCAATACTCATTGGTTAGGAGATTAAAATGCTTGATATAGGAAATAAATCCTTGTGCTTCAAAGTGGTAAATGTAATTTCCATTTCCTTTCTTGTTCTTTCTTATTCTTTGTACTCTCCTTGCTACTCCTAGGGTTGGAGGCTATGGATTGGAGAGGGTTTGATCTTCTTGGTGAAGAAGGAGATCTTTGGACTACTTCTAGAAGGTTGTTGCAACGGGAAGCTACTTCAAGAGGAAGGCTACTTCAAGGGGGAGCTTGAAGTTACTTCAAGAAGGCTGCTTCAAGGTTGGTGCAACTACTTCAAGGTGAAGGTTGTCCAAAGGGTGTAGAAAGTATTGTAATTTTATGTAATATCCTTGCGAGGAAATAAAATTTAATACTTTTAAAATCCCGATTGGGTATGCAACCGAGTAGTGGATTGACTGCCTTAGTATTTGCTAAGGTTGGAACCACTCTAAACACCTTGTCTCCTTCTTATTATTTCAATTGTGGTTGTTTGAGTTAAATTATATTAAAATAATCATAAAACCCTATTCACCCCCCCTCTAGTGGTTTTTCAAGTAAGAATGAGGGTCCATGTTGGTTACCTCAAAAGCGATTGGACCGAGATGAGATGTACAGCTGCTGCTTCTAGCTTTATGTTGGGGAAGGTAATCAACACCAACAACACCACTCACGACACCACCAAAGAAATTGGGTGGATGAGGATCTAGGAGAGGGTGTGGCGGAGGTTTATGGATGGTTCCAGATCATGAGTCCAACTAAGGATAAACATAGTTGGCTTTACGAGGTTCAACAAAGATGACAGATTAGGGCCAAGATGCCTTTTGTGCACACTGCACCACACGACTCAAATGAGGGGTCTCTAAATTCGTAGGAGAGTGGAGGGTTCATTTGAGAAGAAAACATGGAGAAAGGGGGACTATAACGTGAGACAGTCGGTGAGAAGTTGTTCAGCGAGCGGGTCTCGCATGGTTGTAGGAAAGACGGAGCTAGGAGATGAAGTCTTCCAACCCGATTGCCCGACCTAATCAACCCGCGTGACTCATGAGTCACAAGTAGTGCGTGTGACAAAATATCATGGCCCGAACTTTACTCCAAATTGGCTAGATACCCAATTGAAATGATACAACCCATCCCCACTTAGGTGTTATCTTCTAGAATATTTTAAAGGGTGTATTTGACATCATATTAAGCCCAAAATTGGTATTCTACCTAATCTTTTTATGAGGAATATGAATTGGGACATGGATTTTCATTTTGGGATTGTTTATGAATCCATTAAGCCCTAACACATTGGTCCCTTAATTAGGGTTATTAGTTTAACCTAATAGAAAAATAGGGTGAATCCTTCTTACATCATCTCCACATTCCTCACTCTAATATTATTCTAGGATATTAAGTAATGGTTGAGGCTATAGTTTAATATTAGTATCCACCAATTCTCATCCTTCAAGTTTTAGGGTTTTCTCATTCAAAGATTTCATGTTCATGTGATTCGAAAGAGTCAATTAGGGTTATCATATCCTATTATGGTTTGATCTATGCTATAACAATGAAATATAGACTTTGAAAGGTAGCCAAGTAAAGAAAAGGGACAAGGGGTTTTGGATATCCATCTAATAAAATAGGGGCCTAGAAGAACGTAGGTCTAGCCTATGTGTCTGGAATCGAGTATGGTATAGTTTGGATGAAGGAGGATAGAAGCCGACGTTGCTGGTGGCCCTTGCGATGGTGCAGCCTGTGCAGTTGCAGGGAGGTGTGCCTACCGTCCTCAGATATCTGATTTCACTCGCAAAGTAGGAGGATAAGAAGGGGTGTCTAAGCACACTGTGGCACAATAGGGGTAGGCACAGGCGCCCTGCAACATCCTACAGTCAGGTGGTGGCGCCAGTGCTCACAACAGGTGGTGGCAGACCTGATGGCAGTGCAGTAGTGATGGAGGTCTTGATGTAGATGTGACGCATTTTGGGCTTCAGGGTGTGATGTCTTCATGGAGGTTACGGAGGTTGCAGGTCGAAGAAGGGAGGAGGAAGAAGAGAGGCATAGACGATGCAGTGGCAAGTCTCTGTGGCTGCAAGGTCAGATTGGTGATCCTTATCAGTCTATTGGGTAGGCAGCGGCTAGAGAAGTCTTGCGGCCATGGGTGGCGGCACAAGGATGGTAGGGTAGGAGAACATGGCGATTGGGACCCCGTTGAGTGATGCGGTGGACCCAACATTAAAGACAATGGGGTGGCATCACGCCAGGTCAACCAGCAGCCTCCACCGGCCACTATCATGGTGGATGGCATGCATATATAGGTCCACAACGAGAAGGAAGCACATGCATGTAGGTTCCTTGGGTTGCTGCTGTGGGTGATGGAAGAGCATGCGACTGGTGTCGTTCTTCAAATGGTGGTGGCTAGAGGGTGATGGGGATACTGGAGAGACCAAGTATGGGCCATCGGCGTCGGGATCTGGTGATCTATGAACAATGGTGTCGCTTGATAAGATGAAGAGGAGCATAGCGGCCATTGTCGAGTTGTGCATCATCGACACACGATGTTGGCGGCAAGAAAGGAAGGCTGGAGGGAGGAGAAGAGGGACGGCGACAGCATGCCTGTGGCCGCACGGCTTCTAGGCATAGGGAGGATGGGGAGTCGACTAGGGCTGCAGGGAAAAGGGGATGGATGAGAAAGAGAAGAAGAGAGAGACCGAGGAAGGGGTGAAGAAGAAAAGGAGCTGGAGGGAGGGTAAGAGGTCCTGGATCCGCATTGTGCGCCCACGGCCCTAGTGCAAGACACGCGACCAGGAAGAAGAAGGCACAGGCATGAACCAGCCGTGTGAACCGAGGGGGAAGGGAGGCGTAAAGTGAAAAGAAGGGAAATGGTCGGTGATGGCAAACAATGTAAATATCAAGTGTGTTATTATGTATTTAAACTATACTTTTCAACTATTTGATTGATTAGGCAATTGAAGTTTGATTGGGATGGAAATTAGTAGGTAGGCTAAAGAGGATGTTGTTGACTCAAGGTCAATTAGGTCAATGTTGACTCACATCTAAATTGACTAAACCCGTGTTTTGATGATGACTAACCATTCCACATATTGGTGTCTAATGCTTCTACTTGAGTAATTTCAGATTAGGTATAGACACACTCCAATTGCCCTAACTTGCGCATCTCAAATTGGAGAAAAGACAAGTCAAAGTCATACAAGTGGACATTTTTGTAATATGATGTATATCCATTAGAATCATGCTGTAAATCACTTGTAATGATTGTATGACTTGTAATTAAGCTTAGAAAAATATCAGGAACACTTAGATCGAAAATTAGAGCACTTTAGATGCAACTTCGAAAATCAATTACAGGCACTTGGTCGGTCGAGTTTCCCACCCTGAAACTCGACCGATCAACCTTGGTCGATTTTCTGAAGATTGCATCGGTCGAGTTGTGCACTCACAGAACTCGACCGATTGGGTAGTAGGCCAGTTCCAGTTGGAATGGTCGGTCGCGTTTCCTCAGAACAAACTCGACCGATCATTTCAATATCGGGCTTCCTGCTACTTGATCGGTCGAGTTACACATATAGAAACTCGACCAAATGCACTGTACGGAAAAGTGCAGAAAAGTGTTTCTAGCCGTTGTGGAGTTGCAACAAGTGAAAAATAGATCCGTTGCAAGCCACAAAATGGCTAGTTTTCGTTCTCAAGTGTTCCCAAAGGCTAAAAGGCATCCCCAGCTATAAATAGGACCCCTTGGGCTTCATTCCAAGGTTGAGCATTCACTATGAAGGTTCCTATTCTATAGTTGAGTGATCCTACAGCCTCCTCTCTCTCTCTAAGTTTAATCACTTGCTACATCCATTAGAGTGAGTAGGAAATCTATAAGAGAGCTAGTCATACATGTATATCTTGTGAGGATCTCACTTCCACCACCTCCTTTCTATCTTTCCAATCATGAAGATGAAGGTTCTCTCTCTTGTCCAAGAGAGGTGAAGAAGAACAAGGGAAGGAGTCCCTTGGTGAAGATCAAGGCCGAAGACTTGGAGCTAGAGTGGGTAAGCCCTTGGAGAAGGCAGAAGACTCAAGCTCAAGTGGGTAAGTCCTTGGTGGAAAGCTTCTCCGAGTGAAGGTGAAGTCAAAGGCGGAAGATCCAAGAAGAGTGGGTAATTCCTACAAGGCTGAAGACTTGTGCTAGAGTGGGTAAGTCCTTGGAGAAAGCCGAAGACTCTTGCAAAGTGGGTAAGTCCTCGGTAAGGTTGAAGACTCTTTGTATTGGATAGGTAAGTCCTTTGTGGGTCATGTGTTGTATGTCTTATTAATGAATATAAGAGTGCAATGGTTTGAAGTCCTAGAGGTTGACCTCTCTAGGAAAGTGGACTGACACACTTCTAATTTGAAGTGTGGAACCACTCTAAATAGCTTGTCTAATTGGTGCATGTTCAATATCTCTTATCCTTGCTATGCATGATTTAGTTGCACTCAAATTACCTATTTAGCAACCTTATCTTGTCATATATTTTGAAGGTTTAATGAATTTTGTTTAAGTGCTTTCAGCTCTATTCACCCCCCCCTCTAGAGCATCTAATCACCCATATAGGATCCAACAAGTGGTATCAGAGCGGGTCTTCTCCAAGCATACTTCTACAAGTAGGAGAAGATGGGTGACTACCTAGGAGGGAGACTCTCGACCAGCCTTCCAATCTTCGATGGGAGCAACTTCCTATATTGGAGAAGAAGACTTCAATTCTTCATCCAAGGATCAAGTCTCGAGATGTGGCAAATGGTGAACAACCCATACATTCTACCAAAGACAAACATTGAAGAATGGGATGAAGCCACCTTGATGAAAGCAACCTTGAATGCTAGAGCCATGCACATCCTATATGCCTCCATGACCCCCACCGAGTTCAACTGGATTTCCTCTTGTGAGACGGCCTATGAGGTATGGAGAAAGCTTTGCATCACTTATGAAGGGACAGATCAAGTGAAGGAAAGCAAAGTCTACATGCTCTAAGGGTTGCTTGAGAACTTCAAGATGGGAAAGGAGGAGAGCATAGCCAACATGTACTCAAGGCTCAACACCATCTTGAATGGTCTTGCTATTCTAGGACATTCTATGTCTAGTGGAGAGATCAACTCAAAGATCCTTAGAACTCTCCCCAAGAGATGGGAATCCAAGGTGACTTCCATTGAAGAAGCAAGGTCTCTTAGGGATATTCCTATTGAAGAGCTCATTGGAAATCTACAAGCACATGAAGCCACACTTGACAAGAGGGAGGAATTAGAAAGACAAGACGAGAAAGAACTCAAGAGAATGAAGAAGGCTGAAATCAAAGCTCAAATCAAGGCTATTGTTGGTCAAGCCTCTCCATTCTCTCAAGTTGAAGAAGATGCCATGTACTCCAAGGGTAGACTCTACAAAGGAAAGTCCTCCTCTATCCGGTGCTTCACATGTGGAAAGCAGGGTCACTACAAGGAAGATTGCCCACAAGGCAAAAAGACCCATCTTCATAAGAAGAAATGGCAATCAAGATCAAGTGGCTCCTCCAACTCAAGCTCAAGTGAAGATTCATGTGAAGGATCAAGCTCAAGCTCTAGTGATGAAGGAGAATGCCATTTTGCTCTTATAGCATCAACAAGTGAAGACTCAAATGAGGTAAATCTAGACTCTTTAGATAAAGAATCTTTAATTGCTATTATTCATGATATTTGTGCCTCTTATAAGTCTTCTAAAAAGAAAAAGAAAAAGCTTGCTAAAATTGTTGATAATTTGCATATAGAACTAGATGGTCTTGAATATGCAAATTCTTGCTTGCTTATTGATAAAAATGATTGTCTTAGCCAAGTAGACTCTCTTAAACTTGAAAATGCTAGTTTACTTGATAAGATTAAATTTCTAGAAGCTCAACCTCTCATGCCTAGTTCTAATGAAGAGCATACTTTAATTGTTGATCCTCTCATGCATGAGCTTGATACTCTTAAAACTGAAAACGTAGAACTCAAGCTTATTGATGATGCTAGGAGAGAAGAAATCTATTCTTATCAAAGAGAATTAGTGGTGCTTAATTCTGAAAATGCCTCCTTGCTTGCTAAAATCAATGGGCATGAACCTTGTTCTAGTTATACAAATAGAGAGAATGATGTTGATGCTCTTCATATTGATAGAGATTCTTATTTAACTAAAACTCTTTGCTTAGAAAATGATCTTTTGCATGCTAGAGATAATATCAATAATTTTTCTTCTACTATTGCTTCTCTTAAGCATGATAATAACAGTTTGAGATCATCCTTGCAAAGATTCTTAGTTGGTAAAAAGAGTCTTAATGACATCCTACACCATACTACTAAACAAATTGGTAGACATGGTTTAGGGTATGATAGTAGTCAAGGGAACAACAAAGATAAAGGACCTCTAATATTCCATGGAGAATCCTCTAGTTCCAAGACTATGGGAACATGCAACTATTGTAATGAAATTGGTCATTATTCTACTTGTTGTCCTTTTAGGAAAGCACCCAAGAGCAATAGGACTTGGGTTGCTAAACTAACCCCTCTGGACCCAAAAACATGATTGGGGACCATTTCATCTTTCTTCCTATAGGTAATTGCAAATGGATTGACTTGAGCTATTGAATTGCAAATTGACTTCTCAATCCACATGAAAGAAGAAAGGTGAGATGTGTAGAGGGTGACAACAAGTGGAAAAGGAAATGGTAAGTACAAAAGTAATGGTTTTATTGCTTGTAACCATTTCTAACTTGTTTTGTCAAGTTAGTGTGCACTATACATATGGTTTTTGAGTCAAAAGTGGCATTTTGTGTTTCTTTTCACACTCTTGCTCAAAAACTGTTTCTAAAGCTTCTATAGTGCATTACTAACTTGCTTAGACATGTTTGGATATGGTTTGTATTTTTAGCATGCCTTTAAATGTGATTTTATGAAATATATGTGCTTTTTTGACAGCTGATCTGTCGGTCGAGTTTGCCCTATTGAAACTCGACCGATAGGCACCAAGAGTGTTGCCAGCAGCTGTCATCGGTCGAGTTGACAATGCACATAACTCGACCGATAACACTGTGCACAAAATACACAATTGGCTTATTGGATGAGAATTTCTCTCTAAACTAGATTTTCTCAACCAATAGCCTTATTCTTTGGCACTCCCTTGGTATCTTTATATATGCATATTGCCATGTTCTAAATTGCCTATCTTGCATACAACTCTATCTCTCTAATTGCTCTAAATTGATATATCTATATCTTGCAATTACTTGCTTTGAGTTGTCTTGCAGGTTTTGATGATGATCTTTGTGGATCTCTTGGTTGTGTCTAAAATCGCTTCCGTTGTACTCTAACTTGCTACATCTATCTAGGTGTATATCTTGTTTTGATACAACCTTGAGGTTCATATGGGTAATCATCTTATGGTAAGGATGCATATCTAGTGAGTTATATCCTTTCATGCTTCTAAAATTGCATATCTCTTTGTTTGGATATATCTCTACATCTAATCATAGCTTGTTTTATCTTGTGTATCTTTTAGTATCTCTTGCTATGATCTAGATCCTACTAGTAGTCCTAACTTGTGATATCATCTACTAGTAGTTCATGTACATGTAGTTCTAACCCTGTCAATAATTGGCATCTTTGGTCAACTATATGTTATGTTTGTATCTTATCTCACACATGCTCAAGATTGTTCCTTGAATTGCATATCTACTATCTTGAGTTGCTTGCATAACATTGTGATGCAGGGCACATAGAGCTACATTATATGTAGAAATTGGAGTATTTTTGGATTTTATGCAGGTTTTGCTCCAATTTCAGTTTTTTCTGCAAGTATAGTGTTTTTTATGCAGAAACACCCTTCTGAGCAAGACTCATCGCTTTGCCATGAGCTCCGATGGTTTTTGGTCAAATTCCATCATCTTGAGGGTCAAAATTGTGATTTATTGTTTTATCTGCAGCACTTTATCTTGCATTTTTGGGATGTTCAAGTATATGGTTTAACTTGCTTTTCTTTCTATGCTTGGACAAGCCCCTATCTGTGCTCTTCTACTCTCCTTATACATTTGCGTCATCTCCTTTCTCTTTAACAAGTGATGTTTCTTATTTCTTCATAACCCCACCTTTTTGAAATGAAAAAGGGGGAGAAAGGTATGCCTTCTTTTAAAAATTTGGAAGAAGGCATGTCTTACATGAAGAGGAGAAGAATGTCCATGTAAAGGGGAGAAGGTAAAGGGGAGGAGACATATATGTGTAGACATATATGAGTAGAAGACATAGTTTCTATAAATGTTATGAAAGCTAACCATACAGGAGAAATAACATCAATTGAGGGGGAGTATGAGAACTCCATGCACATCAATTGAGGGGGAGCATATGAGCTTAGTCCTATTGAAACCCCTAGGTTTCTCCAAAGGTATGAATTTACTTAAATGCTTTCAATACATTTATGGAATGGTTTGTCATCTTCAAAAAGGGGGAGAATGTTGACTCAAGGTCAATTAGGTCAATGTTGACTCACGTCTAAATTGACTAAACCCGTGTTTTGATGATGACTAACCATTCCACATATTGGTGTCTAATGCTTCTACTTGAGTAATTTCAGATTAGGTATAGACACACTCCAATTGCCCTAACTTGCGCATCTCAAATTGGAGAAAAGACAAGTCAAAGTCATACAAGTGGACATTTTTGTAATATGATGTATATCCATTAGAATCATGCTGTAAATCACTTGTAATGATTGTATGACTTGTAATTAAGCTTAGAAAAATATCAGGAACACTTAGATTGAAAATTAGAGCACTTTAGATGCAACTTCGAAAATCAATTACAGGCACTTGGTCGGTCGAGTTTCCCACCCTGAAACTCGACCGATCAACCTTGGTCGATTTTCTGAAGATTGCATCGGTCGAGTTGTGCACTCACAAAACTCGACCGATTGGGTAGTAGGCCAGTTCCAGTTGGAATGGTCGGTTGAGTTTCCTCAGAACAAACTCGACCGATCATTTCAATATCGGGTTGCCTGCTACTTGATCGGTCGAGTTACACATATAGAAACTCGACCGAATGCACTGTACGGAAAAGTGTAGAAAAGTGTTTCTAGCCGTTGTGGAGTTTCAACAAGTGAAAAATAGATCTGTTGCAAGCCACAAAACGGCTAGTTTTCGTTCACAAGTGTTCCCAAAGGCTAAGAGGCATCCCCAGCTATAAATAGGACCCCTTAGGCTTCATTCCAAGGTTGAGCATTCACTATGAAGGTTCCTATTCTATAGTTGAGTGATCCTACAGCCTCCTCTCTATCTCTAAGTTTAATCACTTGCTACATCCATTAGAGTGAGTAGGAAATTTGTAAGAGAGCTAGTCATACATGTAAATCTTGTGAGGCTCTCACTTCCACCACCTCCTTTCTATCTTTCCAATCATGAAGATGAAGGTTCTCTCTCTTGTCCAAGAGAGGTGAAGAAGAACAAGGGAAGGAGTCCCTTGGTGAAGATCAAGGCCGAAGACTTGGAGCTAGAGTGGGTAAGCCCTTGGAGAAGGCAGAAGACTCAAGCTCAAGTGGGTAAGTCCTTGGTGGAAAGCTTCTCCGAGTGAAGGTGAAGTCAAAGGCGGAAGATCCAAGAAGAGTGGGTAATTCCTACAAGGCTGAAGACTTGTGCTAGAGTGGGTAAGTCCTTGGAGAAGGTCAAAGACTCTTGCAAAGTGGGTAAGTCCTTGGTAAGGTTGAAGACTCTTTGTATTGGATAGGTAAGTCCTTTGTGGGTCATGTCTTGTATGTCTTATTAATGAATATAAGAGTGCAATTGTTTGAAGTCCTAGAGGTTGACCTCTCTAGGCAAGTGGACTGACACACTTCTAGTTTGAAGTGTGGAACCACTCTAAATAGCTTGTCTAATTGGTGCATGTTCAATATCTCTTATCCTTGCTATGCATGATTTAGTTTCACTCAAATTACCTATTTAACAACCTTATCTTGTCATATATTTTGAAGGTTTAATGAATTTTGTTTAAGTGCTTTCAGCTCTATTCACCCCCCCCCTCTAGAGCATCTAATCACCCATCTAGGATCCAACAGATGTGAGGAACCCGATTTTAATATCAATTTTATGTTTTGAAAATATTTAGTACTAGATTCAATTATTTGTATATTAAGCATCCATTTGATGTATTTTCTTGGCTTAATTACTCAACAGTGACACCAACCACACATTGAATCAATTTATTTTAATTTATACTCCTAGGACTATCTTAGTGTGTCAATTTAGTGTCAAACCTACTATTTGGGTATTTCTATCTTATTATGAATGTATTATGGTCATTTTACCCTAACTATCAATTATTAAGTTTTTTTTATATATATAATACTAATTGACTCCAAAGATTCCTAATATAATTCATATTGTAGGGAGAGGTATTATAGGTTTACGTAATCAAACAGGGGCCTAGAAGAAGGGAGGTTACACATATATACTAAATTTTCAGTATGTTACTGCAACTCTTTGGAAGTGACAAGGTAGAATACTCCTTTTCTCCTGTCATCCTTGTCTGGTTCCTTTTCATAGTTGTCATCATATTCAACTCCAGTATGCTTTGCCAATAACGCCCACTGGCGTCGCTCAGTCCTCATTGCCATGATGTTGCTTGTTGAGAATGTGGTTGATCAATCAGGTGTACGTAGCGCCTCCAAATCGCCCATGAACCACCGATTCACGACCTCCCTAACCTTGTACAGTTTTGTAGGACAATGTGTACAGTCTTGTAGGACCATGTGTATAGTTTTGTAGGACCATGTGTACAGTCTTGTACACATGTCTTCAATCTTGTACATATATGTACACTCTTGTAAACATGCGTACCGTCTTGTAGGACCATGTGTACATTCTTGTACATATGTGTACAGTCTTGTTGGACCATGTGCACATTCTTGTACACATATGTACAGTCATGTACACATATGTACAGTCTTGTAGGACCATGTGTACGTTCTTGTACACATATGTACAGTCTTGTAGGACTCTGTGTATGTTCTTGTACACATATGTACAGTCTTGTATACATGTGTACAGCCTTGTCAGACAATGTGTACAGTCTAGTACACATATGTATAGTCGTGTACACATGTGTACATTCTTGTAGGATAATGTGTACAGTCTTGTAGGACCATGTGTATAATCTTGTACACATGTGTACAGTCTTGTAAGACCATGTGAATAGTCTTGTAGGACCATGTGTACCGTCTTGTACACATGTGTACAGTCTGAGATGGCACTTGCTTTGATCATTCCTAAATCCATTTCACCGTCCACTAAGTAGTTTCTATTGAGTGCAGAGTTCATGTGTACAGTCTTTTACACATCTATACGGTCTTATAGGACTATGTGTACAGTCTTGTAGTACTATGTGTACAGTTTTGTACACATTTGTACAGTCTTGTAAGACAATGTGTACAGTCTTGTAGGACTAAGTGTACAGTCTTGTACACATATGTACAGTCTTTTACACATGTGTACAGTCTTATAGGACCGTGTGTATAGTTTTGTTGGACCACGTGTACAGTCTTGTACACATGTGTACAGTTTTGTAGACCATATGTATAGACTTGTACACATGTGTAGAGTCTGGTAGGACCATGTGCACAGTCTTGTAGGACCATATGTACAGTCTTGTACACATGTTTATAGTCTTGTAAGACCATGTGTATAGTCTTGTAGGACCATGTGTACAATCTTGTAGGACCATGTGTACAGTCTTGTACACATGTGTACAGTTTTGTAGAACCATGTGTATGGTCTTGTAGACCATGTGTACAGTCTTGTATACATGTACAGTCTTGTAAGACCATGTGTATAATCTTGTAGGACCATGAGTACAGTTTTGTAGGACCTTGTGTATAGTCTTGTATACATGTGTACAATCTTCTTCGACCATGTGTACAGTCTTGTAGGATTATGTGTACAGTCTTTTACACATATGTATAGTCTTGTAGGACCATGTGTACATTCTTGTATACATATGTACAGTCTTGTACACATGTGTACAGTCTTTTCGGGTGATGTGTACAGTCATGTACACATATGTACAGTCTTGTACATGTGTACAATCTTGTAGGACAATGTGTATAGTCTTGTAGGACCATGTGTATAGTTTTTTACATTCAATGTTTATCATTCTCAACCATGATCATATAATGACCCCACTTGGTTTTGATGGTCCTAGTTAGAAACTTATGATATCAATACTATTTGAATTGAACTTGATCATACAATGCTCTATTAATGACTCTAATTTATAAAATGGACCATGAAATATGTATCATATGGACTTTGATGCTAATGATCCTTATTTAATGTCCAAGTTGATTATATGAACTCAAACTCATCATGATTGCCTAAGATCAGTAATGTTTGATCCATACTTGAACCAAGAATCAAACTTGTTCCATATTTTAACCCTATTAAAACTTGATAATATGAAAAGTAACATTAAATGGGACGTTTATGGACTTTTCATGGTGATTCTTTAGTTCTTGTGCTAATGTGGGTAAAATGTGATTGAATCTACATATTGGCCTTCAAATCATTACATGCTATGACTTGTGATCCAAAATATCATGTAATGCACTGTTGTTTACTATTATGACTTGTTGACCTAATCATGACATGTAATGTGACTTAATGTGCATGTTGCTATATTTGAGATCTAATCTTGTACAAATCTCACCCTAATGGTCACACATGCTATTTGATGCTTCAAATTTTTAACTTTTTGATATGTATGACACTAACTCAAGCTTGATCACCCTTGTACTCTAATGTTGACATATTGCATGAAAATGACTCAATATGACTTAAATTGTTGATATGATGAGTAAGTCATTAATCATATTCAAATCTTATGATTTCACTATTAATATGATGAAAATGTAAGTTTGAAATCCCTGATCTTGTAAGGGTGTTTCACCCTAAGTAAAATGATAAATGAACTAGTATGTAGCTCAATGATGAAAAATTGCATGAATATTGGAGATGTCGAAATCAATCATCATAACATATGGAACTTAGATTAAGTGAAACATCCACCCGTGATGAATATGTTTACATGACCTAGGTGTTGTGATATTTATCATAACACAATTTCTTATAATCTCAGGATCTCTTTGATGGACTCTTTTCAAAGATCTAATCATGTTGAGTAATGCTAGTTTGCTTGTATCAAGGTATGCTTTATCCTCCTATTGGCTAGACTAGTGGTATTGAAATTGTTTGTATGTATGTAGTATAAATTCTTGCCTTAATGTACTTGTTTGAGCTACATGTTCCCTCTGACTAATATGTTTTAGTCTTGATTACAAATATTGATCAAACTTGAAAACATAATGTCACTATGGAAAACTATGCAGGACAAGATAATTGAACCATACCTTAGAAGAAATATATATATATATATATATATATATATATATATATATATATATATATATATATATATATATATATATATTAGATCCTATGTGATTGATAATGTACATGCGACCATGGAAAGCTATACAAGCCAAGATGATTGAACCCTACCTTAAAATGAATATATCTCACACATATATATATATATATATATATATATATGTAGTAGTAATAATAATAATAATAATAATAATAATAATAATGAATTCCTAATAACTACCTAATGGTTGTAGTAAACACTCAATGGATTCTATGTTCCTTTAATAAGATTAGAAATACTAGACAGAGAACATGATGGAACCTTAGAATGTAATGTGATGGTTACCCATGTGATATAGGTAATAGTATAAATTTATTATATAGATATATATGTACAATCCAAGTGAAATATTATATGGAAACATAATGGGACAACTATGATAACCCAGATGGGAAAGATGGTCCTAATAGAAAAGATTGAATAATGATTCATCCCAAGACAAATGGTAACCATATTTTAATACTTTGTATATTCTTCCTACTAGAGCCTTGTTGTGATTGAGATATCTATGGAGTTTTGAATATATTGAGGCACAAATTTTCTATTCCATTGTTGAGTTATTCTTTCTTCTTGAAATTGCATGCATTGAGTATTATATGGTGGTAAACCCAAGTTGTTTATTAACATTATCTTTCCTCTTGAAGGTCACCACAAATATATTTTGCAACCTCAAATATTGTTGAATATTGGGATAACATTAGAATTGAACTATTGGAGTTTTGCACCCCTATGGATTTTGGTCCCTTTGGGATTTAGCCCATTTAGGTCTTTGGATACTTGGGGGTGGGGTACGTCCTACCACCATGTACTTAGGTTGTTATGGATTAATTGTCACCCATTATACTGATTGAAATAGCAATCAGGCTACTATGTCATTCTTTCATAAATGATTGACCTCCCTAACCTTGCCAGAAGGCGCTTTTCCGCAAGATACCAGTAGTACGGCGACAGCAGGGCATTCCCCTCAAGGTGCCACCTTGACACGCTCGTCGTGGTCGACTGTTACATACATCTTGCGGTCATAATTGTGTTTGTATACGCAAAGTCGGGGAACACCTTGCCACTCAAATAGGACTCGACAACATTGAACATCCCGTTGGGGGAGTAGAGCCATCGGAAGGACGAGCCGGAGGGATAGGCAGGGCCGTGGGCGGCGAAGACGACATGAGAAATCTTGGTTGCCTTTCTGAGGTGGCACAGAAGAAAAAAATCCCGACTCACGGCGTGTAGGAGTAACAAATTCGCGGCACATGGTGAGGAGGCTGGAAGAAGAGATCAACGGTCTATGTGTGCGCTGGTTGTAGGTGTGACTTAAGCGCTGCTGCGATGGGGTGTGGGGAAGAAGGTTTGACACGTTTTCTGCCATGAGTTTTCTGGCACGTATGAAGGTGGTATCCCTCCTGAGATGGATTCCTCCAGACTTACACAATCTGAAGCTTAACCTAACTATTGGGAGAAGTATATCCCCTTCAGGCATACTGAGAAGATGGACTGCAGGAACCATCCACAATCACAAAGCTGATATCTGTCTTGCTTTCAGGGTGTGGCTCAAGGCATCCGAGTTTGAGGTAGCATATATTCATGCTTGGTTGGTTGGTTTGAAGTTGGCCTCTGATCAGCAGCTTAACATTTCATCACTAGAGATTGATGACAGTAACACATACAACATCCTATGGGGAGACGTGATTGAACCTTGGAGGATCATTCCATACAGTAGAGAGATCAAGAAGGAGCTACGACGACATGATATATCTGGTTCTTTGTTGGATAGGGCTATTAACTCGATTCCTAGAGAACTGGGCAGGATGGGACACATGGAGAAGAAGAAAACTCCTTACGTGGTTTTGAGATGGGTTGATGTTTAAGATGGTGATGATGATGTTATTACACCTTATTCTTTGCTGTAGAGGGTGAGTTTTATTGTGTCCTTTTTTTTTTATGTATGAGGTTGTATCTTGTTTGTGACATCGGGTCCAATGAGGGACCATACCTGCGTGGCATATAAGCAGTAGCTGTACTCTGATTCTGAGATGGATTTGCCCGTACGAGGGGATGGGATGAATAGAATACCCCTGGCTTCTCCAAAAAAAAAAGAGTTTTCTGGCGGCTAACGGGCGTCCATGGCGTCTTTTCCCTCAGGCAGCCCGCAGCCGGTGAGATCCGGAAAATCTTTTCCGGTTGTGGTCCGTTGGTGAGTAAGCTGTTGCAATGACCGTTCATGGATCAGGACGAAGCGGAGGTTGCAGCCGCAGGAACCAGGAAGAGAAGAAGCCATCGCGGGAGACCTGGGTGCGGTTTGGGTTTAAGTCTGGCGTTGATTTGGGGTGTAGGTAGGGCGGCGTCCGGGGGTGTGGGGCGAGCGTTGGTTGGAGGTGTGGGTCTGGTTACGTCAATAATTTTCCTTATAATGCCACTTGGGAGGGGTTAACCGAGACCTCCCCCCAATCCGAAGAGGCATGAGTCTCCGCCTCCATCCGCCATTCACCCCTTTCACCGCTAGGTGATTCACCTGACGCCATCGCCAGACAACGACTAGCAGCGCACCGCAGCCTCTTCTGCTTCGCCCGACTACTATTTCAACTCCAGCCGACTTCTTTAATGCTAGCCCGCTCCTCCACGCCCACCCCAACAAATGCATCATCAACATTGTCGACAAACCATTGCTCTGTGTACAACATGACCTCCGTCTTCACTTCCTCTATTCCAGGCGAGTCTCCTGACTCAGTCCACCAATTGACTGGTTGACGACCTCCTCGACCTCCACAGCTCTTGGTCGAGTCAAGTGACTTGTGATTCCAGTCAGTCGGCCGGAGCGCCTACAAGTTCAACTTTCTCACCTCAAGTCGATTGACTCGTTACTTCAATCGATCGACCGAGATCTTCGAGCAAAAACCTGGTGTTGTAGGAAGATTCTCGTGGAAGTTTCTTCAACCGTCTGCACAAGGGTAAAGCAGTTACCTAGAAACCAACCCCCCATAACCCACATCGTTACACGGTTCAAGGGGCGGGATCCACATTGCGAAGCCCACACGAGACTTTTCCCCAATATTACTGAGGAGATGGTGCCCGACCTTGATGACCTCAATGACTTCAGGGAGCATGCTGGGGCTAATAGAGTCTCATGCCTGAATTCTGAATTGAATTCCCCGCACCGCTCGCGTAGTGCCCCTCTTCTGGAAACATTCATTTTTTTCGACGAAGAACACTTCAGGCGGTTCGACGCTATAAGCATGATTGGCATCACGCTTCCACGATTGGCGTGTGTCAAAAACCTTACTACCCTTGAGATTCGTGAATCCATAGATAGCATATTGTAATGGAATCACATATTGTCCATCTTTAGTGATCTTACCCTGGAGTTCATGACCACTTCTGGTCAACTCTGCGGTTCACACGGAGCTCTAGTTACTCGATCCATATTTTGGGGAAAATATAGAGATCATTGTCACGAAGATCACATTTCTCCTTCTCACCAGCAGGGATCCTTCTTGGTTTGCAAAATGCATAGATTGTTACCTCACCTTCTATCACAGTCGGTATGATCCCAACACATTTTGGGTAGAGCTGGACGACATGCCTCCCTCTCTGTCACTAAGATTAAAGGTCTCCAGTCTGCACAACCAAGTGGTCCACTACCTTCACCTAATCCTCTCCTATAATATCTACAACAGGATAGGCACACATGGCACCATTACTCTGATAGATCTGAACACCCTATGGTGCCTGCTCAATGGAGATCCCTTCAATTGTGGGAGCACCATATTCAATCATAACAGCCTTCATGCGAGTCATAACATTAGTTCAACTTTCATCCTAGGCCATATTGTCACCATTTCTATCTTTCTAGGCTACACTTATATATGTTTCAAGGTGATTTAGCCTAAGGGGACTCAACGCTTGATTGACCTCCCATACTTCAAGGCAAGCCATCTCATCTACTTTCGTGTCCAGGAAAGTACATATTATCTTATATTTTGGGATACCACGTTTCAGCTTGAACTCCCTCACCATGCCAGGTTCACAACAATGACCCTATGTTATGAGTTGTAGAACCTACCAACCCAAATTCAATGGTTCCTCCTTAGAAACCCAGTACCAGAGGGAGTCGTCTCCAAACCCCCAACTCATTGTCAGAGAGTCTCTATGGAGGCAAGGACAATATGATTGGTCCTCCTCCACCATCACCATGCCACATCGGGAGGTGCACCACTGAGGATGTAGGTATTGAGGGGCCTTAGGATTCTACGAGATCCATCACTAGCTAGACCAAATTGAGAAACCACAACTGCACATGGAGAGAGAGAGAAACAATGCCAAGACCACTAGCTTAACCATATTTATCGTATTCAATATTCTCAGGAGCACTGGCATGTTGAGAGTGGCCACTATGCCCCCACTCGATCCTTCTAAGAGTGGTTTGGGGCTCACCAGACTTACCATGATCCTGACTCCCATTATAAGGGGCATGACAACTATGAGACTGGCTCGTCATCTGCTCCTCCCCTGCCTCATTATCCACCACTGTTGTGATTTTCTTCCCTCCATCTCAAATTTTGAATTTGCTCTGGACGATCAAAATTCTAATTTCGCAGTGGAGGTGGGTGGTACATACCATTTTCCACCCCGTCTATCCTTCCTTTCTTTAGCATGTCCATCATTTTATGTTTTCTTGCATGTAATTTGGTTTGCTTTTGTTCCACTATCCTTGTATTTTTTTGGCCTTTATATAATCAAACTTTAAATTCATGAACATGTACTCAATATATCCCCTTGATTGAAGTGAATCTCTTGCCATACTATCAAAACACCATCTTTGTTAAAAAGCATATGCCAATTGCCATCTTAGACTATAATAAGCTCTATTCCCTACAAAAGTTGGCAATCATGAATAGATAGATAGGAACCAAACACAATGTGTCTCAGTTAGACTTGTGGAATTACCTTGTTAAGTTTATAGAATTTTGCTTATTACAAATGGTTTGTATAGAGGTGATAGACTCCCAAAGCACTGGAATTCTAAATATAAGAATGTACAAGATCAACCTTTTTTACACTTGTTCGGCCACCTTCTGTAACATCTTAGATTTTCCCTCTCCTCCAACTATGCACCTAATGACTAATAGTGCACTAAATGTGATCCAATGACTTTCCTAATAATCAATTTGATGTTTTGGAATAATATGTTGCTCAATTGATAAGTGTTGATGCCTAAATTGCAATTCTGAACTCAGATGTATAATGTTGAGTTCCTTGATTATCATTGAGATTATTTTAATTCTTGAAACTACTAAATATCTTGATGTGTATCTCAACCCTTATCCATAATAAAGAAAATGAAATTTGTGATCCAATGGTCAATATTTCACCCCAATTCGATAACCGAGATGAATATTATGGCTATTTCATTGTTGCTCTATTTCTAGCATTTTTTCATCTTTTTCCCTTCTTTTTATCATCCATGGGCCTCATCCCTTTTTCTATCCCTTGGTCCGGCCCAAGAGAGGTGCACCCAGATGGCCTCATTTAGTGGTGTACCCAGAGCACCGATCCAATGATTTTGGATCACCCGCCCAGATTTGACGACCCACAGTCATCTCCTACCTTGGAGAAGGACTCAACAGTGCCCAAAGCACTCGGCCAAGAAAGTGATATGACACCACAACAGTTTTCCAAGACTTTTGAGGTTGCTAAAGTCTTCCTCTCATTCTACCAACCTCAATGCTACCTTTCTTGATAGGTATGGGCTTTAGATAGGGGCATGTGACACCCCTCCATCCATGTCATCCACCATGGTCGCGACCACCAAGGATGGGGCCATACAGCCCTCCGCGTTCCCTCACTTTGGGTTCTTTAGCTTCGTAGCAACTCACCCTTTAAATTTCCCTTCTTCTCACAATATCCCAAGCCCTATCTTGCCTTCTACCTCTTTGTCTTCTTCCTTGAGTTTACTGGCACAACAGCAATTGCCCTTTTGGGCGTTTTCCTTCAACTCCCCTTTGCCTCAATCCAATGCCACCACCTGATTGGCAGAGGTGGGTCGAACTAGAGCGGTACCTTTTCTTACGCCCTGGAGCTCTACAATGCCTGATAGCATTGGAGGTAGGGAGCCTCAGTGAGAAGCACCGCTACATAGCACCTATTTGATGTGCACAATCCTTCACTGGGAGAGGAAGGAAGACATCCGTTGATCCCCTCGTGGACCATGATGGTCCAACATGACAGTGGCCCATATCCATCAGCCCTTTAGCCTCCCACTATCTCTTTTTTAGGCGCTTGACCAGTCAAATGTGAAAGTGGACCCGCAGGGTTGGCATGGACCTACACACTATGGCCAATCAATGAGTGTCATGTCACCTCTCCCCAGTGGTATATCTTTGTCCCTCTCTCTTGTATGCATATTTGATGCTAAATCTTGAAAAAATCATATAAAATGATTCCTTGGTCCAAATGATATATGTTATATATGAATTTTGAGCTACTCAACAAGATTATCCAATGAACCTTGTTTCAGAAGCTAATTCCATTCATAGCTCCTTTTATGTTGAAAATGGCTTTACTTTGATATTTTTAATGCATTCAATGTATATCATTCTCAACCATGATCATATAATGACCCCACTTGGTTTTGATGGTATTAGTTAGTAACTTATGATATATGTACTATTTGAATTGGACTTGATCATACAATGCTCTATTAATGACTCTAATTTATGAAATGGACCATGAAATATGTATCATATGGACTTTGATGCTAATGATCATTATTTAATGTCCAAGTTGATTATATGAACTCAAACTCATCATGATTGCCCAAGATCAGTAATGTTTGATGCATACTTGAACCAAGAATCAAACTTGTTCCATACTTTAACCCTATAAAAACTTGATAATATGAAAAGTAACAGTAAATGGGACGTTTATGGACTTTTCATGGTGATTATTTAGTTCTTATGCTAATGTGGGTAAAATGTGATTGAATCTACATATTGGACTTCAAATCAGTACATGATATGAGTTTTGATCCAAAATATCATGTAATGCATTGTTGTTCATTATTATGACTTGCTAACCTAATCATGGCATGTAATGTGACTTAATGTGCATGTTGCTATATTTGAGATCTAATCTTGTAAAAATATCACCCTAATGGTCACACATGCTATTTGATGCTTCAAATTAGTAACTTTTTGATATGTATGACACTAACTCAAGCTTGATCACCCTTGTACTCTAATGTTGGCATATTGCATGAAAATGACTGAATATGACTTAAATTGTTGATATGATGAGTAAGTCATTAATCATATTCAAATCTTATGATTTCACTATTAATATGATGAATATGTAAGTTTGAAATCCATGATCTTGTAAGGGTGTTTCAACCTAAGTAAAATGATAAATGAACTAGTATGTAGCTCAATGATGAATATAGCATGAATATTGGAGATGTCGAAATCAATCATCATAACATATGGAACTTAGATTAAGTGAAACATCCACCTGTGATGAATATGTTTAGATGACCTAGGTTGTGATATTTATCATAACACACTTTCTTGTAATATTAGGATCTCTTTGATGGACTCTTTTCAAAGATCTAATCATGTTGTGTAATGCTAGTTTGCTTGTATCAAGGTATGTTTTATCCTCCTATTGGCTAGACTAGTGGTATTGAAATTGTTTATATGCATGTAGTATAAATGCTTACCTTAATGTACTTGTTTGAGCTACATGTTCCCTATGACTAATATGTTTTAGTCTTGATTACAAATATTGATCAAACTTGGAAACATAATGATAGATGTCCATTATACAATCTTGTGTACTTTCATGTATTCTGGGGGTAAGGACACAAGGTTGGGTGTCCTACTTGAGTTATCATAATCGGGAAGACCATGTTGATACAAGGGTTAGCTCTTGGTGATGGACTTGAGGTTTCTTACGAATAATGTTAACTCTTGACATTTAGTCTTGTAGTCCCTCATGTTGAAATAGGGTAGCTAATCTTGAGCACCCTCACGGACCCCTTCATTTGAGAAGTCGGTCAAAGCCTTATGATATTGTTGGTATAATGTAAATGAACATAAAACATGCATGCATGCTAATAAGAAAGTCTTTAATATTGTTGATTCATTCTTGTTATTTACTTTATGTTTTTTCCAAGAAATAATGTTCTTAAACTTGTGATTTTATATGTTTGCATAGCGTACTCAACACAGTTGTGTTGATGTGTACCCATTTTATGATTTTAGGTAATAGGTACACTATGAATCTCTAATGATGATAAAATGCTTCTGCACTTATGATAATATACTTGTACTCTGATGATATATAATGAAACACAAATAGAATATACATGGTTGATATATGGGACCAAGATCTTGTCAGATATTAGTTTAGCATGCTTTTATGCTTTCTTGCCTCACACCTTAGTTGTTGTTTGTGGTTTTATTCTTTTATACGTTATGTGATCTATCCTACGGATAGACGTTTGGATCCTCTCGCCTTTGTCTTTCTAACCATTAGGAGTGAGGATTTGGATAACAAACGGTTCTGTGACACCTTCTTATCTCTTCATCTGCCAAAATAGAAAGAAAAAATTCAAAAAGATGTGCCAAACCCCAAGTTTGGGGTGGCACACCCCTTCATCCCTTCATTGCTTCTTCAATACCCCTTGTAGATTTAATAGGGGTGTACCATCAAGAAAAGATTTCAAAGTACACATAAAAAATACAATCAATGTAATCACAATGGAAAAAAATAAAAGACTTCAAGTCAAATAGAGGAGAGGTCGCCTCCTTCCATACCTCCCTTCACTCCATTTTCTACCTAGGGGAATCTCTATACCCCCCCCCCAATTTTTTTACCAAAAATAGAAACCCATGGTCTTGTGCAAAACCCTTATAGGAATATACTATAAGGGATATAGAATCTATTTCCTTACAAGTCTTAAAATGGAAGCAACTTGTGAAGAAAATTTGAGTGAAGAATGTGCAAAAAGTTGTATTACATGCTTCCAGAAAATCAAGGTTGTTTAGCCATAAAATGTGGTGAGGACAAGGTAGTTCTAAGCAAGTGAGTGAATAAGGTATCAGTATATTTGGTGGTTGTCTATGATTTTGTGTTTCTTGAGGAAGACCAACATTCAAGTTTGGGGAAGTTGTATCCATTTTGTTTGCATATTTTAGATCTCTCTTTAGGAGCATTTTGTTCACTGTTCTATAATTCTAGACTGAATTGTCTCTGTTTAACTTTTATCCCCTTTATTGGACTTTTTACTAGATTTATCTAACTTTTGTACGAAAATGATCAAATATATCCAAAGCCTAAGAAGGACCAAAGAAACAAGTGGCTAAATTTCCTATCTTCTGCCTCTCAAACCTCTCATTCAAGTGTCTGACTCATCCAATTGATCGAATCACACACATAATATCTCATCTCCTCATAACTCCAATTGATAGAATGAAACTACCAATCGTCTGACTTGCCATCGAAGATTCAGTCTAGTCATATCAGCCAGATAGATTATTCATTCTGAACCGAGCAACTGGCCTTCCTTAGAGCCAAAGTAGTGACTCAAAATTATTCCATCCAACAACCACCTTAGGATTCCATTGAAGGTCCCCCGGCCAACCTGCATTCAACACCCATCCTCCAAGATAAGGAATCTCTATGAGGAGTTGTAGATGAGGCAGGTCATCCTGACGAGATATGGTGATCGCTTATTGATCGAGATGGTGGGCTTTTCTAATAACATGTGTTGGGTATGTCAGAAGCAAGAAATGGAGGGAGATAATCCTTTCTTCAGCGAATGGCAGACCTACTCGGATCTTTTCTTGGAGTTTTTGGCGTTGCTTGATGTTCTCATCACCCTCGAGCAGAAGATAGGAGGTGAATGATGGGAAGGCAAGGTCAACTTCTGCCTCTTCAAAAACAACTACTCTCTCACCCTGAGGGCCTTCAATCATATCTTCAACTGGGCTCATGTCCCAGAACGCTCGGCTCCATCAGACTTTGAAACGACTTAGCTAGGGAGAAGTTGACTGAGGTGTCGTTGGGATTCCGTATAAATTGGCACATCAGTTTTGTGACTGATATCGAGCATACTTTTGCTTTTATGCTTCACCGTCTCTGCATCAACATTATCTTCGCTCGATCTAATCAAGATCAAGGGAAGGTCTAGAAGGAGGACCTTTACTTTCTCTACCGGCTACTAGAGGGGGAGACTATTAATGTTGGATCTTTTCTATTTATCCATATGATTTATGCAAGGCACAATGTGACAAGGAAGGCACCGATTTTGTTTGGGGGTCTCATCACCCCTATTGCTCTCCACCTGTGCCTTGATTTATCGACCCTCGAGTTGTTAGAGACTACAACAAAGTTGGACCTCCTTCACTTCCATAAGTCTCATCTTATCCAATATCACCACAATGTGCTCTATGCACATTGCACTCGCCGAGGCATATTTGGGGAGAGGAGCCTTCCCCACCCTATCTTCTATGTGTGTGGGGTGGAACATCTTAGGTGGCCACTGAACGAGGGGCAAGCTAAAGATCCAGACAGGACAGTAGCAACATCAGGCGACGCTGGTTGGTGTACGAGATATTCAAATAAGGTTGTACCAGAACCAGCAGGCGATCTATGAGAATGAACACCTTTTCTTGGCCAACCAAGAGAATGTTCACATGCACCTATAATGGATGGAGCAGTACCAGCAGTCTTTCTTTGACAACTATAGGAACCGTGGATACTTCGGGGAGTACACATAGCCGCCACCTATGTCACCTACAAACCTATCATTCCAAAAGATGTTTCCTCCACATGACCCCAATATGCCACCTCTGTTATTCTGAGCCCTGGTACCACTATTCCACCTCTTGGGTACGAGTATTGACTATCAAACATAGTCATATTCAAGCTTAGGGGTGTTGGAACAACATTCTATCTTTGTTTTTATTATATTTATTTTTAGTTGTTTTTTTATTTTTAGTTGTGCAAGTGTAGGATCCATGTCTATCTAGTGTAATTGTGGAGTAGTAAATGCATGGTTTTATATTTGAATAAATTGTACTCTTTGTGTTGTTGCATGAAAATGGTCATATCCTTAAAAGCTGAAATTGCAAAATCTTTCTGTAACACTACTTGAGGAAGTATTCAGATTAGTCATTATTAGGACTTAGCACATACATGAAAGTCTGAATCAACTTGGGAATGTGAATGATGAAGATTTTGAGCCTAAATTAACCAAACCATAACGAGATCTCAAATGAAAATATAAGAAATAAACCTTTAGATCACCCTGAACACAGGTCAATTAAGAGGGACACATCATAATATAACGAAAGGCATTGTCTCTTAGTTGTGTGATTCTATTTCTTTTCCACTCATTTTTGACTCACCACCTCAAAAATTCATGAGTACTCCAAGTTATTTTCCTTGATTTCATTGCATGGCACAATAGGAACATATTAGTTAGTTTGCTTGCATTTGAAAAAGGAAGAAAAACATTGCATTTGTATGCATCGACTTTAGTGCATACCATCTTAGCTTACATAACACAGTTCATATAGTTGCATACATTTTAACATCGCATGCATATTTTCCTAAACATGTGGATTTTAATTTTGAGTTATAAAGGTAAAAGTGCAGGGATACACCTCCAAGAAAATAAAAAAAGGAGCAAAATTATAAAGGCAAGAAGCATGAAACTTAGGTTTTTGAAGAAAAAAATATTTTTTTGTTTAAAAAAATAAACAAAGGGGAGAGTGTATGATGGAGCTAGAACTTACACCAAAAGATTACTCTTCCAATGGAAGTCCTAATATGCACCAAAAACCCTAGAGAGTTGATGTCCTTTCTAGGTTTACCTACAACTGGTGCTAGATAAATAATCCAACCCCACAAGAGAGTGGAAGCCTTATCATAGTACAGATTTAGGATCGAACCCAAAGGACAACGTTAAGAATCTGAGTGTCTTTTTCTTGTTTCGTATCAATCTAAGTTAATCATCTAAGACCAAAAGTTTGATTCGAGTTATTTAACCTAAATGTGAAAAAGTAAAGGCAAGAATAAAAACTAGTTTAAGGATTAAAATCTAAGATTTAACAAATGATGATGGATCACTGGGGTGATGCGGGTATTCATGAATTGTACTTGTACCAAACATAGCGAGACTTGTAAGCAAGATACATGGATGTTGTACAAAACCGATGTCTTATAGGACAAGAGTAATGCATACATCCTTCACGGGTTGAGTAACTCTCATCTGGTACATATCTACATATCAATGAAGATATGTAGCCTCTGAAGAGAAAATCTTACTCAATCTTGTGAAACGTGCATCAGAAAACTAACAAGCGAGCGGTAATTACGAAATTGATTAGTATCTTTATAGACTATCCCTCTTTCGAGGATATAGCTATGAGAAACGTGAGAGTGTTGCAACGTCAGCCATTCCCGAACGAATGGTCAAGTACTTTGCACCACTCTCTCCTCAGAGTGTGTTCCTTGACCTATCAAGGTTGCACTTTTGTATGTCAACTGATTCCATTTCATAGTATAAAAGTGCAATGATGGAGGTGAGTTTACTCCACTCCTTAGAAAGCATTCCTAGATACCGAAACGGATGCGCGGTGGATACACACACCAGAAACCAAAACTAAATCGGTATTCGAGTCTCAAGAGCAGTCGTAGACAAACCACAATGAAAGACAATAGATGCATACAAGAACACGGCCAACATTCAAGCATGTATGAAATGATTTAGTATTGAATCAGAATGATAACATCTTTTTAGTACAAGTTACAAAACATGGGCAGCAGGGCTAGTCCCCACACCCCAGTGAATGGAACTACTCGCTCCTCATAGAGGGAGCAACAAAGAAAGAGAAGAGAGAGAAAGAAAGCATCGTCGGAGCAGAAGAGTAGATCTATGATGGCCCGGTGTAGATCGTCGCAGTCTCTGGGACTGCTCCGTTGTGGTCGATGATGCCTATCTCTCCGCCTCGATCGTCGTGTCTACCTTCGGGATTGCACAGGTAGAATGAGGTAGAACAATGGTAGAATGATGGTAGAGGTGAGATGGTGATGGAACAGCCTTCTAGATCTGTCCCCAGCCTGACAGCTATCCAGATCTGTGCTCAGACCGGGATCCTGGGGCTATGGGTGAAATTTGGTCAGAAACTGTGCTCGGACAGCCTGGCGGCGTCCCCGGAACTGGTCTCAGTTCGGCAGCCTTGGGTCTTCGTCCCACACCCCCCAAGACCATGCCTCTACCCTTCTATTTATAAGCTTGCCAAAATATCTTGGGCCAAGGAGTCACACCTTGTGTGTGTCCTTTTGTCCCATGTGGTTTGCTCTCCACAGTTGCTTCATGCGGTCTTGGCTTGTGTGCATGTGGTCTGCTCCGCAATTGCTCATGCGGTTTCGTGAGCATGCGGTTTTGTATGTAATTGCCCATGCGGTCTTGCTACTGCGCTTTCTCATGCAGTTTAGGCAGTGCGTTCTAGCTTATGTGGTCTTTGCTGTTTTGGAATCCACTAGCCTCCTCACGTTCTCATACATGCATTCATAATAGCTACCTTCACGTGGGCTTAATAGCTGCTGGTCATTTGGTTTGCAGCGCTCCAAGTCAGCTTTTTAGTCACGTGGACTCTACTGGTCCTTGACATGCGTTCTCATGCCCATGACGTTGCTGCTGTTTTTGCTCATGCGGTCTTCGTCACGGCTGGGTGCATGCGTTCCTCATGCGGTTTCTCATCCCAGCAGCATGCGGTTTCGTGAGCACATGCCCATGCGGTTTCCCTTCATGGTCTTGATGCCTTTTGAACTCCAAACGGTTTGGGAGTCCAGCAGCAACATCAAACAATTTCACACCAAGCTACTGTGTGCCACTCAAACAATTTGCAGCTCAACCACCCAAATGATCTTGCGTTGGTCGCCCTATCGGTCTCGTCGACTGGTTGCAAGTTGCTATGTGCGAAGGAGTGGATGACGTCGGCGTAGGTGTGGAGCTTTGTGATTGGAGGCAGACGAGCGGGCGCCGTCGTTGCTGCTGACAGTGAGGAAGACGACGACGGCGCTTGTAGCAAGCAAGCCATCGTGGGCACCGTTGTTGCTGCTGACAGTGACGCTGACGCTTGTGGCAAGAATGTCGTCGTGGGCAGCGGTGAAGCTTGTGATTGGAGGTAGACGAGCGGGCGTCGTCGTTGCTGCTGACAGTGAGGAAGACGACATCAGCGCTTGTGGCAAGCCAGCCATCGTGGACACCGTCATCGATGCTGACGGTGACGCTGACGCTTGTGGCAAGAAGGCCATCGTGGGCAGCGGTGGTGTCAGCGAGCAGGTCATAGCTCCGGCGGAGGTGCTAGTGCTGCTGCGATCTTGATTCTCCACTAGCCAAACAGTCTTCACAGCAGCGAAATGGTCTTTAGGCATGTGCTAATCCAAACGGTTTGGAATGCATGCGACCATACGGTCTTCATTGCTAATTCAATCATCACTTCTCAGACGTTCAAACGGTCTGAGACCGTTACCTCTCCAAACGGTCTTGTATTTGACTGTCCATTCGGTCTTTACAATCATAGTAAACGGTCTTGAAACTGCATGGGTTCAAACTGTCTTGAGACCGCATGGGCTCAAACGGTCTTAAGACCGCATGGGTTCAAGCAGTCTTGAGACCGCATGGGCTCAAACGTTCTTGAGACCGCATGGGCTCAAACGTTGTAGGGGTCATGACCGTTGGTGATAGTTGAGGATGATCTGCAGAGGAGAGAGAATGTGAGTAGGGGACAATGAGATCAAATAAGCTAGAAACTAGAGTAATTAGAACTAGTAAAGCATTATTTACGTGAAACTGAAAAGATACTTAAAATAAACCCAAAGAGAGGGTAGATCAGTCGATATGCGGTACAAAATCCTTAGAATTGGCAACTGAGAGGGTGAATCTAGAGGATTCATCACCACACCGAACTTAAGCGTTGCTCGTCTCGAGGAAAAAAAATCCCAAGACAGTCGCCAAAACGCATGCATGTTGGTCTCATAATTACCTCACCTTCGTGCAGGTGTCAAAATTTTCACAAAAAAGAGAAAAGGAAAATGAGGCGAAACAAAATTAGGGCAAAAACATCAGAAATCCTTTGAATTGGTGACTGAGGATGAGTCTGGAGGATTCATCACCACACCGAACTTAAGCGTTGCTCGTCTCGAGAAACGGAAAACTTAAAACAGTCGCCAATGAAATCGTTCATCTCAGGATTGCCTCATCCTATTGTCATATCATAATTTTGTTCATGGCTCAGATCGATACAACATTAGAGCTTCCTTAGATCATGAAATACATCTTATGATATCTTCATTTCTGAGTTCACTTTGCTGAAGTACTTCCTTCTCACTCTCTGTTGTATCGGTCATGTTAAAGAGTATTATGAGACTTTGAACAGACCCACAGAATCAACAAAATGCATACGATTTGTCATTGGTGTTGAAAAAGGAGGGAATGGGGGTATGATCAAAAGATAAGAGTCTCTCCTCTGATTGAATCAAGAATTTTATTATTAGTTGACTCACCAAGATACTTTGAATGATTTATCCACAACTCTGGTTGACTTAGCCTTACACCCAATTTTTTTTCTAAAGGTAACTCAGAAGTGTGTATAGGTTGGCTTAAGGCTTTTGGCTATTTTACCTCTTTGAGAGGAGGTAAGGAGGTTATTTTTTGATCCTTAGGATCTCACTACCGGTCACGACACATCTACCTTTATGAGGGCAGCTAATGTACCGGCCGGGCAAGACCTTTATCGGTTATCCTTATTCAGGGCACAACTCTCATGTTTTTATTCACACTCTGGATTTTATTCATTCTCACCTAGCTTAGGAGAAAGGGTATTTTTGGATTTTTGCATATTTGGGCTGCCAGGCCTCTTTTTGGAATTGGGGTAGATTTTTTGCCAACCTCGGTATGTGCACAATCATCATTGTATACTCTTTGAATCAAGAAAAGAAGGTGATACACCCCTGTTATGTATTGAGGGGTATGGAAGAAGCGGTAGTGGAAAAAGAGGTGTGGTGTACCACACCGAACTTAGAGTTTTGCAGAGGTGTGGTTTACCACACCGAACTTAAAGTTCGGCAATGTTCTAGTTTTCACTAGAAAGGAGTGTGGTGTGCCACAACGAACTTAAAACTTTGGCATGGTTAGTGAACAGAGGGGTATGAAAATGAAGGAAGAAGTGTAGAAGAGAGTTCGGATCATGATGCAGCTTGCTTAGCGATTCCATGTCACGGGTCTCTATTCTCCATCACACTCTGCTCAAAAAGTGACATGATGAAACATCAAATGAGAAATCCATACAATAGATCCATTAATCAGTTAGAGGCGCGATGTACTTGATCTATCTCAATCTTATTGAAGTGTATGCCATTAGGATTCATAGACTATTAATCTATCTCAATCTTTTCCTATTTGAGGGTATGCCATTAGGATTCATAGACTATTAAAGATGAAAAACACGCATTGGCTAGTTTTAAGCATTCTTTTAACGAAAAGAGGTGATGATCACATATTCAAAAAACAAAAGCCGACTAGATAAAGGCTTTATTTTTGGAAGACTACAGAAAGGCAGAAAAATTATGAAAAAGAAACTAGAATGGAAAATAGGAAGCAATAAAGATAGAGGGTGGAGTGAAAGTCATACCACCCACCCTCCACCTTGAACTCATGAATTCGCTCTTTTCTGAACAAAAACTAGGTTCGAGGTGGAGGGGAAGGGTTGCGCAATGTTAACCAGGCGGTCCTCATAGTTGGAAGAAGGTGCGGCAAAGATGTCTCACTATAGCTGGTGCTGAGAATGAGGAAGTGGCCCGAACAACCTGTTGACTGGGTGGTTGTGGCGACTGGAACGAATCTTCTAGATGACTTGGATGCACATTTCTTTCGCCTCATTGTCCGTCTAGAAGAATCAAGAGACCTTCCCCCGCCAGCGAGGGAGGTGAAATATAAGCAGTCCAAACTGGAGGACTATGCGAGAAATCAAGGTTATGCCCACTTGTGCCCTCCAGTTGTGGCTCACCCTCGAAGTTCAAAGTAAAACTGCTTTCTTTAAAATCTAGGGCAGTTGATTGAGGGTCGGCCACTTGAACTTCCTCCTGTCTAGGATCAGGTGGTGGATATGGTTCCGGCTTCATTTCTTCACCTGGATTTTCTTGTGTGGGATATGGTAGCCAGGATGACGTTTTTTCATCAGAGGAGTTATTTTGAGAAGTATCATTATCTTTATCAATGTTAAAATTGGTAAGAGTGTCGTTTTCTTTTCAAGGTTTTGTTCAGAATTTTCCTCGTAGAACATCCTTAGTTCATCCAAGTAACTAGAAGAGGATTTGACTGGTAAAACGAACTCTTGCTCGGGTAAGGAAATCATGGGATCCTGAGGTAGAGGTTCCAATGATGTATCTTCATGGGGGGATTAGTCCATGACATATCATTTTGAGGGCTAAAATCCCCTGATGAACCCATTTCTTTGATATTGGGACTAATATAAACCATTTCTGAGTCATGTTGTTGTTCCAGTTCTTCTTCATAACACTCCTCCGGTTCTATTGAGTGCTCGGGAAGAGTTTCTATGGGAGGAATGGAACCTAGCTCGAGTAATGGGAATATCTCAGTTTCTTGAATATCAGGAGGGGCTTCTTCATTGGGATGAGTGACTATAGAGGGATAGGTTTGTGACTTGATGTCTTCCCAAGGGTCCTTTTTGTCATTACAAGAGTTTGCGGTAATATTGTAATCCGTTCCAAAGTCAAGAGATGGCTCATGTTTCTATTCATAGTGCACTATCATCTCATTTAAGTGACTAAGAGTAGTTTCAATAGAAATATCATGCTCTTGTTCGAGGACTGGCTCCGTCTGGACTTCTTGTGGTGGTCGTAATTCAGGTAACATCATCTCATGAAAATGACCTGTCATAGGATTGTCATCTTGAGACCCGTCATCCTACCTTGATTCTATTTCATTAGTGAGATTGATATGGTCCATTTCTGAATCAAGATCTTTATCTGTCCTATCCTCGAAGTATGTTCCTAAATCATTCGAATGATCAGAAATTTCTTCATAAGGGCAATTCAAATTTTGTTCCGGAAGTGAAGACATTTGATTCTCTTACATAAAAGACATATCCTTATCTGAATCGGTCACATATCCATCTGAGTCTGGTTGTGAAGGAGTGTAGAGTCCTTGCGACATAAACCCTTCTTCTATGGATTTAATGGATGGGATGGATGAAGTTGAAGAGATTTTGTCATTGAGGGAGTCGATTGCTGCCAATTGCTCTTCAATGGTCAGATTTGAGTCTATGAAGTTAGGAGGGGGGTAAGTGTTGAAGTTTAACTCCAGTTGATCTCCTGACTATAGAGAATCCCCATATTGGCTACTCATCCTTCCCTCTTGCACTGATGCTTGAAGATCATTGGAAGGCATATCCCAAATGATTTTATAATCATCATCGTAATCAATTGCGACATATGGACTAGGGATATGCTTAGTTGAAATTGGTGGCTGTTCTTCATATTGCTCAGGAGTGTTGATAAGTTGATTAAGATCGGCTATCACCTTCTTGATCGCAGTTGTCTGATCAGCTAGTTATTGAGCCACTGATGCCTGTAAAGTTTGTAGCTCCTCCATCAATGTGTGTCGATCTTCATAAAAAGACTCTTCACTGCACCCGTTGGGTTGATGTTGATAATAGCTCTCCTCATCATAGTATTGATTTGCATTGTTTTCCAGGTCTACTTCTTCATTGCATTCTACCCTTTGAAATCTACCATAGTTAGGTTTTTCATAGTAGCCTCCAGATAGGTACAGATTATAACTTGTGTTATATCCATAGTTGTATGAAGAGGTTGCTTTGAGTTTCCCAGCTATCTGATTCATGATTACTTGACACAGGGCCATTACATAGAGAGGAGGGACATTGAAGTAGTAAATCGATGTATGAGAATAGTCACCACATAGTTGACATCTGACGGTTGGTGGTGTCGACTGCTTCATTTTGAAGAGAGTTGGTGCCTGAAATCAAAGAAAGAGTTTATCAAGCTTGACCAACCACTTCAAATCCAAGAAGATATGTGAGATTAAGCCCTTCACTTTTTAGATTTTTGAAAAGAAAAAGGAAAACCCTAGAGAAACCTAAATCAACACGGAATTCAAAAAAAGACGATTCTTATACTGTTGTCCCCGGCAACGACGCCATTTTTTGATGGAGCTAGAACTTACAACAAAAGATTACTCTTCCAATGGAAGTCCTAATATGCACCAAAAACCCTAGAGAGTTGATGTCCTTTCTAGGTTTACCTACAACTGGTGCTAGATAAATGCTCCAACCCCACAAGAGTGTGGAAGCCTTATCATAGTACAGATTTAGGATCGAACCCAAAGGACAATGTTAAGAATATGAGTGTCTTTTTCTTGTTTTGTATCAATCTAAGTTAATCATCTAAGACCAGAAGTTTGATTCGAGTTATTTAACCTAAATGTGCAAAAGTAAAGGCAAGAATAAAAACTAGTTTAAGGATTAAAATCTAAGATTTAACAAATGATGATGGATCACTAGGGTGATGCGGGTATTCGCCACCACTACACATGAATTGTACTTGTACCAAACATAGCGAGACTTGTAAGCAAGATACATGGATGTTGTACAAAACCGATGTCTTATAGGACAAGAGTAATGCATACATCCTTCATGGGTTGAGTAACTCTCATCCGGTACATATCTACGTGTCAATGAAGATATGTAGTCTTCGAAGAGAAAATCTTACTCAATCTCATGAAACGTGCATCGGAAAACTAACAAGAGAGCGATAATTACCAAATCGATTAGTATCTTTATATACTATCCCTCTTTCGAGGATATAGCTACGAGAAACGTGAGAGTGTTGCAACATCAGCCATTCCTGAATGAATGGTCAAGTACTTTGCACCACTCTCTCCTCAGAGTGTGTTCCTCGACCTGTCAAGGTTGCACTTTTATACGTCAACTGATTCCATTTCATAGTACAAAAGTGCAACGATGGAGGTGAGTTTACTCCACTCCTTAAAAAGCATTCCTAGATACCAAAACGGATGTGCGGTGGATACACACACCAAAAACCAAAACTAAATCGGTATTCGAGTCTCAAGAGCGGTCATAGAAAAACCACAACGAAAGACAATAGATGCATACAAGAACGCGTCCAACATTCAAGCATGTATGAAACGATTTAGTATTGAATCGGAATGATAACATCTTTTTAGTACAAGTTACAAAACACGGGCAGCGGGGCTAGTCCCCACACCCCAGTGAATGGAACTACTCGCTCCTCATAGAGGGAGCAACAAAGAAAGAGAAGAGAGAGAAAGAAAGCATCGTTAGAGCAGAAGAGTAGATCTGTGATGGCCCAGTGTAGATCGTCGCAGTCTCCGGGACTGCTCCGTTGTGGTCGATGACGCATGTCTCTCCACCTTGATCGTCATGTCTACCTCCAGGATTGCACGGGTAGAATGAGGTAGAACAATGGTAGAACTATGGTAGAGGTGAGATGGTGATGGAACAGCCTTGATCTGTCCCCAGCCTGGCAGCTTTCCAGATCTGTGCTCAGACCGGGATCCTGGGGCTGTGGGTGAAATTTGGTCAGAAACTGTGCTCGGGCAGCCTGGTGGCATCCCCGGAACTGGTCTCAGTCCGGCAGCCTTGGGCCGTCGTCCCACACCCCCCAAGACAATGCCTCTACCCTTCTATTGATAGGCTTGCCAAAATATCTTGGGCCAAGGAGTCACACCTTGTGCGTGTCCTTTTGTCCCATGCGGTTTGCTCTCCACAATTGCTTCATGCGGTCTTGGCTTGTGTGCATGTGGTATGCTCCGCAATTTCTCATGCGGTTTTGTGAGCATGCGGTCTTGTGCTGCAATTTCTCATGTGGTTTCATATGTATTGCCCATGCGGTCTTGCTACTGCGCTTTCTCATGCAGTTTAGGAAGTGCGTTCTAGCTTCTGTGGTCTTTGTTGTTTTGGAAGCCGCTAGCCTCCTCACGTTCTCATACATGCATTCATAATAGCTGCCTTCACGTGGGCTTAATAGCTGCTGGCCGTTTGGTTTGCAGCGCTAGCTCCAAGTCAGCTTTTTAGTCACGTGGACTCTACTGGTCCTTGCCATGTGTTCTCATGCCCATGACATTGCTGCTGTTTTTGCTCATGCGGTCTTCGTCACGGCTGGGTGCATGCGTTCTTCATGCGGTTTCTCATCCCAGCAGCATGCGGTTTTGTGAGCACATGCCCATGCAGTTTGCCTTCATGGTCTTGCTGCCTTCTGAAATCCAAACGGTTTGGGAGTCCAGCAGCAACATCAAACGGTTTCACACCAAGCTGTTGTGTGCCACTCAAACAATCTGCAGCTCAGCCATCCAAACGATCTTGTGATGGCCGCCCTATCGGTCTCATCGACCGGTTGCAAGCTGTTGTGTGCAGAGGAGTGGATGACGGCAGCGTAGGTGTAGAGCTTTGTGATTGAAGGCAGACGAGCGGGCGTCGTCATTTCTGCTGACGGTGAGGAAGACGATGATGGTTCTTGTGGCAAGCAAGTTGTCGTGGGCACCGTCGTTGCTGCTGACAGTGACGTCGACGCTTGTGGCAAGAATGCCGTCGTGGGCAGCGGTGGAGCTTGTGATTGGAGGCAGACGAGCGGGCGCCGTCGTTGTTGCTGATGGTGAGGAAGACGACGTCGGTGCTTGTGGCAAGCCAGCCGTCGTGGACACCATCGTTGCTGTTGACGGTGACGTCGACACTTGTGGAAAGAAGGCCGTCGTGGGTAGCGGTGGTGTCAGTGAGTAGGTCATAGCTCCGGCGGAGGTGCTAGTGTTGCTGCGATCTTGATTCTCCACTAGCCAAACGGTCTTCACAGCAGCGAAATGGTCTTCAGGCATGTGCTAATCCAAACGGTTTGGAATGCATGCGACCATACGGTCTTCATTGCTAATTCAGTCATCACTTCTTAGACGTTCAAACGGTCTAAGACCATTACCTCTCCAAACGGTCTTGTATTTGACTGTCCATTCGGTCTTTACAATCGCAGCAAACGGTCTTGAAACCGCATGGGTTCAAATGGTCTTGAGACCGCATGGGCTCAAACGATCTTGAGACCGCATGGGCTCAAACGGTCTTGAGACCGCATGGGCTCAAACATTCTTGAGACCGCATGGGCTCAAACGTTGTAGGGGTCATGACCGTTGATGATAGTTGAGGATGATCTATAGAGGAGAGAGAATGTGAGTAGGGGACAATGAGATCAAATAAGCTGGAAACTAGAGTAATTAGAACTAGTAAAGCATTATTTACGTGAAACTGAAAAGATACTTAAAATAAACCCAAAGCGAGGGTAGATCAGTCGATATGCGGCACAAAATCCTTAGAATTGGCAACTGAGAGGGGGAATCTGGAGGATTCATTAGTGTATCATGAATGTTTGTTTTAGTGATGATTTAATCCACATGTGCATTATTCTGAGTTGTCAAACAATCTCAACTCGTTCATACATATATCATCTCAGAAGAAGAAAAAAAGTTTTTTTAGGCATTAGGATTCATTCATGGCATTCTTTTCATCCATCTAGGTTCATTTTTCTCTATGCATAAATAGGTTGGATGTACTAATGAATTTTCAATTGCCACCCATCTTGAACCATTAATTTCTCTTATTGGTAGGCCACTCTAATGATTTATCTCCTCATTTATGCTTATATGGAGATCTGCTTCCAAATAGTTGGTAGTTAGGAAAGAACAATTTAGTGTAGAGAATCACACAATGTACCAAGCAAATGACTGAGTAATTATGATGTTAGCTACTTTCTTGATAGTGTCATTGACTGGAGGTGGACATCTTGTATGGGAGTTTTTGGTCACTTTAGAGCAGTTATTGGTTCAGTGGTCAGTGAAGGCTGGTTTAGGGCTGGATGGGTGGATTTGATTAAGAAGGGAATGTATGTGTTATCTCCTACTACTGATTCTTGTCAAATAGACCCGAGAGAGTGTTGCTTAAGGACGAGCAATATTTAAGCTTTGGGGAGTTTGATGCATGTGTTTTTAGTCATTATTTCAGGCACATTTTTCCTTGATTTCATGTATAGATTAGTTATTTATTTGATTTATTATGCATGAAATGACTTAGATGGCCTATTTCTATTAAATGAATCAAATTATATGTTTTTTACTATTTTATGTAATATTTTATGCATCCCAATTGCTTATGGCAATTTTGTGTCTTTTTAGGTACAAGGAAGAGCCACAGACTCGGTGCTACCAACCTGGCAATAGTCAGTGGTATCGACTTGACATCATAGACCTATAGGAAACTCACCCAAAGTCAGTGCTACCGACCACTGAAGTTGGTGCTACCAATTTAGCATCAACAAGATCTGGCATGAATCAAGAAAACTTAGTGCTACCGAGTTGACGTTAGAGAGAAAGCTCAAAAACCACAAAACTCGGTGCTATCGAGTCCAGTCGATAGTACCAATGGGATTGAGATCATGCGATCAAACCTAAGTGACTCTCTACTACGGACTCACCTAGTTGGTACTACCGAGTTTGCCTGATCAGGCTAGCTGCAGATTTATCTTTAATTCAATGGTGGACGTCAATATATACCCTAAGTGCCTCCTATGATTTAGGGGGGCGACGAACAAATAGAGGAGGCAGCCATTTTCATTGCACGATGACCGGAGAGAGAGAAAAGAAGAACTAAGGACCGAAGGCCTTGACTGAGGAGATCTGGGCACCTCTGGAGGACGATTTTGTAGCTGGAAGACAGCAGAATGCTTGCACGACAGAGGGGATCTTCTAGACAGGCGGAGATTCAAGGGTTTCTTTAGTTTCTTCATGTTTCCCATATTTTTATTCTTTCCTCCCATTTATTCATCGATGGAAACCATGCAAGGCTAAAAACCTATATTCCTTAGGATCCAAGAGTAGCCCGAATTTACACTGTGATTGATTTCCATGTATTAATATCATTTTTAATCTCATTTTACTGGATATAAATCTATGAAAGCTTTATGTTCTACTTGTGTTTGATCACCATGAGTGGATTGATAGATGCTTAGTCATCTCAGGAGAGAGGTTAAGGGTCAAAGAGCATAGATTTACCCGTCTACTATGCCCTTTGGGAAAAGTGGAGTGTAAACGAAAGGAGAAACCTAGAGAATAACTGTAAAGCATCTAACTAATCAACCAATAACTGCAGAAGTGGGATTGACATTAGATTAGGTAGTGAATTACACTATGGGAGCAGGTAATTCTAGCTACAATCTCCTTATCCAGTGATTGAGATAATAGATGTTAGTGTGTGTGAGATCGATCATTAGTGTTATCCATGGTGAAACCACTGTCCTAAGGAATTCACCCCATCTCTGATGAATTCAACCTTTAATTCATTTTATTTCTGCTTTGTTCCTTTGTTCAAACCAATTCAACAATTTACATCCGGCTTAGTTGATTTGATCACAGTTAGTAGTAGTCTACTGGAGAAATGTTTCCTCGTGTTCGACTCGGGCCTCACAAGTCTTTATTACTTTGATACGTTTGCTTGCGTACTACACACGGTAAACTCATGTCAATAGGACAATCAATAAGTATAAAGCTAGGTTAGTTTCTAAGGGTTACACACAGAGGAAAGGAATAGATTAATTTTGATGCATTTTCCCATGTTTCCCGTATGACTACAATCCAAGTGGTTATAGCATTGGCTTCCATTTATAATCTCTCTATCCATCACATGGATGTGAAGGTAGTGTTCTAACATGGTGATATTCAAGAGGACATACATAGGGAACAACATGAAGGATTTTTGGGTTGTGGGAATGAGTCCAAAGTGAGTAAACTTGTTAAGTTATTATATGGCCTAAAACAAGCCCCTAAGAAATGGCATGAGAAGTTTGATTCTATGATATCATTGTTTGTCTTTGTTTCTAGTAATTTTGATAAGTGTTTATACTACAAAATTGTCAATGATGGATTCATTCTATTATGCTTATATGGCAATGATATCCTTCTTTTTGGGCCCACTATCTTAGTAAAAATGAGACAAAGTCATTCTTGTATAGCAAGTTTGATATGAAGGATATGGGTATCATTGATTTGGTTTTAGGGCTTAAAATCATAAGGCCTAGTGATGATATAACTCTCTCTCTGTCAGTCTCACTATGTTAAGAATATAGTTGAGAGGTTTGAGTACACATCACATAAACTTTTTAAGACTCTATATGATTTATCTAAGGTCTTATTCAAGAATGATATTAGAGTTCCAGTGTCTCAGTTATGATACTCTCAAATTATCGAAATTTTGATGTATCTTATAAATTACACATGACCAGACATTGCATTTGTTGTGAGTAAGTTAAGTAAATACACCAGTTGTCCCAACAAGACCCATTGGGAAGCTCTTGATAGAGTTTTGGGGTATATCAAGGAACATGTTGCCTTAGGATGCATTATGGAAAATATCCTTCTTTAGTCAAAGGTTATAGTGATGCCAGCTGCATTGCCATGAACTCTAAGTATAATGGTGTCTATGGATATGTATTCTTGTTGGCAGGGGTGTTCCTTCCTGGAGGTCTAAGAAATAGACAATTTTGTCTTAGTCTACTTTTGACGCAGAGTTGTGTGCTTTATATTAAACTGGATTCAAAGTTGAATGTCTGCATGGACTTATGTCCAGTTTACCATTGCTAAAGAAGACACTTCCTACTATTTCAATTTTTTGTTTAGCACTACAAAAATTGCTAAGATAAAGAGTTCCAACTACAATAAAAAACAACTTAGACACATCCAAGTCAGACAAGTCTGTAAGGGAATTAGTGTCTAATGGAATTGTGATTGTGGACTACGTTGGTACCAAATATGATACAGTTGATATGTTCACTAAAGGTCTCAACTTGGCCTTAATACAGAACTCTAAGTTGGGGATGGGATTGAAACCCCTTTAGATTTACATGTAATAGAAAATCAACACAAAAGAGTGGAGATTCCACAAATTGGGTTCAACGTGGTAATAACAAGTTGTCAGGTGAATTAGATGATAATATGTTCTTAATTATGCTTCTTGCATCTATGTGTCTATCCCCTAGGAAAGATATTTGTTTCATGATGAAAGTTAGTAAGAGATTAGCCTTTTAATGGTGTCAACTCTTAGAATATGTTCTTAGCAGTACATCCTTGGAGACTCCAACTAAATGATTGATGTTGTGTAGGCCGCAATAGGAAAGTTAGGTTGTTCCCTAATATCAATCATGACATGATTTTTGGATGCATGACATTCATGCATCATTTTTCTTTCATTGCATGTCTTTATTGTGTTGTTACCAACTGATACCCTTGCACTCAAGGTTTAGGTTCAAGACTTTTGTTACCTAGTTCCTACAGGGGTCAAAGTTGAATAACTCAAGTAGATTTAAATCGAAAGATATATGTTGAAAACACAGTATGGAGGATGGAATTGGTAGAGCACATTATACATTGGAATTTTTTGGGGATTGTTAGATATATGTATACTATATACATTTATTTAAAATGGGTTAATCCCAATGTAAGTGAAGTATGTACCTAAGGAGGGTGGAGGAAAAAGTAGCTTATTCTTTTATGCAAACTAATAATTGAACTAGGAAATTATCATCCTTTTTTCCATCTCCTTTTTATTTTTACAAAAAGATAATTGCTTAATTAATTATTTGAATGTTTAGTAAATGCTTTCTAATATTTAAAATGGACTCGTTGTCTAATTTCTTAATTAGAAAGGGATGTTTTATTTGTTTATTAGAAAGAGATGTTTTCTTTATTAATTAAAAAGTGACATTTTCTTTATCAATTGAAAAAATATGTTTTCATTTATTAGTTGGAAAGAGACATGTTTCTTATTCATTGGAAAGAGATGTTTGCCTCCTTAATTATAAATGGACTCCTTATTTTCCTCATTTAGAAAGAGACTCCTCATCTTTTTCTTTTATTCATACGAGAGAGATCAAGTGATTGTGTCTTACTAGAAATTGGACATGGGGTGTGAAATGGTTATAAATAAGTCTTTGGTCATTGGAGTTATTGAAAAACTTTAGAAAATATAGTCATCATTCGTTCTGTGTGGGAAACCCAATTGCAAACTTATTTCTCAACCTTCGTCACTCCCAATTTTACTTCTAGAGATTTCTCTCATGTGAGAAGAAATTTCTTTCTTCCTCTCCATAAAGGCACGGTGGTGGTACCTGCCATTGTTGGGTTGTACTGTAGTACACGTTGATCATCATCAAGCGTAATCGAGATACCTACCTATTACAAGTTCGTAATTGGGTTGACTATAAGAATGGTGTTTATCTTTGTGGATTGAGAGTTGTTGATTTCTTTAAGTAGTATACTCACTTTTCAACAAATGATTTGATCTGAGATTCTAACTTGGGTTTATTTCTGTTCTCTTGTATTATTTATTTTGTGTGTTTCTTATATGGATTTTTCATGGAACTATTGACATATTACAATTGTTGTTTCTGCATGTAACAACATATATAAAATTAACAACAGTCTCCTCATATTCTACATTGAATAATTATTAAATTAATTATTTTGTTAAATCATTTTGTAAACCAAATAAGAATATGTCTCTTCATATACAAGAGTGTTTATTGAATAATCATTTTCCAAAATAGTTTTCTAAATCAAATAAGAATGTGTCTCTTCTTATACATGAATGAGTGTGTGTTTGCTTCGTGTTAACAAAATATAACTAAAACATGGGATATCTCTTATGTTATAAATAAACTTAGGGTGATTAGAATTAAATGTATGCTCTTAACTCTCATAATTGTCCTAGTTGTCACTCATTGTCTTGTGTCTACACTTTATCCCAACTACCATTACTACTTGTGGAGGTCTTTCTCTTGTGTGAGTAACGCGTGCTTTCTTTCTCACTTTACTCTTTCTAGCTCAAATTGTTGGGTGGTGATACCTGATGTTTTCTGATCCACTCATGGTAATTGTTGTGTGTTGTCCTCTCCTATCCATGATGGTCATTTTCTATAGGTATGTGAACATATCTTTCCAAGAGAATATTGTACTTCCTACATGTAGCATAGCACTGAGTTTTCCAAGTATCATAATGTCCTTTTCCATATAGCGGGCAATCTGGTGAGTCTTTCTAACTTTATTCTTTAGTGTTTCTCCTACTCTGTTTCATTTTATGTTTCATATCTCAATCCTATAATTGGCATCTATATGTTAATCATTTTATGCAGTTATATGATATTGTCTATAATGACAATATAAAATGTAACATCTTAGAGAAATCATTTTATTCTTGGTAGTTAACATTGTTGGCCATGGTTCTTATCATCTTTAAAATTGATATATATTGTATGCCTGAATAATTTAGGTGCAAACTTACACATGTTGGCAAAGTTGGTTGGAAATTTGTCTTGCAATGTTAGGGTTTATTGACTATGTTAAAAACGATGAACCTAAACCAGATGAAACTAATCCTAAGATTGATGGAAAAATCTCAGGCCGAAAGGACAATGATCAGTTGTGTAGAGGATGTGTTCTCTTTATACTCTCTAATGATTGTACCATGTATACCCTAAACCTCTTATCACAACAGTGGAAGTCCTACATGAAAAATTGGACAATCTCTACATTTCTAAGAATCAAGGTAATGGAAATATTCCATTTTAAATTTCTTACATTTTATATAGTAGAGGGTAAACCTATTTTTGAACAGACATACAATTTTCAACTCTTTTGTCATGATTTCTTAGAAGAGGGTATGAAATTACCTAATAAAATGTATTATAATGTCTATTATAGAAAATGTTCCCTAAGTCTTGTGAGGTCGTTGTCATGAATATCAAGCACAAGAAGGGTGATACATCCCTAGAAGAACTTATTTTAGATATTTCAGTATGGTAGAAACATTTTAAGGAGACGCATTTCAATATGTATGTTGATGTCAACCGTAGTATAAATCTTATTACATATAAGAACAAAGATAAGAAACCTGAGAACACACATAAACCTAAGGACAAGATTGAGAATAAACCATAACAAACCTTTTTGGAGTTATGGATAGGTTGGTCATTGAAAAAGGATTGTCCTATGAAGAAAGGTTAGAAGTTTATTGCATCTGCATCTGAGGAAGTTGTGGTCAACATCATGATTTTGTCCTTGAAACTCAATGATGGGTATGTTTCTATTAAACCTAAAATCCTCTTTATTTTTAATAGCTTTATTGGATTGTAGACATTAGGGTTAATGTACATGTTTGTGTTAAAAATTTCCTATTTGTGTCTTACCAGGCTTCTTAAAGAAAATTTCTGACTTTGGGAGACTCGAGATCTACAAAAGTCAAATATGAAGGATGATTGGACCTACGTTTTTTCTTGAGAAATAATCCAGTACTTCAAAGAGTCAATTATGTTCCATCTATTTGGTGCAATATCATAAGTGCAGTGATATTAGTTAGGGATGGTTTAAGAATACATTGCAAATGTAATAAACCTATTACCACTCACTTTCATGATGGTTAATTACTTGTAAAGATATTCACATATTTCTCTACTTGAATTGAGGCTTATTTAGGCATGATTTAAGGATGATCTCTCTCATACTCATGTGTTTTATGAACAATTTGCCAAAATCATGTAAAATAACTCTTGTGCATCAATATTATCAGTTTACATGTATTTCGTGCAAATTTGCTTTCTATTATCATTTTCCTAATGTGTTGTTTCTTAAATTGTGCATTAAAGTGAGTCACGAAGGAACAAATTCGGTCCCCTAACTTATGGCAATGGCATTGACATGAAGAGATTTTTTACCGCTATAAAAAAAGGGCCAAGAAGAGGGAGGGGAAGATGCACAATGCATCTCAATACCATCGACCCATGTTGGATGCACTGAGACTAGAAACCCTAAAGCACCAAGAAGAGAAGTCGATGTAACTGACTCTTTTTGGTTGCACTGAAATTTAGATGATAATCTTGATCAAATAAAGTCATATTCAAGGATCCACTTCCAAGTGGTATCCTAATTTTCCCTATATAAATAAAGGAGGACAGCCACTTGGAGGCATCTCTCTCATGGCAAGACATCACATTTGGGGGCCATCCCAATGATTTTCCTTATTGGAATCAGAATGCCATAAGGAGGAAACAAAGAGCCTGGAGTCAGCATTCAAGAGTTTCTATGGCCTTATTCCTCCTCCCTTCTTTTGATTCATTTTTTAGCATAATGGGCTAAAACCCCATTCTTTAGGAATTGGGAGAAGCTTGGTGTTAACTCTTTGCATGTTTGTATCTTGATTTAATAAAATATTTTCTTTAGATCTTGATAATAGAAAATTTAACTGGTTTATAATGATCAATCACCATAAGTTGACCATGGTTTGCTTAATATTGTGAAAGAAGGGCTAGCAATTTCAAACCCATTCATTATTTATGATTGATAACCATAGTGCAATGGATTGTTAACAGTTGCAAAAAAGGGTTGGCAGTTGGAAAAGTCATTATCATCGCAGTCACTAAAGTGTTGTGAGAGTGAGCTTTCCACTACAAAGTGAATATCCAGAATAGTCCTTAGTTTTTAGTCATTTATATTGATACCCGAAAATCTGTCTAATTACTAGGCTAAAAAGTGTACAATGTTGTGAAAGTGGGTAGTACAAGATACAAATTCTAAATCTAAAGAAGAAAATAAAATTTATATTGATATGATAGAATTCATTTATAGATTAATACCACAGTGAAAGCAGTGTTATAAAGAATCTATCCATCTGACTTTCCACCAACTTTACTTTCTACACTTTAATTCTTATTTTTAGTTTCGCCAACTTAACTCTTTCATTGTGTCTTAGATTATCTGTTTCAATTATTAGTAGTCTTTATCTATCCCAATTCCCTAAGTTTAATATATAGGCCTCTTTGTGTCCCTCCAGTACATTTTGGCACCATTTCAATGGTATTGGCAAAGCTAACACTACTAGTGTTGAAATCGGTCACTCTATGTCACTTTTTTCATTTTCTTACTATTCCTTTCCAGATAGAAATCTACTATGAAATCAATGTGTTTTTGGTAAATTTTTTTATTCTCATTGTCCATTATTCCTTTTAGGTACTTTTTCATGGTACATGCATGAACTATGGATTATGGTGAGATCTCTTCATAAAACCATGAGGACAATCTGGTAAAATAGAGACTGTCCCCGAAGAGCACTTAGAAAAACTAGAGGATATCTATGACCATGGGGAGAATAATGAGAATGTGGACACCTTAGACGATGAAGAAATCATATGGGAAAGAACAAAACTTCATCTATCGCAACACAATTTGGTCCAGATAAAAGATAAGCAGTTAATTGTTGGAAGTTATAAGACTAGTATCGGTCTTGTTTCACTAATAAAGTCAAAAGTTTACCATTTACACAGTAATGAGGAACCCATGAAGCACATAAATGGTTTCATGGAAAGCTTTGAGATAATAAAAGTTGATTTCATCCCTACAACAATCATCTATCTAAAACTATTTCCATATTCATTTACATATAGGGAAAAAATTGGTTTAAAAGTCTACCCTTTGAATCCATAGGGTCATTGGAATCTATGATAGATGTGTTATTAGGAAAATGTTTTCCCCTCAAAAGATTGATAATATGGTTAGGAAAATCAATGGTTTAAACAACTAATTGAAGAATCTTCTTCAAAATCATAGGAAATATTTCAAAATATCTTAAGAAAGGTACCACGTCATGGAATTGATTTGTATGGACAAGCCAAACTTTTTCCTATGGATTTCATATAGAAGAATGAACTACGCTTGATAACACTACTGCATGATTATTTTTTAACAATAAACCCACTAAATGCTAAGAGATCTTAAGAAATATGGCTAGAAACCATTCAACGGGTGAAGAGAGTGAATTCTCCACCTCTTCCAAGAGTTCTAAAGAATCATATGAAGTTCATGAACTAAAAACTCAGATAGTTGAGTTGGTAAGACAACTTGAAAAATAGAATGGGCACTCATTTTGATAAGAAGAAGATCGCATGTATATGCAACAACCTAATAGAATAATGAATAATCTTGGATAAACAATTTGAAGTTTTTCTAGAAAGACCCTAGTACCTTCCAACATGACCCATCACAATCAGAATAATAAGATCCTAGACAATTCGAGCATGTTAAGGGCCAAATATAAAAGAATAAGGGTTATAATTGACTAGATGGTGGAGGTGTTTTGGATGGATGGATGGATGGATGCCATGGTGGACCTATGTAGTTTCAAGGCTTTTCATGATAGATGGTTGATCAGTTCGAGGGTACATAAGAGAAACCCACATGTTTGCTTCCTTTGCAACATAAGGGTGAGACAGTTGAACACACTCTCCCTCTCCATCTCTCTCTCATTTCAATGATGGCTTAAGGGACATCCTAGGAAAATTAATTTATGAAATCAGGGCTTATTTTGAAAATTCTAATAGGGACAAGCAAGATAGGGAGGCTCAACTTAGGAGTATGGAAACTCAATTATCACATGTAACGTCATATGTGGCTACTTGAAGAAACCTTCTCAACAAGGCTTTCCAGGTAACACTGAGACAACACACCAACATCATCAGACCAAGAAAAATTGTATAAGTATCAAAAATGGATCTACCATAAATGTTGAGAAAGCAACCACTACAAAGTACACTCATCACCCAAATTTTCTATGTTGCATGCAAACTCTATAACCACAACACTTGGACTTTGATGCTTGGATGAAGGGGTGTGGGAAGACATGGAGGAAGAGGAGATATATCCATCCACTGAAGAGACTATGAAGAATAATAAAGAAGTACCCATTAGTCCCAAGTTCAAGGGAAGGTGCATGTTCATCAAGAACATCTACAGGTTCTACTACGCAGTGGAATAGTCATTATTGAAAAAGAGACATCAATGTTCAATAAGGCAAGGAAAATTCCCCTTGAATAAAGTTATCTTGAATTGAGGGATAACCCCAATTCATCCTTAGGGGAAAAAAATCCCCAAGATATCATATATTCCTCCATACAATTTCGACTTTTGTCACATCCAATTCCTATTCATGAGACTAACTCCATGGACACCCCCAACTTAAAGAACAAAGAAGAGAAATTCAAAGATCTCTTGAATATATTCTACAAACTCAACATCAACCTTCCGCTGGTGGAAGTTTTGGAGAAAATTCTATCCTATGAAAATTCCCTATAGTATATATCAACAAATAGGCACATCAAGGACTCAAATCATTTCTCTGTCCATGAGGTTGTTAGTGATTTTATATAGATGTGCCTCCATGTAAAGAAGAAGGACCTAGGTTGCTTCAACATCCCATGTTCTATTTGGAGCATGAAACTCGGAATAGAACTATGTGGTTTTGGGGCGAGCATCAATTTAATGCACCTTTCCACATTCAAAAAGTTGAACTAAGGCAACCCACCAAGACCAGTATGGTGTGACAACTAGCAGATTACTCCATAGTTAGACCACTTGGGATCTGTGAAGATATACTTTCCAAGGTTGATAAATTTATATACTCAGTGGATTTTTTGGTGATGAATATACCAGAAAAGAAGGAGTCTGAGTTACTCTTAGTTCAACTATATCAAGATACAACAAATATAATCATTGCCATGAATCATGGATACTTGATTATACAAATAAAAAATGATATAATGGAATTATGAATGTCAAATCATGTCTCGCCACTGACCCAAGACAATCCCAGGTAGAGGTAAATTATGTGTCAATGCTAAGAAATTAAACAATGGCACTTTTTGGGAGGCAACCCACAGTTTTTATTTTTCAGTATTTTTCTTTTTCATTTGTAGTTAAAAGTATGCTTTGATGCAATATTATGGTGCAATGATAAGTGATATAATGTGTAGTGCTAGGGAGAAGTCGGTACCACCAGTATTTGTCGATGGCATCAACTCACTAGAGATGAAGCAAGCAAAAATCAGTAGTAACCTCTGGGTACCACCAACTTATGTTTGTGGCACTGATTCAACCAAATTAGTGTGCAACATTTTTTTCAAAAAAAAAAAGGTCAGTGGCACCAACCTATATCATTATCACCAACAAGAAGAAAGAACATGATCCATGGACAAAGATCTTATGACCACATGTACTAGAATCCAATGACAACCATTGCAACCAACCCATGGATTCCTGAGATTCAGTACCATCAACTATTGCTGGTACCACCAACTTAATGAATATGTGAGTCGGTACCAGACTGGATCATAGTTGTTGGTATCAATGATGACACCGAGAGCACATAGATTGAAGTTCCTACCCATACATTTGACTGACGTCAATTCCTCACACTTCTTTTTAATAGACACTGGCCCTCCTACATAAGGGGTATGATCTCATTTTTCCTCAAGTCCTCTAATACAAGCATTCCCTTCAATGAGATCCTATCTCTACATCTTTAATCTACAATGTTGAGCAAGTGGCCCCTAGTCGAAGCATATTCCTCAGCATTCCACCACAATTGGCACTGGAAACAAATGACCAGAAGAAGAGACATGTTGAGCTTCTAAAGCACTAATTCAAGGCCACTCGCTATGGTGACACGACCTTCGTCGAGCATATCGGCTTCACTAGAAACTTGTGCAAATTGTGCACATATAGGGGATGGTGTATGATGACCCCTCTTAGGGGAATGGCCACCATACAAATAGATTAAGTTGGAGTTCTTACCATCTCTAGAAGTGTGCTTCCTGACATGACATAGACACAAAAACAATCGCAAAGATGGTTGGGTCAAGTTCAGACTCTATAACGCCACCCACCACCTCACCATGCAGGCTTTCCAAGCCACATTTAGGTGGGCACACCACGGGGTGAGAGAATGTTTAGATAATTTTAGTCACTCTTTCACATGGAGAAATCTTGCAGAACCCTTCACTTGTGACAAGGTCAAGTGGAACCACTCTTTAGTCACGAGCACCCCTTCACCCACATTCTTAACTAATACCTATGATGAAAACCATATTTGCCTGATCTGCCCAAGGGTAAGGGCAAGGTAAGGTCCAATCCATGGACCTATTCACTCTATGGGCATTACTTTCATAAGGAAAATAGAAGGTGAACTTGGGCACATTATACCTTGAAGATGTGCAATCATTGGACAAAAGCAAAAAGAGAAAGATGTCTATCCATTTCAGTAGTCTCATCACGAGAATTGCCAAACACTACAATCTTGATCTCCTAGGAATGCAGCCCATTGAGTTGAAGGGGAGTGTAGATTTTAGACATTTTTGTAATGCCAAGCTTCGTTACGGGATTGGAGGTGCCATTCATGCAATCTCAAAAATGGTCACAATAGAACTTAAAGATTCCATCTTGAACATCACCACCAATATTAATCACCTCTGATGGATAGACAACAATGTTAGAGAAACATACCACGAGGAGGAAGATAGTGAGGACAACAACAAAGATCTTGAGGAGGTGTGGGTACTACTGTCTATCGCAGGACAACCCATCATAGGCCACATACCTATGGTTCCTCATATTATACCCCAACTCTACCATAGGCTGATACATACTCATTTGAGGGCATGAATTGCTCAATACTATTCAGATAGGTCGACAACATCAGTAGGAGGTGATGACTCAGCTCACCTCCCAGTAAGAGAGGATCTTCGTGAACCAAGAGCAAATCTCCATGCACCATTGGGTTGTGTTAAAAATTGAGTGGCTTCTGTTAAGTAATCAAGAGAATTTCCACCAATGCATGTAACACGTGGAGGACACTTACAAATCTCTCTATGACCAGTACTAGAGCTAGGGTTGCTTCCCCAACTACCTACATCCACCGTCCATGTTTTTCGACCCATCCTAGTTCACTAGGACATTCTACCCGCAAGTTCCAACATGCCGCCATGACCATTCTATCCCTTGGAGTCTGAATCATCTGGTACACCCATTCCATCTCTACTTTTTCTTGTAACGCAGTTATTGTCAAATTCAAGCTTAGGGGGTACAGAACTAGATTTATTATCAATATATATATCTTATTTTTCTTGCATCTTAGTTTGTTTTTACATTTTATCTAGTTTTTGCTTTCTATATTTCGAAATTTTCACTTTATTACATGTATACACATATATCTAGTGTAAATTTTGGATTTAGAAAAAATGCATATAAATCAGTTGAAGTTTAGTGTACTCTTATCTTTTAAGATTAAGTTTTCTTATTTAAGTGTACTATACATGAGTATCCAAGAGGATTAGTCAATCTAGAGACATAATTGACAAACTTAACATCTACCCTATCCTTGATTTTTTTTATTGAAGATTATGCTTGAGTCTGGTCTGACCAAGCATTACTGTGACCTTTTATGTTAATTAAAAACTATTTTTTGTATCACCTTGATATGTAGTTAATACAAGAGAGATGTTATCATGGTTAGAAAAAGTGTGTATTTCTTAGTCACTTGATCTCATCCACCCCCATCTCACTTTATTTCATCATCACCATTTCTCCTTGATTTCAACTCATCATGATAGGTAGCATATAGTTAGTTTTTACATTAGAAAATACAAAAGTCATGTTTTAAGTTTATTCATATAGATTAGTTGCATACCAACCATCCATGTAGTTGCATTCTTCATTCATTCATTTAGGTGTACTATATGTCTTCCACACCTTCCTGAAAAATAGAGAGCAATAAAATAGGTATATCCTTACTCCTTCTCCAAATGTCTTAGCTTACACATCAATTTTGTATAGCTAATGAGAGGTAAGGAACAAATATAGCAAAAAAATCAAAGAAAATGAAAGAAAGAAAAGAAAATTGGAGGAAAAATGATCATACCTCTCATATATAAGGAATAGGATTATGTAATTCTACTTATATCACCTTCCACCTTCACTCATCATTAGGATGAGGCATCCACATATTCCATTCCACCAAGCATGGTAGTAGTAGGATACATTCAAATGTATCCCATCATTCATATAGTTAGATCATATTTTTCTCCTACATGTATGAGTGGGATTATGCATGACATCATCCTCCCATTCCATCCACCCACTACTTTATATATTATAGGCTGCCAAAAATATCTATTCCCTTCTTTCAAGCATATTCATAGAACTGCATCCATAGTAGAAATTTCAAATAGAGTGTTGTAGTTGGGGGGATGTAGTGATGCACATAGTACAAATTAGACCTTCCATGATATATTTCTTCTTTAACTTATGTGTTGAGGTGGTCTCGTTTTGACATTTTGCTTTTTGTAACTGGTCGTTTGATCGAATAGCAGTTCTTTGTTGTGTGGTTGGGAAGGCATGTTTGGGATCATTGAGTAAAAAAATGAGTAGAATGATTTAGTTCACACATGTGTCTCTCTTTTGATTGTTTTAACCAAATCTAAAATAGTGTTGTTCAAGGGCAAGCAACATTCAAGATTAGGGGACTTTTATGCACATGACTTCTCCACCAAAATTGGGGCTTATTTAGGCATGCTTTGAGGATGATTTCTTTCATTTTCATGTACATTTTTTAGAAATTTCCTAAGAAAATCTCTTGTGCGTCAAAATTATCCATTTTACATGTATTTAGGCCAAATTTGCTTTATTTTATCATTTGTATGATTTGTTGTTGCTTAAATGAAGAGTTGACCTAGTAAAACACAACAAAATTGATGCCACCAACTTATGTTGATGGCACCAGCATGAAGAGAATGTTGACATGTGTCAAAACAAAGAAGGAAAAAGAAGAATGAGGGGAAGATCCACAATGCATCTTGGTGCCACAGACCCACATTTGTGCACTAAGACTAAAACATTAAAGCGGTGCCAAGAAGAGAAGTCAGTGGCACTAATTATTTTTGGTGACACTGACATTTAGTTGATGCCTTCATCAAAGAAAGGCACATATGTTGATCCACAACCAAGTGGTACTCTAGTTTTATCTATACTAACCAAAGCAGGGAAGTCACATGGAGGCATCTCACCTAAGAGCCAAGCATTTCTCCCGTAGACAAGACATCTCATTTGGAGGCCATCCCAATGACTTTCCTTAGAGGAATCAAAGTCCCAAAAGTAGTAAACAAAGAGTCCATAGTCATCTTATAGGATCGTTCTATCACCTTCGTATTACTCCTCCCCTCTTTTGATTCATTGTTGAGCATGAGGGACTCTACCTTGTTCTTTAGGACTCGGGAGTAGCTCGGTGTTAACTCTTGGCATATTTATATCTTGATTCAATTAAATCGCCACTTCAGATTTTATTAATGGAAAATTTATTTGTTTTAATTATGATTGATCACCTTACGTTGACCATGATTTGATTACTATAGTGAAAGTAGTGCTAGCAATTATAAACAAATTAATTATTTATGATTGATCACCATTTGTAATGGATTATTAACTTCTATGAAAGTGAGGTTAGCAGTTGGAAAATCCGTTATCATTGTGGTCACTAAAGCACTGTGAAAGAGGACTTGCCACTTTGAAGTGAATATCCATACATAGTCCTTATCGTTTGGTCTTGTATATTGATTCTATAAAATTGGATTGATTACTAGGATAAATAGTGTACTAATCGTGAAAGATGGTAGTACAAGCTATAGATTCTAAATCCAAACAAGAAAATAAAAGTTATATTGATTTGATAGAATGCATGTATAGATTATTACCATGGTGAAACTGGTGTTCTAAAGAATCCATCTATCTGAATTTCCACCAACTTTACTTTCTACACTTTTAATTCTTTTTTTTTTGAATCATTTAATCAATTTTTTCATCTTGGCTTATCTGATCTATTTCATTTAGTAGTAGTCTTTATCTATCCCAATCCTTGAGTTTGATATCTTGGCATCTTTGAGTCCCTTAACTACTTTGAGATGTACACTTGCGTTTAACACACACACTTAAGTTGGATTGGCAAGGGGTGCTTATGTGATTTAGAGAACCTTTTTAATATCCATGTACAACTGATTTCAAACTTTGTTCTTAATTTGAAGGAAAATCATGTTTGCTTGAATCCTATTCCTTTTGATATATGGAATGCACGTTTAGAATGTAAATGTGGGCTCTGTAGAACTTATGATGAATCTAGATTTAATCCCTAAATCTATCACTGATAAAATTAGATGTGGAATATGTATGCAAACTAAATTTCCTAGAAAGCATTTCCACTCTATGGATAAGTATTATGATATCATTGATCTAGTACATATGGTCATATGTGAGTTAATGGATTACAACTAGGGAACATAAAGGTTATTTTATAACTTAGTGGTGATTATGTTAGTAAATATTGTTATGCTTATTTATTGAAAAGTAAAGATGATGCTTCAGAAAAAGTCAAAATATTTAATAATGAAGATGAAACGCAAACTAGTAAGATACTTGAAATATCAAGGTCTAGTGGGTTGGGAAGTTTACCTTGAATTTTTTTCTTGAATTTTCTCAATTCCATGGAATAGTACATGAGGTTATTTTCTCCTTCATTCACCACAATCCTATGATATTACTATATGGGAAAATTGAACCTTGATATATATGTGAAATAATTTGCTCCAAACATTTATACTACTTAACTTTATGTGAAGGGAAGCTTTAAATATAACTTACCATATTTTAAATAGAGAATTCCATAATTAGGAGGAAAGTATACCATTCGAGTTACAGAGGGGTCAAAAGGCAAGTCTCAACTATATCCAAGCGTACTATGACTTGCTAAGGTACATTTCCCTAAACACAAAAGGAAGAAATTGGGACCAAAATGGTAAATGTCATTTTCTTAGGCTATGCAGAGACAATTATGCCTATAGAATCTTGATTGCAAAATCTGATATCTCGGGCATTTAGGTCAATGCAATAATAGTACTATGTGATACAACTTTCTTTGAGGATGTGTTTTCTATGGAAATTGGTGTTCCTAAAGAAGTCTCTCAAGAGGATCTAATAACCACATGTTCCATTCCCAAACATATAGAAATGATGATAAATATTAGGGGGGGCTTAGAATATATTATTTTTTAATCTAATAATTTTGAAGAGATGACAAAACCTAGGAGAAGAAAATGACTTCATACATCAAATGATTCTAGGAGTGAGTTTCTCACCTACAATATTGAGGATATCATGTATGATTCAAATAAGCTATGGCTTAATACAAAGCTAAGTTTTGGAAGGAATTTGTTAACAATTGAATCCAATCAACTCTCTTGACTGGAACTTGGGAATTGTTGTATTTTTTGTATGGTTGTTCTATTGTTGGATATAAATGTATCTTTAAGAATAAAATTAATGTAGATGGGAAAATATAGATTGGTTTCTAAGGGATACACACAAAGGGGGAGAATAGACTATTTTGATACATATTTCCATGTTTCCTATAAGATCACAATTTGCGTGCTTATTTCACTAGATTCAATTTATAATCTCTCCATCCACAATATGGATATGAAGACTATGTTTTTCACGTTGATATTTAATAGGAGATATATATGAAACAATTGATTGTTTTATGGGATGTGGCAATGAGTCTATAACACCCCACTTTTCACAACATGTATAAATCACTAAGCAAAATCACTTTACTCAATGGGGTGTCACAAGATGTTATTCTTTGCAATTTAAAGTAAATGAAACACTTTGAATTAATTAAAATCATATTCATACATAGCTTTGGTAAAAGTAAATCTACATCAAGTTCATATAATATACATTGATGATAAGATTATACATATTGTAAAAGATATCTAAATCTCTGGATCATCTTGGTAAAAGTCACCCCACTAGGTCTTTTCTTCTTGAAGATTCCTTGGATTATTCCTTGTATGTCAAAAAGCTTCTTCCTCCTAAGCTTGATCCTTACCTGGGGGCATCGCGCCCCCAGCCATGCATAAAACCAATGGTAAGTGGAATTTAGCATGTTATAATTTAAAGGAAGCATGTAAATTGAAAATTAACATTGAAAAGGAACACAGTTTCTTTTAAATTACTTCTTTTATCTTGACTTATATAAGAATCCTCAAGTTTTGCACTGAAGTGCCTCTTCTCTTATGCACCAAAGTGCCTCTTGAATTGCACTGAAGTGCCTCTTGGGTTGCACCAAAGTGCCTCTTCTCTTATGCATTGAAGTGCCTCCAATGAGCCTCTTAATGAGGATCTTATATAAGTTATCTTTTCACATTTTCTTTCTCTTAAAACTATTAAATTTCTCTTAAATCTTAATATTTACTTTACTCTTAATGTGCATGAATTTGATACCATGATATGGATAGTAAAACATTACATTCAATTCATATTAAATTCATTGACTTTAAGCAATTGAAATCGATAACACATTCATAACATTCATTGCATACATACATTCATAAAATCAAACATTACTTATGTTCAATTAGCATGGACCACTTACCTTGCACTTATAGGAGATATGATCTTCCTTCCTAGGTTCAGCAAACCCTAATCATATCCTTGGGGTTTGAAAACCCTAAATACCTTGTTCATAGCATTCAACATATCAATCTATATTCCAATTATCACCTAAATCCCTAATTTTGATAACATATGAATTATTAATCTTGAATTAGATCCAAGATTCTATTTTTATCCAAAAATATCCAACTTTATTCATGTAAGTCTTTTAAACATGATATGATCATTAAAGTCAAGATAATAGGGTTTTTTACATATTTAACATCTTAAATGTATCAACTTTAGGTACTTTTACAACTAGAGATAGAACTGGGCTTTCATTATATTTTATTGTACTCCTTACATTTTTCTGAGAAAAATTCATACATAACATGTTGTCATCAGACCATCCTACTAATTACTACATTTTTAGCAATTTGATTTTTTTCTGACCAATCACCGGCCGCCACCTAGGCAGTGCGTGTATGCCTTGGTCGCTTAACTAGAATGAGAAAAAAAAGATGAAAGGACCATAATGTCCTCACCTTGACTGTAGAGGAGGTGGGGGTAAGCTGGTCTTTTCACTGGGTTTCATCTTCTACCTCGCATGTGTTCGATCTCGTGAGCATGTAGCTAAAGAAATTCCACCTGATAGTTGAGTCTAGGCTAGGGGGATTCTGAGCAGTAGGTAAGGGTAGTGGTTGCACCGCCTCATCTCACCAGACTCGAAGGTGATCTTCAATTGCTTCCAAATGCTCTGGATAGGGAGAATGATGAAGGGGATCTCTGGCGGGCTTCTGAGAAGGTCAGGAGTGAAGTAGATGCTAGCATACGAAATGGAAGGCAGAGAAGAGAAGTTAGTAGCGCCTCACGAATAGAATTGGGGTCTAGCAGGGGATTGTTACCCCTTATATATCCCTTGGCCAAGGGGTGGGTAGTCAGCGGCCATCTAGTGAAATTGGGAAAAACTTCTAGTGCTTTCCAAAGTAGTCAAAATATAGGGTGGATGTGCTCAGAGTTACCTCACGGATTCAACGGGAAACTTCTAGACTCTCACATGAACTAGAGAAAGAGGGGGAGGAAAGAAATATGTGATTATTGTTGCCTTGTTTCCTATTTGGTTTGGAGGTATGAGATGACCCTAATGTCATTAGATCTTGATCCAACGGCCACTGGGTTCGCACGATAAAATAAAATGACCGAGTAAAGTTCTAGTATGAATAGGATATGTCACATTTAATGCATGTTTCCATAATCATCTTCACTTTACAAAACCTTATTTAATTCATATCTTTTTCTCCTTAATCCTAATTGGTCCCAAATTTTAAAGGAAAGGTTTTAATATTAAAATCCATGTGTGGGCAAGATTTGGGCCCAAAATACAAAATCTAGATATTCTTTTCTTTCCCCTTAAGAAAAATACATATTAGATTTATTTAATACATTAATCAACTTCTTTTTCCATCCAAACTTTGCAAGAAATCCTATTTAAGTGTATATTTGTCTTTGGTGAAAGTTAGGGTCAAATTATGCCCATTGGTTATTCCCAACCTACCTTTTCTAGAAACTCCTAATAAATCCTTATTAATCAATTTACGTTAACTTTAATGCATTAATTGATTAGATATTGTGAAAAATGTTTCCTTTGTGATCCATTGAGTCAAAATTCAAGACAACTTATTGTCCACTCAAAAGTTATTTCATCTTCTTTTTGTGCCTTTTTGAGTAACTTCTTTGGAGAGAGAAAAGGAAAATCAACATTTATATCTTTGAATTAATTACACATGATACCCATTTGAAAGAAATTTGTATTTTGAGTTAATTATACATTAGTTAATTTCATTCATGGTCTTTTTGCATTAATACCCTCAACTATTTATATTTAATAAAAACTACATTGTAGGGCTTAATTTATTCTTAAAATTTGGGATGTTACAGAGTCCAAGGTGTGTTAGCTTGTTAAGTCTTTGTATGGACTGAAACAAACCCTCAAGCAATGGCATAAAAATTTTGATTTTGTGATATCATCTTTTGGCTTCATTTCTAGTGATTTTAATAAGCGTGTTTACTACAAATCCATCAATGATTTCATTGTTTAGTACATATATGTAGATGTTTCTCTTTGGTTGTGATATGAAACTAGAGAATGAGACAAGCCTTTTTTGTGTAGCAAGTTGAGATGAAAGATATGGGTGTTGCTGATGTGATACTAGGGCATAAAATCCTAGGTCTATTGATAGTATCGTTCTCTCTTAGTCTCTCTATATTGAGAAGATACTGGAAAGATCTGAGTACACGTTGTGTAAACCTGCTTAGACTCCATATGATTCATCCAAGGCCTTTTTCAAAAATGTTAGTGGTGTTCCTATGTCTCAATTATGATACTCTCATTTTATCAAAAGTTTGACGTATCTTGTGAATTGTACACATCCATACATTGCATTTGTTACAAGCAAGTTAAGTAAATAGAGAATTTGTCTCAACTCGACCGATCGCAAAGCTCTTGATAGAGTTTTAAGGTACATAAAGGGAACTAGTTTTCTTGGTATACATATGGATAATATCCCTCTATAGACGAGGGACATATTTATGCAAGCTAGATTTCCATGAAATATAGAAGTAAAGTGGTCTTAGGATATGTTTTCCTGTTGGGAGGAGGTGTTGTTTCTTGGAGGTCTATGAAATAGACCATATTGTCTTGGTCCACCTTTGAGGATGAGTTGTGTGTTAGATGAAACTGGGTTGGAATCCAAATGGCTACATGCACTCATGCATGGTTTAGTTATGATAAATGATTTGTTTCTTACGATCTCAATTCATTGTGATAGCACAAAAATTATTGGCAACATAAGAAGCTCCAAGTACAATCAAGAGTATCGTAGACACATCCAAGTTAGACTCAAGTTTGTAAGGTGATTGGTGTCTAGTGGGCTTGTAGTTTTAGACTTTTTAGATACCAAAGAAAATGCAGTCCATCATTTGACTAAAGATCTTACTTTGACCTTGATTGAGAAATTTAGGTTGAGGATGACATTGAAATCCCTTATAATTCGTAGGATGTATTAACCCAACCCAAATGAGTGGAAATCTCACAAGCTGGGTTCAATATGGTAATAAGAAGTTTTTGAATGAATCGATGACACTATATAATTTATTTTTATGCTTTTTACATTAGTGTGCATGTCCCATGTAATCATGATAGTATCATGACTGCAAGTTAGTAAGAGATTTATCTTTGAATGGTGTCAAGTCCCAGAATAGGATGCTTGTAGTACATCCCTGGAGACTCTAACTAAGTGATTTATGTTTTATAGGCCATAATAGGAGATTTGGGTTTGTTCCCTATTATCAACTATGACTTTTGATATGGATCCATGGCCATTGATGTATTGAAATATATTTTTCATGGTCTTTATTGTGTTGTTACCAACTAACACTCTTACATCCAAGGTTCGGGTTCAAGATATATACTCACCTAGTTCCTATGGGGGTAAAGTTGGATAACTTAGGCATGGTTCAAACCAAAAGCATCGTACTGAAAGAATAATATGGAGGGTGGATTGGTAGAGCATCTTACACTTTATATTTTGTGATGGGTCATTAGCTTTATTAGTTAAAATTTAATTAAAGCTATCAAGAGTTAAGCCTAAAGTTGGTTTGGCTAGTATCTTTGAGTAGAAGACATAGTGGTTTTTTGTCTTTTGTGTGAAAGGAGGGGAAGTTTAGTCCTTTTGTCTTCTGTCTTCTTTTTACCCAAAAAGATAACTTCTTAATTAGTTTTTAATTAATAGTTTCCTAAATGGTTTTCTAAACCAAATGGGAATGTGTCTCCTTGTATATAAGAGTGAATAATTATTGAATTGATTATTTTCCTAAATAATTTTATAAACCAAATAGGAATGTGTCTCTTAATGTACAAGAGTGGATGATTATTGAGTTAATCTAAATGATTTCTTAAAACTAAATATGAATGGATCTCTTCATGTACAAGAGAAAATATGTATTAATCTATTTGTATAATTGTTCGCTACTGCTTGTAATGATAATATAAAATGCACGTAAAGCTTGACTTGTTTCTACATAGTTATTTGTTAACGCGGTAGGATACCAGGTTATAAATGAACAGTCGCATGAGACATGCAAAACAAAAAAAACATCATGCTACGAAACAAAAAAAACAACATATTATAGAATATTTGTGTTTTTAGCTCAACTTGTTATGATGTCTTTCTTGGTTTCAGCATTTTTTAGTTATCAGTTCTAATGAAAACAGCACGCTTGTTTGTGCTTTACTAATTATATTAATAAATACAACACAAAATTATACATAGTTGACTTGCCACCATCATTTAATTATGTGTAGAGAAATATACATGTTGTGCCTTTATTTTCATAAACATGTCATGGCATTCAAAATCCAACAATCTCGTACATAGTTACCGATAGTATTAATTTATGTATCAAAAAGTTGTATATTGTTTACTTGACACCAATATCTACATATAATTATTAACATGTACCCATATGTCTAAGGGAAAAATAGAATAAGAAATAGCTAATTGTATATGGTTCAAAAAGCAAAATTTACGTAGTTATCACTAGGACATGCTATGACACGATAGCATAAACGAATAAGAAAGAAATAATAGTTTAAATATCACTAGGAAACTTATTCCGTTTTTATTAATTTGTGTCAAAAACTTATACTTGGTCTATATGAAGGAATAATGCTCTAATAACCCACAAATCGAATAATGCAATTCAATACCACTACATTATATTAATTTTCTATCTAGACATATTATTTAAACTTTATAGCATGGATGTAAGATAAAGGTAACTTTATACCAACTTTAGCCTACAACACATCCAAACGAACCCATAATGCATATTTTGGCTAAAATGTATCACAAAATCTTGTGGAAGATCACTCGAATTTGTACATTACGTGTGTGCTACTGGTTTAACTTCGTCTATCATTCCATAGTAGGTTCAGACCTAGAGAAGATGGTTACAAAATCAACGGATGATGTCACTAAGCTAAAAGTGCAAGGTTCCTTGACAAATCTATTATTACAAATGGTATATCATGTTACATACGTTTTATTTCTGAAATGTTGAGACATGTTTCTAGAAACAAGAAAAGTCATGGACGATTGTGTGTTTTACCCTCTCATATATAAGACAAAAGAGATTGTACGCCAGTGCAGATGCTTTCGGCACTCTAATACATAATTTGTATATTGTCACGGTTCTCTACGTCCTAACAAGCATCTCAAGAGAACATGTGTAGACCATTTATTAAAAGGGAAATATGTATCTTGAAGTCAATAATAAGCTGCAAATATTGTAGAAGTCATTGCATTTTTTTATACCTCAAGATATACTTGGCATGCTTCTAAACGAAAGAAAGTGTGATATAAAGTCATGTTACTTCAAACCATATGGTTAGATTTGGTAAGTTGAATAAATGTGCCCCATCTAGATGGCTAGTACATTCATAACGTCTCATACGCTTCCTAGTAACGTGTATATGGGACACGAATGCAAGATTGTGTGTGTGTGTGTGTGTACTCAAATTCATAGAAAATCTTCTATACCCGTTGACCGTTGTCAATTATTGCCACTTGCCGCTGAGGAACATTTGTGTAATCTAGCCGTCTAAACTTAAAAGAAAGCCTTAGATGAAGTGTGATTTCAATTCCTTAATACTTCATGTGTGGTATGTAAGATATCATCTTCCTTGCAAGACGATTGGATAGAAAAATATGTAAGAATGGTAAAGTGATCAATGTGGAAGAACTTATAACACAACATAGGCTCGTGGTTTTAGAGGTGAACATGAAGATCAACAAAGGTAAACATAACAGATCCAAGATACTCTATGTGTCAAAGTATGAGCTCCTGCACGACAAAAATTATCATAGATTTTTTGGGAGAGTCTAAAGGGTGTGGGCCTCCACAAATGATGTAACTTTTTAGAGATACAAACTAGCAAAAAAAGATGCTAAGATGACGGTTCAAGAGGCAAGGTCCAGATACTTTGATGATATATATAAGAAGTTGGACAGTAAAGAAGGGGAAAAAGATATTTATAAAATGGCACATATAACAGAAAGGAAAGAAAAGGAAAAGATTTGAGTCAAGTCAAGTCAAGTAAAGTGCTTCAAGAATGAAAATGAAGGGTGATAGTGAAGGATGATGATATAAATAATCAATGGAGAAATTACTTTCATAAACTTTTCGATGGAGATATTGTGAATAATGCAAGAGACTCAGGTGACATAAATGCAAGAAATATCACTTCTACACGACGAGTTTCACTACCTGAGGTCAAAAATGTTTTCAAAGATGAAAATGAAAAAGGTATGTGGTCTAAATGGTATTCCTTTTGATGTATGAAAGAGTATGAGAGATGTAAGAGCTATGTGTTTAACAAATTTCTTTAAGAAGGTTATGAAGATAAAGAATATGTTGGATGAATGGAGAAATAGTATTATAGTCATGATCTATAAGAACAAAGGAGAAGCTAAGAGCTACACAAACTACAGAGGCGTCAAGTTAATGAGTCACCCTATGAAGCTTTGGGAGAGGATTATTGAGCAAAGGCTAAGATTGATTACACATATATCATACAATCAATTTGATTTTATCTTGGGAAGATTAACAACATATGCTATTTTTTCTAATAAGGAGGTTTATGGAAAAGTACAGAGAAAACAAAAGATATTTTTCATATTGTGTTTATTTCTTTTAGAAAATGAATATGCTCAAATACTCAGGGAAGTGTTATGGAGGGTTTTGCATAAAAAGGATGTGTCTATCCAATACATTGACATGATTAAAGATATGTATGGTGGCTCAACTGCAAGTGTTATGACTCTTAGAGGAGATATGCAAACTTTTCATATCATTGTTAGAGTACATCAAGGATCGACATCCAATAACTATTTGCCCTTGTTATGCATGAGTTGACAAAGCATATACAAGATAATATTCCTTGGTGTATGTATCTGTTAATGATATTGTGTTGAATGATGAAAGCGAAAAAATATTGAATGATAAATTTGAACTTTAGAGAAATGCATTGGGATCTAATGGAATCATGATCGGTAGAAGTAGAATTGAATATGTGCATTGCGATATTAACCAATCAAGAATTGTAAATGGTGGAGTCAAATTGGATGGAATGGATGTACCAATATGTGATAAATTTTGTTACTTGAGCTCTATCATTAAAAGGGAAGGTGAGATTCAAGATTATATTTGTCACAAGATCACAACATGGTGGTTGAAGTGGAATAATACAATTGGAATAGTAAGTGACGAAAGATCTCTCACAGATTAAAAAACCAATTTTTATAACAGTTATATGGCCAGTGATGCAATATGGGTGTGACCGTTGAATAGTGAAGAAACAAGGTCTCAACAAGGTGGCGACGATGGTAGTGGTGGTGGGGAGAGGGCGGCAACGATGGGGGTGACATGAAAAGCAATTGGATGATCATATGTTTTGTAACATCACCATTGATTTACATATACATGTACGGCTATAAGTTTGATTATTTTTAGAAAAAATATTTAACCTATCTAGATGGCATCTCTTCTTATCCACAAGTTGAATGGTGGGGAAAAACTTCATAAGAATGCAAAGATTTGAGTTTTCCTACTGCCACGTGTCTAAACAAGTCCAAATTTTTCACACCTCCAAATCTTTTGTATCGAACTTGTTCCGGTCATCTTCCGGAAAATCCTTGTCGTTCATTTACCCAAAAACCAAACTCTAAAAAATTAATGAGGTGTTTGTAAGGCAAAAAAGTAATAGGGACATGTTGAGACGGCAGATTTGAATCCGTTTTCAGTCCATAAATTTTTTGCTGAAATCATGTTGGAGTTCTACAAACTAGCAGGTATCATGTTTGCTCAAATTGTATATATCTATACCAAAAGGTAATCCATATTCACACCACTTAATGTGATTATCCACCGGAATAACATACATATGCTAACAGATTTCAATATGGTGTCTCCACCAGAATACATGCCATAATTCATATAATTACTTTACAAAAAGACAATTATGACATATGGGGAATCTCTTCAGAATATTCTTCAATTCTTCACTTTCAAATATGCAAAACATTATGTTGATTGCAAGAGCTGCCTTATATCATAGCCTTGAAGCTGTTAATCAACCGGAAAGGTGATCAAGTCAAATTTCAGAGAGGACGCAGCATATTTTTTAAGCTCAAAAACCAAACCTATGGACACGTAACTCTCACCTGTAGCAGTGTTAGCAAGATGATAATTCCAGAGTTCCACAATGCATGTACAGTTATGGGTGCCATAAGATTACGTGTTTGTGCATATGAGATTCCTAACGCAGTGCCTGAGGAAAGAAACATCAAAATAATGATCCTCTGCATATCAATGGAAGGTCTGTTCTCATCATACGTACCCTATAAAACATGGCATGGGTATCTTTATCACAGGGGATAAAGATACAAGTACACAATCTGAATGCAGAAAAAACAACAGCAGATATCCAACACGTAACATCATGTTTTCCACTTAAAATCCTTATTTTTACAACAAAACTTTATAAAGTTCCTAACTACTAAAGGTATTTGGTGATGTGGATGTTTATACGAGCAGATAAGAAAAACCCTCCACTAAATGGCACATAAATGACTTATCTGTTGCCAAACCACGTGTCAGGTAATACTAAAACTGAAGCAGGCATATATATACAACCAGACTCCAAGCAACGCTAGCAAGTGTGGTAAAGTAGGCAGATTTTGAGCATATATATACCAGAACTCCATAGGTAGATTTTGAGCATATATATACCAGAACTCCAGAAACGTACCTAGAACAAAGAGCTGGGGAAACTCCGAAGGGGTTAGATGTGCAAGAGAAAATGCTGCAGCAGATATGATAATGGAGACGGGGGTGGGCACCCTATAGACAATGAGATTGACGTATCAGCAACTATATAACATAAAGACAACACAGCCAACATGCTAGAATTCTTCACCCCGCTTCCCGCAGAATAACATTCACGAATTTTGATGTGTATATTCAATCACAAACCTCCAGGTAGTCAATGCTGGATAGTCAATAACATAAATACTGAAATGAAGTGGCAACGCTGCAGTGAAGTTTTTAAATTCTGTGATACCATAGATACTAGGTGTGTATCCCATCCCTAACGGAAAGAGATAAGTGGAAATGTATCCAGAGATCCACATTATTTGCTTCCCTTAGCATACGTCAGTTGCTTGCTATGAGCATTTGAGCAATTGAAATTTCACAAACTGCATGAACAATAACAATTCACCAATCTACATAGTAAATCTCAAAAGTTAAATATAAAAGACTTGCTAGACTTTTTCCTATTTCTCATGTCAAATGGATGCATGATAAAAGAATGAAGAAGTGTGAAATGAAGAATGGTTTCACATGTAGTTACAACGTATAGAAAAATTTGCTAGGCTTTATAAGAACAGTACTTCCTGAGAGGAGCACATGTTATAACTATACAACAGGAGCATAAATGCATGTTGATCAAATCACATGGCAATCAGATTACTTTAAAACAAGATATGCATAAGACTGGCTAAAAACCAAATTAAAGAGTATACATCAAAGTACATGAGCATGCAGTGTATATCCTTACCATCTGGTCAAAGTCACCAAGAGAAAACCTCGAAACAGAGTCTCCTCAAGTACTGGTGCTAAAATACCAGTTACAGCAAGAAGACAAGCAGTACTGGATCAAAAATAAAATCATCCTGTGTCATATTTTCCGTTAAGCATCAGGGCGGATACCACATAGTCAAGAGCAAATAGAAGTATTTTCCACCTGACATTTGATGAACCAAGCAACGGCAATAGACGTACAAGTGCATCTGTCTGAAAATACAATGCAGCTTTTAGTCTTTTGTTGCAGTTAATCAAATATGGAAACTTGTATAAAGGAATTTAGCATAATGTTCACATATTCTTACCTCCCTTTGAGGAGTTTCACCGTTAACACTTGTTATGACTGCACCAGTTAATGCTATAGCAAGTATGCCACCAACCAAACCAATGCCAGCCCACAATAGCCAACCACTTCTCAGGTCAAAAGGATTCTTCAAATCTGCAAAATTAGCAAATCCTTAAAATAGACATGTCAAAGTTATGCCTGTCACCGTAAACCCAACCCATCTTTAAAAACAAAAATAAAAGGTTCGAGGTCAGATTTATTGAGTTGGCAAATTAAGAGAAATCAGATCTGAGTCGGTATATATTTAGAGTTTTAAATACTTATACCCCCTTTCTGTAGATTTTAACACTTTAATATATTATAATTATTAATAATAAATATAGACGCATCGTTTTAAATTCTATCTTGTATATATTTGAGCACAATTTTGTAGAAAAATGATAGAACCTGGTTTTGGTTCCAGTTCGGTTCTTCCATTCCAGGTTACCTATTATAGAACCAGGTCAGTTTTGGGTTGAGCGATTTGATAAAACTCCACAGCAGGGTCATCTGGGAGAGGACCATCTGGCGGTTAAGCATAGCTGCATAGACCTCAGCACGTATCCAGCCCATAAGTCACCCAAACAGGTTTCTTGGCACCCCTAGAATATTAAGTTGCGAGTAGGGATGGCAGTGGTGCGGTTATGATGCAGTTTATAGCAAAACAATAACCACACCAAATAAAAAAATCAAACACTATATCTGCACCATAGCCATTGTGGTTTTTAATATGAGAAACCATATCACCACCGCCAACAACCGCGGTTAACTGCACCGCACCGCACCACACCACACTGTGAACAAATTTCTGTTAACATATATATACATAAAATTTATGCAATTTTATACAATAAATGAAAATAACAACATAGACAATAAATAAAGAGAACATGTATGTTTATTAATTATACAAAGAAAACAACTATGTGTATAGTAATTGTAGAAATTTTTTACTTCTTTGTACGTTAAATTTCATTTTAAAAATAGAGATCAAGCAATCTATATAAGAACGACAACAAATAATGTGTTTAAGATGATATTCTACATGTATTTATATATAATTAACATGAATTATCTGCGGTGCGGTTTTTATCCATGGTTTTATCTCTAGAACCATAACCGCATTACACCATAGAGATTTTTAACTGAAAACCATATCCGCACCATAACCATTTGGTGCGGTTATGCGGTGTAAAATGTGGCGTGGTTATCCACGGATATGGTTTTTTCGCAATACCATTGTCATCCCTAGTTACGAGTGCATCTAAATCATTTGTCTACTTTGTCATTTCCATGCAAGAGTTCAGAAGACACTATAGGTTACACCACGTAGCAATGACAACCACATTTACAGCCAAAAGTAGAGTTAGATACAGAGAAGTGAGCTCCAAATAAAGTACAATCAATTTGCTCGGTGGATAATTCCAATAAAAAGGAATAAAGGCACATGACGAGAGAGCCCAGTAAAAGATATATTTCTTTACCATAGCGAAAGATATCATCTGGAAAAGGTTTGAATGTACGAGTGATGCCAAACAGAACTCCTAATACTGCTACTGTTGCAGTCCTACAGATGAAGTAATTTCCAGAAAAGCTTTCTTCAGACCTCAGTTAATCATTAGTCTTCCACGTTTTAAAAAGCTTATATATTAAAGTAACTTCATACAGTTGCCCTACGAAGAGTAATTCTGCCTTTCCATCCAAGGTGAGGTCCTGAATCCTAAAGCCCAGATACGGCAAGAGGATTGCTTCAGCTGCTCCTGTTAAGGTAAAACTGACTGAAGACGTCAGCATTTTTTTCTTGGCAAATGCCCTCAAAAACGTTGCAAGAGAGAAGTTTCTCATGTAAAATGAAAGAAAGTTACCTAGTTAAATGCTTGGGCATTTATATATAAATATGATATGAAATAAATCTTGAATGAATACACTAGAACTGTCAAAATGACCTAATTAACAAATGCAGGTTTGTATGAGAAGAGAATAAGTTAAAACATATTCTACAAAGAACTTAAGTACTTAGCTGCTGTGCGTATATTCAATTGTGCTCAGGCATATAAGATTTATTAGTAGTTCAAATCATTCTTTTAAATTACTTTCCTCCGCATAAAATTGAACTAAGACAGTTGGGTTTAGGGGTTAGCAGGACTACACTCCAACTAGGTGGCGCAAGGACAAATTCCACAGGAGTAAAGCATTAACCCTGGTGAATGACATCAGTTTGTGGCGGCCCAGGACGATGGTACTACTATTGTGAGTGGAATGATTGACAAAGGCTAGGGGTGGATATGTGTCTATGTAAACACGGGTTCCTAGTTTTATATTTTAAAAGATAAAACCTACAGTTACGATTTTAAACGGGCTTATTCTTAAGACATGGAGAGACATACAAGTTAATTATTTAGCTTATTAGATGGCATTTCTTCTATTGCAACTAGCAAATACTTATTTGAAGGGGTGTGCCCCCTGTCAAATGATCTTTAAATCAAAGAATTAGAAATGCCAAACTTAACTCAAAATCGTGTTTGGAATAATTTATATGATGCAGATAAAATCCATTGATTGGTTTTTTTAAGTCAAACACATCACATCAAACACCAAAATATTCAAACTTTGTCTACCCTTGACGACTGTCTAAAACCTAATGTCAACATACACACTACGTTTACGTTTTATTATAAGCTGATCGATTTTCATATTTCCTCATGCAGGTACTCTACACAGTAACTTCCAAGTTCATTCAGAAAATTATAACTGCTGATCCCAAAATCATTCATTGTTTTATGCAAACTGGCCCTTAAACATCTGTTGTTCCTTATATAGCAAATACTATCCAAATGGCATGTGTCAACGTGTCACCTAGAAAAAGATAAAACATTACCATGTCTCTTATGTAGACATTTCTACCGCGATCTTTACTTGTAAAAATAGTCTTGTTACGAAATAATCGCCACTAACACCTGCTGCTACCAAAGAAATCAATAATATACATATGGAAACCCTGCTACATTGGAAAAAAATATCAGTTTTCAAAACTATTAGGTATAAACCCATGTGATGCATAATCTTGAGATTTTCATGAAAATTAAGTTTTCACAGCCGCTTGTGTTTCTAAATCATTCCATAATCCACTTTAAAGAGAAATATCTAGCTAAAAAAGATGATTTCTTTTGTTGATTAATAATATATAGAGATATGTTTATGTTTCCTATTTACATATGCTCTACTCTACATGTTACTCGTGTTATTTATCATATATTGTTTACTGTGTTTATTGTTTTATTCTCTTGTCCTATAAAAGAGAAGGCATTGTACTCAGTTTTACTCACTTAATACAGGACCACTTATTCTTCTATTAGGTATCAAGAGCAATATGATCCCCTCAGCCCTTCCCCTCCCAATCCTAATGCCTCCTCATCTATCCTAGCCACCGCCCCCCCCCTCTCCCTGCCCTACCGTCACCCCCCCCTCCTCTTCCTCCCTTTCCACCGTTGCTCTCCTTCTCTTCCACCCTGCCTCTCCTCCCCTTTCCTCTCCTCCAGCCATCCCGCCACCTCCCAAGCCTCCCCCACCCTTCCGCCTTCGCCAGCCCACCGCCCTGCCGCCACCACCTCTCCTCATCAGCCCATTGCCGCCATCTCCCCACCCACGAAGGTCATTCCACACTGTTGTCCCCCTCCACCACACACCATAATTCCCACTATCTAGCCTCTCACCTCCTTCCTTCCCTTTTTCCTTGCCCCTCATTGTCTTCGGGCAGATTTTAAATAGCACGTTGACTTTCAAAATAGTCTTTGTTTGCTATCTATCTGCTCCTCATGGTGGAGTAACGATTCTCTTCATGGTGGCGTAGGTTTTTCTTCAATCTATATTGCCCCTTTTGTGGGTTTCTAGGATCTGAAGCATCAGATTTATTGCTGCCATCTTCTGCCCTGTAGCGGGTTTCTTTAAATCTATTGATCCAGGCTTTTTTCTGCATGTGCCAACGATTATTCTAGCTACCTCCTTACTACTGCCTACTGCTTCCTTCTGCTATCTGTTGTTGCTTTCTACCCTACCTCGGCTAAAGATCTGTGTGTCATGGCATCTACTAAGCCTCCATGTTGTCAGCTTCTTTTATTTTAAATGTGAAGGCACAAGGTCGCTACTCACATATCACCACCGACCCTAAACCTCCTCCTAATGCATCGGTGGATGATAAGACACAACAAACTTACACACAATGGAGTAGAGATGACTCGGGTGTTATTTCTTAGATCATCAACAACACCAAGTCGAGGATCAGTCAGTCCCTCATTTGCCTACATGATGCCAAGGCCATGTGGGATCAGCTATCTCATGTCTATTCTCATCAATAAAACCCCAAGAAGGTGTTCGAGATCTTCAAGAACCTGGCAAAAGAGTATTCAATTGATGCTTCTGTTGAAACTACTACAACCAGTGCTCTGCACTCTGGAACAAATATGAAATCTATCATCCTCTATCTGTTGACATCAAGAAAATTCAACGACAACCTAGGAAGCATGGACACAGACACGGACACGGATACGGACACGGACACGGGACATGGGAAATTTCAAAAATATAGGACACGGACATGGCACTGGACACGGCGAAAAATATACATATACATACATATATTATTTTTATATATAACACGAAAAAGAACAAGCACATTCAATCTTAAAGATCATTTCATCCAAGCTATATTCACTTTCATATGTTCACTCAAACACACATTGCACACATCGTGAAATTAAGCCATCAAAGGCATACGATCAAACAAGTCCACATTGTAAACACAATAATAGAAATATAAATTTTATTCACAAACAATAACAAGTTAAGCACTACAAGTATGGACCCATAAAAAAATTGCACATGTAAATTTGGACAGTAAAAAGGTAGTAATGGTGGTAGACAACAAAGAAAAAAGAGGAGGTATATTGTTATTCGTAGAAGAGAGTGAAACATTGATGTACATTCAGATTTGGTAAGAAAAGGAAGGGGAAGAGGATGTTGGTGGTGGTGGTGGACAAATAAAACATAGATATTGGAGACTGAAGAAGAGGAAGACAAGAGGTTGGAAATGAGCGGAGAGAGAGGAGAGGCCAAAGTCTTTAGGTGGATGAAGAGGAGTAATTACCTAGGTGGCGATGTGACGAGGGGAAGACATGTGCATCACGAGGGGAAGAGGAAGTTTATATGCAATAGGATGTTTCCCCTTCTTAATTAGTGATGTGTTGTGTACTAGTGTGTCCAAGTCGTGTCCAAGACGTGTCCAACTCCTGATAAAAAAAATGGGAGACTTGGACACGTCTGAGAAGTGTCCACCACGTGTCCATGTGTGTCCGTGGCGTGTCCATGTTGGACACGTGTTGGACACGGACACGGCGGCCTCCAGGAAGTGTCCATGCTTCCTAGACGACAACGAAACTACAACTTTTCCAGTTTCTTGCCAGACTCCCTCTTTTTATGGAGTTGTTGATCAAATCTTTTCTAGTGATCCCCTGCCCACTCTACGAGATGGTGCTGAAACGTGTTCGACGTTTACCATCAATGACTTTTGTTCCTGTTGATGAACATCTTGCTCTTGTTGTGTGCTCTGCTGATATTAGTCCCGGTCGTGGTGGTGGACGTAGTGGTGGACGTCCCCCTCCTACCTCAGGACGGACTTTTTCTACTCAAGGAAGGAGGTTTCGCCGGTATCGACAGTATTTTGACTGAAATACCGACAAGTGCCGACACCGAAACATGCGTGCATACCGATAGGATCGTAAATACCGATATGTATACCGTCAATACCGCCATGTTTCGATGATTTTGGTGCAAAATGCACTACTAACTTCACTATACCAACCGAAATCGGTGATATACTGACAGGTATACCTTTTTTTGCGAGAATGACTGTTGTTACTTATTGGGAGGAGAAAAGAAGGTGCATTTGGATGGTTTTTGGCAATCGGAGCTAATATCAACCAAAATCAAGGTAATTCTAACTAATCTCTTTCATTTCTACCTTTAGCAACCTCTCCATCTCTTTTTCCTAATTTTTTCTTCCACTTTCACCTAAAAAAAGTGTTTTTTACCGCCAAAGCCTAGTATTACTCCATTTTTTATATGTTTACGCAAACTATACATACATCTATAAGTATATTATGTAGATCTGCAATATTATCACTAGATCTACCTACTTACAACACTATTAATTACTATTATCTTACGATTTATCTAAGCATATTACAATTAGTATTGATATAATTAGTTACTCATTTATGTTTAGTGGAAGATGTTTTACTAAAGAGTAATGTGAATATAATACAAAGGAGTATTATACACATACAGTATTTCACATGAATGAGCAACACAAAACTTCATACAATTTGCCAATAATGATGTGTATGAGGAGCATGTGACTACATACAACCACCTTAATAGGATGTGCATGTCATGACCACAAATCTCAGTAATATCAACTCATTACTATGTGGAGAACCAGCGCGACACTCAACATACAGTTGATGTGAGTTGTAAGTAAATATGTTATTCATATGTTGTAAATTGTATATTGTTGCATAATTGTGTATTAAGGTGTGTGGTTTGTGCTAGTAAAATTTCATATCTTAATTCCTACATTTTGTCATCAAAATCCCAACGAAACAAGACAGATTCCTTACCTCCCACATGATGGACCATCCTAAACACCCAATATAGAATTTTATTGCATAAAACGCTGCATTTAGGTGTAGAGATTACACCTGTAAAGTTTCATGAATTAATTCATTCATTTGGCGTCGAAACAGCCAGGATTGCATCTGTCGGTATTTCCGTCGGTATACCGGTAAATACCTATTTCCAAGCTGTCAAAACAGCATTGGTATCGGTCACCTTGTTCCTTGTTTCTACCACACCTGGTAGCGGTCAACCCATTAGCCCTTGCTTCTGCAACTTCTATGGACGTGACAATCATAACAAAGACCGGTGTTGGATCAAACATGGGAAGCCCGCATGGGCTAACCAAGTCACCTCTGATGCAGTTGAAGATTCTACTATTGTTGATCACAACTCATCTCAACCCTCTTCTACCTAGATCCGGCCCGAGTTTGAGAAGCTCTTCCAAGAACGCATGTCCAACCTATCATCTACTTCAGAGGTCATCTCATCTGTCTTTCTTGCTTCTCCATCTACTGGTAAAAATAAATGGTGTATTTACTATGGTGCTTTGGTCCATACGGCCGGTAATTCAAATTTATTCTCTGTCCTAACAAGATCCACCCGCCGACCTCCGGTGACGATAGTTGATAGTTCTCAGACAGCAGTGCATGGCACTATTCCTTTATTTCGCAATTTGCAGCTGAGTTTGTCCTATATGTTCCTAAATATTCTGTTAATCTTCTTTCCGTTAGCAAAATTGTGAAGAGCCTTCAGTGCTCGATTACGTTTAACCCTTTGGGTTGTTTTTTCAAGATCTCTGAACGAAGAAGAGGATTGGTTAGGGCCATGAGGGGCCAGATGGGCTCTACCTTGATGGACTGACATCAATGACTGCTATACTATCTTCATCCGTGACTGGGCTTCAGTGGCATTACCATCTTGGCCACTCGTCTGCTTCAAAAGTGAAACATTTATTTCCTACTTTAGCTGATAAAAGTTTTTCCTGTGAATCTTACCAGTTTGGTAAACAAACTCGTTCTGTGTTTTCTACAAAGAAAGAAATCGCTCTAAATGCATTTTTGATATTAACCATGTTGATATATGGGGTCCCAATAAGTTCTATCACAAGTCAACCTGGTGCTAAATATTTTTGACATTCAATGAAGTTTGATGAACAAAAGTAAGTTACAGATTTTTGCATCATTTTAAGAGCATTGTCGGTGTGAAATAAAGCGGGAAGACAAGAAATGCGTATGCTGAGATGGATGTGTGGGAAGACAAGAAAAGATCGCTTGATAAATGACTATATCAGGAATAAAGTGGGGGTGGCGAGCATTGAGGACAAGTTGCGCGAGGGCCGACTCAGATGGTACGGACATGTGCAAGCAGACCTACTAGTGTGCCTATACGAAGCAATGCTATTGAGCCAAACACTATAAATAGAAGAAGAGGAAGGCATAAATTAACATGGGATGAGCTTATAAAGAGAGATTTTGAATCTCTACATCTCAATCAGAATATGGCCCATGATAGAGCTGAATGGTAACGAAGGATCCATGTAGCCGACCCCAACATAGTTGGGATTGAGGCTTAGATGATGAATGGCGATTTTTCTCGAGCTACATGGCTATTTTTACTTAAAGATCGCAGCAATGTTATGGACACTATCACCATTTTTTTTCTGAAATTCTTACTCAGTTTAGTAAACTATTAAAATATTTCGCACCGACAATGCTCTTGAATTGATGCAGAAATTTGTGACTTACTTTTGTTCATCCCGTGGGACGATTCATCAAACTTCATGCCCCTATACCCCACAACAAAATGGGGTAGTTGAACGAAAAAATCGTCATCTTTTAAAAGTTGTTTGCACCAAACTACTTCACTAGCATGTTCCCCAGCGTTTTTGGCATGAAACTGTTTATACGGCTTGCTACCTTATCAATCGCATGCCTTCCTTTGTTATGCAAAACCAAATTCCAAACAGCTTTGTTAAAAACCTTCATCCAGGGATGACGAAACTTGACCCTCGCTCCACAAAATGTATTTTTTTGGGTTTTTCTAGAACCCAAAAAGGGTATCGTTGTTACGACCCTATCATGAAACAGTGGTATGTTAGTGTGGATATGGTGTTCTTCGAACATCTGCGATACTATTCTGATATAGGGGCCTCCATATCCTATGAGCATTGACACCCTGTTACCAAACATTATGGATATTGATCCACCCTCTGAGTTGGCACCTGAAAGAACGGCCGTTGAAAGTCTACAAGAGAAGACCAAATCATACTATCCCCTCCATGGCCCCTTAACAACCAGATCCCCCTTTGGCGGAAGATCAGAGCACAACTCAGGTACACTCTAACTTACACCTTCCTATTAGCCTTCGGAAAGGTGTCTGTCATGTACTCAACATCTGATTAGTCATTTATGTTCCTCTACTAATCTAGGCGCTAGTTTTGCTTGCTTTACTATAGCAATCTGTGTTGTATCTATTCCGAAAAATGTTATAGAGGCACTTAAAATTCATGTCTGAAGACAAGCGATGGAAGCTGAAATGAAGGCCCTCTCTGACTGCACCACATGGGATCTTGTGGATCGTCCTTATGTCTGTCCTACTGTTGGATGCCATGGATCTTCACTATTAAATATCAGCCTAATGGCACGATTGAGCGTCTGAAAGCATGTCTGGTGGCAAAAGGATATACTCAAACTTATGGAGTGGACTATTTTGAGACATTTTCTCTTGTAGCTAGACTCAATTCTGTTTGAGTTCTCATCTCTATTGTTGTGAACAAGATTGGCCATTATTTCAGATGATGTCAAAAACGCCTTTTTTATGAAGATGTGCATGAAGAGGCTTACATGGAGCAACAGCCTGGCATTGTTGCTCAGGGGAAGTACTCTTTGCGAGTCTACAAGTTGAGGAAAGTTATTTATGGACTAAAACAAAGTCCTCGCGCCTGGTTTGACAAGCTTAGTCGGATTCTCATAAAATTTGGCTTTTATCGTTCTCATTCAAATCACTCTATGATTATCAAGAAAACTGCGGCTGATCTTGTCATTCTTATTGTCTATGTAGATGAGATTATCTTATCTGGCAGTGACACCAGAGGCATCCAGGCAACTAAAACCTATCTAGAATGTCACTTTGACACCAAGGATCTTGGCAAACTGCGGTATTTCTTAGGCATTGAAGTGTCCAGGTCATTTGCGGGTGTATGTCTCTCACAACACAAATATGTTCTAGATCTCTTACAGGAAACAGGTATGCTTGGTTGCAAGTCGACCAGTACCCCTCTAGATCCAACCATTGATTGGGATGGTGAATCTTCTCCATCTTATGTTGATAACCACCATTACAGGAGATTGGTTGAAAAACTCATTTACCTTACTGTCAGAAGAGTTGATATTACTGTTGTTGTAGGGTTTGTAAGCAGGTACCTAGATAAACCCCGACAGTGTCACTGGGATGTTGTTTGTCGCATTCTGAAATATCTAAAAAGCTCTCCAGGAAAGGTCTATTGTACAAAAGATATGGACATTGCAATCATTCTGGTTACTCGGACTTTGATTATGCAGGGAGTAGATGTGATAGGAAATTTACATATGGATATTGCACATTTGTTGGAGGCAACCTAGTTACTTGGCGTAGCAAAAAATAGACGGTGGTAGCTAGATCAAGTATAGAAGCAGAATATAGAGCTATGGCTCATATTGCATGTGAACTTTTGTGGGTTCAAAGTCTTCTCAAAGAATTTGATATATCTGATACTAGTCTTATTCCTATTTTCTGTGACAACAAAGCTTCTATTTTTATTGTGTGCAACCCTACCTTTTATGAGCGCACAAAGCATATAGAGGTAGACTAACACTTTGTTTTCCTTTCTGGCTGCATTTGTACCCCTCATCTCAGTACTAAAAATCAAGTGGCAGACATCTTCACCAAGCTTCTACCAAGGAAGAAAATGTCTGATTTCAATGTCATTTCGGTGGTAGCAGAAACAAAAATTTTGACAAATTTCGACAGAAATTTTGATAATTGCGATCCTGGAGTTTCAACAGCAAAATTAACGAATTAATTTATGAAATTTTACCAAAATGAACTACTAGTGTAGATCTACTCAAATATGTATTGATATTTCATACTGGATATGTGGGGGTGGGGTCTCCTCATTTGTGAGTGGATGACCCTAAACTGTTTCGATGGGCATTTCGATGGGGAATTTTGATGTCATTTCTCAATGGTGAAATCAATGAATTAAGTCATTATAGTTTGCAAGCACAATATATAGACTTAAAGACACTAAACAGTGAAAAAAAAACATGCTCTAGGTAGTACATAGTATATGAGAAAGTGAAAAAAAAATATGTGATCTACTTGTTTCGGGAGTTTTGTCAGTCCATTTCGATGTCTGATTGCAAGCAACACAGATAAAATTGGCAAATTTCGACAATTTTGTCGACATTTTGAGCATTGGCTTCTACCTAAAGCTCGATTCGAGAGTCTAGTGGACAAGCTGGGCATGTTTGACATCTATGCTCCAGCTTGAGGGGGAGTATAGAGATATGCTTGTATTTCCTATTTACATGTGCTCTACTCTACATGTTACTTGTGTTATTTATCCCATATTGCTTAACTGTGTTTATTATTTTATTCTCTTGCCCTATAAAAGAGAAGGCATTGTACTCAGTTTTACTCAATAGAAGACCATTTATTCTTCTATAATATAAGTGATATTTTTATAAAATTTCCGTTTAGATTGTAATTATAACATAACTTTTTTTAGATGTAATGAGTGTTGATGTTTGGTATTTAGTGTAAGGATACTGAAGGACATACATGATACATGTGCATAACTGGCCATCATTGCCTATGGTTGGAACAGGGAACAAGGGGGTAACCTTTAGACGTACTATATCCAGAATGGAACACATCTTCATATACTCCATGTATACCTAGGGGTGGGCATACAGCCAAGTCATACCAAGTCCTGGTATGTTTGTGAATAAACCCCATATTTTCAACTGGGCCAAAGGTCAGTTATTCGCCCGGTTTGTTGATCCCTTTTCTACCCATACCCGACCAACATAACAAATATAAGTTTCAATTCAGATTTGGGTCGGGCCATAGAACACAAAATTGAAGATTGCTAAAACATATACATAGATGCATAGCAGTACTATATATGAAGAGGCGTGGATGGGGTGAGATGCAATATTTGGTATTATTTTTTATATATGTCGATATGCCCTTCTATTCTATACTATATATTTTGGAGGGCAAGGGATGTAATTTGTGGTATATCTTATAATTACAGAGATGCATGACTAGTCAATAACAAAATATGAATAATTTGGGGTGTATACATAGGGTTAGCATCAGACCGAGCCAACTCTTCCAGCCCGTGTCGATATCAAATGAATCTTGGTCCATTTCCAACCCAAATAACTTATATCGTGTGGGTCAGGCCAAGAGCTTTAATACTTTCATACGGGCCAAACTCGGCCCGAGGTAAACATAGACCAAAAAAATCTAGATACTCATATTTATTACACATACAAGTATATATATCCATCCATCGATATAGTATATATAAGCTATGCATCATTCATTCGATTTTTGTAATCCTAAATTATATTTTTCTACGAGGTATCATTCAATTAACTTTATTAAAATAGACGTATAGGTATATTTGTTTTTTAAATCTTCACTATTATGTGTCACATAGGCCGGCTCAAAACCTAGATTTTTTAAACTTGTCAGTTATATGACAACTTTTCAACACTCTCCTTGCGGCTGAGTTTACTCTTAAATTCAACCACAAAATCAGCCCTCCTGCTGCTTGCATTAAGTTGGATATCACAAAGGCTTTTGACTCCGTTCGCTGGTCTTATTTATGGGATTGTCTCGTTGGACTTGGTTTCAATGATAAGTTCATCTCCATTCTTAAGCAATGTGTGGAAACTCCTTTCTCTCTCTTGTTGAATGGTTCTTCTGTGGGGTTTTTCAAAAGCTCCAATGGGCTTAGGCAAGGGGATCCTTTGTCTCCTTTACTCTTTGCGTTGGCTATGGAAGGATTCAGTAGATGCATTGAGGTGGCTTATGATAACAAGCTTATTCGCAGCTATCCTATCAATAGAACCAAAGCTCTTAGCCACCTTCTGTTTGCGGATGACGTTCTTATTTTTTCTGAAGGTCGTATGCGCAGCCTTGTCAATCTCAAGAAAATTCTGCATGATTTTGGAACTACATCTGGCATGAAATGTAATCCAAATAAAACCCATATTTTTCTATCTTCTTCATGCCGTAACAAAGATGCCTTGATTAATTGCTTGGGTATGCAGCATGGTTCATGGCCAACAAAGTACCTCGGGTTCCCTATTGCAGGTGGTAATCTTAGGAGGCGACACTATCATGAATGCTTGGACAAACTGAGAGACATGATACAAAGATGGCCGGGTTCTAAAATCTCTATGGCGGGTCGCATTGTTCTCATCAAACATTGTGCTATGGGTTTGATTAGTTATTGGCTTCGTATGGGTGATATTCCTCCTGCTGTGCTACGTAGGATGGAGTTGCTTCTCTCTGACTTCTTATGGGGTAGTTCCACGCATCCCTCATGTTGGGCTCGTCTGGCCTACCCTTTATCTGAAGGTGGTCTTGGTTTCAAAAGACTGGACGAACTAGCTGATTTCTACACTATGCGATGCATTAAAAGGTTCACTCAAACGCAGTGCATATGGAGCACATGGATGTCTAGTAGATATGGCGATTCTCTGGTTGCGACATCTAGTTGTGGCTCTACTTGTCACAAACGCATGGTTGCACTTTGGCCTTCCTTTTCCTTATGGGCGGACAGGGATCTCTGGGACTCTTGCAGACAATGTAGACCATCGGACAAGGTTTTTGAGAATCTATGGTCCTCCAAGCACTATCCAAGGTGGAGCCTTGCTTTAGAGCTCTTACCAATGTCCTTCCCACTTTGGAAAAAATCAGCTCATGGTCGGGCGCTCCTGTCCCTGCTTGCTTATTGTGTGGTTTACACAATGACTCGGACTCACATTTGTTTGATGGCTGCAAATTTTGGAGATATATTTGGGGTCGAGCACAGCTTAAACTTAACATCAGATCTTCTTATTCTCTTTATGAATGCCTTTCTGATATCGGCATGAGATCCAGACATGCTAAAATCATTGAACTTTGGGCTATCACTGGAGTTGTTCACCTTGTTTGGGCTGAATGCAACAATAGGCTGCATAATGGTGGCGTTTCAGACTTCGTTGTCATCTTCAATCGCCTTGCTTTAGAAATCAAAAGAATGTATTTTACTTTTAAATCAAGTTTTGATTTGCCACCTTTAATTGCTAGGAATTGGGATCTGTTGTAACCAATTCCTAGGAGCTTGTAGTCACATGTTAGGGTGTGACTTGTAACTTTGTCCCCCTTTTGGGGGTTTTGGGAATATACTTACCCAATTTTCCAAAAAAAAAAAAACTTTTCAACATTACTTGGTGCCTAAATTTGACCAATGATGCAGTCAACAAATGGGTTTGAGCACGAGCCTACCAAATCCTTATCAAACACATCCCAATACGCATACCAAAGTGTACATGGGAGTCTATGAAGATGAGTTCCATCTTGGACATAGTAAAGCCGCTCATGGAGTATACCCCTTACGTCCATATTTCGAGTATAAACCATGACAAGCAGTTTTATGTAAATCTATCGCTTAGTACCCTCAGACTTACTAGGTATGGGTAACCATCACATCTCATGTTACATCTAATTCTGATTACTATTTAAGCTCTACCATTTTGAAATTGTTTATTTATGTCATTAATGACAAGAAAACAAGCACCCATTCTATTAGTTAGATGCTTGTCTTGAATGTGGATTGCTAAAAGATCAAACACATAAGTTGTTGTGGAAAATTCATGTTCTTAAATGTTCTCAAGTACGTGCATCGCACTAATTTATGTCCGGTATATTAATAAATCCAGTTAAAGACATCTTCTAGAAATTTTATTTTGAGATTTTTCAGAAGACCTTATCTTAAAAGAAATACATTGCTTATATATTTTTAAATAGATGGAATGGTGAAATGTAGTTGTATATGTAATAATATGAATATATGAGTTTTGAGTCTGAGTCTGCCTTGGCATATGCCTACCCATACAAAAAACTATGTCAACATTTTGGGCCTGATACACCTATATAAGTAACACAATAAGTTTTGAATTGGGTTATGTTGGTCAGGATATGGCCCGACCTGATGCTCACCCTATATATATAACTCCACAACTCTTTAGATATTGTTATAGAATGAAAGGGGCTAATCTGAATTGTATCCAAGTCCCCCACAACTTTTTATATAGTATAGAATAGAAGCGCACATCCATAAATATTGAAAATATTACCATTAAATTGCATCCTTCCTCTCCATAGCATACAGAAAGACATATACGGATAATTATAAAAAATACTACAAGAAATTGCATCCCACCCCCTTTGGGACTCTTCTTATATAGTATGGAACTACAGATTATCCAAATGCATATTATAACATCATGAGTGCTCATCTGATGGAAATATAGTACATATACCCCAAATGAGTATACTATAGCTACTGATAAATCACATTATGTATGCATATCATATACATGTTACATCAAGTTCAAAAATTATATAGTTGCGTATTTTCAAGAATATGTGCAAAACTTACTTCCATTGGGGCGTGTCTAATTTTCTATAGTAATGGATATATTATAATCAAAAACCAGGGATGTAAAAATCACTTCAACCCCTTGAAGTTGGAACTAGTCACCATAATGGTCTAGATTGTCAAGTCAACACCAAGATCAATTTTGTGCATAAACCCCTAACCAGCTTATCCAGGGAACATAAACCCAGTTTATATTCCCTTGATCCTGGACCAATGACCTAACGAACTAGCCGCAGGTACCATGAACGGATCTAATTAGTTTGAGTAACACAAAAAGTTGTCTCTCACAAGTGAGCCTAGTTTTTAGGGTAACAAAGCCATAAGAGCTTGTTCAAACTTCAAACCCATCCTCTGCCATACCACTCATGTACACGTGTGCCTGAGCTAAGTCATCAACAGTGGTGATTCAACCACCATTGTGGAGCTTGAAAGTGACCACCGCTGCAATTGAAGTAGTTGATAACCTCTATTCCATGTTCATTTCCCTCACCTAAGGCCCTCCTCCAAGACCTCTCATTCCCAATCCAGCTGTTCTCAGCTACTGTCAGTGTTTGAAGGCTTGGATTTGTAGCATCAGTGTTGTTGGAATTGCAGAGTAGAGCTGACAAAACTGCTGCTAGTGTTTGAGGCACTGTTACTGTCCTTTTATGCAAGGTAATCTGATTTTAGGAATACATGTTGGCATTAATTTATGGTCATTATTAGGTTCTCTGCAGTCGCCAATCTCCCGTCTAGATTATCTGGCCCCTAATATCGATATAACTTCCTATGCATGGTGTGTCTAACTTTTCCCTTCTCTTTATTTCATTCAGTGGTGTTTATATATGAATCCATTAAGAGAGAGATCTTGGTGAGAGTGTGAGAGGCATTTGAATAAAGCGATTGAGTTAGAGCATACTTGAGGACAAGTATGTTTCAAGTTTGGGGTGGTGATTCAGCCCTATTTTAGGGCTTCATCTTGTGTCATATTGCATTTCAACCACATCTATACTTGTTAGATTACATTTTATTTCCCCCAATATGCTTATTTCTATCAAATGCACTTATGGAGGCTTTTTGCATGTTTTATAGGTACTTTGTCCACTACTTGATGGCATGGAAAGAAGATGGTCCAATCTAGGGTTTCCTCAGGCTTGGAGGAGCCCAAAATTAGGCCAAAACCACTTCCAACCTACCCCAAGTGGTCAAAGAAAGTTTTGAAGCAATAACCTCCATGGATGATCAAGTTCAAAGCTCAAATGCATGGGAGGGACACCAAAACGGCCGTGGTACTTCACCACGGCTGTGGTGGACATGCCCCAAGCACAAAAAATCACTAAAACTCCTAGAATTTGATGAATATGGCCAAAACGACTGTGGTGATCAACATGCCCGTGGCCATAGGTCCCCACCACGACCGTGGTGACCCTCCACGGTCGTGGCCAACCATGAACATATCCATGTGATCTCCACTTTTTAATTCCCACGACCGTGCCCATCCACTACGGCCGTGGTCTACCCTACCCACCACGGCCGTGGTGACCTACCACGGCCGTGCTACTCACAAAACCCACATAGTTTTCACTGTTTTACCTATTTCACCCCTAACTTAACCCTAGACCCCCTAGATCCCTATATAAGTCCTAGTGGCGGCTGGGGGTCGGGGGTTGGGCTGCTTAGAATCTCATTTTCGCTCCCTTGTCACCTCCACTCCATTCCACTTCACCTCCACCTCAAATCCACTCCATTTCACCATTTCCACCACATAACCCCCCATATCTAAGCCTTCCATCCACTTCCCACCATCATCCCACTCCATTCCATCCAAGGAGAAGGAGGTTGTCCTTGCAGCAGCTGGAGGGAGGAGATTCCTCATCTACACCGAGCTTCATGGCCACCTCTATCTCTTTCTTCTCTCTTTTTATATTTTCCATTTCTATGAGTAGCTAGGCCCCTGTGGGTGGGCTGTTTGGGGGAATTATGTTACTTTGATACCATGTTGGGGGGAAATGGCATGTAAACGTTGTAATTCCATTTGTTAATGATTATATTCTATTTCTATCTCATTCTCCATGGATTGCTTGTTGGTTTGTGTGTGAAATCACCTAGGAATTTAGGCAAATTGCTTATATGCGTGAATTTTGGGATTTGCCCCTAGGTCCAATTCTTGGATCCCTAGGTTGCCTCCCATCTTCCTACATCCTAATCAATCTCCCTAAACCTAAGTGAGAGATCTAAGTAGCTAGATTAGATAATTCTAGTGTAATTAGCATGGAGCCTTTTCAAGGCTAGAATGTGGGGGAATTGGGGTCCAAATCCCTAATTTCACCTCCCCATTACTACCCTCGACCCCTAATTGCCCTAGGAATGCCTAATCTAGAAACCTAGACTTGATTAGACTCTACTTGAATTGAACCTAACCCCTAACCCAATTGAGCCTCGTACGGGTAGTAGGGGGTGTTAGGGACTAGTTCCCCTATACACAACCTAGCATATCCATGGCCAGTTAGTAGCTTAGGTTAATTCATTAGACTCTAACTTGTTGTTTGGTTTGGATAATCTAAATGGAATTATAATGTTCTTATGTTACCCCCCAACTTAAGTGATAAGTTCATACCCCTAAACAGCCCATACCTCTCTTTACTGCTTAAAACCCTAGTTTTGTGCTTGCTTAGCTTAATTAGTTCTTTTCTTGCTTAGTTAGCTTCTTGCTTTGTTCTTGCCTTGTTCATGTTAGTTTAGCTCTTTAATTTCCCTTTTGCTTCTCTCTTGCTTGCCTTAGTGTAATTTTCCTTTTCATACCTAGCTTAATCCTTTCTTGCCTGTTTAGCCTTACTCTAGCCTAAGGTTAACTTAGATTTCATTATTGTCTTTAATTCCTCATTTGTTCATAGTAGTTTAACAATCAAATCACTTGTAAACCCTTAACCCTAGTATCTGCAGTAGGAACCTAGCGAAACTAAACCTAACTCTAGTGCCCCCTCTTTTCCCTGTGGATCGACCCTTTACTTGCAACCTTCCTATACTACGACACGACCCCGTGCGCTTGCGGGTGTAGTGTTTTAGTAGACGTAGGTAGCCGGTTTAGGTTTGTAAATTTTGAAAGTGAATCCACCAGTGTGCTTCCGTCAGCGGGGTTGCATCTAATCGAGTCAAATCGGCTGGCGTGTAACACCATTGGCAGGAGCGCACCAAGAAGTCTGAGTCTCTTAGATGGGTATGGAAGTGTCTGCCCAAAATAACAAATAATCTTAAATTTTTTGGAGTGGATCTAAGATTTTGGTGTATTTAGATATTTTTTGAGAGTATTATGGCAAAAATAGAAGGAAATAAAGAGGGGAGGGTTGGAAATGATGAAGAATGAAAGAAATTCAGAAAATATACCTTGATTAGGGCTAATTTGAGCTCCAAGGAAAGAAATCGCCCAAAATATCCTTGCTTCTTCACTCCAACGGCAGCAACAGACTCTAGTTCGCAAATCTCGATATGTCGGGGCGGCATACCGCCCTTAAGTGGGAAATTTTGCACTACAGCCCTTGGAAACCGCCGATATCGACCGGTTTTACCGATAAATCGGTGGGTTTACCGATATTTGCGAGCCTAACGATAGACTTGCGTGAACCGATGGCAGATTGCATCGATATTGATATATCAAGCGATATATCGACGATATCGTCGATATCTTCTTCCTTGGTTGAGGGAACGATGGACTTCAGGTCTATCATTAATATAGCAGATAATAATTGTAATGGTACTTACCTAAATGGTGATCGTTGGTGCTTACCTAGCTAACATGACTCACAATCTAGTTTATCCAAATTGGACAACATAGGGACCATCACTTTCAACTTGTCTAAAGCCATATGACCTAGACGACTATGAATATGCAGAGGGGATGCAACTACACACGCTTTAGGAGGCTCACCAAGGTAGTAAAAACCAGCATGCTCATACCCTTCGCCAATGGTTTTCAGCGTCTTCAGATCTTGGATCACACAATTATCATGAAGGAAGGTAACAGCAGCATGAAGTGCACATGTGAGTTGACTGATGGATATTAAATTGAACGGGAAGTTTGGAATGTAAAAAGTTGAATCAAGAGAGATATTTGGTAACGGATTTATTGTTCCAGTATTTTGAACAGCAATTTTGGATCCATCAGCTACAGTGGCATTGGCAAAGACATTTTGGTGGGATGAGTGGATATCAAGTGAGGTGTACCAGTAATGTGGTATGTGGCACCCGAATCCAAAACCCTGGATGGTGATGTCGTTCTGAAGAATTGAGAAAGACATGTTGATGATTCCATCTTTTGAGCTGGACAATCTGATGTGGACGAAGCACGCAACTGAATCAACCATAAGTATGCATCCCTCGTCAAGCTAACTTGGTGTAACATCTTAACAAGTAACTTAGAAGTTCCCACGAGTTTCTCAGTAATAAACAACCAGCAATTCTCAAAAAACTAACAAAAAAATCGAATGAAGCAATGATCAACAGCAATAGCAGTAGTAATCCTTTCATTCAGATTGCGCTTGATGATGATAAACTTTTGGGATGTTATGATAGATTGATGGAATGTATCCTCTTAATTTTCGGACATTACAGCCAACAAATTACAAGAGAACCTCAAGAAAGGACAAACAGACAGCAATTGTGGCTGAAATTGTGCACTTTGTCACGCTGCTACAGTAACAGCAGGTTGAACACTTAAGAAGAATATGATGACGACCCTCTTTCTTGATGTAGATAAAGAGGATGACCCCACAGGCTCTGACTAGGGGTAGAGGCGCCCTACAAGAGCAAAGATCCAAAGGGAAAAAGGGCCCTTAGGCTCTCCTAAAAGGACTGCCAAAGCAAGAAGCAGTAGTTGTTGCAGCTGAAGATAAATGACGGAGATGCAAGGGAGGCCCACGACGGATTCAGCAGCAGAAGGAATGCTCCTCAAGGCCGTTGAGGTAGAGGGAGACCCACCCCAAGTGTTGCCTTTGACAAATGCTCGTTGGAGAAGGAGCAGGAACAACTTTGCTGGTTGTCGTGCTACAGTATGCACTGTAGCATCAGTCTAACAACTGAACAAACAAAGGGACAATGTTATTGGACTGCAACAGTTGGGTTTCAAACTGTTAGAGAATCCGTTTATTATTGTTATTATTGTTTTTATAATATGGGCCCAAGTATGTCTTGGCCCATTAGGGTTAGGTTGTGTCATGTACGCTTCTCTGTTCTCCTATATATAGGAGCAGGGTTTCTCTTATCTAATACAATGATTAGCCGTCTTTTAATATTCCAGATGGTATCAAAGCAGAGATCCAAAACCCTAGCCGTCCAGTAAAAGGGAAAAAAGAGAGTGCCACAGCCGGCGGGCGGCCACCCCTTCTTCTTTCTTGGCCGCCCGCAGGCCTTGCCCACTCTTTCATTCCATAACTTCTATTGCTTCTTCATCTCCTTTTTGTTGTTGTTGATGCTCCCTTTCACTTGTTGTTGCGCATGGTTTCCTATTCCTTCAATTATGGCATATTGCTACGGTACGCTAGTATAGCATGGCGGGATTTTGGGAGCATCCAACCCTCTCCTTCGTGGTTTTTGCCTGCCTCCAGTGCCCCCCTTCTCTTCCTCAACCCCTTAGCGGCTTCTAGGAGAGGGTGAGAGTCTTCCGCATGCCTTGGAGAAGGAGTTATTGCATATTCTTTTGGCAGTCTATACAAGTTTGTCCATGCTCCTGATCTCCGGCTCCATTACGACCTACTAAGGTGTTGCCTCTCCTTAGGACCTGCTCCATTTGGGTCGTCTATGTCTTGAGCATCTCCTACCCTAGCTGCCAAACAATCATATCTCTATGGAATGAGCTGGAGTTTCATTTTCTAACATCTATGCTATCATTGGTACTGTAACAGCGTGTCTGTTGCACAATATTTTTTTCTGACATTTTACTTGCGGAGTGCTCTCCTTTTCTACTACCGGTTTGAAATACCTTGGCCTTTAAGCCCTCTAATGTTGCTGCAATTGCATTGCTGCGATTTACCTTTTTGTTGCTGCTACTGGTGCCATTTATTTATGTCGATGTTATTGCTCTAGTACTATTGCTACTATACTGCTAAGATGGCTGCCTCCTTGGATAATTTGCGCACCATGGTCTACATATTGATTATGTGTGAGGTTTTTACACCACTTGCACCTCTTTTTGTTTCATTCCCTGAATCTAATGGAACTTGTGTTTGTCCCCCCCAACCCTTGATCTTCTCTGTGGTTGGTGTGAGGGGGAGAAATAGAAGAGAGGAAAAGATGAAGAGATGGGATGCGAGGAGAGATGAAGGAAGAAGAAATGAAGAATTTAGTTATGCTGCTATGTGCATCTTCATGCCACTTTTTACTGTTGTTCTATATATCTTGTGCTACATATACTACGTGGTAGTTTTGCTGCTATGTGATGCTTTCTGCTGCTATTATTGCTTATTCATCATCTACCTCCACTGCTGCTATGAAGTTACATATTGGGACGTCATTGTTGTTGCTTGTGTTATGATTAGCACATTTTACTTGCTGCTATCTATCTGTCTGTGCTTTATTTGCATGTTGACTTTCTACTGTGGATCAACACTCTCTGAACGTCTACTACTGTGGTGGATACTGTATGAAGAGGGAAGATGATGAAGATCTTTGTTGTTGACTTTACATGGAGCTTGCATATTGGAGTTAGTTATTTGTTAGCTACTCTGTCCACTAGTCTTATATCTGCCTACGTTGTTGACTGTTGCTTCTATTCGTCGGCACTCTCTGACATGTCCGTGTTTTGACACGTTGACTCTCTTTTTGTCCATGCCTTGTATGCATATCAACTCCCTACTACTGTGTGCCAGCACTCTCTGGCTCGTTCGTGCTCTGTTTCGCACGTTGACCCATTCGCACTTCATTTGTATGTTGACCACTACTACTGTTGTGACCCAACACTCTCTAGGCTACAACGTTAGTGATGAGATGAAGACCATGCTGCTTTGATACTTCTGCTCCAGATGATCGTGTTGCTGCTTATTTCTGCTCCAGATGATCGAGAAGCTTCTGTGACCTACTTGTTTGGAGTATCTACATGAGGGGGAGTGTCTGAGTGTTTGAGTGTTTAATTGTAATATTGAGGGGGAGAAATTTCTTGTATGGGCTTGGTTTATCTTTTTGTTTGTTTCTTTATTTTCTAGTTTGACTCTCTGTTTACAAGTTGATCTGGGATTCTCCCAACTTTAGCTTGAGGGGGAGTGTTAGAGAGTCTGATTATTATTGTTATTATTGTCTTTGTAATATGGGCCCAAGTATGTCTTGGCCCATTAGGGTTAGGTTGTGTCATGTACGCTTCCCTGATCTCCTATATATAGGAGCAGGGTTTCTCTTATCTAATACAACGATTAGCGGTCTTTTAATATTCCAGACAAATCATGTGCTTTGATACCATGAAGACAACCGTATTGGGGAGAAAGAGACGACCTAAATGCAGGTCTCTCAGTGACTTGTATATATATGAAATCAGTAACTTACAAATTTGCATGTAGACCCTTACTTATCTACATCTTACAAGGTCTTGTGTACACCATATTAACAATATGGTATCAGAGCAGCAACTCGATCCACCCTAACTCCCTTTCCCCTAACCCTAGCTGCCACCCTACTCAACCCTAGCCGCCACTCCCTCTCTCTCTCCACCCGCCAACCCCCCTGCCGCCACCTGGAGCCGTCGTCGCCGCCCCCCTTCTCCTCTTCCTTTTTCTCTTCTTATTGTTGCCATGTCTCCTCTCTTTGTCCACCGCCACCTCTCTCTTCTTCCCCTTGTTGCTGCCTCGTCTCCTTCTCCCCTTTCTTCTTTTTGGCCGCCATCCTGCCCCTTCCCCACCCTACTGCCACCGCTACCTACCACCATCACCTAATCCACCGCCTCTTCCATCACCACAACCCCTCTCGTTGTTGCCCTCTCTGTCCAATATCCCACCATTACCACTTCTCCACCATCACCCAATTTGCCACCTCTTCCACCACCACAGCCTCTCCTACTGTTGACCTCTCCGTCTAATATCCCACAATTACCACTTCTTCATACAATACTAAAGAGTATTTTAGTCACACCACGCGCTTACTTTGTTTCTATCCAACAAAGAGATTATTCATAAATCATCTTATCCACATACACCCGAGCAAAATGACATTGCTAAACGTAAAAACGGACATATTATTGAGGCCACCAGAACCATATGTATGATCCTGAAGAGTTGTGGGGGATCTTATACTCTCTCGCATATCCAAATAATTGTATGCCTTCGTCTGTTTTGAACAAACAACCAATTCAAAATTTTGTATCCTAACCACCCATTATATATTGTTTGTCCTAAGATTTGGGTGTGTTAGTTTTGTTCATTTTCTTAGTGTCGGTCGTGACAAGTTTAGTCCTTGAGAGACCAATGTGTGTCTCTTGGGTATTCCAAAACACAAGAAGGTTATCATTGTTGTAACCCATTCGAACATCATTTTCTTGTTTTTGACAGTGTCACCTTTTTTTAATATACTTCATACTTTGAAAATTCCCTAGATCTTTCTCAGGTACTTGGGAAATTGAAAACTCTCTTCTTGTTCTTATGATTTTCAATCCTACTCGTGTGCCTAGTCCATCGAATGATTCTCCTAATCCTTGTCGTACTTAGACTTTGGGATAATCTAGCACAGGTACAAGATGATGTGGCACAACTCAACCTTCCTCCAATCTCTACAAACTTTGGGGCTCCTGAGGTACAAGTTGATTCAGATGATAGGCATGTTGCTTTAAGCAAAGAAAAGCAGTCATATACTTCACGTCATATCTCTAACTTTGTTTCATATATGATTGTTTAACCCCTTGTTATGTTGACTTTATCACCAATTTATCATCTATTATGTCCCAATACTTAGTATTGTATATGTTGGCTACAAGTTATGCAAGATGAGATGGTTGCTCTCTCTGGGAATAATACATGAAGCATTGCCTGCTCCTTCAAACAAGGCGCAGTTGGTTCCATATGAACCTTCTTAGTCCAAGTTGCTCCCTGTGGTGTTGTTGATAATCTGGAATCTAGGCTTGTGACAAAAGGCTACACATAAGTCCATGGAGAGGATTACCAAGAGACCTTCCCTATGGCAAAAACAACGTCAATCCAATTGTACATATCCTTGGTTGCCTACTTCTCATGTCTCTTGCACCAGATCAAGAACACCTTTCTTCATGAAGATCTCTATGAAGAAATACATATAGAGCAACCACCTGGATTTGTTGCACAAGGGAAGTCTCTCTCGGTTGTTGGCTTCATAAATATTTGTATGGCCTGAAGCAATTACTCGGAGCATGGTTGGGAAGTTAAGCCAGTTTGGCCATGTAACACTCTAAGATTTAAGGCCTCAGAAAAAATGATCTTAAAAGGAAAGATTGGACTACCGAAATCATCAAGGTGCACCTCCTTTTCAGGTAGCCCATCAATAGATACTCTGGTGAAGTGTGTTTTTCTCTTAGTAGCACAGAGATGTGTGACCTATCCGGAAGTTGATCCCGGGCTATGCGTGAGTGAGGACAAAGTGCACAAAAGAGGCTAGTAGTGCTCTGTGGGGCCAGTATTCATTCTCAAAACACCTAGCAGAACCTTGGGTGGTGGTGGACCTGGACGTTACAAATGGTATTAGAGCTAGCTCCCCTCTAATAGGTGGGACCCATGAGGGCATTTGACATACGATTCTTAAGTCATGCAGCCCACACATGTTGAAAAGGGTTATCCTAGTTGGCGCAGCCACCCTTGCGTTGGTAGTCATGACTGGGAGTTGGGTGTACATGGATCATACTGGGTCTACACTAAAATTAGAAAGATATTATGAGGCTATGGTTGAGCCTTGTGAGGACGTCAAGACTTGAAGTGGGGCAGATTGTAATATCCAAGGATTTAGGGCCTCGGATAAAAATGATTTTAAAAGGAATGAATGGACTACTCATATCACCAAGGTGCACCTCCGTTTTAGGTACCCAACAATAGGAATGATTGGACTACCCATATCACCAAGGTGCACCTCACTTTTAGGTTGCCCATCAATAGGTACTCTGCGGTTAAGCATACTTAGCCCAGAGTAATACTAAGATGGATGGCATGTCAGGAAGTTGATATGGAGTTGTGTGTGAGTGAGGACAAGGCGTGCAGCCAAGATTAGTGGAGGTTTGGGGGGTCAGTTGTCATTCCAGAAACCTACTAGAGTGTTTGGCGGTGGGCCCGTCGGTGTCGTTACAGTCTAACAGATTGGATGTACCTATTCAGTCTGGACCATTCAGTCTTTTAGCGGCATGAATCTTCTAGATATCTTCTCCTTGTTGTCTCTATCGACAATATTGTTATTACAGGAGATGACCACCGAGGCATAATGTGTCTCAAGCAGTTTCTTCATAGTAGATTCTGACCAGCCATCTAGGCCATCTAAAATATTTTCCACGTATTGGTGTAGCGAAGGAAAGGATTGTTATCCCCACAACCTGCAGATTCATCTATGGATCCTAAAGTGAAGCTATATAAAGATAAGGGGGAGCCACTTGCGGATCCATGGCAATACATGAGATTGGTTGGAAAACTGAATTATCTCATAGTTACTCAACCATATATTTCTTTTGCACTAGTGTGTTCAGTCGATTCATTGACAAACCACATTCATGACACTGGGAAGCAGTATTCGAGTTCTTCGTTATCGCAAAAGAACTCCCAAAAAGGGCATTCTCTACTCTTGTCATGGGCACCTGAAGGTGCGTGGTTTCTCATATTCAGATTGGGCATACTTTTCATTGACTGGCGATCTGTGATTGGCTAGAAAAGCAAGAAACAAACTGACAATTCTCGTTTCAGTGTTGAATCTAAATATCAAGCTATGGCCCATATCACTAGTGAGCTACTATGCGTGAGCAACTTCTTAGAAGAAGTTGGATTCTGTCACATGGAAAGAATGGACTGCCAGTGTGATAATCAAGCTGCAGTTCATATCGCTTTCAATCTTGTCTTATATAAGAGAGCTACGAACATAGAAGTTGATTGTCACTTTGTCCGAGAAAAGGTTCAAGACAAATTGATCAAACTTACTCCATTCCGATCAAAGGATCGGATTGCAGACTCATTCACTAAATCCTTAAATGGATGTGTGACAAACTTGGTGCTTATGATATACACAGACCAGTTTGAGGGGGGGATTAAATAACTATGTATATATATTCTTTATATTATTTTTAAATTGGGATTAGTCCTACACTGTGTATCTAGATTATTGGCCGCCACTTTTATTCCTATATAAAAGCTAACCCGATTCATAATATAACAAACAATAATATTCCACAATTTTTCCGGTTACAGTTTCTTTCTCCGGCCTAGTATCCACTCTCCTCCCTGTTTCCTAGCTGCAGCCACCAGTGCAGCATGTTTTCTATGCACAAATGCACCGGTATCGAGCTTTACCCAGTTCTGGTGGTGGACACCAACTATACAGTTTTTTGTCTCCCATCTAGTCCTTGTCATCTGTGTTCTTTACCAAGCAGCTTCCACGTTCCCCGCCATGGTTTGAATGAACTGTTGCTGGTGTTTTTTGGTGTAATGCTCATGTTCAAAAACAAAGGCATCCCTACGGTGCCATATGTACCGGTAGCTGATCATGTATATAGTCCAATACTTAGAAAAGAGCCTTTAGAATCATACTAACCCAGCTTGGTAGGGAAAGTGTTAAGGAAATCTGCTGCTTTCTTGAACTCTCCCGGACCTTGCCACACTGCCTTCACTTCCTTGCAATTTTGCAGAGCACATTGATGGTTGTTTCCTCTCTTGCAGAGATTGCATTGGTTGTTATCCGTGAACTTCGTGATTGTTGTTCTTTCATTTGTCACGATCGACTCATGGCATGCTAGCCCACATAATCATTTTGACTCTGCCAAGCACCTTAGCCTTCCATATCTGCTTCCACAGCCCATGCCTATTCTGCACAAATCTTTCCTCAGGATGGTGTAAGCTGAGCTGGTATCGAACTTCCCATCTCTTATTAGCTCTCAGGACCACATATCTTCTACCTCGGCATCAGAAGGACAGGTAAACTAGACAATATTCTCTGTCATGTTCTCGGATACGATTCATCCAGGAACTTCGGTTCCAGTCCCCATTTAGGTCTGTCAAGCAAGCGACCTTCAGGTCCGAGATACTATCCTGTATAGGCTTGTTGACGATGTCTTCTAATAATTGGCCCCTGCCACCCATATCTTAGTACAAGCCTCCGTAATAATAACTCAATGTTAGCAGTGATTCATTAGACGAGTTTTCTATGTCAGAAAATTCCAGCTTACCATTTTTCCCTCCATTCAAAATCCATTGTAATGTGGCGTCGATATGAAATGAGATACTTAAATTGACGCTCATTCAGAAAAGATGGAAAGGCAGCTAGTTTTATGGTGTGAGTCGTGTGACGTGTGAATTTGAAAGTGATGTTCAATAATTTTGCCCAAGATTAAAAGGCTGCGGACTATATGAAGTTGGGGAAACTCAAAACTCAAGCACCCATGATATCGACTGATATAAGATGACTATGAACAGAATTTTAGAGATAAATCGAAAAAACTGCAGCTACAGCAAGTCGCTCACCTTAACCCGCATGCAAACATAGTGAGAGAGGCAGTCGGCCAGTCCCATGGCACTTCCCATCTCTCAAGCAGAGGCCACCCACTTGTTGAAACCTGAAAGGACAACAGATACCTCTTTAGAAATCAAAACCTCGCAGAAGAGCCCTTATAAATTGAGCCACAGGACAGGGCCGAAAAAGAGACGACAGATTTGAGTTTGTGTTATACAGATGAATCCTTCTTAACCGAAGCATTCTCTAGCTCTTCCTTCGGCTTGTAGAGGCAGACGAACCGGATCCGCTCGGGTTTTGGAGTGGGTGCGGGGGTTGGGGCGAGCCTGGGCAGGGAAGGTAGGAGAAGATATCCATGAGGTCTTGACGGAGCGATAAATGAATTCCTAGACGACCTAATCGCCGAGGGGCCGATCCTGCGAAGAAGCGGGCGCTGCACAGAGCACTCAACAGGTGAGGGAGGGATGGTCAGGCGGGAAACTAAGGTCGTCGTCATCATGGCCTCCTTACAAGCTCAGGAATGTAATCCCCTCCCCGCCGAGCTGTTTACCAGTGATAAGGTGCATGATTCGTTAACGGATGGGATATTGGATGCTATGTTATCAACCCGAAATCGCATGCTATAAGGGCCCTTTAAAAAAACGGTATTTCATTGATAGACGTAGGTAGGAGTACAAATTAGCCCAAATGGTAGAAGGGTCTTAATAAGTTGGGAAAACTTAGTAATCAAAGTTTGAAGCTCTTCAAATTGCAAACGGCAAGATGTGAGGAAGTAACTACTTAGGTAAAGTCAAAAGACGCATGGAGGAAGTATGAATGGAGTGGGCACTTTTAGTACAAGCCACTAACTAAAAAGTTTAGTAAGATAAGATAAACAACAAGCAATTTCGAGTCTAGATGTAAGTTGACAAGTGATGTAGAGTGAAATTTAGACCGGCTTAATGTCGATTGAAGGTGCCATCTTGGTTGAAAATGGGGGATGTAACGTCATCAATGCCCATGAAATTGGGATTGATCTTTGTTGGTAGTGGGAAAATGGCTCATGTCGAGGTGATTCGGGTTGGGGGAACCTACAAAATGTCATTATCACCATAATCAAGAGAAATTTTGTTTATAGTCTCCATAGCAGTGTACTGTCAAAAACTATTTCCTTTTTCTTTGTTTTCATATGCACCATAGAACAAAGCATGCGGCTTTTTGGCCGGCGGGGGCCATGTTCATGATAGTAATAAGAACCTTCTACCCAAGGAGGTATCATTTGGGGAGTTAGTGACCATCAGGTGAATGTTGAAGGCTGGCCAAATGGTATCCTCTAAATCGCAATCAAAGAATATGTGCCTCACGCGTTCTATATTGTTCTAGCATAACGTACAGGGAAAGGGCTATATATATGCTTTTATGAAGGTGGGGGCCCATAAGTAGCTTCTTAGCATAGCAACGCCAAACAAATAAGATAATTTTGGTTATGTGTCAAACTGTCAATTTTCCAAAAGGATTTGGTGAAAGGAGTGCAAGAATCTATGAGGGAGAGGAATGTATAGATCAATTTTGTGGTGAAGGAGCCCTAGATCCATGCGACCTTGGGTTCAACCTATAAATGAGATGTGAGAAAGAGTGTTTTGTGGAAAGATTGTATGGAGGATTCTGTGAAAGAAGTATTATAGGTGAAAGTCGATGAGTCTTGTGGCTTTTAAGAGGCTAATGTTAGGCACAATTGGTGGGTGGGTCGAAACAAATGAGTTTATGTTTGACCCATCAAACAAATTATCGAACTAGAAGGATCTACAAAATTTTTGTTAATAGGTATATTCATTATAAGGTTAAACATATCATGGGATTTTGCTATAAATTTTCAAATGAATGAGGTTTTGTGTATAGTCATCAGTCTCCAAGTTGTGTGGGTGTAGTACTTCAATTTTACTACCTTACACCAAGGTACAAAAGGCTTTCAAAACAAAATTTAAGATTTGTTGGTGTATACAAATCAACCAAAGTGTTAGGGTTCCTGATACCCCACCCACTTTCACATTTAGAGAGGAAGATCTCCCAAATAATTTGGTGGATGAAATTATATTTCTAGACGAGACTGGGTTTGTCAAGGGTTTTTAGGATAATTTTTGGAAGGGGGATACAACATAGGAAGTATGTGGGAAGTTGAGGCAGGCCAAGTTAGTTAAAGTCACTCAGCCTACCAAGGATAGGGATGAGATGGCCCATCTTTTGAATTTTCTTATAAAGGAGTCTATGATTAGGGTTGAAGAATTCATAGTAAGGGTGTGAGGTCATAAAGGTAGGCATGGATATTTCATAGGAAAAGAATATATTTTACATTGATTCATATAGGAGTAGTATCACTCAAGATCATGGTCAACATTACAACAAAGCATGGAGATTTTGAGTAATTTATTTTGAGACCTAGCAAAGATTGGAACATAGAAAGGTTTCTTTTGATGTTGGTGAAATTTGTAATGTTGGTTTCAGAAAGATCAGGATATGGTGTGCAATGTGAATTAATGGATCCATAATTGATCCAACTACATGAATGGAGTCAAAGAGGTTATTTTCAGTAGCTAAGGTCAACATGCAATATAAGCATTGTGTAGCTAAGATGAAAAGATGTGACAATAATGGGTCATCATGTATAAGGTTATTGGTGCAAGTAAAGTAACCATGAGGATAGATGTTTAGAATGATAGAAAAATAGCGAGGAATAACACACACTTTGATCCAAAGGATCCAATCATGAGGATAACCTTGAACTAGCATAATTTTCCACAGAAATGACCATTTTAGGTGATCAAAAAACTTTTTAGAGGAGTTTTTTGTGTAGTGGTAATATATGATTTCATTTGCAAGCAGATATGAATCTTTCATTTTGTGACCTTTAATGAAGGATGATTGATTTGGAGAGATACTATCATTCATGTGAGATGAAAGCCTCAAGTTAAGAGTTGTTTCTATGATTTATAACTATAATTTAAAATGCTAATAGGTTTGAAATATGATAGTAAGGTGGTGTTGATTTTTTTAGTCAGTGTGAGGTGTGTGCTATTTAGGTTTTCGATAGTGTTAGTGGAGTTTGGGTATGTTTGTAATCTTTGGTAGATATCTATCAAAGAGTATTTGAAGAGGTTCTAGTGTGTGGTGTAGAAAGTTATTGGATAAGCCATCATGTTTTAGGGCTTTGTCCTCGTGTATAGTTAAATCAAAGTCGTATTTCCTCATCAATGAAAGGAGGAATAAGGTTGGAAGAGTCTCTAAGGTGAAGTTTTGTAAACATGTTAGAATGTAGGTTGTAAGGAGCGTCGAGGTGGGATGGTGTTAATTAAGTAGATCATTGAAGTGTTTTATTGTGTATAGGATTGTATCTTCGTTGTTTGATTTTGGGTGGCCATCAACAATGACTATAACACGCCAAATTTCTCACATATTCACATGAGCAAAAGCATCAATTCCTGATCTTAATATTGGTTGGATGCCACATACATTGAATATTAATTGAAGCTTAACCATAACCGGATCATAGGATATTTCTCATTCTCAAGAGTTTATATAAAAAGCATATTTATTTTAATAGATAAGGATATTTAATCCAAGAGATGACATTGTTCAAAAACCTAGACATAAACCATGAATCTCAAAAGAAAAAGTGTAACTAATTTGGATAATGGAACCCACTAGGGAACTCTCTATAAGTACATTGTATCCTTTTATAGATGTCTCTGTCTCTATATCTGCTCCTACTCCTCACCTGTGGACATCTCATTGATCAGCCTAAATCATGCATCTGAAAGGAGGCGGACTCAGAAGGAATCAAACTTTAAATTTACAATCTGAAACCTTCAAGGACCCCCACAATTTTATTATAGGGTTTAAGTAGATATACGTGGTCAAACACAGGGACGTGGGGACGTTTAGGATGCTTAAGATCTCTCTCTTAAGTCAGATAAGAAAATATGATAGTTGATAAAACTATGGAACTAGAATGAGTCTAGAAAAATGTCACAAAGTAAAATAAAACAAAGAAAAGAAAACAAAATAGAGTACGTAGAATTCTACTAATCAGAGAGAAGGAGTTCATTGCTATGTAACCACAAGTTGGACAGTCTATGCACCCGTTCTCAGGTGTAGACAACCCTCGAACACCCCATCAAGCAACCTAACATAGTACGTATTGTGGTATCTATTCGTATGGGGTCATCCCACTCACTTTCACGTAGAATGACTAAAACCCATCAATCATATGAAACCTCTCTCGAGGATGACAAATCAACATCTCAAAATATTCTAGATACCCTTTCAGGTCTAGAATATTCTTAGGTATTAGGCACATGTGTGATCTGGGTAGAACCTGGTAGTGGGTCGTGATTGTGCCGGTCTGAGCCCGGCCGTGCCCAGGTCTACAGTTCTAAACAGATCATCTTGAACCGTCCTCCTTTCAGACTCTGATCCAAACTACCTTCTCTTACCTATTTCTACAACGAATCTCTCGATATAGGCAGAAATAGAAGTTCAAGCAAGAAAGAGATCAACCAAACTAGCAATCATAACCAGAAAGAGAAGATAGAATAGAAAACATACTAGATCTGGATTAAAACTACTTGCTTAAGATAAAAGTACATAAACATGCCAAAAATGGGCTACATAGCCAAGAAGGAGCTCAACTAGCCATGGACAAGCATAGTTAGCACCGAACAAAGATGGAAGAATATCATTTGTACAGAAACAAAGGAGAACAGTAGAAGAAATGAGAAGAAGAAGAGATTTAGCCCGTATAGGAGAGGTGGCTCTCACTCCTTAGCCTCTATAAAGGCCAGATCTTGTCCTTGGGTCATCCTCCTTGGTCTTCTGGGCTCCTTGGACCTCTTTATCTTTGATTTCGCCCCCAACAATAGCTTAGCGGGTGTATGGAGGTGGAAGATGGTTGGGAATGGTAGGATATGTATGAATGGTGGTGGAAAATGGTGGTATATGTAAGTAAACTGGAGGAACGGGTGTAGGATGAGCACTTCAGCCTTTTTGAACCTCTAAACTCTCCCATGGGGCGTTGGGAACCAAGAATGTGCGGAACCACAATGTGGAACCAAAAAAATCTTCAAACCCCTCTCCAGGTTGCGAGGGGTGGGTATTTATAGGTGAAGGCAGAGTGTATGTAATTAATGGTTGCGGCCCTGGTCTCGGCCCGACTGCACCAGGCTGGGCAAGGTCGTATCAGGGATCACGGTCGATGCAGACACCATGGTCAAGGCATATCCTGCAGTTGAGGTAGTTGCCTCATTCGAGACAGACCCCACGATTGAGGTGGTTGTGCTGCGGTCGCAGTTGTGTGTCGTGGTCACATTGGTGTACCGTGTTTGTGTTGCGGTCAGAGTTGTGTGTCGTGGTCACGTTGGTGTACCATGTTTGTGCTGGGGTGTTGGTTGTAACATCTTGGCCTCAGCCCGACCGTGCCAAGTGTCGGTTGACACGACATCTTGGCCGCGGTCGTGGCATTGTCTTCTTGGTCACAGTCACGGCACCCGTCTTGGTCGCGATCGCGGCATCATGTAACAAATCCAATTAGCGAGACCGCTATCTCCTAAGCTGGTGCACAAAATGTGACGTTTGTGGGGTAGGATCTGGAGAGATGAAATCTTCTTGAGTTTGGTGCCTACATGTTCCAAGCTTGGCTAGTTGAGCAACTCTATCAACAAATTACTAAAAGATAAGGACCTAGGATTATTTTTGGCATATTAAGGCTATAATGACACAAAACTAAAAATAAATGCTTAGCATAATTGCCTAAATTTGGGTGTTATCACTCGTCCCCATCCATGCATTGGAAAAATGAATATTAGTAAATGACATGAGTATTATAAATATGAAATAACTAAAAATAAGAAAAGAATGCACACTATTCCTAAACACTATGCATGAAAAATTTACACTTAAAATTAATGAAAAAATTGTACATGAACATATAATTTTTCTTTAGGCTTAGTTCTTATCTTTTTATGTAACTTATTGTAACATCCCTGACTTGGGTTATGTATTAACCCTAGATGTTTTGCCTAATAAGGTTGAGTAGATGCTTAATCTTATCTTGGGAAAAGTAAGTAGGGCTCATGAGAAACTTATGTTTCAATTTTGGTCATGTTTGAACAATGTTGAAGCAATGTTTGCTTATTTTGGACTAAAGTGCAAATTACCCAAGTTGAGGGGTTAAATTGCAAATTTTGCATGATACAATGTTCCTATGATGTTGAGACATCATAAGAATGAATATGATGTAGTGGTATGTTTTTCACAAGCTTGGGCACCAAGATTAAGCTTGTAAAGCAATCCTTGTACATTAGAACCTAGTTTTGGTGTAATGTGCAATTTACCCAAAACCTAGGGTTCACTATGCAAATTACCACTTCAAAAAGGTCCCTAACGTTTCTTGGCATCATGTAGAGCAAATAAAATGAGAGGGGCGCCTCATTTGAATTAATTTGTAGGAGAGAGAATCTTGATATTAAAATAATCAAGATTAATGCCTAATTGAAACCCTAATTTGATTTAGGGCAAAAATAAATGTATTAATTAAAGGGCATTCAACCAAAATTAAAATGGTTGGATTCATATGTGTATGTGACGTCCTTGATCCTTGCAAGGACCACGAAAATATCCAAGGGAGTGGATAACTCACACACAATTTTATAAGAAAAAGAAATATCCACTCACATATTGATATTAATATAAAATGATTTAAGGTGCTTGATTTGCTTTTCCTTAAATCATGGATAATTGAGAGGAATAAGAGTCAAACAAGATAGCCTCGTCCCTAAGGAAGATGAGGGGGAAGAGGCGGCCACATTTTTGGGGTTAATTGGATTTTTGTAAAGTACATTCTCTCTCATCGAATTTTTATAAAAGAACCTTTTACAAGCTAAATGGAAGGCTTTTTCGACCCCACTTCTTCTTTTTGCTTGCAAAACCGACCAAGAGAGCTAAGAATAGCAGGGAGCACGTTTCCAACATGTTGGTAAGCCTTTGACCTTCGTTCTTCATGATTTCATGGTGAAAATCATAAAACAATATATGATTCCTTCATTTCTTCACTCCATCTTCAACCCTAGTCGATCCTTTCACTCCAAAAGCTTGAGAAACGACATTGGGAGGTTGCTAGAGATTCAATCGCCATTGGAGCCGTGAAGCTTGGAGCTTGGGATCAGATTTGAAGGCGGGTTTTATAACTTGAACCCTTCTACATTGTTATTCAACTATCAATCTTGCAATTTCGTTGATTTCTTCATCTTTTTGGTTAATTGCATGTTTTAAATGGGTAAATCCATGAAATCAGATGCATTAGGAGTTGCAGGGACGAAGGTAGATGATGATGACATCATCTTGGACACTTTTCTTGTAACACCCCTGACCTGGGTTATGCTTTAACCCTAGGTGTTTTGATTAAGAAAGATGATTATATGTTTAATCTCATCTTGTGAAAAGTAATTAGGGCTCATGAGGAACTTATGTTTCAATTTTGGTCCTGTTTGAACAATGTTGAAGCAATGATTTCTTATTTTGGACTAAAGTGCAAATTACCCAAGTTGAGGGGTTAACTTGCAAATTGCACATGATAAGATGTTCCTCTGATGTTGATACATCATAAGGATGAATATGATGTAGTAGTATGGTTTGTACAAGCCTGGACACCAAGATAGAGCTTGTTGGACAATGTTGTGCATTAAAACCTAGTTTTGGAGTAAAGTGCAATTTACCCAAAATCTAGGGTTCAATATACAAATTACCACTTCAATAAGGTCCTTAATGTTTCTTGGCATCATGTATAGCAAAGAAAATGAGAGGGACTCCTCATTTGAACTAAGTTGGAGGAGAGAGAATCTTGACATTAAAATAATCAAGAATAATGCCTAATTGAAACCCTAATTCGATTTAGGGCAAAAATGAATAAAAATAATTGAAGGGCTTTCAACCAAAATGTTTTGGGTTGATTTTGAATAAGGATGGACGTTCCTTTGCTAAGATAAGGAATGAAAATATCTTAAGTAGGTGAAATTCCACTCACCTTATTATAAAGAAAAGTAATTTCCACTCACATATGGGATATTAATATAATAAGCATTAAGGTGCTTAATTTTCTTTTCTTTAAATTGAGGATGATGAAGGGGAATTAAAGGCAAAGGAAGGTGCCTTCGTACACAAGGGAGTGAGGGGGTTTATGTGGCACCAATTTGAGAGTGGAGGGAAATTAAAAATGCTTTCTCTCTCCTCAATTTCCTTTATAAAAACTTCATTTCCAAATCAATTGAAAGGATTTTTCGGCCCTCTCTTCTTCCCTTGCTTTGGATGAGCTCAAGGGGACTTAGGAGCAACAGGAGGACGATCCCTAACCTGTTGGTAAGCTTATTAACCCTCATTCATCTTGATTCCATGGTGGAAATCAAAAATAAATTATGGATTCCTTCTTATTTCGATCTCCTCTTCAACCCTAGCCAACTTTTTCATCCAAAAGCTTGAGGACGAGCCTAGGGGGAGTTGCAAGAGCTTCATCCACAATTTTTTCCGTGGTCTTGGAGATTTGGAGCTCAATTGGAGGCGGGTTTTATAACTTAAACCCATAATCATTGCTATTGCATCAATTCTCTATGCTTTGTTGATTGTTTTCTTCAATTTGATACACTTTTGTTTCTTTGCTGCAATTTCCATCAAGAACGGTTGCTGTTCTTGGTTGTTCGAAGGAAGGGGATGATGAAATCATCCCAGATGCTTATCCAAAGAAAATTACCAAGCCAAATGGTTTTGATAGCTATTCCAAATCGTTTTAATTTGATTGGCTATGCGGTTTCAGCAAACCGTTTAAGGGCAAACGGTTTGAAACCGTTTGGGAGAAAACGGTTTCAAGACCGTTTGAGATGGTTGACCAAGGGTTGACCGTTTGGGAATCTTGTTCCTAATTATGTAGACTAATGACCCTCCAAATTTGAGGGGTTAACACCAAAGGAATCGTGAGTTGAAGGCCAATCAATCAGGCAAATCAAATTGAATTAAATGCTGATTTTCAACCTGATTAACTGGACCTGTTTGGGAAAACGGTTTCAAAACCGTTTGAGATGGTTGACCAAGCGTTTATCGTTTGGTATTCCTGTTCCTAATGATGTTGGTTAATAACCCTAAAAATTTGAGGTGTTAACTCCAAAGGAATCGTGAGTTGAAGCCTAATCAATTAGGGAAACCTAATTGGATTAAGTGCTTATTTTCAACCTGATTAACTTGACCTTTTTGGGCAAACGGTTTCAAGACCGTTTGGTGGAGTTGACCAAGCGTTGACCGTTTGAGATTCCTGTTACTAATGATGTTGGTTAATGACCCTCCAAATTTTAGGGATTAACTCCCAAGGAATCGTGATTTGAAGGCTAATCAATTAGGGAAACCTAATTGGATTAAGTGTTGATTATCAATCTGATTTAATTGAACTTTTTGGGCAAATGGTCTCAAGACCGTTTGCGTGCGTTTACCAAGGGTTGAACGTTTGGTATTACTTTTACTAATGATGTGTTCTAATGACTCACCAAATTTTAGGGATTAACTCCCAAGGAATCGTGAGTTGAAGGCTATTCAATTGGGCAAACCCTAAGTGAAAACAGTGCTGAAATTCCAATGAGTTAATTGGAGATTTTGGGTTGATTAGCCCAAACGGTTTCAAGACCGTTTGGGGATCACGGGTCACCCCAAGACCGTTTCGAGGTCTGGGGTCAAGTATAGTTTACCAATTAAAGGTCCAAAGGTACTAATCATATTGTAATGAAGTGCTGATTTGTTGATCAACTCGATAGACCAATCCTTGATGATTTTTCACTAGAATCCAAAGGATGGATGGGCCAAACGGTCTCAAGACCGTTTGGATCTCATCCAAACGGTCTCAAGACCGTTTGGTGGTCACCCAAGATCGTTTGGAGGTCTAGGGTTGAGTATGGTTAGGTGTTTGAAGGCCTAAAGGTACCAAGTTGATCTGCAATAAATTGCTGAATTGGTGAGCACTTCAATGATCCAAACCCTACTTGGATGGCTTGGTTTTGAGTGATTTGATGGGAAAACGGTCTCAAGACCGTTTGGAGGTCATACAAACGACCTCAAGACCGTTTGGGGTCAGGTCATACCCAATTTGGATGATGGTTCAATGGTTTCAAAGTAACTAGTCTTACATTGATTAGTGTTGTTGAATCATCGATTCTAAACCCTAATTCAATTGAATCAAACCCTAATTGATGACCAATTGAGGGTCAATTGAGGGTCAAATAATTTGAAGGTTGACCTATTAAACTCAATTTAAGTATGAGGATAGGTCCAATTGATGATTGATTCCATGAATTCAATGATTGAAGGAATCAACATTGGAAACCCTAATTCAATTGGATACTTATGTAATGGAGGTCCAATGTGATTGAATCTCTTGAGAATCAAGATGGTGAATGATCCATTGATCCAATTCTGATTAGTAATGATAGTCAATGAAGGTACAAAGGTTGAAACCCTATTAGTACCTAAGTGGTTAGTGCCAATTAAGGGATGAACCCTAATTGCTTATAGGATCAATGACTTGATATACTATGTTAATCATAGTTGTATGAACTCGATTGAAGGGTTGATATGACCTAATCAAGTTGAGATGATGATAGCATGAATTACTATAATAATATGATTCATGTGGTGTTTAAGGGTATGATCCTTAAGTAGAGATATCATGAAACCCTAATCATGAACATAAACCGTAATTATGGGCAATGTGATATGAAACCCTAATGAAGGGTGATGCTATATGAAATCCCTATTCTAAATAAGGGAGATGGTATGTGAAACCCTAATCCCTAATGAGAGAATAGAATTCATACTTGAATATGATTCATGAGGTGAACTCCCTTTGCACGACCATGCAAGGTAGCACGGCCGTGGTAGCTTCCCCTCGCACGGCCGTTCTTGGTTGCACGTCCGTGGTGCTCTATGCTTGATTTAGAGGTGATTTGAAAGTGACCTCATATGATCGTATACCTTGATATGATTATAAGTCCAATATAATTGGATGAAGGATACATAAGATATGTGATGAGAAACCCTAGTTGAGGGTGTATCATTGTGATTGTTTATAAGCAACTTTATAATAAAGTCATGCCTTAAACTAAGATAAGTCCATATCATGTGAGATAGTTGTACAATTCTAATGTGTGGCCTTTGCATTATATGCTAAAGGTAAGAGATTAGTGATGGAATGTAATAAGAGGGAAATACCTTAATACAAGATAATATGGATAACTCAATAGAGTTTGAAATGATGAGAAAGTGATACATCAAGATATGATAGTTATCACATTCAGCATTTCAGGGTTTATATGCCTTGATGTACTTCAAATACAATATAATTGGGTAAGAAACATATGAAGTGTGTTATGAAACTATTACAATGAAATGTAATGAGTTGTTACACCTTGATGAGTGTTAATTAATGTACCTTGAGAATGGGGTTAAGCCAAAATAATGTGTATGATATAATCATACCATGATAAGGATGAGAAATGAACTCATACCTTGAATTGATGATCATTAATGCTATATGATGAAAGTAATGTTCTAGAATAATCAAATATGATATCCTTGAATGCCCCAGAGGTATGGAATAATGTATTAAGGGTTGGACAGATAATGAGATCATGAACTCTTTATTAATGAGAAATGGGGAACCCTAACCCTAATTTTGGTAAAGGGAATGAAAAGCCCTATTTGATAGTAAACCCTAATTCCTGGTAGAGGAATAATGGTGTTACTATCACATCACATGATGTGATGAATATCTTGTATGACTGTTATCATGCCTAATAATCATACAGATATTATGAGATGATGTATATAGCTAGTGTGAGCTGTGACATTTATATAATAAATGTTGATTGGCATTATGTGCCTTAATGTTGTTGTTGCTTATTAAAATAAGCAATATGCATGGACTTTTATGAGTCACATGAGTAAGTTGTTACCTAGTGAGAGGTGACAAGATATCTCATGGCCTTGTGATCCAGGTGTGATGCTTGTGTAACAAGTATCATGAATGCCTTGGTCAGATGACCTGAAGGTGATAGTTACCTGAAAAAGGTATAATAATGTTCAATGATGAGTTAAGGGTTTGAATACCCAGAACCATATGATTATGGTGATGAGAAAGTGAAGGGATGATAATTCCCAGTATTGAAATGAGGGACTGAGTTACCAGGGTCTTTGAAAGACTGATAAATATCTGATAAAAGTAGTACATGTCTCTTTATAGCTTTGTTGTAATAAGTTATGTTTGAGAACTTGGCTGATGCTAAAATAATATGAGAATGTACTTAATAAATCAAGTGAAATCTATTTATGTAGTGCTCTGACCATAGATCCATCATCGTCAGGAATAGGTGATGGTGAAACGGGTGCCCGCGGCAAAAACCGGAGCACATATTTTGAATATGTGGGGGTAAATGGGCGAAAATATCCTTACGTCCTCTTGAAGAGATTGTTGGAAGGTAAACAAGAAACCTCTCAATCCTTCATGAATATGTCGGGATGGATGTATCATGAATCTCCCAATGATACTTAATGTCGGATCGAGGAGATAAACAAGATATCTCTCGATTGGCGATGAGAGTGCAGTTGACGCTGTAACTCTGTAGAGAAGGTGCCAGAATACCCTGGCTAGCTAGTTAGCAGAGACATGAGATGTCCTGCATGTGGTCTCGTACTGACCGAGACAGATGAGGTCATAAGAATCCGACTCTTTTGATGACCTATGTATGGTACCGAGGCGATTTCGTAATGGTCGGTTCGAGTATGAGCGGTATATCTCATCTCCTCAGAGCATAAGTGTGATTGTAAAATGTAATCAGCCGTATAGCATGTTTGCTTAAGGATTGAATACGGAGATTCATTGGCTGATGTTGTATTTCTTTGTGCATTCCTTAGTAGATAAATGTTAATTATGTTTCTTTATATTCTCTGCAAAGCATACAGATGAATTACTTATCTATCATGGGTAGATGCAATGACCTCCTTGAGAATGGAAATTATCTTATTCTATTCTATGATGAATAATTCTGCCTGATAATGTAAAAGTAACCCCTACTCAGTTTTAATTTGATAAACTGCAATAACAATGTTTTTGGCGGAGAGTTATATCTCTCACTGGGGCAATTTTCAATTGTCTCACCCCCGTGGGAAACATTTTTAGGTATGCATGGAAGGCAGAGCAGAAACCCTAGAACAGGGAAAGAGCAGCAGCAACAGCAGGGACAACAATAAGATCTCAAGTGGAAATATTGTCTGTCTAGTCATATAGATAGTAGTCTTATGTGTCGTCTCTGTACTCTCAGGTCCTCGGAGTTTTAAATGTATCAATCTGAGTTTTGGCTTAGTGCCTCGAAGTTTTTATACTTCCTATGTATATTTGTTAACAGGGCAGTCAATGTTGTAATCCTTGAAAAGGAATGGTACAGGTTGTGTACTTGTGAACCATGATGAATTTGGAATACTTTGGTTCATGGTTAAAGAGTTTTCCTGTGAATAGATCTCTTTGCAAAAAGTTTTAAATTTTCAGTGATTTTCAGTAATCCACTGCAAATAATTTGCTTCCACATTAGTTAATCCTATTTTTGCAAGACGGTCGTTTCATTTCCCAAAGAAATCTTGTTCCAAACGGTTTCAACATGTTTGCCCATTCGGTTTCACCAAACCGTTTGAGAGCAAACGGTTTGAGACCGTTTGAGAGCAAACGGTTTCAAAACCATTTGAAAGAGTTGACCCAGGGTTGATTGTTTTAGAATCCTGTTCCTAATTATGTTGGTTGATAACCCACCAAATTTTATGGATTAATTCCAAAGGAATCATGAGTTGAAGGCTAATCAATTGGGCAAACCCTAATTGGATTAAGTGCTGATTTTCAACTTGATTAATTTGACTTTTTGGGTTAATTAGCCCAAACGGTTTCAAAACCATTTGGGAATCACCCAAACGGTCTCAAAACCGTTTGGAGGTCAACCAAGACCATTTGGAGGTCCAGGGTTGAGTATGGTTAAGTATTTGAAGATTCAAACATATGGTATAAACCCTAATCGGCTAAGTGCTAATTTTGCAATTGAATGAGTTGATACTCTGGGTTGATTGGCCCAAACGGTTTCAAAACCGTTTGGGGATCACCCGGGATCACCCAAGACCGTTTGGAGGTCTAGGGTTAAGCATGGTTGACCAATTGAAGGTCTAAAGGTACCAAATCACTTTGCAATTAAGTGTTGATTTGATGATCAACTCAATAGCTCAAACCCTAATGACTTTTCACTAGAATCCAAGGGTTGGATGAGACAAATGGTCTCAAGACCGTTTGGAGGTCAACAAAGACCATTTGGAGTTCTAGGGTTGAGTATGGTTAAGCAATTGAAGATCCAAAGATACTATGTTGGAGTGTAATCAATTGTTGATTTGGTGATCAATCCAATGATCCAAACCCTAATTGGTTGAATTGGATTTTGATGTTAACATGGGCGAACGGTCTCAAGACCGTTTGGTGGTCATCCAAATGACCTCAAGACCGTTTGGGTTCAGGTCATGTTCAATTTGTATGATGGTTCAATGGTTTCAAAGTAACTAATCTTTCATTGATTAGTGTTGAAGGATTATCGATTCCAAACCCTAATTCAATTGACTCAAGCCCTAATTGATAATCAATTGAGGGTCAATTGAGGGTCAAATCAGTTGAAGGTTGACCTATTAAACTTAATTGAAGAATGAGGATAGGTCCAATTGATGATTGGTTCCATGAATTCAATGATTGAAGGAATCAACATTGGAAATCCTAATCCAATTCAATTGGTTGAGACCGTATTTGGTCCATGCAATTTTTAGGAGGTTTGGACCAAATGGTCTCAAGACCGTTTGAGTCCAAACGGTGTCAAGACCGTTTGGGACCAAACGATCCCAAACCGTTTGTGCCCATGCGGTTTCAAAAGTTAAACTTGGGCAAACGGTCTTCACCTACTACTTTAGCAAACGGTCTTGAGTGTGCAACTTTACCAAACGGTTTCAAACCGTTTCAACTTTGAAAGACCAAGACCATTTGGGGCTCAAGTAGTAAAGGTTGATTGAGGATTCAATTGGTTAATCCACTTGGACACCTATTGTAATTGAATATTCAATTGGTCAATTCAATTGAATACCTTATGAGATGAAGGTCCAATGTGATTGAATTTATTAAGAATTAAAGATGATGAATGATCCATTGATCCTATGATGATTAGTAATGATAATCAATGAAGGTACAAAGGTCGAAACTCTAATAGTACCTAACTGATTAATGTCAATTAAGGGATGAACCCTAATTGCTTATAGGAGCAATGACTTGGTACACTATGTTAATCATAGTTGTATGTACTTGATTGAAGGGTTGATATAACCTAATCAAGTTGAGAGGATGTTAACATGAAATCATATATGAATATGATTCATGAGGTGTTTAAGGGTATGATCCTTAAGTAGAGATATCATGAAACCCTAATCATGAACATAAATCCTAATTGACAGATCTATTGAGTCCTAACCCTAGTTGAGGGCAATTCTAAATGTAACCCTAACCCAGGGTGAGGATGTAACCCTAATGTAGGGTAGTGCCATTAATACTAATGTGAAGCCTTAACACTGGGTGATGTGTTGTGAAACCTTAATTTCACATAATACTAGGTGAAACCCTGATATAGAAGGATGTTATGTGAAACTCTAATGAAGAATGATTCTAGGTGAAATCTATATATGTTTGTGAGATGCTAAGTGAACCTTAAGTTATATTTATGGAATCCTATTCCTATTGATGGAATGGTGATTAATGTATTGACAAATGAAATACCTAGAGAGGTTGATTATGGATATCCTTATATTAATAGTCCCTGACTCAAGGGTGAGTCCATACCTTCGCCAATGGCTGTGTTTTCTAAATAAATGAATCATGATCAATACATTGCATGAAGAATGTGATGATCTAGTGCATAAGTATTAGGATGAGAAATACCCTAATACAAGTTAAGTGAATAAACTCAAGTAAGATGAAGGTGTTGAGGGAAGTGATACATCAAGATATGATAGATATCACATCCAACACCCCAATTCTGATATACTATGATGTGTTATAAGTTCATTATAATTGGAATAGATGACACATGAAATGTGCCATGACAATTGTTACATTGAGATGTAATGCACTTTGTTAAGTGTAGGCTAACATGCCTTATGGAAAGGTTAATCCAAATCAATGGACTATGATACAGTCATATTCTGATTAAGATGAGAGAGAGACTCATACTTTGTGTTGATAATACATTCAATAATGAATGATGAGGATATATAAGTATGTTTGAATACTTATGATATCTATTTTTGGTTCCTAGATTTGAGAAGCAATGGAATAGGGCTGATCATTAATAATATGATCTTAAGAACCCAAGTGGTTAATTATGGAACATCCTAATGAAGGGTGCTGATATAAAAGAGGGAACAGTGGTACTACTTAGTGTTGTATGATACTGATATGAAAGCATTATAATTGTTACCATGAATACTAATCATGCAGGGATGATGAGATGAGAAGCATAGCCAGGTATGGGCTATGATGCTTGTTTATTGAGAATGTTTTATAGGCTTTATAAGCCTTCATATGCTTTGTGTAGTGAGAATCATTGAGCTTTGTGTACTATGTAAAATACATTGTATAGCCAGAATTATGATGTCTTTGGTCAGATGATCTGAAGGTAAAAAGTTACCTAACAAGTGTTAATAGGTATCGTATGGTGAGTTATGGGTACAAAATACCCAGATGTTATAATCATGATGATGAACTTGTTAAGAAGAGGAAATGTACTTGGTGAGTTGAGGGATTAAGATCCCAACACTTTGTGAAAAGAGTATGGATACAAGCCATGACTCCACAATGACAATGCCAGGTAGTAGATATATGATCTAAGCCTGAAGATAGTTAATGTTGTGGTAATGATGTTGTAGTGAATAAATGTTATACATGTTCTTCTTATTCATTAATGAATAAGTCACATGTGGCTCTTTCAAGTTATAGCTGCAATGTTTTAGATAAGAATAATATTCTAATCTGTTAGACATTGAATTAGTTGTTGCCAAATAAATATAATTCCTTTGTGTATATTTATCTTCTTAAGCTGCAATAATAATGTTACTGGCAGAGAGTTATATCTCTCGCTGGGGCAATTTTTCAATTGTCTCACCCCCGTGGGAACTACATTTTTAGGTGGACGCGGATGAGGAGGCAGGAATCTTTCAGTAAGTGAAGGACAGCAGCAGCAGCAGGGATAGCAGTGAAGTCTCAGGTAGAGACACTGGTTGTTATGCCTTGTATAGATGTAGATAGAGTCCTATGTGTCGTCTCTGTACTCTCAGGTCCTCGGAGTAATAGTTAGTGCTTTCGAGATTTTGTCTCAGTGCCTCGAGATTTTATACTTCCTGTGTTTAGCTTGACAGGACAGTTAATGCTTGAAATTCTCAAAAGGAGATGATACATAATATGTACCTTTGAACAAGAATGTAAATGTGTTACTTTGGTTCTTTGTGAGAAAGTTTTCCTTTGATGGATCTCTTGATAAAAAGGTTTTAATTTTTAGTGATTTTTGGTAATCTGTTGCTTAGTGAACGCTTCCGCATTAGTTAATCTTATTTTCATGAGTTGTATGCCACAATTAAGTGGTATCAGAGCTCTAGGTTCGCTGAGTCTACAGAGACATAGGACTAAGGTTGTAGAGTCTGTTCTAAGTGTCTTCCAGTTTATCTGATAGTATCTTCTGCTCACATAGGAGAAGAAGAACTTGAAAATGACTGGAGAACATGAGGAACACATTGCTAAGGGCAATGTTGTTGCACCAGGAGAGGGTGCATGGGACCAGGCAAGAGGAGAACAAGTGCCTGAGAATTCCCACCTTGACCTAATCAGGATAGAGAATCCTATGTTATGCTCTTGAAGGGCAGGATAGGACAATAGTGATGCATATAGAAGACTGGATACTAGTATTACAATCTAAGTTACCAGTCTTTAATGCATAAACTTTGGGCTTTGAAAGGATTCCTGAGTGACATGGTCATGTTAAAATAGTGGAAATGTGGGAAAGATTAATATATGGTGAGAAAGTAGACTCTGCCATAAGTTTGGACAAATAGTACATTTGTGATGGTAGTGCCCAAGGAGGGGTAATAAGTTGAGAATTAAGGTAAGGTCTCTGTAATTTTAGAGACATTTGCCTAAATATTCTGAAAAGCCAAAGTTTTTGGTGTCACCAGTGCAATAAATGCCTAGTGCACCTGGGAAGTAGTCACTAAGAGAAGGCAAAAGAAGCAACATGAGATAACTGGACACTATGTGATGAAATCAACCTAATGTGGTAGGCGACCTTGAGGGATAATACTTAGATGAAATACATTCATCCTGATACTTCATTTCATGTTTCTATATGTTAAATATATGAAAATAGTTGTTTTTGAATTCCTTTGACTAGTCCTATAAAGACACAAGGGAGATGAGAACTTACATCTTACTCATTGTTCCTTAAAATATTTTATAATCTCCCTTATCTATGTGTTAAAAGATGAGATATAGAAGTGATGCCTGAAGAAAATTCAAGAATGAATAATCTTGTGTGTATAATGATATGAAAAGTGAGGAATATGATGGAAAAAAAGTGCATACTACCTAATCTCAATACTTGTATACCCTAGCCAGGTATATGATTATTGTAGATAAGGCAAGTATGAAACTCTTAGATTGTTACCTTTTTTATTACTCTGATCAAGTAGTCATTCTGAAACAATCTAGGGAGTATAATGAAATTAAATAAGAAGAGCTCTGTGGATATTTTCAAAACAAATCACTTAGTGAACATACTCAGTGAACTTGCTCCGTGGATATTTTTCAAAACAAATCACTTAGTGAACATACTCAGTGAACTTGCTCCGTGGATATTTTCAAAACAAATCACTTAGTGAACATACTCAGTGAACTTGCTCCGTGGATATTTTCAAAACAAATCACTTAGTGAACATACTCAATGAACTTGCTATGTGGATATTTTCAAAACAAATCACTTAGTGAACATACTTAGTGAACTTGCTCCGTGGATATTTTCAAAACAAATCACTTAGTGAACATACTCAATGAACTTGCTCCGTGGATATTTTCAAAACAAATCACTTAGTGAACATATTCAGTGAACTTGCTCCGTGGATATTTTCAAAACAAATCACTTAGTGAACATACTCAATGAAATTGCTCTGTGGATATTTTTAAAACAAATCACTTAGTAAACATACTCAGTGAACTTGCTCTGTGGATATTTTCAAAACAAATCACTTAGTGAACATACTCAGTGAACTTGCTCCGTGGATATTTTCAAAACAAATCACTTAGTGAACATACTCAGTGAACTTGCTCTGTGGATATTTTCAAAACAAATCACTTAGTGAACATACTCAGTGAACTTGCTCCGTGGATATTTTCAAAACAAATCACTTAGTGAACATACTCAGTGAACTTGCTCCGTGGATATTTTTCAAAACAAATCACTTAGTGAACATACTCAGTGAACTTGCTCTGTGGATATTTTCAAAACAAATCACTTAGTGAACATACTTAGTGAACTTGCTCCGTGGATATTTTCAAAACAAATCACTTAGTGAACATACTCAGTGAACTTGCTTCGTGGATATTTTCAAAACAAATCACTTAGTGAACATACTTAGTGAACTTGCTCCGTGGATATTTTCAAAACAAATCACTTAGTGAACATACTCAGTGAACTTGCTCCATGGATATTTTCAAAACAAATCACTTAGTGAACATACTCATTGAACTTGCTCCGTGGATATCTTCAAAACAAATCACTTAGTGAACATACTTAGTGAACTTGCTCCGTGGATATTTTCAAAACAAATCACTTAGTGAACATACTCAGTGAACTTGATCAGTGGATATTTTCAAAACAAATAAAGGATTTCCGAGTGAATTATCTGTGTTAGATATATATGTTTTTCTTTTTATAAATATTCTTGGGTAATGATAGAAGTGTGTTCTTTTATGCTTCTTCCTTTCAATAATATGGACATCATATGTTAGGGGTTTATGCTCTGCATAAACATAAACATTGATAAGGTTGAATTAATGAAAGGAACTTTGTGTGGATTACAGATCCATGGTATCTCCATAACATTAATATTATATGTGGAGACTTAAGGGCATGATTAATGAATAATCTATCCCTCCTTTTTCCTGGGATTTCGGGGATAAAATCCTTGTTAGGGGTTTATAATTTGTAACATCCCTGACATGGGTTATGTGTTAACCCTAGATGTTTTGCCTAATAAGGTTGAGTAGATGCTTAATCTTATCTTGGGAAAAGTAATAATGGCTCATGAGAAACTTATGTTTCAATTTTGGTCATGTTTGAACAATGTTGAAGCAATGTTTGCTTATTTTGGACTAAAGTGCAAATTACCCAAGTTGAGGGGTTAAATTGCAAATTTTGCATGATAAGATGTTCCTATGATGTTGAGAAATAATAAGAATGAATATGATGTAGTGGTATGGTTTTCACAAGCTTGGGCACCAAGATTAAGCTTGTAAAGTAATCCTTGTACATTAGAACCTAGTTTTGGTGTAATGTGCAATTTACCCAAAACCTAGGGTTCAATATGCAAATTATCACTTCAACAAGGTCCCTAATGTTTCTTGGAATCATGTAGAGCAAAGAAAATGAGAGGGGTGCCTCATTTGAATTAAGTTGGAGGAGAGAGAATCTTGATATTAAAATAATCAAGATTAATGCCTAATTGAAACCCTAATTTGATTTAGGGCAAAAATAAATGTATTAATTAAAGGGTCTTCAACCAAAATTAAAATGGTTGGATTAAGATGTGTATGTGACGTCCTTGAGCCTTGCAAGGACCACGAAAATATCCAAGGGAGTGGATAACTCACACACAATTTTATAAGAAAAAGAAATATCCACTCACATATGGATATTAATATAAAATGATTTAAGGTGCTTGATTTTCTTTTCTTTAAATCATGTATAATTGAGAGAAATAAGAGGAAAAAAAGATAGCCTCGTCCCTAAGGAAGATTAGGGGGAAGAGGCGGCCACATTTTTGGGGTTAATTGGATTTTTGTAAAGTACATTCTCTCTCATCGAATTTTTATAAAAGGACATTTTAAAAGCCAAATGGAAGGCTTTTTCGACCCCACTTCTTCTTTTTGCTTGCAAAACCGACCAAGAGAGCTAAGAACAGCAGGGAGCACGTTCCCAACCTGTTGGTAAGCCTTTGACCTTCGTTCTTCATGATTTCATGGTGAAAATCATAAAACAATATATGATTCCTTCATTTCTTCACTCCATCTTCAAACCTAGCCGATCCTTTCACTCCAAAAGCTTGAGAAACGACCTTGGGAGGTTGCTAGAGATTCAATAACCATTGGAGCCGTGAAGATTGGATATTGGGATAAGATTTGAAGGCGGGTTTTATAACTTGAACCCTTCTACATTGTTATTCAACTGTCAATCTTGCAATTTCATTGATTTCTTCATCTTTTTGGTTAATTGCTTGTTGTAAATGGGTAAATCCATGAAATCAGATGCATTAGGAGTTTCAGCGACGAAGGTAGATGATGATGACATCATCTTGGACACTTTTCCCAAAGAAATCTTGTTCCAAACGGTTTCAACATGTTTGCCCATTCGGTTTCACCAAACCGTTTGAGAACAAACGGTTTCAAAACCATTTGAAAGAGTTGACCAAGGGTTTACCGTTTTAGAATACTGTTCCTAATTATGTTGGTTGATAACCCACCAAATTTTATGGATTAATTCCAAAGGAATCATGAGTTGAAGTCTAATCAATTGGGCAAACCCTAATTGGATTAAGTGCTGATTTTCAACTTGATTAATTTGACTTTTTGGGTTAATTAGCCCAAACGGTTTCAAAACCATTTGGGAATCACCCAAACGGTATCAAGACCATTTGGAGGTCAACAAAGACCGTTTGAAGATCCAGGGTTGAGTATGGTTAAGTATTTGAAGATTCAAACATATGGTATAAACCCTAATCGGCTAAGTGCTGATTTTGCAATTGAATGAGTTGATACTCTGGGTTGATTGGCCCAAACGGTTTCAAAACCATTTGGGGATCACCCAAACGATATCAAGACCATTTGGGGATCACCCAATACCGCTTGGAGGTCTAGGGTTAAGCATGGTTGACCAATTGAAGGTCTAAAGGTACCTAATCACTTTGCAATTAAGTGTTGATTTGATGTTCAACTCAATAGCTCAAACCCTAATGACTTTTCACTAGAATCCAAGGGTTGGATGAGAAAAACGGTATCAAGACCATTTGGAGTTCATATAAATGGTCTCAAGACCGTTTGGAGGTCAACCAAGACCGTTTGGAGGTCTAGGGTTGAGTATGGTTAAGCAATTGAAGATCCAAAGATACTATATTGGAGTGTAATCAATTGCTGATTTGGTGATCAATCCAATGATCCAAACCCTAATTGGTTGACTTGGATTTTGATGTTAACATGGGCAAATGGTCTCAAGACCGTTTGGTGGTCATCCAAACGACCTCAAGACCATTTGGGGTCAGGTCATGTTCAATTTGGATGATGGTTCAATGGTTTCAAAGTAACTAATCTTGCATTGATTAGTGTTGAAGGGTTATCGATTCCAAACCCTAATTCAATTGACTCAAGCCCTGATTGATAATCAATTGAGGGTCAAATCAGTTGAAGGTTGACCTATTAAACTCAATTGAAGAATGAGGATAGGTCCAATTGATGATTGGTTCCATGAATTCAATGATTGAAGGAATCAACATTGGAAATCCTAATCCAATTCAATTGGATGAGACCATATTTGGTCCATGCGGTTTTGAGGAGGTTTGGAACAAACGGTCTCAAGACCGTTTGGGACCAAATGATCCCAAACCATTTGTGCCCATGCGGTTTTAAAAGTTAAACTTGGGAAAATAGTCTTCACCTACTACTTTAGCAAACGGTCTTGAGTGTGCAACTTTACCAAACAGTTTCAAACTGTTTGAACTTTGAAAGACTAAGACCGTTTGGGGCTCAAGTAGTCAAGGTTGATTGAGGATTCAATTGGTTAATCCACTTGGACACCTATTGTAATTGAAGATTCAATTGGTCAATTCAATTGAATACCTTATGAGATGAAGGTCCAATGTGATTGAATCTATTAAGAATTAAAGATGATGAATGATCCATTGATCCTATGATGATTAGTAATGATAATCAATGAAGGTACAAAGGTCGAAACTCTAATAGTACCTAACTGATTAATGTCAATTAAGGGATGAACCCTAATTGCTTATAGGAGCAATGACTTGGTACACTATGTTAATCATAGTTCTATGTACTTGATTGAAGGGTTGATATGACCTAATCAAGTTGAGAGGATGTTAACGTGAGATCATACATGAATATGATTCATGAGGTGTTTAAGGGTATGATCGTTAAGTAGAGAGATCATGAAACCCTAATCATGAACATAAACCCTAGTTGATAGATCTATTGAGTCCTAACCCTAGTTGAGGGCAATTCTAAATGTAACCCTAACCCAGGGTGAGGATGTAACCCTAATGTAGGGTAGTGCCATTAATACTAATGTGAAGCCTTAACACTGGGTGATGTGTTGTGAAACCTTAATTTCACATAATACTAGGTGAAACCCTGATATAGAAGGATGTTATGTGAAACTCTAATGAAGAGTGATTCTAAGTGAAATCTATATATGTTTGTGAGATGATAAGTGAATCTTAAGCTATAATTATGGAATCCTATTCCTATTGATGGAATGGTGATTAATGTATTTACAAATGAAATACCTAGAGAGGTTGATTATGGATATCCTTATATTAATAGTCCCTGACTCAAGGGTGAGTCCATACCTTTGGCAATGGTTGTGTTTTCTAAATAAATGAATCATGACCAATACATTGCATGAAGAATGTGATGATCTAGTGCAAAAATATTAGGATGAGAAATACCCTAATACAAGTTAAGTGAATAAACTCAAGTAATATGAAGGTGTTGAGGGAAGTGATACATCAAGATATGATAGATATCACATCCAACACCCCAATTCTGATATACTATGATGTGTTATAAGTTCATTATAATTGGAATAGATGACACATGAAATGTGCCATGACAATTGTTACATTGAGATGTAATGCACTTTGTTAAGTGTAGGCTAACATGCCTTATGGAAAGGTTAATCCAAATCAATGGACTATGATACAATCATATTCTGATTAAGATGAGAGAGAGACTCATACTTTGTGTTGATAATACATTCAATAATGAATGATGAGGATATATAAGTATGTTTGAATACTTATGATATCTATTTTTGGTTCCTAGCTTTGAGAAGCAATGGAATAGGGCTGATCATTAATAATATGATCGTAAGAACCCAAGTGGTTAATTATGGAACATCCTAATGAAGGGTGCTGATATAAAAGAGGGAACAGTGGTACTACTTAGTGTTGTATGATACTGATATGAAAGCATTATAATTGTTACCATGAATACTAATCATGCATGGATGATGAGATGAGAAGCATATCCAGGTATGGGCTATGATGCTTGTTTATCGAGAATGTTTTATAGGATTTATAAGCCTTCATATGCTTTGTGTAGTGAGAATCATTGAGCTTTGTGTACTATGTAAAATACATTGTATAGCAAGAATTATGATGTCTTTGGTCAGATGATCTGAAGGTAAAAAGTTACCTAACAAGTGGTAATAGGTATCTTATGGTGAGTTATGGGTCCAAAATACCCAGATGTTATAATCATGATGATGAACTTGTTAAGAAGAGGAAATGTACTTGGTGAGTTGAGGGATTAAGATCCCAACACTTTGTGAAAAGAGTATGGCTACAGGCCATGACTCCAAAATGACAATGCCAAGTAGTAGATATATGATCTAAGCCTGAAGATAGTTAATGGTGTGGTAATGATGCTGTAATGAATAAATGTTATACATGTTCTTCTTATTCATTAATGAATAAGTGACATGTGGCTCTTTCAAGTTATAGCTGCAATGTTTTAGATAAGAATAATATTATAATCTGTTAGACATTGAATTAGTTATTGCCAAATAAATATAATTCCTTTGTGTATATTTATCTTCTTAAGTTGTAATAATAATGTTACTGGCAGAGAGTTATATCTCTCGCTGGGGCAATTTTTCAATTGTCTCACCCCCGTGGGAACTACATTTTTAGGTGGACGCGGACGAGGAGGCAGGAATCCTTCAGTAAGTGAAGGACAACAACAGGGACAACAGTGAAGTCTCAGGTGGAGACACTGGCTGTTATACCTTGTATAGATGTAGATAGAGTCCTATGTGTCATCTCTGTAGTCTTAGGTCCTCGGAGTAATAGTTAGTGCTTTCGAGATTTTGGCTCAGTGCCTCGAGATTTTATACTTCCTATGTTTAGCTTGACATGATAGTTAATGCTTGAAATTCTCAAAAGGAGATGATACAGAATATGTACCTTTGAATAAGAATGTAAATGTGTTACTTTGGTTCTTTGTGAGAAAGTTTTCCTTTGATGGATCTCTTGATAAAACGTTTTTAATTTTTAGTGATTTTTGGTAATCCGCTTCTTAGTGAACGCTTCCGCATTAGTTAATCTTATTTTCATGAGTTGTATGCCACACTTATACTGGATACATGTACTCTGGTACCACTCATGACCTGCACTCTAGTGTGTGGGTCATCTTATTTCAGTCATTTCGCAATAAGGGTGTTGGGCCTCATGACCTGCACTAAGGGCATGGATCATGTCTCTTGAGTTGACCTACACTGAGGGCCTGGGTCTAACTTCTTGGTCTTGTGACATATTAAATCTTATCTTAAATTGAGACTTCATACATGAATCTTAATGGGTTCTTATCTTGACATCTTAGCTTTGAATCTTAATGAAATATGATCTCTTACATCTTTAACATGAACTTAGGTTCTTAAATTAGAATCATTACTGAGAAACTTTATTGACATATCTCTAACTTGAAATCTTAAATCGTAAAACTACTTAAATCATGAATATCATACATAATAACATGAGTGTATAAAATGCTAAGAATAATAAATATTGATTACTCATGGGCATGGACCGCTTACTTGACTATGGGGAGGGATCCTATTACAGTTTAGATCCTGATCAAAATTCAAAATTTCATGTACAACATATAAGTACATTAACTACTATGATTATACATATGATTTTAGGGTTTCCAATAAATCATGGATTTTAGGTTCGGAAAACAGGTTTGAAACATTCACCATTTGATAAGTCTAGAAAAATCAATCAACGTTCATATATGGGTCATAATCATTGGAGGTTTGTAGCATTTTCTATGGATTATCTAATGTTGGATAGAAGTTGACCAATCATTGTCGAGATAAAATCATATAAAACATTACCTAAAAATTCTCAAAAAACAAAATCTTGACCTTTCAAAAGATGGCCTTGCCATCACATGTCACACACAAATTTTTGTGTGTGACAGGGCACATTAGTGCAAAGTCAGTATTTAAAACTCACACTTTTATAAAGATGAACTATGGAAATTCCTTAAATTCCCATGTGGGTGTGACAAAACATCTTTCCTTGTGAGGTAAGGAGGGTACTGCCTAGCCTAGTTTGTTCCATCTCCAACCATGGCATCAAGATGAGTTTCTCTTCTTGGATTCTCAAATCGACCACTTCCCTAGGCTAGGCCTCATCTCAAGAATCTAAACCAACCATCGATCCCTTAGGATGTTATGAATTCATTAAGACTCTTATAAGATCCCCTAGAATCTTGAAGATTTATATTCATATCACCGCAATGGGTGGAGGAAACTAGGAGATCGAATTCATATCCTATCTCATAAAGGAATGACTAAGTCCAAAAATGAGTTCGTAGGGAGTAGACGAAGATGACAAAGCATATCATGTGGTGCAAAGATGTGAAAGCTACAAACACAACACTACCATAGTTGTGACGCTCGGGCACATTACCTGGGGCTCTAATAATTTTTAAGGAATGATGATTGGCCTCACTAATGACCAGTGACATTAATTATGCACTTTGTCCTCACTCAAGCATAAACTGGGATGAACTTGGAGTGTGTAGGAGGAGCATGGGGTCTCTAAAGGTTGTGGCTTGCTACCATAGTTGTGACGATTGGCCCATTACGTAGGAGGAGCATGGGGTCACCAAAGGTTGTGGCTTGCTACCAATCATGGATGCACAAAGAATGTAGAGGAAGGAGACAAGGTTTTGACTGACAGATTCTAATCTGATGGCTCCTAAAGAAACCAACATAACCATATATCTTCCAAGTGTGTGACATGTTGTGCCTATGTCATTAATTAACAACTTAGGTTGAATACCAATAATCGACTGTATAGTTTAATCTATAGGTTAAAATGTACATAATTATTCATTCTTTCATCCTAACACCAAAAGTCATAGTTAGGATCATACAATTATAATGATTTAGAATGTTTCCAAAATATTAACTCAAACCTTACATTTGAGCTAACTAAATACATGTTTTACATGATTAGGCATTTACGGTAGTTAGTGCATACATGATGATTCCCAAGGAGTGTGATAACATGTCCTTTTTCTCTCCTCCATTTTAATCTTCCTCTCCCTATTAGAGACTCACATGACACATTTTGAGTTCAGTTACATGGTTTGGGTGTGTTGATAACCCTATTTGATATCTATGTGCCTGATATTCCAATTTGTGCCACATTTAGCTCGTAGACCCAAGCCTTAAGCTCTTAATACATCATTCTCTTACAAGAAATATTGTATCTCCAAAATGTGACATCCTTGATTATAATGTATTTTATGATGTAGAGCTTTCAATTCTTAATCTAGCGGTGTAAAAATCACCTCAATCAAACCTTCCTAGTCAGAGTTATGGCTTTTCAATGTTTCACCCAATTTCACTTGATTTTAATTGATTTTTACACGATTTTGAGCTTTACTGGGCTGACGATTGCCTTAATGGTATTAATGCAGGGCACATGCATCATGAGGCCCAAGCCACCTTGTTCTTCAACTAAGAGCAATCAAGAACATCAGATCTTGATCCAATGGGCTAGGAATTTGTCTCCTAGCTCCGTACGTGCCACTACTGTAAGGAGCGCTGCTCTGATTTCCTACTTCCAATCGGCATACATTTTCCCCCTTTTGCCCAAAAAAACACACAACCACCTCATCTCAACATCCCATTTTATTTCCCCCCCCATATTTCCCTTTATTTCTCTTGCACTACACCTCTTTCCAACTTCATCTTTGACCCCCAAGCACCCTAGCCGCCACCTTAACCTAGTTTTGGGGTCTTCAGCATCGGTCATCCTCGTGGAGGGGAAACACTCCCATGAGGTATGTGGAGCCACAACGACTGTCTATGACCCCTTCACCAGTACCTTCTGGGCCCAGTTACCTAATGGTCAGGCAGCCTCTAGTGACCTCATGACATAGTAGCAGCAACACGTGCACGAGGCGAAGGTCCAGAGCAACCCCTGGACCGGCGGTTCGGTGGGGTGAAGCCACACAACCGGCCGACCCAAGGTCCCATGTAGTGGTAGAGATCCACCCACGAGGGAATTGATGGGCCTCACACAGGAGGTCATGGAGTCCCGGGCCCGCGCGACCCAATGAGGAGGAAACACGATGACGAACAGCCATGGGTGACTGACAGTCGCACAATTACGGTGACAAGCATCGTGTGGCGACCTGGAGCAGCTAACATCCTCAACATGCAAGAGCAGTGGGGGCACACATCCTTCTCAAGTGTTGGATCTTTAATCCACATCCCACAATCATCATCACATCAAAAGGGTAACACCCCCTTTCTGCCTAAGTTTCAAAATGTGTTTTTCTATATAGTTTTGGTATAGAGAATCAAAACATGATAACTTCCTCCTCCTTAGGCCAGATCTAACATGTTATATATGAAAATCGGTCATCTCGACGAGATTTATCCAATGGGGATAGTTTGAGACCTAAAATCCCTTTCGTGTTCTACTATTTTTTTTTATAAATATGTGAACTTTGACCATGTTGAACATGTTTAATGCATCCTTATGATAAAGATTTAACCTTTTATGATTATTAATTCCCTTAATCAAGAAATCTATTTATTTTTTGCATCCTTGATCTATATGAGGGTCCCATTACTCATGAATGACTCTATTGCTCACATGTGACTAGTTTGTGACTTTATTGATGGCTTTTGGCCTATATTCTTTATCTTGATTCTAAATGACATTTAGACTCACCCTAACTTTGAAACAACAACTCTATGTCACACCTCAGAACTCTAATATCTTTCCCTAACTCCCTTTTGCTATGGTGGTTACATATGATACTAAGTATGTTGGATTGTTACCCTTTTATGATGATACATGTTACACTTGATTCATATAATGAACTTGGCCCCTTTGTGACAATGAACTATAATAGATCCTTGAAAACAATATATGTACGAATTTTGCAGATACTAATGTTCATGATCTCCTTATTTTATGTTATGATGATTTATGTGACTCTCTTTCACCCTTAAAGGCCTAATGTGACATACATGGCTTGAATTGTGGTTCTTGCACCTTAATGCTTATGTGGATCATTTTCCCAAGTATCCCCTCTATTAAATCAAGTCATACTCTATCCCTCATGATATATTGTATGTGGATGTCCTACTTTAGTATCATGTTCAACCTTGATGGCATATATGAACCATGTTGATGATTGAATGTATGTGGGTATGTTGATACCAATGTTGGAATTTGATGCCTTGACCTAGGGGATATCCGCCTATGTTCGAATATGCTTCTTGTGTCACTACTTTCATGATCTATACTCTCTCTTTCTTTGATCCCTTGTCTTGATGATGACAAACCTTGTTGTCCTATTGTGAGTCCTTTTGACCTATATTGTACATAAGTAACATGAATCTTGTAATGATCATATAAAATAGATGAATCATCAATTTGACACAAAGGTTGAACCCCACCTTCACGATGGACTGTAGGTCTCTATAAGATCATAAAATATGTAATTAACCAACCATGAACCTAACTTGAACAAAATACTAAAATGAAGCTACTTAGGGTTAATGATGAGAATTGAATACATGTATGTAATATTGTTCTTCGGCAGGTTTGGCTTGTGGTCTATATGGTTAAGGATAGGTTATAAAATCTATAAAATTAGGTATCGGGTTTAATAATTATATGATTATGGCTTTCTTGCCTGAAATGTGATACATATGTATGCTTGTTTACTTGCTCAAATATTGCCATGTAGTACTCTAGTATTGTACTCGACTTTTGTCTCATGAAGTTGTTATATAACTTGCAAACATAATATAGAAACTCGATTATACAAACATTGTGTACCTACATGTATTCTTGGGGTAAGGACACGAGGTTGGGTGTCCTATTTGATTTGTCAAGATAGGGCAGACCATGTCGAGAAAAGGGGTTAGATAATATTGAGCACCCTTACAGACTCTTCTGATGGGAAGTAGTCGAAGTCCTTACGATATATGATGTTGTTGGTATAATTGGAGTAAAATGATCTAAAAATTGGGCTCTCGCTTTGCTAAATACTTAACTTGTTTATTCTTTCTCCTTACTTATGCAACTCTTTTCAAATTATGCAAAGCTTATGTATATGTATCTTTTAGCGCTAAACTCAACACCCCGTGTGCCATCTTGTTTCATGTATTTTATAGGATTAGAGATGGCTAGAAGTTGATGGGCTCGGTGATCTATGTCAGGTGTACTTGTTGTAAGACCCTTAGTTTACATGAGCAAACTTGTATAATTTGACTCTTGAATGTGTAACTGAAATCATGTAATAAAGCAATGTTGTTATTAATTATACTTGTGGATTGTTGAGAATAAGTTGTTGCCTTTATCTTATTATTTATTCATGTATGCTGAGCTTTTATGCTTCCACATTTGCACTTTAATAGTACCATGATAGGGATGGCCACCTAGGTCCTATCACCATTGACTTTGTAGTAATTTGGAGTTAGGATTTGGGTAATAAATAGTTTCATTACAGATGATATCTGAGCATGAACAATAACTACACCAAATATTGCTCACATGAAACACAAACTAAACTTAAACTTACATCTCAAACCTAGAAACTTAATAAGATGTCATTTTGTTGACTGTGTTGAGTTATCCTCAAGGTTAGAACCTAGATGCTCTAGAACTAGATGTAGACTTGTGTAATCCCTAGAACCTTTCTTTTCTCCTCCTTTTATCTTGTGGTATGGTATGTAGGTTCAGGACGGTGAGAAAAGGAGTTCTTATTACTACCCCATGCATATGTTTCAGGCATGTGCTTAGGGTAGCTACACAAGTGTGCACCATGTTCTTGCTAGTTCTCTAGGTTTCATGGTACCGCCTAATGAGTGTGGTAACTCTTTTTGGATTTGGTTTTTATATGAATGGAGTATGGTAGTTTCCATCTCCCATTTTAATGTTGGAGAATTTTTTTTTCAAGTATAAGTATGTGTACATATGAAAAATGTTACCACACTTACAAAGGTAGTGAGTGCCCATGTAGCCTTAGAGAAAGAGATGTGACATTAGTCTATATGAGAGTGTTTAGATTCTAAATGTAGTCTCTAGAGTTGTCTAGAGTGATGATAAAGGTTAGGCTAGGATGATGATTATGATGATGACGACGACGACAACGATGATGATGACGATGATGACGACGACGATGATGATGATGATGATGACGATGATGACGACGACAACGACGATGATGATGAGGATGACGATGATGATGACGATGACGATGACGCCGATGATGATGACGACGATGATGATGATGATGATGAAGGTTAGGTTAGTAGTATCCTAGATGATGAGTGTTTAGATGCTACATGTAGTCTCTAGAGTTGTCTAGAGCCATGATAAAAGTTGGGGTAGTAGTATCTTAGATGATGATGATGATGATGATGACGACGACGATGACGATGATGAAAATGACGATGACGATGATGATGATGACAACGATGACGATGACGATGATGATGACGATGACGATGATGACGATGATGATGATAAATATGATGAAGATGACAACGACGACGACGATGATGTTGTTGATAATGATGATGATGATGATAATGATGATGATACTAATTTGCTTCAATATGACCTAAGTTTGTTTTGGAAGAGCTAAGTATGTTTTGATGATATGATATGAGTTTGACCATGCAACCCTCTCTAAACCTAGAACCATGTATGACATATGACATTGTTGAGGTGCTAAACATAGCTAGTGGATTGGAATACTTGCATATGCATAGTATTGTATATGTTCAGATATGATATGTGAGATATGATTCGGGACCAAAATAGGCCTCAATCTATTTACAAAGGAGGACCTCTAGCATGGGACATACAAAAAGGGTGAACTCTTGATGTGGATCACCCCGACATGGGAGGAGGTCAGAGTAAATAACATCAAAAACATACAAAATGTTAAAAAATGTACATGATGAAATACTTGATGATGAGTCCCTCACTAGACTACTTCTAGTATGTGAGTCGAGACACCTAGTGTGTAGTTCCCTTGAAAATATTGAACCCTAGATTTCCTTAGTAAAGATCTAACTCTAGAGAAAGAGTCAGTTGAATATATGATGTTTTCTATATAGGTGAGGGAGATGTCCCAAGAACCTAAGATTATGTACATGACATGTGATCTCCATGATGAGCCTCGTACTCATGTTAGTAGTTGTATATAAAGAAATCTAGTGGTTTCCCTTCTTTCTTGAAAGTTGGGTAGAAATTTTGTTACAGGTAGATGGTTTTGGTTAGCCTGCCTTGTTGGATATAGATATGTCTTAGCTTGAGTGGCTTAAGGTTATGGAGCTCATTTGAGATACAAGTGAGATAATTATGAAACCTCATTGTTAATGATGATTTTGTTCCTAGAATGATGCTTGATACATAAAGTATCTCACTTAATTTAGAACTTGACATATATATGATAAGTAACTCTCATAAGCTAGACCTAATACAAAATCATGCCTTGTAAAAAAAAATTGGAATGACAAACTTAATATGATGATACCCTACGATCTTAGCTTGAATAATCATAAATACAATGCTTAATTTTAGACCCAAAATGAAGGGTAAAGAATCTAATTTTGGATAATTGATGATAATTGCTAAAATCTTAGGGATAATTTGAACGTGTTGAAATCTAGTGTAATGATGAAATATAAGTTCAATAATAATGTTTAGTGGATTCATGATAATTAAAATGTCCATTTGAGATATTAATGACCTATATCTCTATAACACACCTTGAAATTATACAAAAACGTGAAAACTCTAATGCTATAGGGATATGGGATGTGGAACCTATATGTTAAAAAGATGTTGTACTATGACGATCGACTAAGTAACACTCAAATCTATGAATCTAGATAGATACACAATTGGACGGAAACATATGTGTTCACCCCATGATAAATGATGCCTTGACACCTAATAGGTGGTTGAGTTGAACCCGATGAATGTTGACTTTGACCCTTTTTCATGATCTTGGATGGATTTCAAGGATGAAACTTCTTTTAAGGAGGGAAGGATGTTACAACTTGATATTCTCTCTCTCCTCGATTATAATATTTCTCTCCCTCTTAGAGACTTACATGACACATTTTGAATTTACTTACATGGTTTGGGTGTGTTAATAACCCTATTTGATCTCTATGTGCCTAATATTCCAATTTGTGAACATTTGCCTCATAGACCCAAGTCATAATCTCTTAATACATCATTCTCTTTCAAGAAATATTGAACCTCAAAAATGTGATATCCTTGATTCCTAGTGTATTTGATGATGTAGAGATTTCGATTTTGAATCCAACAACACAAAAATCACCTAAATTGGACCTTCTTATCTCAAGTTATGGCTTTTCAATTTTGGCCCAATTTCACTTGATTTTAATTGATTTTTGCACACTTTCGAGCGTCATTGGGATGACGATTGCCTTAATGGGATCAATACGAGGAGTGCACATAACACGGACCATGCCACCCTATTCTTAAACTATGATCAATCTAGAACATCAAATCTTGATCCAATAGGCTAGGAATTGTCTCCTAGCTCTGTACGCGCCATGGGCACAAGGAGCGCTGCTCCGATTTCTTGCCTCCAATTGGCACTCGTTTTCCCCCTTTTTTCCCAAATAAAACACCCAACCACCTTATCTCAAAATCCCCTTTCATTTCCCCCCTTATTTATCTTGTACTATAGCCTCTTTCCAACTCCATCTTTGACCCCAAGAACCCTAGTCTCCACCTTAACCTAGTTTTGGGGTCTTCACCATTGACTATCCTCACGACTGGGAAACACTCCCACGAGGTCCGTGGGGCCACAACGGCCACCTACGACCCCTTCACCAGTACCTTCTGGGCCCAGTTACTCAATGGCTAAGTGATCTCTAGTGACCTCACGCCACCATAGCAGCAGCAAGTGTGTTAGGCGAAGGTCTAGAGCCATCCCTGGACTAGTGGTTTGGTGGGGCGCAAAGCCACGCAGCCGGCCAACCCAAGCTCCCAGGAAGTAGTTGAGCTCCATCCACAATGGTGTTGAAAAACCTCTAGCATGAGTCCATGTCGCCCCAGGCCCGTGCCACCCAGGGAGGAGGCAACACTATAGCAAATAGCCATGAGCAACCGACAGTCGCACCATGACGGTGAGAGCGTTGTGTGGCAACCTAGAGCGGCCAACAACCTTGGCATGCGAGAGTAGTGGGGGTGCACGTCCTTCTCAGGTGTTGGATCTTCAATCCACATCCCACCATCATCATCACATCAAAAGGGTATAACCCCCTTTCTGCCTAAGTCTCAAAATACAATTTTCTATATAGTTTTGGTATAGAGAATCGAAACATGATAAATTCCTCCTCCTTGGGCCAAATCTAACATGTTATAATGAAATAGAATCGATGAGATCTATCTAATGGGCATAGTTTGAGACCTTAAATCCCCTTAGTGTTATACTATTTTGCTAAACATGTTAATATTGACCATGTTGAATACATTTAATGCATTTTTATGATAAAACTTTAACCTTTTATGATTATCTATTCCCCTAATAAAGAAATTTGTAACTTTTGTGCATACTTGATCTATATGAGGGCCCTGTTACTCATGAATGACTCTATCACTCACATGTGACTAGTTTGTGGCTTTAGTGATGGCCTTTGTTCTATATTGTTAATCTTGATTCTAAATGACATTTAGACTCACCCTAACTTTGAAACAACAACTCCATGTCACACCTCATGACTCTAATATCTTTCCCCAATCTCATTTTGCTATGGTGGTTACATATGTAAGTATACTTGATTGTTACCCTTTTATGATGATACATGTTACACTTGATTTATATAATGATCTTGGCCTCTTTGTAGCAATGAACTATATTAGATGCTTGAAAACAATATTCCTATGACTTTTGAATATACTAATGTTCATTATCTCCCTATTTCATGTTATGAGATGATGTATGTGACTCTCTTTCATCCTTAAAGGCCTAATCTGACCTATATGGCTTGAATTGTGGTTTTTGCACCTTAATGCTTATGTGAATCATATTCCCCAGTGTCCCCTCTCTTCAATCAAGTGTACTCTATCCCTCATGATATCTTGTATGTGGATGTAACACTTTAGTCTCATGTTGAACCTTGATGGCATATATGAACCATGTTGATGATTGAATGTATGTGGGTATGTTGATATTAATGTTGGAATTTGATGCCTTGAACTAGGGGACATCCATGTATATTCAAATATGCTTCTTGTGTCACTAATTTCCTAATCTATACTCTCTCTTAATTTGATCCCTTGTCTTTATGGTGACAAACCTTGTTGCCCTATTATGATTCCTTTTGACCTAGATTGTACATACGTAGCATGAATCCTATAATGATCATATAAAATAGATGGATCTTCAATTCAACATGAAAGTTGAACCCCACATTCATGATGGACTCTAAATCCCTATAAGATCATCAAATGTGTAATTAAATAACCATGAACCTAACTTGAACAAAACCCTAAATTGAATCTAGTTAAGGTTAATGATGAGAATCTAATACATATATGTAATCATGTTCTTAATCTAGTTTGGTTTGTCATCTAGATGGTCAATGGATAGGTTATGAATTTCTAAAATCAGCTACATATTTTGATAATTATATGACTGTGGATTTCTTGATTTAAATGTGATACATATGTATGTTTGTTTACTTGCTCAAGTATTTCCATGTAGTACTCTAGTGTTGTACTCAAAGCTTGTATCATGTCATTATTTTATAACTTGCAAACTTAATATATAAACTCCATTATACAAACCTTGTGTACCAGCCTATATTCTCGGGGTAAGGACACGAGGCTAGGCATCTTACTTGAGTTGTCAAGATAGGGAGGACCATGTCGAGAAAAGGGGTTAGCTAATCTTGAGCACCCTTGTGGACTTTTCCAATGGGAAGTAGTCAAAGCCCTTATGATATATGATGTTGTTGGTATATATAGAGTAAAGTGATATAAAATGTGGGCTCTCAATTTGCTAAATAAGAAACTTTTTTATTCTTGTTTGTTACTTCTCCAACTCTTTATAAATTATGCAAAACGTATGTATATGTATCTTTTATCCCTCTACTCAACACCTCGTGTGATGACCTGTCTTGTTAAACATGTTTTATAGGTTCAAAGATGACTAGAAGTTGATGGGCTTGGTGATCTATAGCAGGTGTACTTGTTGTAAGATCCCTAATGTACATGAGCAAACTTATAAAATTTGAGTCTTGAATATGTAATTGAAATCATGTAATAAAGTAATGTGGTTATTAATTATACTTGTGGATTGTTGAGAATAAGTTTTTTTTTAATCTTGATATATGTTGCTGTATGCTGAGATTTTACACTTTCGTGTTTGCACTTTGATAAAATCATGCCAGGGACGGATGCCTAGGTCCTATCGCCATTGACTTTGTAGTCAGTTGGGGTAAGGATTTGGGTAATAAATAGTTATGTGACAAGGAGTTGCACTAAATTCTTTTTGAGGGAATATCTATTATTTCATGAACTAATCAAATTCCATATGAGGACATAATATAGATGAATGTGGGATTATTTTCTATTTAAACTCAAATCAATTATTTTAGGGCTAGGTAATGTTCATTAATAAATTAAGATGTGATAAAATGTCTTATAATCATGTGTAGGGTTTACTCTAGTGTCTTATATCATTATAGGAAATTACAATTGTAATTTCGTATTATTGGTCATGTTTACTTCACATGTAATCCATGAGATGTTAGAATTGTACCCACTTACAAGAAAATCTGTCCTCAAAATTTGCATGCACTAACATGGTACTACCCACCTTAGGGTTTCACATATATGTACACTAACACCTTAATCTTGTCATAAAGACTCATGAATATGTACTAACACATTCATTATATGGCACGAACATGGATAGATATGTCATATCTAACATGATTAACAATGCTAACAAGTATATACGGTACTAATGAAAACTAAACCATGCCATCAATGTCTACCATGAAAAAAATGTTCACATACCTTTAACATTAGCAAAATATTATTAGTCATTGAGTCAATTAAGGTGAGTTTTCCATATAACCCTTTCACCAAAGTGCTCATTGATCCAAAGAGATCATTGTACCAAAGTGTTCATATACATTTATCATTGGCATAATCCTATTATTCACAATTCACAAGTAAAAAAATTGAATTCTCCACTTAAACGTTCACCAAAGTGCTCATTGATCCCAAGAACTTATTGCACCAAAGTGCTCATTTACCTTGAACAATCACTTCATTGACATTATTTTTTAAATATTACTCTTGCTAACTTCTTGATCCTCATAACTTAAACATAAATGTATATAACATATTATCTTGGCATGAATAATGGCTTTTACTAACCAATTGTTAGGTTTAGATGATTATCTAACTTAGGTCTTTAGCATCACCCCTCTACATGAAATCCCCAGATATGTGTTGATTGGTCACATACCTGACGACGTCAGGACTCATTATGCAACTCTCCACCAACCCAGTAGTGCACATGTCCCATACGAAATGTACTAGTAAGCAAGGAAAAGGCTCACAATGAGTCTTTATTCTCATGTCATACCCTCTACTTCTCTCAATTGGTTGGACAAACCAATGATAAAAGAGAGGACATGTCACATGTGAAGGTCGTTATGCAAGGTCCAAACCAGACAAACATCTATCCCAAATATAAATATCCTACTATAAATATGCCTCAAGACCTAGATTTTGTATCATGGTTCGTACCTTCACATGTTCCTCATTTAACCTGGATATACATTCTAACCTTGTTGAACTTGTTACTTCAATCTAAAACCAAGAGGACCTAAAGGGACATCAAACTAATTGACAATTTTAAGAATGCCTATCCTTTTACTCTAATACCAAGTTGTAACACCCCAAATTTCACAATACTCACATGAGAAGAAACGTCAATTCCTGACTCATAATGCTGATTGGGTGTCACATACATTAAATATCATGCATAAAGAAGTAATTGAAGCATAAACATCAAATGACTATAAGATATTTCTCATTCTCAAGAGTTTAGATAAAAAAGTTACTTATACTAATAGATGGAATTGTTCAACAACCTAAACATAAACCACAAACCACAAGACATAGAACATATTAATGTGGATAATGACATCCCACTAGGGCACTCCCTATAAGTACATTATATACTTTCATTGACGTATCTATCTGTATATTTACTCTTGATCCTCACCTGCCAAGATCTCATCCCTATCCATGCATTGGAATAATGATTATCAATAAGTGGCTTGAGTATTATAGATATGAAATACCTAGAATAAAAAAGATTGTACATTATTCCTAAACATTGTGCATGAAAAACCAACACTTAAAATATATGGAAAACTTGTACATGAACATATGATTTTTCTTTAGGCTTAATTTTTATATTTTTATGTAACTTATGCAGGAGACCTGTACTATGGTACTTGTGTCTCATGACCTACACTTTGGTGTGATTGGGTCATATTATCTGAGATTGCCTGCATTAAGGGCATGGGACTCATGACTTGTGCTAAGGGCTTGGGTCATGTCTCTTTAGTTGACCTACACTGAGGGCTTGGGTCTAAATCCATGATATCGTGTCATCTTAAATCTTATCTTAACTTGATACTTAATACATGAATCTTAATGGGTTCTTATCTAGACATCTTAGGTTTGAATCTTAATGAAATATGATCTCTTACATCTTAGCATGAACTTAGATTCTTAAAGCATAACCATTACTGAGAAATTTTATTGGCATATCTCTAACTTAAAATCTTAAAACATAAGACCGCATAAATCATGAATATCATACTTAACAACATGAACATGTAAACATGCTAAGAGAAAATATTAACTTTTTGTTCGCATGGACCACTTACCTAAGTCTAAGGAGGGAATCCTACTGTACTCTAGATCTTGATCAAAATCCTAAATATCCTCTCCAACGTATAAGTATATTAATTACTATGATTATACATATGCTCTTAGTTTTTTTTCAATAAATCATGGATTATAGGTTGGAAAAATGGGTCTAAAACATTCACAATTTGATAGGTCTCAAAAAGTTAAACAACTTTCATTGTGGGTCATAGTTATCTAAGGTCTGTATCATCTTCTATGGATTCTATAAGATTGGATAGAAGATGACCAAATAACATTCAAGAGAGAACCATATAAAACATTATTGGAAATTCTCTAGAAACAAAATTTCTACTTATCAAAAGAGGACCCCACCCTGACATGTCATGGACAATGTATTCTCGTGACAGGGCACACTAGTCCAAATTAAGTAGTTAAAAATCACAATTATATCAAGTTGAAATGCGGAAATACCTTAAATGATGATGTGGGTGTAATAATACATTTTCCCCCATGAGGTTAGGAGGGTAACTTCCTAGCCTAGTTTGTTCCATGTTAGGCCATGGCATTGAGATGAGACAATCTTCTTAGAGTCTGAACTTGATCATAGCCTAAAGGTTAGGCATCATATCCAGAAACTAAACCAACCATCGATTCCTCAGGCTAATACAAATTCATTTAGACTCTTATGAGATCCTATGGAATCCTAGATCTCCATATTCATATCACTGTAATGGGCAGATGAAACTAGGGGATCAAAGTCATAGCCCATCTTACAAAGGCATGATCTGAGTCTAAAAATGAGTCTACAGGGATGAGACAAAGATGTAAGAGCATATCATGTGGTGAAAAGACACAAAATCCACAAAACAACATTGTGATAGCTGGGATGGAGCTTTATATCTCAATGTTGAATTGGTGACTAGAGCCAGATACTGTGAATACCATGGGCTAGAAAAGCTTTGTGGTAATCTATTGAAGGTGAAGGAAGCATTTTTGTGGCTTGAACATGTCTGGAAGGATTGGAGGAGGTCGAGCTTTGCATTCCATAATCCAAGATTTGGGAAGACACATGGGTATATAGGAAAACATCATTGTGATTGGAAAAGTAAGTACTAAACCCTAGGTGGTTTACTAGTGATTGAATTCAATGATACATATCAGAGCTTCTGGGTCGAACCGTCTTCTCCATGGAGGAAAGCCAAGTTTGTGTCATTATCTCTGGGTGACCTAACAAAAATAGATGGAGAAGGGCTCCACTAGAAATTGATAAAGATTTTTGGAATATGGTCCACTATTTCTAAGGTCGAGGACTTCATATGCCGCTTGTGATGGCGAGCAATAAGAAATGGAAAAAGGGTGTTTTTGTGAAGGGTAGCGCTAGGGATGGACTGAGGGTTACTTGAGATTGGGATCACCTCATGAAAGTGTTGGTGGCATGATACTAGAAAAACATGGAGGTTAGGAAGAGCATGGGGTCCAAGGATGTAAGGCTTAGTGCTGATCCTCGATCTGCAAAGAGCGTGGAGGAAGGAGAGGAGGCCTGGACCGTCAGATTATGATCTGATGGTTCCAAAAGAATCCAACATAACCATATCTCTTCCTGGTGTGTGACAGGATGCACCTATGACATTAATTAGAAACTTAGATTAAATACTAATAGTCGATTGTATCATAGGTATCTGGGTTAAAATGTACATAATTATTCACTCTTTCATCCCAACATCAAAATGCATAGTTAGGATATCCAATTGTATTGAAATTTAGCATATGTTAGATAAATCAAAACTAAGGATCCTAAAAATTATATCAAATCTTATATTTGAGCTGATTATTACATGTTTTATATGATTAGGTAGTTAGGGTAGTTAATGCATTAATGATAATTCACAAGGAGTTACACTACCAAAAGTTGAGGGAATATCTATTATATCATGTAAGTAATTAAATTTCATAAAAAAGGGCATGATATAGATGATTGTGGGGCTATTTTTTAAACCCTAACCATTTAATATGTAGTTAGGTATTGTGCATAGGTTGTATATATGTTTCCCTGTAGAGAGCCAATTTTTTTTTACTTTGTTTACAGTTTGGTCTTTGAGTGGAGGGGAAGATTTGGAGAGCCGTATTTGTAGTTTATTATGGATAAGCTAGAACAATGTATGAAATAATGAGGACAACCTTTTCTAAGTGTTTTAAGTAGTAAGACTCGTGAACTTTTGAAGGTATAGATCTAAATAACCAGGTGGGACATGACTTGAGGAATGTACAAACATTTTTTAGAAAGAGGTTAAAGAATTTTGATGGGCTTGTGATCTTTAAGGAAGATGGGAGGTTATGATTAGACCAACTATAACGGTGAGATCAAAGTAGGAGCTATTTTTTCACTATAATACCTTAAACCTGAAGGGTTTCGAACCCCAAAAGATAGGATACGATTCCAAGATGATGCGACTATAATCAAATATGAGTTTTAAGTGTGCAATGAAGGTGGGTAGTTGAACCAATTATTGCTACTTAGGATTTGACCATGCTTGACAAGTAGAGGTGTGGAACCATTGTCAAACCAAGAGAACTTGTAAGTTCACTATGGTTAAGTAGGTTATGGTAATCTATGATATCACTAAAAGTGATCATGTGATTGGTTTGAGGATGCACTAGGTCTAGATTTGTCATGGAGGAATCTTGTTATGTTGAAATTAGCTCCAATCAGCCATAGGAAGAATAATATGAAGAACAAAGATGGTCAAACTCTTCCAAAATCTATATTTTATTTCCTGTAGTCTCTCCTTAGACCCTAGTGAGGGTCTAGAGGATATTGATTACACTTTTTGAACCACTACTTTAAGTAGAAGTCAAGATTTGAGTTAAAGCATCTAATCTATTACTACATGTGGTTTTAAGGTTGTGTCTAAATAGGTGTATTTTTGTTTTGAGGATGATAGTTTTTATGAATAAGGTAGATGAGGTTCCTTTTCTTGATGGATGCAGCAAAACCATTTATATTCCACATGTAGAAATAATTTAAAAGGCTTGAATCAAAGCAGATAAGTAAGGTTATTAAAGAGAAATACCATTCAAGGCTTTTATGACTGGGTCTATTTTAATTGCATAAGATCAATAAGGTTAGAGTTTATATGTTGGAAGAATTTATTATTGTCAGGATCATAAAAAAAGTTGATGATTTTTTTTGCAAAAGGAGATGCTATCAGACACATCTAACCAACAAAGGGATAAAGTTTTATTATTGTGGGGTTTATAGGGTTGAGCATGTGTATGTATTGATGTTTGCCAAGCTAGGATTAGATGAATATGTGATAAATGATGTAGATATATACTATTTTTGAATCTTTCATACAATGCTAGGAGCTCGACAAATCAGTGTGCATGTTGTCAATAGGAATGTAGTTATTGTAGAAATTTTTGATTGATCAACCAACAACTAAGAAAATGAGCTCGAGAAAGCTAATGAAGTTGGCTGTATGTTCGTGTATGGATTTTTGGATGTGCAAAAAGATGGCGATGCTAACAGAATAGTTCTAGTGATTAGAGTTTTAGGAGGACTAGGGGGTATTGGCTTTAGTTTGTGGATTGGAAGAGGTTTCCTATTTTTCCAAGACATTGACCTCAAATCTTTTACAAAGTCAACTACGTCATGGGACCAATAATCATATTTTCTCACCTAGAGAAGGCATACAAGGGAATTATTTATTCGGTAGTGATGGTTTATAGACCAAGTTTTCTATGGGGAGGGACTTGTTCTATGTTGTGATTTATTTTTGAGTTAGAGATTTGAACATATTGGGATGTGCCTATTCGTAGTGTTTTTTTTATATGTCAAAAGATTTTTTCATTTAAAAAGCTTGGTATGGTGGTTTGGAGGTTTGTTTGGATGATTCAAATGTTTGGGCTGGAAGAAGACATATAGAAGATGGAAGGGTATTTTGAAGGTGAAGTTTGTGTCATTATAGGGTTTGTCTAAATTTGATATACTAAGAAGACATGAGTGGCTTCCAACTATAGTATAAAAATATGTAGGATAAGCTAAGTCTTTAAGGGCATAAACCACTAAGTTAGCATAAGAATAATCTACGAGAGCTACAATAACCTCCATCACATCTATGAGGTAACCCCACACCAAGAATGAACACTCTTGTTGAAGACTTCATATAACCAGAGGTGTGATAGAAGACCAGAGAGGATGAACTTGTAGACAAGGATGTGTGGATTGATTAAAGCTTCAAAAGAAGTATCCCACCTAATAATAACAACTTACAGTCTATGGCTAGAGGACTAAAACAAGAAGGCTTGGCCTTCAAATTTCTCAACTTTCTCAGAATAGATTAGAAAGTATAGGAGTTCTAGTTTTATATGGGCTTAGGTTTGAAGATATACACATTTGGAATAAGAGATACGAGTTGTTTGGTGATGTCCATAATAGGGAATAACTTGAGTCTCAATCCAAGGTCCATTAAGACCACAATGGCTTTGTTTTTGGGATATGATCTATCTTGAGTCTAGAGTGGGAAGTTGAGCTTAGACCATAGTATTATAGGAGGATTTTGACAGATTATTTTTTACAGTTTGTTTTTTATGTGGCAAGGTCATTGTGATCTAGATCACCATCCACTATCTGTAACTTTTTTGTGTTAATTTTTGGGTATTTGATATGATATATTGATGGGTAGCTCATGTGGGGTCAAACCAACAAGTGGTAGGATGGAAGTAGGGGGATACATGTCAATTTCTTGGTGAATGTGCACGTTTGAGGGTACTTGTTTGTTTTTTTGGGGGGTAAATGACACTAGGTGATGTTAGAGAAAGAGGGTTGTGAGGTTATCAAGTATATGTGAGTAGGCGACTGGTGGTTATGTTTGTCATTTGTCTTGGCGGGGTGGTGAATGGAGGGTGTAAGGTAATGAGAAGAGTCCACACTAGTCAACTCACAGTATAGAGACTTGGAAAAGTAATCATGGGAAATAAACTAAATGAGAGTTTGTAGTAGAAACATAATATACAATTTTCTTGCCAAAACAACCACACCATTTATGACTTAGGAAACAATATTGATGTCAAAGACAAACTCTTTCCCTCATCCATGAGTGAAATTTGTTCAAACCATTTTTTTTTACTTCTAGATCAATCTATAATATAATGGGGTTGTGGTGAGGATGATGTATTTTTTCATGATGATTTAGAAGTAAAGATGTCATTTGGGATTGAGAAAAAATATGACGAGATAAAATAATTGAAGGAACTGAGGTAAGAAACCATGAAGGAGGCCAGAATCATGAAGCAAACATTCAATATCTTTTGGTGATGATAGGTTGTATCTTTGGTGAACATAATAGAGATACTCCTCGTTGTAAAGACCATAACCTTCATAAGTTGAGTAATGGCCCCATTAGATAAATGTCACACTCTAAGGAAGATATGTTCTTGGAATTCAATAGAAATATCTTGTAAAAATTGAGATTGATGTGTAGTTCATCTTAGGGAACAAATTGGACAGCTTCCAGGATTTCTTTTCAGATGACCAAGGATGATGTAGTGAGGGCTATAGTTTACTTAAAAGCATATTGTGAAACCATATCTCATGGATCTAGTACATTTAGAATTAGGGCAAGGTTGATTGTATGGTTGTCCATATGTAAGAAAGGGGAGTATCTAGGGTAGAGGATCAGAAGAGAAAGGGGGAATTAGTATCATGGAAAAATAGTTTATAAGGTGGAGGGATGCTATACGGAAAGCTAGACTAATAAGGATCCAACAATAATAAGTTGTCTTCATAATCTTTATATGGGATAAGCCTCAAACTTATTGTGTTAAAGGATAGCGATCTGGATAAGGCCTGGATTTATCAGACAAGGGGATTGGAGTAGTGTAAGTAGTTGGTGGACAATGGATGTAGCCATTGGGGCCATGGACTAAGAGGTCAATCTCAAAAGGAAATAACTAAGAAAATATAAGGAATAACTCACCTTTGATGTCAAACACACTCATATGGCTTGAGTAATTATTGAAGTTGACAAAGTGGTCAACTTAATCGAGCTTAATGTATTTGTTGTAAGTGATCTTACCACAGATGAGCTTGAACCAGCATAGGGCTTGTACATGAACTATGACTGACCAACGATGTCAAATGATAAGGGTATTCTTGATGGGACAATGGGAATAAAATTATATGTAGAAATATTACAGTTGGGGTAGGGGTAGAGATTTACCTCCATCCTTGACAAAGGTGATATTAGCAGTGTGGTGTATATATGTATGGTATGGAGGAAACCCTACATGGTTGGTAAGGGTTTTAATAGATAGGAATCTGGTTAAAGGTGTGAGTGAGGGTTTTGCGACATTGTAATTTTTCTTGCCTAATAAGTGTAGAATAAAGGCCGGTGGTGTTGTGTCTCACATGTTTGTTGTCAAGGCATTTGCTGATGGATGAAGCACTCCTTTTTTTATCATGCATAAATTAATGGTGTGAGGGACAGAGTGATTAAGTGGGAATGGGGATAAATTGTAATGTCCCCAAATTTTCACCTTCTCAAAACCCCATGGAGATGAGAAGACAAAATCTGAAAACGTTAGGCAATTGTATCAAAGTGCGTTGCGGAAGCAATATGCACATGCATGAACGTTCAACCATAGGCATACAACATAACATTCTCAACATTTAACACATTTATATTACAACATGAAATACAATTGCACATTGAAAGAGAATTTTACAAGTCTGAACATGTATGCTAATAAAGATCTACACAAAAGGTACAACCTGAACACTGCTCACTTCACGTCTTTTATCTCATGCTATCTCTGAACCTAAAACATACGTGAAACAATGAATCAACACAGAAGGTGTTGAGTACATGGGTAGAAATATACATATATTTATGGTTTTCATAATTTGGAAAGAATTACATAAAGAAAGAAAGAAAATCATAGAAAACATTTATTGATTAAGAGAAGTACATCAATTTTATTCATTTTTCTAGATGAGTTGCATTACTAAGGTGGACTAGTACCAAAACATATATATTGGGCCCATCCCCGTGTACCAAGTACTCTAGGGAAACTCCACGTACACCGTGTGCTCTAGGGAGGTGTACTAGTCAACATTAATCCATTCCCTTGTAAGGGGGATAATGAACACCTTAAATAACTACAAAGCATCTACTCATCATTTATGTTTGCAAGTGATAAAACATCAAGTACTATATAATGCTACTACATCCAATATTTGCAAATAGAAGAGAGCATACATACATATCATGATTGCAACTAAGAAAACCATAGTCATATACTTAAATAAAATCTACGTACCTAAGTTCAGAGATTCCTATTTATATTCTAGATCATCTACATCTCTGGTCATCACCTGATTAATAGTAATTAATTGTCATTAATATATGTACATCATATTCTAGGTATTTTAGGTCCAAATTAGGGTTTAGGCCAAACCTAGGTTTAAACTAATCTAAACTTGTGTTTGATATTTTTCTACTGACCAGGGTGTCATTTTAGAGGTCTGGTTCAGAGTTCATAATTTTTTGATGCTTGGTCTATTTTCTAGAGTTAAAATAAGGTTAGGAAGCATTTAATTAGTCATTAATAGAAAATGACTAGATGTGATAAAAAATAATTAGAGTCTATAAATTAGTTTTAATCATAATTAGGATTCTAGAAGAATTTTCTGAGAATTTATTTTGATTGGATATCATTTATTATATTTAATGAGCCCTAAAAGAAGCATCATCTAGTAATTTAAAAACCATGAATATTACTACTTCAAAGGTCTGATCTAGGTGTTTTATAATAAGGTAGGAATTTTTCTGAGTCTACTGGTATTTTGTGAGAATTATTTGGCCATGGGATCTATTTATTAAGAATTTTGTAAGTTTTGATATAATTCTGCTAATTTAAATGAGATTTACCTTCATGGAAAATTATTGTCCGTCAGATATCAATGCAACAGCCCCGATTATTGCCTTGTGTCTGTAGACTTTAGATGTTGGAAGGTACCGCCGGATCGTGTGTGGGATCCATGTATAGATAGATCCAGGTACCCATCTCCCTCTTCTTCTGCTCCTCACGAGTCGTCGATCCCAATTGCACAAACTCAGTGCGCGGAGCTTTGTCCTCCACTCCCGTGTCTGCCACATCTCATGATTCTAGGCTGCTACCACTTTGTTGGCTTTGTACGGATCAGAAGATGAAGTCTAGAGAGTCTATAGGGCCTATTTCGATGCCACCCCCCTTTGGGTCTTCTCCACAGGGTCGATCCCAAGCCACAACTGCCGCGGTGGCCTAGGTTCGACGAGGAACCCCTCGTCTTCCAGCATCGAACTGGAAGAAGGATGGGCACTTTAGATTTATCAGAGCTCCAAGTGACCCATCGGCGATTTGTCTACTAGACATAGCTGAGAGGTGATTGGATCCCCCACTTGATTGTGGGGTGCTCTGTTTGCTCTGCAAAATAGAGCTGTACTCACCATGCCGCTTCGACGTCATCGTGGTGGCTCTCCAGCCAATCTAGGCTCGTGGAAGGAAGGTATCTTGGTGTAGGAACCTCTCCTCATTGCGATCGCTGCTGATCCAATCTCCTTGAGCCCCTTCCATGATGCCCAACCATGGAAGCTCCTTCATCCTCTAGAATTACCTCTCCGTCTTGGGTTCTGGAGATGGAGCTTCTCTATTGAAACATTCTGTGCAGCATGGAGTCTGCTCAGATGGTGTCGTGTTCTCATACTATGCCATCTTCGGTGCTCCTTGTTCCCTAAAATACTGCCTTTTCATCTCCTCTTCCTCCCAGTCGCTTCTACCTGGATGCTGTGATCACAAGGATGGAGATGTGCAGAGAATGATAGGATTGATCTCTCTCACTACTGCATGAAACAGAAGTAGTGAGAGGTTGTAGGGAAGTTCCTAACCTCGCAGTGCTTTGAGATCACACAGCTATGCCTGATCATCCCTGGGATTGTGGAGAGTCGGGTGCCCAACTATGACTAGGTTCCCTCCCACAGGATTCAGAGGTAAGTGACAAGGTCTGCACCGCCCGATCATAGTGAACGGCTAAGATAGAGCCACACCCCTAAGTTTGAGTGGGCCGGCTATGTGACAATATATGTCGCAGACCTAACTACTGAATAATCAAAGGACCAAAATTTGACTAAATTTATATCATAAATGTCTCAAATTTCAAATGGCTACATCTCTTTGTAGGAATCTTCAAACATTTTAAAATTCTAGACATAAGCTCATAATATCCTAAAGTACCTTTTTCCAAAGTTTGAGACACAAACTCCATTATTTTATCATGCAATTAAATTCTTTGAACAACCTTATAAACTGGTGTATAAACCTTGGATTCAATATAAAAAACCATCAATCTTGATCCTACAAGTCCAAAACACTTGATAGAATAGCAGCATACATGAAAGCTCATCAATTGACCACTTAGACTTGTTGTGACCACTAATGGACCTCTTGGCCTCATTAGTACCCAAATCAACTAATAAAAAGTTATATATATCCTAGTTGAACTCAATTCAATATAATAATCACCAATCACATCTTTAATCATGCTATTTAATGTGAAAGTGATTTAAAATCAGATGATCAATCCTCAACTAAGCTCATCCACCTATAGAATACTCAAGGTTCTCAAATATCATATTGGGTATCAAAACCCTAAAATTCACGGTCATCAAAGAAATACCCCAAAATAATTTACCTTTCTTACCTCTAAGTTAGAGAGCTTTAGGTGGATGAAGATGAAGGCCAAAGAAGATGGGGCGTGGAGACAACAACCTCTATGACAACCATAGACATAACTTATTTAGGAACTTGTCAAGCTAGCAGAGAGGATGACAATCCAATGGTGGGAGGAGGCAAATGGATCCATCCAACAACTTTAGGCATGTCTAAGAAGACTTTGTATGCAAGTACACACCCAAGTCGTCCATAAAAAGCGACCTTTTCAGCCTTTGGCGTCTAATAGGAATCAATCCAAGATAAATCAATCATTTGTATCATGTTAGTGTACATAGAATATAGGTCAATTAATTATTGACGGTTGATTATTTATTTACCTTATAATTAAAGTTATCAACATATGTATTTTGAGCTTCTTGGTTACCCATCCTAGAGGTCATTTCATTACATTTTGTATTTATTCACCTACTAATCTAGTCACACCACTCCCTTCAAATTCAATGTTAAATTTTTATTCATATGATCACTTTCTCAAAGGCAGTAAAATCTAGAGTGCACAATGATCAACCAATTCTTTCTAGGTGATAGTCACTAGGGCTTTTAAACTTCTATTCAAACCATAAAATTCTATTCAGAACGACTGAAAAAGAGTTGATTATGAGTTTATATTTTTCTTCAATATGTTTCGATTGCAAATTTAGAAGTTCATGTTTGAATTGAAACTTAGTTGAATCGACGTCTGGATTTTGTCACTTTCATGCCCCAACCTATCTTGCATCAGACTATAATCTGATGTTGTGAATAGAAGGGTTGGAAGTTTCTTGATAACTTTGAAAATGTCCAATGACAGGTAATCTTTTCAAAATTCTTCATCCACTCTCCATTCTAATTTCCAATAATCTATCTACATTCAGATCAATCAACTATTCACTAATGTGATTGATAGCCTAGTTTTGATGATTAGGTTAGCATGGATCCCATACATCCTTACACACTCTTGTATTCTATCCCATTTAGCACCACCCTTCTAAACGACTTGTCTAGACATGTTTTGAGATCCACAATAGTATGTCAAAATGCAGTTCATGGTAGCCAAGACTCCACTTATGTGACTTGTATTTATTTTGCACCCCTTCACACCAGATTATTTTCCTTCCTTTTTTCAACTCCCAAGAATTGCATAGGATTTAATCTTTGTTCCATTCTTCCATAGGCACTATCCCCAGTTCATCAACATTCTTAGCTTACATTCTTGGTCCCAAGACACCAAGGATAAATGATTCTTTGAATGTCCTCCCCTAATAAAGAAGCGTGTAACCATATAAATTCTATTGCAGACTAGAAATCTATAAGTTTTCATGGTGTATGTTTGTATTGAAGATATTAAGAGCTTGATTCTGTTCTCAATGTCATGTTATCTGAAAGAAAAGAACTTCCTATGTAAGCAAACCCTTCCATCAATTGACATCGTCTGCATTTCCCATACAGTGGTTGTTCCCTCAATTTTTTTGGATCATAGATGTATAACACATCTTGTCAATTTTGGAATAAATATTGGACATGCCCAACTAACTTCCCAAGTTTGCAGTGGTGTTGAAACCTGATGTAAAATAACTTGAAACAAAGTATATTCTTATATAACCGCTGTAGACCCACCTTAGAAAATATAATGATATCCTCCACAAAAGCCACATGAGAAATCCTGGGTCCATTGCTTATAAGTTTAAATGGTTTGAAACACTTCATTAGAAAATTTTATTCAATTGGTTAGATGATCCTCTCAACTCACAAAAAAAACAAAAAGAGTAAGAGTGGATCCCCTTGCCTCAACCCTCTTTAGGCTTTAACGGTTTTGCATCTTCTTGCCATTATGAAGGATATTCATTTTGCCTCCACACATGGAATTTGTGATGTAGTTCACAAATTTTATCCATAAGCCAACTTTTCTGGTTGTATCAAGAACAAAATTCCATGATGTGTGATTGCAAACCTTGGCATATCAAGCTTAATGGCAATGTAAGGACCACATCCTAGACTACACATGCTCTCGTGAACCATGATTTTATTATTTATGAGCTCATGACTCGAAGCAACACTTTTTTAAGCCAGAAATCCACCCAGTCATGTGACATTTCAATATGTTCACAATAACCTTAAGAGCATATTCATATGATGACAGAATCCCATAGGCTCTAATCAAATGTGAGCCCTCTCATTGCATAGTGATTGTGAGGAATAAGAAATTCCCCTGATTTTTACTTTTATAGATTTTGTAACTAAAAGGAATTATACATTTACTCATGTATCCTTTGGGGCACCAAATAAATAAATAATGGTTCAATGGAGTAAATATTGCATATTGTGATCCTCTAGTTGTAACATAATCTTGTAAAATTGTTTCCAAGTTTTAAACACCTTATGAGATTATATGGAATTTTTGGACACTCTTAAAATATTACTTTGGAAAGAGAGTAACTTGAACAAGAATACTTGTTGGCTCATCATCTTATGACCAACCTATCATAGTTATTGGATTCACAATCTTTCAATCTTAGATGTGTTCTACTAGAACTATGAGGTTCTATGTTACATAAGGAACTTGAAATTCCACAACAATAAGTGATTCCCAATTGTTCCCATTGTACCTCCTTGTCATCCTCGAACCTTTCAAGTTCTACTTTTACTCCCACTGATTGTTTTGGAACTCAGTTATTCTAGAAACAGAAATTTTGTGGTCGGATATGATTAAAGGTAGTATTCAACAATTATGGTTTGTGGATAAACCTTTTTTTAAAAACTACTTTCTTTATATATTTTCAATCATTAAGACATATCAGGACATTCCCATATCATATCTCATATTATGTTTTTTAAACCATTTTAGATGGTACATTGTTTTAGTGTAAAGTATGTATCTATAAGGAGAGAAGATTAGATTAAATGATAATCACATCATGATCCCTCAAGATGTAATTCCTTATTTTTGATACATCATTATGTTTCATATTGATTTGACTTGTGATACACTATCACAGTCCTTCCAGAAGGTTCTCACTATCGATGTAAAGTATTTCAACATTTGATCATATCAAAGTTTCCTTATACTTCTATCAAAGTTATACTCCATTTATAATCTCCTTGAACACTTCAAGAGATTCATGTTTGTATTTCACCAAATACAAACCATATATCAACTGATAATATAATGAAGTACAAATAATACCCCTAGCATTTATTTTAAAAGATCTTTATACATCAATATGTACAAGCACTATTAGAATTCTTATTTCCCCACTACACCTAGTGAGAGGTGGTTTGTCATGTTTCTCATAAATAAAATTTGCATGTCTCTTATTGGTTCAATAACCAAAATACTCTAGATAAACATAAATATGGATTCTAGTGATGCATTTCTCATATATGTGTTATTGATGACAATGTGATTAATTCTTATTGTTTGAGTTATCAAATTATAATCCTTTTTGGTATTTACGTTATATATGTTCATTATACCCTTTCATACTAGATGTTTGGGGCATTTTCATGGTGATAACCCATTCCACTAAATGAGATTACTCAAAACATAACACACAATCAATCACTAATTAGTCACATACCCAAAAATATGGGTAAATTAAAATCGATTTCAACGTCAGCACTCGCTCTGAAACATTTTCATAAGAGCCCAACATCTTTCTTATATCCATACTATGCCAAGAATTTGATACAATTGTTCTATTTCCTTGGCCACAACATATATACACAGGTGAACAATATTCATATATGCCACACAAATAAGCATTAACATGCTAACAAAAGTTCAATTTGTTTGAAACACCATATACAAACTATTCCTGCTCAGACCTAAGATTACAGGGACGACTCTAGGATACACTAAACATCTAATCAACTTTCTCAAAGATTCATTACTATAGCTCCTCTTTGTTGCCACATGTTTGTTTTCGTCACTTCCGATTACCTAAAAAATGTGGCGAACCACAAGGGTGAGACCCATGTCCCAGCAAGAGATATAACCTCCAAAAATGTTTATTCATTACAACATTTTAAAATAATTAAATAGTTAAGTAGTTTAATCAAATATAACAAATAAGCTCAACAATACTGATGATTAACAAAATACATAAAGGACCGGATAATAACTATCATCATTAGCCAAACTATCATCATTTATCTTGTTGACAATATAAGCAATTGAGTAGAATATGCATATCTAGCATCATGAGCAAGTCTAATAACATAGCACAGCTAACAACATGAGCATGTCTAATTTGTTGAACATATCAACATCATACGAAGAGCTAACAACATAAGATAGTTAGCATCATGATTATAATCAACACTAGTAGTATAGTTATCAACACAATCATTGTAAGGAGTGGGATCCCATAGGGATCCACTCCCTACTAAAAATAAAGAGGGCAACATCCACCGATAATTTTTTTTTCTCAAAAGGGGATGAAACCAAATTTATTTAACATGATTGTATCATAACACAAGTAGCAGTGGAATTGAAAGATGCATCTAACCATTACAAGGTAACTTATCATACTAACTTTCACCACACATGGTGGCAAAAAGGAAAACTAATAACATATGTAGATCTAGGTGAGGATCACCTAACAACTTCAAGCGAGGTCTCCCACAAATTCAGCTATCCTTGATGTGGTCCAGGTCTTTCTAGATCTCCTCCTCCTTGTCCAACACCTGGGGTTGGAAGCGTACCCCATAAAAAGAAAAGAAAAGAGGATATCAGCAAAACGCTGGTATGAGCATGCTAAAAAGGAATTGAGGAATATATATATTTTAAGGAAAAGGTACATCAAGTATAGAAGGCTTCCCATGCAAAAAGATAAGGACTACCCAATCGGGCATAAAAGGAAAGATTATCAAACATATGATAAAAGGAATACTTGCCATTAAAAATAATTAATAAAAGTGGTGCCACAAAAGCACTCATAAAGATTTTAGGGCACAAAACCCATAACAACCTGCATGTAGGTGAGATAAACATAACACTAGAACAACATAAGTAACAAAGGTGGCCAACCCTCATAAAGTTGAAACCTGATAGAGAATGGCACATAACCAAACTCCCAAATATATTAGATTGGGCCAACCCTCATAAAGTTGAAACCCAGGTATGGGGCACATAACCACCATCCCAAAATAAACAATAACAACACATAACCCAAAACCAATGCAAATTATATAACTCTAGGGCTATTGAGTCACACAACATGCTTAATAGGGAGGCAAGTAAAAAGGTATAATCGGATTTACAAATTAATCACCACATAAGTGATCATCATTATCAACCACCTCAAAGTAGGGATATAACAATAAATTTAGTTCCATAATGAACAAGGTATAATAAAGATTTCAAAATAAAGTCATGAAGATATTATGTTCACAAGATCAACAACAAGTAGGGTACTTCACATGAAGCATAATTTCAAAAGGTAAAGATATGGTTTTTAGGTTATTGCCCATAGTACCAAGAGAAAGACAATTTAGGTCATGCTCAATAAAGAAAAATAGGAGATGCAAACATACCTCTCACATAGTCTAAAACACTTTCCAAAATACTAAGCAAGATTAGAGTCCACTGGTCCTATTATAATAACCATATACATGTATTAGCATTATATGCATTCATTAAGAACTAAAAACCCTAAACTTGTCAACTTTTTCTACAAACCACCGAATTAGGTCTTGAAAACATCACCATCATCTTAGTTAGGATTTTCTAATCAAAATAACATATAATATTAAGTATTTTGAAGATACTGACTTTTAGGGTTAGTTTTGGAGATTTGTAGTTAATTAAATCATCCTTAAAAACACCTTTTTTGAAAAACTCAAAAATAGATAGGCATCCAATTTATTTTTATTAAATAGATCATATTTTTATAAGTCTAGAACATATTTTACTTTTAAATTTTGTCCAAGGGTTTATTAGTTATGAATCATATAAATTATTAACTTATTAATTAGATCTATTAAAATCACTTCTTTAAAACATCTGATTCAGGTGACAAAACCCATACCATAAGAAAGCTTACATTTTTCTCATTTTATTGACTATTTATGCATATTTTTTTGATTAGGGATCAATTAGTTACATATTTTCAAAGCTCGACCAATAGGAAAAATCCAAAAATTGAAACAGAGAGATAGTAGAGGCGGGCCCACGCCGCGGTGACCTGGCCCAATGAAGGGGCGGTCCCTACTGATGGCCTAGCTGGCTTCGGTAAGAGTAGTCAAACAAAAAGCAAAAGATCAACACACCCCACGCGAAGAGCAGAGAGCAGAGAGAGAGAAAAGCAAGAAGGGTAAAATCGTAAAAGCACCGAGGGGTTTCTTCCACCTCTGCCCGCACCATTGCTACGTAGCATGAAGCCGTTGTTCGGCCGATTTGGGCAAGATCGAGATACTCCACCAAATTCGATGCATAGATACTCAAAACAAAGAGGAGAGCAAACCAGAACTGATGGTACCTTCTATGAAACTAGAGATGAAGAGCAGAGGGAGGAGTGTCCGCTGCAAGCTTCAAGCAAAAACAGGGTTGTCCACAGCCAATTCAACCTTGTGCAAAGAAATTGAGGGGTAGGGTTAGTTTGGCGGCGAGAGACGAAGGCATAGGGACCCCTTTATATAGGTGAGCTTAGGGTTAAAGACAAAACCGACGTGGCCGTGGAAAGCACAAAGAAGGAAAGTTGCTATTTTAAATAACGAGTTAAAAGTTTTGAATACTTTCTCTCTCCTAAATTTATCTTCTCAACAAATATTTTTCCAAATTGATTTAAAATTCATCCAAAGGTCTATTTTAACATGTAGAACACGAATTTGGCATTATTATATTTTTTTTGAAGATTTTTATTATTTTATTTAATTCATTTAAAACTTATCACTTATTTATCCTTTTAATTTATTAAAGGCATCTAAAAACTTTCTAAAAATATAAAACTTGTCCTATAAGCAATACTAAATGTGACGAACATGATTTTGATATTAATTACATTTTTTCAACATATGTTTAATATTTTTGGTCTTTAAAACACTTTCTCTCTCCTGAATAAAATAATTTTTTTAACATTGACCAAATTAGATGCAAATTCACACATAGACTCATTTTGATATGTAGATTAGGAATTTGAGATTTATTTCCACTTTTGAAGTTGTTTCATAATTTATTTAATGATTTGGAGAAAAACTTATCTTTTCCAATTCTGATTAATGCAAAGATAATTATTATTTTTCAAAATTGTGAAACTTGTCATTCAAGCAAATTTTAACTCAAGGAAAACGAATCTCAACTTATTTTAAACTAATTAGTGTTCCTTTTATGAATTTTATCCCATTATCCAATATTACTAATATTCCTCTTATTAATTAATTCCATATCACATTAACATGTTTAAAGCAACATTATTCATTCTTTTTTTTCTCTCTTCCATGCTCCATAAGGCAAAGGAATGATTTAGAACGAATCTACACCACCACTATCCCACATAATATTATTTATTTCGTATTTTGTGGAATTATAACTCCTTATTCTCAACTATGAACACTTTGTCTTTTATGTACATATCCTATGTATCTTTTATTGCTTTTATGATTAGTTTTTAGGTATTGGGAAATATTTATTTATATTATACATTTTAATGTGATTTATGCTTGCATTAATATATTTAAGGTCACTAAAAAGCATATCTTAATCCTTGTTTGGATAAACCTCCAAGAACTAAGGGTTCTAAGCTATTAACCCTGGAATAAGATTAAGTCCCAGGTTTCAGTATGTTACAACATGGATATTGTATGTACACATCTACAATCTTAAGCATATCCACAACATAAGTATATCTACTATCTCTTAATTGCACTAAGCATCATCTTTCTGTAAAGATAACAAATAAGGGTTATCATCCAATGTGAAACGTCGTGTATAACCCTAAACAAATATACTACACAGCTGTATTACATCTTTTATTATTCCCTGAGAAATTTGAATCGTACCATTCAAAGTCCAACCAACCCCTGTGAAGGGATATTCAATTCCGTACAAGATCTAGGAGTGCCGATATCCTAAGATCTCTTCCCCTCAGCCAGTACGAATAAAAAGGCAGTGACATATCAGCCAAAGCTGCAACCACAATGACATATAGTCAAGCTGATAACCACTAGTCCGCCCTTGGTACAGGTCACGATACTAGAAACTAGGGTATAAAAACTCTCTAATCCGAGGTACAACCGCAGTTGTCCTCAATCACATTGTGTTACAATCATCGAGACACGACCGTAGCCATTCTCAATCACATCATATGTATGAAGCATGACCATAGACAACTTCCACAATCTGCATTGTGGATGACAAGGATATATCCTCAACCTGCCACCCCCACATACTCAATAATATGCGCTCTGAGTTTCCCTTAGAAATTCTTGATTCACCATCCAGAAAGTTATGAAACTAAAGATGGCTCTACGACACAGGGCACTACATGATTAGAGTTGCACTTGATTAGTTATGCCAATTGGGTAAATTAAGGCTGCATCAAACAAGTGGACATACAAACCCTAATTCACTTCTAGAAAGCATATAAATATCACAACATTGAAAGATATAAAACATGTGAAACATAATTTCTAATCTGATCATCACATGGTACTATTCACTTTCCATACATGAGACCATACTAGTCATCATACTATCACAAGATATAAATCCTTTTCACAATATCACAAGGTATCAACCCTTATCAACATAAGTGGATTACACCTCATTCAGGGCTCAACCATGCCCGAAGGTCATTAAGACCATCATACTATCACAAGATATGAACCATTTTCACAATATCACATGGTATCAACCCTTATCAACACAAGAGGATTACACCTCATTCAGGGCTCAACCATGCCCAAAGGTCATTAATACCATCATACTATTCCCTTTAAGATCATCATTTTCTTTCCATGCCTTGTAACACAGCTCAACAACATCACTTACATATAATACACCAGATCAGCACAATATTGCATTAATGAGCTAGGAGATATTCATAAACAATCATAGCAGGGTTATATTAACATTAAGAACATTCCTTTATCACATCAACATGCAAGGAATCTAGAAATGATTAACACTCAACATATTCATAATGCACATGTTTAGCATAAGAAAGTGTCAACCATGTGGTTATGATAACCACCAACTAATACATTAAGCTTATGATCATGTTAAGGAGGTTATTCCACCATCATTCCATCATATGCGAATGTTAAACATAAATACTCATCTTTATCTATTTGCATTAGAGTTAGGTTCAACATGATAAATTATATCAATGTTACTAATCAACACTTATACCCAAACCCTAACTCACAACATCCCCATTGGATCATGGATGCATAAGGTGAAGCATCACCATCACATTCCATACTATTCTCAAGTATGAACCCACACATAAATCAAGGTGTAACCATTGAGTTATAGCATACTAGGGTTTCAACAATAGTAACAGAGTACTCCATGATTGTATTAGTCATTCAAGGACTATTCATACCCAATTACCATCATTTAGTTAAATTAAAGCTAGGTATAACAAGCTATACTTCATTAGGATTACATATCAACACAATATGGTTATCACCCCTTCTATTCATATGAGTGAATAGGTAAGAATACCTTATTAAGGGTAACCCTCGATTTGTTCCATCATCATTCAACCCATATCACCATACTATAATGTCACCCATAACCATTGGATATTTAAAAGGTAAGACCATTGGTTGTTTTCATAAGTAAACACCTTGGATAAACCACCTATGAAGTCCTTGATTTGTGCTCTAGAAAGAGTCACCATATAACCCTAGACATCCATTGATTAACAACACAAAAAGTTCCATTGAGAGTAGGGTAAAACCCACAGTCGACTGTTCATTTAAAACAAGCCATCCATTGTCAACAAGTAAGCTCCTTAAGTTGATCATATAAAGGAAACCATCTAAATCACATTATTAGGACCAACATATTATATTAGCCATCATTCCACTTTATTGGAGGAATAAACATTAGATCTTGACCATTGGGTCAAGTTCATATGTTAAAACCATCGATTACAGTATAGGTCTGACCATTACATTAAGTGACCCAAGAAACCATTGGTCTAAGGCTTAATTGATGCTACAACTATATGACTAACTCACCATAGGTTGTAGAGACCTGATCCACCACCATTAGTAACCATTAAGTCACCATAGGTTGTTAGATCAACACTATATTCATTAATTAGCATCAAATATTAAGCTAATGTCATCATTGATTGATAACATCAGTAGGGCACTTAATCGTTGATCAATAAACTTATAATTGATCCAAAACCTGACCTAAGGGGGTGACCATAGGTTGTCACCATCATATGACACCTTTTATGACGACCATCAGTTGTCATGAAGACAACACCATAGGGTTGTTGGAATGGTACCATCATCAGGTCATGGGTTTATAGAAGAAATCAACTTAAAACCCTAAAATTGACCATTGGTTGATAGGTGCTTAACACCATAGGTTGTCAAACCAACCTGATACAAGTCATATTATTCCTTAGGAATAGCATACACATGATAAAAGGTTCATCTAAAACTGAAATCAGAAGAAGGAACATTATAAAAATCAAAATCCATGTCAAGCATAGCTTTTTAGTACATTATCATCTTTTTCGAGCAAGAACATGATCTAGAAAGCTCATGGTAAGAAATAAACGTGGATCAAGTTATAAAACTTGCCTCTAATGAGAATATGAAACCCCAAAAAAAATAAAACTCGAGCACGTATGGTATAAAATCCAAGAAAATCTATGAACTCGTCCATCTAGCACCTTTCTTCACCGAATGAGCAAACCCTAAGCATAAGGAGCAAGAAAGGTAGGTTTTTAGAGCTTTAAAGAAATTTATACCATGGAACATCAAGGTTACGACCCGGAGACAGGTAGGAGGAAGAATGAAAAATAAATAAACAGAGGAAAGAAGGGGATTCTTACTCTTTTAGGTCAAGATCACTAGAAGGAAGCTTTTTAAACCCAAAAAGGAAGTCAATTGCAACCCTAGATCCTTTTTCCAAGAAGGTCCCCACTTTCTTCTTCCTTGGACAGGAAAATTTGCAGAAGCACAGAGGGAAAATGAGGTTGGGAGAATGAGGGAAGTGGTGAAGAGAAAATGGCTCGTTTTGGTGCTTAGGGATAAATATATGAAACTTTAAGATAAATAAAAAGAAAAAGTTGAAGTTCTAGTATCTTTCCAAGTGTCCATGTACTTAAACCATTAAGAATATACAATCACACACACACAAGAAGCTCCCCCACCGTACATAGATACTTTCGTATCCCCAGTTTCTTGAATTTCCAAGCAAAACAAACAACTCATTAGTTGATAGCTACTAAAAGTAGCTCATCCATGAAGGGGTACACCCTAAAATACCCTTGGAGAAAACACCTTCAAACCAAGGTTTAAATAGGTTCCCCATGTCTCAAAAAGTTCAATAATGATGATATGATGTCCAAGGAACATAATGAAAGTGATAAATTGCAAAGAAAATCTCTCAATTGGGTAAATTGCAGAAAGTTCCAAAATGTGCATAAAATTGCATAACTTGCTCAAACAGTGTCCAAATTGGACCAAATTTGAAACTTAATCTTGTGATTTAAAATCATATCACAAGGTTATATTAGGGTTATAAGAATTCAATTATGATAATTAAGCTCATTCAACTCATTAAGCAAGTTTAAGGGCCTTACAACTATAAACCCCTAACATGGATTTTGCCCCCGAAATCCAATGTAAACAAAGATGGGTACTTCCTTTGCACCTCATACTGTTACCTTCACATAGTTACTTACATATCATGGTGATGTCACATCATTCATACATATCTCATCTTGGGTCAACACAAAAACCCCCACATAAGACGACATTTGCAAATATGGAACATAGAAACTTATTGTGCCACATGTACAAATATAATAGTAACTTCCAACTTTGGGACTCGATTTTAGTCTTGAACTATTCTATATGTTGTATCACGCATCACTCAGAGACCACACTCACTAGATCTTACCAAACATAGAACATCATGTATCTATTATCATATGCAACTTTACAATGTTTCATCTCTATGCTCCTTTAATGGTTGTTGTAACCGACAACTCAATCAACCATGTAGGCACCCCTAGTTTTCAAGAACTTATGAGGAATATGTTTTTAGAGGATTCTTCAATCATCTCAATGGTGGACTGAGCATCTATTTGGTTGAAGAATCATACACTTGTATATAACTGTGAACAAATATAACTTCCTAATTGACCTTGTTAGGGGTGGAGCAATGAAGTGTCTTCATCTTATCAGGATTTACACAACCTTCTTAGAAGACATATCATGATCCCATAAAGAAATTTAATCAACCCCATCTCACTCTTGTTCTACTTGTCTCATATATATTGTTGCTTCGGCAACCCTAAGGTTTTTGAAGAAATATTGATCATATTTTTGACCATATTTGAAATACTTTGACATGTCATCATTTAAAGCTTGATATAACTTGTATGACATGACTGGAACACTTTGTTCCTCCTATTCATAAATTCTATTTGTACATTTATTAGTCTAAAGGACATAACTCTAAACTCATCATGGCCATGTGAATTATGTCATCCAATATAACTCTTATGCATTGATATTTGATCATAGGTTTATCTTAAAGGAACACGATATCACATATCTATTGACCAAAAAACCATCTATCCTTGATAGTGTTCTTGCCCAACTATCACTTAACCATACACAACATTATAGAATCACTTTTTTCTTACAAACAACATTTAGAGGGTCATCATCACCTCTCTTTCTCTCTCTAAGGGAGAGAAATACTTGGAATGTTCATTTAATAAACATCTCCAACCTTCACATACTTCCCATACTATTAACACATCTTGGATACTAGGATTCATTACCTTGGTATCCACATCAATTGCTATAAGGAACTCACATCCTTATCTCATCTACTTTTACCAATATAACAAATATGAAGAAATATAAGAGGAATCCTCCTAATTATTGGAAGGCTCAAAAGAAAACTCATCACAAACTTTATTATCTTGGAACCATAATCCAAGCAACCTTAAGCTATAATAAGCTATCCACCCTCATGTTTACAACAAATCCACACATACCTAGTGGCAATGATCCACTTGAAAGTTGTGCCCTAGAAAGGAAAGAAACAAAGGGAAACATACTTCCCACATCATAGCAGCATTGTTCAGGGGTCGCTAGCAAAAAGGTAACCAATTCTATTTTAATTATGCGTATTACAACTTCTTATGTATCATTTTACCTTTTTCATTTTTGGTTCCTTGCCATTAGCATAGGAATCATCATGATTAACATATCTCATTACTCCTTCCTTGATATCTATTTATCACACTTGGGTATGTTCTCTTATTTTATTAGATTTTTCAACCACTTATCAATAGGTAAATACTCATATTCCACATTTGCTTTATTAAATAGGGATCGTCTCCCTTAATTTCTTTCACATGCCATGCTGATTTTTCATTAACACTTTCTTACACACATAGGTTGGTCTGAGATTAACTCAGGTTCCACCTTATTTCTTTGCCATTGTTCCCATTCATCTTCTCATTTTTTACTTGTTATAGGAGTTCTCTCTATCTTATGTGGATTTCATACCTTGATTCACTTTATAAGCATAGACTTATCTGTCTTTTACTTTATTATCTTCTTGAATCACATCTTAAAGAACTCCTCTTTTCCTGATTTGTATTCAAATTTAGATTTCATGGTGTTGTATCTCTCTCTTATATTTCCCAAACATTCAATTTTTGATAGATAATGATGCAATTCTCATCTTCTTTAAGGTAGGATTGAGATATTCACACCATGATTTCTTATTCGTTATGCTCTTTAGATTGTCTCAAAATTACTACTTGATCAGAGTAATCAGAAAGATAACAATCTAAGAGTTCCATACTTACCTTTCTTCAATAATTGAATACCTGGCCAGGGCATCCAAGTACTGAGATTAGGCAGTATGCACCATGTTTTTATGTCATATTACTAATTTTGACATCATCTTAGTCTTAAGTCCTAGTTTCCCTGTAGAATCAGTGAACCTAAAGCTCTGATACCAACTTGTGATAACTCATTCCACTAAACAAGATTACTCAAAACATAATGCACAATCAATCACTAATTAATCACATACCCAAAAATATGAGTAAACTAAAACTGATTTCAACGTTAGCACTCACTTTGAAACATTTGCATAAGAGCCCCACATATTTCTTATATCCATAATATGCCAAGAATTTGATACAATTGATCTATTACCTTAGCCACAACATATATACACATGATAACAATATTCATATATGCCACACAAACAAGCATTAACATGCTAACAAAAGTTCAATTTGTTTGAAACACCATATACAAACTATTCCTGCTTGGACATGAGAGTATAGGGACGAATCTAGGATACACTAAACATCTAATCAAGTTTCTCAAAGATTAATTACTATAGCTCCTCTTTGTTTCCACATGTTTGTTTTCGTCACTTCCGATTACAATAAAAAATGTGGCGAACCACAAGGGTGAGACCCATGTCCCAACAAGAGATATAAACTCCAACGACATTTATTGATTACAATATTTTTAAGTAATTTAACAGTTAAGCAGTTTAATCAAATATAACAAATAAGCTCAGCAGTACTGATGATTAACAAAATACATAAAGGACTGGATAATAACTATCATCCTTTATCTTGTTGACAATATAAGCAATTCAGTAGCATATGCATATCTAACATCATGAGCAAGTCTAATAACATAACACAACTAACAACATGAGCATGTCTAATTAGTTGAACATATCAACATCATAAGAAGAGCTAATAACATAAGATAGCTAGCATCATGATTATAATCAGCAGTAGTAGTATAGTTATCAACACAATCATGGCTATTGTATGTACGCATCTACAATCTTAAGCATATCCACAACAGAAGTATATCTACTATCTCTTAATTGCACTAAGCATCATCTTTATGTAAAGATAATAAATAAGGGTTATCATCCAATGTGAAATGTCATGTATAACCCTAAACAAATATGCTACACGACTGTATTACATCTTTTATTACACCCTGGGGAATTTGAATCGTACCATTCAAAGTCCAATCGACCCCTGTGAAGGGCTATTCGGTTCCGTACAAGTTCTAGGAGTGCCGATATCCTAAGATCTCTTCCCCTCGGCCAGTATTAGTAAAAAGGCAGTGACATAACAATCAAAGCTGCCACCACAATGACATATAGTCAAGTTGATAACCACTAGTCTGCCCTTGGTACATGTCACAGTACTAGAAACTAGGGTATACAAAACCCTCTACTCCGAGGTACAACCATAGTTATCCTCAATCACATCATGCTATAATCACCGAGACACGACCGCAGTCATTCTCAATCACATCATATGAATGAGGCATGACCATAGCCAACGTCCACAATCTGCATTCTGGATGACAAGGATATATCCTCAACCTACCGCCCCCACATACTCAATAGTGTGCGCTCTGAGTTTCCCTTAGGAATACTTATTTCATCATCCAGCAAGTTCTGACACGGAAGATGGCTCTACGACACAGGGCACTACATGATTAGAGTTGCACTTGATTAGTTATGCCAATTGGGTGAATTAAGGCTGCATCAAACAAGTGGACACACAAACCCTAATTCACTTCTAACAAGCACATAAATATCACAACTTTGAAAAGATATAAAATGTGTGAAACATAATTTCTCATCTCATCATCACTTGATACTATTCACTTGCCATTCATGAGACCACACTAGTCATCATACTATCACAAGATATAAATCCTTTTCACAATATCACAGGGTATCAACCCTTATCAACATAAGAGGATTACACCTCATTCAGGGCTCAACCATGCCCAAAGGTCATTAAGACCATCATACTATCACAAGATATAAATCATTTTCACAATATCACAGGGTATCAACCCTTATCAACACAAGAGGATTACACCTCATTTAGGGCTCAACCATGCCTAAAGGTCATTAAGACCATCATACTATTCCTTTCAAGATCATCATTATCTTTCCATGCCTTGTAATAAGGCTCAACAACATCACTTACATATAATACACCAGATCAACACAATATTGCATTAATTAGCTAGGAGATATTCATAAACAATCATAACAGAGTTATATTAACATTAAGAACATTCCTTTATTACATCAACATGCAAGGAATCTAGATATGATTAACACTCATCATATTCATAATGCACATGTTTAGCAAAAGAAAGTATCAACCATGTGGCTATGATAACCACCAATTAACACATTAAGGTTATGATCATGTCAAGGAGGTTATTCTACCATCATTCCATCATATAAGAATGTTAAACATGAATACTCATCTTTATCTATTTGCATTAGATTTAGGTTCAACATGATAAATTATATCAATGTTACTAATCAACAATTATACCCAAACCCTAACTCACGACATCCCCATTGGATCATAGATGCATAAGGTGAAGCATCACCATCACATTCCATACTATTCTCAAGTATGAACCCACACATAAATCAAGGTGTAACCATCAGGTTATAGCATACTAGGGTTTCAACAACAGTAACAAAGTACTCCATGATTGTATTAGTCATTCAAGGACTATTCATACCCAATTACCATCATTTAGTTAAATTAAAGCTAGGTATAACAAGCTATACTTCATTAGGGTTACATATCAACACAATATGGTTATCATCCCTTCTATTCATATGAGTGAATAGGTAAGACTACCTTATTAAGGGCAACCCTCCATTTTTTTTTATCATCATTCAACCCATATCATCATACCACAATGTCACCCATAACCATTGGATGTTTAAAAGGTAAGACCATTGGTTGTTTACATAAGTAAACACCTTGGATAAACCACATATGAAGTCCTTGATTTTTTCTCTATAAAGAGTCACCATCTAACCCTAGATATCCATTTATTAACAACACAAAAAGTTCCATTGAGAGTACGGTAAACCCACAATCGACTGTTCATTTAAAACAAGCCATCCATAGTCAACAAGTAAGCTCCTTAAGTTTATCATATAAAGGAAACCATCTAAATCACATTAATAGGACCAACATATTACATTATCCATCATTCCACTTTATTGAGGGAATAAACATTAGATCTTGAACATTTGGTCAAGTTCATAGGTTAAAACGATCAATTACAATATAGGTCGAATCATTGCATCAAGTGACCCAAGAAACCATTGGTCTAAGGCTTAATTAATGCTACAAATATATGATTAACTCAACATAGGTTGTAGAGACCTGATACACCATCATTAGTGACCATTAAGTCACCATAGGTTGTTAGATCAACACTATATTCATTTATTAGCATCAAATATTAAGCTAATGTCATCATTGATTGATAACATCAGTAGGGTACTTAATCGTTGATCATTAAACTTATAATTGATCCAAAACCTGACCTAAGGGGGTGACCATAGGTTGTCACAATCATATGACACCTTTGATCATGACCATCAGTTGTCATGAAGACAAAACCATAGGGTTGTTGCAATGGTACCATCATCGGGTCATGAGTTTATAGAAGAAATCAGCTGAAAACCGTAAAATTGACCATTGGTTGATAGGTGCTTAGCACCATAGGTTGTCAAACCAACCTGATACAAGTCATATTGTACCTTAGGAATAACGTACAAATGATCACAGGTTCATCTAAAACTGAAATCAGAACAGGGAACATTATAAAATCGAAATCCAAGTCAAGCATAGCTTTTTAGTGCATGGATCATCATTTTCAAGCAAGAACATGATCTAGAAAGCTTATGGTAAGCAATAAACGTGGAGCAAGTTATAAAAGTTGCATATAATGAGAAGATGAAACCCCACAAAGAATAAAACTTAATCAGGTAGGGTAGAAAATCCAAGAAAAATCTATTATCTCGTCCATCTAGCACCTTTCTTCACCAAATGAGCAAACCCTAAGCATAAGGAGCAAGAAAGGTAGGGTTTTAGAGCTTTAGAGCAATTTATATCATAGAGCAGAAAGGTTCCGACCTGGAGAAAGGTAGGAGGAAGGATAAAAAAGAAATAAACGGAGGAAAGAAGGGGATTCTTACTCTTTTAGGTCAAGATCACTAGAAGGAAGCTTTTTAAACCCAAAAAGGAAGTCAATTGCAACCCTAGATCCTTTTTTCCAAGAAGGTCCCCACTTTCTTCTTCCTTGGAAAGGAAAATTCATAGCATCACAGAGGGAGAACAATGTTGGGAGAAGGAGGGACGTGGTGAAGAGAAAATGGCTCGTTTTGGTGGTTAGGGATAAGTATATGAAACTTTAAGATAAAGAAAAAGAAAAAGAAAAAGTTGAAGTTCTAGTATCTTTCCAAGTGTCCATGTACTTAAACCATTAAGAATAAACAATCACACACACAAAAGAAGCTCCCCCACCGTACATAGATACATTCGTATCCCCAGTTTCTTGAATTTCCAAGCAAAACAAACAACTCATTAATTGATAGCTACTAAAAGTAGCTCATCCATGAAGGGGTACACCCTAAAATACCCTTGGAGAAAACACCTTCAAACCAAGGTTTAAATAGGTTCCCCATGTCTCAACAAGTTCAATAATGATGATATAATGTCCAAGGAACATAATGAAAGTGATAAGTTGCAAAGAAAACCTCTCAATTGGGTAAATTGCAGAAAAGTCCAAAATATACATAAAATTGCATAACTTGCTCAAATGGTGTCCAAATTGGACCAAATTTGAAACTTAAGCTTGTATTATGATTTAAAAGCATATCACAAGGTTATATTAGGGTTATAAGAATTCAATTATGATAATTAAGCTCATTCAACGCATTAAGCAAGTTTAGGGGCCTTACAACAATACAAGATCACATTTTTAAATAGAAGTCACGAACAACTCTTTATTGATTTATCATCCTTATCCATACAATATGCATAAAGCAAAATGTTTCTATTATTGGCATAATGAAATAGTATTTCAACTAAAACTATTACACGACCAATGGGTTAAGATAATTTCTAATTGTAGACTGAAGTTGCAACATCTCTTTCTTCATCACAGTCCATCCTCACCCTTTCATAAAGGCTTTACTTCTTATCAAATCCCGCACATCAATATATGTCAGATCTACATTTGGTATCACATACCAAGATGAAGAAGTAGCTAAATGTATCTTATAACATTTATACCTAAAATAGAGGTCTCTACCCCTTCCTTCTTCTTCTTTGAAACCTCTAGGAAGAGATGCAATTCTTTTTCCAGTGTCCAGGCTGGTGACAATTGCCTCCCTTTTCCTCAAGATCTAAAGACTTGGGCTTCTGGCCAGCTTTAGAGATATTCTTAGATTTTCCTTTGCCTTTGTACTTTCCCTTTGTCTTGTTGATCATCATCAATGACTTGGGCTTGTCTTTATTCATTTATGCCTCAACTACTCTCAACATGTCAAGTAACTTTGTCAACGACTTGTCAAAGTCATTCATGTTTTAGTTCATGACAAACTGACTGTATGATTATGACAGAGACTGCATAATTAAATATGTGGCCAACTCTTGACCTAAGGGATATCCCAGTCTAGAAAGGTTCTCCACATACCCAATTACCTTGAGCACATGAGGACCTACTGGATCTCCTTCTACCATCTTATTTTTGAATAGTGCCTTAGAGACATCATGTCTCTCATGTCTTGCCTAATCTTGGAACATGTTCTTAAGATATGTGACCATCTCAATAACATCTGTGTTCTCATGTTCTCTCTGCAACTCATAGTTTATATAACATAACATCAAACACTTGACATCAATGACATCTTGAGTATGCTTCGTATAAGTATCCCTATCGGCCTTAGATACATTTGGAAGATGTTCTTCTGGCTCTATTGTTTCCATGACACTTGCGCTCCTATGTGAGAACAACTCTCAATGTCCTAAACTAGTCATGGAGGTTATTCCCATTTAACTTATTCTTCTCAAGGACTGATCGCAAAGAAAATGTGTTGTTGTGTGTTTCCATTTCATTCTATAAGAGAAATTTGCAAAAAAGACTCATTTTTTATTTGATTTGATTTGTATAAAATTTTATGATGTTTATTAGGTCTTTAAATTAACTATCTCTCTCATTATTTTGTTCAAATTGATAACCCTCATTATCAATTCTGAAAATTGCAGTGCACCAAACTTCTAATGAGTCAATATCCAAAATAATTCAATTATTACCCGACCAACTCCAGTGTCCATAATGAATCATTAAGGTAGTCAATGTTTCCCAATTACATCTTAGGAAATTCTTAGATAGATGATATGCAAAACTCTTTGCCATGGTCACGTGCATGCCTCTAGTGCTTAATCTCACTAAGGACACTTACCTAAGCCTGACCCAAAAGCCAACATGATAATAATGCACCCCGCTTGGTAGGCCCACATTATTACCATCACACTTCTACGAGATAGATAACCTACCACCCTTGGGGTTCCCACACTTAGTCGATAAAGCTTTTCATGTGTGCTGCTAATGGAAAGCATCTTAGACTTAATATGTTTGATTTATGGATTATATATATATATGTATATATATAGATATACATTATCCAATCACCACATATACATAGTACATATCATATAAATGATGTATCCCACAACATAAACATGCAATACAAAACATTAGCGATGGTCATTGTTACAACCCCATTTTTTTTCAAAACATGTAATGAGATTGTAAATCTCTTTTTAAAGATAAATGAAATCCATGATTGATTTGAATGAATTTCGTGTATGATAGCCTTGTGTGTTTTCTTAATGGGCCTTATTGGCCATTGAGCCCAATTGAAGGAAAAAGAAAAAGAAATGAAAAAGGAATTCAATTGGATAAAAGAAGACATAAGAGAATAAATAAAATAAGAACAAAAGACTAAGGAATAATTTCCAAAAATAGAATTTCGAGTTATTAGGGTTCCTTCGGGTTTAAGGAACTCAAGATAATAAATTATTGGTAAAGGAAATAGAAAAGATGTGGAAAATATGAATAATTAGATGATAACTTGCAATCAAAGAAAAGGGATCGTTTCCTTTAGATATTAATCCCAATTTTTGTAGGATGGAAGATAAAAGTATGAACAAGGTTCCCTCAAAATTTGAATTAAAAAGGAACTACGAATTCGGAGTTATGGTTTTTCCAAGTTATAATTGAATTTGGAATATAATTCGAAATAATAGGAAATTTGTTTCCTTTTGATCAAACGCGTGTCATGGGGACCCTTGGATTTAGATCCAATGGGACATGCTCATCGTATAAGTCCCAGTGGGACAAGGACTTCAGCCATGATAGGGGAAATTTCTTCCCTTGATTCTGACCACCCTGATGCATGTGCATACCTGGAGAGTTTCCCATCGAGTTTGGGAGGAAGAGAGGAAGCTTCCCGACCCTGGTTTGTTGGGGTTTTAACCTAAACTCACGAAATGCCCAATTGGGCTAGAACTCAGGTTGCAATAAGGATTGGGAATCCTCATAGGGACCTCCCATGGACTATATAAAGGGGACCCCTCGATCCCTCACATCATTGTGATCACGAACGACTGTTCCCGAAGTTCTATCTCTCTCCTTTGCTCCATTGAACTTGCTTCGGTGAAGACTCCACCGTGGCACCGCCACATTGCTCAAGTAAGGATTAGGAAGGGGATGACACACAGTCACCATTCGATCGAGGATCATGGTGGTCTCTCACGGGATCCAAAGACCCTGAAGCGACGCACCTTATTAGACGCGTGAGTGGGGGTGATCGACGCAGATCGTATGATCAGCAGACCATCGTGGACCTGTGTAGAATCCAACGGACCGGGCCTTGGGGGCATGCACACATCAAAGTCAGTGGGAATGTTTGATGCAGAATGTCTGATCCAGAGGAGACCCATTGGTGCATCGATCCAACGATCAACAGAATTTTGGTAATTTCGCTCTCTGACCAAATAATCCAAAAAAATGTTTTCTTTGCAAAATTCATAGAAAATACTAGGAGTGTCTAATGGAAAAACTTTATACATGAAAGTGGTGTAGAAAAATATGAGGAATCTGATAAAAATACTTTGAGAACCTGGTTATACTCTGTATTACAAAGGTACCTTAATTTGCTAGTAAAATGTATTAAAAGTTGAAGAGACACCCTAATTGAATATAAAGGGTGTATTTTGGTGAATTAATAGGTCAAATTGATAATCTATACCCTGTTAATGATAAATATGGTTTGTTTATCCGTTTTGAATGCAAGGTTGCCTAATTTAGAGTTGTAATCCATAAAAGAAGGATAATCTATATGGAAACCCTAATTTGGGATGAAAGGAGAGAAAAATCATTTTTATTCGGATTAAGGAAATAAGATGCTTAATAAAGATCCCAAACTTGTTAAGGGTACTAAAATGATAAATTAAGGGTCTTATGTAGTTTTGATAAATTAAAAATCATAATGTTGAAAGAGGAGGTAAAACCCTAATTCCCAAGGAAACCCTAAAATTGGAATTGAAATCCTAAGTAATGTGATGAAATTGGATAAATATTAATAAAAGGAAATTGGTAATTTTATTTCAGGATTTCTATTCATCATTGCTTGCTTGATCAGGTTTCCCTGCATATTTGATTCTGTCCTGAAATCTGCAATCAAAGGTATGTGGTTACGCTTATGAATACCCGCTCTAGTTTCGCGGCGATTCCTGAACGTTTTATCAGTTGCTTGAAAAATAACGGTTGGATGTCTATTTATTTCATGTAACTATAAAGTGACTATGATTATCACCATAAATATACATATAATTGGCTAGATCCGGGTCCACCTCTGTTGCTTTGAAAAGGCTAAAAAAGGGGTAATCCTAGAGCAAGGTCTAGGTTACCGTGAGTTAGAAACTGGGCTACCCAAGTGTAGTGCCATGAGACACTTTACCATGAGTTAAGGAGTGGTCTACCTATGGGTAGTTCCTTGTGACTCAACCCTAGAAACTAGTTCACCGGATAGGTGGATCATGAGGGGTTTAATGGGGATCTACCATAAGGAAGGTAGTATCCAGGTCCACTGCAGGGACAACACAGAGGATAGGGTACTCATGGATCGCAGAGTTATATTTAAAATGTAATCTTGGTTGTTAAATGGTTAATTGAATGATTAAGTTGTTAACATATTTGCATGATTATTGTTTACCCCACATACCAGCTTTGGCTGACCGATGTTTTGTTTGTCGGCGATTTAGGTACAAAATCCCAAAAAGGACAAATAGTAAAGTGGCACTTTGTGAATTCACAAATTAAAGAACAAGGAGGTTTTAGTTAGATTAGTTCAATTGTGGATAGAGATTTAAAAATTCCAACTTTTCATAGGAATGCAAAATTTTATTTATTATAGCTTTTCAGTATAGATAGATGAAATTTAATAATTGTTCTTGGTTAATTGTCGAACCTTTGATCCGAAAATTATGGGTGCAGCTTCGACCTCTCGGTCTCCCTTAATTGGGGGTTACCGGAAGGTGGGGTCATAACATTTGGTATCAGAGCTAAGGTTCCTCATTTAACCATTAATAATTATTAAATTTTACAAACTGCATAGAACTAAAGGGAGTTATTAGAGGATTATCCGAAAGACAGAGGTGTCTAGAAAAGGATCACGACCAAGGGCTGGCAATATTTTCCTCCGCACCGCTAGTCAGAATACGAGGACTCCCAAATATGTGTGACTGCCTGGCTAAAGTCTTAGGGTATGATTCGAAATAAGATACCTTTAGGACTCTCTCATCTTATTCATCCCTTCTCATCACCTATTCTGTTAAGGCTTTAAGAGTAGGATTTTCTCTCTCTCCTCCACACTCAGGTGGTATGGGCAAGTAAGTTAAGGGCTTAAGGATCCTCCATCAAATTAATAAAACATATGTAATGAGATATCAGTTGACATAAGTATAACTAGTTTAAATGATAAACTAAATGATTATTTGTTATGCTTATGTAGATGGCTCGTACAAAAACGGTTGCTATTCCTGAGGGCTCTGGGAACCTAGCTAGGAGTGGTTGGCCTCCCCGTAAGGGAAAGGAGTCTTCTGAAAAGAGAAAGAGGAACCATGATGGTGGATCCTCTAAGAAGAGGAAGAGACCCGGAGAAACCACTCATGAGGTCCCTAACCCTAACTCGATACCATTTAGCAACCTGGACCAAGAAGAGGACCAAGGATAGGAGGAGCAACATGTGTACGAGGAAGTAGCCAAGATGGAAGAGGACCAAGTTGGTGGTCCAGAACCAACCATGATGATCCACACCCCTGATACCTTGTGGATGGAGCAACAGAGGAAGCCGACAGAGGCTATTAATGCTTTGGCCCTTCATGACTTAGCTAGAGCTGAGAATGGTGAGCCATATCCTGTTCGTCCCCGTGTAGGAGCCACCATCCTAGACTTTGTCAAGTTGAACATAGAAAAGTTCTGGGGAGAAGATAAGACTGAGGTAGTTGACAAGGCGGAAGCCTGGGTGCTTGCAATTGAGAATGGATTCTGTATGCTTGAGGTACAGTCGAATAAGAAGGTCATGTTTGCTACTCATCTCCTAGAAGGAGCAGCTAAGATATGGTGGGAGACACACATCACATGCCGAGATCTGACTGAGGAACCAATGGCATGGGCTGATTTCAAGACCATCTTCACTGCCAGATTCATCCCTGTTGCAGTTAAGAAGGAAAAGGAAAGGGAATTCACAAACATGACTCAAGGAAATTCCTCTGTGGCAGACTTTGGGCGAAAGTTTCGGATCCTAGAATGTTTTGGGTATAAGATGGATGAGGAAAGAAGGGTGGATCACTTCATAGAGTGTCTTCACCCTTCCATCAAGCCTCATGTGATGGCAAGCAAACATAAAACCTTCGCAGAAGCTTACAACACTGCCTTAGACAAGGAAAGGACTGTGATGCCTACCTAGCTTCCATTCAAGGGGTATTTGGGTTTCACTGAAGGAGCCCAAGGCCAGAGAAACAACCACAAGAAGGGTCAAGGACATCCTCAAGCTAAGAAAGACATGGAGGAAAAGGGAGACCTCATCAAGAGAACAATCGACCTCCTTGCCGCACTTACAGAAAGGGGCACGTCGGTGAGTGCCGCTACAAGAAGATGACATGCTATCGATGCCACCAAGAGGGACATATCCAAGCTGCTTGCCCTCTGTCAGAACCAAGAGGACCAGGTCCAGTGGCAACCCCACCAGTAGCAGCCCCACCTATAGCTGTGGCCCCACCTACTGGAGAAAGAAGACAAGCTCGAGTTTTTGCTATTGACAATGAAGAAGCTCAAGCTAATGCTAATCGGTTGATTGAGGGTAATAACCCTTAGAATTTTCTCTCATGTTTTAAAAAGCTAAGCATGTAATGGTCTAATGTATGGTGAAAAATGATGTAGGCATGCTTGAAGTCATGGGACATAATGTAAAAGCTTTATTCGACTCTGGATATACTAATACTTTCATTTCGAGAAATCTTGCAACTATGCTTTGTTTAGATATCAAGGATTTAGGGTATGTCTTAGATGTTAAAACCCCGAGTGGTTGAATCTTTACTTCTCTTTTGAAAACTCCGGTGATACCTATGAAATATCGAGATCATGAGTTTCCTACAGACTTTATCCTTCTTGACATGAATGATTTTGATGTAATCATTTGTATGGATTGGCTTTATACTTATAGGGCCCTTATTGACTGTAGGGAAAAGAAAGTGATCATTAAGGAACCAGGTCACCCACCTTTTGTCATTAAAGGTAGGAAAGATGCTACCACCAGCCTGTATGTGTCATCCTTGAGGGAAGAACGGATGATGAGAAAAGGATGTCAAGCTTTCCTAGCAGTTGTTACCGAGCCAGAACCCAAGGTGCAACCCTTAGAGGAAATAAAGGTAGTAAAGAGCTATGCAGATGTTTTTCCGGATGATCTACTTGGGATTCCTCCTGAGAGAGAGGTGGATTTTTCCATAGAGCTAGCTCCAGGGACAAGCCCTATTTCATGAGCACCTTATAGAATGGCCCCTGCGGAGTTGCTCGAGTTGAAGAAACAGTTGCAGGAATTTCTAGACAAGGATTTTATCCACCCTAGCACATCACCATGGGGAGCCCCAGTTCTTTTTGTAAAGAAAAAGGATGGCTCACTCCGTATGTGTATAGACTATTAGATGATCAACTAGGCTACCATTAAGAACAAATACCCTTTACCCCGAATAGATGACCTGTTTGACCAGTTGAAGTCTGCTTGAGTCTTTTCCAAAATTGACTTGAGATCGGGTTACCACCAGTTGAGAGTGAAGAGTGAGAATATTCCGAAAATAGCTTTTTGAACATGTTATGGCCATTATGAGTTTGTGGTTATGCCTTTTGGGTTGTCCAATGCACCCAGTGTGTTCAGGAACCTTATGAATAGTGTGTTTCAACCCTTCCTTGACTCATTTGTCATAGTGTTCATAGATGACATATTAGTTTATTCTGATGACTTAGATCAACACCAAGACCACCTAAGTAAAGTCCTTGATATCTTGAGAAAGCAGAAGTTCTATAGGAAATTCTCAAAATGTGAGTTTTGGATAGACCGAGTCATGTTCCTTGGATATATCATCTCAGGAGGAACAATTTCCGTAGATCCAGCTAAAGTGTCGACAGTTCGAGATTGGCCTACACCGAAGAATCCCTCTAAAATATGAAGCTTCTTGGGGTTAGCAGGATACTATCGGCGTTTCATTGTGGATTTCTCAAAGATTGCCTTGCCTTTGACCATGTTGACTCGGAAGGATGTGAAGTTGGTGTGGTCCGATGTTTGTGAGGCTCATTTTTAGGAGCTGAAGGAGAAGCTGACCACTGCACCAGTTTTGACTCTACCATCAAGCTATGAGGGTTTTATGATCATAATCGATGCATCCAAAATGGGACTTGGCTGTGTGTTAGAATAGAATCGACATGTGGTTGCATATGCTTCCCGACAACTCAAGCCCAATGAGGTGAATTACCCAACACATGACTTAGAGCTGGCTGCTATCATCCATGCGTTGAAGATTTGGCGGCATTATTTGTATGGTGCTACTTTTGAGATCTTCACCGATCATAAGAGTCTGAAGTACTTTCTGACACAGAAAGACTTAAACCTACAACAACGACGATGGATGGAGTACATGAAGGATTACGACTTCACCATTGCCTATCATCTAGGGAAGGCGAATGTCGTAGCAGATGCTTTGAGTAGGAAACCGCTTAAGTGTGCAATAGTTTTGTCCAGTCAATGGAAGAGTTTGGAAGAGCTTATAGAATGGTCTCCTCAACCATTAGATGATCGAATTTGATTGGCCAATATCCAGATATAGTCTGACTTGTTAGGTGAGATCATGGTAGCATAGTTGGCCAATGGGGAACTTGACAAGATAAAAAGCTTGATGCAGAAGCCTCAAACCCGTCTTACTTTGGGAATAGACGGAGGGATCGGGTTTGAGAATCATATATGGGTCCCTAAAGATTAACCGTTGAAGGAACAAATCCTCCAAGAGGCTCATGGTTCTAAGTACACGATACACCCAGGAACTACCAAGATGTTTAAGGACATGCAGAGATTTTTCTGGTGGTCAGGAATGAAGAGAGACATTGCAGCTTATGTGGCCAGTTGTCTTACGTGCCAAATGGTGAAGGCTGAACACCAACGACCTGGTGGACTTTTACAGTCTATGGAGATTCCAGAATGGAAATGGAACAGATCACCATGGATTTTGTGGTGGGTTTACCCTGGACCAAGAAAGGTCATGATGCGATATGGGTTGTGGTGGACCGCCTTACCAAGTCAACACACTTCCTTTCCCTGAAGACCACCGCCAAGGTGACAGACTTAGCTGAGTTGTACATCCGAGAGATAGTGCGTTTACATGGCGTACCAGGTTCCATCATCTCCGATAGAGATCCGAGGTTTACTTCCAAACTATGGAAGCAAGTTCAAGAGGAACTTGGTACAAGGTTAAAGTTCAGTACTGCTTATCACCCTAAGACAGATGGACAGTCAGAAAGGACAATCCAAACCTTAGAGGATCTATTGAGATCTTGTGTGCTCGATTAGGGTGGATCTTGGGAGCAGTACTTACCTTTAGCTGAGTTTGCTTATAATAATAGTTACCAAGCCAGTATCAGGATGTCTCCATATGAAGCTCTATATGGGAGACCGTGTCGGTCACCACTTCACTGGGATGATGTTGGTGAAAGGACCTTGTTGAGGTCAGAGGAACTCCAAGTGTATGCTGATAAAGTTGCTCTGATTAGGCAAAGGGTAAAGAGAGCCCATGATTGACAAAAGTCATATGCTGATGCAAAGAGGACTGATGTGCATTTCTCTATAGGAGAACAAGTTTTTCTAAAAATCTGACCGCTCTGAGTTATAGCTAAGAATAGAGGAAAGTTGAGTCCCCAATATGTGGGTCCGTTTGAAGTGTTAGAACGGATTGGTGAAGTAACTAATCATTTGGTGTTACCCCCTAAATATAGTATGATGCATGATGTGTTTCACGTGTCCCATCTGAAGTGATATTTGCAAGATCTGAGCCATGTGTTGAACATTGAACCTATTGAGCTTCAAGGAAAGCTGCCTTATCCTGAGTAGACTTAGCAGATTCTAGATACCAAGGTAAAAGAGCTCATAAATAAGAATATAGAGATGGTAAAGGTTCTTTGGGAGCACCATGGAGAGGATGAGGCCACATGGGAGCTGAAGACGGACATGGAAAAAACATATCTTAATCTGTTTGTTTGATTGTTGAATTTTGAGGGCAAAATTCCTATAAGGAGGGGAGGATGTTACAACCCCATTTTTTTTCAAAACATGTAATGCGATTGTAAATCTCTTTTTAAAGATAAATGAAATCCATAATTGATTTGATGAGTTGATTTGAATGAATTTCATGTATGATAGCCTTGTGTGTTTTCTTAATGGGCCTTATTGGCCATTGAGCCCAATTGAAGGAAAAAGAAAAAGAAATGAAAAAGGAATTCAATTGGATAAAATAATACATAAGAGAATAAATAAAATAAGAACAAAAGACTAAGGTATAATTTCCAAAAATATAATTTCGAGTTATTAGGGTTCCTTGGGGTTCAAGGAACTCATGATAATAAATTAATGGTAAAGGAAATAGAAAAGATGTGGAAAATATGAATAATTAGATGATAACTTGCAATCAAATAAAAGGGATCGTTTCCTTTAGATAATAATCTCAATTTTTGTAATATGGAAGATAAAAGTATGAAAAAGGTTCCCTCAAAATTTTAATTAAAAAGGAACTACGAATTGGGAGTTATGGTTTTTCCAAGTTATCATTGAATTTGGAATATAATTCGAAATAATAGGAAATTTGTTTCCTTTTGATCAAACGCGTGTCATGGGAACCCTTGGATTTAGATCCAACGGGCGCTGCTCGTTGTCTAAGTCCCAATGGGTCAAGGAATTCGGCCGTGATAGGGGAAATTTCTTCCCTTGATTCTGACCACCCTGATGCATGTGCATACCTGGAGAGTTTCCCATCGAGTTTGGGAGGAAGAGAGGAAGCTTCCCGACCCTGGTTTGTTGGGGTTTTAACCTAAACTCGCAAAATGCCCAATTGGGCTAGAAATCAGGTTGCGACGAGGATTGGGAATCCTCATAGGGACCTCCCATGGCCTATATAAAGGGGACCCCTAGATCCCTCACATCATTGCAATCACGAATGGCTGTTCCCAAAGTTCTATCTCTCTCTCCTTTTCTCCATTGAACTTGCTCCGGTGAAGACTCCGCCACGGCGCCGCCGCATTGACCAAGTAAGGATTAGGAAGGGGACGACACACAGTCACCATTTGATCGAGGATCACGGTGGTCTCTCACGGGATCCAATGACCCTGAAGCGATGCACCTTATTAGACACGTGAGTGGGGGCGATCGACGCAGATCGTCTGATCAGCGGACCATCGTGGACCCGTGTAGAATCCAACAGACCGGGCCTTGGGGGCACGTGCATATCAGAGTCAGTGGGAACGTTTGACACAGAGTGTCCGATCCAGAGGAGGCCCATTGGCGCATCAATCCAACGATCAACACAATTTTGGTAATTTCGCTCTCTGACCAAATAATCCAGAAAAATGGTTTTCTTTGCAAAATTCATAGAAATTACTAGGAGTGTCTAATGGGAAAACTTTATACATGAAAGTTGTGTAGAAAAATACGAGGAATCTGATAAAAATACTTTGACAACCTGGTTCTACTCCGTATTACAAAAGTACCTTAATTTTCTAGTAAAATGTATTAAAAGTTGATGAGAAACCCTAATTGAATATAAAGGGTGTATTTTGGTGAATTAATGGGTCAAATTGATAATATTTACCCTGTTAATGATAAAGATGGTTTGTTTATCCGTTTTGAATGCAAGGTTGCCTAATTTAGAGTTGTAATCCATAAAAGAAGGATAATCTATATGGAAACCCTAATTTGGGATAAAAGGAGAGAAAAATCATTTTTATTCGGATTAAGGAAATAAGATGCTTGATAAAGATCCTAAACTTGTTAAGGGTACTAAAATGAGAAATTAAGGGTATTATGTAGTTTTGATAAATTAAAAATCATAATGTTGAAAGAGGAGGTAAAAACCCTAATTCCCAAGGAAACCCTAAAATTGGAATTGAAATCCTAAGTAATGTGATGAAATTGGATAAATATTAATAAAAGGAAATTGGTACTTTTATTTCAAGATTTATATTCATCATTTCTTGTTGATCATGTTTCCATGCATATTTGATTCTGTCCTGAAATCTGCAATCAAAGGTATGTGGTTATGCTTATGAATACCCGCTCTAGTTTCGCGGCGATTCCCGAACATTTTATTAGTTGCTTGAAAAATAAATGTTGGTTGTCTATTTATTTCATGCAACTATAAAGTGACTATGATTATAACCATAAATATACATATAACTGGCTAGATCCTGGTCCTCCTCTGTTGCTTTGAAAAGGCTAAAAAAGGGGTAATCCTAGAGCAAGGTCTAGGTTACCGTGAGTTAGAAACTGGGCTACCCACATGTAGTGCCATGAGACTCTTTAGCATACCATGAGTTAAGGAGTGGTCTACCTATGGGTAGTTCCATTTGACTCAACCCTAGAAACTGGTTCACTGGATAGGTGGATCATGAGCGGTTTAATGGGGATCTACCATAAGGAAGGTAGTATCCATGTCCACTGTAGGGACATCATAGAGGATAGGGTACTCATGGATCACAAAGTTATCTTTAAAACATAATCTTTGTTGTTAAATTATTAATTGAATGATTACGTTGTTAACATATTTGCATGATTATTGTTTCCCCCACATACCAGCTTTGGCTGATCGATGTTTTGTTTGTCAGCAATTTAGGTACAAAATCCCAAAAAGGACAAATAGTAAAGTGGCACTTTGTGAATTCACAAATTAAAGAACAAGGAGGTTTTAGTTAGATTAGTTCAATTATGGATAGATATTTAGAAATTCCAACTTTTCAAAGGGATGCAAAATTTTATTTATTACATCTTTTCAATATAGATTGATGAAATTTAATAATTGTTCTTGGTTAATTGTCAAACCTTTGATCCAGAAATTATGGGTGCGGCTTCGACCTCTCGGTCTCCCTTAATTGGGGGTTACCGGAAGGTGGGGTCGTAATAGTCATGGCCACATCTATTGCAATTCCTTATAGCCACAATGAATTACTACCACCTAGATCTACATCATATGGAAGAACTTGTTGTTGGTGTAGATCTGTGCTTACCAATCTGGGTTGACTAGTTCAACCCTTGAACTGGTCGACTTGCCTCTTGGCCAGTCGATTGGTCGTATGAAATGATTGCATGGCCTCCAATCCGACTAATGTCTGGACACCTCCAAATGATTGGTTAGGTCCACCATCTGGTCGGTTCACTCCTCCTACGGTCTGCCCTCCTCAATCCTCTAGTTGGTCGACTCATCATGTGAAATGACTGACTTGGCCAATGCTGATCGTAATCATTGTCATTGCAAGAAATGAAACTATCCTATTTCTATTAAACTTACTACATGATAATGATAAAAATCAAGTTACATTTGAGGGAAATAAAGGTATGAAAGAATAATAATTTTACATTGGGAATAAAAAGGTAGATGCTCAATATGCAAACCATATATAATAGTAATAAAAGGAACCATTCAACCACACACATATAAATGGGTTATTGGCCATAACCATGTTACACATCCACCATCAAAACTTGCTTTTAGGATGACATGTGTAAATTGCATATATATATAATTTTGGGATCATATGCGGTCTTTAATCAGATATGCTCATTAATCAGTTTAAGTATTCACATCATATGTAATAAATAAACAATAAAAACCAAAAATCTGATCATACCGATTATCCCAAAACATACTAAATTTATGTGGATCTAATATCAATGTTGGGAAATATTGTGAAAGATCAGACAACAGAAACAAAAGTTTATGTCCATATTCCCCTTGAACCAATGAATTGTGTCAACAACTATGTAATGGAAAGGATGGTTTAACAAGGTCATACTTAGTCTTGGAGCAAGTCCAATGACTATTCCTCATTGTAGTTGTGCAACTTTCTTCTAGTTTCACTCAAACAACGTCTGCAACAGCTCCCAATCTCCACCATGGACAACAAGCTGACGTTGTCCTCATAGCAGTAGAAAACAATCTCCTTGCCTCTATAGTAGTCCACACGGACCACCTAGAACTCATGTCGTTCTACTAGAATAGACAGGAAGGAATTGTCCCTCTAGTTGGTGTACTTGTCACCAACTTTCTCTCCCACAATTGTTCTCCCTTTCTATCCCTCCCATTATCGGGTAGGACTTGCTCAAGCTTTCTATTAGTTACTACAACCAGAGAGGACAAAACTTATCAGAGGCAGTTGAGTTGTGTCTGAGAATCCCCCAATACCCCTCTATTTATAGGAGGGACATGGTTAAGGTTTCTAGTCTGAGTAAGGGTGGAAGGAACCATAATTTCACAAAAAAATCACAACATGTGATAGGAGAAACGGTCAATTCTCTAGGTGAACCAATTGGTTGGTATTAAAGTCGATCAGTTCACCTAGTGAACTAGTTGTTTCATCATGTTTCCCAATCGCATATGAATTGTAAATTCTAATCCAATTAATGCATGACATGAGGTCAATACCAATCCTTGATTCAATCAAATCGAACCACAAACCGAGTGACTCATCCCATGAGTCGGTCAACTAGTGACCTTGAGTCAGTCAATTCACTCAATGAACCGATCAGTTCGCATCGTAACTCATCCACAATTCAGCCAATGCAATATTCGATCAACCTGACACTCCAATCGGTCGGTTTAACACTTGAACCCGTCATTTGGTAGTCTAGTCAGTTAATTCATTGCTCAAATTGAATACCTAAACACTTACGTAGTCAATTTAATTATCATTCATGATCAAACTAATCTTCTAGGTGTATCCTATGTGTGTGACCCTATAGGTTCCAATTTGCATTGACAGTGAATGTCCATAACTGATTTATAACATCAAATGCAAAGAGTGGTGCCTAGGAACTCATCATTTCTATCCAAGTAAATGAAAGTTAGAGAACAACTTCAACCTACAATATGTGTCATGATTTATAGTGATTATATAATTCCTTTGTCTCTAATATCCGTAATGAACTCAAGGCATGTAATCATCATCCTCTCAATGTTCAATCCATGTTCATTGACCTAGTGCAAATTGTCTGACATATATCCAACCTCAATATCATATTTTGATTCACATGTGCATGCACAAGCTTTTCTTAGTCTCGTTAATCAAGTGGCATGGATATCAAACTCGAGTAGGAGGGACAAATCACATATACATCACTCACAATCATCCCCATGTGTCACAATGCACCCTATCATTACCTTTATGGTAACCCTTATTCAAGGTCACGTTGGATGATGTTAAAGAACACCAAATGACATGTGTTGAGTGTAGTGATTTTAGGTCTAAGAACCACAATCAACACCTTCACTATGAGAGATGACTATGACCACTAAGTATGGTTTCCATGTATCACTCTCAAGGTGGGTTTGTCCAATACACTATTCTCTAACAAGTATCTATGTGATTGGTTTAATATCACATATAATGGCTAGTGAGATTCTATCATCAACCAACACACACTCTCATCTTATGTGTTATTGTTGTCTATCAACCTTCCAAAATAACATCTAACTAAAGACATAACAAGAATGTATATACTCTTAACATATGTATGATCTCAGTGTTCAAGTCACGCACTTGAAGACATACATCATTGAGTAATATTATTCTTTATACATTCATTATGTTTCCTAATTATCTCATAACCGAATGAAATAGAATAAATTGGAATCTTACCTTTATTATTAATCAAAACCTTTACATAAATTCCATTACAATCATCATACCAACAATTGGGACAATGATAGTTTGGTCAAACGACTTACCGATCGTTAGGTAATAATTTTTTAATTGTGATCTTAATGCAACAGGTCTACATCCTAACTTTTTCTTCATCATTATAGGTGAACCATTTAGAGACATGGAAACCAAGAATATAACTCATTTAATTGAGATATAGCTTCACATACCATATGATTTGATATGATCCATTATTTCATATATTTGATTGCATTCATTATTTCATTTATTTGATTGTAAATGTGAATTTCATATGGTTTAGCGAATGTGAATGTCAAGTGGATATTGAATTATTGACATCTTTAATTTCTAATTATTTCTTAATATGTCTCTAGTTATGATTTATTGTAGATTGAAAGTGGGTGATGCATCTATTTTTTATTTTTATGCTACTTGTTCCAAGTTTTGGACTCATTTCAATTAAGGGATATAAGTTCCTAGATCAAACATGTCCCTAGCTTGATTTTATTCTTTTAGTATATTTTTGAAGTGAAATAGCCATATTTTGTTATGTGGACCCTTAATTACTTGGTAATCTTAGTTCTAAGTCATGCTAATGGTATTCTTATAATGATCCTGGTCAAGGAATCATTTGACATGGTTTGAAAGAGATTGGTTTTCCTTCTTCTTTGCCTAATCTACCACGCCGACCAAAATAACGAAAGTTGAGTATGAAGGGGAATTATGTTGTTAGTATTTTAGGTTTATATAGTCATGTGAGGTACTAGTTCACATTTTAAACCATCTACAACCTACCATAGCTCTTAGCATCATCTTTACCTCATTTTTGGCCTTATATTTCACATCTGGTGTTTTGTTTTAGTAGAGAATGTATCTATTATTGTTAAACTACAGTCCACCAAACTCTTTCAAGGTATATAAGGAGGCCTACAAAATGTATGTAGGAAGTTGGGTGAGGGATATTGGTCCAGGTCTTAGACCCAATGTTTTTAAGAATGATTTTAATCACAAGGATGCAATGTCAAACACATTGGCGAACAAGCTACATCTGAAAAATATGATCCCTCTACCCTAGAGGACTTAGATAACTATTATGTCTTTGCATGCTTCTTGAAATGTGACCGAGTTTGTAAGTATTTAGAAGGTTAGTTGGAAACTCAATTATGAGTATGCCTTACTATATGTGAACACAATATATATACTGAATATTATTTTTCATGTGTGTTTGAGTGACACTAAATAGTTCCTTTATTGATGAGTTATTACATTCTAAAAACAGAGCTGAATTGAAAAGATGGATCAATGTAGTTGATATGTCATGGTGTGAGTCAGGCCTAGATTATGGTGATGACTCAACTATAAAAAAATTCCATTTTCACTCTCGATAATTTGATGTTAATAACTCTATCTACACATAGTTGCAATTAGTACCTATGTGTTATGATGTATGGGATCAGATTTTGCATCCCTCCCCCTCCTCTCCCTAGTGGTACGATGCCTCCATCAATGAGGTCTTCTATCAAACCAACTTAGTTGTTTACATATAATATAGTGATGATCTTTTGCAATTAAAATGTGATAAAACCGAAGAGGTAATTAAGCGTAGTATTTTTTTTTCTTGTATATTTTTTGATACCTTGATACCTAAAATTTGATCCATGTTTCACTTGCTTATCTATAGCAGCAAAAGGAGGAATATAGACACTAAGGCCAATCATCTAGCACATTTACATGGCACATGGATATGCATATAGGGATGCACTTAAGAGTTTCACATAGGGTTACCAAGAGGGCGTCCAACAAGTTATGGAAGGCAAGGAATACATGAATCCAAAGCATGATTGATTCTTGTCGACTTCATTGTAGAAGGAAGTGGGTAGTACTTTGCTATATTACTTGTAAAGGTATTCTCATATTTTTTGCAAATATAATTATATTGTTTTGATAGTTAAGCATCCAAAGTCCACATGAATTAATATTGACTTAAATTTGGGGTTTGTAGGCACATGTGTTTTGTCATTGGGAGGGACAAAGGACAATTTAGATGCAAGTAGATATTTTTCACAACACAACAAATGTAATCCCAGTAGAAGAGTATCATCAAATGATATTTGTTTCATTTGTAGGTTTGTGGTTTCTATGATAATTTCTTACATAATTAAGTTCATGTTCTAGTTTAGTTATTGTAAGTACATTGCTTGTATAGTTTTACTTCTGTGTTTTCTTTGTCAGGGTGTTTTACTATATGCTTCGATCATATGCAATTGTTGTATGTATTCTCCTTGGATGAGTGTGCTTATATATCATGTTATTCACATTGAGCCAAGAACCATTTCAACAAAAAGTAAGTGCATCATGGTCACCTCTATTGGGATGTATAAGAACTTGATAGAATTGTAGCATCTTGATTTTGAAGTTCGTCTCTTTGAACTTCAAAACAACAAAATTTACACCCATGTGGTGAATTGCTAGTCTGTCCACCACATTCGTAGCATCATAATATGCTTTAAATTTGTTATGATGAATTTGTAATGCAACCTATATCCTGGAGAGAACCCATATAGCTTTTAATGCAACTTATATCATTTTTCATGCCTTCACAGTGATTACAAAGAGTAGTAGTGTCCGGTGACCATCTCTATCAGGATTGAACATCTTAGGTACTATAGAAACCCTCTGACACCATCCTTCTTCTCTGACAATACCAGACTAGCTAAACCAATTATTGGCCATAAAAGATGATGGTTCTAACAAGGAAACTCAATCTTTAGGTAGATGAAGAGGTGACATGGGGAAATGGAAATGGAATCCATTATCAAGTCCAATCCTATATTTCTTTCATGGTTATAAAAGAGTAAAATTGTTGTAGAGATGAGTGATGCATATATGGAATCAAATCACATAACAAAGTTGCGCCTCAATAGGTGTGGTTAAGTAAGATAAAAAACAAACAATAAGGAGCTAAGGGGACCCCTTCACTAGCAATACTAAAATTCCTTAGTATAAAGGATCATGTGAGGTAACTGCAATAGGTACTGTGACCAAAGATAATGATTGAAATGGGGAATTTTTTTTCCTTGAGGGAGTAGAAAAGCCACCAAAATGAATGAAAGGGAAGGGAGGAGGGATTAGTGGTCAACCCCCTCCCCTCGATCACATGTGGGGGGTGAGAAAGGGTATAGTTAACATCATTGATAGATGATATGTATATGGAATGATCACCTAAAACAATATAGTATCTCAGTAGGCACTAAAGATGAATTAAACAGACAATAAGCATATGAAGTGGTCATCTACCTTTTGTCTATTTCATAGATAAATGTAGCAAAATCCTATCTTTGTTACAATTGTTAGGTGCCCACTTTAGGTAGTTCTTCAATAAGAGCTACTTGTTGGCATTAAAGGAGAAGTGTGGGAGTGGGAACAAAGCCACAAAGAGAGAGAAAAACAAATGATGTCCTTGGTAAGTGTTGATGGAGGGAAGAGACTAGAGGTGATTTATGGGAAGCGAATGGATAGGATCATAATGTGTTTTAATTAGCAAAAGGGGGCGACATATATAAAATTGTAGTTTTCATCTCCTAAAAATGGAAATAATGTAAATAAATATTGTTTTTCTTTCATGCACCCCAATTCAATGGGGACATAAGTTGGGGGTGTAAATATATCATTCCCCTCCTTTCCCCATCACTTTTCCCACTCTGACAGAGTGCACTTTTTTACCTTATAGTCCCCTGATCATTCCATGTACTAAACATGCCCGACATGGGTTAAGAGGGAGAAGCAATAAAGCATTGATCATCCACTAATGAAGGATGATTACCTAATAGGAGATATAGAAGCAACAAAAGAGAGGATTGAGACACTAGTGTAATGGGACAATCTCTATAAAATAATTAGATTTCGTATTATTTGAGACATTTTTTGCTATATAAATAGTTTTTCAAATTGATGTGTACACTAGTGTAACAAGAATGTCTCAACAAATAGTTATATTTTATATTATTTGAGACTAAAAAAGTTGTGCTACATAAGTAATTCTTCAAATTGATGTGTGTAAAGAACTTAAATTTGACTAATCATGTGTTTATCTTTTGAGTAAATTACATCAGTGTACTATAAGAGCATTTTATTAAGATAGTAGGTAAAAGATCACAATATCTTCATGACAAATCAGACAAAGTGTAGCGTTAGTGAATATTCAAATTACAAAAAAGTTCACGTATAGACTATATAAAGATCACTCTCCAAAAATCCCAAGAATTTAAGGTAAATAACTATATGAGAATCATTGAAATTATAGACCTAGTTCTGATATCTCACATAGAAACATCAATTTATAAAGGAACCACATGAGAAATCTTTTCCATGATCTTAATTTAATAAAGATGTGAGGACATCAAATAACTATAGAGGACATCAAACAACTGAACACACCATTGTTTGGAAGGCTGTATCAAATTCTAGGATATGACCATTGACTTCTTCTCATCTTTTAATAAGTAGTGATGTATATTCCTCTTTCTAAACCAACTAAGAATAAATTCTTACCTTCTCATCACTCTCTTCCATCCTATACAATAATAATCTTCATTTATTTGATCTTAATTATATTGTAAAGGGGTAATGTTGATGACTCATTTTTTGGATGTGGGGATCATGTAGAGACCTTTTAAAGATTTGGTTGTAAACATGTACACATATGTCTACTCTACATTTGAAACTAAGGAGAGTTTCAAGCCCATGGTGCAAAGTCCTTCCCTTTTGTTTGTTATATCCTAGAGAAGGGCCATTGTGCCATTACTCAGCCCGTCACGTGGGTGTGTCTATTGTGTGGTTAGATGGTATTCTTGTTGGGTTTTCTGGAGAAAACATGCGTGGCAGAAGCAAAAAAATAAATTTCCATGCAACCCAAAATAGGATCTCGTCGACAACAATGTCTTTAGAAAGAGTGTTTGCGGGATATACCATATCATAGAGTAAGTCCGGCGATGTCCCACTACATGATGATGTGCAAATCTACTGGCCTACACGGACGATACTTCTCTCTCATTCACTGAGTGCATCCTGGGAAGATCTAGCGGTGCTCCTTTTGTGTGGTGATGTACGCCGCTCATAGCATGTATGGGTGGTCGTTGACATCCTTCGAATGCATGCATCTCAGTGTCTGCATCTCTACTGAGTCTAAGCGGATGGACTGGAACTCCACATCACACTTCCTAAGCTGGGGGGGAAGGAGTAGCCTCTGTGCTAGCATCGCGATGCTCTCCTTTCTCTCCTGAGGATGGTGATGGCTAGGGTTTACGTACATGAGCGTAAACTGAAAAACCTCTCTCAATATCTTATATAGATATCGGCCGTCAAGCCCCTTTTAAACAGGAGACGAAATGAGGCAGGGTTTCCTAAACCCATCGATATATAGAAAGATTGCATTAATTAAAATGCTTGTAGATTAATTAGAATATTATGTAATTAATTAATTAACCAAATAATCATATTAATTAATTAATTAATATCCGACTCCATGTAATCGCTCGAGATGGCTTTATGGGCATATATACCAACAAACTCCCACTTGCACTTAGAGCCAGTCACTCTAATTAATTGGCTCAAACATTTTAATATATTCCAATATCATTCTAATGGATTACATAAATATTTAGTAATCAATGTGATTTAGAACAATTCCAATCAAATCCACAATTATGCTCCTATTCCAACACATCCTATGCGTGTGACTCGGTAGGCTCAAAATTATGCTGGCAATGATATCCATAATCATATTATGATTTCATAAGAAATGATTGGTATTTAGCAAGACTTCATTGCCACCCAAGTAATTGGAGAAGTTGGAGAGCAACTTAGCCTATCATTCATGATTAGTGTTACAGTGATTGTATAGTTCCTTTGTCGTTGATATCTGGATTGAACTCGAGTCATGGAACTATTATCCTCTTCAACGTGCAATCCATGTTCCTTGAACTAGAGCAGACTGTCTGGGATATATGTAAGCTCAATATCACATATTGACTCACATCAGCATGATCATGCATTTCTCAGTCTCTCTTATCAAGTGGCTGGAATATCAAACTCCCGTAGGAAGGACAAATTCCATCTACATCACTCACATTCATCCCCATGTGTCATAGTGCAGCCAAGCACCATCTTTATGGCAATCCTTATTCAGGACTACGATGGATGATGTCAAAGTACACCAAATGACATGTGATAAGTGTAGTAACTTCAGGTCTAAGAACCACAATCACCACCATAACTATGAGATGTGACTCTAACTACCAATCATGGTATCCATGTGTCACTCTCAAGGTGGTTCTGTCCGATACACTGTTCTCTAACAAGTATCTATGTATTTGGTTTGATATCTCCATATCATGGATAATGAGATTCTTCCATAAACCAACATACATTCTAATCTTATGTGTTATTGATGTCTATGGATATTTCTATAATAACAACCGATTAGGGATAAAACAAGAATACATACTCTTAGCATACATATGATCTCACTGTTCAGGTCCTCAACCTAAAGACATATGTCATTGAGTATATTATTCTGTAGACATCTATAAGTTTTGTGGTCATCTCACAATATAAAACACAAAATGCTAAAGTACTCATGTCTAATAGACAATACTACTACTAAAAAACTCGATACTATAGTTCTGATTACTCCTCTCATTGGATCATTGTCCAAAGCAAAATTTTGTAATGTGTCTGGGCATCCTATTAGTAAACCCATTTGGACTGATTTATCCGATTATGATATTATTGATTAGTTTGTTCGGATATGTAGAAATCTTTCTCATTATCATAGTGGATCCTCAAAAAAATAGAGTTGGTATCGAATGAAGTATATACTTTGACTTTCATACGCTAGAACTTTGGCTCAGAAACATAAAACTACAACACTCGCTTTTTTAAAACATATAATATTGGAAACTTGCCTTTATTGATATGATCAATGTAGTATTACAAATCATTTACATAGCATCCCATTACAATCATCAAATGATAGTCTCTATGGTCATACATACCAATAGATTTCCACTTGCACTTATACCCAATCACTCATGAATCTCAATCCAAGTGAGCGAACATGTCCGTCATGTTTCCGCTGTGAAAGCGCTTTGTGAGCGGGTCAACCACATTGCTTTCTGTAGGTACTCTACAAATCTTCACATCTCCTTAATGTAGACACTCACGTATGAGATGGAACTACCGTAGAATATGTTTGGAATGTTGGTGCGATCTTGGTTCTTTAGCATGTGCAATTGCTCCATTGTTGTCGCAAACCAACTCAATTGCATCACTAGCGCTTGAAACCACTCTAAGTTTAGAAATGAACTTCTTGATCCACACAGCTTCCTTTGCAGCATTAGATGTGGCACCCTATGGGTTTTACCCCTTTGGGTGGATCCACCAAGGTCCATACCTTGTTGGTGTACATGGATTCCATCTCAGATCTCATGGCTTCGATCCATTTCTCAAAATTTGGTCCCTTAATAGCTTCTAGATAGGAAGTTGGCTCATCTGATAAGCCCAATTTGTCACTGTCTTAAGTCATGAGAAATCCAAATCTCTTAGGCTCAAGTCATGTCCTACTAGACCTACGATGTTCCTGTGTTACATTTGGAACTTGACATTCCACAACAGTTTGTGAGTCTTCATGTTCCTTATACACCTCCTTAGGTTCTCTACTTTCTTATTGATCTCGAACTTCTTCGAGCTCTACATTCCTCCCACTAATTCCTTTGGAAATAAATTCCTTTTCAAGAAATACAACAGTCCTAACAACAAAAACTTTATTGTCAGTTGGTGTGTAGAAGTAGTATCCCCGAGTTTCCTTGGGGTATCCAACAAAATAGCAATTTTCAAATTTGGGTCCAAGCTTTTCAGGAAATTGTTCCGAACATAAGCTTCACATCCCCAAATATTTAACATAGACAAATTGGGACGATTCCCATTCCATATCTCATATGGTGTCTTTTGAACCGATTTGGAAGGTACACGGTTAAGTGTAAATACTGTGGTTTCAGGAGCATATCCCCAGAACGATATTGGAAGTTTAGCTGAACTCATCATTTATCGTACCATGTCTAATAATATACAATTCCTTCTTTCTGACACACCATTATGCCGTGGTATACCAGGTGGAGTCCATTATGATACAATACCACTATCTCTCAGAAGGTCCTCAAATTCTTGGCTTAAGTATTCACCACCTAGATCTGAACGGAGTGCTTTAATACTCTTACCAAGTTGCTTCTCTACTTCATTCATGAAAGTCTTGAACATTTCAAGAGTTTCTGACTTGTTTCATAAGATATACATAGCCATACCTACTGAGGTCATCAGTAAAGGTAATGAAGTATTGATATCCTCCTCTATCATTTGATCTAAAAGGTCCACATATATCAGTATGTATGAGCCCTAGTAGATCACTGGCTCTCTCGCTGTGTCCAATAAAAGGAGTCTTGGTCATCTTCCCTAATATTCATGCCTCACATGTCTCTAATGATTCAAAATCAAAAGAGTCTAGATAACCATCCTTATGGAGTCTAGATATGCACTTCTTGTTTATGTGCCCAAGACGACAATGCCATAAGTATGTTCTGTTTGAATTGTTAAGTTTTAGCCTTTTAGTATTTATGTTGTATATTCTAGTCTCAAGTTCTAACAAGTAGATACCATAAGACATAGGGGCATTGCCATAAAAGATCTCATCTTTATAAATTGAAATCATTCCATTCTTAATGTGAAATTCAATCCACACTTGTCTATACAAGATACAATTGTAATATTTCTATTAATGGCAAGTACATAATAGAAATTCTCTAATTCTATTACAAGGCCCGTAGGAAAAGATAAACCAATAACACCAACTACGGTGGCAGCAACTCTTGCTCCATTAGCGACTCGTAGCTCAACTTGGCCCTTTCGTAAAGGCTTACTTCTTATCAGATCCTACATATTTGAACATATGTGAGACCCAAATCCAATATCCAGTACCCATGATGAAGAAGTATTTAAGTTTATCTCAATAACGTATATACCTAAAGTAGATATCTCTATCCCCTACTTCTTCTTCCTCAGTTCCTCTAGGTAGAGAGGATAGTTTCTTTTCTAATGTCCAACCTGGTGACAATGGTGACAACTACCTTCTTTGGAGATCCCACCTTTAGCTTTGAGCGCGGATGACTTTGGCTTCTGCCCGGCTTTAGAACCTTTATTAGCCTTGCCTTTGTCTTTTGACTTTCCCTTTGTCTTGCTGATCATCATCACAGAGTTGGGCTTGTCTTTCTTCATCTGTGCTTCAGCTGTCCTCAACATGCCCAACAATTCTGACAACGGCTTGTCAAGATTGTTCATGTTGTAGTTCATGACAAAATGACTATATGATTCAGGAAATGATTGCAGAATCACATAAGTGGCCAACTCCTGACCTAGGGGAAATCCCAGCTTGGATAGGCTTTCCACGTACCCAATCAAAGTGAGTATATGGGTGTCAATTGAGTCTCCCTCTTTCATCTTGGTTCTGAATAAAGCCTTGGAGACATCATATCTCTCCTGTCTTGTTTGATGCTAATACATGTTCTTGAGATGTGTTACCATCTCCATGAAATTCATGTTCTCATGCTTCTCTTGCAACTCATAGTTCATTGAGCACAACATCAGGCACTTGATATCCATGACATCATCAAGGTGCTTCTTGTAAGCATCCTTTTCAGCCTTGGGTGCATTTGAGGCAGGTTCCGCTGGCTCTGGTGTTTCAAGGACATAGAGCTTACACTCCTGCGTGAGAACAATTCTCAGCATCCTAAACAAGTTTTGAAAGTTGGTTCTGGTAAGTTTTTCCTTCTCAAGGATTGATCACAATGAGAAAGTGTGAGTGTTATTTTCCATTTAATTGCTACAAAAGAAAAAGTTTGCATTTAGTCCAAAACATTTTGACTTGTAAAGATTTGATAAACGAGATTAATTAGGCCTTTAATTAATTACGTTCCCACTATTTTATTCAAATTGATAGTCCTCACTATCAACTCAGAAGATTACATCGTACAACCTTCTAGTGAGCCAAGATCCAAAATAATTGGATCAATGCCCAGCCAATGTCGGCGTCAAAGACCAAATACCAAGGTAGACAACTTTTGCCAATTTCATCATATGCAACTCTTGGATAGATGATCATGCACAATTCCTTGCCATGATGTATCTATGTGCCTCTAGGTACTTGATCCTATCAAGGTTCCCCAGTTAAGTCCAACCCATAAGCCAACACGATGAGTGTGCTCCCTATAGAGGCAGACCCACACACCCACCATTACACTTCCATGAGATAGACAGTGTACTACGCAGAGGCGTGCCCACATATAATTGATCAAGCTTTTCATGTGTGTTTCTTTATGGAAGACAACTAAAACTTATTATTATTAATTGAGGAGTTTTATTAATACATATACATATCCAAACACCACATACTTATAATACGTATCATATACTACTATATCCACACCCACAAATGATAGACATGTAATAACAAACACAAATACATCAGTTATGGCCATATTATTGTAATCATTTGGAGCAACAAAGGATTACGGTCCACCTAAGGTCTTATGCATCTCATGCAACAACAACTGTGAATCAACCTGTAAAGATCAACATTACAATGAACAACTTCATGGATGCTCCGTGAGGTTGGAACTTCAAGTTGCTTCTTGGAATTGGATCTTCATGGTGCTTCTCCATGGGCGCTCCTTGGAGTTGGATCTTCAAGTAGCCTCCTTACATCAAGTTTACAAAGACTAAAACTAATCATATCTCTATTATAACATATGAGTATAAATATAAAGAGAAAAAATTAATTACACTTTGAAATAAGAGATGAGGCTCAACATGCAAGATGAATACTTTATAAAAAGGATCCACATACAACCATTATAAATCTATAGCATTCTCAAACAAACATTTCCACAAGATTCCTAACCGCATTCATTCACAACATCCACCAAAAGGGGATTCTAGGCCATAACCGTGTATTCATTCACCACATAAAATAGATTTTTAAGGTGACATGTATGATATCATAGGTATATCTACATATATGTATATACATATTAAAATTGCAGTCCTTTTAATGTGGGACATTCCCCACTCAATAATTTTTTGACTCCCATGTATACTATGTGGGGTACACAGGGGAAGCACCCCTATGGGGGTCTCAGGGGAGGCCGCCCCTCGCAGAGTCTCAGGGGACGATCCCCTGAAAGGTCTACGAAATTTTACTTACATGCACTTAGGAAAATCAATATTTTCCATAGTCGACCTCATTCAAAACGTCAAAAATAGAAGCCTGCGACGTATGTGGAATCATGTTTAGATTTGCACATTAGAAGTTTTAATTCGCATCGTATGCAACATAGAAAACAATATATCACAGTCCGATCATATCAAAATGAATCCAAATACGCCGTAGATTGATGCTGCTCTGATACCACTGTTGGATTTTGTGGTGAAAACATGCACAACGGAAGCAACAAAATAAATTTCCACACAACCCAAAACAGGATCTCGTCGACAACAACATATTTAGAAAGAGTGTTTGCGGGATATACCTTATTTAGGAGCAAGTCCGATGATGTCCCAATGCATGATGGTGTGCAACGCTACTCGCCTACATGGACGATACTTCTATTCCATTCGCTGAGTGTATTGCGGGAATATTCGGCGGTGCTCCTTTTATGCGGTAATGCACGTCGCTCGTAGCGCGTATGGATGGTCGTTGACGTCCTATGAATGTAGGAGTCTTAGCGTCTATATCTCTACTTGATCCATACGGATGGACTGGAACTCCACGTTGTGCTTTCTAAGACGGTAGGAAGGAGTAGCCTCTGTGTGGCGACGTGCTAGTATCACGGTGCTCTCCTTTCTCTCCTAAGGACGGTGACGGCTAGGGTTTACGTATATGAGCGTAAACCGAAAAGACTCTCTCAATATCTTATATAGATATTGGCCGTCAAGACCCTTTTAAATAGGAGACGAAAGGAGGTAGGGTTTCCTAAACCCATTGGTATACAGAAAGACTGTGTTAATTAAAATGCTCGTGGATTAATTAGAATATTCTAGAATTAATTAATCAATCATATAATCATATTAATTGATTAATTAATATTTGACTCCATGCAATCGTTCAGGATGGCTCTATGGACATATATACCAACAATTATTGCTTTATTATGTGATTATATATGAGAGTTCAAGATGAGTAAAATGTAATTAAGATATATTCATAAAATATGTTATAATAACAAAGACAAGCTCAATGTACTTCTTATGAGCATGTGCCTTTGATTTTATTTTGAATATCTTGTTTAAGATACCTTGCTATGTCTACATGTTACTCATTCCCAATACTCCATGTAAAAAAATATGAATCAAAGTAGCTATTAGGTAAATTTCCTTCATTATTGGCTAACCACTGGTTTACCACTTCTCCCTCTTAACCCATCTTGAGCCTGTTTGGTACATGGAATAATAAGGGGACTGTAAGGGAAAAAAGTGCACTTTGTTTGAGTGGGAAAAATGATGGGGACTGTGTAGAGATCTCTTCAAATACTTGGATGTGAACATGTGCACACATTTCAGTTCTACATCCTTTAGAGTAGGTAGAGTAAGAAAGTGGATATTGGGCTTCTGATGGAATTTGGATGATTGCATGCTAATGCTACATCTAGTGCCTAATTAGAAGCAACAACACATTCCTCTTCTAGACTTTTGTCAATTATATCATAAAGTTATCCATGTTCAAATACTAAATGCACCATGTGTACTATATGCATTTTTATAGAATTCTTACAATTGGTGGTAGGCTAGTTATGAGTTACTAGAGAACAACTCAAAAACTATAATATTAGCTTCTCTCACTTGAAATGATCATAACCATAGTTGTTCCATACTTCTTTTCATTCACAAAGATATTTGACAATTCAAGATCTAAAATTCCTACATCCAAACTTTCATTTAGTAGGACGTTTATTGTCTTTTGTATCTATATGAAATATCACTGCTTTGTAGCATTTGTGAAAACATTTCAGCCCTACAACTTAGGAAAATTTTGAATCAGTATATCCTTGGAAAGTAAATACTAGGTCTTAAGTTGCAATATCATGTTTTTCTTAATTAATAATCAGCCTTGAGTTTAATATTATATGGAGTATTTTCTCTTATGGTCTCTCTAATAGTTTATCATTTTTCTGGTTCATAATGATAATGTTAGCCATGGTTCTTTACCTATTTAAATTAGTTCATTGTGCTCAGTTGTATTCCTTTTGACTCCAAAATATGAATGTTTTGTTGCTTGCTTCTGTTGTGGACTCAGTCTCATGATAATTTTTTGCTTACCTTAAAGACTTTTTCTTGCATTTATTGAATGTTATCTCTAAGTTCTGAAGTTTCTTGTTGCAAGTCTCTTCTGGATTTTTTGTGTTTGGTTCTACTTGAAGTGAATATTCTATTTCTCTAAGTACTTTGTCTCTCCACAAATTTTTTTCTATCTAGTTCATGATAATATAGTCTTAGTATGAAGAAATGGTTATTGTTCTAACATGAATCCCTTTCATATCGTTTATTCAACTATCTTCGTTGGAGATTGGGATATTTGTTGTTATGATCTATTGATGGTTATATATGAAGCTAAAGCTCTAGCCTGTTTGATTGCCTTTGTTGATGTTATGTGCTGAGTGAAACTAATTATCTAGTTACCGTATATAGCCTAGGATGTGTCATCAAACGTAAATTTGAACATGAAAGCATTGTTTCCATGAGAAAGTTTCTTTTTGTATCCTTTTTACTTTCCCGAACGAAGAATTTATATATAATTTTGAGGTCAATTAAATGGTAGACTAACTCTTCTACACAATTTTGAGTTCATCTAAATGGGAGTCTACCTCTTATTAGGTAACAATTTGATTTCTAATTTGATTCATAGATCTGTTAGTTTTTCCTTGTATTTTATCACAGATACAGTGCACCTAGAGGTTGGGTTTTGGGTAGAGAATTTGATTGCACATATAATTCAACTAGGATATTTAGAAGGGTAGATTACATGTGAAGCCATATTTACAATCTTATTACTATCATAGTGGAGGATAATTGCTTGACTTTTTCTATTTCCATTGATCCTAATTGACGAGAATATTCAAAGTTACCAATAGGGAAAAAACCAAAATGGTACAATTTGACAAAAATAATTCCAGGAATAGCACCTCCATGAAAATAATCCCCCACTTTTATGAGAAAGTTCCATTTGAATTGGAGTTTTTCTTATCAAAATTATGAAAATTCCATTGTATTGGGAGCTTTTAATTGAAAAACATTGGAAAATAAATCAAAACAAAGCAAAAGCACCAAAGAAGTTGGTGTTTACACCCAAACATGTTGAGTGAAATCTCCAACTTACTTGGCTCTTTTGCTTTGTTTTTTTTTATTTTTCTCATTTTTTATCAAAAGCTCAAAATGCAATGGCATTTTTACAACTTTGATCAGAAAAATGCCAATTCAAATGGCATTTTAGAAAAGTGGCCTACTTTAGGAATTATTTTTATAGAGGTGTTATTCCCAGATTTTTTTTTATCAAAGTGTACCATTTTGGTTTTTTTAACCTTACAAATATTGTTCTTATGAATTATTTACAAAGTATATTTGTATGGTGAGTAAACATTATGGTCTAGGTTTGTTCCCTGCCAATGTCCTCATTGTGTATCATACCTAAACAAGTTCATTATTCCAATTTATATCCACATTTAAATTTCTAGGCATACTTTTTTCAAATATGTTGACATGCAATAGTGACTTGAGATGTTGATTATGTTCCTAGGAAGAGAATGGAGTCCCGTATAAAGAACCAATTCATCTAAAATAAGATACCTTCCCTAATATATGTTATATTACTATCTACATGTGATTGTTGAGCCTATTTGAGATGGTAAGGGGTTTATGTATCCATCTGTTTGGAGAGTTACCTTATCCTTGACCACTAATGGAGGAAAGGTATGATGATAGGTGGTATTTTTGTCCTTTCGAGCTCCTTCTTACCCTGCCTAGTCCTTATTCATCTACAAGGTGCTTTAGCATACTGCAAGAAGGTCTAGAAATGTGTATCCAAAATGTGGGAAAAATTGAATGAACCCGCATAGGTCACTGACTGTGAAAGTTTCATTCATTCTACGAAAACATGCTGAATTTGTCGACATTGAAATGTGCAAATTGAATATATCAATGTACACTTTCAACATTGATCCACTTTGTATTCATACTTAAATTTCTAAGTATCCTTTTTTTCAAATATTTTGACATCCAACGGTAACTTGAGATGTTTATTTTTTGACTAGGAAGAGAATGGAGGCCAGTATAAAGCATTAGTTCCTCTAAAATAGGAGTCCTTCCCTAGTACTCATGGATTGAAATCATTGTCATAAAATGTGATCTTGGGATACTAGTAGCTCTTGTGAGGGAAAATGATATTGAAAAGGTAAAACATTTCCAACATCCATGTTGATGGTTTTGATTAAGTTTAATAGCTCCAATAATCAGTGTTGTCAATTGCATTCGTTTCTTTTACAAAAGTAGAAGAATAAAATTTATGGGTCCTTTTAATATTCATTCATCCTATTAACTTTTTGAACATAGTACAAGTGAGTGTATTTCAATGAATCTAATATGTTATATTCCTATCTACCAGTAATTATTGAGCCTAGTTGGGCCGATATGGGGTTTATCTAGCCATCCCACTAGAGATTTCCCTTATCATTGACCACTCATGGATGAAAGGTATGAAGGTAGGTGTTTTTGTTGTATAATTCAGTTCCTCCTTACCCTGCCCTAGTCCTTATTTATATACAGGTTGATTCAGTAGACAGTAGGAAGGTCCAACAATGTGTATGAAAGATGTGAGAAAAACTGATTGAACCAACATAGGTCATTGACCATGAAAGTTTCATTCATTCAAATATCAAAGTTCACTGATAAACCTGCATAGGTCATTCAACATAGAAGTTTCATTCATTTAGATATTAAATTTCATTGAATGAACCCTTCTACCATTCTCATTGTCTGGAGTACTAGAATTTTCCAATTCCCTAGAGTAGCTTCTTTTGAAAGTTTCTCCTTCTCCTACTTAGTCTAGTGATGGTTTGCTTTCTCTTGGTAAGTTTAGGATTTTTATCTTTATTTGAGAATACGTTTCTGGTGAGGTGGCATGTTTAGGGTGCCTTGTTTCATTTTAACTCATTTTTGAATGTGTGCATGTGTGTGTGGATGTTTATGTGATCTTGTGTAACATGCCTAAAATGTTTGATAAATATTCATGATATGGTCTTTCGAGTGTTACTTATACATACAAGTTGTTTTATTTTATCTTTATCTATTTGCACTAATGATTTACATGCTTCTATACCTCCATCAAATGTGATTTGATGGGCCATTATACATGTACATGGTTTGTCAGGTGGAATATGAAACAAACTTCACAAGCAAAGGAAGTATGAGATAGCCTATGCCTGAATCTACTTGTTTCTGAGTTGTTATGAACATGTAGAGTGTCATTGTCTTGACAACAGTTCCAACATAGAGTCTAATACAAAGGCAGGTGAACTACCTACTACTGGGACAAATACATTCTTTCTTACAATAATCAATGATAGTAGTGGGTAGATGCATATGGTTTACAAGATGTTATCTTACCAATTTAGGTGTCCTTTTTATCCTTAGAAATAGGTATATTGAATCCTTTTGCAATAACAACTAAGTTCAGATATGTTTTATACTCATTTATAGGATTCCCAAGACATGTGTGATCTATTATCCTTATACAATCAGTCATCCACTACACAACTATACCCAAATGTTGGTTATTCAAAATCATAATTGTTCACTGGCAGGAAATTCAGGCAAGAAATAAATTGAAGGTATGCAGTGTTTCCCCAACTTGCATTATGAAAGATTGGATTCGTTTTTAATCAGAAATTCCTTGGAATTATCTATGGCAAGAAATAAACTAAAGGTAGATAATATTTCCCCAACTTGCATATATAATGTTGTTTAGCTTTATTACTGCTCTATTTTGATATCATTCATCTAAGAATGAAAACTCAGATATGGAGTGAATTTAGTTTTTTGTTGGTTTTATCTGATTTTCCTTGGTTAATTGGAAAGTTCTCTTTGGATATTTTTTCTTTCCTAACTATTTGTTTATCAACCCTAGCTATAGATCAACTGATGGTCTAGAGAAAAATGCCTATATGTTGGAGTCCAATACGCCAATAGGTTTGCTATAAGATAAGGTATCTTCAATCTCTTTCATGCAGTGAATTTATGTTAATCGTTCTTTGTGTTGTTATCCAATATCGCATTAAAACATCTCTTGACCATATAAAAATCCTTTATAACATCTTGTATGATTATTCTTCACCACCAATTAAATGGACACATGCACAAATTATATGTCATCTTTTGTTTGAGTTATAGCTTGGTCTTGTTTTTACATGCACGAGTTTGTAGCATAACTGCTCATGTTTTAGTTTCAAGTTGTGAACTTATAGATCAGTTGAATTTTTCTGAAGAGTGTGGAATCAAAATAATCATATTTTAGCCTTTCCTAGATTTTGGGATATGTATGAAATGGTCGTACTATCTATTACAACTTTTATGCTAGATTTTGAGTTGTGTATGAAGTGGCCTACCATATTAAGGAGGATTCTAAAGGTCTTTTAATGATGGTATTAACCATGTTGATTCAAGAAATTTTAAGTTTTTTGATTTTTGTTGTACATTTCAAGTTCTTCGATTTGTGGTATGCACTTCAAGTACTTATATACAATCTTGGTAGGAATCCTAGGTGAACTTCATGATAGAGGATGTCAATAATGTTGAATCCGTATGGGGGAATTCGAAGCATGAGATAGGTTTGATGTTCTAGAGTTCTAAGTTGAGGTGCAGAGGTGGATCCCAATTTCAATTTTGTTCTTTGTTTAGGGTGAATTTACTTTTATGCAAGGTTAGTCTTGTAATTATTTTCATGTATAGTTTTGAACTTTCTCATGTTTTTTATTTTTGCTTACCTGAGTTTAATCCACAATCTTGTAGTTCTCAATGGTCTTTCAGTTGGAAGGAACAAACTAGAGGAGCTCCTGTAGCAAATGGAGGTAGTCAAAAGAGGAAATCAATGAAACATGTATGATTATGAGGCGTATAGAGGCTGAATAACTTGCATTGGATGCTTCCAAGCTCATGATTACAAGTACAAAATAAGACATTTAGGAGCAATGATGACTATATTATTGTTTTTATGTCAAGTTTGATCACAACCCAGGATGGAATTTTGAGATGTAAAGTTACATTCTCATGGGGTTTCATTGTATACATGTATTCTTTTCAATGCATTTAATATAATAGGGTAAGCTAAATTCTAATGGGGTGTCATTGTATAAATGTATTTTTTTTCAATACATTTAATATGATAGGGTAAGGTTAATGTCTTCCCAATGTGTACTCATTGTTTCAATATAAATAAAAGTATGATTGGTTGAATTACGGGCACAACTTGATCTAGATCAATATTTATTTATTCTTCTTTCTAAAAGTTACCTCTATATTGGCAAGTTATCAATTGAATACATAACTCGACTAAGTATGTATGTGTAGTACATGAAGTCTTTCACTACACACTAACTGCATTAAAAAATGTAGTTAGTGCCATTTTTTGCTACACATAAACTATTATATAATTGTAGTAAATGTGATTTCGGCCTACATGTCATAGCTACAATTACAATTGTAGTCATATATTTCACTACAATTGCACCTACATTAATATGTCTATAGACAAATTTTATCTACAGATAGGGTTATCTAAATGAGTATCTAACTACATTTTTTGAAAATGTAGCAAAAAGGTAGCTACATGGGTATTCACTTCATATTCTAAATGTAAGGATAAATGTAGCCAAAACTTTTAGCTGCAAATTTTGAGGTTTTTGCTACAATTATTTTGTTTGTACTTACAAACCTTTTTTTAGTGTTGAAAAAGCTATCTAGTGTCTGCACTACGGAAGGGTATATAATTTACAGAGGATAACTTGGATAGGAAACATTATAGACTACTAATGGCTATAATACGATGCATGTAAGAAGTGGGGCATGAGAGGGATCCAATCATTTCTTTAATATAAAGCGTTGTTATTATAAGGAGGAATAATCAACTACAAAAATTATATTATCATTACATCATTTTACATTCATCATCCTTATGGGTGAAATTACAACAAGCTACAACAAACTATACAAGGGACTAGTTATAGAAGGAAACCTAGGTCTCCCAATCTATCCAAATACTATTGTTGAGGAATTAGTTCTTCCTAATCCCCCTCTCCTAAAACACCTACATTTGGTTGATTTCAGATCAACAACCTAAGTGGGAAAATAATAGAGAGTATTTTTAAGAACAAGTAAATATGGGGAAATAAATGAGTAAGGTTAAATAGGGTAGTTGTCTACATTGAAAAAAGAAGGCATCAAAGTAGAAGAGAGACTATACCACAGAATGTATATGCCAAAGAGATATGATGCTTCTAGGAATGTCATATAGTCACAACAAGGTTCTTACCTAAAGTAATATTTCACAAGAACAAATAATAAGTTTGGATGCATATTATAATATGACCATAACCGCCTAAAAATAGGGTCAAGACACCATTGAACACGTCATAGTAAAGAGGAACCACCACCTCAAACCTTTTATGAAAACATTGAGAATACCAACAATATAACATTTGGGGTTGTGCACCACCACATATCAAATATATATGGTTGTGCATTGTGCCCAACACCTAGACACCACTACCCTAGATAATTCATTCAAATATATATAAAATGCACAATAAGTGGGGAAGCAAGAAAATCCACCATTTCAAGCATAATTGAAGTAATGATGAAATGAGAATCAATCTTTGTATCAAGTTAAGTGACAATAAGAGCAACTAGAAATGAAATATTGGAAGAAACAATGGAGAAATAAAAAAAGATTCCTTAATAATTCAAGAGTGCCAATCAATATTAGGGTTTTAGACTCATCATTGCAAAATTAAGAATATATGTAAAAACTTGATCTTTGAGACCAATTTTTTTTCCAACATGATTTAAGCTAGAATATATAAACAAGTCTTTGTACATTCAAGCTTTGCATCAAAGTTCATGGAAGCCTATACATAATGACTAAAATTTAAAGTATACTTGGGTCCTATCGATTCTTTAATAAATAGAGTACATCTCCTACATGTCTCTTCTAAGTTTTTCATTAGTCACCTGCCCATGTATATCCCAAAGGGATAAATTTAACCATGACAAGGATGAAAGAGGAAATTGCCGATACTAAATCCTTATAATTGAGCTATTAAATATGCACAAATAGAGGATTAATTGCAATATAAAATCCTTTCAAAGGTCTATTTGTTGGAGTTGGTTATCAAGATAGAAATTTCAAGTATCAACATTGCCAATATTCAAGTATTGAGATTTCAAGTTCACAAGATTATTTAGATATACAAAAATATAACACTGTTCAAATTATCACACCACGTATCAACTATTCAAGTTCATTCAAAAAATGCAAGATTATTCACAAAAATTGGATTAAAATCAAATATTAAAATCGAGCACTTCCATATCATTGTGCCTAGTGTTCAATCATCTATGAAAGAATGACATAGTAGTCTGATTGCTATTTCAATCAGTATAATGGGTGACAATTAATCCATAACAACCTAAGTACAGGGTGGTAGGACGTACCCCACCCCAAGTATCCAAAGACCTAAATGGGCTAAATCCCAAAGGGACCAAAATCCATAGGGATTAAAAACTCAAATAGATCAATTCTAATGCTATCCCAATATTCAAAAATATTTGAGATTGCAAAATATATTTGTGGTGACCTTCAAGAGGAAATATAATGTTAATAAACAACTTGGGTTTACCACCATATAATATTCAATGCATGTAATTTCAAGAAGGAAGAATAACTCAACAATGGAATAGAGAATTTGTGCCTCAATATATTCAAAACTCCATAGATATCTCGATCACAACAAGGCTCTAGTAGGAGGAATATAAAAAGTATTAAAATATGGTTACCATTTGTCTTGGGATGAATCATTGTTCAATCTTTTCTATTAGGACTATCTTTCCCATATGGGTTGTCATAGTTGTCCCATTATCTTTCCATATAATATTTCACTTGGATTGTACATATATATATCTATATAATCAATTTAGACTATTACCTATATCACATGGGTAACCATCACATTACATTCCTAAGGTTCCATCATGTTCTCTGTCTAGTATTTCTAATATTATTAAAGGAACATAGAATCCATTGAGTGTTTACTACAACCATTAGGTAGTTATTAGGAAGTTATTATTATTATTATTATTACATATATATGTGATATATATTCATTTTAAGGTAGGGTTCAATCATCTTGGCTTGTATAGATTTCCATGGTCACATGTACATTATCAATCACATAGGATCTAACATATATATATATATATATTCTAAGGTATGGTTCAATTATCTTGTCCTGCATAGTTTTATGGTTCAATTATCTTGTCCTGCATAGTTTTCCACAGTCACATTTACATTATCATTTAACTATGATCTAAAACACACACACACACACACATATATATACATATATATATATATATATATATATATATATATATATATATATATATATATATATATATATATGCTAAGGCAAGGTTTAATAATCTTGTTCTACATAGATTTCTCCATGGTCATATGTAAATTATCCTTTAACTAAGGGATAAAAGATGGGTGGGTTCAATACTATGTAATTCTCATAGAACTACATTTTCATAGTAAAACTTATTTCTTTATCAATGTCCATATTCTAAAATTGAGATGCTTTCTCTAGTAACCATCTCTATTGTGATTACATAAACATTTTCTTTCCATAAGTTATACTTACCAACTTGGAACAAGTATTTAATGGTCCTTCAACCATCTAAGCCATATAATGTATTTATTACTATATGAAAACTTCACATATGATTCTAGAAAAATATTATACAAGTTCATACTTATAAAAATAAAGTTCTCCACTATATTTTTCTTCCTTTATAGATTTATATATTAATTAGATGATATACAATTAGTAAGTGACTCATTGATTGTTATTCATTTTTTCCAAAATGTCTTCCTCATGCATTTCTTTTCTCACAAATCTTACAAATCATAACAAACCATTTCATATCCATTCATCAATGCATATGGTAGCTTGAAATGTGCCTAACATATGCATATATGTAGGGTTTGAATAAATCACAAGGTATAGATTCATAATGATTATTGAATTACATTTTTTCTAATTTCTAGTGTTAATATCTAAAATGTTTATGTATGAGTATGATGCATATACATAATCAATAAATTAAGATAATTTATTACTAAATTTATATTTCAAGAATAATATGGAGTCTATTGATAAATATATGTATAAATATTTCATATTATAATATCTAAAAAATAGTAGGTTACTAGAATTGCATATTTATTACTATAAAACTAACATGTACATGTTACTTGTAGATAATTGATATGACTAGGTTATAAGACTCCAAAAGTAACCTAGTTATAATCTATGCATTTATGCACTGTACCAACATCAATCTATAATGATTAAAGATTTCTACTTGCTGGGCTTCACATATAAATGTTCATATAGATATATCTAGGTATGTGTATACACCATCACATGTGTTACATGTAGGTATATATAGATGAGACTATTAATTTGATTTAGGACTTGGTTCTAGGTTATCGAGATAATATTGAACCATACCATGTTTATTTATCTTAATAATCTTTTTAAATGGTCTAGAAATTCTAAAAATAAGAGGAGAATACTAGTGTTTTGATCATGTGCAAGAATGGCCACAAGACAAGGCCAAGATAGAGAAGAATACCAATAAAGAATACAACCTACTACTACAAACCTCCGTTGTGATGTATCCCTCCTATTCTATGAGAATGATTTCATCTTTTTCCTCTATTACTTCTATTAATCTCGCCATTAGGATCAAGTATTCTATTCACCAGGTTCATGGATTACTCCCTCTACCTATATTTTATGATCTCGCCCTATACAGTTCTTGTATGAACCATTAATTTTAACTTTTTCATTGCATGTTTTGTAAATTGATCATTGTGTTGCATGTTTATTATAATTATAGGCTTAAAGAACTTAAACTTGTAGAGTAAGAATATCTTTGAATTTAGTTATCCTCCTAAGAGAACTTCTTATGTATGGTTAATGGGTCGATGGATACACAATTAGTTGGTAACTCGATAATGAGCCTATGATGATATTTGTCCTTGTAATCTCCTTGATCCGAGAGGGTTGGAAATTACATGGCTCCAATACAATATTGTATAGAAAATGTTGTAATGAGAGTGAATGAATGTGGGTGGAAAACCATAAAACTATGTTTCTGGCGGCTAGGTTGGCTATATTTGGGATGTTGCTCGATCGACCGGGGATCCAGTCTCTCTATTGGTGTGATCGCTTGCTTAGCCCAAAAGTGATTTAGTCAACCTTTGACTAAAATTATGACTTTCTTGATTCAAATTTGACTAGATTGGTCGTGGGTTGATTAACTTGGGCTCTAGTCACTCGATTGGCTTCAATGTCAGTGTCACCCTGTGGGGGAACAACTCCTCTCCTAGGAGTCATGTCATTGATGCAAGAAGGAGATCAAGACAATGGAAGCTCAGGGAAGACCGCCAATGCATGGTGTAGCCTTACTTTGGAATGTAGGAGGAGTACATGTCGAGGGTGTGAAGAAAATGGCTCCACCACCCCTCCTTATATAGTTGAACACGATAGAGTCGGTACTATCGAATTTCTGAGTTGGTGGTACTGAGTTGGCTAGCACAATCCATGGTCAATGTCATTGAACACTGACGAATGCCTGATGTAGATGGCACAGATTGCCCTGAGTCGGTGGTACCGACTTGTGCCACAGGTCGGTGCCACCGTCTGCTCGATGAAGTGCGTCATGTCTGTTGGATCCCAACTACCCAGATTGTCGACACGGCGAGTCGGTAGTACCGACTTTCTGGGTCGGTAGTACTGAGTGTTACAATATGTTGGTGCTTTTGAATATGTGGACTTGGTATACCGAACTTGGGTGCACCCAAAAGTTGGTCGGTGGTACTGAGTCCTTATCAGTGAACCCTCGAAAGATCTTTAGAGACTCGGTAGCATCGATCGTTGGAGTTAGTGGTACTGAGTCTGTGCTATTGTTGCAGATAAAATGCTGACTCCATTTTAGTTCCACCAACTGTGAAACTCGGTGGTATCGACTTTAAAGCCCTGCACACTCCAAAAATGAGTCAAAGTACCATTTTTATAGAAATTGGATTAAAGTGACAACTAAACATGAAAATTGAACATAAAAAATAAAGAAAATAAGGGTTGGGTTGCCTCCCAACAAGCATCATTATTTAACGTCCTAGACTAGATTATCTATAGAGAAAGAATCTATGGAATGGTGCAAAGTTGCACTTCCTCAATCTAGGGCTCTACCTCACCTCCGAAATAGTGCTTTAATCATTGGGCGTTTACAAGAAACGAACTGTTCCCGTCTACAATGTTCACAACACCATGGGGAAAGACTTTTTCGATAACAAATGGTCCACTCCACATAGACCTTAGCTTACCCAGATGTATCCTAAGCCTAGAATTGAAAAGGAGGACTTTCTGACCTGGGAGAAACACCCTATTGAGAATGTGTTTATAATGAATTTTCTTAGGCCTTTCCTTATATATCCTAGAGCTTTCATAAGCATCCATCCTAATCTCATCTAATTCATAAAGCTCCAAAAGCCTCTTTCTACCCACTTCATCTATGTTAAAATTCAGCTTCTTCATGGCCCATTTAGCCTTATGCTCAAGATCTATGGGTAGATGGCATGTACGGACATAGACCGGCTTAAAAGGTGTTGTTCCTATTGGGGTTTTGTAGGCTGTTCTATAAGCCCAAAGAGCATCACCTAGCACATAGCTCCAGTTCATCCTATTGGTTGAGACCGTCCTTTCCAAGATTTTCTTCACCTCTCTATTGGACACCTTAACCTATCCTTGAGTCTGCGGGTGATACGGAGTGCCCACTCGGTGCTTCACCCCATATTTTCTCAGTAAAGCCCCAAACCGTGTATTACTGAAATGGGAACCTCCATCACTAATAATTAGATGGGGGACACCAAACCTACAGAAAATGTATTCCTTCACAAACCTTGCACACTACGTGTGCATCATTGGTATGGGTTAGAATTGCTTCCACTGACTTAGACACATAATCAACTGCAAGTAATATATACAGATTGGAATTAGATGACACAAATAGGCCCATGAAAACTATACCCCAAAGATCAAAAACTTCAACTTCCTAAAACACATTCAAGGGCATCTCATGTCGCTTAGAGATATTACCTGCACGTTGACAAGCATCACAATGACAAACAAAGTTGTGAGCATCCTTAAACAAGGTAGGCCAATAGAACCCACTCTCTAAGACTTTAGCCGTAGTCCTAGAGATCACATGGTGTCCAATTGTGGGTAGAGAATGATAGTGAGATAAGATTCTCTCTACCTCACATCTGGGCACACGTCTTCTTAATATCCCATCCCTACATTGCTTAAGAAGAATCAGGTCATCCCAATTGTAAAACTTCAATGAGTGGAAGAATCATTTTTTCTCTTGATGCCCCCAATCTACAGGAAATTCCTTACAAGCTAGGTAATTAAAAATAATTGCAAACCAAGGATCTTCAGTTTTTATTGCAAACAATTTCTCATCCGGGAATTCCTCAATAATGGGGATGGCTACATCTTTTTTATCTATCCTTTCCAACCTAGACAAATGATCAGCTACAACATTTTCAACCCCTACCTGTCTCTAATCTCAATGTCAAATTCCTGAAGCAAAAGAATCCACCTAATCAATCTGGGTTTGGCATCTTTCTTTTATAACAAGTATTTGATGGCAACATGGTCATTCAAAACATGCACTTTAGCCCCAACTAGGTACTAGAAGAATTGTTCAAAAGAAAACACAACCGCCAACAATTCTTTTTCGATAGTGGTGTAATTTAACTACACATCATTCAAAGTCTTTGATGTATAATATATGATAGTTGGAATCTTGTCTCTTTGGTTGACCCAACACAACTCCTACTGCATAATCTGATGCGTCACACAACTCAAAGGAAAGGCTCCAATCAGGAGCCTGCACAATAGGTGTGGAGATCATTTTTTCTTTAAGAATTTTAAAAGCTTTTAAACATCACTCATCAAAGGAAAACTCGATGTCTTTTTCTAAAAGCTCAGACAAAGATTTGGCAATTTTCAAGAAATCCTTTATAAAACGGTAGTAGAATCTAGTGTGTCCTAAAAAGCTCCTCACTCCTTTCATAGATGTCGGTGGAGGTAGTGTGGAGATGACTTCAATCTTTACTGGATCCAATTCCATGCCCTTACTGGACATCTTGTGTCCAAAGACGATCCCTTCACTTACAATCATGTGACACTTCTCCCAGTTTAGAACTAGGTGAGTATCCTTGCATCTCTGTAGAACCCTATCAAGTGTATGTAGACAATCATTAAAAGATTCCCCATACATAGAAAAATCATCCATAAAAACCTCTAAAAACCTCTCTACCATGTCAGAAAAAATGGCGAGCATACAACGTTGAAATGTAGTGGGGGCGTTACAAAGACCAAAGGGCATTTGTCGATATGTGAACGTTCCATAAGGGTAGGTGAAAGTGGATTTCTCCTGATCCTTAGGCTCCATGGAAATTTGATTATACCCAGAATACCCGTCAAGAAAGCAAAAATGCGAATGGCCAACTAATCGTTCCAAGATCTAATCAATAAAGGGTAAAGGGAAATGATCTTTAAGAGTGGATGCATTTAAACGGAGATAATCTATGCACACTCGCCATCCTGTCACTAGCTTAGTGAAAATCAATTCATTACCCACATTAGTAGTGACCGTGATCCCCCTTTCTTAGGAACTACCTGAGTAGGGCTAACCCACATTGAGTCAGAGATTGCGTAGATTATACCCACTGACAACAGCTTGACAACTTCCTTCTTCACCACCTCAGTCATAATCAGATTGAGACGCCTCTGAGGTTGGACAATTGACTTGGTTCCTTCTTCGAGCTAGATCTTGTGTTGACACAAGGTTGGAGAGATCCCTTTAATGTCAGCTATGGACCACCCAAATGCATATAAGTGTTTTTTAGCACGGTGAGCAACTTTCCTTCCTCCTCACAACTCAAAGAAGATGATATGATCAATGTGAGCTTTTCCTCTGTAGCTAAGAAGACATACTTCAAGTGCGGTGGTAATGGCTTCAGCTCCAAGTCTGGTGGGCTCAATAGAGATGGGACTAATGGTGGTGGCGGTGGTCCAAGGTCCTCAAAGCACATTGCATAGTAGCAAGGTACTGCCTTCATCATCAAAACACACTCATATAGATGGTTGTTGCATATGCTGTCCTCCATTTTATTCGTCAAGCATTCTTCTAAGGGTAGATTAGGTGATGACTGTATCGTAAAATTAGCTATGTTTTCTTCTTTGGTAGTAGGGTTGTAGTCATCTCCCTCGTCATCTGGGTAGCGCATTACTTGAGTCAACGAGACCACCTTTTTATTTTCCAGGATGTCCACCATTAGAGTACCTCTTTCTACTTTAGTCATAACATGGGCCATATCCAGGAGCGACTTCCCTAGAAATAGAGAAAACTTACCATCCACATGCTGAAGTATGTTGCATTGCTCCTTATCTCCCGTGGTTTGAGAGTGATCCAACATCTTGATCTCGAACATGTCATCTTGGATTCCCATAGTCATACATTCTCTTCCCATTTCAAGTATCATGTCTGTTGTAGCTTGAAACGGTTTTCCAAGTAGAAGCTCATTTCCATGGTTATCTTGCATTTCCATTATAAAAAAATCTACGGGAAATATGAACCTATCAACTTTCACCAGGACATCCTCACATATATCATATGGCTTAACTAAAGAATTGTCTGCCAACTAGATTGTCATTCTACTCTTCCTAGATTCCTGAAGTCTGAGCTTCTTAAAGGTAGATAGCGGCATCAGATTTATACTTACCCCTAAATTACATAGAGCTTCTCCAAATTTTGTCTTGCCTATGAAGCATGTGATATTAAAGCATCATGGATCCTATCTTTTAGGAGATTGTGTCCCCAAGATGAAGGCACTAACCTGCTCTTTTAGAACGACAACATACGACTATGGTATCTTTCTCTTCTTTGTAATTATATCCTTCAAAAACTTCTCATAGGATGGTATCTTCTCAATAGCATCTATCAAGGGAATGTTCACAGATAACTTTCGAAAAATTGTCTAGACTTTTATTGAACTGCCAGTCCATCTTAGTTACTTTCAAACTATTTGGAAAGGGCACATAAACTATGGGTTCCAACTGGTGAGGTGGAATATAAGCCTGCGTTTTATTACCCCCAACTTCATCAACTTGCTCCTCTGCCATCTTCTCCTACGCTGCCATGTCTGGTTCCTCTACATCCACTGGTATGGTTCGATTTGTAGATCCTTCTGTAACTTCCTCGTGTGATGCATCATCCAGTGGTTTCTTGCCATTGCATAGTAGCACAACCTTTACATGCTAGTTCCTAGAAGGTACATTGGTATTTTCCAGAAATCCTTGTTGGGTTGGTTGCTTTAATGCACTAACATCTGCTACTATCTAAGAGATCTGTGTCTCTATGTTGCAAATACATGCTCCTTGATTTTGAAGATCCCTTTGAGTTTGTGCAATCTGTAGCTAATTTTAACTCAATAGCTTGCCTAACATTTCTTCAATCTTGTCAATTTTTTGCTGCTCTGCTTGATATGCTCTTGGCCATACTATTGTGGCGTAGGATGCTGCTGCTGCGCCTATGATGGATCCTGCTAGAAGTTGTTAGGATCCTTCCAAGAATATTTGGGGTCTTTCCTCCAAGAATAATCATTGTTCCTGTATTTCCCCTGACACACATACTTGCACTCTTCTTCTTATTCTTCTTCCTCAGTAGGAACTCTGTCTGTAGCACATAGCTTCTTAGCAATAAGATCTAACTTCTTAGTCAACACATATATCACCTTGGATTCCCCGACACTCTTGATGGTTGTTGGTGGCTCTCTTTCTTCTCCCTATGATTGGTTTTTAGACATGTTCTTGAAGATTTCATGGCAACGAGTGGGCTTTTTGTTGAGGAAGAAGCCTCCTCCTGCACTGTCAAGAGTTGTTCTCTCCCCCTTGTGTAGTCCATAATAGAAAATCTTGGCTTGCCCCAGTAAATCAATGCCATGATGAAGCACTTTACTCAGCATATTCTGAAACCTTTCCCATGCCTCTGAGTATGACTCATCTACTTGTTGTCTAAAGTTGTGAATCTTCTTCACTAGATAATTCATCTTTTGTGGAGGGAAATAGTGCTTCAAGAAAACATCTATCATCTAGTCCCATGTCTCAATGATCTTATCATCCGAATTGTTGAACCATGATTTTGCACTATCCGCCAGTGATGATGAGAACAACTTAGGGTATATTGTAGTTGCTAGGACCCTGTCTAGCTTGACCATGTCACAGTTCTCCATGAAATTGCTGATATGTGTCATTGGATCTTTAGAGGGATGGTCATGGAACGCTTGAGATTTAACTAAAGAAACAAGTCCGGGATCTATTTTGTAGCTGCCCACATTGATGGCTTGCCTTTTGATGGGCCCTTTTTGGGCTATAGCTGAAGAAGCCTTTATCCATCACCTACTATCATTTCCTCCTCTCCCTCCATTTCTGCTGTCTCTGGTTCTTCTGGCGTAGCAGGTCTCTCAGGTGGAGGTGTCGATGGAGGGGTTTGGTTAAACCTGTCTACAGATCTTCCAGACTCCCTTTCTCCTTGTAAGAGCTCTGCTTGTCCAAATCCTGGTGAGGACGGTTCGCTGTATTCTATGGCACTGGTGCACACTATGCACTAGTTTCCCTGAAACAGTAGAAAGAAGGTATTAGAGTAAGAAATGTCCAATGTATCAAGAAAAATCTTATGATTCAACTCAAGGAAATTTAATTAAAAATAAAATAAAAAGAAAAGTTGACCTAGAGTGGCATACCACATCACTTGTAGTGCTAGATGTTGCCTCTTCCCCGACAACGGTGCCAAAAACTTGACACGAGTTTACTGTGTGTAGCATGCAAGCGAACATATCAAAGTAATAAAGCCTTGTGAGGCCTGAGTCAAACACGGGGAAGCATTTCTCCAGTAGACTACTACTAACTACAATCAAATCAGCTAAGCCAGTTGTAAATGGTTGAATTGGTTTGAACAAAGGAACAAAGTAGAAATAAAATGAATTAAAGGTTGAATTAATCATAGATGGGGCGAATTCCTTAGGATAGTAGTTTCACCATGGATAACACTAATGATCGATCACACACACACTAACATATATTATCTCAATCCCTAGATGAGGAGCCTGTATCTAGAATTACCTACTCCCATAGTGTAATTAACTACCTAATCTAATGTCAATCCCACTTCTACAGCTATTGGTTGATTAGTTAGATGCTTTACGATTATTCTCTGGGTTTCTCCTTTCTTTTACACTTCACTTTTCCCAAAGGGCATAGTAGACAGGTAAATCTACGCTCTCCGACCCTTAACCTCTCTCCTGAGATGACTAAACATCTATCAATCCACTCATGGTGATCAAACATAAGTAGAACATAAAGCTTTCATAGATTTATATCCAGTAAAAAGAGATAAAAATGATACTAATGCATGGAAATCAATCACAGTGTAAATTCGGGCTACTCCTGGATCCTAAGGAATGCATGTTTTTAGCCTTGCATGGTTTTCATTGACGAATACATGGGAGGAAAGAAGAAAAATATGGGAAATATGAAGAAACTAAAGTAACCCCTGAATCTCTACCAGTCTAGAAGATCCCCTCTGTCGTGTGAGCGTTCTGCTATCTTCCAGCTACAGAATCATCCTCCAGAGGTGCCAGATCTCCTCAGTCAAGGCCTTCAGTCCTTGATTCTTATTTTCTCTCTCTCCAATCGTCGTGCAATGAAAACGACTGCCTCCTGTGTTTGGCCGTCGTCCCTTAAGTCATATGAGGCACTTAGGGCATGAATCAACGTCCACCATTGGATTAAAGATAAATCTACGGTTGGCCTGATCAGGAAGACTCGGTAATACTGACTAGGTGAGTCAGTAGTACTGAGTCACTTAGGTTTGGTTGTGTGATCCTGATCCTGTCGATACTGCCGATTGGACTCGATAGCACTGAGTTTTGTGGTTTTCGAGCTGCCTCTCTAACGTCAACTTGGTAGCACTAAGTTTTCTCAATTCATGCCGGGGCTTGCTGATGCTAAATTGGTATCACTGACTTCGGTTGTAGGTAGCACCGACTCTGGGTTAGTTTCCGATAGGTCTCTGATGTCAAGTCGGTATCACCGACTGTTGCTAGGTCGGTAACACCGAGTCTGTGGCTCTTCCTTGTACCTAAAAACACACAAAATCGTCATAAGCAATTGGGATGCATAAAATATTACATAAAACAGTAAAAATCATATAATTTGATGCGTTTAATAGAAACATGCCATCTAAGTCATTTCATGCATAATAAATCAGATGAATAACTAATCTATACATAACATCAATGAAAAATGTGCCTAAAATAATGACTAAAAACACATGCATCACCTGTTTGCATTAAGGTTCTTCTTTAAGATCCATTTTTATCCAACTATAGAACAACCAAGAGGTAAATCTACTAATTCCCAAGTCCCATTTGAGAGAATTGCAGATTTCATCATTAATAACTTCTTTCCAAAACTTAGTTTCAGGAGAATCCATAGCTTGTTTGAAAGATACATGTCATCCTTAATATTGTAAGTGAGAAACTTACTACCAAAAGCTTTGGATGTCCTAGGCCTCTTACTCCTTCTTGGTTCAAGCATTTCTTTAGGATCATTAGATATAAAATAACTTGTTATGAGTCACCCCCACAATTGTCATCCTTTCCACACACTCAAGAATGAAAGTTGTGGTTAATTAATCCTCTTGAGATACTTCTTTGGGAACACTAGATCTCATGGAATACACAAACTCAAAAAATATAGCATCACATAGCCCCACAATTGTATTGACATCAATGCCTAAGATATTGGATTTTATTCAATCTATAGGTATAACTTGCCTCTATATAACCCAAGAAGATGCCATCAACCATTTTCGATTCCAATTTATTTCTTTTGTGTTTTGGACAAGTACCTTAGCAAGGTGCCCACACACTGGAAGATATTTGAGCCTCAATTTTCTCCCTCTTTATAGCTCAATAGACTACTTTCTTTATATTTATGGGGAACTCTATCAGAATATGGAAAGCTGTATTTAAAGATTCCCCCCAAATTAAGTTGGGTTGACCTAAGGTTTGGAGTAAGTATTAACCATATCTATTATGGTTTGGTTCTTATCATCTGAAATCCCATTGGATCGTGGTAAATAAGGAGTAATAACCTCATGAACTATACCATGAAAATGACAAAATTTCAAGAACAATTTTGGGGTGTACTCTCCTCCCCTATCATATCTTAATCGTTTAAGTATTGTGCTAGTTTGATTTTCACCTTCTTTATTATATATTTTAAATATATACAATGCCTCATCTTTACTTTTAAGTAAATAGACATAACAATATCTATTTACATTGTCAATAGAAGTTATAAAGTAAAACTTTTGATCCTTAGTTGCAATCACATTAAACTCAGAGATATCAATGTGCATTAAATCAATAACTTTAGAATTCCTATCCACATAAATGAAAAGGCTTCCTAGAAAATATAGTTTGCACATAGGTTTTGCATCTATTAATATTATTTTCAAATCTAGGAATTAATTCTAGATTCATCATTTGTCTCATTGAGTCAGAATTAACATGTCCCAAATGACTATGCCATACATCAGAAGATACAAGATCATTCCAAGAAATAAAGAGTCACGAAGGTGTGTAGTATTAGACTTACTATATTTTCAATCTATTCTAAAACAATCCCTAACAAGAATTGCACCACTAAGGATATTGTTTTGAATGGATTCACATGTATAACTCTATGAAGTGTTAAAACTTTCCCCGAAGGGAACTTCAAGCCCACCTGTCCTTTGCCTTTGACTTCTACAGAGCTGGAGTCACGTAAATTCACTGAACAACCTTTAGAAGCCCATCATTGAGGTTCAAGGATGCAACCATTATGTTGACTACATCCTCCTCAGTGGCAAATGCAACACCTTTCTTTGTCTTCTTCAAAGAAAAATCCTTGTTCTAGTGCCCAACTTGTCCACAAGTCTAACAAGGATTGTTCTTCAATTTCTTCAAGATCTTAGCCTTATGATTATGTATATTTTTTGAATTCTTACCTTTACTCTTAGCAACAGTAAAACTGACACCGGGTTTTACATCCGTAGGTAACTTGACATTATTGTCTTTCAAGTGCTCTTCTTATATGTTAATGTCCCTCATAATATATTCAATTGTCAAGTCTCCTTTGTGATTCTTAAGAGTCATGTCGAATGACTCCCAAAATTAGAGAATTTATCAATTATGGACATAACTACAAAAATTTGTCAGACAATATCATACTTGCATCTAAGAGCCCATGAACCAAGAGTTAAAAGTCATGAGTTTGGTTAGAAATGGATTTATCCTTAACTATCTGAAACTTCAAAAAATCTAAAAATACAATACTTTTCGGCATCCTGATTTTTCACATTATATTTCTTTTCTAACACCCCCACAATACCTTGGAAGTAGTAGCAGGCGGCTTAGAGTAGAAACCATATATTTTGTTATATAAAGCAAACAAGATTAACCCTTGGCACGTCTTATCAGCATTATTAGGGATAGTTTCTTTGGCTTTAGGTTCATCGTCTTCTAAGAACGGATCACAACCCACCATATTCAACCAAATTTGCATCTTACTTTGCCAACAAACCAAGTTGGTACTAATAATTTTTAGGCATATTTGAAGCATCAATTCTATTGCCCAAAACATGATCGACCATTTTCTTTAAGAATGTTGCTAATTTTATATGTATTGTAACATGTATTAGCAACAATTATAATAGATTAGCATTTTCAAACCATATCTAGATAAGAAATACATAGAATAAATAATGTAGGAGAATATAAATAAATCAGACTTAGAATCTTAGACCATATCACTCGTTAAAAAATACACATGATACTTGAAGAAATCAACAACTCACAATCTGAAGATGAGTGTCTTTCTTCTAGTCAACCCGGTCACGAACCTGTAATAGGTAGTCATCTCACTCGTGCTTGTCGATGATCAATGTGTACTATCAGTGCATCCCAACGATCATAGGTACCACCACACAAACATATTGCGCCTTTTGGGAGAGGAAGGAAGAACTTGCTTCTCGCAGGAGAAATCTCTAGAAGCAAATCGGGAGCGACGACGATCGAGAAATAAGTCTAAAATTGAGTTTTCACACTAGAATTACTGACGACTGTATGCTTTGAAGTTGTTCAATAATAGTAATGACCAGAGACTTAATTTTAACTCTTTTACATCCCCATATCATATTCTTAATAAGACACGACCGCTCTTGTACATGAAAAATAAAGACTAGGAGTTTCTTAATAAATAAGGAAAACATAGAGTCTACTTTCAATTAAGGAGACACATCTCTTTCTAATTAATAAAACATATGTCTTTTTCCAACGAATAAGGAAAATGTTTCTTTACAACATATAAAGGAAAGCCGCTCTTTCCAATTGATATAGAAAACATCTCTTTCAAATAAATACATAAAATATCTTTTTTCAATTGATGATGAAAACACCTCTTTCAATTAATAAAGAAAACAAGGAGTCTATTTACAATCCAGAAAGTATTAACTAAATATTCAATTACTTAATTAATCAGTTATATTTTGTGTAAATAAAAAGAAGATGGTAAAAATAGAACGTAATTTCCTAGTCCAATTCCTAGCTTGCACAAAAGAATAAACTACTTTTTCCTCCACTCTCCTTATATACTGATTACACTTACATTGGGCTTAACTCATATTAAATATATGGCTGTAGCATCAATATATCCAAAAACCATGTATTTAACAGAGACACGATAAAAAAACTCTTTAGAAAAACTAGCGATTCAAAATTTTGTCCCTCGTACTGGGATAAAGGTACTGAAGGAAGCTCTTGTGTCCTTCTTTGGGATACATGTTGATGGTCTCCATGCTCAACAACCTACTGATATCTTATTATTTGATTGAACAAATAAAAAATAGACTTGTGTGGATCTTATTGATATTTCTCCTCTAACGGGTGTCTTTTCAAACATCTTTAAAGCAGGTCAGACAACTTCCAACACTGCGGCACAAAAGGTCCACAAACAGTTGCAGCTTGTGAAGTAAATCATCATCATTTTCTCCCTTCAGTTTTGATAGCTTTGAAGTGCTTGCTGATGATACAATTTCTCTTCTTCGACGCCTTCAAAATATTTTAAATATGAATCTTATAGTTTCTCCATCTTTGTCCAATAACTTTATTTTTAAATCCATATGTTTCTCTATTCATAAAAGATTGACAACCCAATTTGTTTGCTGTACTTCTATTAAGACATTTATGTAATTGAATACTTTTAATATGAAAAAAATGATACATATATATTGAGAAAAAAATTAATTAAGCAGTTGTCATTATGTGTAAAAAGGAGACCGAAAATGAAATGACTAAAGTTCTCTTCCTTTCATACTAAAAAAAATACAGTGTCTCCTACTAAAAGATACTAGGTACACCAACTTTAAAATTAACCCATAGAGTTGGTTTGGAATATATAAAGCTAACAATCCATTACTTGGATCCTGCTTTAACACAGCCTACCTGGCGAGATGTATTCCAGCTACAAACATTAGAGCAAATTTTGGTAGAAGACAATATATAATTATATAAATACAAGGTAATCGTTTTCATAAATAACTCAGCTGGAAAGACAACCTTGGGGACCTACCCAGAATATGATTATGCTCTAGTATTTTTGGGTGGTTCACAGAATAGAAGATACTTCCATTTCTTTCAACTTTTGATTACCAATTTTACATTAAGGTGATCACTTCCATTATACCAAGTTGAAGAAGTTTACGGACCATTCTAATTGAGTCCTTGCCAAGTAAGCGAACAGAGAGATAAATATGTACTTCTTTGCGAAAAATATTTTGTTTTAAGAAAACTAAAATAAAAGCTCTTCACGCTTAATTCTTCCGTTAGATGGAAACCCAAAACCCAAAACCCAAAGTTGGATGGTTGCTTATGTCGTAATAATTTTCTATTTTTCTGTATTGCAGTCTGTTGTATGTACTAGATTGCAATCATGGATAAAATAAGCTCATTCTGGAGTTATGCTCTTGCTCGTCAATGATTTATGGAGTTAAACACTTGCTCGTCAATGAATTACTATCTCCAGACAGCTCTGAACGCATATGGCTCCTACGATCGCATTTTCTTAGGATTAGATAAACTAAATCACAACTTCACAACTTTTCCAACTGGTCTCACACTGATAAAAAATAACTACACCCTAAATGAGGATGATTTCTTAGTCACCATATATTGGACTTATGGAGAGAAAGAAACGACAGAATATTCAACAACACCATAACACCAATGAGCACCATCATCACCCAGATTATTTCAGATCTTCATATCCTTTCACACTACAGGGAAGAAGATAAATGAGGGCTCAGATGACTCATAGGAGGGGGAATCTGAGGCTCGATTTCTCTGCGACCTGAAGGCGATGATGAATGATGAAACTGGAATCGGCCTGCTGTAGCAATAGACATGATTTTGCACTACCTCTGTAGACTGGTGTTTCAGTATTTTAACTATTGTTGTCATGCTTCGATGCTTGTTATGGGGTGCCTCCCCACAAACTATTTTCTTCTTTCTGCAGAACTTCCCACCCTTTATATTAGCATACCAGTAGTGTAACAACCGACATAGCATGTGCTAGCTTGCTATTGTCTTTTATTAATGAATGATCTTTTATAAAAAAAAAAGTAACGTGCTCATTGCCACTACAGACGATATGGAATAGGAAACTATTGACATGTCAAAGGTGGAATTAGAAGCAGACCCCAACAAGGTCCACTTTTGCTGTTACGAGAGGCTGTTCCGGACGCTGTTCCGGCCTATAGCAAAATCGGACCCCAAAAAGACACGATATGGAAGATGGCCAATAAGAGAACGTGAACGAATGCCTATTAAGTCCAACCTGAACATCCTAAACGACAGTCCATATGGCAAACTGCAAAACAACAACACAGCTTGCCGCATCTGCTCAAAGTTTAACTCTGCGCAAGATACCATGAAATGGAGGGCGTGTGTGAACCACCCTATGGATGTGTTGCTTTGCAGTGCATCTTTGTACGTATCATGTCATATCTAACGAGTTTATGATTAAATATCTTTACGAACATAAGTATAATTTAGGAGTTTCAAAATGTCAATTAACGTTCTAGCAGCATTTATTCTAAAAGTTAAAAAAACTCACAAAAACTTATATTTACAGAGACAAATTTGCAACTTATGCCGGCATTTTTCTAGCAAGATTTGTATAAGTGACATTTGTATAGGTGTCGAACAAATGTCGTTGTATAGTTGTTTATTGGGATTTGTCAAAAGCCAGTAAAACAACATTTTTGTTGTATTGATAAAAAACCTTTCTAATTTTAATCCAAATCAAAGTACAATGTATTCCTGTTATAATACTCCAATGATTTTGTTTTTTTAGAGAATACTCACCAACGTATATACTTTACTTCCCAGTTTAAACGTTCCGATGGACAATATGCATTCTACCTAAACCAACAACTATTCTTTCCCCATTTAAGTCAAGATCAACTACATCATCATATTTATATCTCGGATGATCTTATTCCAGATAGCTTACATCCTTGGTAGGATAACTTCTGATCATTTTCCTTACATTGTTAGACTCCTACTTATTGACATGGGATATTAAACCCTTCTGATTAGATACCTTAGACCGTTCATAGAACCTCCAATTTTCTTCTCCCTATTCAAACCCATTTTCTTCCTTTACCCACAGAAGACAAGGGCATACTACAAATCATTAAAATCTAGAACTCCTCCATGAAGTATACACAAACTATACCATCTTATGAAAAGATAATAGATGATACATACCTCTCACTTCAAGATGTGCCATATCCTCAATTTTCAAGGTATGAATATTTATTCATTTGATACTTCCATCCTTTATTACATCAAAATGCTTAATGTATTTAATTATGACTTATGTGGGGTGTAATAAGCTGTGAAATGAATTTTTAGTTAACGATCATGATGATAGAATCTTAATGGCCAATTTTGGCAAGGTAATGATATTAGTATATTTAGCTAGGAATTATAAAAGTTTAAACCAAAATAATTTATTTAGGGATTTTAGTTGAGTTCTTTGCCCATTGTAACTATCTACATGGATTTTAAGTTATGATTACTTTTCAAAAAATTTCAGAGGTCATTTTATAGGGAAAATATATTTATTAAGATAATGCCAATAAGATGAGATTTAATTTGACAAAATTTCTTTTGAGTTTTAATCCATGGTGGACCCATATCTGGGCCACTGGATCATGCACGAGATGAATCTAGGTCATCTCATCCATCTGGAGGTCTCCTTGTACCTCTAAACTCCCTAACTCCAGCGACCACATGTTTCTTTCCTTAACCTTTGTGGAATTCATTTTCCTAGTTCCAACTGATGAAAACTAACCCTCCCAATCAATCTAGAAGATGATTCTATATATATATATATACCCAATCTTCCTTGACAACCTTTTCTAGTAGCCTTGTGAGACCTTGGGCGGCACGCTAAGAGACCAAAAAGTCCCCCCTACTAGTGCTGGACCCTCGGGCACCACCAATTGTGGATGAAACACGCGGGTTTACTGCTGCCACTCCAACTTCCATCTCTAGAGTCGAGTCCCTAATTTGCTCATCTCCGGCCACATCGACACAATTTTACCCGTGGTAAGCTTCTAAGCCACCTATACTATATCTATTTGATGTTTTCTAGTAATGGTATTCATCCCAGCGTTAGGCCGACAAGGTCCACCATTTTGTCGGAGATGGGGATGGTCATCGGGACCATCCTATGGTGGTTTCTCCTTGGTTCTAATGCCCATATTTAGTGGATATTGTTGGAGCTAATGCTATGTTTGGTTTTGAGTTTTCATTGTCATAGGTCTGCGTTTGAGTTTTTGTGTTAGGATACTCTGTGTCTCACAAATGGAGTTTTTCTTTGTGGTGTTTTGGCCATTGTGGATAGGGTGCTCTGGCTTTATCTTGTGCTAGATTGGTTAACCTTTGACAATTCATATCTTTTTATTAGTATTTCCAATGGGATTAAGTTATATATGGATCTTGATCGATTTTTTGATATCTAGCCAATGGGATAGGTCATGAGTCAAGATTATGACTTTGTTTCTCAGATTTTAAGAATTGACCAAATTAGGGATTATAAGATGTTAATTAGGATTTGGGTTATAATGCTAGGAAATTAAAGAGTTGAGTTTAGGAGATTCTAGGAGAAATTGTACTACTGAAATTTAGTAAGCGGTCCATGCCTTGGGCTTCAATATTTTTCATCCTCAAGTTTTGCTCACATTATCATGTTTAAAAGTTTAAAATATGCATGCTATCATGTGAAAACTTCAATGATTTAAGAAGTATCTATTAAATGCACATCTTATTAATATTGGCATGATACATGTTTATATGCTAAGATCAGACCAGTTATGAATTATATGGGACCACCTAGGCAGGTCTAGGAAGAAGAACTACCCAGGGAGGATTGGGACCACCCATAGAGGCCCATGCTTATAGAACTAAAATGAGCTAAGAACTACCCAGGGAGGATTGGGACCACCCAGGGAGGCCCGGGCTTATAGAACTAAAATGAGCCCTTGGTTGGTCCCATATAATTCTTAACTGACCTTACTAGGAGGTCAATTGAGAATTATATGGGACAACTTAGGGGTTCATTTTAGTTCAGTAAGCCCGGGCCTCCCTGGGTGGTCCCAATCTTCCCTAGGTAGTTCTTCTTCCTAGAACTACCTAGGCGGTCCCATATAATTTAGGTTAGTTAAGAATTATATGGGACAACTTAGGGGTTCATTTTAGTTATGTAATCTGAGGCCTATATTTTTGAAGGATACAAAACCACATGGCATACTTAGTCAAAGTCATATCATCACACTAATGAAGATAGAGGAAGTCTTCCTCCTTTTTTTTCATCATCACATCAAACACATAATGGATATTGAAAGCTTATAAAAACTTCTCCCACACAAGGAACTCTTCATCTAGGTCTTGGGCATCACATAATTTCTCCCATTAAACTCATGCTTCCCCCTCACAACATGTGCATTAGAATCATGATGTAGAATTCCTCAAGAGTCTGAGTCAAGGAAGTTGTGACGCCCTGATCCCTGTGCCATCTCTAATGACCCCGAAGAGTGGAGAGTCAACCTTGGTAAACCACCCTTAACTTTTTCTTTTCTTAATTACTTAAAATTATCCTAAAGGAAAATTTTATAACTTAGAATAAACTGAAATCTTACTAAACTACGGAAGCAACTACTATTTACATTACTAGATAGGTAAAACAGATTTATACAACATATTACATTTTTTCATACAGAATATAAAACATATCAGATAACTTAAAGCTAATCTGCATGTTACATTACATTCTCTCTCTACCACACCAAATGTCCCAAGGACCGAGGGGAAAGGACTAAGAGACCTCTATTCTAACTATGAACTACCTTCTAAGAGCCTGGGCGATAAGATCCTTTAGCTTCCTTGTGCTGACGCTGACCTGAAAAATGTTTCAGTAGGTTGGTGAGCTACTGGCTCAGTGAATAGAATTTCACCCAACCATCGCAGATCACTCATTTATGTTTATTAAACTGAAATAAAATGTGGGAATTTACTACACTGAGCAGATCTAACAATTTCAATTAAATACCACATGGAATGTAAATATTACATTAAAAGAACAACTGCTGTGAAACTATACCCAGATCTTTCTTAACCGTTCTTACTTATAAGAAACTCTTTAAAACTTATATGATCATATTTTAGCTTATGCCCTGATCATATGTAGTGTACTCTACATATGAAGAATCGTATCGAAATACAATCTCACCGTACAAGACTTAACTGACACACCTGGGATGCTAAGCCTGACTACGTCACTGGTCTACAACAAGAAAATGGCACTTTGGCCTCAACACACCTGTGGGATGTAAAACTAGACTCCTCCTCTAACATGAGCACACATGCAGAGAGTCAAGCCACCTATTGGCTTTTCTGTACTCTAGTGCCACAATGATCTCTAGTTGATGTTGGACACTACTTACTATATTTTAAGGAGACTTCCACTAGGGCTTCGTCCACCGTACGACCTGTTGGTACGTTCTGACCCCCGTATACTAGACACTTCCATGGTTAGGTCGTTTCATCCCTACGACACAGACCTCTCATAGGGAATCTACGGTGTTCAGGGCTCATAAGTCTATTATTTTATTATTCTTGGAAAGCTCTTACTATATTGTATCTCTCTCTTATTTATACTTGAATCTGGTATCTCTATGGTACCGAATCTATTTATCTGAAGTTTATAAATACGACATGTATGTCATTCTTAACTTGGCAGAGCAGTATAATCAAAAAACTATAATATACTGAGAAATGAACATACTATACATGTAGGCAGACTGAAATACTTAAATAAATAGAATACATGTCAACTTGGCACTTTATACACTAGAATCATGCAATTGAACTTCTTAATACACTGATAAGAGTTAATTACTTGACATATGAGTAATCGTCATTTGCACCTGTAAATTATTTATGCTTTCTTGGAAAATGTGCACCTCAACCCAAATCTTGAGTCGTGCATCACATAATATAATAAGAGTTAATTACTTGTAATGGCAAGAATTATTAATAATAACTGATAATTTCTAATGATATCTTTGAGAAACGTGCCAATTCGTGTTAATACTAAACCACACACATTAACTAAAATAGGGAACGTGCAAATAGGTTTCCATTGAAACAATGCAGGTCAACATCTTTTTCTTTGAAAATGTACAATTAGTTAATTACTAAAATCGTATAGCCTGGGTTTATACCCAAACCATACAACTATTGCAAATCTGGGTCATGTGCTATTGTTCTCAACCTCTATACTGAGAAATTTAGGATTTATTTAACCATATAGTTCCAATGATTCAAATCATACAGATCAATTAAAATAACTAGGGTCATGCAAATGTGAAGAAGAAAAACATGCAACGAGAAGTCGGGCGACGCCAAGACTGCTCGGCATTTGGGTAATCGATGTTACCCACAATACACACAAATCTAACCAAAATTATCCATTTCATGGAGTTAATACTTGCTTAGTGAGTGAAATTCTACTCAGAGAATCGGGATGGCTGAATTTGATTGGAAACACGCCCAAAGCCTGCTTTCGGGCATCTGTGGGGTCGTCTTCAACCTTGGGTGCCCTGGATTTGAACCTACTACAAGAAAACAGCTCCACACACACATGTTGAGAAGGGAACTCGGTTGGGTCGCCATTCGCGAGCTAGGGGGATGCAGATTTAAGCCCTAGATTCACAACCGAACTCAAAGGTGGCATTTCCTTGGTGCTAGATCACACCCAACTACTCCTGGCCGCTACTATAGCTGCTGTGCGGCCGCTACTGCTGGGGGCGCCGCCCTAGCAGGTGGAGGCATCGTGAGTGGTTGGGGATTCGATCTTGGGCCTCAAGGCCGGACTTGATGGCATCGTTTCGTGGTGCTGGCCATGCCAAAAGGGCCCCTGGCCTTGCGCCGTGCAGCTGCTGGATGGCCGACACCCTAGCAGGTTGGGGCTGTGGTTGGGCGAGGGAAAGAGGAAGAAGAAGAAGGAAGGTGACAACTGCCAACTCTTTCTCTCTCTCTAGCCCTAAATCGCATACCCTCTGCTCTACTGGCTGATCGGCATGCTGCAACTGTGCGCCGCTCAAGCGGTGCCTTACACCAATCGGGAGGTAGGGGATAAGGGAAAGGGGGTTAAAACTTATGGGTAAATTACAGTCTAGGTCCAAGGAACTTGAAAATGCCATAACTTTTGCCTCAGAGGTCCGATTCTAGTGATTTCTTTTGCAAATTTTCAAGCACGAGATCCTATACAACCTCAAGGAAATAAAACATACTAAATAACTTGTGTAAAATTAATCAAAACACTAATCATATCATGTACACTTATCTTAGTTTAATTAACATGGTGATGCACTAATCACTGTACTTACTAGTTAAACTCAGAGTGGGTCATAACAATCTCCCTCCCTTATAAGAATTTCATCTAGAAATTCCTAAAAGAGAAAAGGAAACTTGTTACACATCTTTGACTCAAGCTCCCACGTGGCTTCCTCTAGGTTGTGGTTCCTCCATAAAACTTTCACTAACGATATCTCTTGAGTCTTGAGCTTCTTAATTCTCCAATTAACTATTTGTACTGGTACTTCAACATAGGAGACATCTTTTCTGAGCTGTGTAGGTTCTGGGTTCACTATCTTCTCTGTACCAGGGTAACACTTATTCAACATTGATACATGAAACACATCATGTAAATTAGCTAACTAGGATGGCAAATACAACCTGTAGGCTACAGGTCCAATCCTCTCAATGACAGGATATGGGGCCATAAACCTAGGAGTCAGTTTGCCTCTCTTGCCAAACCTCAACATTCCTTTCCATGGTGAAACTTTCAGATACGCTTCATCACCAACCTCAAACTCAAGAGGTCTACGCCTCTTCTTAGCGTAACTCTTCTGCCTGTCCTGTGTAGCTTTCAACTGTTCTCTAATCACTATAATATTTTATGTAGTCAAATCCACTATCTCTGGTCCAAGAATATCTTTTTCACCCACCTCGTACCAACATATGGGTGATCTACACTTTCTGCCATACAGAGCTTCATACAGGGCCATACCAAGACTGGAATGGTGACTATTATTGTATGCAAACTCTACAAGGCTCAAGTGTTCTTCCCAACTTCCTCTGAAATGTAGGACGCATGCTCTCATCATGTCCTCAAGAGTCCGAATGGTCCTCTCTGACTGACCATCCATCTGTAGGTGAAAAGCTAAAATGAATCTCAACTTTGTGCCTAAAGCATAATGCAACTGATTCCAAAACCTGGATGTGAACTTAGGATCTCTATCTAATATTATTGAAACTGGGATACCATGCAACTTGACTATCTCATCCACATATATCTTAATAAACTTCAGGACATCATAGGTTGACTTAACAGGAAGAAAGTGAGTAGACTTAGTCAGTCTATCCACAATCACCCATATCGAGTCACAACCTCTAGATGTCCTGGGCAACCCTACCAAAAAATCCATTGTGATATGTTCCCACTTCCACTCTGGTATAGGAAGAGATTGCGAGGTACCTACAGGCTTCTGATGCTCAACCTTAACCTGCTGGAACACACCACACCTAGCCATGTACTTAGCTACATCCTTCTTCATACCTGACCACCAGTACAACTCCTTAAGATTCCTGTACATCTTAGTGTTACCTAGATGCATAGTGTACATCGATGCATGCACTTCCTCAAGAATTTGTTCTTTCAAATCACTGTCTCTAGGTACACACAACCTGTCATGCTGATACAAAAAACCATCATCTGAAAACTTGAACTCTGGTCTTTTTCCCCCTATCATGTCCAGCATGATCTGCTGTAACTCACTGTCACTCTGCTGTAGTTCCTTGATCTGTTAATAAAAGGTAGGCTTGACTTGCATTTGTACAATCAAACCACTCTATTTTGTCACTCCTAAGTCTAAGTTCAACTTTCGCATCTCTACTAGCAGGTCTCTCCTGAAACATGCCATAGAGAATACATCAACTGTTAAACTTGACTTCCTACTCAGGGCATATGCTACCACATTCGCTTTTCCAGGATAATAATCTATCATCACTTCATAATCCTTGATCAATTATAACCATCTCTGCTTTCTTAAATTTAGATCCTTCTGGGTGAAGATATATTTCAAGCTCTTATGATCCATAAACACCTGGCACGCGTCACCATAAAGATAGTGGTGCCATGTCTTAAGAGCATGAACTACTGCAGCTAACTCCAGATCATGTGTCGGGTAATTCTCCTCATTCTTCTTAAGCTGTCTAGATGCATAAGCTACTACTTTGCCTTCCTGCATCAACACACAACCTAAATCTCTCCTTGAAGCATCACAAAACATTGTGTAGCCTTTATTTGCCTCGGGTAGGATCAACAGTGGTGTTGTAGTCAATCTCTTCTTCAAGATCTGAAAACTCTTCTCCAGACAGTGCATCCTTTCTCGTTAAGCGTGTCAGAGGTGACGCTACAACACTGAACTTCTGGATGAACCTCCTATAGTAACCTGCCAATCCTAAGAAGCTTCTGATCTCAGTAGGAGTTTTAGGCTGCTCCCACTGTAGAACATACTCGACTTTATTAGGGTCAACACTTACTCCATCTCTTGATATGACATGTCCAAGAAAAGACACCTCAACTAACCAGAACTCGCACTTACTGAACTTAGCATATAACTGGTGCTGTCTTAACAACTATAACACTATCCTCAGGTGCTGCTCATGCTGCTCATCATCTCTGGAATAAATCAGAATGCCATCTATGAAAACCACTATGAACTGATCCAAGAACGGCTTGAAAATACAATTCATCATATCCATGAAAGCTGTTGGGGCATTAGTTAGTCCAAATGACATGACCAGAAACTCATAATGCTCGTATCTTGTTCTGAAATCTAACTTAGGAATATCTGAAGCCTTTATCCTCAACTGATGATATCCAGATCTCAAGTCTATCTTAGAAAATATCATCACTCCACACAATTGATCAAACAATCATCAATCCTTGGCAACATGTACTTATTCTTGATGGTGATCTTATTCAACTATCTGTAGTCTATACATAACCTCATAGTACCATCTTTCTTTTTCACAAACAAGAATGGAGATCCCCATGGTGAAGAACTAGGTTGAATGAAACCCTTATCCAGTAACTCATGTAACTGGATCTTTAGATCCTTCAACTCTGTAGGTGCCATTCTGTAGGCTGGCAGCGCTACAGGGTGACTACCTGGAAACACCTGGATCTCAAAGTCTATCTCTCTTTCAGGAGGTAGACCTAGCAACTCATCTGGGAAAACATCTGGGAACTCATAAACCAATGACACATCCCATAGACTGACTGTGTTCTTCTCTACTCTGGTATCTACTACATGTGCCAAGGACGCCTCACAACCTTTCTGCAACATCTTATCAGCTACTCGGGCTGATATGATACACATAGGTAAAACTTTCCTATCTCTAGAAAAGACACAAGAAAATCCACACTATTGAAAGACAACCTCCTTCTTCCAACAATCGAGCTGAACTCGATATGTCTCTAGGCAATCCATACCCAAGATAACTATCTAGGGGTATAAGATTAACCACGATGGTGTAACCACTAAAGGTCAATAGACATCCAGAATAAAACTCTATCAACACTGTCAGTTCACCTAACAGAACCCTCAACCACAACTCAAACAGTAACTCATGGGTTAACAGGTTAAGCTCATAAGCTAAAGGACTATGTAAAAATGAGTGAGTAGTACCTGGATCTATCAAAATTGTAACTGAAATGCTATTAAAGAGAAGCATTTCTCTTGTAACTACTCAGGAAGAAACAATACCTTCTTGTTGTATTAGAGAGAAGAAGCGTCCTGAAGCTCTTCCTCTCCCACGATTTCCTCATTGTCCTTCCCTTCCACTAGGTACTCCTCCTCCTTGGAAACCTGAAGATACTGAAGAACTCACTCCTCCAGCTGGAGCCTATCACAGAACATTCTGGTATTGTGACTGGGAACCCTGTGTTGCCACATATTAAAGCTGGGGACATTGCCTTCTGAAGTGTCCCACCTGTTCGCAGATGTGACAACCCTAAAAATCTGCACCCCAACACTAACTGGAGTGTGGCTTTCCACAGATATCACACATCGGTATCTCTTTCTTTGGCAGACCCATCACTGACACTGAAGATCCCAAAGACCTAGTTGGAGGTGTCCATGTAGACTGTGTATTCCATCTTCCGGAATTAGGCCTTCCTCCACTTGATGAAAAACTAGATCCTTATCTACCAAAATAGCCAAGTCCTCATCCTATCTTTGAAAAGAAACCACCACCTACTCTGTATCCACCACTGCTATGTCCCCCTCTATTAAAGTCTCCAGATATTTTCTTACCTTCAGACTGCTTATCAGCATTAATTGAGTCTTCTACATGTCTCGCTGCTTCCACAAATTCAGTAAGTTTACTCTGTCTCTTTGACTAATGGCTGACATGGCATGTCGAATCTCAGATCTTAATCCTTGTTGAAATCTTTTGCACTTTTCTACATCATCAGGTACAAGTTGCAGACAGAAATTTTCCAACCTTGTGAAATGTGCCTCATATTCACCAATTGTCATATTTCCTTGTCTGATATTCTCCAACTATTTAATCTTATCACTTAGGAAGGTAGGAGGATAATACTTAAGGTGAAACTCATCCACAAAGTCCTTCCAGGTCATCTCTACATTTCTCCTTTTATCTTCCACTCCCCGCCACCACAACTCAGCATCTCCCTTGAATAAATAGACTACATGATTGATTTGCTTATCTTGAGATAAATCCATTAAACGAAAGACCTTTTCTAGTTATCGAAGCCACACCTCTACCACAGCTGGATCTATTGTTCCAAAAAATTCAATTCCACCAAGCTTCTTCACCAACTCATAGGATCTCATTAGATCCCTACTAGAAGATGAAGACTTCTTGTCCATCTTGTAGTTTTCTTTTGTCTCTAGAAAAATATGATACATCCTTGTTGCCTCATTATCCTCTTCATCTTGAGCCATTACTCGAGGGTCAGGGCCATAATGGCTCTCAACTTGGTCCTCATGACCACGTCCTCTTCCTGTCACCTGCAATAGTATAACAGAACACTTCCTGTTAGAAAATTGAAGTTAGAAGGAAAACACCTAAGTCCTAATCCTATTGGTCTCTTATCATCATCTGACCTTGACTTAGAGTAACTACATACTCGACCTAAGCTCTCATGACCTTGATCTGATACCAAACCCGTTGTGACGCCCCGATCGCCATGCCATCTCTAATGACCCCAAAGACCAGAGAGTCAACCTTGGTAAACCACCCTTAACTTTTTCTTTTCTTAATCACTTAAAATTATCCTAAAGGAAAATCTTATAACTTGGAATAAACTGAGATCTTACTAAACTGCAGATGCAACTACTATTTACATTACTAGATAGGTAAAGCAGATTTACACAACATATTACATTTTTTCATGCGGAATATAAAACATATCAGATAACTTAAAACTAATCTACATGTTACATTACATTCTCTCTCTACCACACAACATGTCCCAAGGACCGAGGGGAAGGACTAAGAGACCTCTATTCTAACTATGAACTACCTTCTAAGAGCCTGGGCGATAAGATCCTTCAACTTCCTCGTACTGACGCTGACCTAAAAAATGTTTCAGTAGGTTGGTGAGCTACTGGCTCAGTGAATAGAATTTCACCCAACCATCATAGATAACTCATTTATGTTGATTAAACTGAAATAAAATGCGGGAATTTACAACACTGAGCAGATCTAACAATTTCAATTAAATACCACAGGGAATGCAAATATTACATTAAAAGAACAATTGTTGTGTACCCGAATCTTTCTTAACCTTTCTTACTTATAAGAAACTCTTTAAAACTTATATTATCATATTTTATCTTATGCCCTGATCATATGTAGTGTACTCTACATATGAAGAATCATATCAAAATACGATCTCACCGTACAAGACTTAGCTGACACACCTTAGATGCTAAGCATGACTACGTCGTTGGTCTGCAATAGGAAAATGGCACTTTGGCCTCGACACACCTGTGGGACGTAAAAATAGACTCCTCCTCTAACCTGAGCACACAGACGGAGAGTCAAGCCACCTATTGGCTTTTCTGTACTCTAGTGCCACTCAGATCTCTGGTTGATGTTGGACACTACTTACTGTATTTTAAGGAGACTTGCACTAGGGCTTCGTCCCCCGTACCACCTGTTAGTACGTTCCAAACCCCATCTACTGGACACTGCTAGGGTTAGGTCATTTCATCCCTATGATGCGGACCTCTCATAGGAAATCTACAGTGTTCAGGGCTCCTAAGTCTATTATTTTATTATTCTTAGAAAGCTCTTACTATATTGTATCTCTCTCTTATTTATACTAGACTCTGGTATCTCTATGGTACTGAGTCTATTTATCTGAAGTTTATAAATACTATATGTATGTCATTCTTAACTTGGTAGAGCAGTATATTCAAAACACTATAATATATTGAGAAATCAACATACTATACTTATAGGCAGACTGAAATACTTAAATAAATAGAATACATGTCAACTTGGCACTTTATATACTAGAATCATGCAATTGAACTTCTTAATATACTAATAAGAGTTAATTACTTGACATACGAGTAATCATCATTTGCACATGTAAATTATTTGTGCTTTCTTGGAAAACATGCACCTCAGCCCAAATCTTGAGTTGTACATCACAAAACATAATTAAGACTTAATTACTTGTCATGGCAAGAATTATTAATAATAAATGAGAATTTCTAATGATATCTTTGAGAAACGTGCCAATTCATGTTAATACTAAACCACACACATTAACTAAAATAGGGAGCGTGCAAACAAGTTTCCATTGAATTGCAGGTCAACATCTTTTTCTTTGAAAACATACGATTAGTTAATTACTAAAATCGTACAACTTGGGTTTATACCCAAACCGTACAACTGTTGCAAATCTGGGTCGTGTGCTACTATTCTCAACCTCTATACTGAGAAATTTAGGATTTATTCAACCATATAGTTCTAATGATCCAAATCATACAGATCAATTAAAATAACTAGGGTCATGCAAACATGAAGAAGAAAAATTTGCAATGAGAAGTCGGGCAATGCCAAGACTGCTCAGCATTTGGGTAATCGCTGTTACCCACACTACACACAAATCTAACCAAAATTATACGTTTCATGGAGTTAATAATTTCTTAGTGAGTGAAATTCTACTCACAGAGAATCGAGATGGTCGAATTTGACTGGAAACATGCCCAAAGCCTGCTTCTGGGCATCTGCAGGGTTGTCTTCAACCTTGGGCGCCCTGGATTTGAACCTGCTGTAAGCAAGCAGCTCCACACGCATAGGTTGAGAAGGGAACTCGGCTGGGTCGCCGTTTGCGGGCTAGGGGGCTGCAGATTTGAGCCTTGGACTCATGACTGAACCCAAAGGCGACGTTTCCTGGGTGCTAGCTCAAGCCCAATTTCTCCTGGCCGCTGCTGCAGCTGCTGTGCGGCCGCTGCTGCTGGGGGCGCCGCCCTAGCAGGTGGAGGCATTGTGAGTGGTTCGAGATTCGATCTTGGGCCTCAAGGCCAGACTCAATGGCATCATTTCATGGTGATAGTCACGCCAAATGGGCCCTTGGCCATGCGCCGCACAGCTGCTGCTGGCCGGCCGACACCCTAGCAGGTTGGGGCCGTGGTTGGGCGAGGGAAAGAGGAAGAAGAAGAAGGAAGGTGACGGCTGTCATCTCTCTTTCTCTAGCCCTGAATTGCACACCCTCTCCTCTGCTGGCCGATTGGCCTGCTGCTACTGTGTGTCGCTCAAGCGGTGCCTTGCACCAATCAGGAGGTAGGGGATAAGGGAAAGGGGGTTAAAACTTATGGGTAAATTGCAGTCTAGGTCCAAGGAAGTTGAAAATGCCATAACTTTTGCCTCGGAGGTCCGATTATAGTGATTTCTTTTGCAAATTTTCAAGCACAAGATCCTATACAACCCCGAGGAAAGAAAACATACTAACTAACTTGTCTCAACTTAATCAAAACACTAATCACATCATGTACACTTATCTTAGCTTAATTAACATGGTGATGCACTAATCACTGTACTTACTAGTTAAACTCGGAGTGGGTCATAACAGAAGCTATGTTCTAGTTTGTGGATCCCCACCTCACCTTTCATACAACATGGATCTCTTCTTCTCCCATGAATGACTCATGTTTCACCTTGATTTACTTCCTCAAGGTGAAACATGAGTTGTAAAAATCTCTGCCCAAATCTATGAACAACATGTTATGTGGGACATATGGTCCACTCCATGCATTCTTCACGGTGTCATATAGTCATGTATCCACTTTCATTATATAGGACCAAAGCTCTGATCAACATGTTATATGGGTCAATTATACCAAATCTTGATAGGCGTCCTCAACTTGAAGCCTGAGCCGTTCATGGGAGAAGAAGAGGTAGATGTTGTGGGCAAAGCTAAGGTGTGGATCCAAAATCTAGGGAATTTCTTACACAACTTAGACTTCTCCAATGAGTCCCACATCAGGTTCAGGATGCACATGCTGTGAGAGTGGCACGAGATTGGTGGAGAACTTCTACAATGCTAGAGACCCAGATGAAGAGTTCCTCATGTGAGGAGTCTGTAGAAACTATCAAGAGCCACTACATGTATCATGTGATGATCGATAAAAAGGAGGAATAATTCCTCTACCTTTGTTAGTGTGATGATATGACTGTGACTTAGTACACCATGCGGTTATGTATCCTACAAAAATATGAGCCCAACGATTAGTAAACTAAATGAGCCAAGAATTTCATCCACAGTCTAAAGGATGATCTAAACTACTGACTTTCTGGTCATAACCACAAGACAATGCATGAAGCAATAAACACTACACTTGAGCCTGAGGATCATCTGGGGAGGTTTGGGAAGAAGAACTACAATGGAGGATATAAGTACCACTAATAGAACTACCAGTAGAGGAACTAGAACTGCCATTAAGGAAATCACCACAGATAGTAGGACATGAAGAAGAAGAAAGCACCAAAAGGTGGACCCAATCAGTACAAAATAACAACAACAATAACAACAACCTACTTAAGTGCCCTATGTGTCTCAAGTACCATGAAGGATAATGCATGCTTGGACACAGAGTCTGATACTTTTTTGGATAGCTTGACCACATAAAGAGGGACTATCCCAAGTTCCTTATGTAAGGAGGCTATAATAGAAAAGGTACCACAATTAATGATCATAGAGAGAAAGGGCATTCTTGCATGTTTATGATGGAGACAAATGATGGAAAGCCAGATTAGGTTATACATTATACGTTCACTAAGATACAAGAAAGTATATCATGTTATATTCTTAACCTTATTTGGCCATTTATAACTATCAAAGCATACTAGAATCTCATTTGTGGGATTAGGGTTGATAGATACATGATAGGTAGATTTTGGTATGTTACATGCTCTCCACCCCTTAAAGAGGACTCCTCAAAATCAGTATATCCATATACTACCAAGCTACTACACTTCACCCCTTAGAAAGGTTTAACCTAAAATATAAAAGCCAAAGATGAGTATATCTAAAACACATGTATCATGATCTAGTTTATCACTTACTCTTCTTAAAGACACCAAAAAAATGGAAACTACAACTCTAAACTTGGTTTAAGTAAAAGAATGAGGGTTACCTTCATGATTACTTTAAAAACTTCTTCACCATCAATGGCATTGATATGCCATACAAGATTTTCATGTTATTTTTTGTAACGTCAAGGGCATCAAGGCATGATATGACTAGGATCTTCACAATGACGTAATATAACAGATCATCATGCTTAGGATGGTCAGTCCCAAGGGAAAGCTTCTTCCCAATTTTATCATCACTTGATTCTTTTTCTAGAGTACTTTCTCTTATTATATTTTATAGCTTGATACCCAAGTAAGATTCTATAGAAAGAACCTTATCCACCATATGTGAGCAGGTCAATGGTAACTCAAGAACCAACCTTTTTCCAATATTACAACACAACCCATACAAAAAATGCTAGCTTGTCATTATTTGGTCAAATCCTTAGTTCAACATTCAAGATAAATCATATTCTGTACATACTCCACCACAATATGGAATTCTGAAGTAGGCCTTGTAAAATAATTTTTCTTTTTTTTCTCAAGGTTGTAAATGATATGTAATTATGTCTAAGGAGAACTAGTAATTGCTTCCACATCAAGGTATTGATAATATTTGACTTGGATATGCTACTTCACCAGTTGTGAACAACTCCGAAGGATGCACATAGAAAAACACACATTTTGAAGATCAGGGAAAGACATGGCCTTGAAAGTTAATTCCTAGGTGAAGTTCAGTCGATTTCCTTATACACAATGCGATCTTTCTCACCATGGAAGTAAATAGGGCTTGTCTTCAAGAACTATGTGAGATAATGCTCCTACAACTTATTAAGGTCCTCAAGAGAAGTAATGTTCCCTGTTAGGGATGATGAAGGAACTCTTTGGAGTTTGACAATCTATTCATTAGGGGTGACATTCAAACTTAGACTAGACAAAGATGGTGGATGTAAACTGCACCACTAAGAATTGACTTTCTACATACTATTGAGGGAGCTTGAGACACCAGAGGAATAATGGGAGAAACCATCCTCAACATTCCATACCCTAGTTCCTAATGTGTCTAGAACCTAGAAAGATAACTGATAGTATAGTTAGGTGCATTTATATCAACATACCTGCACAAGCCAAGGATATAAGGTGTAAACAACCTATAAGAGAGGTAAACAACCATAGGGACATAACATTGAAAAAACCATATTAATTGATTGACTTGTCTCTAATACCATACATATAAGGAGCGAGAATCGATAAGGGAACCACTACTAACTCACATGAATAATAAAAAACATCTCATGCTAAACACCACAATAATTTTTCACAAGGGACGAAATTTTCATTATTCAATATAACAAGCATGTTCTTGATAAACAAAGTGTAATAATGTAAAATTCAATAATCTAAATACTACAATTCTCATTACTAATATAGTTCTTCATGAAAAAGGGTGGGCACAAATGGAAACTAAAAGTAGCTAAACTAATTGATAGCAAATCACAAAGGCAAACATATATTCTTCAATCTACCTCTATAATCTAGCTCCTATTGGGCAAGTTCTGGGTTAGGATCAGCTAAAACAAAGTCCTCCTCACCTATGAGGTTGGTAACACCCGTAAAAAAAGAAAAAAAATGGAAGTTTATTTGCAGAAAATTGGTGTGTGCATTATATAGGGATCAAACAATATATGTACAGGGGATGTAAAACCTAACTATACAAGGTTTCCAATGAAGAGGGAGGCTGATATATCCAACTAGATGTCAAGAGAACTTGATACAATATAATTTACCAATATATGAATAAAAAAGATAGTTACACTAACCATATCTTGCCTAAAATCAATTATATAAATCAAATATAGAATTAACCCAACCAATTCAGTTTAAATCATTTGCATGCAAATTATATACAAGACTACGATAATGGTATATAAATTAGGTGGGAGCACTTGGGATTTTTGAGAACACCAATCACCCATATAAGGGATAAGTTATACATTGGGACCACCCCCAAAATGTACTATTACAACTAGATAATGTTCTTTAAGAAAATTAACATGTATATAATGGGGAGGCAAGAAAATGTTTAGTTAAACCCGATAATCAATTTAGGGTTACACCATACAGATGCACAAATCAGATCAATTTCTCAAATATGGTGCAACGTGAAACAACATCCCAACATGTGATGATTGGGGTTTGGATTTCATGAATGCATAAACAAGTCTAATATGATGGATATTGAGTAAATGGAACAAGGTACACGTATGAGACACAACTTTTGTTTACAATAATCTCTCATATAATTTTCAAGGCATTGAACCCCATTGGGTAAAATAGATATAAACACTAGATATTCAAGAAATCATGTTACAATATTTCAAGAAGAGATAAAATATAATATTATTAAGGGAGTGAATTATACCTCGAATGCATATTATATTCAAGGCAAAACATCCAAACATGACATACTTCACCTAGTATCACATTGAATATTTAAATATAATTACTTATGAGTAGATGTTGAACTCTATATTATAATCTCTTATCATCACTAGATTTGGGTTATGAAATGTATATATTTAGGTGGATAATATTTTATTGATTTCAAAGAGTATTTGCTTACAACTTTATGATGACTAGACAATTAGTTATGAATTATCTAAGTCCTTTGAATTTACTAAATATTGAAACTAAAAACTATGGTAAAGATTGTAGTTACTTCACATACTATTCTTAGATGATGACATGTGACAAGATAAACAAATAAATCTTTACATTTCCACCTTGCATTAAAAACATGAAATAGAAGGGAAAAAGACTAAAATGACCGAATACAATGTAAAACAGATCATTTGTAACCAATGGTAAATAATAGGAGTTTGGCCTTTGATTTCTTTTGGCCATAGCTCATGAAGAGTAGGTCCCTAGAGCACAAAAACTCTGAGAAAAACCATGAGACAATTGTGCCAAACCACAATATGCATCACCCTCCTCTCTTCCTAACGAACACAAAGATCTCAACTAGAGGAGGTGAGACGTCCAAAACCACACAGAAAGGCTTCCATTATGGAAACTAAAGAAGATAATCTCAAAAACACCTAGACAAGTAGCCCATGCAAAAAACAAAAGGACTTTTGACAGGGCTAAAATAACCAAGCATTAACAAAAATACTAGACAAAAATCCCAAGATCCATCGATATTGAAACAAAGACATTGAAGAAGAAAAAATGGGGAACATGGTTACACCTCAAATTGAGTGGGATTTGTTGATACATGTATCTTCACATGGATTTTTTTGTCAATGTTAATGACCTGATAAGTCGAGAAGTGGTACCAAGACTTACCATGAACACCAAGTTGGGAGATGAATTGAGGGTGTATGTCAATTGGTAATGGTTTCAACAAGTTTCTTAAATGGTTATATATAGGAGAAGGGGGTTGCAATTGTGAATCCTTGTGGATGTTATAAATGGAGGCATGTTTGTTTAAAAAGTAAGTACCACTAATACGAGATCAATTATGGATTTGTGAGTTCCCCTCATCATTTGGAATATAGAGAGAAGAATATATTGTTGTGAAGAGATTTTAATAGATAGATAGAGAGACCAATGGAGGAGGAGACTAGAGGGATGGTGAGGAGTCCAGGGAGTCTAAGACTCAAGGTATAAGAAAATATAGTGGATGTTGGATCAAGGCAAGAGAACATCAAGGCCATCAGATGTGTAAACTTAAGTTGAAAACAAAGATAAACCCACATGTCAAAGAACTATAGATGTAAGAAGCATGATTTAGATAATTGAAAACTCAATTAGGTCTGTATAAGAAGTATTATGTTGATATTGTCTTTTTTGAGGCATAAAACATAAAAAATTTGCACCTAGACTAATTACAACATGTAGATTATGCTTTTAAACTTAGATTAATATTATAGGATTATCTTATATGAGTGCCAATACATTTTGGGTTTATGTCCATTATCATAATAGTTATAAAATATACTACACCATTATCATCAACGTTCATTGCTTAGAGTACTAATTTCATCAAATTATTATTAACAAGGTATTTTTCATGAAACATGATATACTTCTTAATAACCTCATACTCTCCATTTATAAAATATTCACATGCATAAAACAAATAACTATCTATTTTTACAACAAAGGTCCAATTATTAATCATTTATACATTGACACATTGTATCCACAATAATAATTCATATTTATTTACTTATTAATCATATATAGATCCTTATATGTATACTAGTGAACAAGGTGATGTATATTACATGTTTAATGATCTCACTTAGGACCAAAGGTCCATTTTATGTGACCATACCAAATAATGCCTCTAATGCTTTATATGTTGTACCAAGCATGTATTAGGGTTGTTTGGGTACAACTTATAGTTCATATGAACATTATTACTATACATCCAATACACATCATAAAAATATACAAACCTAGGGTTAGGTTCCATATATTGATATTGTCATAGAATCAGGGTTTATCGATCTAGAGGATAGTCATGGCCATATGTATCTATAGTTAGAGTTCGTATATGAGGTACACGTCACATCTCTATTGTATCTCAAGTACCACTTTTGTTTATGATCAAAGAATTAAAATCCTTTATGATGCTGACACGTCATGTTCCTTCATTTCTTCTACAGTAATAGATGTGATTACTGTACCTATTGAGCATATAGGTTATGATTTGAATAAAAAATCATAGTAGACATATATGTGAACCTAGGAGAATGTTATCTAGGGTTCCCTTATCTTTTAAGGAAATGGTTTTTATTATAGACCTTATGGTAGTGAGTATGAAAGCTTTGGATGTAATCCTTGGAATGGGTTGGCTTCATGAGCACTATGTGATCCTTGACTATATCAGAAATCTAGTTATGATTTTCCTATCTAGGGGAAGAGCCTCTTGTTGTTAAAGAAAGGAGAAGGGACAAGAAGAGTCTCTTCATTTCTTGTATGTAGGTAGATAAATTGAGGAGAAAGGGTCATATTGTGTTTCTTGTATCTTTACTAGTCAAACACGAGAAACATATTTTTGATTTTCTAGAGTAAGGGACTTCATTGATATTTTTTCCAAAGACGTGCCTGATCTACCTCCTAGTAGGGAGATGGAGTTTTTTATTGATTTACTTCTAGGTACTAACCAATGTCCAATTCCCCTCACTTCCTTGATTCCTTCAATTTCATGTTCATTGATGATATTCTAATCTGTTGTGATAATGATATGGTTCATGAAGAACATCATTCCAATATCTGGCCACTCACATGAAGCATCAATTATATGCTAAGTTGTCTAAGTGTGACTTCTATCTTAGAGAAGTCATGTTTCTAGGACACACCATCTTTGATTGTCACATAGTAGTGTATCCAACTAAGGTGGAGTCAGTCAAGAGCCGGGGTGTTCCCAAAACTCCTATAGATATTTGTAGTTTCCTCCATCTAGAAGGTTAGTAAAGGAATTTCATACATGACTTTTCCATCACAAAATGGCCCCTTACTCAGTTGACCAAGAAGGATTGCAAGTTTGTTTAGAACGATTCTTCTGAGCATTGTTGCCAAACCCTAAAGGACAAGTTGACATCTAATCCTATACTTGTTCTTCCATATGATGATCATGGATTTGTAATTTATAGTGATTCTTAAAAGCATAGTTTTGGTTGTGTGCTCATGTAGATTGACAGAGTTATCTCTTATGCTTCTCGACAACTCAAGGTACATGAGGAAAATTATCCAACTCATGACCTTGAGCTGGATGCTATAATTTATGCACAACATTATCTATATGGCACAAAATTTAAGGTGTTCTCTGATCATAAGAGAATAAAATATATTCTGACACAGTAGGACCTCAATATGAGGCAATGAAGATGGCTTGAGTTCATCAAGGATTATGATTTCTCTATCGCCTATCATCTAGGGAAGGCCAATGTTGTGGCTGGTGCTCTAAGAAGAAAGAAGGAGGTTGGAGACTAATAGAAGATGATGAACAAGTTGATTGCGTCGAGACCTTTGCTTGTTGAGGTCAATTTAAAGTTGTCCCATATCATGATCAAGTTGGATTGGACTTCTAAGGTGCATAATGCACAACAAGGTAGTCCTGAGTATCCACATATGTTAATGCTTCTAAAGAGTGTTGGATCTAGACTCTCTAAAGGTAAAGATAGTGAGATATTTTGATGAATGGTAGATTGTGGGCATCTTCCAATGATCCAAGAAAGAAGATTCTCTTTGAGGCTCATGTAACTAACTACAATATTCATCTGACTACTACAAATATGTATCACGATATGAAGAAAACTTTCTGGTTGAAAGATATGAAGAAGGATATATTTGCTTTTGTATCAAGATGTTTGACTTGCCAACTAGTGAAAGCTGAATACCAAAGGACTGGTGGCCTTCTCCTACCCCTTAATATTCCTAAATTCAAGTGGGAGAAGATAACCATGAACTTTGTGATTGGTTTGCCTAAGACTGAGAAAGGGGATGATGCAATGTGGGTAGTGGTTGACTGTCTGATAAAAAGTGCACACTTTCTAGTTTATGAACCACTGTCACCATTTTTGAGATGGCTGATCTATATATTTAGTATATAGTACATCTGCATGGTGTCCCTTTTTCTATTGTTTCTGATAGGGACCCAATATTTACTTTTAAGTTGTGCAAACAAGTTCAAAATGATTTGGAAATTCAACTTTAATTTAGTACTTCTTATTACCTTCAGACTAATGGACAGTCTGAAAGGACTATTCACACACTTGAGGCCATTCTTAGAGAATGAAAGCTTTATTGGGGGAAGATATTGATGAAGGTTCTTGCTCTGTCCAAGTTTTCTTATAAAATTGTTTCCATAGAAACATATGCATGGCACCATATGAGACTCTCTATGATAGGCCATGCGGCCACCACTACTCTAGAGTGAGGTTGGTGAAAGAATCTTGACCCAAAGTGAGGAGTTGTATTTCTATATAGACCAGGTTGTTCTTATTAGGAAGGAAATGAAGACTGACAGAGAGTTCAAGGTGGGTTATCATGATTTCTTAATATTTTAACCCATCAAATCAATTTCTAAATCCAAGGTTAAGAATAATCTTAGTCCTTGTTATATTGGTCCTTTTGAGATACTTGATATGGTAGGAGAGAGTGATAATAGTTTACCACTACCATCGACATATGAACAAATACATAATGTGTTTTATGCATCTTTGTTGAGGATGTACATCAAGGATATATCTCACACCCTTGTTCATGACCCTATTAAATTAGGGAGGATCTATCCTATGAGGAGTTAGCCTAGATGATTTTGGATATTCAAACCAGGAAGTTGAAAAGAGATGCTAAAGGAATACCCAAAGTTTTTCAACCACTGAAGTTTAGAGGAAGAAACTTTTATAAGGAGGGGATGACAGTGACACCCTCAATTTTCTTGATATGGATATTTTTTAATTTCATACTTTCATCCTTTATTAGACCAGAATGCTAAATGTGCTAAATTATGCCTTATGAGGGTGTAATAAGTTACAAAACTAATTATCAATTAAAGATTGTGATGACATAAGATTCATGTCCAATTCTAGAAAGATAATGATATTCATTTAGTTATCTAGGAATTATGGAAGTTTAAACCTAAATAATTTATTTAGGGATTTTGGTTGATCCTTTTGGAAATCTAAGCTCATGATAACTATCAAACATCATTTTAAAAATGAGATTAATTTTGATATTTTTTAGAGATCGTTTGTTAGGGAAAATATATTTGTTACAATAATGCCATTAAAATTAGATTTTATATGATAATGATTTTTTTTGTCAATGGTGGACCCAAATATGGGCCATTGGATCACACACATGATGAACCTAGGTGATCTCATCTGTCCAGAGGTCTCTTTCTACCTCTAGACACCCAAAGCCTAGTGGACACATGGTTTCTTTCCTGAATTGTAGTCCCAATCAATGGGAACTAACTCTTGAATAGATCCAAGAGTTCTGAAACCCTAATTCAAACTCTCCAAGAAACACCCAATCTTCCCTCATCAACATTCTCCAACACATTTTCTAGTAACCTCATTAGGCTTGATGCAGCTTTCTGAGGGACCACAAAGTTTCCCCTACTAGTGTAAGACCCTTGAGCGAAACCAATTGTAGATAAGACATGTGGGTTTATGACTTCCATCCCAACCACCATCTTTAGTGTTGACTCCCTAGTTTTCTCATTTTCATCCACATCAACATAATCATACTCATCGTAGGATTCTAAGTTGCCTATACTTTCTCTGTTTGGTGTTTTTTGGTAATTGGATTCATCCCAACATTAGGCCGATAAGATCCACCATTTCTTCAAAGACCGGGATGGTCGTCGGGCCCATCCTATGGTGGTTTCTCCTAGATTCTTCTCTGTCAGTGATTGGTAGATTTTATTGAAGCTGATGCTAGATTTAGTTTTGAATTTTAATTGCCATAGGTCGTGTTTGTGTTTTTGCATTAGGCTACTCTGTTTCTTGTGCATGGAGTTTGGATTTGTGGTGTTTTATCCATTGTGGATAGGGTGCTCTAGCTTGGTAAGTTGTCCATGTGCCATGGAGCTGATGGCCATGTATTTAGGGGCTGAAGCACACCAGTATGTAGAATTGAGGCCGTCAATTCGACCCAATCACAACCATGGGTCCGACAGAGCTTGGTCGTGGGGCGAAGAAGAAACCATGGGGCTAAATGAGCCTACCACCCACACAATTTTAATCATTATAGCACAATACCTAGGATATTTTAGGGTTTTTACTTGTGAGATTTCGAATATCGTCCGCGTGGTGTTGCTATTATCATGTTATTAATTAACCCCCTTCCAAACATATGATCATGATTTATGTAAGGGGGCATATCGGTCATTTCACTTTTCATTTTAGCCAATAGAAATGATTAATTGGTTTTATCTTGATCCTAATTGGTTGGACTTTGATAATGCATATATTTTTAATCTTTTTTCAAGTGGGCTCAAGTTATATATATGGATCTTGATCAATATTTTGAGATCTGGCCAATGTGATAGGTCATGAACCCTGATTTTGACTTTGGTTTCTTTGATTTTAAGAATTGACCTAATTATGGTTTATAAGATGTTAACTAGGGTTTTGGTTATAATCACAATAAATTAAAGGGTTGAGATAGGAGATTCTAGGAACAATTGTTCCTACTAAAATTAGGTAAGTGGTCCATGCCTTGGGTTTCATTATTTTGCATCACCAAGTTTTGCGTGAATTATCATGTTAAAAAGTTTATAGTATACATGATACCATGTAAACAATATAATAATATAAGAGGTAACTATTACATGCACATCTTGTTAGGATTTACATCATACATATTTATAGATTAGGTTTATTTTAATTAATAATTGTGCCTATATATGTTTAAGATCTATACACGATCAATGCAATTATGGGTGAAAACCCTAACTAATATAATAAAAGATCATATCATATATGAATTACTAGTTACGCTCTATCTCATGAACTTCTTATGGAAGTTTGGTGCCTCATGATCCTACTTCAATTTATAGTTTCAAGCCCAAACCTGCACACCTTGAGTGTGTTTAGTGATGTTAATGATTTCAAGTTCAAGCCCAAGTTTGCACACCATGTGTGTGTCTAATGAGATTATATTAGATCAGATAAGATAAGGGTCATTGAGTAGATGTCCTAATAAGAAGGCCTAATTAAGTTAAGAATGCATACTAAAGCAATTAGTAATGTTTATGCATGCTTGTATCAGTTTTTTAGTTTCATGTAAAGTTATGCAAATCTTATTATGAAACCTAAACACTTAGTATGTTTTGTTGAATGCTTGGGTATGTGTGAATGCACATATGGTGGAAAGCGCAAACAACAGTCGCAACATCAGTAGCAACAAGAGGTGCAATTTGTAAAGATTTTGGATCCTACATTGGTGAGGCATCGTTCTAGAGTGTTCCTATAGTTTATCTTTATGTTCATGCTTATGTTAAGTTTCCTTTCATGTTCTTAGGTTTTTTGGACATCAATCTTTCTTTGATGCATGTATTAAGACACTACAAGTGGATATTTTTAATTTCCAAGTATTTTTCTTATTTATGGTACCATGTCAGAATTTCTTCATGACCTCCTATGTATGAAAACGTTTCTGTGATGTTTTATTTTTATATGAAATGTAGGTTGTGACATGATGTCACAAAATCATGCCTTCCATACAAAAGTGAGCACTTTTATCCAATTTGACACATTGTTTATGCAATATATATTCATTATAAGAGAAAAGCTCAAATTTTATTATAATAGAGGGTTAAAATGAAACACCAACAAACACAAGTCTACTAATAAAATTTCTCCCTTGTAATCTAAGCACACTAAGAGACAAACAAAGATGTATGCTCACATCATCTTTCACTTCCTATATAGGTTGAAGCAAAACATCTTCTCCAATCACATGCTTCTTATCGATTGGGAAATTTTATACCTTCATAATCTCCCTAAAATGCCTCTTTCTCCAAAATATCTTTTTACAATTAAAACTCATTATATAACATTATACCAAGGAAAACATATATATATACATATATATACATATATATATATATATATATATATATATATATATATATCAGGTTGTTCTAGTTTTTTCCAAGATCGTTTAACTCCACGCAAGAACACACTCACACAAAAAAACATGTTATATGTACGTATGTACATATTAAAATTATATTAATATTATTCCAACTTTATTCTAATTTTTAGAAGTTCAAATAGATACATGTAGCCCACTTCGATACCCTTAGATAGAAAGAGAATGAATAACTCATTCCATTAACTAATAGTGTACTCTATATTTTGGGGCTCTGGAATGAATTCTATATAACATATGAGATGTATCAACCCTTATATCATGAGTAACATATGAGATGTATGTATGTATGTACACACATGACCTCTTTTGGACTTGATCATCATCATCAACTAAGCCTCAATGCCAACTATGTTGGGTTCAGCTACATGGATCCTTCTTTTCCATTCAGCTCTATCATGGGTCATATTCTGGTAGAGATGTAGAGATTCAAAATCTCTCTTTATAAGATCTTCACATGTTAATTTAGTCCTTCATCTTCTTCTATTTATTGTGCTTGCCTTAATAGTATTGCTACGTATATGCACATTAGTTGGTCTGCGTTACACATGTCCATACCATCTGAGTCAACCCTCACACAACTTGTCCCCAATGCTCTCCATCCCTACTTTATTCCTAATATAGTAATTTCTCAAGTGATATTTTCTTGTCTTCCTACACATCCATCTCAACATACACATTTCAGCCACATTCATCTTGTTGAGTCCTTGTTTCTTCACTGCCCAACATTCACTCCCACAGAGCATGGCTGGCCATATAGACGTTTTATAAAACTTGCTTTTTAGTCTGAGAGGGATCTTCTGATTACATAATAATCTAGTTGCACTCCTCCATTTCAACCATCCTATAGTGATCCTATGACAAACGTCATTTTGGACACCGCCAAATTTATCACATTTTGGTGTATCTACTCTGTCCAACTTGGCTCCACCATTCACACCGCGAGATTGGCTGAAATTGCAATGCATATACTCAGTTTTTCTCCTACTAATCATCAATCCATTTGATTCCAGTGCCTTTCTCCGAAGTTCAACTTATTATTCAAACCATCTTTAGTTTCATCAATCAATACAATATCATTAGCAAATAACATACACCAAGGAACATCATCCTGAACATTCTTTGTCAACTCATCCATAACAAGAATGAACAGATATGGGCTGAGTGTCGATCCTTGGACCTATGAATTCAAAATTCTACTTACATGTACAACATATGCTTTAGTATCAAAAATATTGACATCTTCTTATCAGGACAAGATCATATTCTTGGTCCTCAATTATAGGTTAGATTTGACCTACATAAACTGATCTTTGCAAATGAGATGTTCTTCATAAGAGGTAGAAAAATAGATTTTTTTCTTCTAGGTAAAATATGCTATCTAGTCAACTAAATATCATTCTTAAACTTAGAATTCCTTTGACCATTAGATTGTACTTTTTGTTGAACTTATTAAGGTATTCAAGTTCTTAAGTAACTAGATGGTATGAGTTGATAAATTAGTTTCCCATCCTTTTTTTTTCTAATAAAATTGTTTCTCATTGATTCTCTAGCCGGTATAGCCTTAGATGAGTTGGCACACTTTTTCCTTCTACCATAGTTACTTAGTGCCTAATAGATTTCTTGAACTCACCTTACATAAGAACTTCATTAAAAGACACATACCACACTTTCTATCAAAATCTTAATTAGGAATGCCACATATATTAAAGAATTTCCAACTATAATTTTACTTTGAACTCAAATTTATTATTTCTTCTATATCCATCATTTTATATATTATATTCCTTAGGACCCAAATAGACTTTGTAGTCAAATCTTCCATTTCCCACCTTTCTCTTCACTCTTTTCCTATACTATTCTTCACCCATCCCCTTCCCCTTCCCACTAATGAATAGAATCCTATCTTGAAGAAAATGCAACCCACACTTTGGGTTGAAGATGTATATATGTGTCCCTTGTAGTCTTTGCAATTTTAATCAACAAAAAATCTTTCCACTTACCATTGTTAATTTACTTCACTGAAGTTTTCTTCTGACAACCACTTTGGTAGAAGTTTACAAGCTTATAATAAACTTAGTATCGAGTTCCTCTATTAATATGATGTTAGGAATTGTGGTGGGAAAGTGAGGATGCTCTTCAAGACCGAAGGCACATGATTTAACATGGAAAACACCCCAAGACCAGGAGAGAAAACCATAGGGCAATACCAACCAACAAGCACTATGTAACCAAGATTACAACTCACTCCAACTAGATTTAACCACCCCTAAATCTGGGAAGCTCCCCCTTCCTGAGAACAAAGATTAGGAAGAAAAAAATTACACCCAATGTGTACAAACCCTCCCTTTTAACATTTTCTCCCCAAGAAACCACTGATGTTGTTGGGGATTTCTTGTTGCCATTGTGACCGATGACCAGGTCACCTCTTCTCTTGATGAGATAATCTACCTCATTTCCATTTGTGGTAATCATTCTAGTTGGCACCGCTAACTAGAATTTCAATGTATTGTCAGAGCTGTCTTCTCTTGAGAGAGATGATACACGTCCTCCACTGATCGGGTAGACCATTACCATTGTTATGTCACCAATAGCGTGTCACCAATTGATGTGCATCTTTTGCAGCTCAGATCTGTCATCATGGTTGATGCACTACCAATGTGTCATCGACTAATGTGTGTCCTCCAGTGACCAGATAGACCATGGTTGTTGTCGTAGCCACCAATTGATGAGTGTCTTCCTCTGCTTAGATCCCTTTCTGTAGTTGATATTGATGTTTTAACACCACCAAAGTGCCACCAACTAATGTGTGTCCTCTGCTTCTCAGACCCGCCTCCATCTTTGATGCACTACCATTGTGTTGCCAACTGCCAACCTCTATTTCACCTCAAGGCAAAGTCAATGGCCCTCCCTTATCCATAAGAAAGTTGCATTGTTGGTGCACTCAATGTGCCACTGACTATCAACCGTTACTTTACTTCAAGGCAAAGTCACTAACCTCTCTTACCATAAGAGAGCACCACTGTTGATGCACCAATGTGCCACCAACTATACACTACTACTTCATTTCATGGTGAGGTCGCTGACCCTCTCTTACGAAAAGAGAGCACCACCAATTGTTATTGTTTTCTGGCTCTTCTACCACAGAAGGCCCCAAGAACCAACAACTGGTGGGATCACACAACAACATGTGGGATGATTCAATGGAATCCCCCAAGGCCTCTATTTATAGGCCTCCATTCCATGTGGATGTAACTAGAAATCCTAGTCTAATTTTTAGTCCAATTCCTAATCCAATTCAAATTCCAAATAATAATTAGTGCCACACATAGGGAGCCATCTTCTTTCCTTCTTGGATTCAACTCCTATTGGGATTGACAACACAAGCCAACTCCTACTCAAGCCCAAATCCAATTAGAACATGGGCCAAACCTTCCTTTCTCAAAAATCTCCCCCTCCTCCCCATGAGGGATACTTCATCTTTAGTGATCATCTAGAGTATCTTCTAGACCCCATCACCACATGTGATGAATCCATTGTCCTCCAACATGTCAGCACAATGTCATCTTCATCCATATTGTTGAAGTACCACCATGACTTCATTCTGTTCTAAGACAACTGAGAAGAAATATCATGCCAATGCCACTTCTCTCTACATGTCTGCACCTGGATCACTATAAGCTCCCCCTGATGAATCAGTCAAGTCATCTTTGATGAATAATGTATTTCCAAAATTCTATATCAAGGATCATAAACCCTTTAATTATGCTCCTCCTATCTATGCAACTCCTCTTTAGAATCTTAATCCTCCACTCTGGATGTAATAGTTGAACACCCACTACATTCCCTTTTTCTTCACATGCATGTTGTCCTAAAGAAGGCTTTGGAGTGACCTTGTCTAACTGGGAGCCATCATGCTGCATATTATTTCTCTTCCTGATTGAATCCTACATCTCAAACATGCAACTATTCTTATGATCGCTTCTTGTCGGCGTTGTCCCTCTTGTCTTCAGATGCTATCTCACTACGCCCACTATAACCTTCGAACCTTGCTTTGATACCACTAGTTAGGAATTGTGGTGGGAAAGTGATGATACTCTGTAAGACTGAATACAAAAGATTTCAAGGGGAAAACTCCCAACAAGGAAAGGAAAGAAAGACAAGGGGCAATACCAACCAACAAGCACTATGTAACCAAGATTACAACTCACACCACCCATATATAATCACCACTAAATCATAGAAGCCCCCCTACCCGAGAACAAAGATAAAGAAGAACACAATTACACCCAATGTGTAAAAATCCTCCCTTTTAACTTTTTTTCCTCACAAAACCACTGCCGCTATTGGGGATTACTTGTTACTTGTGCGACATCTGACTGGGTCACCTCTTCTCCTCACAAGGTCATCTACCTCGTTTCCATTTATGGTACTCATTCTAGTTGGCGCCTCCAATTAGAACTCTGACATACTACTAGATCTCTCTCTGCCTGAATGAGCCGACACATGTCCTCTACTGATCGACCGATCGTTACTATTGTCACGTCACCAATAGTATGCTACCAATCGATGCACGTCTTCTACTGCTTAGATCCATCATCATGGTTGATGCAACACCTATGTGTCATCTATTGATGTGCTTCCTCTAGTGACTGGACAGACCATCGTCGTTGTCGTAGCCACCGACTGACGAGCATCTTCCTCTTCTTAGATCTGTTGCCATAGTCAATGTCAATGTCACAACACCAACAAAGTGCCACCAACTGATGTGCATCCTTTGCTGCTCAGACCCACCTCCATCATCTATGCACTATCATTGTATTGGCGACTTCCAACCACTACTTTGCCTCAAGGAAAAATCGATGGGACTCTCTTATGTACGAGAGAGTTGCACTGTCAGTGCACTCAATGTGCCACTAACTATCAGTCACTACTTCACATCAAGGCTAAGTTTCTAATCCTCTCTTACCATAAGAGAGCACCATTGTTGATGCAACAATGTGCCACCAACTATCAGCCGCTACTTTGCTTCATGGAAAAGTCACTGACCCTCTCTTACAACAAGAGAGCACCACCAATTGTTATTGTTTTCTGGCTCTTTTACCACATAAGGAACCAACAACCAACAACTGGTGGGATCACAGAACAACAAATGGGATGATTCAATGACCTACCCATGACCTCTATTTATAGGCCTCCCTTCCATGTGGATGTAAAAGGAATCCTAGTCCAATTCTCAGTCAATTCCTAGTACAATTCCAAACAATAATTAGTGTCAGACATAGGGAGCCTTCTTCTTTCTTTCTTGAATTCAAATCCTATTAGGATTGACTATACAAGCCAACTCCTACCCAAGCACAAATCCAATTAGGACATGGGTCGGAACTTCCTTTCCCAACATATGAGATAGATCTAGTTTATTAGGAAATCTATTGGTGGCTAACTCAACAACAAATTTTATATCATAAAAACATACAAGCTGTTTATTTTATAATATTTTAGAAACTCTATGTTCTGAGTCATGTACTACATGGGAAAGTTTCTTAGCCATAAATCATTAAAAAAATTAAACTTATTGAAAAACAACTTGACATATATACTCACATATCTAACAATAGATTTATCCCATAGGAATTATAAATCTTCAACCACAATTTGAATACTGATTGAAACCAAGTAAACCTCTACCCAGAGAACTCAACAATATTTAGTCAAGATTCACATGTTTTATGAGTTGTAATGAGTGGGACTATGAAAGGTTATCCTCATCACTCATTTTAATAACATGATTCATCCAATATACCAATCATTATACAATTGTTTGCAAAGGGATGGAACACCATTATTTTACGACAATGTATCACGTAGTAGAATGTAGCAACACAAGTAAAGAAATGTTATTATTTCCAAATTTCTCAAATGTGATATAGTCTTCATCCACAAGTGTGGAAACATCAAGAAACTCCATTTAACTAAAAATAATGATAATTAGGCACAACGGGTGACCTACCCATTCCATTTCTATTTTCAAAATTAGCTTATTCAGTGTGTGCTTTGTGTTAGGTTAAACAACTCTGATATTTATTAATTGTAAGGGGTAGGGAACAAACCTAGAAAATAAATAATAATAGAGAACATCAGTAGAGTTGGTACACGCATATCGTTATCATTTATTTGGGACATATTTTGAACATTTTAAAAATTACTATAAAGTAAAGTAAGAAGGTCCTTAAAAAAGTAAAGGTATATATGATCACCACATAAGTGATTTAGTAGAGACAATATTCTAAAGTGATTTAGACCACATAAGTGATTTAGTAGAGACAATATTCTAAAGTGATTTAGACCACATAAGTGATTTAGTAGAGACAATATTCTAAAAAAAGTCAACCGACCAACTATGTAGAGGTGGCGAGAGGGAGGAAGAGCGGAAGAGGGAGAGGCGAAGGGTGATTCTCCAAGGGATCTGATGAAGTAGGGAACGTCAACAATTCTCATGGGTTGGCGGCGACGTCGATTCCTCTGGAGGACTCAGGAGTGGTCGGCGTAGAGGAGAATCCCAAAATCCCTTACAATCAGGAATCCTCGAAGAACCCTTAATCTGCCTCAATCCCTATCCCTAGTTCATCTTCTTCCTTGCAATCGTCGTCGAAGGACAAAGGAGTAGCCACAAGTTTGATGGTGGGTGATTGGTTGCTTGCCAGTCGCCCCGGTCGGGATTGCAATGCTCCCGTTGTCATGGATTTTGTTGATTCGGTAGTCAGAAATGGATCCAAGACCTTCACGCTATCGAGTAAGGATGTGACTTTTCCTTCCTAGAGTGAATTCATTTCTATTCGCTTCGCATCGAGGAAACCATTCAAGAGCCATCTCCACGGCTTGATCAAGCGCCAGTGGAGGCCTAGCGATGATTTCCAAATCGTTGTAGAAGAGCCTGAAGGATTCATACTAAAGCTACCGACGACCAAGGAAAGGGATAGAGTGTTAGACAAAGCCCCCTGGATGCTCGACGATGCGTTGGTCATCGTCCATCCTTGGGAATCTAGAGTTGCACTCGACCCTTTGTCTTTTCAAAAGCTTCCGGTATGGGTTAAGATTGAGAATCCTAACCTACCCTGGACGATGAATAGTCTAAATGGGATATCTAGCTTGATAGGTAGGCCGCTTGATTTTGTTGATTCGACCCTCACTGTCAATTGCTTCAAAGAAGCCCTTGTCTATGTGGATCTTCTTGTAGAATTGGGCTTCCCCCAGGATGTGACAGTGGAGCTGGATGAAGCTCCAAGGAAACTCAAGCTCGAGTTCATCTTGAGACCAACCTTCTGTTCCAAGTGTGCTTGCTTCATCCACAGGAAAATTTCTTGCCCGTTGGTTGCTGGGTGCAGAGCAGCCATCAATGAACTGCAGCTGCATGCTGGGAAACTCAACAACACCCAAGGTGCTCGACGGAAAGCTAAGGAGAAGATCTCTATGCAGGGGAATGGATGCAGATCTTTGAAGTCGAGTACCATACAGAGAGAGTTGAATACCAATTCTAGAAAGGTTCCTCCATGCTTCATGGAACTAGAGATGTTTTTCTCCTCGACCATGGAATCGACAAAAGGATTGAACCTAGATTGGGAGTTGTCCCTCTCCAACTTGAGGCTATCTTCACAAGGAGCCAAGAACCTGTTGCAAGCATCAGGTATCTCCCTAGAGTACGCCAGGATAGTGAACCAGGACTTTGATGAAGAGTCTTGCTGCTCATGCGACCTGGAACCAGACCTCTTGAAGGATTTCAAGGTGAATGGCAGCCCGAGACAGAAGAAGAAGAAACCCAAGGCAAAGGGAGGAGAGGTGGGAGACTCTTCCTAGCTGGATGGAACTAGATGAATCCTTTCTATCGTGCTACATTCCTGAGCCTCCTCTACAGCTAAGACCCAAGAGGATCAGGATGAAGGAAGGTGCTCTGTTTAGATCTCAGTCACAATTTGTGGGTGTTCGTTGATGCAGTGAAGGGGGTATGAATTGATATCCTTGTGAAGTCTCCTTGCTCTTATTCAAAGTTTGGAGTGGATTGCTTCAGCTATGCTTTGCTGTGGATTTCTTAGGTTTTGCTGGGATTGTACTCAATTATGGAGTGAGTATCTCAACCATGGACACTTGTAGGGGGATTCTGTCTTTTGCTCCAATTACTTCTCGAGGCACGATACTGGTGGAGTATGTGTCTTCTTTATTTGTGGGTGTGCTCAATGTCATTGAGGACATGACTTCTCTAAAGTCATGTCTCATTGGTTTTGTGGGGTATTGGGTGTAGTCTTTCCTGTTTAGTGTCCACGTGTGATGTTTATTTGTTTTTGTAACCTTGATACCCATTTGTTTGGTGTATCAAGGCTTAGCTTTTCTTTTTAGGGGTGAAAATGTACCTAAAGTTTTTGGTTATAGTAACACACATTTTAGACCGACCAAAAAAATATTCTAAAGTGAATTAGTCTAATTGAGAAAAATTAGGATTTAGGGGCATGGTATTTATAATGTCCGATGAAATTTTGAAATATACTTGCCATGTCAAATGTACAACATATGCCAAAAAGTAATAATTATTATAGGTTAGGGAACATAACCCAAGAGAATAATTTGTCAACATGCATGCTATTAACACAATTTTTTTTGAATGTCTCTGGCCCATCCTTTGGTCTAGTGTATTATGAAAGTCCTACCCTTGCTAGTTGGGGCACATAACCCTAACCCAAAGATAACAAACATCCATACCAAAATTCCCTTAGAGCAGCACATACTCACCTTTAAATTAGAAAAATATGTTGGACACACAACCCAAGTATTAGGCACATAATATCCATACCAAGAAAACCAAGGCGATTGTATCATCCCACATTACTACATCAACAATCATTCTCAATGTAGTAATATGTCAAGTTCAATAGATATATTGAGTAAAATAGGATTTCCAATACCAAAATCAAATACTTCTATTGGGGTGCAAAATGAGGAATATGAACAAGATATCACATTTGTGCTCAATTTTGCAAACCCAACAGTTCAACGATAATATAAGATAAATATCAAGAGGTGGGAATCAATTACGTGAACCAGGTTTGAATAAGCCAAATTTAAAGAGAAATACCTTAGTGAGGTCTAGTTGGAGCATATAGATTAATCAACCAATATTAAATAACAAGAGAATGCAAGAATCCTCAATTTGATGAATCTAATAACTACCCATAGTCCTAGATCCAAGATTTAGATCTTCAATTCACCTAATATAAAATTTAAATAATTTAGCACTCATTCAAAACTATTAATAAAACCCTAAAAATTGACCTTGAAAACTAAACAAATTACCCCATAAAATTTATGTCAAATGATAGATCTTATCCTCTAGTTCCACAAAAGAACATTTGATTTTTTTTAAGTATAAATAATTAGTATGAATTTCACAAGTAATTTCATTCAATTGTAAACCTAAACCCAAAAAAATTACTAAGCAATTACATCATATATTAGATGATTGATTATTAACATGGCTCGTTGGTCCTTTATCTAACACAATACAAGTGCAACAATCAAAATAATAAAAGCTTGTAATGACAAAATTACTGATCCCAAACATGACAATGTAAACAGAGCAATGACAAAATCAAGAGAAATCCTCACAAGGATGTTTCTACATCATATCACACTACACAAAGGTATCAAACTCACAAACACAAATACAAGCTCATCTCAAAGAGAAAACCTATGAAACCTAACATGGGGCCAAACTATTTTGTACAGTCAATCACATCGGTCCCAACTTGGGTTCCTATGAGGTTAGGAAACATTAGACATGTCCTCCATGGAATGAGAAGGAAGAGTTCTCATGAAGCACTGGGAAGGAAAAGACCCCCAGATCAGACCTAAAGATGACTATGTTGTTAGAGTTTTGGATACGCCACACTCTAATTTTAATGATAAAATATTATTCATTTGTGTCATAATGTGTGAATTAAGTGATTCAAATAAGATCCACTATCAAGTAATGTTAAATAATATGTGTGTTTGGATGCTTGTACATCAAGTTTTACCTAGATGATGCTTTGTATAGGTGCAAATTGTACAAATCAATAGGAATAATGTAAGAACTAGTGATGAATGGATCAAAACCATCCTAAACCTAGTTTTATACTTCTATACACCCATCAGGATAGGTAGATAATTTTCCATGTTTATTGGAGATACTTTCCAAAATGTAGGACCTACTGGGACATAGTGTTTTTCATTCAAACATTAGTTCAAACAAAAAGTGTTCTGGTCAAACTTTTGATCAAGATATTACCATTAGACCAATGATCTCTGTAGTTTTTCGATCAAACTTTCATTTGACTGAGATGCATATTAACTGAACTTTAATTTGACATACGACAATTAGGTAGAAATGCCAATGATTGCATAATTAGTCATTTTAATCCTATCAAGCTATCCTATAGCGACTAATCTCCCACCAAGCTTATGATAAACATTCCCAACAACCATATTATATATTCCTAAGTGTTCCCTATATATAGGATTGGTATATGCACACCAAAAGAACCCTTGAGTTTTGCCTCAACATGGTATCTATCTCAAGTTTAGAATTCTAATTTGCTACCATTACCTACATCCAAGCAAGTCTACGCTTAGACTAGATCTAGTGTCATACTCCATAAAATATAGCCTGCCTATACCCAAGTGGAGTTGATCATCACTTGTTCATTAGTGATTGTATTGTGTAATCTTTGTGAGAAGTGGTGTACTTTTTTTCTTCCTTGTTGTTACCTATTTTGTCTTGTTGCTTTGTGATACTTCTTGAAAGAGGGATGTAGTGAAATTCTTTAGAGATACTTCTTGTGAGAAGGCTGCTTCCAAATGTGGAGGTAGATTGCAATATTCTCCAAATAAGGTGGGTTTTCCACATTTTGTAAAGAAGAAAACAATTATCCTTGAGCTCAAAAGGAGGTTGGTCATGAGCCACAAAAGATATCGATAATTTTATTTTGTATCTACATAGAAAAGGTAATAGAATATGGATTGGGAAATCTTGAGTAAAATAAGTAGGTAGTAGATTGATGACATTTTAGGCTGGAACCACTCTACATCTTGTACCTTTTGTGGTTGCCTATCTTGTCTCCTACTTGTTTTACTCTTTCTGCTATAATATATTTTAAGAAGGTTGCAATTAACTAATATTGTGTTTTAAGTTGTAATAGCTGGACCCATTGCCTAAGACCCTAGTAGAGTTTCAAGAATGATGACTGGCCCCACAGACCACCACTAGCCTTAACTGTGCACTTTGTCCTCAGTCACACACAACCGAGGAAAAACTTCCTGACTGGTCACCCATCCTAGCACTATTCTGGGATGAGCTCTCTTATCCACAAAGTTCTTTAGTGATGGCTCCTAGAAAAGAAGGTGCACCTTGGTGATATGGGTAGTGCAATCATTCCTTTTAAGATCATTTTATCTGAGACCTCAAATCCTAGGACATCACAATCTCCCCCACTTAGACTCTTGATGTCCTCGTCAAGCCTCAATTATATGGCTTCATAATCTATCCCCATTTCAGTGTAGACCCAAATTGCCCATGTACACCCAGCTCCCAACCACAACTAACAATGCAAGGCTGGCTCCATCAAGTAGGATAGCCCTTTCCAAAATGCCTAGACTGTATGGCTAAAAGACTGGCATGCCACAGACCCAAGTGGGCCCCACCTACTAGAGGGGAATTGACTCTGATAGCATTTGTAACACCAGGACGTTACATAAGTTACATATATCATATTTTATCTATTCAACCACCCTTTCGAGATTCCAATTGGTATCACAACAAGGCCTCAAGTAGCTTTAACAAGTCCTAAAGATGGAGGAAAATGTCCTGGGCCAACTCAACCTTGAATGAGCTCATGTCTACCAGATTACTAATTCTGATGGCTATATCTATACATATTAAAAGAGGTGTATGTAGTTCTTCTTTCATGGGATTATCTTTGACATTTGGGAAACGGTCATCATACCTTAGGTCCTCCAACAACATATCTTAAGAAATGCGATGCATCTAATGTATAAATTCTATTTCTAATTCTAAAGTCATAACCATTCTATATTATTTCCTATCTCCTAATGAGTTTAATAGAATCTCCTCTTATGAAACTACGTATGATATTTGGATAAAATCATCTATTACTCATTAAGAAACAAAACAAGTAAATGATACTAATATCAATATTGGTAACCATATACTAAAGTGATTTTACATTGAAATGTTGGATCTAGAGCTCTAGAGGGGGTGCATAGAGCTTCAAAAATTCTCACAAGATAGATTAAACCTTAAAATTATATCAATAAAAACCAATAGCTTAAGTGTAATTTGAAGTCCTAACAGCAAGGATGAGAGAAAATGAAACAAGCACTTGGACAAGGCTATTTGGAGTGGTTCTGATCTCCAAACTAGGAGAGAGTCAATCCACTACCTAGAGAGGTCAACCTCTAGGACTTTGCAAGTGCTTTCCTCTATATATATTCACCAATAAGAGTTACAACACAATACCAACCAAAGGACTTACCTATCCAATACAAAGAGTCTTCAAACTTACCAAGGACTTACCCACTTTGTAAGAGTCTTCCGCCTTATTCCAAGGGCTTACCTACTCTTGCACAAGTCTTCAGCCTTCAAGGGATTACCCAATCTTCTTGGATCTTCAGCCTTTTCATTCTCCTTCACATGGAGAAGATCTTCACCTCTTCTTCAACCTTGAAGAAGAAGAACAACAACTCCACCTTCACTCGGAGTAGCTTGCTTCACCTTTGCTTCTTTGAGGAAAGGGGTAGGGAAGATGGAATGGAATGAGAGCTTTACAAGCACAAGGAAGTAGCTCTCTTACAATTGGCCTAACTCACTCATAATTACAAAATGGTGTGTAAACAAGAGAGAGAGAAAGGGGCTCAATGAGTTGCAACACACTCAACTAAATCAATGACTTAGAATAGCATGAATGAGCAAACTTGGAATGAACTCCAAGGGGTCCTATTTATAGATGGGGGTGTTCCCTTGAGTGTAGGATCACTTAAGGTATAGCCATTTTTTAAGTTTCAATGGATCTATTCTTGCTCAAAACAACTCACCAACGGTTATAATCACCTTTTCTTCATTTTCTATACAGTACATTCGATCGAGTTCTAATAAAGGTAACTCGACCGATCCACTAAATGACAAAGCAAATTTTGAAACTATCAGTTGAGTTTGTTTTGGGAAACTCGACCGATGAGCTAAAATTAGTTTTACTCAGTGAGTTGGTCGATCGAGTTATGTGTGTACAACTCAACCAATTGATGTCTCCAGAAAATCCATCACTAGATCAGTTGAGTTTCCAACTTGACCGATAAACATCATGTGACAAATTTTCTAAATTGACATTTGAGTGATCAAACATTGGAATTAAGTGTCCCTGATTTTTTTCTCATCTTAGTTACAAGTCATATCATCAATAGAAGTGATTACAAAAACTCATCTTAGGTCATATGGAGTGATTTCCCAAACCTGTACTTGCATTGATTTTGACTTGAAGTTAAATAAGCTAGGGCTCATGTAATTTGATCCTTTTCATGTACCTAAAGCCTGAAATCAATCTTGAAAAAACATATTAGATACATAAGAATGGAATGGTTAAGTCATTATCAAAATATAGGAAATGTATAACTCTCAAGTCAACATTCTCCCCCTTTTTGACAATGACAAACCATTCCTCAATCATATTGAAAAGGATATGTAAAGTTATACCTTTTCCTTGTGAATTGCAAGGGGATTCAAGATTTGAATAATAGGAATTGATCCCCCTCAATCTATTCTTACCCTTACCTGCATAGTTAGTTTATCTACACAAAGTAACAGACATAAATATGTACTATATGGTCCTTTATCAAGTCACATGATAAAGCATATAATGAGCAAGAAAAGGATCACATAGGCAATAAGAGAAATATGGTTGAGCTTCAAAACATTGAACTTCTCACCCCCTTTTGACATTATCAAAAAGGTAGGGGGTAGAAGAGCAAAGAAATAGATCTTCTCCAAGCACAACCAAGCATACATTCACAACATGCAATCTCAAAGCATACACCCAAATAGAGATGAAAGAAACAAACAATCTAAGTCATAATAAAAATATGGTAAACGTGGCACCAATTCATGAGATATAGTAAATCAAAGTGTAAGTTTACAAAGTATTAAGACTACAACCCAGAAAATAGGTTCTCAGAAAATGATTTCAAGACAAAAATGATGAAAGCTAGATGATAAAATAGTACAACTCAAAAAAAGTGCCCAGATGTTTTTAATACAGAATAGCCTAGAAACACATATATATATATATATATATATATATATAGAGAGAGAGAGAGAGAGAGAGAGTGGGAGAGAGAGAGAGTCAGGCTAGAATACACTTGAGTGTACGGATCACATGAATACACTCAAGTGTGTTTGTATATCAAGACTATTTTTTGCAAAATGTAAACCATTGATCTTTACCATCATACTATAACTAGGCTACATACAAATTTTGAGTCCATTTGGATGAGTGTAAGTCACTCATCCAAGGGCAACAAAATCAACGTGTGAAACTAATTTGAAATGCATAATTTTTGCGGTCTTCATAACATGAGCTATACATATCCAAATGTGCTCAAATTTTGTGTATGAGTTGTTCACGAGATGTTTAATAAGATCAATGGATTAGATTTTCAAAAAAAATATTGCATCATGAAAAACTACTTGAGTGTATTCCACTCCAGATACACTCGAGTGTATTCTAGCCTGATTATATATATATATATATATATATATATATATATATATATATATATATATCAACATCTACACTAAAAACTAGAACAACTAAACATCTAAGATATCTTTGTCCACAACATCATCATCATCATCATCATCATTAGAAGCATCTAGCTAGTCGTCATCATCTCCATATGAAGGTTTAGTAGAGAAAACAACATTGCCCTCATCACCGGAGGCACAAACAAAGCCATCAGATTCATCATCAAAAGCGTCACCATCATCATCATCAGCCTCCTCGTCAATAGTAGCCTCCTCATCAGTAAGAGAATCGAAACCTTGACCGGGCCAATGGGCATTCTGCTCATCCCAAGACATGCGAAGAGCATGGATCTCATTGGCCTATAGAAAAGGAGCGGAACTAACAAGACTAGCATTCAGAGTGGCCATGGGTCCAAATGTCACAGGAAACACATCAGGGGTAGATCCACCAACAGTAGAAGGTGTAGCAGTAGAAGATGCAGGTGGAGGGGCAGGGTAAAAGTGATCATATGCAAAGGATGCATAGTCACCTCCTGGGTAGGGCTAGTAGGCAGTGTAAGGGTGTGCACATGACAAGTTCATGTTGGACATGATGGAACAGAGTTCTTTATGCAAGTTCTCCTGAACCTAAAGGTTGTATGTCAGTTGATGCATCATGTAGCCCATATGGTTTCATTGGATACATGGAATGAGGCACAGGCAGGCCGGGTAGGCTGAGGTGGTGGAGGTTCTTGGGTATAGGTAGAGGTAGAGGCACTAGGTATTGTAGAGCATAGGATAGACATGTATTTCTGAAGTGTGGTCTTATTGATGCAAACTCCTTTTCGGGAAGGTTTGTAGTGTAGGTCATGGAAAAGAGATTTTCCAGTGGAAAGATGGAATAGACCACAAATTAGGGTTGGGTAGGGAGGGTGGGTGCCAAGGGTGTTATTGACTTAGTCAAAGTTGGTCATATGATGGAGAACATATATGTGAGGACTAATTGAGTATTAGGCGGGGGCATGAGGGTTTCATAATTCCAACACAAATTTGCATAGAATTTGTGAATGACTGCGATGCTTGTGATGGAAGTGTTATAGCACGCATGTTCAACACCCAAGACAGAGAGATGGTGGTCGTATAACAACTTCACTAATTGATCTATGACCTCTTGTGGCTCAAATAGGGCATGAAAAGGAAAAGGGTTCCTAGGAAGGAGCTCCTTGTACCTATTTAGAGCCTCATTTGAGACGAAGAAAGTGTCATCAAAGGGAATCAAGCAAGATTTGGATGAAGATGAAGGTGCATTAGATGGGGCGGCTCTCTTCCTCCTATTGGATGCCATGGAGATGAAAAGGAGAGGAAGGAGAGAGAAAAAGCTAAAGAACCACCACAAAAACTCATCCACTAACCTAGGGTTGATAGGGAGAGGGTCAAGGAAGGTCAAGCTAGGTCGAGCTAGGGCTAGGGAGAGGAAGGTCGGGGCTAGGGTTGAGAGTTTGAGGGAGCTAGAGGTTGGATCAATCGACTTTTCTCTAGTTGAGAGGGAGAAAAGTCGACCAAACCTATCTTAGGTTTGCTCCAGCCCGTCCATCAGTTGAGTTCTGTGAGTCAGAATCTCGTCCGATAGGCTCTTTAGTAAAGCTCTAGGCCTCTGATTGGTTGAGTTGGCAACTAGACCAATCGTCAACCTGAACCAACTTTATAAATTCTAATTTCTATACATTAGTGTGCTAATTAGATTTATCTTTCAAGTCCATTTTGCATTTTGAACATACTTAGGCACATATCACTCATCATTGGGTACTATTTTGCGATAAAACAAGCATTTGTGAAAAAGTTCCCAAAAAAAAGAGATAAACAAGGCAAAAAGAACATGAAAATGATTTTTAGCAAATTAGCAGATAATGGTGATCAAAACATAGGCAAAGTGTATAGGATAGATGAAAACTAGCTAGAAGGCATATCAGATTCATTCAAAGCAGTTATGAGCAGTTTTGATCTAATAAAGTTAAATTGCTCTCTAGCTAGAGGTTTAGAGAACATGTCTACCAACTAATTTTCTATGTCCACATGCATGATATAGATATTCTTTTTGGAAATGTGATCATGAAGAAAATGATGGCGAACATCAATATGATTAGCTCTACTATGAAAGATAGGATTATATGACAAGCTAATTGCACTAGTATTATAAAAAAAGATAGGAGAAGAATCAAAATGAATGTTAAAGTCTTGGATCATTTGCTTCATCCATAGGACCTGGACACAACAACTCCCAGCTACAATGTATTCAGCCTCAGTGGTTGATAATGCTAATGTACTCTGTTTCTTAGAGAACCAAGACACCAAGCATGGTCCTAGGAGAAAGCAAGTGCCACTTGTGCACTTTCTATCAATCAAGCATCCTATATAATACACATCACTATAAGCAGTAAGAGCCCTTTACTTGGGATACCATAGTCCAAAATTTTGGGTTTTGGCTAAGTACCTTAAAATCCTCTTAACATCTATAAGATTTGATTTCTTAGGGTTTGTTGAAAGTGAGCACACAAGCCAACACTAAACATTATATCAGGTATAGAGGCAGTTAAGTAAAGTGAACTTCTGATCATATCTCTTTAGAGCTTCTCATATACCTTCTCACCTTCTTCATCTTTGTCAAGTTTGGTGGTGTTTGACATGGGTGTGTCCATCATCTTGGTGTTCTCCATCCCAAAGCATTTCAGTAACTCACTTGTGTACTTGCCTTGGTTGATGAAGTTCCCATATTTTGTTTGCTTGATTTGAAAGCTGAGGAAGAATGTGAGCTCACCCATCATACTCATATCAAATTCACTCTGCATAAGATCACTAAACTCTTTACAAAGATCAAGGTTAGTTATGCCAATAATGATATCATCAACATATATTTGAATGATAAGAAAATTGTCAGAAGTGTTCTTTGGAAATAAGGTAGAATCTACTTCGCCCATGACATACCCATGATCTAACAAAAAGTTCTTTAATTTCTCATACCAAGATCTAGATGGTTGTTTTAGTCCATAGATAGCTTTTTGTACCAAATAAACATAATTAGGAAAACAATCATGTTCAAAGCCCGGGAGTTGTGCAACATACACTTCCTCCTCAATTGTACCATTCAAAAATACACTTTTAACATCCATTTGATACAAAAGAAAGTTTTATAACTAGCAAATGCAAGTAACATATGAATGGACACGAGTCTAGCTACATGTGCATATGTTTCATCAAAATCTATACCTTCCTATTGATTGTAGCCTTGAGCCACTAACCTTGCTTTGTGCCTTACCACTCTTCCGCTTTCATCAAGCTTGTTGAGGTACACCCACTTGGTGCCAATGATCTTTCTATCACTTGGTCTTAGCACTAGGGTTCATACTTTTTTCTTTTAAAATTTCTCCAACTCTTCTTACATATCTAGAATCTACTCATCATCCCCAAGAGCTTCCTTGACATTCGTTGGCTTGAGTTGTGAGATGAAGGCATTGTTGTCTTATTTTTTGTTGAATGCAACCCGAGTCTTCAGTCTTTCAATTGGATCACCTAAAATTAGCTCTTTTAGATGATTCTTTGCAAACCAGGGAGTTGGATCCTTCTTCTCTTCATCTTTCTCTTCTTCTTGAGTGACCACCTATTTTCCCTTTTGGGTGATGTTGAGCTCTTTTAGAATAGGAATTACTTCACCTGCGACATCATCATTTGGAACAATATCTTTGGGAATATAGGAGTTAGTCTCAATAAACTTAACATGCATGGATTCTTCTACTATAGCAAGATCAACATTAAACATTCTATAAGCCTTTCTAGTAGTGCTACAACCAAGAAAGAAAGACTTGGAAGGTTTCAGATCAAACTTTTCAAGAGAATCTTTTGTATTAAAAACAAAACAAGGACATCGAAAACATGGAAATAATCGATAGAAGGCTTCCTACCGCACCATATCTCATAGGGGTTTTTCTTCAAAGAAGGATGTGTAAAAACCCAATTTTACACAAAACATGAGGTAATGACAACTTCAGCCCAAAATGTTTTTGGAGTGTCATACTCTAGAAGCATGGTCCTAGCCATCTCCTGTAGTGACCTATTCTTCCTGTCTACAACCCCCTTTTTTCGAGGAGTTTGAGGTGAAGAAAAGTTATGTGCTTAATCAGATTCTTGATAGAAATGTTCAAAAAGATCATTTTCAAATTCTCCCCCATGATCTCCACTGATGGAAATGATCCTGCAAGAAGCTTTGTTCTCAACTAGTTTACAAAAATTTAAGAAAACATCAAATTTATCACTCTTGGAAATGAGAAAGAAGGTCTAAGTATATCTAGAGAAATAATCAACAATAACAAGGCAATACTTGGATCCACAAAGTGATTGAGTTATTATTGGTCCAAATAGATAAACGTGAATACGTTTAAGAGCTCTTTTGGTACTAAGGACTCCTTTGGATTTGAAGGAGGACTTGGTTTGCTTTCCTTGGGTACAAGGTTGGAATTCCTCATCCTTTTTAAAATCCAATTTGGGAAGCCCCTTGACCATGTCCTTTTTGCTCAAATTCTTCAACTAATGCATATTTACATGACCAAGATGATAATGCCAAAGGGAAATATCATTCAAGTTGACTACTAGGCATCTACCAAAAACAAGCTTAATAGAGTCAAGAACAATTACCTAAATATTACTACTTCTAGTTCCCTTATATATAACTTGACAGGTGAGGGAATCTTGAATCAAGAATTCAAAAGAAGTAAATAGCACAAGGTGACCATTATCACATAATTGACTTGCACTAATTAAATCGTGATGTAGGCCATACACAAAAAGAACATTCTTGATACACAAGGATTCACCTACATCACCCTCACCTTTGACCTTACCTTTATTTTTGTCCCCAAAGGTAACCGAACCTCCATTCTTTTTGGTGAAGTTGTTGAAATGGCTTATATCACCTGTCATATGCTTGGTGCAACCACTATGAACAATCCATCTTCCTTTTTCCTACAACAAAGGAGAATGTCAGTTCCCAATTCAAATTTTGGGATTCGAAGTTAGCTTGGGGACCCAATTTATCTTTGGGTTGGTCCCCTTAGGCTTTTAAGGACAATAAGTAGAGTAATGATCATCACACTTGTAATAAGAACAAACCATAGGATTCTTAATGTCGGAAGACACTCAAACAAAGAAAGAGGTCTCCTTTCTCTTTTTCTTACCTTTGGCTTTGTTCTTGTGTTTTGGTACTCCCCCTATAAATCCCAAACCACTAGTACCACTTTGTTTGGTAGAATGGTCAAGGATTTCATCTAGGGAGTTTTCCCCTTTGAGGAATTTCTATAGCTAAGCCCTTAGTCTATGATTATCATCTTTAAAGATATGATAGTAAAAGACAAACTAGCAATATCATCTCTAGCATGAATACGGCTGGCCTCTTGATAGAGGGCTTTAGTCAAATAAGAATGTTTCTCAAGAGAAATAGAAGCAATATCATTACTAAGTAAGATAGGTCTATAAGATAAATCATTAGCTTGACCAAGTAACCTAGCATTTTCAGATTTAAGCACTTGAATTTCCTTAAGATAAACATCTCTCTCATTCCTATGAGAATCAACAAGAATCTTAAATTCAACATTTTCAATTTTAAAAGTTTCAAGCTCCTTTAGGCACTTTTGGTTGTATTCCTTAAGAGTTTCAATGTTCTTAAGGTAGACACCATTCTCTACTTCAACTCCATTGTATTAGAGCTCAAGATCAAGATATTGGCCTTGCCAGTTATCAATGCTATCAAGATGAGTTTTCTCATGAAGCTCAAGAATTTCAAGTTTAGCATACAAATCATCAATAAATTTTCCTAACCTTTTTCTTTTAGATTTACATTTAGAAAAAGAAAACGGGTAGAAACAAGCACATCAATAATAGCTTATTTAGATAATTCATGCAAGCTTATGTCATTTACCTCACTTACCTAACCAATTTATTCACTAGTAGAGGCCATGAGTGCAAGGTGGCACTCTCCATCTTCTTCGGAGCTTGAGCTACTTGAGGATGAAGCTTCCCAAGCTGCATGAGCTACATTCTTGTTCCTTTTCTCCTTCTTGTCCTTCCTCTTGTACTTGCTCTCCTTCTTTTACTCTTCCACCTTCTATGAGCTGCCCTTGTGGTGTGACTTTCTTGACTTGGGACATTCACTCTTGTAATGTCCCTTTTATCCACACTTGTTGCATTTAAGAGTAGATGATGAGTCTTGCTTTCCCTTCAAGTGTTTTCCCTTGAAGTAGTTGACTTCATGCTCACTAGGGCCATCATCTTCACTAGAGGAGGAAGGATAAGTATGGAAACCAAGTTGTTGTTGAAGGATGACCGCCTCCACTTGTGCTTTGAAAGTACTATCTTTGATCTTCTTGTCTTCCTTCTCTTCTTACTTGGATTCTTCTCCTTACTTGTCAAGACTTGGATCATGAGCTTGGAGGTTAACAATGAGCTCTTCGATTGGGATGTCACCAAGGCTCCTCACTTCTTCAATGGAGATCACCTTTTCCTCCCATCTCTTTGGTAGATTCCTCAAGATATTGGAGTTGATTACATCTCTGTCCAAAGTGTTGACCAAAGAAGCTAGGCCATTGATGATGATATTGAGCCTAGAGTACATCTCTGTAATCCCTTCTTTCTTGCCCATCTTGAAGTTCTCTAGAAGGTTGTTAAACATGTAGATCTTAGCCTCCTTGACTTGCTTTATGCCCTTATAAGTGATGCACAATTTGTCCCAAATCTCATAGGCAGTTTCCCAAGATGAGATGCGGTTGAACTCCGTTGGGGTAAGGGATGCATAGAGAATGTTTATGGCTTTGGCATTGAGCTGGGATTCTTTTAGTGCAGCTTCAGTCCATGTTGCAAAAGCTCTGGTTGGTTCCATGTAAGGTGTGACCATCACCTTCTACATATCAAAGTTCACGCCTTGAATGTAGAATTGCATACACCTCTTCCAATAGAGGAAGTTGGTGTCATGGAAGACCAGAGGATGCATGGACAAGCCTCCCTCTAGGTTGAGAGAACCACGTAGGTTGTCACCCATCTTCTCGTCTCATGGGAGATTATTGGTGAAGATCCTTGGCTCTGATACCACTTGTTGTATCTAGGGCTCTAGAGGGGTGGGGTAAATAGAGCTTCAAAAATTCTCACAATATAGATAAGACCTTCAAATTATATGAATCAAAACCAATAACTTAAGTGTAATTTGAATTCCTAACTAACAAGCATAGCAAGGATGAGAGAAAATGAAACAAGCACTTGGACAAGGTCGTTTAGAGTGGTTCTACTCTCCAAACTAAGAGAGAGTCAATCCACTACCTAGAGAGGTCAATCTCTAGGACTTTGCAAGTGATTTCCTCTATATATTCACCAATAAGAGTTACAACAAGACCAACCAAAGGACTTACCTATCTAATACAAAGAGTCTTCAACCTTACTAAGGACTTACCACTTTGCAAGAGTCTTCCGCCTTCTTCCAAGGACTTACCTACTCTTACACAAGTCTTTAGCCTTCAATGGATTACCCACTCTTCTTGGGTCTTTAGCCTTTGCCTTCTCCTTCACCTGGAGAAGATATTCACCTCTTCTTCAACCTTGAAGAAGAACATCAATAACTCCACCTTCACTTGGAGTATCTTGCTTCACCTTTGCTTCTTTGAGGAAAGGGTAGAGATGATGGAATGGAATGAGAGATTTACAAGCACAAGGAATTAGCTCTCTTACAACTGACCCAACTCACACATAATCACAAAATGTTGTGTAAATAAGAGAGAGAAAGAGGGTCAAGGAGTTGAAACACACTCAACTATAGCAAGGACTTAGAATAGCATGAATGAGCAAACTTGGAATGAACTCCAAAGTGTCCTATTTATAGCTGGGGGTGTTCCCTTGAGTGTGGGATCACTTAAGGGTGAAATATAGCCATTTTCCAAGTTGCAACAGATGTATTCTCGCTCAAAACAACTCACCAATGGCTATAATCACTTATTCTGTATTTTCCATACAATACATTTGGTCGAGTTCTAATAAAGGCAACTCAACCGATCCACTAAATGACAAAGCTAATTTTCAAACTATCGGTCAAAATTGTTCTGGGAAACTCAACTGATGAGCTAATATCAGTTTTGCTCAGTGATTTGTCCGGTCGAGTTATGTGAGTGTACAACTCGACTGATTGGTCTCTCTAGAAAATCCATTACTAGATCAGTCGAGTTTCCAACTCGACCGATAAATAGCCTGTGACAAATTTTCTAAATTGACATTTGAGTGATCAAACGTTGGAATTAAGTGTCTCTGATTTTTTCTCATCTTAGTTACAAGTCATATCATCAATACAAGTGATCAAAAAAATCACCTAAGGTCATTTGGAGTGATTTCCCAAAACGTGCACTTGCATTGCTTTTGACTTGAACTTGAACAAGCTAGGGTTTGTGTAATTTGATCCTTTTCATGTATCTAAAGCCTGAAATCAATCTTGAACAAACATATTAGATACATAAGAATGGAATGGTTAAGTCATTATCAAAATGGAAATGTATAACTATCAAGTCAATAGGAAAAACATGAAACTAATTCTAAAATGTACTACATATTAACTTCCATTATAAATATCATGAAATCTCTTGGAAATCATATATAAGATCATGAGTTTTTCAATAAGATTGTGTGTTCTCTAACCTCTAACCTCTAACTATGAAAAAGAAGTTACTTCCATAGAAGAATCTCTAGATCATTCTATTTTGCAACTTGAAGAACTTATAGGCAACTTAGAGACTTATGAAGTTAAGCTCCAAGAACATGACATGTAAGATGAAGAAGAAAGTAATGATGAGAAGAAGAGCACAAAACTCAAGGAAATAGTCTCAACAAAACATGTCTTCATCATCAAGTGGATTGTATAGTAGTGAGGAAGAAAAAGAACCATAAAGATAAAAAGTCAAATTCTTCTTCTAACAAAAAAATTAGATATTTTTCTACAATAAGTCATGCTTGTATGGAAAAGGGACATTTGAAGGATGGATGTTAGAAACTCAAAAGGAAATTGAAGAAGAATTACAAGGACAAAATAAGAAGGCATATCATGCTTCTTGATTGCTCTTGAAATTCAAGATCAAACGATGAGGATGAAGTTTTCCACCATGTAGTTGAATGCTTAATCGCCAAATATAATGAAAATGATGAAAAAGAGTAAGAGGTGAAAAGTGATGGTAGTGAGATATCTCTTTCATCTTTTTTCCAAAAATGAGATCAATGAACTTGTTGAAATTACATCAGAAAATGTTGAAAATTTATAAGAAAAAGAGAAAGAAACCAGATACTAGTGTTGATTCCTTGAATGTACAATTAAATGAACTAAATGATCAATATTCTAGTGAGAGAAAAGATTGATGATCTTTTTTCTCAAAGTACTTCTTTGCAAACTCAAATTCCTTCTCTTTTAGATAATTTGAGTGATATGAAGATACAACCGAGTCTTTTTCACATGTTGATGATTTAAATGATCAAATTGATATGCTTGAAGATAAATTTTATAGTACTGGGAGATGCCTAATTTCTAGTACGAAAGACTCACTGATGCTTTCCAAGGAAAATGAAAATATTAAGATATCTTTAGATAAATTTGCAAATAGTAGAGATATGTTGAAAAATATATTGCACTCTCACAATGGTCATGTAGGCACAAGTGGTCTTGGTTATATTATGACAATTAAAAATAGGAAGAAGAAGTGTCAAGGGACTATATTTATAAAAATAAATGCTACATCTTCTATCTCCATTAACCATGTTAGATGATTTGCTTGTGGGAGATTTGGTCACTATCATTTCTCATGTCCTTTTAATAGAAACAATGATAACAAAATGGTTTGTGTACCAAAACCTCTCTCTAGAGGAGTATATGTATGATCATAAGCTTCACTAGATATCTTTTTTTATCATGAAGTGCTTTTAATTGGTTAATCTTACCTTTTCCTGTGAACTTTTCAATTAACACTTTGTATGAAGTCTTTTGTAGAGGGCTATATTTCTGCTAGATAAAATGTTTAGCAGACTACCTCTTGCTCAAAAATGAAGTTTGACTAAGGTAAAAGTTAGGAGGTCTACAGTTTGACTAAAATGCTAGCTGTTAAGTTTTATTTTGACCATCTTACAATAGGTAATTATGTTAGGTTTGTTGCATGTTTCTATGATTTTTTTGGATCTGAAATCAATTGTTATGAATTGTGTAAGTATAGTTTTAAACCTTTAATGAATATCTTTATCTTAGTGGTCACTTTATTAGTTTGAGATCATTTTTTATGAATATGAGATTAAGGTGAGCTCAAATCATGCTATTTATCTTGATATCTCTGTTAGTTGATGTTTTAGTGGCTTCTCTATATCAATTGTTAGTTTAACATCCCATAATATTGGTCTGGAGATCTTTTGTTGTTTTCTCTTTGGCTTTATGACATCTCTCTATCATGGAGGACATATCATCACTTTCATAAATATTAAAATATATTTGATAAAGATCATGGTTTTCTTTTCTTGACTCTCGTTGACAGTAATGAGCTAAACATTCCTTATCATTGCATTAGACAAAAATTATTGTTCTTGCTGTGTGCTTAAAGGGATCCCTATATCATGAAGAACTTAATATCCCTCTCATTGATATTAGGACATATTTATCAAATGTTCCTTGATCTAATTATTGCATTTAGTATATCATGCCCTTCTATTTAAATTGTTACTTTCATTTGGGATTCCCTTTTTTGTTTATGAGGCACCCTCTCTGTATGATTGATTATATTTTTGAGAGAGTGTAACTACTTAAGGGGGAGTTTGGTAACTATTCCTTCCTTTTTTACTTCTATAAAGGGTGAGAATAAGACATGTTTCTTTATATAGAAAATCAAAGGTATGATTCTCTTACTTTGTCTATCTAAACTTTATCTTATGGAAATAATTTTCATCATTAAAAATGGGGAGATTGTTGGCTTTTTGGATATGCTACACTCTAATTTCAATGATGCAAACATTTCCCAATGTGTTACTAATGTGTAAATTAAGTAACTTAGGCTATAAAGGAACTTGAAAAATACCCAATATTAAAGAATGTCCTATCATACATGTGTTTGGATGCTTGTAAATAAAATTGTACCTATATGATGCTCTGTATAGGTGGAAATTGTACAAAATAATAGGAATGAGGTAAGAAAGAGTGATGAATGAATCAAAACCATCCTAAACCTTGTTTATACTTGTATACAAACAATATGATAGGTAGATAATTTAGAGTGATTATACAAACAATAGGATAGGTAGATAATTCAGAGTGATGAATGACTCAACACCATACTAAAACTTTTTTATACTTCTATGCACACATGAGGATAGGGGGATAATTTTTCCATGTTCTTTTGGACCAATTTCTAGAATTTATGACCTATTGGTACTTTTTTTTTCGGTGGAACTTTATTGACTTAAATGAAGTCTGGTTGACTTTAGATTGTCCATGATGTTACCGTTAAACTAAAGGTGATCTTGGAAGTGTTTTATTTGAAATTTTATTTGAATGAGATGAATCTCAGTTGAACTTTAATTCGATCAAGGATAGTTCTACTAAAAAATAGCTAGTATATAATTAACTATTTTAATCCCCGCTACCATTTTATCTATTTTACTTACATTTGGTTTGAAACTATTATCTTTTATATCAAATTTATCAGATAGAGAACGAAAGTAGGGTGGTGACTAGCTTAGTGACTACCATGGTGACATTGCACCGCCAGCTGCCATCTAGAAAAACTAAGCTAATCTGGAGAAGAAAGGGGTGTAAAGAGAAAGAGGATTTCGAGCCTAAGTTGCCTACATCTGGAGTTCCTAGAGAATGGTTAGAAGTTTGTAGATCTAAAGATTCTGAACTCCTACTTGCCCAAAGGGTGAATGCTCCTTATGATGGCAGATTGATTTACTCAAAGTCTGAAGCTTTGGAAAACACCAACAGATGGAACAAATGTCTATTTGGCTACATTATAGATTTCATTCCACACTTCTCAACTCTGGAGAACTTTCTCTACTGGATATGGAATCCATGTGGTTCTATTGAAATTCTTATATGGTGTTTTTCCTGTATGTTACTTTGATGATCTGGACTTGAAAGATGCTCTGAAAGGAAACTGGTTTGTCAAGAGTCGTCCTATGATTCTTACCCATTGATAGCAAGGTGACTCATTCTCTAAACTAAGGCTCAAGGAGGTTTCGATATGTCTATACAACTTACCCTTGGATATATGGGATAGTAAAATGTTTGTAAGGATCAATTCCTTTCTAGGAAAGCCACACAAAGTGGATGTTCCAACCAAGCTTTGTACTAGAATTGAATATGCTCGACTTCAAATGCTTATGTCTATTGATTCTAAGTTTCCTGAGACTGTCAACTTGATCAGTGATGAAGGTGACTCTCATAGTATAAGTTTGATTTATGAATAGCATCCTTCTATCTATCCTTTGTGTGGTTATTTTGGTGACAATATATTCTCTATAAGTTCTTAGAACTTGAATGATACTATCAACAAAGCCTTTGATGAGATGGAGAAACTTAACAATGCTACTGAAGATATAAGTCAAACTGTTAATGTTGATGATGTAACAAGAAATCAGAATGATTCTTTGATAAATCAATCAGTTTCTAAAGCTACTGAAGGTACCAGGTCAATTCTTCTACCCCAATTCCGTTATTTGAACATGTTTCCTCAAGTGAATCGAGAGTTGTCCAAGGGAGTCAGTTAGATAGAAGAAGTAGCAACTCTCGCCCGAAGTGCTTGTCTAAACCTATTTTTGGTATTTTCAAAGATTATCAAATGTAGTTTATTCACCCATGCAAAACAAATTTGGGGGCTTGGAGAGTATGAATGAAGTTGCTGAGGCTGTCAGCTCAACATCTAGAGGTGTTAAATGAATCCTTCCCTATATATCTCTTCTCGGAATGTTCGAGGCATAAAAACCAAAATAGTTGGTGTTCAAAAAGAGATAAGAAGATCGAACAATGACATTTTTATTATCAATGAATCTAAGTTGTGAAAAGACAGAGTTCCTAAGTTGATGAATATTTTTTTCCTAAATTTAGTTCTATTTCAAATCATTCTTCACATGTGTTGGGTAGAGTTATTATTCTATGGAGAAGTAACATTTATGATATTTCTAAAATCTGTGAGAATGATTAGGCTATTCATGCTAATATTCAATGTGATGGGTTTGAATTATCTTTAACTAATGTTTATGGTCATAATGATGACTCAGACTGATGTTCTCTTTGAGCCTTCATTGGTAATAGAGCTTAATCTATGACTAATACCTAGTTTATTATGGGGGACTTAAATTCAGTGAAAAAAAATTGGTAAGTAGCCTCCCTCTAAGAAATCTATGAATGACTTTAATGATTATGTGTTGATTGTGGTCTCTATGAGATAGATCTTAATGGTCCTTATTTCACTTGGGACAATCACCAATTAGGAGAGGGATTTTCCACAACTAATATTGATAAAATATTGTAGAATTCTGTCTTTCTCAATCATATTGAAGATTTTCATGCAGAATGCTATTCAAATATTATCAGTGATAATAAGCAGATTAGCTTGAGGATTATTAATCCTAGAGTCCTTAAAAATCCATTCAGATTTATCAATGCTTGGACCTCTCATCTGGAATTCCTTTCTATTGTTAAAGATGTATGGGAACTTTAGGTGGAGGGTTTTGATACAACTTTAGAATCTTCATATTATGCTTAGGAAGTGGAACAAGAAATGAGTGGGTGACATCTTTGGAAAATCTCTTGTTGCTAAAGAAGAGGATTTGGACACTCAATCTATAGCTGACCTGTCTCCTTTGGATGAAGACAACAAGATTCGAGCTAAAGATATCAGGCTGGAAGCAAATAAAGCTACTGTTGTTGAAGAATCCTTTCTGAGACAAAAGTCTCGAGCAAAATGGTTAAAGGAAGGTAATTCTAACTCTAAATTTTTCTTCTCATCTTTGAAGACTGTAGATCAAGGAATTCTATTAGATGTCTAATGGTTGATGATGTTCTAAATCATGATGTTGATGTTACTAAAACTACTGTCCGATCTTTCTATTCTGAATTGTTATGTAATTCCAACCTTGTTGATGGTGTGTGGTGTGGTGAATGGTTTGGTTCTAAGCTAACTTAAGAACAAAAGTAATCTCTGATTTCTCCTATTATAAGAAAGGATATTGATGATATTGTGGATGATCTCAACTATGATCAGAGTCCTAGTCCTGATGGGTTTAATGGACTATTTTTCAAAAAAGCTTGGAATATTATCATTGATGATGTATTTGATGCAATTAGAGAATTCTTTCAGGATGGGATTCTTCTTAAAGAGGCAAACATGACTTTTATAACCTTGATTCCTAAGGGAAATGATTCTACTATTCTTTCTAACTAGAGCACTATTTCTTTAATAATATTTTTTACAAAATCATATCTAAAGTTCTTTAAAATCGCCTTCAACCTATTCTTTCCTCAATTATTGATGTGAATCAATGTTCTTTCATTAAGGGTTGCAATATTAAAGATGCTATTCTTCTTACGAACAAAATTCTCAATGATTTTAAAAAACATCTTCAAGTTCTCTTCTTTGTATTCAAGCTGATATCTCTAAGGCATATGATTCAGTTAGCTAAAAATTCCTTTTCTCTATTATGCGCAAGATGGGTTTTCCCTCTCTATGGATTAAATGGATTGGGGAAATATTTTATACAACTTCCTATCATATTCTTATCAACAGTGAGCCTACTGAATCCATTTAGCCTTCTAATGGAATAAGGCAAGGGGACCTAATAGCCCCTTATCTTTTTGTGATTGCCATGCAAGGTTTCTCAGAGATGATGAAGAGAAGAGTTGAAGAATTTTCTATCTATCCTATTATTTCTTCAAAGAACATGGGTTTATCTCACCTTATTTTTTCTAATGACCTTATGGTCTTCTCTAGAGAAGATATTAGTAGTGTGTCCAATATTTCTATTTTATTTGACGACTTCAGTAAGAAATCTAACCTGAATATTAATTTATCTAAAAGCTCCATTTTTATGGTAAGAAATATGATGCAACCAAGATTTATAATCACTTGGATATCAAGGAAGGTATCATGAGCTCTTCAAAGTACCTTGACCTTCCTATTTTTGTAGGGAAATTGTCTAAGAAACACTGTGTTGGTCTTATTGATATAATTAAATGAAGATTGGAATCATGGAAATCAAATCTCCTATCTATGGATGGAAGACTTGAATGGATCAGATCTATGCTTTCTTTGATGCATTTATTCTAGTTATATTTCTTTCCTATTCCCAATTCTACTTTGGATGATATTGATAAAATTTGTAGGTATTTTTTATGTGGTCATTCTGACAATAAGAAGAATCTTCACCTTATTAAATGGGAAAAAGTCACTCTACTCAAGAATGAATGAGGATTAATATTGAGGAAAAGTAATGAATTAGCAAAAGCCTATTTTATTATGATTACTTGGGATATCACTAATAAAAAAGATTCACTTTGGGTGAAATGGATGAATGAGAAATACTTAAAAAAGAATTCTTTCTGGTCCAGTTAGGAATATTCAAATTACTCATGGATGCTTTATAATCTAATCAGAATTAGAGATTCACTGTTACCCCTCATTGAGTTTAATATTGGTACTGGTTATGATTTTAAATTGTTTTAGGATCCCTGGTGCAAATTAAAGTATTTGGGGGGATATTATATGTAAGGAAATGATTATTCATCTGGGATATCCTTCTAATTTTTATTTGAGTTCAATTATCTCCATTGTTGAGTGGAAGGTTTTTCCAAGAAGGAGTTATCACATTCTTATTGACTACCTCAGAACAAATTTCCCAATCCTGGGCTAAAAGGATTTTATCTCTTTTTAGGGTCAGAAAGTTATTAATTAAGATCATATGGAACAACAACATGGTGAAAGGTGAGGTGGATGAAGTTTATGAGTGGATTTGGAGTTGCAAGAGTCATTTGAATTCTATTGTTCCTCTGTGGAAAGCAAAGCATAACAAGCTACCTACCTCTGACTATACTGCAAGGAGAGGTATATCTGTAGCCTCAATCTGCTTTCTTTGTATGAGTAAATATGAGGACACCCACCACATTTTTTTGATTGTTCCTTTTCAAAATATCTATGGAATCTAGCTAATGAGAATCATATCCTTGTTAAAATACCTACTAGCTGGTGTGATCTGGTAAGTATCAAGGAGAATAATTCGAAGATTATGTGTGCCTTGATTCTCTATCACTATTGAATTGAAAGAAATGTTTGAGTCTACTCAAATGTGAACTCATCCAATGATGTTGTCTAGAAGGTTATTTGGAAAGAATTTTCTACCCTTTGTTAGTAGTTTCCCCTCTCTGGGTTTTTAAGATTTATCTTTGTGCCTTTAACTCTGGTTCTGTTGTCTACTTGCCCTATATACCCCTCTGATGAAATATCAGAAGATGTTCTTTTATAGTCTGAGCTTATTGGTTATGACTTTGGAGTTCTTTTTTGCCATTTCTGGATGTTGAAAGTGTTGGCATATGAAGGGAGCTTGTTTTATCATTTTCTTTAGTCTGAAGATATTCTTTTATGGACTGAGATTTTTCAAATTTGGGTTTTTCTTTTGGAGATTTGAAGATATTCTTTTATGGACTGAGTCTCTGGTTGTTCTTCGCTGGAATGAATAATTTGCACTCTATTGGGTTTTTAAAAGGTTTATGATGTTGAATCCTACGTATAGTTTCTCTTTCTGGGAGGCTTGGGTAATAGAACCTCTTTTGATATATCTAAATTTTTTTTATAACCTGAGTTTGCTGGTTATGACATTGGATGTGCTATTTCTAGATGTTGCAATTGTTGATATACGAAGGGAGCTTGTTTCCCCTTTTTATTTAGTCTGAAGAGTTACATCTCTGTATTTTTCTAAGATTTGATTATTCTTTTGAAGATTATGAAGATTTGTTTGATGGCCTGAGTTTCTAGTTGTTCAGCTTTGGAGACAGATGGTTTGCATTCTGTTGGTTTTGAAAAGGGTTATGATTCTGAATCCTATGTACAATATACTCTTCCATGATTGCATGGATAAGGGTTCTATGTGGGTTCTAAATGATTCTTTTGCTCATGATGTTCTGAATGTTTCATCTTCCTATTGATCCTCATGACTTCACTTGTATAGAACACCTATTGTCACTTTTTTTCTTCTGGTCTTTCTACTAAGAAATGACAAGCATTGTAATTACCACCTTTTACAAAAATTAAAAAAAGCACCAGGAGTTTTTGGCGACCCCCACCAAGCTATCCTATAGCGATTAGTACTCTACTTAAATCATACACCCCAAAAAATGTCTTAGATATTCCAAATTGTTATATATATATAAGAGTGGTATATGGACTCCCAAAGCACATTGGAGTATTTCCTCTACATGCTATATCTCTCAAGCTTATAATTCTAGTTTGTTTCATTCAACTACTCCCAAGCAAGTATAAATATCCAATCTCTAGTGTCCTACCCCATCAAATATATCCTTTCCTAAATCCATGTGAACTTGATAATCACTTTTTTTTATTAATGCTTTCATTTTCAAGTCTTTGTGAGAAGTGTTGTACTTTTTTTTTCTTCCTTCTTGTTCTCTTTTTTGGTCTGTTGTTTTGTGATACTTCTTGTGAGAAGACTACAATGAAGTTCTTTAAAGATACTTGTTGTGATAAGGTTGTATCCAAAGGTGATGGAGATAGATGATGATCATCTCCAAAGAGAGTGGTCTTCTGGAATCCCATAAAGAAGACACTAATTATCCTTGAGCTGAGAAGGAGGTTGGTTGTAAAGCAAAAAATTCATAGGTAATTGCATTTAATATTGGTACAAGAAAGGTAATAAAGTACACACTCAGAATTTCTTGTTGGAAATAACTAGGTTCTCGATTGACAACATTTTAGGTTGAAACTAGTCTAAATATTATTTATTTTATGGTTTCTTATCTTGTCTCTTACTTGCTTTACACTTTCTTCTATAATATCTTTTAAGAAAGTTGCAATTTACCAACCTTGTGTTTTAAGTTACATATATTAGATTTTCTCTATTCACCAATTATAGAGATTTCATTTTCAACTTCACACCACAGTCAACGGTGTAAAAAAAAGAAAATGAAAATATCCTGGAAAAACAAATCACAATGTGGGTTTAAAAATAGAAGGAGTGAGGAAGTGGAAAGGGGAATCTATGATATGCCTTGTTTTGGGAATAAATTTTATATATAAAGCTTCATGGGATCAAGAATATGAACCTTTAGAAAAAAACTAGAAAGGCCCGAGTTGCATCATTAAAAGAAGAGGTTGGGTAGCTATGATTCCATAAAAAAAGCACCAATGGAAATTTTGAAATCATTTCCTAGGGGGTAGGTGAGGGGATTAGTATTTTTTATCTTTGAGGGTCTAGTTAGACTTTAAGTTTGGCAAAAATGAAATTAAGAAATCAAGTTTATCTAGAGTTTACACAAGCAATGAATGCTGAGGGTGTATGGGCTTGCAAGAACATAAAGAACGTAATGAACAAGGTATTCATGGGTAAGAAGGGTGACATAGGATGAGAGAAAATCAAGAGCCATATGAGTAATTTTCATGGAATGAGTTTCCTACCCAACTTCGAAGATGACCCACCTTTATTGGATGTAAAGAAACAACTCAGGTGAAATCTAGGCAAGAAAGAACCATAAGAAACCATATATTATTGAATTTAAAGAAATATACAATTTAAAGAACTCAAATCATACTTTGATTAACAAAGTGATTACTATTTAAAGATTTTATATATTTGAATAGTCAGGAGAGTAGATATTATCCAAATGAGATGAAAATTTCAACTAACCTAATTTGACCGTGCTGAAAATGAAAATAGCATTAGACTTACATTATAAGATTGACCTATAAAAGTCGCAATAAACTAGATATTTTCCTAATAATATGTATCAATATTAATATACATAATTACTATCATCAACATTTAGTGTTTAAGGATATCTTCACATTATCTCATTATGAATTATGTTTCCTAAAATAATTAGAAGTAAATCTTATTATTTCACCTCTTTTACTACCTAAACACAACAAGCCTAATTTTATTCCAATAAAGATAAATTTGTTACTTTAAGCATGTACAATGTTTAACAATGTTTTATTCATATATTTATACTAAATGTCACCAATATTAATCATATAGGCATGATATACTCCATACATCGTTATTAATCATGCTAAAGTCAAAATTTGTATGAACCATAAACCTACATTATTCACTATATGACCCTAATATATATTAGTCACTTAAGGATATTAGGTTCATCTAGGTATGTATTTGGCTAGATTAAGGATTTTAAATGCCAAAATTCATCACTATCTAGACATGGTATTGTATATATGCATGCTAGGGGTTGACATCTCATTTTGGTCAATAAACCATTGACCATTATCAAAATATCTATCTGTTTAATGATGGAATTAGTATGATATTTTCAACATTTCCCCCATCTATTCCACCTAATTAATCCACCCATTTACGTATATTTTTCTAATCGGTGTATAAGGATAAATGATATGCTTTCTCTACATTTTAGCTCAAATTGGTTTATGATTGAGCTTTCTAAAAGCATTTTTTTGGAAAATATCCCAATTAAATCCCCATGAATAAAATATTCAAATGGAATATCAGCTGTAAATTTGATTTCTTTTAGTATATCTTTATATTGAACATCTTTATTCAATAAAAAATATGGTTATTCATGTCATAAGTTATTCAACTCCCATTCCTTATCGAATTTCTTAAAAACATAGGAGATGTATTCTAACAAATATATGGATTTATATTCACTTCTAGGCGAGGAAAGGAGAGAGAGTCTCATTCCCTCCCCCTACTTATATATTTCTTATCTATTTCATACATAAATTGAATTCCAATAGGGAAAGGGATCAAGAAAAGGAAAGAGTATTTCATTCCCTCCTTCTCTCCTTCCTATCTATTTGTACATTAGTTCAATTACAAGAGGTAAAATGATCAAGAAAACGAGAGAGGAATGTCATTAAATCCTCCTTCTTCTCTATTCTCACTCTTTACTATCTATCTTGAATTTCAAGAGGGTAAAGGATGGAGAGAAGGAGAGGGTATTTCCTCCCCTCCTCTTTTTCATCTATCTTTCCTTAATTATGCAATTACAAGAAGCAAGAGTCTAGGAAACAAATAGGGAATCTAGATAGTCCCTCAAGACTACTCCCTTATCTTTTTCATTCCTTCCTCTCTATTCCACAAGAAACTTCATGAAGAAAATGAAATCCACTTTGCACTTAGATTTCTAAAGCTTGTAACTTAAAAATATAAAATGAAAATTAGAAACAAAAGATGCCTCTATTTTTCCTCAAGATTTGTACTCGCATAGAAATGCATTTTGCAATAGTGACCATGTGGAAAAATCCTATGTTCTACAAGGCACAACATTTTTCCTTACCATCTCCAGTTAGAAATGAAAAGATGGTATTATCCCGAAACACCAAAAGATATGCCTCATTTCTCTAACCCACGGCCCTCAGAATCAACTATAAATACACCCCCCATATATAACATCACAACATGCCCTTATGTAGTCTCCTATATCTAGACAATGACCACCCTTTATTTTTATACTTCTAGCATGTTCTCCTATAGAATATCATTTATCTAGAATAATGTTTCCAATTTGTTAAGAGGCTTCAAAAATGGTAAGAAGTCTCATGGGCCTCTAGATCTAGTTACAATTTCTTAACCGTTCATTCATCTACTAGATATATATTAACAATTTAAATGTTAATCCACTTGTTCATGTTCCAAAAACTACTCATGTTAAGATAATTTTCTTAATTATTCATTTGTTTACTTGTTCATTATATAAAAACTTCTCATGTTGGAAAAACTAACCCTTTCTTGCTCATGATTTTCTAGTTTCTTAACAACATGTTCTAAATCATTAATCCTAAATTGAAATAGATCTTGGATTACTTATCTAGTCACATATTTCATACTAATCTTAAGTTGAACTACATATTTCATTGCTTAATTGACCAATCTTCTTTACAAGATTTTTTAGTTGCTTAAAAGATTGCAACTTGATCATGATTGAACAACTTTCTTTAGTGCATCTTAGTTATGTCATATAACTTGATAACATTAAGATTCTTCATTTATCAAATCTAGATATCAATTTATTTACAAACTCAATCTATCTATCATCTCTTTATATTTCCCACATCTTATGCCTTTCAATAGGGATGGGTCTCTGATAACAATCAACTTTGTGGATGTTACATGCTTGTTTTACCTTCATTTTAATAATTTCTCATACTCTATCCTTATAAATCCCCTTTGTTTTAGAATTTTGTGAAAAATAGTTTCCCTAATTACCTTGTAAACCCTTTTTTTAGGGGAACCACACAAACTAACCCCTAATTTTGGGTGATGGCTATCAACCTTTATAGATTCTCCAACTAGACCATTGGAAAGCCTAATGGATTTAACCTGATGAGATCATATCGCCTCCAAGACCAATGACACTCACACAGAGATCATGTCGCCCAATGAGAACGCTGCGCTAACTACCTGAAAAAGGGTCTACAACCCCATTGACTACTGCTCCACCTCAGGCCTAGTGACGTATCAACCACATCAATCGATGAACCCATAGAATTTGTTTCCTGATGCTTTATTTGCTAAGCACTTGATGACTCCACTGCATCTTAGAGTTTGGTGAATGTCTTATTTCAAACTTCAAATCACCGATCAACGAGAAAGTAGAATTGAACCCCTGCGAGACAAAAGATCATGGCCCGATGAGCACTCAAAAGTCATTGACCGATGACACACATACACATCCTAATGGAAACACTACACGCCATGTAAATATAAATACCCAAACCCCTCATCTATGGAGGGGGATCTCTTCAACTCGAGACCGAGAGGTTGTCACCTTATACTAAGCTAGAAAATAAGATCAACAAACAACACCCCATCAACCTCTTTTGTGGTTCTGTTGTAGTGCTACCATCCATCTCCTCCTTGCCAAGTTCATCATCCATCCATGAAAGTGGTTGTAGATTCACCGCCATTACAATCCAATCATCAAATCCCACTTCTCTGATGGAGTAGAGCTTGATAGGAAAAGGTAGGAGTGAAGACAAAGATCATTGATACTTGTTCTAGGTGTTCTCCTCTTCCCTCGACTGAGTAAGCCTCTACATCGAATAGAAGACCTCAATTACACATAGATGTGATCATCCTTGTCCATCATGATTGTGGTTGAATTTTCCTTATCCCCTGTTCTCTCTATTTCTATTATGAAGTGTGAGTAATCCTTCTTGCTAGGGTGTGGGGATTATCCCCACTACTTGTTCTTACATGTACATATTTTGACATTCCATGGCATGTATATAACTATTTAAATTTAATGTTAATTGTTTAATGCATGTTTTGTGGATTGATCACCTGCTTTGGATGATCTATTATATTCCTATGTTGCGAGAACTTCAATTCATAGGATTTGAATATCGATTAACTTGGTTGATGCCCAGATGAGAACTTCTAAATGGAAAACTCCATATCTGTAGATACACGATCCATTAGTAAAACGACATCAAGCTCATGAAGACATGTATGTTATTTTCCATACCTAACATGTGAATCTTGCTTTTGCTTCATTTGAATGGTTTTATGTAGCTTAGATGTGTTATGGATGTGTTTATGCATGTAGCGGTGGTGAAACCTGAGTCCACCCCAATGACTTCCATCATTCATCTATACTCAATCTAAATCCCTCTCATTTACTTTTATTTCCAATTAGTTTAAATCAACCAAAATCAACTCTTTGTTCTAAAATCAATTCGAAACTAGGGTGCATTGCATTACTTTACTACAAAACAACCCTTTTTTGGGCAAACAAGTAGAGGATTGTCAAGAGCACATCCTGAAATTTGTCAACCTATGTGACATGATCAAGCAAAATGGAGTTTTTCATGACTCTATTAGACTCTATCTTTTTAAGTATTCACTTGCCGGAAGAGCAAGGAATTGGTACAATCTCTGTCATGTGATCCTATCACCACATCAGACCAACTTCTAAACAAATTCCTTGAGAAATTCTATCCTGCTTCCTCACATACACCACTATGGGCCAGATTACATAGTTCACACAAGTCCCTGGTAAAACTATAGTAGAAGCATGGAAGAGATACAATGAGCTTTTTAGTAAATGTCCACACCATGGTATCTCTAAAAATTAGCTCACTGAGTTTTTCTATAGAGGTTAGGATGATTATATAAAAAAATTTCTAGACTTATCATATGTAGGAAACTTCATGTGCCAAATCTATGATAGTGCATGGAAGGTAGTCACCCTTGGAACTAAAAATCAAGCCAACTAGGGCAGACTCGTAGGTAAGGAGTTTTACAAGTAACCATGGAAGAGGGAAATTCTGAGTTGAAGCCTATTGTTGAATATATAACACTTTTGGAAATTAAGAAAAATAACACCAACTCATCTTTCAATGCTTACTAAAGAAGAAAATCACCACCATCATATCAACAACATGTCAAGACAGTAACACAATTTTGTGAAGCTTGTATGGAGGTTGACCATCTGACCTTCAGATGTAATATTCTTTTCAATGTTGTGATGAACAATGTTGCATTCTAGGGAGTAGAAGATTTGGATTTCATCAACACTATTCCTAGACAAAGCTACTATAATCTGAATCAAACTAGGAACCATCCTTGTTTTCAATATGGAAATCCTTTTGGAGTAGAGAACTCTCAACAACTTGTACATGATAAATATCAACAATGAGGTCATCTGGGATTCCAGATCATCCAACAACAAAGCTTTATAAATCAAGGAAAGTTTAGAGATAACTACCAAAACAAAAACTATAATCAGTACCAGAATACCTCTCAGTACCAAAATCCCAACAAGGTCCCACAACAACAACAACAATAGGGACAACAAACTAATGTTCAGTCACTTGATGATAACCTGTCATCCATTAAAAAGATGTTGCAATCACAATACATGATGATAGAAAATTAGCAAGCCCATCAGAAAGCTATGGAGTTTCAATTGGATCAACTCTCTACTAACCTTCGACCATTAGAAGGAACTTTTGCTGGCCAGCTTGAAAATAATCCTAACATCCAGAAAAATTAAAGGTTGTTTATAGTTGTCCTGATAGAAAATTTCAGATATACCTATCAATACACATGTGATGGACATGGATGAGGATAATTTTGTGATCGTTAAAGAAGAAAAAGTACCTAACCCATCATCAAAAGAAGTGATAAAGACATCGTCAAAAGAAGTGATAAAGAGTGCAGACGTGCAAGACACAATAGTCACTGAAAAATAGAATGAGTCTTTTCAAAAGAAATTGTTATTCTAAAGGAGGAGAATGTAGTCGGACTAGTAATATCCGTCTAACCACCTCATCCTCCATTACAAGCTTTCCTAAAGCAAACGAGTCTTGACACTCTCTTTATGAAATTTAAGGAAGCAATGCAAAAACTTCATGTGGATACTCCCTTCCTAGATTCTCTGGTAGAGATACCCGCATGGTCAAAGTATTTGAAAATGAGTCTCACAAGGAAGTAAATAATTTAGGAACAAGATATAGTTAAGATTTCCAGAACAACTTCTAATATAATCGATATCAAGATGTCAAAGAAGCAGAAGGATCCTGCCTCCTTTGGAATTTCATACCACATTGGCAACTCCACATGCAAGATGGAATTGGCTGACCTCATAGATAGCATCTTCATTATGCCTTGTAGCCTATGAAAGAGGCTAGGATTTACAAACCACCCCCAACTGGCATGACAATGCAACTCAACGATTCATCAATGACACTCCCAATGGGAATCCTTAAAGACATCCCAATCAAGGTGGAAAAAGATTCTTATGTTCCATGTGATTTTGTTGCCATGGATATAAAGGAAGATGTTAGCTACCCTCTCATTTTTGGCTGACCCTTCCTTGCACAAGATCATTAATTTATGTCTTGGTAGGAACCGTACATCTAATGTTAGGGAAGGGAATCCTTGAATTCAGAGTTTTAGATAGCATGAAGAGGCCAAGTATGCAAGAAGAAGTTTTCTTGTTAGATTGCAAAGAGAAGATGCCACTCCTCACACAAGAGGACCCAAAATCTGAATATCCTCTAGAAGTTTCTCTTAATAATCCCAATGGTAGTGAGTCTATTGATAAATAAGTAAAGAAGTGTGTGCTTCACCTTGACTCCACAAAAGAAGACTCAAAGGTTAAATTTGAAGAACCCAATGCAATCTATCTTGCCTAGGAACCATATGACGCACCAAAAGCCCTCAAGATGAAATATTCATTAGTGGGACAGAAGTGTGTGTTTCTAGATGATCTTTAAGTCTGCCTTGTGATTACTAATTTTGATATGAGATCTAAACAAGAGGAAAAATTATCATTTGAACTAAGAGAAAGGAAAAAAATCCTCAGGCTACAAGACAAGTGATCTCATCGAGGTGAGTCAAACACTTTGCATGCACAAGATCCCTATGGTAGAAGACCACAAGCCATATGTTGAACACCAACACAAATTGAACCAGAACACGAAGTAAGTGGTTGACTTGGAAGTTGTGAAGTTTCTTACTACTAGCAACATTTACCCTTTTTTTGAATCCCCATGGGTGAGACCAATACAAGTCATCTCAAAGAAAGGGGGAACTACAGTGGTACACAACAAAAACAATGAACTCATCCCCACTCGCACCATCACGAGGTGGATGATGTGTATTGAATATAGAAAATTAAACAAGGCTATGTGAAAGAATCAATTTCCCATGCCCTTCCTAGATCAAGCCCTAGAGAGCTTGTCCAATCAAAAGTATTTTTGCTATCTTGATGGTTATTATGGATTTTACCGAATCAAATCCCAATCCATCTAGATGACCAAAGAAAACAACATTTACATGTCCCTTTGGGACTTATTATTTTAGAACATTGCTCGTTGGTATCTATAATGTGCCATCTACATTCTAAGGTTGCATGCACCAAACTAACCAAAACTATTATGGAAGTTTTTATGGATGATTTCTCCATCTACAGAGATTCGCTTAACGCATGCCTAATGCATCTCTCTCTAGTTATCAAACATTGTGAAGAAGCACATCTGGTGCTCAACTAGAAGAAATTACATTTCATGGTTAAAACTGGTATTGTTCTAGGCCACAAGGTCAATGACCGAGGTATAGAAATATACAAGGCAAAAATAGAAGTGATTACTAAACTTAGCCCTCCGACCATAGTAAGAGGTGTGTGTGCTTTCTTTGGTCATGTGGGATTCTATAGAAGATTCATCAAAGATATTTACAAGATAGCTAAGACCATAAAAAACCTATCGCTTAAGAATGCTGAATTCTACTTTGAAAAATAATGTATGAAGAGTTTCAACAATCTAAACTAAGACCTTACTTAAACCCCCATTATTCAAGTGTGAGACTAGTCTCAAACTTTTAAGATTATGTGTTACACTAGTGATTATATGTTAGGATCCATTTTGGACCAACACATAGATAATAAACACCATGTCATATATTATGCATCCAAGGCTCTTGATGAATCCCATAGAAACTATGCAACTACTGAGAAGGAGCTTCTAGTAGTTGTGTATGCTTTGATAAATTCAGTTCATATCTTGTGGGATCAAAAGTTATAGTTTATACCAATCATTTTTCTATTCGTTATCTGATGACAAATAAAGACACAAAACCCAAACTGATAAGTTGGATTCTCCTGCTATAAGAATTTGATCTAGAGATACAAGATAAGAAGGGTACATAAAACATATTTACCGATCATTTGAGTTGAATTCACATTCATGATATAGATGTCATCTCCATCAATGACTCTCTACTAGATGATCATCTCCTTAGAAGCCATTCCTTGGTATTTTGATTTTGTCAAGTATCTCCTGCATGAGTTATTCACCCAAAGTGCACCAACACTGTAAGGAAGAAGTTCATGCATGACGTCAGGCAATATCACTGGGATGTACGACACCTTTTCAAACTGTGACGATGGTCTATATCGATGTTGTGTCCCAGAGGAGGAAAAGCCTCTAATTCTAGAATAGTGCCACTTAGGACTAACCAAAGGCCCCATGAGCCATGAGAAAATTGCACTAAAAGTCCTACAATGTGGTTTCTTCTGGAGAACAATGTCTAAGGATGCTTACAATTTCATCTTGAAATGTGAAAATGTCAAAGGTCTGAAAATATCACCAAGAGAGATGAAATACGATGGGGCTTGAAGTTTTTTTGAAGGAAATGGAGGAGGATCGACTACAATTAAAAGAAAGGAGTGAAAAGAAAAGAATGAAATGAGCCATCAGTTCATCAATGCCAACTATTTCTTCGAGCCATCCAACCTTCCTAGGGGAAGTAGGGCAAGCAACCTCGGCCCAAAAAGAACCAAAGAACCATGAAGCTCCCCTAAGCAATCAAGTTGAAACCATGATCAAACATAGCAATCCAACAACATGACTTGACTTGAACTCAACACCATTGGGAGATGAACATGAATAAGAAGTGCAGTAGGAGGAGGAGGCCCCAACCCAACAGATGGAGGAAAATCCTCCATGAAAAATTACAAACGTCATACACTTCCATAGGCAACGAAAGTAGACATCATAAGAGATGATGAAAAAATGCTCAAACAACCACCTACGATGTCGCAACTGTCATACATGATGCAAACAAGAAGAATGATAATGACATAGATCTATCCTCAGAAGAGGTATTTAATCAAGCGACCAGACTCATGGACATAGACAAAGATGTCTGTGAGCTATACCTATAGTTCAATGAGGAAAGTGAGAACATCCCTGGTGACAATGCTATCTACGATGGGGTGATCACCAAAAAAGTGTCTGAATTGGGAGCCACGATAACATAACCTACAACATCAGAAGCTACAGGTGTAAACGGTTTGGGTACGATGCGGGTCTGGTCATACCTATACCCATACCCATACCCATCTAATTTAGCAGGTCTAGTTCTAGTTCTAGACCTGCATAATGCAAAACCTAGACCCGCATCGTACCCGTACCCGCAATAATAGAAGGTATGTGGTGTGGGTGTGTGGGTAAACGGTTCTATAAAACATCATATTGTTTATGTAAGGAAAATGACTATGTTCTATATATTTTAATACAATAAGATACTATTTTTATGTAGTATATTAACATGTAATAGTTATATTCGATAATGCTATATTTTATACATTAACATTAATTGAGTTAATTGTCTACATATCTGTAGTCATTATCATAATGTTTAAATTATGTAGAAAGTAATGTAAATTAGTAGATACTTTGATTTTAAGTTTACAAATGATGTTCATAGTTAATTCTTAATTATATGACTAGTCTCAACCTTATTGTGGTTAGAGTAGGATATAATATCAAGAATTATATTAGTTAGACTAGTAAAACATGATATATATAACATTTTATTTAAGTAGTTACTTATGTATCGGGTACACATGTCTAGCTAGTCTAGGTCCAAGCATACCTATTATTGGACCCACTTATATGTGGTTCCAAGGGTATACGGGTCCAAGGGTATGCATGTATAAAAAATTAGACATGTGATAGGTTTTTTAAAGGTCTATATTTATGGGTCCATAGGTGTACCCATACCCATTTACAACCCTATCAGAAGCCCCTATAAATGAAGTTGTTGAACCTATAGCATTAGCATGAGCAACCCAAACTTACAGAACCACAGTTACAGAAGGAACTTCCAATGAAGATGATTATGGACTCAACTCCTTATTAAAAGGCACACCTCTAAAGATCACCATCCCTTAATCCAGGAGGACTTGCCAAAAGGTCCCACACCTCCACCCCTCCATTGCAAAATGGTGGGGATTGATTGTAGCTGTATCTAGGATTTCATTTAGGGACGTCCATGTCCTCTCAGATATCCTAAATGACAATATACCTAAGACAAACATTATGTACAACAAATTAAGGGAAGATACTTATGAGAGAACATTTTAGAAGGATCTTCAGGAAGAAAGCTAAGGTTCACCAACATCTGTTGACAATGTTGTGCGCAACTGCACTTGAAGAGTACCTCCATCCTACCAAAGCTGAGCCTATTTTTAACATAATAACCATTCTATCAAAAAGTTTGTTTGAAAAGAAATATGATTTGATGTCTGTGAAAAAAATTCAAGTGGCAATAAACAGACAAGAAACAAAATTAATCACCTTTCCTTACAGAATGACAAAGCATTGGGTGCTAATAGTCATAAATTTGTATAGACAACATATGATCATCTACAACTACTACAGTGTGGAGCTACCATGTAACACAATGGTATTTCGAAGCGTGGAAGCACATAAAATAAAAAAAATCTCAATAAGGCTCCAAAATGCCATCTAAAAGGCTGGGAACAAATATGTCACTATTTGGAAGACCTTCTCAATAAGAATGAAGTTTTCCAAGAATAAGTTGAATCTGGGGACTATGCATTTATTTGTTGTGGTTGATGGAAGTGGTAAACAAATGAATCCTATTTGAAGAATTATTTCTTGAAGATCTACATGGATTGCATGTCATCTATCCTATGGAGGTCATCTATGATCGCCACTTTTTCAATGATTCAATGATGCCTCTAGAAACCATACCACATTGGTTCTATATGGGCATCCCTCTTCTTGAAAAACAATCATGGCATGAATAGAGAAAGGATATGTAATTGGATCCAATAGAAAAGGGAAGATCCCTAGTGTGGAAAAAAATGTTGGCCCACCACAGAGCAAAAAAAAGAGCGAGAACAATTGCCAACACAACTGGTAGCTAAGAAGCAGACAGGCTGTGCAAAGAATGAGTAGACATCAACAACAACTCCAAGAACCAAATCCAAAGCAATAACTATCATAGAAAAGGAAGCAACTCAACTTGTAATAGTATACCATTTGGAGGAGGGAGAAATAGAAGATGTTGTCCTCCTAGAACAAACCAAATAATTCTTAGAAGCAAGGCTCGAGGGGCTGAATGGGACTGTCAAAGCCAGTTTCTCCAACTTCAGTAGATGGACATGTGAATGTCTTACAATAAAATACTTAAACATGATCGTGGGCATGTTAAAGGAATATAATAACCTTAGAGACGTGGTACTCAAAAGACAAGGAATATGCATTCTGAAAGATGACCTCTATGACACCTTGAAGGTAGATGGATATACATTAGTGAGCATGATGACTGCTACCAATCCCTACTCAGGGATCATATGCCAAACACACACATGGAATATTATCTACTCCAAGAGGACATCATTAGAAAAAATATTTTAGGAGAAAAGGAGAGATGAATACAACACCTATAAAGCTCCTTCCCAGATTTCATATTCCTACCAATTCTACACAATAACAATTGGACACTTCTAGCTATTAACGTCACGAAACAAATAGTAGTTTTGTATAACAACTCTGAAGCTTCTTACACATCAAACAAATACACAAACATGAAAAAGACACAGAGTGTCATAGAAGAAAAAGCCAAAAGTTTTGCTGAAGAAATAATAAATTTGAATTAAGAACATGGCAAGGGATATCAGCTAATCCCCAAAATAGACTTCAAGAAGCAACAATTCTATCATCAAAACCCTTTGCAAATTCACCAGTCCGATGAATGTGATTTCATTTCCTACACTAGATGCAAGCCCTAATCCAGAGGGGAGTCAAGGCCAAAAGTCTACATCATGACTATTACCACACACTATGTGGAATCTATGTTGATGTGTTGTTGTTCTCACACTAGGTAAATAAAGGACTAGCAAACAACACATAAACCTTGGCCATTTACTTTCAACCTCAATCTTTGACACTCCAGGACAAAGTCTGAGGGGGGTGTAAACAGGAAAGGGAGGTACTACCCTTTTCCCTCCACAAACTATCTCGTACATTGATCCATTTCCACATACACTTTTGGACGAACCTTTTTCCCATCACTCAAAATTCTTGAAAATTTTGAACTGTAATTAGGAAATTTTTCTAAATTGAAGGAATCTTTTTTCATAGTAAAATTTTGAACCTAAGTTTCATGGGCTATCCTAACTCCCATTTTTATATCTTTTTGCCATCAAGCTAGTTCTTAGCATGAACAATTCAAGAGTGACTTATTAGGCTTTCTAACTCATTTAAAAATCATGTACTATTATGTCTTTACGCCAGCTTTATGTTAAGACATTGTAGAATGTAGAAGGATGCTCACTATCTCTGGATGAATTCCTAGAAGTATGGAGGACTCAATTAGATACACTCCTAACTAATCACTTTGGCCTAGGTACAAGTTGGAAAATGTGTACTTGTCACAAGAGGAAACACCTAGCCCTTATAGTATTAATATCAATCAAAAGAGGCTTGGAAACCCTAACATCTTGAAAATACAATCACCCTAATCCTTACGAGGAAAAATTAAAGTCAAGTGTGAATAAAATCATGAGATATGTGACCAATAAGATGTTGAAGGGATCTTCCCATCCAATGTATGACTACACTCACAAATGTGGATATGTCATTCCCAGTAGTAGAGCCTATAAGCCAATATGTGACCTACCTATTTTTCAAGAGTGATCTCACATTACCACCTGAAACTACATTAGGACGAATTCTTGGATAACACTATCACTACAATAGTACCCATGGGTCAAAGATCCTAAGAAAGACATAATACTCTGCTACCTTATCCCACCCCTACATAGATAGATAGGATACTAAAAAAAAATAAAGCTGGGTGTGAAAAGCTACCTCTTTGCAGAACCTTGCACAAGTAGGGATAGGAAACAAGATCTTGAGTTCATTGCAATGGATAAATCCTTCCTCAAAGTAGGTTGTAACATATAAAGAGGGTCACACAACTCCAAATCTATGAGAACAAAACTAGGGATTACATGAGTAGACCAAGTAGTGACACATATATCTTAACGTAAAACTGACATAAGGACATACTTGATACTCCAAAAACACCAAAGTAGTAAAGCCCTTTGATGTCATTTGATGCTTTAATTCTATTTATTACTTGAGGACAAGCTAGATTCTAAGTATGGGAGAGTTGATAACATTCAATTTTGTGGATGTTACATGCCTATTTTACCTTCATTTATTAATGTTTCATACTCTATCCTTATAAATCCCCTTTTCTTTAGCATTTCATGAATAATAGTCACCTAATTAGGTTATATACTCCTTTTTGTTGGGGAACCAATTAAACCAATACCTTCGACTGGACAAAGGTTGACAAATTTTTTAGAGCATCTAGATAGACCATTAAAAGCCTGATGGATTTACCCTAATGAATCATATCATCTATGAGCCCAATGAGACTCACTTAGAGATCCCATCTTATGACGAGAACACATCGCCAATTACCCAACAAAGAGTTTGAGACCCATGGAATACTTCTCCTACTAGGGCCTAGTGACGTACCAGTCTCCTCAATTGACATACCCACAAACTTTGTTTCTTTATGCTTTCTCTACTCAATGCCTAAAAACTCCACTGCATCTCAATGTTCTATGAGTGCCTTACTGCAAGAATCAAATCGTCAATCAATGAGAGAGCAACACTAAACCATGAGAGACTCTATCTCAGACCGATGAGCATTCAAAATTCATAGAACAAAGACGTGCCTGTACACCTCGATGGTACTGCCACACACCCAATGCATATATATATATATATATATATATATATCTAACCCCCTCCTCCATAGAGGGGAATCTCTTATACTCGACTATGGCAAGACAATGTCTCCCTACACTTCGCTAGAGAATAAGATCATTGACCAATGCCCCATTAGCCTCTTCTATGGAGTTATTGTGGTGCTACCATCCATCTCCACATTCCAAGTTCATCATCTATCCACAAAAGTGACCACCACCTCCATCCAATCATCAATTCCCCCTTGTATGAAGGAATAGAGCTTGAGAGGAAAAGGAAGGAGTGAAGTCAGAAAGCATCAACACACATTCTAGGTGTTCTCCTCTTCCCTCAACTGAGTCAACCTCTTCATCGAGTAAAAGACCATTGCTCCATGGATCCGTGATCATCTTGTCCATCATGATTGTGGGTTGAATCTTCCTTATCTGCTATTCTCTCTATTTATAGTATGAAGAGAGATTAGTTCTTCTTGCTAGGGTTCGAGGATTAGCCCTACTACTTGTGCTTACATGTCCATATTTTGATACACCATGGATTGTATGTAACCCTTTCAATTCAATGTTAATCATTTAATGGATGTTGTATGGATTCATCACTTGATTTGGATGATCTATTATATTCCCAAATTGCGAGAATTTCAATGCTTAGGATTCAAATTTCAATTAAATTGGATGATGCTCAAACTTGAACTTATAAATATATATCTCTATATTTGTAGGTACATGATCCGTGAGTTACAAGACATCAAGGTCACAAAGATATCTATGCTGTTATCCACACCTAACATGTGGATCTTGCTTTTGCTCCATTTGAATGGTTTTATCTGGACTGGACATGTTATGAATGTGTTTGTGTGTGTAGCAGTGGTGAAATGTGATTTCACCCAACTAAATTCCATCATTGATCTAAAATCAGTTTTAATCCCCCTCTATTACTTCTATTTGTCATTAGTTTAACTCAACTCAAATCAAATATTATTTCTGAATATTAGTCTTAGTTCAACTATATACAAGCTAGCAACATTCTTAAAAATGTTGTCTATTGGGATTCAATCCTTAACTATACTACGATATGACTTGTTTTCTTGCGGGTGGTATTATTTCATGCTGTTTTGGTAGAAATTAGGGATTTCAATGCAAGATGCATTTATTAGTGCAGTATAACCCACATCAATCTCTACTATGGAAGATACATAGGCGGTCATGATTATTAATCAACTAAAGTCCTTAGGAATGATGATGGAAAGCACTACTTTCATGTTAAGTTTCCAACAACTCATAAACCATTAATTATGTTTATCAATTTATTTTGTTTCCCTAATCTTAAAACTAAATTAAGTTGAACAATTTTCAAAACACAATTACACGAGCACTATAATTTTGTCGAGTGATATGGGGGTGCCTAACACCTTCCTAGTCATTATAGGATTGTCTCAATTGGTATCATGGCCATATTTTCCTCATCTTATGCACTCTTGGATGGATTCATTTTGGTCTTTTAACATTTTCCCAATAATTTGAATGTTCATCTATGATTTTTCATATTTTCCTTGGAAAATAAAGTGGTTACACCAAATTCCTTATCTTTTATGTATATTAGTTTTATAGTGATCAAGAAAGACTAGCTTTATAGAGTTTCTCTCGATGAGAAAATGTCTGTGCGACTCTTCTGGGGAGTTATAGATAATCCTATTTGTTTTATTTGGTGTTTTTTCAAGTTTTTGTGCTCCCCTTAATATTTCCTAATTTATTTTCCATAAAAAGAAAAGAAAAAGAAAAAAACAAATACAAAGAAAGAGAGGGAGAGGGAGGTCTTCCATCATGAGAAAAATTCTTTATTTGCTTATGCATCTATGATTTCTTTATTAAATTATTCATTTGTTTAAGGATGGTGGGTACCATTGCATGACATCTTGCTCTTTATTTCTTTACCTCTTTTATTTTTGAAATTACATTTATAAGCATAAAATGTATACAAGCACATTTTAAAACACCTACAAACCCATGTCTCTATGAAACATGTACCAACACTCACCTTGGACCTCTGGATAAGGTATCAGGGTGTTAGTAAAGGTAGTGGTGCATCAAAATGTTACATGTCTAAAGCCAGTGAGAACACACTCTATCCTAGTAATAATGATTGATTGTAGACACTATGATTATGAAATGTATCAAGAGTAGTCACAAGTGCCATCTTAATAGATAGAAGATAATGACCCTCCCCTTCTATACATGTTCTTCTTGAGTGAGGACGTATATCACATATAAATCCATGGGCTAAGGGGAAATTATTTCTCTTATGTGCCCAAACTTTTGAGATTGTTGTTTGATATTGAGTGGCATGTATTTTTGTTAGTCTAACATGTTCATAACCAAAAAATGATCATGCTTATCATGATCAAAAAATTCTCACACATAAATCCAAAATATATCTAAGATATAATCTTGTTTCCAAATATAAAAGCCTATACCACACCATTAGGTTACCAAGTGTTGGGTTTTAGGGGAGGCAGAGAGGGCAGCGGAAACAAAAATTTTCGCCTCCAAACCCGGAACAAGGAAACGCGTCAACGTCTATATAATAGGAAAGGATGGTTTGTGGAATCATACCTTGTCCCAAGGCTTGCTCGGAGACAATACCTCGCACATTGCGCGGTCTTCACCTCCTATCTTGGACGGTGTCTGTGCAGCTCCTGGTCGCACTGGGACTGACATGATTGAAGGCTGTCCTTCTAGCGGCAGAAACCTCCCGCCTCTAAAGTAGTCCACACGGACCACCTGGAACTCCAATCTCCTTGTCCCACAAGGAATTGGAAGGAGTCGCACCCTCCTGTTGACGTACTAGTCGCCAACACACTCTCCTGCCTCCAGTTGCAACTGTAGTTGTCTTTCCCTTGCTGCACCTCCCTTTGCGGGTAGCACTTGCTCAGGCTCTCTCTCGGTTACCAAAACCAGAGAGAACGACAACTTTGCAGAGCAACTGGTTGCACTGAGTTGTACATTGAGAAGCCCCCAATACCCCTATATATAGGAGGGTCATGGGACAGGGTTCTCCATCCCGGGCAATGCGGGACTAAAAGAAGGAGTAGAAGGGTTTGAGATTTTCCAAAAAAAACAACCAACTCGCAACCTGAACCGATCATTTCACAACTGAAATGGTCGGTTGGGGACCTGAACCGGTCAGTTGACACCTCAACCAATCGGTTGGGACTCATGAGCCGGTCGGTTCACTTCTGAACTGGCCGGTTCTTGGTCCTGACCAGTTCCCGATTGACTTTCCTTCTTTTGTTTCTAATTGGTATCAAATACCAATCTTATTTCCCAATCAAATTGGGCAAGTGAAACAAAAGGAAAATTCTCACCAATCCTATTTTCCCAAGTTTCTCGGTTGCACCAGTTGAATCGATCGTTTCAACACTTGAAGCAATCGGTTCACCCTGATCTTGAGCCGATCAACTCAACACTTGAGCCGACCGGTTTACCAAGCTCAGCCAACCCATTCATCACATGAACCGATCGGTTGGGAGTGCAGGTTGTGCAGAATCAGTCAATTGTAATTTCAATCAATCTGATACTCCAATCAATGTGTCCAACACCTTGAAAATTATGATATTGAGCTATCAATTGACTGAGTGTTTAATTGAACTACTAAAATCCTTTAGTAATCAATCTAAACATTGTTTGTGGACAAAACTCCTCTTCCAGGTTAAATCCTATGTGTGTGACCCTGCAGGTCCATTTCACATTGGCAGTGAAAGTCCATAACACTTATGACTTCACAAGCAAAGAGTGGTGCCTAGTCACACATCAGTGCTACCCAAGTGAAAGTAGAAAGTTGGAGAACAACTTTCAAACCTACAATCCATGAATGGTGTTACAGTGAATGTATAATTCCTTTGTCACTGATATCCTAAATGTATTCGAGGCATGGAACAATCATCCTGTCAACGTTCATTCATTTTCTTGATCTCAGAGTAGATTGAACGAGATATGTATGACATCAATATCACATACTGATTCACACATGCGTGCGCATGCCTATCTCAATCCTACTCATCAAGTGGCCTTGGATATCAAACTCCCTCAGGAGGGACAAATCCCATATCTATCACTCTCCCCTCAAAAGCCCCATGTGTCAAAGCCACCCAATCATCACCTTTATAACAACCCATGTTTCAGGACTGTGTTTGATGATGTCAAAGTGTGCCCAACGACATGTGTTGAGTGTAGTGATTTCAGGTCAAAGAATCACACTCACCACCATCAATGTGAGTACTGACTGTGACTACCATGTCATGGTTCCATGTGTCAAACTCACGGTGGGTCTGTCCGGTACACTTGTTCTCTAACAAGTACCTATGTTTTTGGTTTGATATCTCTATATCATGACTAATGAGATTCTGTCATCAACCAACACCACAATCTAGTCTTGTGTGTCATTGCTGTCTATCGACCTTCCACAATGACATCTGACCAGGGACATAACAAGAATGTACAAACTCTTAGCATCTGTATGATCTCATCGTTTAGGTCCTTAACCTAAAAGCATACGTCATTGAGTACTGTCATTCTCTAGACATTCAATATGTTCTATCACTATCTCATATGACTGAACCAGAAAGAATTGGAAGCTTACCTTTGATGTTTATCAAATCAATCTTAATGTATCCCACCAATCATCCCATGATTGGCTCTCAGGGCATACATACCAACATACTCCCACTTGCACTGCGAGCCAATCACCCTTGAATCATATTCATAGTGATCTTCAAACATGTCCCACATGTTACTGTGCTCTAGTGCCAACATAGTGAGTAATGGCAACATCTTGCCAAAGTCAGTATAAATTGCATGTCTCACATCTCTTTGCTATACGTCATACGTATGAGATGGAGTTGCCGTAATATGCGATCTAGTATTCCTTTGCTAACCTTTAGCCACATTGCATGATCAAGGATTCCATACTTGTCATCAATGACCGGAATATCTATAAGTTCATCTCATGAACTTCCAGATCCATATAGTATCCACTGCTATTCTCTAACACACAGATACTCGGCATTTCCTTTTAAACGGCTTTATTGGAACACTTCCAATTAACAACAAACTCTCACTTTTATATATCCTATATATATTTTGTGATTAATTTTCTGTCCTTTTTCAGAAGTTCGCATCAATGTAACTCTTTACATTGAACTCTTCCTTATCTCCATAGAACTAGTACTTCCCAAGTACTTATCAAGTTCTCATGGTATTCCAGTAACCCTTACTGGAAATAGACAGACATCCACTCATCATGCCTCACATACGAGTTATCAGGATGAGCATATCATATTGTCATGTCATACATACAAAATGATGAATGCATTTTATTCTTGCCATGTCTATACATGCAAGATAATGAGATGATTACATACATGATAGATCCATATCTATTCTTAGTGTTCCCGTTCTTCATAAGAATTGGACACTTGGCCTTGGGATACTAACTCCATGTAACATGGACAAGTTTTCTCCCACTAAATCTATGCATACTGAACCCTTCAGTACAGATTGCCAATGTATGCTCTCTCTTTTCTAGGTTAAGAGATTTTCGAGAACTATATCTATAGATCTCTATTCCTATCACATAGGAAACATCTCTATCTTCCTTAAAGATAATTTCCACTTTTTGGATTTCCATTCTAGAACATTTCCATTTCACATCAATATGTGGAATGTGAATACGCTCCCACTAAATCATAGATCCCCTCTTTATCTTTGACATATCAGTCAAACCCTTTGACTATATCATCAAAGTAAAGATCCAATTCTGAGTTGCTTGTACTCAATCAATCACATTGATTAGTCCATTGTAACTTATAGACTTCATTTGCATTAGTGGATTCATAAACCTTATAGGTTCTATCACGTACACATCCTTGTTTTATTCCTCATAGGAATGCAGTTTTAGTATCCATATGCCAAATGTCTTAGTCATTAAGTTGCAATCAACAAGCATCATCCTTCTCCAAATGTTATCCATGTGTCTTAACACTTAAGACTTATTCGCACTTATGGATTTTATTCCAATGGGTGCTACCATCAAGGTCATACCTTATGGTTCACATGAATGTCATTTAGGATGTAATGGTCATAAACCATAACTCAAAGTTTGGTTCCTCATATACATCTAGATAGTTGACTCATCACATGAACAACTCATCAAATAGATAATTGAGGTGTATCCGTCAAAGATATAAGAACTCACAACTCCTTGTGATTCTCAATGTCCTTTATTAGTGTGGGGTATTCTTTTATTAAGAAGAATTTAGTTATTTGATAATCATTCTCTAACTCCTTAGAGTATGAATCCCTTTTGATTTAGACATCACTATGCCTTGATCATGAGTTCACTATGATACACTATCATAATCACTCATAAGGATCTCAAACATTTGGTCGAAGTATTTCATTCATTGATCTCATCAAGAATTAACACTTCACCAAATTTGCACTTCATCTATGATAGTCTTGAACACTTCAAGATATTCATATTGGTATTTCTCTAAACACCATTTGAAGTATTAGCATTTGTTCCAATAGGTATGTAAATACATCACATGTATCGTACCTAATAGGATAATCATTCTCCCACTACCATTAGTGAAGATTGATTAATCATGTCCAAGATATGCATGTCTCTTACTGGTTTTCTAACCAAAAGAGTCTAGATTTATCCATCACATGAATTTCTCATGATTGACGCTAATTTGATTGTTTGAGTTATCAATAACTTTTAGGTATCATTTTATCTTATGCATATCAAATACCACAAGATAAATAAGGAATTGCCACAAAGATCACATCTTTATAAATTGAAACATCTCTTTATTCATTGCAATCATTGTCATACAATATGCAAAAATAAAGTGTTTCTATCTATTGGAAAATATGAAATAACAGTTCATAACTGTATTACATGCTTTATAGGCTGAAAATAAACTGAAGTACTCCTATCTATGGTGGCAAAACTTGCCCCAATTATGAGTGCTTTACACTTTACATCTTGGTATCATATACCTCAAAAAGTGTTACAAGTTTATTTTCATGACACCTTCAAGTGGAGACTTCAGTTGTCTCCTTCTTCTTTTGTTCTTCCAGATAGAGAGGACAATTCCTTTTCCAATGTCCTGGCTTTAGACAATGGTGGCAATTTCCTTTCTTGGTCACGCCTCCCTTGGCCTTGAGAGCTGAAGTCGTCTTGGGCTCCTGGCTAGCATCAGAACCTTTCTTAGCTTTGCCCTTGCCATTGCACTTGGATTTGCCCTTCTTTCTTGTGATCACCATCACAGGCTTGGGCTTGTCCTTCTTCATCTGTATCTCGGCTGTCCTCAACATGCCCAACAACTCTGATAGTGGCCTATCAAAGTTGTTCATGTTGTAGTTCATCACAAACTGACTGTAGGATTCTGGCAACGATTGTAGTATCACGTCAGCAGCCAACTCTTGGCTCAGTGGAAATCCCAGTCTCTGCAGGTTCTCCACATACCCAATCATCTTGAGTGTGTGAGGACCAACTGGATCTTCTTCTGTCATGACGCACTTGAATAGTTCCCTTGAGACATTGTATCTCTCTTGTCGTGCCTGATCTTCATACATGTTCCTGAGATGCTGAATCATCTCAATGACACCCATGTTCTCATGCTGCCTCTGCAACTCATGGTTCATAGAACATAACATCAAGCACTTTGCATCAATGGCATCATCAGAATGCTTCTTGTAAGCATCCCTTTCTGTCTTTGGTGCATTAGGAGCGGGTTCCTCTGGAATTGGAGTATCCAGGACATAGATCTTACGCTCTTGAGTGAGAACAATTCTCAATGTCTGATACCAGTCGTGGAAGTTTGTCCCATTTAGCTTGTCCTTGTCAAGGACCGATCGCAGAGAAAAATGATTGTTGTTTGTAGCCATTTGTACTACAAAAGGAAAATATGCAATTTTAGTCCAAAAACTCATTTTTTAAAATTTGATTGATTTGAAAGTTTGACGATATAATTAGGCCTTTAATTAATTATCACTCCCACTATTTTACTTCAAATTGATAGCCCTCACCATCAAATCGGAAGATTGCAGCGTACAACCTTCTAGTGGGCAAGATCCTAAAATCCTCTAAGTCATGGACCAGCTTGGGTTGTGACCCACAATTTAGATCTCTCAGGTAGGCAACTCTTGCCAATTGCATCATATGAAACTCTTGATAAGATGTCATATGCAACTCCTTGCCATGATCATCTCCATGCCTCAAGATGCTAGATCCTATCTAGGTCACCTTGTTAAGTCCGACCCAAAGCCAACACGATGAATATGCACCCTGCTTGGGAAGACCCACACATTCATCCTTCATGCTTCCACGAGATAAATGGTGCACCACGCTTGGGCGTGCCCACACTTGGTCGATCAAGCTTTTCACGTGTGTCGCATTTGGAAGGCATCTAAAACTTAATATTTAATGAGGGATTTGGTTTTTATATACATATACATATCCAATCACAACAATACATAGTACATATCATATACATGCTATATCCCACAGAAAACATGAAAAACGATAAAAGCGATGATTATGGCCATCCTAATGTGATTCCTCGAGCCAATAGGAATCACGGTCATCTAGGTCTACATCACATGCAACCTGTACAAGATGAACTCTGTGCCTTGCCTTCCGAGTAGATAAACTCATCACATGAGTAGCCTGCTCGATCTGGTCTGGTCATCTGGGTTCCACCAGCCGATCAGTTGGCTCCTCCAACCGATCGGTTTGCCTGGTCGTCGTGCATCTCATCATGGCCGCCACCCGCTCGTCTCTCTCCTCGAACCAGTCATCAACCGATCGGCTCACTCCATGAACCGATCGCCTGGAACGTTAATCGATCAGTTCATGCCTTGAACCGATCATCTCAGCTATCGTCTGGATGTCCGCCATTCTTTGACATAACAGGAAATAAAATCTATCCTAATTTTACATTGCTTAAAATGGAAACCCCGAGTTACATTCAGGGGAAGCAAAGGTAGGAAAGAATCTCGAATTATTTCAAGTTACATCAGGAATAGGAGAGGGAAGATCGGTGCGCAGACCGAGATGCAAGCAACCACATACAACCATACACAGATAGGGTTTATTGGCCATAACCACGCTATAAATCCACCACAAAACTCATTTAAGGGCGACGCGTATCGAGTGCATTAATAATACATATCATATATGTAATCGGGATTTGTGGATTTAAGATTGGACATGCATAAAGCCAATATTATTCGCATCGTATGCAATAAATAAAGGCAACAAACCAAAATCGATCATATCGATATTCCTAAAATATAGAGTAGTTGACGTGGCTCTGATACCACTGTTGGGTTTTAGGGGAGGCAGAGAGGGCAGCGGAAATAAAAATTTTCTCCCCCAAACCCGGAACAAGGAAACACGTCAACGTCTATATAATAAGAAAGGATGGTTTGTGGAATCATACCTTGTCCCGAAGCTTGCTCGGCGACAATACCTCACGCCTTATGCAGTCTTCACCTCCTGTCTTGGACGGTGTCTGTGCAGCTCCTGGTCACACCGGGACTGACAGGATTGAAGGATGTCCTCCTAGTGGCAGAAACCTCCCGCCTCTGAAGTAGTCCACACGGACCACCTGGAACTCCAATCTCCTTGTCCCACAAGTAATTGGAAGGAGTCACACCCTCTTGTTGACGTACTAGTCTCCAACACACTCGCCTGCCTCCAGTTGCAACTGCAGTTGTCTTTCCCTTGCTGCACCTCCCTTTGTGGGTAGCACTTGCTCAGGCTCTCTCTCGGTTACCAAAACCAGAGAGAACGACAACTTTGCAGAGCAACTGGTTGCACTGAGTTGTACATTGAGAAGCCCCCAATACCCCTATATATAGGAGGGTCATGGGACAGGGTTCTCCATCCCGGGCAATGCGGGACTAAAAGCAGGAGTAGAAGGGTTTGAGATTTTCAACAAAAACAACCAACTGGAAACCTGAACCGATCGTTTCACAACTAAAATGGTCGGTTGGGGACCTTAACCGGTCGGTTGACACCTCAACGGATCGGTTGGGACCCATGAGCCGGTCGGTTCACTTCTAAATTGGTCGGTTCGTGGTCCTGACCAGTTCCCGATTGACTTTCCTTCTTTTGTTTCTAATTGGTATCGAATACCAATCTTATTTCCCAATCAAATTGGGCAAGTGAAATGAAAGGACAATTCTCACCAATCCCGTTTTCCCAAGTTGCTCGGTTGCACCAGTTGAATCGATTGTTTCAACACTTGAAGCAATCAGTTCACCCTGATCTTGAGCCGATCGGCTCAACACTTGAGCTGACCGGTTTACCTAGCTCAGCCGACTGGTTCATCACATGAACCGATCGGTTGGGAGTGCAGGTTGTGTAGAATCAATCAATTGCGATTTCAATCAATCCGATACTCCAATCAATGTGTCCAACACCTTGAACATTATGATATTGAGCTATCAATTGACTGAGTGTTTAATTGAACTACTAAACTCCTTTAGTAATCACAATCTAAACATTGTTTGTGGAAAAAACTCCTCTTCCAAGTTAAATCCTATGTGTGTGACCCTATAGGTCCATTTTACGTTGACAGTGAAAGTCCATAACAATTATGACTTCACAAGCAAAGAGCGATGCCTAGTCACACATCAGTGCTACCCAAGTGAAAGTAAAAAGTTAGAGAACAACTTTCAATCCTACAATATGTGAATGGTGTTATAGTGAATGTATAATTCCTTTGTCACTGATATCCTGAATGAACTCGAGGCATGGAACAGTCATCCTGTCAATGTTCATTCATTTTCTTGATCTCAGAGTAGATTGAATGAGATATGTATGACATCAATATCACATACTGATTCACACATGCGTGTGCACGCCTATCTCAATCCTACTCATCAAGTGGCCTTGGATATCAAACTCCCTCAGGAGGGAAAAATCCCATATCTATCACTCACCCCTCAAAAGCCCCATGTGTCAAAGCCACCCAATCATCACCTTTATAACAACCCATGTTTCAGAACTGCGTTTGATGATGTCAAAGTGTGCCCAACGACATGTGTTGAGTGTAGTGATTTTAGGTCAAAGAATCACACTCACCACCATCACTGTGAGTACTGACTATGACTACCATGTCATGGTTCCATGTGTCAAACTCACGGTGGGTCTGTCCGGTACACTTGTTCTCTAACAAGTACCTATGTGTTTGGTTTGATATCTCTATATCATGACTAATGAGATTCTGTCATCAACCAACACCACAATCTAGTCATGTGTGTCATTGCTGTCTATCTACCTTCCACAATGACATCTGACTAGGGACATAACAAGAATGTACAAACTCTTAGCTTCCGTATGATCTCATCGTTCAGGTCCTCAACCTGAAGGCATACATCATTGAGTACTGTCATTCTCTAGACATTCAATCTGTTCTGTCACTATCTCATATGACTGAACCAGATAGAATTGGAAGCTTGCCTTTGATGTTTATCAAATCAATCTTAATGTATCCCACCAATCATCCCATGATTGGCTCTCAGGGCATACATACCAACACCAAGATCATACCAAATCACATATCACCAACCTAAACTACATTGTTAGGATGTCAAGCATATTATACAACAATTTTCTAGATATTATTAAACTCGTACCATATTGTTATGTTGCACAAATTTACCCTAAACCACTAGTCCACCTTGAGATTCCAATTTCATCTTTTCACTGGCCAACTTTGCACCTAGTTGTTAAAATTACTCTCAAAATCCTCATATTTGGAGCCCTTCCAAAATCTTCTAACTTAATATGTGCTTGAAGGATGTATTATATGGTCTCATAACTTCACCTTACCACACATATCAACCGTACAAAGACTCTTATTACCTTCCAAAATTCTACCAAAATTCCCCCAAAATCTAAGAAACCCTCCATGGAATGTCTGTCCAGCTCTTCCATTGATTCACACACCAAAAGCCTACCCAATTCATGAAAACCTCTTTAGTGATCCTTGTATACCTAAAATTCAAGTTTTAAATCCTCAAACTCATGCCTAAAGGACGTCCAATTAAAGTATATGTACTTTCACCTATTACCATACCTATCTTTTGGTCATACAAATTCCTACTTCATCCCTGGGTTGCACATTCATCGATGCATGGTCTCACATCCATGCTCATGAAACCTAACTATTGTGCATGTCCATTTTCTTGTTTCACCTTGACTTAGTCATGTTGTGATGAAAATACATGTGATTGAGAGTTAAAATAAAAATTCCAATATAACACTCTCATCTTTTTTCCTCCCAACTACATACGTAAGGCTAAAAATCCATAAATCTTGGGTCGGATGTGCATCTAAAATCTCCTACTAAATCAAGATTGATGCCCATTACTTAATTCTGATCCAAAGGATATTCCATATAACAAAGAATCAATCTAGAAACATGAAGGTCCACCCATCTTTATCCACCACAAATTAGATTGAACCAGACCACGACCTAAAATCGGACCACCTACTTTTGTTTCATATTCAATGGACCTGGACCATGACCTAAAATCGGACCACCTACTTTTGTTTCATATTCAATGGACCTAGACCATGACCTAAAACTAGATCACACAAACTCATTCATTGACATACGAATGATCCTAGATTATGACCTTAAACAAGAGCTCTTGGGTTTTGTAATTTGACCTTAAAATAGACCACATCATTACGCTTCCAAACTTTGTGAGTGATCCTAGACTATGGCTTTAAACTAAACCACCCCTAGCATGGCGTAAGACCTTAAATTGGGGTTGTACCTTTTTCTCTATGCCATCATCTTGAGTCTTCCCTAACTATGAATAGGACCGTCCCCTTTTTACCTTGTTTTAAAAAGGTTATGAACCAAGGGAGAACTCAATATGTTGAGGGGAGGAACTACAATGTTGTCTTTCTAAACATAAGAAATTTGAATCATGTGAAAGGGACTTTATTTTCCTTGGTATTTATACAACACTCTAGATCCCAATAGCCTACAAGGATGGTCCATGGTGTAAGAATGACCACTCTAATCTAATTTCTTTTGTATGTGTCCTATCAAACACTCTACAGGAGAAGGCAATCTAGTGGAAATTTCTCAGAAGTAAGAGACTCACCTCATCCACATACCATCAATGTACGTGATGCATAAATCTTCACAGATGCAATACTTTTATAGGACATCAATTGGTGAAGTCCCTTTATATTAAAGGGGCAAACAATCTATTGATACAATCTTATGGACTTCCACATCACCTGAGCAACTTATTATCCACTTAAGTGGGAATCAACTCAAAGAAAATCATAATCATGTGATTCCTCTTAAATATCCCTTTGATAAGGGGTCCTATATACATTACTAACTTTTATACTATTTGGACTACCTCTAGTGACCTATCTCATTAGGAAAACAATCCATGGAATTAATATTTTGAGCTATTCAATTATCAATCCTCTTGATATGCAAGGGTAAAATTTTATCATCACTCTTGATTTTTTCCCCATTACTGTGACAGGAATTAGTCCTCCTCCTCTCACTGGATACAATGATATTCTCCATACATGCTATACCCTTGCCGTGCAAGTTTCACTTTTTCCATGATCATTACCCGCTTTGGTTCATAATGGAAAACATATATTTTCTTTTTATCATAACTTTAGATCCTTGGATACATAAGGGGCAAGTGTGGATGACCTTCCTTTGAGCATTATATCATAACTATATTAAGGTAAAAGAGAATTATTGAAACAATTTTTATTCTACATATGTTGGAGCCACTTTCCAAAATCAAGAGGCAATTTCTCTGGCACCATATGTTACTTTTTCAAAACATGATACCTTGACACAAAAGGGGATATTATAATTTTTCCTATGATCTTAACATCCAATCATTCTACCTTATCAGGGAAAGTACTACATAAAACATAAAATTATTGGGATGAAAATCACTTGTCATTCTTGAATAATTCCTTGAGATGAAAATCACACACAAACATTCAACACTAACTAGGATGATGGGGATGTGATTTGAAGCTCTCATAATAAACTAAAGACTAAGGTTAACATTTATCCCATCAGGCATTCTAGAAAACCTAATGAGCCACATGTTAAGGAAACCTATTTGAGTTTTCCATGAGATGACATTCAATGATAGCACATACCAACCAGAGACACACATCACATGTTCACACTATAGGTCAAGAGCAACTAGTCATAGATATTATGGAATTAACAACACATCATCCTCGACCAGTACAACCAAAGTCATACTGGTGTAAGAAAATACCATTTTGGTAGTTGCAGTGGGAAACATCTAGGACAAGCATCATGAGTCCACAAAACAAAAAAGTTGATTCTTAGATTGAAGAATCTAATGATTAACCATAAATGAATATTGAAGAATTCTCACACCTCTAAAGGTCAAAAGACCACCCCATAAATTCCAAAAGGAGAAATAATATTATATAGGTAGTCACATTCTTTACCATACCATGCCATTATAAACCACCTTTTATACCAAGACCATATAATTATCCACCTTATCCATGTGTAGAAACCATAACCTCTTCTAGGGTTGACTCAAAGATTAGGTTCACCAAATTGGAGCCCATTATTGATTCCATCTTATGAGAATCCTACATAAACTAAATAGAAGAGGTTGAAATAGAATAATTTAATACTAATCTCCAAATTATATGAAACAAGATATGTAGAGAAATCATTGCTAACCTATGCCATCAATAAATAAAAGGCTGCTACCAAAATACTTAACCAAAAACGAAATTCACCCCCTTAGGTTATACTACTAGTGAGCATACCACATTGATTAAAAAACTTTTGAAGTTTTCAACTATCAAAGAGCCTCTAAATATTCTTCCCAAAAATTTCAGTGATAAATCCTACTATGAATACCACATAGTCAAGTGCCACAAAACAAACAAATGCATAGCCCTAGGAAATAACATTGAATGTCATGGCGGTGAACTAGTCAAGGTGATCCCTCTTAAAGAAGTCACTCCAGAAACTATTACCACTGTCATTGAAGACCCGACCACAATTATGTAATTGTGAGAATATCATTGGAACCAGAGAACAATAGGAGCACATAGATAGAGACAATCATCATGAGGCACATCAAAGTATCTAGGAATTATGTTGGATTTTTGTAATTTTTGTCATCTTGAAGAGAAAATTTTCCTAAAATACTTAATACCCCTTTATATATTCCATGAACACATGAAGTTGTGATGGTCAAACCCTAGAGTTAATGGGAATATGATAGAAATATCACAAATGTAATATCAAGGCTCAAATAGTTCACAAGCTTAATATCACCCCTAATAGTCATTGAATGAATAAGATTTTAATACATCAAGATCCACCCATGGTTAATGATAAGTTGCATATTTTCAAGGGTGACTCATTATGGACTCCCTCAAGGATAGGACAATGACCTAGTCTCAACTAAAAGTCAATAAATGCCAAATTTCAATTATAGTATGCTTAAACCGAGCCTCCTAAGGCTAAGAGGATCAACAAACTCCAAAAATCTTATAACAAATTTTGAGGTCACTCCCTTCATGAACATTAATGAAAAATAATGACAACAACCCTACTCACATGGTATATAAAAAGATAGTGGAATAGAGAACAACAAATTAGTGTACCATGTGGTGTTGCTCATGACTCTACTTGTCGTTTGAGAAGGGACTAATATTTCATGACGATTTAGCATGGTGACCTTAAATCACAAACCTTTTCTAAGAGACTCCCATTCTTCTCTTGTCATGTTCCAATAATAAGTCTTTGAACATCACTATCCCAGCATCCAATGTTAACTGACAATTTATAAACAATAAATCCTAAATGGAACCGAACATGGATTTAATCATGTGATGAATTGAAATTTCTTAGAAGTGTTGTGGACGAAGCCCATGGACGCATCTATAATGCATGTCACACTAACACAATTGGTAAGGGAGTTTATTCTAGAATACTTACCAATTGAGACAATTAAACTCGTTAAGAATGACATGCATAATTAGTGGAGCACAAAAACCACTCCTTATCTGAGTTTTAATGCTCCCATCTGACGTGTATTTTACTACGCGCTAAAAACACAAGTATACGCGTCGAGTAGTACAGGCCTTGTGAGGCCCGAGTCGAATACAGGGATACTCGGAATTGTCGGAGACTCCTACTAACTATTTGCGATCAGCTAAGCCGAATAACAAATTGGGGTTTGTTGTCAAAATTAAAAGAAAATAAAAATGAAACCAAGCAAACAATCGATTAAAGGTTAATTTAATCAATTCAAAAAGGTATCTTTAGGATTGCGGTTTCACCGCGGGTTATCATTGTATTAGATTTCATATAATTCCTCAATATTCTCTCTCTATCCGGGTAGTGGCCTGAAAACAGAATTACCCACTGTCGTGGTGTAATTCACTACTTAGGTTTAGGTCGATTCCACCGTCGTAGTAATCTATCCCCTAAACTAAGTGCATTACGAACGATCTCTCAGTTTCCACCATTAATTTTACACCTCCTTTGTCAAGGGATTTATCGATTAATGTATGTTTCATCTCTTTTCAACCGTTAATCCTTCTGTCAAAGTGATTAAGGGAATTAGGTTATTATTATGGTGATCAAGCATAACAATATATGGAGAAAACGAAACTATACCACGGATTTAAGAGAGAAAATATGAATTATTAATATAAAACTGTCATACAATGCATTCCCGGGCTACTCCCGGTCCTAAAGATGGAGGGGATTAGCCCCGCATGTTCATCTCACACAAGTACATGGTAGAAATAGGGGAAATCATATGAAAAACGTGAATTGAATGGGAAAACCCCTGAACGGAGAAGAACCGATTGATCCTTTGCGTAGAACACGTGCTTTCCCACCTCTCGGTGGTGAAATCCGTCTTCGGTAGCGTCCAGATCGACTGGTATGAACTTCCGGCCTCCGTTCTCCGTTCTCCCTCCTCGACACTTGTGCAAAAGCCCAAAATCCGATCCTCCCTCTATCTGGGCGGCCGTCATTAGGTATAAGTCCCTAATTAGGTCGTTAATTAACTCCAGCCGTCCGATTGAGATCAATCTGAATCCAACGCATATCTGACGGCGTCGATACCATCGACACGAGTCGATGGTATCGACCCGCTACAGTAGCGGCTGGCTACAAATCCTTCCTTTATCGCGCCCTTCATCATCTCGATACCATCGACGTGGGTCGATGGTATCGACTTCCTTTTTGGCGTCGGTTCTGTCGTTTTGCGACGCTGTAGCCTCCATGTGTCGATGGTATCGACTGCTTCTTCGCCAGCAACCTGAAGGTGTCTCGATACCATCGACATCAGCATCGATGGTATCGACTCTTTGCTGCTCCTTTTCGCTGGCAACCTGCGGTCTCGTCGATGGTATCGACGGAAGTAAATACTTGTTTTTCCTGAAATTCTAAGACAAGATCCAATAAATCCACACAAATAATAATAATGTGATAATGAATGCTCAAAATGATGAAACTAAGGGGATTTGACATAAAATGATGGCAAAGACCAAAATGGATGAATTATGCGATATTAACCATAGAAATGACTAATTAAAGCATAAACCACATATAAAACAGATCTATAAATGTGACTCAAAATCATCGCATCAAACTCCCCTAAGCTTGAATGTTGCTCGCCCTCGAGCAACTAATCCTTAGAATAGAATTGCAAATGTCAACTGAAAAACAACACACCAACCCAACATCCCATATGACTCCCACTGAACATTCACAAACCGGCCTTTCCTAACCACAAAATGGTAATTACCCTAAAGGCGACAGTAATCATCAATAAAAGAAATTAACCTCCAAACCGATGAACACTATCACATAAGGCAGTTAACATAATAAAATTCGCCGATTCAGCATTGGTGCATCTTGTGATCGCCTATACTACGTTGCTCTCCCTAACTACCATCTACATGGAAGCAGTTCTCCTGATATTCATTAGTGAGGAGAAAATCATGATGACCTACCAATCCGAGCAACGTGTGGATGAAAATGGGTGGCTCATGGAAGAACTTGGAAGAAAGTGGAAGTATTGTAAAGTTTCAACATGCATAATACAAAAATGTCCTATATGATGCAAATGCACATTAGAAATGCCCTAATGCCTAAAATTGGGTGGAATGATGCATGCACTAACCATCCACCTCAAAATGAGATGGATATCTAGTCAAGCTACATCATATACTCAATTATCCTGAGATGTAGGTGATATCATGTTCCTTTCTCCTTCTTATTTCACGTTCTTCTAAATTCTTTTTTTTTCTTTCTTTATATATTGCAGATTTTCAGTTTTTTTTTCAGCCCCCATATCCATAATTGCTTAAAGATAGGTTTATTGGGCTATTTTCTTCATGCTCAGAATTTTTTTTTTCAATATTTAGAAGGTATGGAACAGTTTAATTCACCATTGGGGAAAATTGAGATACATGATATACTTTATGCATGAAAATCATGAGTGCAACTACATGGCATGCACCTAAAGGTAATGTGCATGAATTCCTATATTTTTTCTTCTTTTTATGCAAACATATGGAAAATACCCATGCAAGTCCTATCTAAATGCTATGCACACAAAAGGAATTAAAACTGCACTTTACTTCCAATTCTTAGGTGGATTATGGAAAAATGAAGTGGAACGATCACAAGACTAGATGACTGAACCTTAGAAAGATATTATGTGTCCCTCCTTACTGACCTGTGTAGTAGTTTAGAGGGTTCTCTCTTTTACATCCAATTAAGGTCTCATTACCATTTGGTTAGGTTAGGCTCAAACAACCATTTCCGTCCACTTTCATGAATCATTAGGAGTACATGTATGAAATGTTGTTTTATAGTTGACATAATCAATCATTTTCGTAGGATGTGCTCCCCAAGGTCAACCAAAGCAAGCTATTCAAAGACACAAGAATTTTTTAAATTTCCCTTAAATTCCCCATGCACTAACAAACAAGATGACACACTTTTACGACATCCACAATTACACTAGATAGCACGTGGATCCTACAAAAAGTAAAGATGCAAGGAACAAATAACAAGAGCTAAAAACTAAAAACAATCAAAGATAGAGCTGTTCCAACTACCCCCCTAAGCTTGAATTCGACTATGGCCTCATAGTCAAAAACAAACTTAAAGATTGGAACAGAGATACCCAATCATTCTTGTGGAGGTGGAGGTGGGTACTGTGGAGCCGTAGGATCCCAAGACGGATACTCCCCCTGGAAGCTCGGATCATAATGGGTCCTCGGCGGAGGCTGTGGATAGCCTCCAAAGTAACTCTGACTCCAGTAGTGGTCGTAGAAGGGCTCCTACTGCATCTCCATCCGTTGCAACCGATTGTGTATCTGCTGTTGGTTGTCGAGGAGGAGACGTTCATTCTCGAACATCGCCCTTTGGTTGTCAAGTATCCGGTTCGTAGTGTCCTGAATACCGGTATACATCTCTAGATACTACTGCTGTGTCTGATGGATGTCCTGCAGCATCGTGTACATGCCTTGCATGGAGTAGGCATCCTCGCTCGGCTGCGAGGGCTGTGGTGATGGCGGCGGAGGCTGTGATGATGAAGACGCACCCGGATGCATCCGAGGACGCTTCCGGGGTGCTACTCGGGATCGAAGAGGTGTGAACGCCACTTCCTCCTCTTCCGCCGCCTCGTCGTCGTCGCCACCGTCGTTGCCGCCATCTTCTTCATCGGAATCGATGGCTATGATTGGCCACCGGAAATGCTGTGCGCCGTCGATGTTGAAGACGGGGTCAGGTAGAGAACACTCCTGATATGCTTGATTTACGTGGCAATGCGCAAAAGCCACGCCAGCTCGGAGAAGAACGAGATTGGCTCGGTGTAGATGTTGCAAGTTGACCTTGCTTCTCGTAGAAAGAGGAGTCAGCTGATCGAGATTCAAGCCCAAGTAGAGGGCTACCTTGGTGACAAGCCCTCCAAAATGAATCGGGGCTTTTCTCGTGCTCCTCTTCACCGCCAACACTCGTTGTAGAAAGAATGCACCCCAGTTGCATTCTTGGCGCTTCAGGAGCTGATATAAAAAGAAAAGATCCATCTCCTAAAATTTGCTTAGCGCCAGATCACTTCGAGCAAAGATGGTGGAACTCAACATCCGGTGCAATACCCAAACAAACGGGTGCTCGAAGTCGGCTACCACAGCATTGTGGTAGCTCACCGACCTCCCTTGTGGCACCGTCACCAACTCGGAGAAGAGAGTGTCGTAGTTGGTGCGGTTATCCGGCCGCCGGTGGTCGTATGGCGAATGCATCCAATTGAAGATCATGTTGAATTGGCGAAGCATGAGGGTATAGTCACGATTGTACAGCCGGAAAGACACCCGACCCTTTATCCATTTACGGTCAGTGGTGACGATGTCGTTGGGCACGACGCAGACATCAAGTGATGCCATGAACTCCGCCACAAACTCTTTGTAAGTTGGCCACTCGCCGAAAAATGGCTGGCCATCTGCATGGTACTGTAGCTCATCGGGCCTCCTGCTTGTACGTTTCGCCTGCCCCTGTAGAACATAGGCCAGATTGGCCTCGAATCCGAGGTCTCGGATCATATCCCGGTCCACATACCGGGTGGGTTCGATCTTCCTTTTTAAGATCTCCTCATAGATCTTCTTCACCTCTGTGGAAGGATGCATCATGCGCGGCCGTGCAACTGACCCGGGAGGAGGTGGCACAAACTCCTGAATCTCCTCCGGGTCCGCACGTGAAGAATATGCTCCAGCGACGTGAGCCATGTTGGCGATGAGAAAGGGATTAGAAAGAGAGAGCTCGGTGCAGAATGGAGATATGAATCTCCGCTTGAGGAAGATCGTCGCTCGGTGACGCTGTTCTTCGCTCTTGGATGGCTCGGGGGAGTGCTCGGTGCAAATGGAGGAGATCACTCTGAAGATGTGACGTCAAATGACGTATTGGTTCTCCTTAAATAGACTTGGCCGCCGTCACTGTTGGCCCATCAATACCATCGACGCGAGTCGATGGTATCGACTTGGGTCGATGCTATCCGCCCCTCACTGGTATCGACGGTCGTCGATTGCTGGATCTTGTGACCCGGATCGCTGTCGTGTCGATACCATCGACTTGGGTCGATGGTATCGACACTGCACCCGGATCGATGACGTGGACGCCGCGATCGCCGTCGATTTCTTTGCTCGGATCGGTGACATGGATGGTCGATACCATCGACAGGTGTCGATAGTATCGACTTGGCTTCATTGCAACACCACCTTTTTTTTCATTTCAACCTGGAACCATGTCGATACCATCGACTTGGCCGTCGATGGTATCGAGTTGACTGAGACAAATCGGTCTGAACTTCTCCAGAGATCTTGATGGTATCGACGCCTATTTTGATACTATCGACATTTCCTTCTCGGCCATCTGTAGGTATGTCGATACCATCGACGAGGCCGTCGATGGTATCGACTCTGCCTCAGCCTACACAATGAACAAACGGATCAAGGTATCTTCTTTATACTAAAAAATTGAACAAAAAATAAAGCAACCTACGATTATAATTAAACTATCCTAATGTACCGATGGTTGGGTTGCCTCCCAACAAGCGCCCTTATTTAACGTCTTAGGCTAGACGGCTTCTGGGCATCTCATTCATCCGAAAGTGTAATGAGTTTAACCTCATTCACTTTTCTCTTGTAATTCTCACCAAAATACAGCTTTAACCTCTGTCCATTCACCAAGAACGTGGCATCACCATCACGTACTAGAATCGCGCTGTGTGGTTTGACCTCTTCCACCACGAACGGTCCACTCCACCGGGACTTTAGCTTCCCGGGATGCAACTTGAGTCAGGAGTTGAACAGCAAGACACTATCTCCCGTCTTGAACGTGCACAACTCGATGTGACGATCGTGGATCAGTTTTGTGCGCTCCTTGTATATTCGGGCATTCTCATATGCCGTCATCCGTAACTCATCCATCTCGTTCAACTCGAACATTCTCTTTCTCCCAGCTTCATCATAACTCAAATTTAGCCTTCTAAGCGCCCAATGGGCCTTGTGCTCCAACTCCACCGGAAGGTGACAAGCCCGACCATACGCCAACCTAAAAAGCGTAGTGCCTATAGGTGTTTTGTAAGCCATTCTATATGCCCACAGTGCGTCTGGTAATAGGACACTCCAATTCTTCCTTGTAAATGCCACCGTTCTCTCTAGAATCTTCTTGATTTCACGGTTTGAGACCTCCACTTGGCCTTGAGTCTGTGGATGATATGGGGTGCCAATGTTGTGCTTGACCCCATATTTCTTCAGTAATGTCGAGAACTTCTGATTCCAGAAGTGTGTACCTCCATCGCTTATTATCATTCGGGGTATCCCAAACCTGCAGAAAATATTTTCCTTCACGAACCTGCACACTATAGTAGAATCATTAGTCCTTGTGGGGATTGCTTCCACCCACTTCGACACATAGTCAACGGCTAGCAAGATATACAAATTGGAGTTCGAGGACACAAAGGGTCCCATGAAGTCTATGCCCCACAAATCAAATACTTCAACTTCCTGAAATACATTCAGGGGCATCTCTTGTCTCTTTGAAATGTTACCTGCTCGCTGACATGGATCACATTGCCTTACGAAATCATATGCATCCCGAAACAAAGTTGGCCAATAAAGGCCGCTTTCCAACACCTTAGCTGCTGTTCGCGAACTGGCACGGTGTCCTCCCGTAGGTGATGCATGGCAATGGTGGAGAACACTCTCGTACTCCACTTCAGGCACACACCTGCGTAAGATACCGTCCCTGCATTGCTTCAAAAGAATTGGATCATCCCAAAAATAGTATCTTAAAGAATGAAAGAATCTCTTTTTCTCCTGATATGACCAATCTTCCGGGATGATCCCGCAAGCCAAATAATTAACAATTTCAGCGAACTACGGCTCTTTAGAATTTATTTTCAAAAGTTGTTCATCGGGAAACGTCTCGGTTATGGGTATGTGCAAATCTTTTTCATTCACCCTTTCTAACCTAGACAAATGATCAGCCACTACATTCTCAATTCCAGATTTATCCTTGATTTCAATGTCCAATTCTTGTAAGAGCAAAATCCACCTAATGAGTCTGCGCTTTGCGTCTTTTTTTTCATCAGGTATTTTATCGCAGCATGGTCGGTCCATACAACTACTTTAGATCCAACTAAATACTACCGAAATTTTTCAAAAGCAAACACGACGGCAAGTAATTCTTTTTCAGTAGTTGTATAATTCAATTGAGCATAATTTAGAGTTTTGGAAGCATAGAAAATCACGGCGGGCTTATTATCTACCCGTTGCCCCAAAACGGCTCCTACTGCAAAATCCGAAGCGTCACACATCAATTCGAAAGGTTTTTTCCAATCCAGCGTTTAAACAACCAGGGCAGAAATCAACTTTTCTTTCAAAACATTGAATGCATGAAGACACTTATCGTTGAAATCGAAAACCGCATCTTTCTCTAAGAGTTCAGATAAAGGTTTTGCAGTTTTAGAAAAATCCTTAATGAATCGTCGATAGAACCCGGCGTGTCCCAGAAAGCTTCTCACCCCTTTTATAGAATTTGGTGGGGGTAGCTTGGAAATCACCTCAATTTTTACCGGGTCTACCTCAAGACCTTTGCTAGACACCTTGTGTCCTAGCACTATTCCCTCTATCATCATCATGTGACATTTCTCCCAGTTAAGGACCAAGTGTGTGTCCTCACAACGCTGCAAAACTTTGTCTAAGTTATAGAGACATTCATCAAATGATGCACCATGAACCGAGAAGTCATCCATAAAAACCTCAAGACAACGCTCTACCATGTCAGAAAATATGGCGAGCATACATCGTTGAAACGTCGCCGGTGCATTACATAAACCAAACGGCATTCGCCGGTAAGCAAAAGTCCCATAGGGACAGGTGAACGTAGACTTCTCTTGATCCAAAGGATCAATCGAGATCTGGTTATACCCCAAATACCCGTCCAGAAAACAAAAATGCGACCGACCAGCAAGACGTTCTAAAATTTGATCAATAAACGGTAAAGGAAAACGATCTTTAAGTGTGGCTGCATTCAGACGACGGTAGTCAATACAAACTCTCCACCCGGTTACCAATCGGGTGGTGACAGGTTCATTCAACAAATTTTTAGTGACAGTAATTCCCCCCTTCTTAGGGACTACCTGTGTGGGACTCACCCACGTCGAGTCTGATATGGCATAGATAATCCCTGCAGCAAGAAGTTTGATGACCTCCTTCTTCACAACCTCCATCATGCTCGGATTTAAACGTCTTTGAGGCTGAATAACAGGCTTGGCTCCCTCTTCGAGCCGAATCTTGTACTGGCAAAGAGTAGGGGAGATCCCCTTGATGTCTGCAACAGACCACCCAAAAGCTCCACGGTGGTTCTTCAGCACTATCAGCAATTGCTCCTCCTCGTCCGCACTCAAATAAGTAGATACAATCACCAGTAACTTGTCTTTCTCAGCTAGAAAGACATACTTGAGATGCGGGGGCAGCGGCTTCAATTCTAACTCTGGCGGGCTGATAAGAGATGAATGCAGCGGTGGGGGAAGTGCACCTAAATCTTCATAGTGCCTCGCATAGAAGCATGGAAGCATATGAAGCATTTTAGCGCACTCCTTGAGTGATTTACTCCGCATCCAATCATAGGTAACATTCAACAAACAAGCCTCTAACGGCAATTCCGGATATGCATCAACAACAGAAATAGCAATTGCATCATCCTCCCATGAAGGCAGAATGTCCTCATTCTCATCATTCGAAAATCCCACAGCTTTACACAAAGAAACAACCTTAGTTTGCTCCATGATATCCACAGCTAAGGTTCCATTATCCATCTTTCTCATCACGTGAGCCATGTCCAGAAATGGTTTTCCAAGGCAAAGTGAGATGTTGTGATCCATATGTTTCACCATGTTACATTGTTCTTTTGCTTTAGAAGACACAGTGCTAGAGGGCATGACCATCTCAAAGCGGTCATCTGCTATGCCTAAGGTCAAGCAACCTCTCCCCATCTCTAAGATCATATCAGCTGTAGCTTGGAATGGGCATCCAAGTAACAGCTCATTGCCATGCTCATCCTGCATTTCCATAACCACAAAATCAGCCGGAAAGACAAATCGATCCACCTTTACTAAGACATCTTCACAGATTCCATAAGGCTTCACTACAGAGTTGTCGGCCAGTTGAATTGTCGTATTGCTCGGCCTTGACTCTTTCAGTCCCAACTTTTTGAATGTCGAAAGGGGCATTAAGTTGATGCTCGCCCCTGAATCACACAATGCTTCTCCAAATTTAAACTTCCCGATATAGCAAGAAATATTGAAACACCCGGGATCCTATCTCTTTGGCGGCAGAGTGCCCATTATGAAGGCACTCACTTGCTCCTTTAGCACAACGACCTCAGTATCTGGTATTTTCCTCTTCTTGGTGATGACATCTTTTAGAAACTTCCCGTATGAAGGGATTTTCTCAATAGCTTCCAATAATGGAATATTGACCGAAAGCTTCCTAAAGCTATCCAAGAATTTCTTGAACTGTGCGTCTACCTTCCTTGCCTTTACACTATTCGGATAAGGGACCGGAACGGTGTGTGCCCGTTGATGAGGTGGCACATAAGGCGTCATTTTCTACGGTTCCCCCTCAACAACCTGTTCTTCAATACCATCCACGTCTATGTCTTCAACTTGCCCTGTGACTGGTGTGGGCTGCTCCGTAGTGGTTTCACCTTCAACTTTATCTTGCGGTGTGCTTTTTTCATCCATTCTTGGATTCATCACCTTCTTGCCGCTTCTCAGTAAAATTGCCTTGGCTTGCTGGTTTCCCCCGGGAACATTGGGGTTCCCCGGAAAACCCGGATGTGCTGGTTTCTTCAAACTAGCAATTTCAGCTGCCATCTGCGCCATGGAGGTCTCTATGGTCCTCATTTGAGCCCCATGGCTCTGCAAGGTCTGCCCAAATTGATTCATGTATTCTCCTTGTTGCTTGATTTGCTGCCTGAATGTGTTCATTAACTCTTGATTTTGCTTGATGACCTGATTGAGCAACTCCGTGCTCTTGTCCTCTACAGCTGGCGCGGGCTTGGCTTCCGGATCCTGCAGAAAATTATTCGGATCCTTCCATGAGAACTTTTTATCCTTTCTCCATGAGTAGTCATTGTTCTTGTACCCTTGTTGTTGTCTCATGTACTTGACTTGAGCCTCATCCTCGGACTCATTTTCTTTTTGCAGTAACTTCTTTGCGAGAAGATCCATCTTCTCATTCAGCTCTCTCATTGCCTAGGATTCACTGGCGACTCGTGCTTGCTCAACTAGGCCTCTCTCTCTTTCTCCCCAGGACTGCTTTCTCGCCATGTTCTTGAGTATTTCCCAGCATCTAGTGTCAGTATTGTTTAGAAAAAATCCCGACCCGGCTGAATCCAGATTACTCCTATCATGCTCGGAGAGAGCAAAATAGAAGATTTTCACCTGTGTCTCTTTGTCCAGCCCGTGATGCGGACACCTCCTCAACATAACCTGAAATCGCTCCCAGGTCTCAGAATATGTTTCACCCGCCTGTTGGGTGAAATTGTGAATCTTCCGGATCATGTCGTTAGTCTTCTCAGGAGGGAAGAACCTCTCAAAGAAGACTTCCACCATATGGTCCCAAGACTCAACGAACTCATCGTCTAGATTATGTAGCCACTCTCTTGCTGCTCCTGCCAAGGAACTTGGGAACAACTTGAGGTACAAAGCATCTTGTGGAAACCTGTCTATCTTTACCATGTCATAGTTTTCAACGAACTGGCTGATGTGTGCAACAGGATCCTCATTCTTCAGCCCATGAAACACATTTGATTTTACCAAATTAATCAACGCTGGATCGATCTTATATGTCGGTATGTTGATCACGTGCTTTTTTATAGGCCCCTTTGAAGCTGATGAGGAAGAAGCTTTGATCTTCTCCCATATGGTTTGTGGCTCGGCCATCTCTTCTGGTTCAGATTCAGAATCTATCTCTTCTTGGTACTCGTGCTCAGACTGCTCCTCGTCCTCAGGTCCCGGAAATGGAACCTCGGGTGTGTGATTGGCGTAGTCCGTACTACGTGTATGCACCATGCACAGTACCTGAAATAAGAAAATTCGAGTTCAGTACTATGCTTAGACGAGTATAAACAATTATAGCGCAATGTAAAAATATTTGAATTTGAATGAAGATTAAAAAGAAATTTGTGGCCTAGAGTGGCCGCTCGTAGCACTCGAAGTGCCAACAATTCCACCGTATCCCCAGCAACGGTGCCAAAAACTTGACGTGTATTTTACTACGTGCTAAAAACGCAAGTATACACGTCGAGTAGTACAGGCCTTGTGAGGCCCGAGTCGAACACAAGGATACTCGGAATTGTCGGAGACTCCTACTAACTATTTGCGATCAGCTAAGCCGAATAACAAATTGGGGTTTGTTGTCAAAATTAAAAGAAAATAAAAATGAAACAAAGCAAACAATCGATTAAAGGTTAATTTAATAAATTCAAAAAGGTATCTTTAGGATTGCGGTTTCACCGTGGGTTATCATTGTATTAGATTTCATATAATTCCTCAATCTTCTCTCTCTATCCGGGTAGTGGCCTGAAAACAGAATTACCCACTGTCGTGGTGTAATTCACTACTTAGGTTTAGGTCGATTCCACCGTCGTAGTAATCTATCCCCTAAACTAAGTGCATTACGAACGATCTCTCAGTTTCCACCATTAATTTTACACCTCCTTTGTCAAGGGATTTATCGATTAATGTATGTTTCGTCTCTTTTCAACTGTTAATCCTTCTGTCAAAGTGATTAAGGGCATTAGGTTATTATTATGGTGATCAAGCATAACAATATATGGAGAAAATGAAACTATACCACAGATTTAAGAGAGAAAATATGAATTATTAATATAAAACTGTCATACAATGCATTCCTGGGCTACTCCCGGTCCTAAAGATGGAGGGGATTAGCCCCGCATGTTCATCTCACACAAGTACATGGTAGAAATAGGGGAAATCATATGAAAAACGTGAATTGAATGGGAAAACCCCTGAACGGAGAAGAACCGATTGATCCTTTGCGTAGAACACGTGCTTTCCCGCCTCTTGGTGGTGAAATCCATCTTCGGTAGCGTCCGGATCGACTGGTATGAACTTCCGGCCTCCGTTCTCCGTTCTCCCTCCTCGGCACTTGTGCAAAAGCCCAAAATCCGATCCTCCCTCTGTCTGGGCGGCCGTCATTAGGTATAAGTCCCTAATTAGGTCGTTAATTAACTCCAGCCGTCCGATTGAGATCAATCTGAATCCAACGCATATCTGACGGCGTCGATACCATCGACGCGAGTCGATGGTATCGACCCGCTACAGTAGCGGCTGGCTGCAAATCCTTCCTTTATCGCGCCCTTCATCATCTCGATACCATCGACGCGGGTCGATGGTATCGACTTCCTTTTTGGCGTCGGTTCTGTCGTTTTGCGACGCTGTAGCCTCCATGTGTCGATGGTATCGACTTCCGTCGATACTATCGACTGCTTCTTCGCCAGCAACCTGAAGGTGTCTCGATACCATCGACATCAGCGTTGATGGTATCGACTCTTTGCTGCTCCTTTCGGCTAGCAACCTGCGGTCTTGTCGATGGTATCGACTTCCGTCGATGGTATCGACAGAAGTAAATACTTGTTTTTCCTGAAATTCAAAGACAAGATCCAATAAATCCACACAAATAATAATAATGTGATAATGAATGCTCAAAATGATGAAACTAAGGGGATTTGACATAAAATGATGGCAAAGACCAAAATGGATGAATTATGCGATATTAACCATAGAAATGACTAATTAAAGCATAAACCACATATAAAACAGATCTATAAATGCGACTCAAAATCATCTCATCACCATCGTAAGGTTTTGAGAATAAATATGAAGACTATATCAATGTTTGTATCCATTAATAAACTCCAAAGGAAATCCAACATGGATAAATGTTTATAGCGGATCTCTTCTTCTCTAAAGTGTTAAGGACACATACCCCGGTGCCTCAACCCAAGTAGATGGGGAGTTTTCTATTAGATACTTTTTAAATGACCCAGATAAGCTTGTTAAGTGAGACATGAGGAACCAATAAAGCAAACCCTCTATGCTTTTAAGAGTCAAGTGTCCCATCCTAAAGTTCTGAGCATCAATGTAGAAGAAGTTAGTTGTAAGTGAGAAAAGGATATATTGATAAAGTTGAAAAGGTAATGTGAAAATGTGGTTACATGCTTGTGAAAAATGGAATACACCAGTAAGTGTTGAGTATAGAATTCATAGGGGTGTTTCTAATGCTTGGTTCCTTAATTTACCTGGACATGGAGTTGTTTTCTTGAATACTCTCTACATAGCATAACTCGAGTCTAACAAGTATTGAGTAAAGATCTGGTGGAGCATAAAATACACCCTAAAAGAATGACCCCTTAGTTGTACATTTATCTAGAATCACCTAAAGGGAGCAAATGACCTACTGGTATAAGGGAAAGACACACAAAAATCTTAAATATTATTGGGTTCTTGAACTGCCTTAAACTATGGTAGCGTAAATAGGAAGACATGAAAAACATGGTGATTTTTGTTCACTATTTATTCAGCTATAGTAATCACAAGAACACCTCTCTCACATCAATTTAAACACTACAAACTAACATGGTTCACCACTACTTGCCAAAAGGGTGTCATCCAAGAAGACCTCAATTTTACTGAGGTCATGAGCCACAAAGCCTTCAAAGTCTAGATTCTATCAAGTTCCATTAGGAGTAGCAAAATTAATGGACAGAAAAGATGCTAAATAAAATAAAATTAAACTAAAATAAACTTCAAATTTTTTTTATAATTTAAATTGGAAGCATTCATGTCAAAAGAAGAATGTAACAACTTTGAATAAATTGGTTGGGGGGAATAATACCATGATAGATCAAATCATGATAATCCCTAACTAGGAAGGAAATTAAGTAAATGAGACACTTTAGATGATACTTTCCATTATTTTTTAGCATTGTAGGGCATTCACGTGCTAGGGAATAAATAGTAAATGTCAAGAAGGCCTCCATAAACAATCATGCCAACAATTGTGTTAGGGGTCTAATGCTAGGTGATTGCACACAATGATGACATGATGAATAGTTAAACTATCCATACACAAAGTCAAATTCTACCAAGAACTGACTCTAGGATAAGTGAACTCTTGCACACACGATGAATGCATATTCATCATTTATTTCTACATCATTTAGGATAATTAATTAAGATTTCTTTAGTAATTTTAGTTAAATTTCAAAATCAATTCCACTTTCATCCTCTTGATATTCCTTTTCTGTATTTTTATTTGATTTCTCTCATTTTTAAAGAATTACTGAAGCATTTAAATCAAGATAAGAAAAAATGAAGATAGAGACCTTTCACATTTCCCGTAGAGTTTATATACCTCTCACTAAAACAATCATAACTTCCACATAAAAATTCCAAATTTGGAGTTTCGATATATTTGGAAAATATAATTTCAATTGATATAGGAAAAATATATTTCCTGGTGGCTTTGAAAGTCATTTGACTATCCAATCAACTAGTGAACATGCATATTCATTTTCCCACAATGCTTGATTTTAAATATATACCCTACACCAAAATTGGCATAACTCTCACATTCCAAGGGTGAATTTAATGTTCAAATATGCGTTGTAAAGGGAACTCAAAAGCCTACAGAAGAAACGTATTTTTGGTGCACTTTAAAGCTTGTTACCAGCTGAAATTCGCATGAAATTTCATAAATAGGAATCTTCAGAGAGAGAGTCAAAATTTGAAGGGTCAATAAAAAGTAATCAATAATTTTCTCTATTGCCTATTGAGGAAGAAAACTATTCTATTAACAAAAAAAACAACTACCGCCTTTTCCACTTCCTTCTCCAACCCTTTCAAGGTTTCTACCCCTCCTCCTATAAAAGGATGGTGAACTCCACTAAGAATGACATCCTAGACTTTGTAATTGTATCTTGTAGTTAAACTGTCATTCCCGTGCATATTTGTAATACTTCATTTCTACAATAAAAAATTGTTCTTTTATCTCTAGTTTCTAGATCTCATTTTCTTATTCTTGTTCCTTTCCTTGGAGTAGATAACTATGAGAGTGAGTCATTTCATTGTCACCAACTAAGATCTCCTTGGAGATTTTGTCTCTTCTGGTCTATGGCTTTCTACCTTGCTTCCCCGTTTTCTCCATCTCTTAATATGACTAGAGAGTAGTTTTCTTACCGAGACAAGGGGAATTGCCCCTTAGCCATGTAACGATCAGATCAAAGTTTTACATGTTATTTTAGGCAAAGAGTGTTTGGTTTGGATATCGATGATTTTAACAAAGTGATCCCTCATTTTCACCGCTTGTTAATCTTGAAGGATGCGACCGTGGATCCTAAAAGTTAGAACACCCAATTTGATTACATGAGAATTTGGATGAGACCTCGGAAACGTCCCCATTAGGATGATTGAACTAGGATCCATGAATTCCAGGACCAATGGGTTCACGGGGAGTTCATCTTTTATGAATAATTTACATATGTTTTGCATATCTTCCTTTATCTTTCTTATCGTGTAATTTCTTTGGTATCGTTTCCCATTATCTAGGGTGGAGAAATCCCTTAGTTTTGATATTTCTTTCTTTTAATTAGTAAATATTTAATTGAGCATCTTTATTTTTTTGTTTTAGTTTTGTAAAAATCTTAAAACAAATTTTACATTCTTATTAAAAACAATCAGATTTGAAACTCAACCACCTTCATCGCCGTCTCTAGGGATCCATACCTATCTATACTCCGTCGAATTGGTGCTTGCACCAAGTTGACAACTTGGTTAGAAAGTTAAACTCTAGGACTTTTCCTGGTGATTTTTGTGTGTACAACGACTCACATCAATTTGGTGTTGTTGCTAAGGACGACAAGGTTATTTTTCAAGTCTGGTTTCTTGTATATCTTATATAATCTTGTACATATTTCTCTAACTTGTATAACTTTAGTCTTGTTCTGTATCTTCTATTTCATAATTTCTTTTTTTTATAATTTTTTTGCCTTTCGAGTAACATTCCTATAATGTATCTCCTCATTTTTCTAAGTTTTCATTCTGACAATACTTCTTTCTAGTTTATTCTTTTTATAATTTTTATTCTTGTTCCATAATTTATGTTTGATTCATAATTTGTTTAGCCTTGTTCTATAATTTCTTTCTTAGATTTTTTTAATTTCTTTTTTACCTATCGAGCAACATTTCGATAGTGTATCTCCTCCTTCTATCAAGTTTCCATTCTGGTAGTACAACTTCCTAGTTTATTTTTGTAATTTTAGTTTGTTCCATAATTGTTTTAGCTTTGTATTTTTAGTTCTCATTTTAATTTCTAGCTAACCACTTATCCTGTTTTAGTTCCTTCCATAATTTTTAGTTCCTTCTATTTTTATTTCTTTAAAAAAATCATTTTTGAAAATAGGATGGTCGATACATTATGGTTTGCAATATCAATCAAATGGTTATTACAACCATGCATCACTGAATTGTTCTAATGTTCCCCTTAATTATGATAGCACCTTATATAATCTTGAGTCCTTTCATCTTGGTGGGTATGATGTGAATCAACATTTTTTTGAGAACTATTATGGGGAACCTTGCTATCCATATTCTAATGGGGGTATGATCAACAAAATTTTAGAGGATATGATCAAAATTTTTTTGGGGGAAATGGACCTATTTATGATACCCATCATAATCCTCATCAAGAAGAGAAAATTAGGACCATAGAGAAGATGGTTGCAAAATTGAAAACCAACCAAGCCTTGTTAGCCGCTCTACTAGAAGCCCAATCCCAAAACCCAATTGTTCCAAATATATCCCCCCATGATTTGGTGACACCTTATAATATTGAATCTTCCCACCAAGATGGATGCAATGGAAATTACAATCCACCATCTTCTGAAGATTATTATGCGGAGCAATCCCACAATCAATATGAGGAGCACAACTCCCAAGAATACAATGAGGGGTATGGTGAGGATGGACAAAATTTTGGGGTGTAGAGATCCCGTGGTGAAACTCAATTTAATCCTAAACTGAAAGAGAGACTTAAGGCCCTAGAGAAGATGGTAGCAGAAAGATAAGCAAAATTTAAATCCAATCAAACCCTATTAGCCACCTTACTAGTGGTTCAGTCACAAACTTCCTCTGTAGATCTTGAGCAACCCAAGATAGTTCTTCTCAAGGATGATGACGATGATCATATTTTCATTTCATATTTCTTAGATCGTGAAGAAATAGCACAAACCGTGGATCCATATTTTACGTGTGATGAGGACGTTGGTATCCCTACCTTTGCTTTAGAGACTCTATTACTTGAATATGAAAAGTCAAAGTAGGAGATTCATTTTGAAGATCCAACAACTCCTCCCATCCTTAACATAAACCCAATTGATATCAGAGACCAAAGTCCCTTTTTTGAGTTTATTTTGGATAATGAGCATCCAACCCCCTTTGACAAAACAGTTTCTCCCATTTTGACACAACTGATTCTCATTCTACACAAGGCTGATGTAGAAGGGGAGACACATTTGGAAGAAGCCCATACACCCCCTTCTATTATTTGCAAGGAAGACGTCATCATCCCTCCTAAATCCTTGGGGACCCCTTATACAAAAGAATTAGATCCATATGTTATATCAACAATGAAATTTACCAAACCAAATGTTGGACCTATAGAAAGGAAGACGTCCTCATCCCTCCTAAATCCTTGGGGACCCCTTGTACAAAAGACTGCTGATTAGTAACATTAATATAATTTATCTTGTTGAACCTAACTCTAATGCAAATAGATAAAGATGAGTATTCATGTTTAACATTCTTATATTATGGAATGATGGTGGAATAACCTCCTTAATATGGTCATAACCTTAATATGTTAATTTGTGGTTATCACAGTTACATGGTTGATACTTTCTTATGCTAAACATGTGCATTACGAATATGAGGAGCAATCGTAACCTTAAAATGACTACTTGATTCCTTGCATGTTGATCTAATAAAGGAATGTTCTTAATGTTAATATAATCCTTCTATGATTGTTTATGAATATCTCCTAGCTCATTAATGCAATATTGTGTTGATCCATTGTATTATATGTAAGTGATGTTGTTGAGCCTTGTTATAAGGCATGCAAAGATAATGATGATCTTGCAAGGAATAATATGATGTCCTTAATGACCTTTAGGCATGGTTGAGCCCTAAATGAGGTGTAATCCTCTTGTGCTGAGAAGGGTTGATACCCTGTGATATTGTGAAAAGGATTTATATCTTGTGATAGTATGATGGTCTTAATGACCTTTGGGCATGGTTGAGCCCTGAATGAGGTGTAACTCTCTTGTGTGGATAAGGGTTGATACCCTATGATATTGTGAAAAGGATTTTTATCTTGTGATATTATAATGACTAGTGTGGTCTCATGGATGGCAAGTGATTAGTACCATGTTATGATGAGATGAGAAATTATGTTCCACACATTTAAATCTTTTAAAAGTTACAATATTTATATGCTTGCTATAAGTGAATTAGGGTTTGTATGTCCACTTGTTTGATGCATCCTTAATTCACCCAATTGGCATAACTAATAAGTTGCAACTCTAATCATGTAGTGCCTTGTGCCGTAGAGCCATCTTCAGTGTCAGAACATGCTGGATGGTGAAACGAGTATTCCTATGGGAAACTCGGAGTGCATACTGTTGAGTATGTGGGGGTGGAAAGTTGAGGATATTTCCTTGTCATCCACAATGCAGGTTGTGGAGGATGGCTATGGTCATGCCTCATACATCTGATGTGATTGAGGACAACTGTGGTTGTACCTCGAATTAGAAGGTTTTCTATACCCTGGTTTCTAGAGTCGTGACCTGTACCAAGGGCAGACTAGTGGTTAGTAGCATGACTATATGTTGTTGTGGTGGCATCTTTGATTGATTGTCACTGCCTTTTTACTCGTACTAACCTAGGAGAATAGATCTTAGGATACCGACACTCCTAGATCTTATACTGAACCAAATAGCCCTTCACAGGGGTCAGGTGGACTTTGGATGGTACGATTCAAATTTCCCAGGGCATAATAAAAGATGTACGACAGTCATGTATCGTATACGTTCAGGGTTATACACAACACTTCATATTGGATGATAACCCTTTTTTGATTTCTTTTCACTAAGATCATGTATAGTACAATATGTGATAATAGATATGCTTATGTTGTAGTTATGCTCATAATGTAAACATGCTTATGGTTTCAAATATACTGACACTAATGGTTAAGATGTTGCTGCTAGCTATGTTTAATATTGCTTGCCTTGTCTATGTAATTAGAAATGTTTAAACTGTTAATCATGCCTATGTAGTTCATTGTGTTATGATGTTAGTTCTACTTATGATATAGATCTGTTTCCTTTATTTGAGATGCCAATATTGATAGCCATGTAATGTTACTAGACATATTCATGATGTCAGGAATGCTTATGCTACTAGATTTCTTGTATTGTTAGCAAGGAATACGACGATAGTCAGATTAATGATAATAATTGTTATTAGATGCAATTTGATGATATTTGAGTAGATATCTATCCAAAGAAATGGATTTATTTGTTATCTATATATGCATTGATGATCATACTTGTTGCTAAGGTTAATTGCATAATCTATTTAGCATACTTGAACTGTTCAATCTGTTCAATTGATTATTAAATACTCCAACTACTTAGTTATCTACAATTTAAAATGTTGTAATCAATAAGCGTTGTTGGAGGTTATATCTCTTGCTGGGACATAGGTCTCACCCTTGTGGTTCACCACATCTTTTTAGGTAATCTGTAGTGACAAAAACAAACATTTGGTAGCAAAGAGGAGCTATAGTAATGAAGTTTTGAGAAAGTTGATTAGATGTCTAGTGTGTCCTAGAGTCATCCCTATACTCTCAGGTCCGAGCAGGAAAAGTTTGTATATGGTGTTTCAAACGAATTGGAATTTTGTTAGCATGTTAATGTTTGTTGTGTGGCATATACAAATATTGTTCTCTTGTGTAGATATGTTGTAGCTAAGGTAATAGAACAACTTGTATCAAATTCTTGTAATAGTATGGATACAAGAAAGATATTGGGCTCTTATGCCAATGTTTCTCAGCGGCTGTTGATGTTGAAATCAGTTTTAATTTACACATATTTTTGGGTATGTGGTTAATTGGTGATTGATTGTGTTTTATGTTTTGAGTAATCTCATTTAGTGTAATGGGTTCTCACAAGTTGGTATCAGAGCTTTAGGTTCATCGAGTCTACAAAGACACTAGAACTTTGGACTAGGATGATGTCAAAATTAGGAATATGACATAAAAATATGGTGCATACTACCTAATCTCAGTATTTGGGTGCCCTGGCTAGGTATTCAATTATTGAAGCAAGGTAAGCATGGGACTCTTAGATTGTTATCTTTCTGATTACTCTAATCAAGTAGTCATTTTGAGACAATCTAAAGAGCATAATGAATAAGAAATCATGGTGTGAATATCTTAGTCCTACCTTAAAGAAGATGAGAATTGCATCATAATCTATCAAAACTTGAATGTTTGGTAGCTAAAGAGAAATACACAACACCAAGAAATGTAAATCTGAATACAAATAAGAAAAAGAGGACTTCTTGAAGTTGTGATTCAAGAAGATAAATGAGAACAATGACAAAGGAATAAGGTGGAACCTGAGTTAATCTCAGACCAACCTATGTGTGTTAGAAAATGTTAATGTAAAATAAGCATGGAGTTTGAAAGAAATTAAGGCAGATGATCCATGTTTAATGGAGAAAATGTGGAATATGATGATTTACCCGTTGATAAGTGGCTAAAAACATAATAAAATAAGAGAACATACCCAAGTGTGATAAATAGTCATCAAGGAAGGACTAATGAGATATGTTCATCATGTTGATTCCTATTCTAATGGCAAGGAACCCAGAATGAAAAAGGTAAAATGATACATAAGAAGCTATAACCTGCATAATGAAAAATAAAATTGGTTACCTTTCTACTAGTGACCCTTTAAAAATATTACTATGGAATGGGAAGTGTGTTCCCCTTTGTGTCTTTCCTTTCTAGGGCACATCTTTCAAGTGGATCATTGCCACTTGGTACGTGTGGATTCACAGCAAACATGAGGGTGGATAGCTTATTATAGCATAAGGTTGCTTGGACTATGGTTCCAAGATCATAAAGTTTTTGATGAGTTTGCTTTTTCTCCTTCCAATAATTTGGGAGACTCCTCTTATATGTTTTGAAATTTATTATGTTGGTAAAAGTAGATGAGATAAGGCTGTGAGTTCCTTATAGCACATGAGGTGGATACCAAGGTAATGAATCCTAGTATCCAAGATGTATCAAAATTATGGGAAGTATGTGAAGGTTGGAGATGTTTACTAAATGAACATATCAAGTATTCCTACCCCTTAAAGAGAGGGAGAAAGAGAGAGAGTTGATGATGACCCTCTAAATGTTGTTTGGAAGGAAAAACAAAAGTGATTCTGTAATTTTGTGTATGGTTCAGTGATAGTTGGGCAAGACCACTATCAAGGATAGATGGTTTGTTGGTCAATCGATATGTGATATCATGTTCCTTTAAGATAAACCTATTATCAAATATCAATGCATAAGAGTTAGATTGGATGCCATAATTCACATGACCATAATGCGTTTAGAGTTATGTCCTTTAGACTAACCAATGTACAAATAGAATTTATGAATAGGAGGAATAGAGGGTTCCAGTCATGTCATACATAAATCTTTGACTGATGACATTTCAAAGTATTTCAAATATGGTCAAAAATATGATCAATATTTATTCAAAAATGTTAGCATTTCCAAAGCAGCAATAACTATAAGACAAGTTGAACAAGAGTGAGATGGGGTTGATTAAATGTCTTTATGGGATCATGATATGTCTTCTAAGTAGGTTGTGTAAATCATAGTAAGGTGAAGATAGTGTTGTTGTTTCACCCCTAACAAGGTTGATTGGGAATGATGTTTCTTTGTATGGAATGATAGGTGCCAACATCAATATTTCTTTTGATGCTGAAAAAGAACTGACAAGTGTTCCAGTGTCAGTGTATCTAAAAAAAGGATGGATACATCTCCTTTTTTATGCTTCAAGGAATGGTATGGGACACATGCCATGATTGGTAAAAAGCTAGTAAGTATGAATTTTGAGTAACGTGTTGATACAAAAGATATAATTTTAGGATGATATCTAGAATTTAAAGTTGAAAATTACTACTAGAGTTGTACAGATGACACAACAACTTTCTACATTCCATATTGAGAATGTCTTCTTAGGTGGGATTTTTTATGCTGAACCAAGATGAAATATGTATGAATGATGTGACATCACCATGTTATGCAAGTAACCATGTGAATTTAATAGGATGAGGTGAACAGGAAGTACCCATCTTTGTTTACCTTGGATTTTGGGGGCAAAATCTCGGTTAGGGGTTTATAGTTGAAAGGCCCCTAAACTTGCTTAATTAGTTGAATAAGCTTAATTATCATAGTTTAATTCTTATAACCCTAATATAACCTTGTGGTATGCTTTGAAATCATAATACAAGCTTAAGTTTCAAATTTGGTCTAATTTGGACACTGTTTGAGCAAGTTATGCAATATTATGCATATTTTGGACTTTTCTACAATTTACCCAATTGAGATGTTTTCTTTGAAATTTATTACTTGTACTATGTTCCTTGAATATTATATCATCATTCTTGAGATTTTTGAGCAATTGGGGGCCTATTTAAAAAAAAGCCTTGGTTTGAAGGTGTTTTCCTCAAGGGTATTTTAGGGTTTACCCCTTCATGGATGAGCTACCTTTAGTAGCTATCAACCAATGAATTATTTGATCATCTTAGAAATTAAACAAAGGAAATCTAAGAAGGTCTACATGGATGCTGGGGGGGCTGCTTGTGTGTGTTCTTGTATATTCTTAATAGTTTAAGGCCATGGACACTTGGAAAGATACTAGAACTTCAACTTTTTCTTTTTCTTTATCTTAAAGTTTCATATACTTATCCCTAAGAACCCAAACGAGCCATTTTCTCTCCACCACTTCTCTCCTTTTATGAATCTCATTCTCCCTTTGTGCTTCTTCGAATTTCCTATCCAAGGAATAAGAAAGAGGGGAACTTCTTGGAAAAAGAATCTAGGGTTGCAATTGACTTCCTTTTAGGGTTTGAAAAGCTTCCTTCTAGTGATCTTGACCTAAAAGCATAAGAATACCCTTATTTCCTTCATTTATTTCTTTTTTATCCTTCCTCCTACCTTTCTCCATGTCAGAACCTTGTTGTACCATGGTAGAAATTGCTCTAAAGCTCTAAAACCCTACATTTCTTGCTCCTTATGCATAGGGTTTGCTCATTTGATGAAGAAAGGTGCTAGATAGATGAGTTCACAACTTATGCTTGGATTTTATACCCTAACTGCTCGTGTTTTCTTATGTTTGGGAGTTTATCTTCTAATTATAGTCAAGTTTTATAACTTGCTCCACATTTATTGCTTACCATAAGCTTTCTAGCTCATGTTCTTGCTTGAAAATGATGATCCATGCACTAAAAAGTTATGCTTGACTTGGTTTTTTATTTTTATAATATTCCCTATTCTTATTTCAATTCTAGATGAACCTGTGATCATGTGTACGTATTCTTAAGGTATAATATTACTTGGATGAGGTTGTTTTGACAACCTATGGTGCTAAGCACCTATCAACCAATGGTCAATTTTAGGGTTTTAAGCTGATTTCTTCTATAAATCCATGACCCGATGATGGTACCATTGCAGCAACCCTATGGTGTTGTCTTCATGAAAACTGATGGTTGGGATCAAAGGTTTCATATGATGGTGACAACCTATGGTCACCCCCTTAGGTCAGGTTTTGGATCAATTAGAAGTTTAATGACCAACCATTAAGTACCCTACTGATGTTATCAATCAATGATGACATTAGCTTAATATTGATGCTGATTAATGAATATGCTGATCTAACAAACTATGGTGACTTAATGGTCACTAATGATGGTGGATCAGGTCTCCAAAACCTATGGTGAGCTAATCATGTAGTTGTAGCATCAATTAAGCCTTAAACCAATGGTTTCTTGGGTCACTGGATGCAATGGTCGGACCTATACTGTAATTGATGGTTTTAACATATGAACTTGATCCAATGGTCAAGATATAATGTTTATTCCTCCAATAAATTGGAATAATGACTAATGTAATATTTTGGTCCTAATAATGTGATTTATATGGTTTCCTTTATATGATCAACTTAAGGATCTTACTTGTTGACAATGGATGGCTTGTTTTAAATGAACAGTCGATTATAGGATTTACCCTACTCTCAATAGAACCCTTATTGTTGTTAATGAAAGGATGTCTAGGGTTAAAGGGTGACTTTTATAGATCACAACTCAATAACATCATAGATGATTCATTCAAGGTGTTTACTTATGTAAACGACCAAGGGATTTACCTTTTCAACATTTCATGGTTAGAAGTTGATGCCTTAATATTCCCATTGTTTTGGGTGAAGCATGCATTGTAATGTAATGATTATAATGATGAAAATTTGATGGTTCATTGCCTTAAACTTGTAGTGTTACCCTTTACCTTGTATGATTATGATTTACAATCACCATAATGAATTAATGGGTAACTCTAATGTGGTATAGCTAGTTATACCTAGCTTTAATATAACCAAATGTTGGTAATTGGGTATGCATTGTCCTTGAATGACTAATACAATCATGGAGTACTTTGTTACTATTGTTGAAACCCTAGTATGCTATAACTCGATGGTTACACCTTGATTTATATGTGGGTTGGTACTTGAGAATAGTATGGAATGTGATGGTGATGATTCACCTTATGCATCCATGATCCAATGGGGATGTCGTGAGTTAGGGTTTGGGTATAAGTGTTGATTAGTAACATTAATATAATTTATCTTGTTTAACCTAACTCTAATGCAAATAGATAAAGATGAGTATTCATGTTTAATATTCTTATATGATGAAATGATGGTGGAATAACCTCCTTAATATGATCATATCCTTAATATGTTAATTGGTGGTTATCACAGCCACATGGTTGATACTTTCTTATGCTAGACATGTGCATTATGAATATGATGAGGATTAATAATATCTTGATTACTTGCATGTTGATGTAATAAAGGAATGTTCTTAATGTTAATATAATCGTGCTATGATTGTTTATGAATATCTCCTAGCTCATTAATGCAATATTGTGTTGATCGGATGTATTATATGTAAGTGATGTTGTTGAGCCTTGTTATAAGGCATGCAAAGATAATGATGATCTTGTAGGGAATAATATGATGGTCTTAATGACATTTGGGCATGGTGGATCCCTGAATGAGGTGTAATCCTATTGTGTTGATAAGGGTTGATACCCTGTTATATTATGAAAAGGATTTATATCATGTGATATTATGATGGTCTTAATGACCTTTGGGCATGGTTGAGCCCTAAATGAGGTGTAATCCTCTTGTGTTGATAAGGGTTGATACCCTATGATATTGTGAAAAGGATTTATATCTTGTGATAGTATAATGACTAGTGTGGTCTCATGAATGACAAGTGAATAGTACCATGTGATGATGAGATGAGAAATTATGTTCCACACATTTTATATCTTTTAAAAGTTGTGATATTTATATGCTTTCTAGAAGTGAATTAGGGTTTGTATGTCCACTTGTTTTATGCAACCTTAGTTCACCCAATTGGCATAACTAATCAAGTGCAACTCTAATCAGGTAGTGCCCTATGCCGTGGAGCCATCTTTAGTGTTAGAACTTGCTGGATGGCGAAACTAGTATTCCTAAGGGAAACTCAGAGTGCATACTGTTGAGTATGTGGGGTAGCAAGTTGAGGATATATCCTTGTCATCCACAATGTAGGTTGTGGACTATGGCTATGGTCATGCCTTATACATCTAATGTGATTGAGGATAACTATAGTTGTACCTCATATTAGAGGGTTTTATATTCCTTGGTTTATAGTGTCGTGACCTGTACCAAGGGCAGACTAGTGGTTAGCAACTTGACTATATGTTGTTGTGGTGGCAACTTTGACTGATATGTCATTGTCATTTTACTCGTACTGACCGAGGGGAAGAGATATTAGGATACCGACACTCCAAAATCTTGTATGGATCTGAATAGCCCTTCACATGGATCGGGTGGTCTTTGGATGGTACGATTCAAATTCCCCTGGGCATAATAAAAGATGTAAGATAGTCATGTAGAATATCTGTTTTGGGTTATACACAACACTTCATATTGGATGATAACCCTTGTTTGCTTTCTTTTCACTGAGATCATGTATAGTACAATAAGAGATAATATATATGCTTATGTTGTAGTTATGCTCATGTTGTAAACATACTTGTGTTGTCAAATATACTGACATTGATGGTTAAGATGTTGCTGCTAGCTATGTTTAATATTGCTAGCCATGCCTATGTAATTAGAAATGCTTAAACTGCTAATAATGCCTATGTAGTTCATTGTGTTATGATGTTAGTTCTACTTATGATATAGATTTGTTCCCTTTATTTGAGATGCCAATATTGATAGCCATGTTATGTTACTAAACATATTCATGATGTCAAGGATGCTTATACTACTAGATTGCTTATGCTGTTAGCAAGGAATATGATGATAGTCATATTAATGATAATGATTGTTATTAGATGAAATTTGATGATATTTGAGTAGATATCTATCCAAAGAAATGGATTTATTTGTTATCTATATATGCATTGGTGATCATATATACTTATTGCTAAGATTAATTGCTTAATCTGTTTAGCTTACTTGAACTGTTCAATCTATTCAATTGATTTTTTTAGTGAACCGTAGAGATTATTTATTGAACTTGCTCTCTAGTGTAGGGGAAAAGAGACTCCAAGTCTACATTAGTGCTTGAATTGATCCAAGCAAGAATGTTAACTAAAAAATTAAAATAGTGGGATGAGAGACGAGCATGTTTTTCCAGGGCATCAATAGTGTTGTTTAGGTTCCTCAAAATGTGCTTGATATGGGCACCTTTGCACATATCCATGAGGTGTTTAATTTTTGTGGCATACGGCTTGAGCTTTCAAGTACTGGCATTGGTGGAGTTGGCAAGGCTGACCGCTTGCTTGGAGTCAGAGAGAAGAATGAAGTTCCTCTATCACTTTGAGCTGCATACCTCCAGGCCATGGATGATCGCTTGTATTTCTTCTTCAAGGGCACATGAGCTACAAAGATGGGCACCACCTCCATAATAGAAGACTCCCCACTTGTCATTGACATGAACACCGATGTCATTGTCAACAAATGGGTTGGCAAATGATGCATCCACTAAGATGTAATGGTTGAAATTTGGGACACATTCCGCATTTAAAGTAGCTATAATGGCTTTGACATTGGACTTGTAGTATAGCTTGATGTTTGCTTGAATGGACAACACTCGATTTATAATGAATTTTGCTTTGACTGATGGGGGTTTTAGAGAATGTTTGTGGACTTGTTCATTCCTGCACTTCCATAGGAACCAACTGTCGACTTAGAGAATAAGAGGTGTTGTGTTGAAATCTTTCAGCACATTACAGATGTTGGAGATCCATTCATCCTCATTGAGTGAGAAGAGATTATCACCCACCTTCATTAAGGTCCAGACTAATTTGCTGAAGCTGCAGTCTCCTAAGATGTGAACAATAGTTTTGTCTGCATTATTGCAAAGAGGGCAGATAGTGCTGACGTCAATATGCCTTCGATGTTTCTCCACATTGGTGAGGAGGGCTTTATGTTAGAGTAGCCATAGGAAAACCCTCACTCTATATGAATTGAGGAGGCCCAAATGTTTTTCCATTTACCGGGGATGGAGCAGTCCTTGTGCTCAAGAAGCTACCGATAAGCAAACCTAGATGTAAGGATGCCAGATTGCTCTAGCGGAAATCCCCAAGTATCCTGACCATTGTTTGGACGAGGAGTGAGTATAGATTGAATGCACCTCCATGTAGAGCTAGGAAAGTAATTATGGAGGAATTCTCAATCCCACTCATCTTGTTGTAGCTGCATGGAGCTGACTTTATGTGATTCAAGGCCTACATGTACCTGAAAGTTAGGATGAATATCCTATATGATTGACCCATGATCTAGCGATCAAACCACACATCTGTGTCATTGCCATCATTAATCACTTTATAGTTGTTTCCTTGTATGAGAGGAATGTTCTTCTTATGAAGTTCCACGTTGACAACCCATGTTTTTAGTGATGATGTCATTGTGGGCATACTTATCCATCATAATCTTGACCCAAAGCTTGTCTACCTGGTTCAGGAAGGACCAGATGTTCTTAAGCATGAGGGATTGGTTTTGATCACGTGCATATTTTATGCCAAGATCACCCAAGTCTTTATTAGAAGTGACCTTCTTCCAAGAGACAAGGGGTATTTTGTTATGCTCCCATGTGCCTGACCAGATGAATTTATGTACATGTCTGTTCATTTCATTGCATAGTGAGGGTGACAGTTGTACATATTGCATTGAGTGCGTTGGGATAGCTTGGAGTGTAGTTTTTGCAAGAGTAATCCTGCCCGTGAGGGACAGGTGATTTAGTGACCAACTATTCATCTGATTATGCAATAAGGAGATGAGGTTAGCATGAGTTGCTTTGTTGATTCAGTGGTGTAAGGTCGGCATGCACATATACTTGCCCAAGTCTAAGGTCCAAGGAATGCTCAACTTCCTACTAACGACTCAGACTGTGGGTCTAGATGTGTTTGCACTGAAGAAGCATTTTGATTTCTCAGTTGAGATGACTTGTCCAGAGACGTTTGCTAACTTGGTGAGAACATCATTTATCATGTTTGCTTGGGGGATAGAAGATTCACCCATAGTGAGAATGTCATCGGAAAACAGGACATGGGAAATATTGGTGCCCCCTCTTGATAGGATCATCAGCTTCCACCTATTTTGACCCACCAGATTGTTTATCTTCTGGCTTAGATGCTCCATGCAAAGAACAAAAATGGAAGGGCTAATAGGATCGCCCTATCAGACTCCTTGGGATGCCTTGAATGGCTTCCCTTCCCATAACACTAAAGTTGAACCTTTGGTGATGATGTTGCATATGTTAACTGGTAAGATGGTTCTTCATAAGGTGTCATGGATGAAGTCCCAACTCATAAGGTCAAAAACTTTAGACAGGTCTAATTTGATGCACATCCAGTTCTTCCTTGTAGCTTGTGATTTCATTGAGTAGATAACTTCTTGCAGCAGTAGGATATTATCACTCATTAAGCATCCAAGGATGAAGGCTGATTGGGATGGAGAGACCCAATCATTGAGGAAGGGTTTTATACGCTTGACCAGGACCTTAGAGATAAGTTTGAAGAACCCGTTGTTTAGAGAGATAGGGAGAAAGCCACTACAACTTTGAAGGGTCTTGACTTTAGGAATAAGGACCATGTGCAAATCAACTAACTCATTCTTGATAATCTCTGAGGTGAAGATTTTCTAGAAGGTTTGCATAACTAAGCCTCCAATTGTATTGCAGTTGCTTTGCAAGAATTTGTTGTAAACACCATCAGGGCCAGGCGCTTTAGAAGGAGCCATAAGGAAGAGAGTGCATCATACTTCATTGGCTGTGGGTGGAGCAGAAAGCTCATTGAAACATTTCTATGAGAGAGGCGGGAAGACACCTGCGTAATTGGCTAGAATTTGTGGGTCTGGCCTGATCTTGGAGGTAAGCAACCCAGTAAAATAGTTTGACAATAAGAGATTGAATGCCCTACGATGTGGTTACCCATTCACCCTCCACATTATTAAGCCTGGTAATCTTATTGAAGTGGTGTCCATATTTGACATATGAATGGAAGAACTTTGTATTATTGTCTCCCAAAGTCAGCCAGCCAATGTGGGCTCATTGTTGCTGATCCGCCTCCTCCTTAGGATTATATTGTTATAACGTTCCTACAGGTAGATAGATCTTTCAACTAAATCAACAACATGGGGTTGTTGTGAGGATACCTGACATGTATTTATGCGTCATAGCAACATGTCCTCCTGATGATGACTACCAATTCTTTTGTGCTCCCATTTCTATGCTACTACCTTGAAAGCATTGAGGGTGTCATTGAAAGGGACACTGCTATTCCACGTAGGGATGACATTAGTGTGGAAGGACGGGGTTAGGCACCAACTGCCTTTAGTCCTGAAAGCATGGTGCTTTCTTGTGGTGGAGACCTTGTTGGAGATGAGAAGAGGATTGTGATATGAATTAATATGAGGGAGGACAGTAAGAGTGGCGTCTGCATGGGCTTGCAGCCACTCAACATTTATAATTGCTCGATCCAGACATTATTTTACATGTCTCCTATGGAAAGTAAATAACTGTCCTTGGCTCTTTGCATCAAAAAGACTAGTGTTAAGTAAGCATTCATTGAAGTGGTTGGATGCCGATTTATCAATATAGGTACCCCCAATCTTCTAGGAGGCATCAAGCATGGTGTTGAGATCTCCCATGATGATCTAGGCTGAGTTGATTGTTGTTGAGAGCTCTTCCAAGTGGTTCCAAAGGAATCTACACTTGATGGGGTTTGGGATTTCATAGACCACAGTAAGGTACCATGCATTATTGACTTTCCAATGAATAAATTGTCGATGACTACATATGATTTCAATGTTGCTGCACGCTCTGTCCCACATAAGACATATACCGCCAGAAAATCTGATAGCTTTGACTCTGTGAGAGGTGGAGAAACCCAACTTGTTGATGATGCTAGCTGCAACTTGGCCACTACAACGTAGCTCCACGATGGCTAGAGATTGGAGTTTGTGTGAGAACTTTAGATCCTTCATTAGGCAGATCTTGCCTTTTTTCTCACTCCTTGGATGTTCCAACAACATATATTCATTAAGGAAATGAGGCAGAAAGGGCGGGAGAGTTAGGCTATAGCGGCACACAGGCCCACCGCCTGTGCGTCGACTATCTCATCTTCTTCGATGTTCATATTTGTGTCTTCTTGAGGGGGTTCCTCCTCATCTAGGAAGTCTGATGCGTGGGTTGCTCTGGTACTTCTTGCTGGAGGAGGGGCACTCTTTGGGGGGTCTTGAGTGCATCCCTTCTTTATCACTTGGTCGAGACTTTGAACAGACTGATACACAATTTTTCGGTTCCTCAACATCACAAAACCACTCCCTCCTTGTCCCTGTCGAAGGAGAGTTTGTCTGTGATGTGCAACCCCATCTGCCTTGGATGCGTGGAATTGGTAGGGATCCCCTTGCTCTGTGGGGGACAGACATCCTTTACTAATTTCATCATCGTCGAGGGTGATTGCCGTATCAGCCTAGGCTGACGCCTTCTTCTTCTTTGCATTGTCCTCCATGGTTGCCTTATTTTCCTTAGAGGTCGCCACCTGTTTCCTAGCCTACTTTTTCTTCTTTTTGCTCATGGCCATTTCCCACTCATCATCTGAGTCATCATCATCTGACACAGGGATTGGACCATCATCCTCCTGATATTTTCCCAATGATTTCCTGTGAGCCTTTTGAGGAACTTTGCTTTGTGGTTGCACCTTATGCCGTTGTGGATTTTGGGCATGAATTGCCATGGTGTACGTGACACCAGGAAGAGGTATGGGAGTGGACATAGAGGTGGCTACCTCCTGTGTTAATGGAAGAAACTTACACTCAGTGTCTGTATGGCCCACTCTTCCACACTTCATGCAGACTGAGGGCAAGTTCTCATATTGAAGTTTGAAGTGCTCTTTGTTGATGAAAACAGTAGGGAGTAGAGGTTTAGATGTTTCGACCTACACTGCTATTCTAGAAAACTTCCCTCAGTTACCCTGAGACGTGGTAGAATCGATCTTGATGGTTTTACCGATCAGGTTCCCCATGCTCCACAACAATTGTTTTTGATATAGGAAAACCGGGAGATCAGAAACCCTGATCCATACTACAAGTTTCCTTGGGATTGGATTAGACAGTCAGAACGATGGTGACCATGACTAGACTGACAAGTAATTGTTGAAGACTGTCCATGGTCCTCTGGTCATGGTGACCAAGTAGCTGTATTCATTAGCGAACTGGACCATATAGTATCCTTTCTCTAGATCAATGACCCTAAAAGGCTCCGACAGCCGCCAAAGGATCTGGATCTTATTGACTAGGACTTGGAATCCAATATTGATCCCTATTGCTTTAATGATGACAATGAATTTCTAGGGTTCTAGGAGTGTCTGGATGACTTCCTGGAAAATTGTGATTGAGGGAAGGACACCATAAACATCAACAGAGATGTCTATGTCTTTGATGAGGTTTGGTGATGTTGGATTCATATACATTAACATTCCTCCTGCACCACCAGTGGTTGCATCCTTGTAAGATGGCTTTGTGGTGCCGACGTTTGATGTTGGGACATCCATAGAAACATCTGATGACGGGACTTCCATAGCAATGTCACTATCGTTAAGTTGGGTCATCACACTCAGATCTACTAGAGGAGAGGAGGTCTCCGGTGGCCGGTTGACATGCACACAACCCCAGCCACCATGGCCTCTACCACGGACGCCACTGCTCCCACGACCAAACCCTACATCCACCAGATGTTTAATTGATTATTAAATACTCCAATTGCTTAGTTATCTACTATTTAAAATGTTGTAATCAATAAGCATTGTTGGAGGTTATATCTCTTGCTAGGACATGGGTTTCACCCTTGTGGGTTGCCACATCTTTTTAGGTAATATGAAGTGACAAAAATAAACCTGTGGTAGCAAAGAGGAGCTATAGTAATGAATCTTTGAGAAAGTTGATTAGATGGCTAGTTTGTCCTAGAGTCATCCCTGTACTCTCAAGTTTAGGAAGGAAATGTTTGTATATGGTGTTTCAAATGAATTGGAATTTCGTTAGAATGTTAATGTTTGTTGTGTGGCATATACAAATATTGTTCTCCTGTGTAGACATGTTGTAGCTAAGGTGATAGAACAATTTGTATCAAATTATTTGCATAATATGGATATAAGAAAGATATTGGGCTCTTATGCAAATGTTTTTGAGTGGGTGTTGATGTTGAAATTAGTTTTAATTTACCCATATTTTTGGATATGTGTTTAATTGGTGATTGATTGTGCTTTATGTTTTGAGTAATCTCATTTAGTTTAACGGGTTCTCACAAGTTGGTATCATAGCTTTTGGTTCATCGAGTCTACAGGGACACTAGGACTTAGTACTAGGATGATGTCAAAATTAGGAATATGACATAAAAATATGGTGCATACTGCCTCATCTCAGTATTTGGGTGCCCTGGGCTGGTATTCAATTATTGAAGAAAGGTAAGTGTGGAACTCTTAGATTGTTATCTTTCTGATTACTCTAATCCCATGAGTCATTTTAAGGCAATCTAAAGAGCATAATGAATAAGAAATCATGGTGCGAATATCTCAATCCTACCTTAAATAAGATGAGAATTGCATCATAATCTATTAAAACTTGAATGTTTGGTAGCTAAAGAGAAAGACACAACACCAAGAAATCTAAATCTGAATACAAATAAGTAAAAGAGGAGTTCTTGAATATGTGATTCAAGAAGATAAATGAGGACAATGACAAAGGAATAAGGTGGAACCTAAGTTAATCTCAAACCAACCTATTTGTGTAAGAAAGTGTTAATGTAAATTAAGCATGGAGTTTGAAAGAAATTAAGACAGATGATCCATGTTTAATGAAAAAATGTGGAATGTGATTTTTTACCTATTGGTAAGTGGATGAAAAAATAATACAATAAGAGAACATACCCAAGTGTGATAAGTAGTCATCAAGGAAGGAGTAATGAGATATGTTAATCATGATGATTCCTATTCTAATGGCAAGGAACCATGAATGAAAAAAGTAAAATGATAAGAAGATGTAACCTACATAATGAAAAATAGAATTGGTTACCTTTCTGCTAGTGCCCCTTGAAAAATACTACTATGGTATGGGAAGTGTGTTACCCTTTGTGTCTTTTATTTATAGGGAACAACTTTCAAGTGAATCATTGCCACTTGGTATGTGTGGATTCACTACAAACATGAGGGTGGATAGCTTATTATAGCATAAGGTTGCTTGGACTATGGTTCCAAGATCATAATGTTTTTGATGAGTTTGATTTTGAGCCTTACAATAATTTGGGAGACTCCTCTTATATGTTTTGAAATTTATTATGTTGGTAAAAGTAAATGAGATAAGGATGTGAGTTCCTTATAGCACATGAGGAGGATACTAATATAATGAATCCTAATATCCAAGATGTATCAACAGTATGGGAAGTATGTGAAGGTTTGAGATGTTTACTAAATGAACATATCAAGTATTCCTCCCCCTTAAAAAGAGGGGGAGAGAGAGTTGATGATGACCCTCTAAATGTTGTTTGGAAGGGGAAAAATGTGATTCTATAATGTTGTGCATGATTCAGTGATAGCTAGGCAAGACCACTATCAAGGATAGATGGTTTGTTGGTCAATAGATATGTGATACTGTGTTCCTTTCATATAAACCTATGATCAAATGGCAATGCACAAGAGTTAGATTGGATGCCATAATTCACATGACCATGATGAGTTTAGAGTTATGTCCTTTAGACTAACAAATGTACAAATAGAATTTATGAATAGGAGGAATAGAGTGTTCCAGTCATGTCATACAAGTTATATCAAGCTTTGAATGATGATATGTCAAAGTATTTCAAATATGGTAAAAAATATGACCAATATTTCTTCAAAAACCTTAGGGTTGTCGAAGTAGCAATAACTATGAGACAAGTTGAATACGAGTGAGATGGGGTTGATTAAATGTCTTTATGGGATCATGATATGTTTTCTAAGTAGGTTGTGTAAATCCTATTAAGGTGAAGATAGTGTTGTTGTTTCACCCCTAATAAGGTTGACTAGGAATGATGTTTCCCTGCATGAAATGATAGGTTCCAGCATTAACATTTCTTTTGATGCCGAAAAAGAACTGACAAGTGTTCCAGTGTTAGCGTATCTTGAAAAAAAAGGATGGATATATCGCCTTTTTTATGCTTCAGGGAATGGTTTGGGACACATTCCATGATTGGTAAAAAGCTAGCAAGTATGGCTTTTAAGTAACATGTTGATACAATAGATATAATTTTAGGATGATAGCTAGAATTTAAAGTTGAACATTACTACTAGAGTTGTATAGATGACATGACAAGTTTCTACATTCCATATTAAGAATGTCTTCTTGGGTGGGGATTTTTGTGCTAACCCAAGATGAGATATGTATGAATGATGTGATATCACCATGATATGAAAGTAACCATATGAGGTTAATAGGGTGAGGTGAAAATGAAGTACCCATCTTTGTTTACCTTGGATTTCGGGGGAGAAATCCATGTTAGGGGTTTATAGTTGTAAGGCCCCTAAACTTGCTTAATAAGTTGAATAAGCTTAATTATCATACTTGAATTATTAAAACCATAATATAACCTTTTTTATGCTTTGAAATCATAATACACGCTTAAGTTTGAAATTTGGTCCAATTTGGACACTGTTTTAGCAAGTTATACAATTTTATGCACATTTTGGACTTTTATACAATTTACCCAATTGAGAGGTTTTATTTGCAATTTATCACATGCAATATATTCCTTGAATATTTTCTAATCATTCTTGATATTTTTGAGTTATGGGGCACCTATTTAAACCTTGATTTGAAGGTGTTTTCCTTAAGGTTATTTTAGGGTTTACCCCTTCATGGATGAGCTACCTTTAGTAGCTATCAACTAATGAATTATTTGATTGTCTTGGAAATTCGACAAAGGAAAGCTTATCAGGTCTACATGGATGGTGGGGGAGATTCTTTTGTGTGTTCTTGTATATTCTTAATAGTTTAAGGCCATGGACACTTGGAAAGATACTAGAACTTCAACTTTTTCTTTTTCTTTATCTTAAAGTTTCATATACTTATCCCTAAGCACCCAAATGAGCCATTTTCTCTCCACCACTTCCCTCCTTCTATGAACCTCGTTCTCTCTCTATGCTTCTGCGAATTTCCTATCCAAGGAATAAGAAAAAGGGGATCTTCTTGGAAAAAGAATCTAGGGTTGTAATTGACTTCCTTTTAGGGTTTGAAAAGCTTCCTTCTAGTGATCTTGACCTAAAAGAGTAATAATCCCCTTCTTTCCTCCATTTATTTAGTTTTTATCCTTCCTCCTACCTTGTCCAGGTTGGAACCTTGTTGTTCCATGTTAGAAATGTCTCTAAAGCTCTAAAACCCTACCTTTCTTGCTCCTTATGCTTAGGGTTTTCTCATTTGGTGAAGAAAGGTGCTAGATGGACAAGTTCACATCTTATGATTGGATTTTATACCCTAAATGCTCGTGTTTTCTTATGTTTGGGAGTTTATCTTCTAATTATAGGCAAGTTTTATAACTTTCTCCACCTTTATTTCTTACCATAAGCTTTCTAGCTCATGTTCTTGCTTGAAAATGATGATCCATGCACTAAAAAGCTATGCTTGACTTGATTTTCGATTTTTATAATATCCCTATTTTGATTTCTGTTCTGGATGAACCTGTGATCATATTTAAATTATTCCTAAGATATAATATGACTTGGATCAGATTGTTTTGACAACCTATGGTGCTAAGAACCTATCAACCAATGGTCAATTTTAGGGTTTTAAGCTGATTTCTTCTATAAACCCATGACCCGATGATGGTACCATTGCAACAACCCTATGGTGTTGTCTTCGTGACAACTGATGGTCGGGATTAAAGGTGTCAGATTATGGTGACAACCTATGGTCACCCCCTTAGGTCAGGTTTTGGATCAATTAGAAGTTTAATGATCAACCATTAAGTACCCTACTGATGTTATCAATCAATGATGACATTAGCTTAAAATTTGATGTTGATTAATGAATATAGTGCTGATCTAACAACCTATGGTGACTTAATGGTAACTAATGATGGTGGATCAGGTCTCCAAAACCTATGGCGAGTTAATCATGTAGTTGTAGCATCAATTAAGCCTTAAACCAATGGTTTCTTGGGTCACTGGATGCAATCATCGGACCTATATTGTAATTGATGGTTTTAACATATGAACTTGATCCAATGGTTAAGATCTAATGTTTATTCCTCTAATAAAGTAGAATGATGACTAATGTAATATGTTGGTCCTAATAATGTGATTTATATGGTTTCCTTTATATGATCAACTTAAGGAGCTTTTTTTTGGTCACGCAAAAATCCTGTTTCTAATTAACCAAAACTTAAGGTACAAAAAAGTGCCCCTAAATAAAACTACCGGGTCTCATCCCCACACAGTGGGAAATAAAGGACCCAAAAACTAGAAACGATACTCCAAAATAAAAAGGGACAGAAGAAGAAAAAGGCTCCGAACACATCAGAGAGAACAGACAGAAAGGAGAAGAAACGACCAGGACCAATTAAAAATACCCACAAAGATGCCTGTATGAGACTACACCTCAACTACCTGATCAAACAAATGAGCCATCCCCCATCCCTTCTTCTAGCTGGTCTTCTCAAATGGATCACAAGAGAAACAAAGAAATGAAATAGGCCTGCCACTCATAGTTTCCCACCTGAAGAACTGAACCATCTGCACCTGATCAGTGCTTCACCGAACAAGGAAACCAAACAAGCGATAGAAGACTAGCTCTATAGCATAACCGCAAATAGTAATCCTTTGGATCCTACAGCTAAAAATTGACCAACGTAGAGCCTCTGGCATTCAACTCACCTATATATAGAGGATACCATAGCAGAAAAACACCTACAGAAGACCAAAAGACTTGCTGTCGACAACACCATATAACTAGTTTAGAAACCGCATATGGAACATTGACAAAACACACATACATCAGTCAACAATTAGATCTCGAGAAATCAAACATGGGGATCGTTCCACCTTCAATGCCTCTATGCTTTTTCTTTTTCTTCTTCGATCTAGCTCCCTTATCCACCTTGAAATCATCCAGCAACTCCAGATCTGAATAACATGAGCTAACTGAAGATACTTCATCAGAGTTCCAGGTGAATTTCTGTTGGTACTCCAAAGCCAGCCCAGTATCCACCACCAGTTGTTTCACCCCCTACGGAGAGGCGCTTAACTTTGTAAGGAATAACTCCCAGTCCAAGTTAAGAGTTTCATTCCCTTCTTCAAGCGAGCAACATCGCATCTCAGGTTCTGGCAGCAAACCACCATCATCTTTTTTGCTGAAAGCCCTTGAAGAATCTGTATTACTAGCAGCTTGATTATGGCTCTCATCGACATAACGTCGAGTACTTTGTCTACTGGGCATCTTCCCAGCTCTGATCTGCATTTGGCAAGGCATTGGTTTCCCCTTAGCCTTCACATGATAGGACGAAAGCCGATGACCGAAATGATTGCACCCAGTGCAAAGCTTTGGCTTCACCACGAAGTTGACCTTAAAAGATTTAGGAACATCGTCGACTCTGATTGTTACCTCACTTGGAAATGCAGAGCATGACTCCATTTCCACGTAGACTAATGCTTCCTTCAGGTAGTTAACTGAAAGGCAAGCATCTTCTACATCGAGGGGTCTGCGAACCAGGCTCGCCACTCCACTGATCTTTCTCGGGGTCCAATGAGAACCAAGGTTCTCGATGATTGCCCAGATAGGGAGCTTAGAGAACGATAGAGGATGAAGAGGGGAACCGGGCTCCTAGGCTTGAGTGATGATGAGAGCGCCGTCCATCATCCACAATGCATCCTCTAGAATCCTTTCCTTTTCCGTAGCCGTAGTGAGCTTGATGACAAACCCTTATGTTTCTTCTATCGTAATCTCGAAATCACCACTTGGTCGCCACTGTCGACGAATTCAGCCGAGAAGTTGGCTTCGATAGGGCTTCCTTCCCATAAAATGAATGGAGATGTACTCTTTCCAGGTAGGAGCAACCTCATCTTCACTCGAAAATGAGAAGGATTTGGTTCCATTTCTGATCTCAGGCTCAATGAATTCCAAAATAGAGACCTCTCCACACTTCCTGCCCAGTCACCTGGCTTCAAGCCAATCGACCTCACCACTCGGAGTAGTAGAGGTATGTTCTCCTGCCGGGGACTGCAGATGTGGATGCGAAGAGGTTGAAGCCGAGGGGTTTTCCAGGGTCAAAATCACTTGAGAGGAACTACCATTCGGGGACGACGGGTTCCCTTACTCTCCGGTAGCCACACTTGAGCTCCCTGGAGGAATCAATGTTGATTCAGGTGGAGGAGAACTCGTCACCGATGAATCTTTGCTGCCACTAGGGATTCTCCCCCTCCCTCGCCCTCTGCCTCCCTGACCGCCTCTTCCACCCCGTGCCATCTCCTACTGTCCTTCCCCCCAGCGAGGGGAACCCTAGAGAGAAGTTGGAGCTCCCGTTCTAGAGAGAGAGAGAGAGAGCCCCACATGTGTGTCGATCAACTTAAGGAGCTTACTTGTTGACAATGGATGGCTTGTTTCAAATGAACAGTTGATTGTGGGTTTTATCCTACTCTCAACATAACCCTTATTTTTGTTAATCAAAGGATGTCTAGGGTTAAATGGTGACTTTTATAGATCACAAATCAATAAAATCATAGATGATTCATTCAAGGTGTTTACTTATGTAAATGACCAATGGCTTTACCTTTTCAACATTTCATGGTTAGAAGTTGACGCCTCAGTATTCCCATTGTTTTGGGTGAAGCATGTAGTGTAATATTATGATTCTAATGATGAGAATTTGATGATTCAATGCCTTAAACTTGTAGTGTTACCCTTGCCCTCGTATGATTATGATTTATAATCACCATAATTAATGAATGGGTAACCCTAATGAGGTATAGGTTGTTATACCTAGCTTTAGTATAACTAAATGATGGTAATTGGGTATGAGTAGTCCTTGAATGACTAATACAATCATGGAGTACTCTATTACTATTGTTGAAACCCTAGTATGCTATAACTTGATGGTTACACCTTGATTTATGTGTGGGTTCATACTTGAGAATAGTATGAAATGTGATGGTGATGCTTCACCTTATGCATCCATGATCCAATGGGGATGTCGTGAGTTAAGGTTTGGGTATAAGTGCTGATTAGTAACATTAATATAATTTATCTCATTGAACCTAACTCTAATGCAAATAGATAAAGATGAGTATTCATGTTTAACAATGTTATATGATGGAATGCTGGTGGAATGACCTCCTTAATATGATTATAACCTTAATATGTTAATTGGTGGTTATCACAACCACATGGTTTATAGTTTCTTATGCTAAACATGTGCATTATGAATATGATGAGGGTTAATCATATCTAGATTCCTTTCATGTTGATGTAATAAAGGAATGTTCTAAATGTTAATATAACCCTACTATGATTGTTTATGGATATATCCTAGCACATTAATGCAATATTGTATTGATCCGGTGTATTATATGTAAGTGATATTGTTGAGCCTTGTTATAAGGCAATGAAAAGATGATCTTTCAGGGAATAGTATGATGGTCTTAATGACCTTTGGGCATGGTTAATCCCTAAATGAGGTGTAATCCTCTTGTGTTGATAAGGGTTGATACCATGTGATATTGTGAAAAGGATTTATATCCTCTGATAGCATGATGGTCTTAATGACCTTTGGGCATGGTTGAGCCCTGAATGATTTGTAATCCTCTTGTGTTGATAAGGGTTGATACCCTATGATATTGTGAAAATGATTTATATCTTGTGATAGTATAATGACTAGTGTGGTCTCATGAATAGCAAGTGAATAGTACCATGTGATGATGAGATGAGAAATTATGTTCCACAAATTTTATATATTTTAAAATATGTGATATTTATATGCTTGCTATAAGTGAATTAGGGTTTGTATGTCCACTGTTTGATGCAACCTTAATTCACCCAATTGGAATAACTAATCAAGTGCAACACTAATCATGTAGTGCTTGGTGCCGTAGAGCCATCTTCAGTGTCGAAACTTGTTGGATGGTGAAACAAGTATTCCTAAGGGAAACTCGGAGCGCTTACTGTTGAATATGTGGGGGTGACAAGTTGAATATATATCCTTGTCATCCACAATGAAGATTGTGGAGGATGGCTATGGTCATGCCTCATACATCTGATGTGATTGATGACAACTGCAGTTGTACCTTGGATTAGAGGGTTTTGTATACCCTAGTTTCTAGTGTCGTGATCTGTACCAAGGGTAGACTAGTGGTTAGCACCTTGACTATATGTTGTTGTGGTGGAAACTTTAACTGATATGTCACAGCATTTTTACTCGTACTGACCAAGGGGAAGATATCTTAGGATACTGACACTCCTAGATCTTGTATAGAATCAGATAGCCCTTCACAGGGGTCGGGTGGACTTTGGATGGTACGATTCAAATTCTCCAGGGCATAATAAAAGATGTAAGATAACCATGTAGCATATTTTTTTATGGTTATAAACAACTCTTCATATTGGATGATAACCCTTGTTTGCTTTCTTTTCACTGATATCATGTATAATACAATAAGAGATAACATATATGCTTATGTTGTAGTTATGCTCATGTTGTAAACATGCTTATGTTGTCAAATATACTGACATTGATGATTAAGATGTTGCTGCTAGCTATGTTTAATATTGCTAGCCATGCCTATGTAATTAGAAATGCCTAAACTGCTAATCATGCCTATGTAGTTCATTGTGTTATGATGTTAGTTCTACTTATGATATAGATCTGTTCCCTTTATTTAAGATGCCAATATTGATAGCCATGTTATGTTACTAGACATATTCATGATGTCAGGGATGCTTATGCTACTAGATTGCTTGTGCTGTTAGCAAGGAGTATGATGATAGTTAGATTAATGATAATGATTGTTATTAGATGCAATTTGATGATATTTGAGTACATATCTATCCAAAGACATGTATTTATTTGTTATCTATATATGCATTGATGATCATACTTGTTGCTAAGATTAATTACTTAATCTGTTTAGCATACTTGAACTGTTCAATATGTTGAATTGATTATTAAATACTCCAACTATTTAGTTATCTACTATTTAAAATGTTGTAATCAATAAATGTTGCTGGAGGTTATATCTCTTGTAGGGACATGGGTCTCACCCTTGTGGTTCGCCACATCTTTTTAGGTAATCTGAAGTGACAAAAACAAACATGTGGCAAAAAAGAGGAGCTATAGTAATGAATCTTTGAGAAAGTTGATTAGATGTCTAGTGTATCCTAGAGTCATCCTTGTACTCTCAGGTCCGGGCAGGAAAAGTTTGTATATGGTGTTTCAAATGAATTGGAATTTTGGTAGCATGCTAATGTTTGTTGTGTGTCATATACAAATATCATTCTCCTATGTAGATATGTTGTATCTAAGGTGATAGAACAATTTGTATCAAATTCTTGTCATAGTATGGATACAAGAAAGATATTGAGCTCTTATGCAAATGTTTTTGAGCAGGTGTTGATGTTGGAATCAGTTTTAATTTACCCATATTTTTGGGTATGTGGTTAATTGGTGATTGATTGTGTTTTATGTTTTGAGTAATCTCGTTTAGTGTAACAGGTTCTCACATGGATGTTTTTTGAGCTATCAAGGCCATCAAGACGCCATCTTCTTCCCTCCATCTTGGATTTAAGTTTTTCTTGGGACAAGCAAAGTTTTAAGTCTAGGGTGGAGGTGGGTGGTACGTACTCCTCCCACCCACTCTATCTTACTTTTTGCAGATTTTCATCATGTTATGTAGTTTAGTTTTATTTTTTTCAAAAATTTTCAAAAATTTAGTTTGGCTGGTATGTCATCGGCCAATTTGAATAGATGCTTATCATTGCACCCCCTTGAATTTCGTAAATCATTTGCATTTTTTTTTACAAATTGCCAAGTCTAAAACCATCATGTCACTTAAGATCCTAAAATAGCATCACTCTTTGGAAAAGTTGGTGAGTCATATGGAATCAATCAAAACCAAACACATTTGTTCTCTATTTTAAAATATTGATTAACTTCATATAAATGTTATATATTGTGACTGACAGGAATACTCTATATGATGTAATGATACATTCAAAAATTTAAAAAGAAAAAAAATGAAGTTATAAGCACAATAACACATTTGGTTTCCCTCATATTTTCTTTCTAAAAAAGAGAAGCAAAGAATCGTCACTAGATAAAAATTAAGTCCGGGGTGACATGCTTCCCATATAAAAATTTCCATACCCCTCCATGGGCGTACCATGAAAGATGACAAAAGAGCACAAGAAAAAAAAATTGTGACCAATGAAGCCACAATTTTAATAAATCAAAAAATTTCCCGAGTTAATAGAGGAGGAACCATCACTTCTTTTTTTGTTTTCACACCCTAATTTCATCTTGTTCTTGTGTAACAACTCACATCAAGAAAATCAAATAATAACAATGAGAGTATCAAAGCAAAAGAAAGATGAACCATGTCTTTCTACAAAGTCTTGATTTAGTAACAAGATATGGAGTTTGTTTTTGATAGGGAGTATAGAATTTTGTGTTTTGTGATTTTAGGAGATAAGGTTGCTCGATAAAAATTAGGGGTATGGAATAAAATGATGGATATGAGGGTGATGGTGGACATGTTGTTAGTATAAATTGGATTTATAAGTGATTTTTTTTGCTTGAGGACAAACAAAAATTCTAGTCTGAATATTTTGATGAATGCTTATTCATCATTTATTTCTGCATCATTTAGGATAATTAATTAAGAATTTTTTTTATTAATTTTAGTTTAATTTGGAAATAAATTTCACTTTCATAATCTCGATATTCATTTTCTGAATTTTTATGAAATTTCTCTCAATTTTTAGTCATTCTTGAAGCATTTAAATCAAGATAAGAGAAGATGAAGAAATGAGACCTTTCTGATTCCCCGGAGAGTTTGATATATCTCCCACCAAAATAGTCCTAACTTCCACATAATAATTCCAAATTTGGAGTTTAGATATGTTTTGAAAAGATAATTTTAATTGATATAGGAAAAACATATTTACCGGTGGATTTGGAAGTCATTTGACTATCGAATTGACCGGTGAACGTGCATGTTCATTTTACCTCAATGCCTAATTTAATATATATCCCTACACCAAAATTGACACAATTCTCACATCCTAAGGTAGAATGTAATGTTCAAATATTAATCGGAAAAAGAAATTAAAAGTCCTACAAGAAAAATGTATTTTTGGGTGCACTTTAAGGACTTATTACCAAAAACATTCGCACAAAAGTTTGGAAATGTGAATCTACAGATAGAAAGAGTCAGAATTTGAAGGGTCAAAAGAAGACAATCAATTAGTTTCTCTATTGCCTATTGATGAAGGAAATTATTATTTTGACAAAGACAAATAGGAACTTCCATTTTTACTTTCTTCTCTTTCCCTTTCAAGGTTTCTACCCCTCCTCCTATAAAAGGAGGGGTGACTCCACTAAGAAAGGCATCTCATATTTTTTAACTGTATCTTGTAGTTAAACCATGTCATTCCCGTTCATATGTGTAATAATTCATTTGTACAATAAAAATTTATTCTTTTATCTCTAGTTTCTAGATCTCAATTTCTTCTTCTTGTTCCATTCTTTGGAGCAGAGAACTAAGAGAGTAGCCATTTCGTTGTCACCAGTTAAGATCTGTTTGGATATTCTATCTCTTTTGGTTTTTATTTATTGAGGCAAGGAGAGTAGCCCCTTAGCCATGTTACGATCAGATCAAATTTTTCAATGACTTTTTAGACAAAGGGTTTTTGGTTTGGATATCGATGATTTGAATGAAGTGATTGAAAAACTACTAGAGGGGGGGTGAATAGAGTTTTAAAGATAATTTTAACAATTACTGAAACTCCAACAACCAACCACAAAATATTGGACAAGGGGACAAGGATTTAGAGTGGTTCCAACTTTAGCAAATACTAAAGTTGTCAGTCCACTACCCGGTTGCTTACCCAACCGGGATTTGGAAAGAATTTAATTTTATTACCTCGCAAGGACTTTACATAAAATTACAATTCTCTCCCTAAACCCTTCAAGTAGCCTTCACCTAGAAGTAATCGCCCAACCTTGAAGCAGCCTTCACCTAGAAGTAATTGCACCACCTTGAAGCAGCCTTCCTCCTGAAGTAGCTTCCCGTTGCAATAGCCTTCTTGAAGTAGCTTCCCGTGCGATAGCCTTCTTGAAGTAGCTTGAAGTCCACCTTCTCCTCCGAGAAGAACCTTCTCCAATCAGCAGCCTCCAACCCTAGGAGTAGCAAGGAGAATACAAAGGATAAAAGGAACAAGAAGGAAAATAGAAATTACAACTTATCCTTTGAAGCACAAGGCTTGATTTTCCTATATCAAGCGTATCGATCTCCTAACCAATGAGTGTAGAAGTGTAAGTGCTGTGGTAAGGAGATGTTAGCCTATAGGACACGAAATAGGAGCAATGGGAATGAATAGCAAATGTAGGAATTGCTCTATTGCTCAAAACAGGATTGCCAATGTGAATTCAAGCTCAAGTATAGCACAAGTGTAGCTTAGGTATATTTTGGTGTCCTAAGGCATGTCCTATTTATAGGAATGGCCTATGGATGCTTAAGGACGTTCTAGATAACTTCTAGGGGTTTCTAAGTGCTTAACTAGCCGTTAGGTAGAAGTTAGGTGCGTTAGTAACGGCTAGTTGCTTTATTCTGCAGTTGCTGTCAGAGACCATCTCGGTCGACAATTTGTCGACCGAGATACCTACTCGGTCGAAGTTTTGTCGACCGACAGGCTCTCTGGATCAACGTTCATTTGCAACTGCCAACTACCTTGTCAGCTGTGTCTAACGGCTACTTGGTTCATTCTCGGTCGAGAAGTTTGTCGACCGAGAGTGTCTCGGTCGAGGAGTGTGGTCGACCGAGATTGACCTTGTTTCAATCTTTCAATTTAGGCACTAAGTAAATGCATGAGTGTGCATATGTGATCCTATTTAAAAGGGATGACCTATCTAAGTGTGGTGATTGGCTAGGGAAGATCTAACGCTTGATTTACATGAGATCTAAGTACTTGTACATTATATGTTTGTACAAGTTTACAATTGATTACATTGCATGACATTTACAATCATTCAAGCGTATAGTTTCCCTAGAACTTTGTCATCCACTTTATTCCTGCAACACTCAAGTAGCACGTTAGATCAACAAGAATGAAATGTTTGTCATCATCGAAACAAAGGGATTTATCATAATATCCAATTTATCCAACAATCTCCCCCTTTTTGAAGATGACAAACATTTCCTAAATATGAAATAAGGAAATATAAAGCATGTGAGTTTCATACCTGAAAATTACCTTTTGTAGCCATTTATGTTTTGCAAGTGAGTGCTGGCCAAGATGTTATGAAACTCATTTATATTTTTTATTTTATATTCTTTCTCCCCCTTTGTCATTTCAAAAAGATATCCAAGTTGAATATTTTATTTTTCTTCTCCCCCTTAATTTTATATTATGCTCCCCCTTAAATAGATATCCTATTAGGAACATGGATTTTTGTCTAATTTATCCACAATTTGTTTCTCAATCATTTGCAAAGGATGTTAAGCCTTGAAATGATATGAGATTCCCTTAAGCTTATGATGAATGTATATTTATTTCTCATTTATCAAGGGATGTTAAGCCCTAAATTAAATGAGAATCCTTTAATCTTAGAGTACATAAAAATGTCTCCAACCAAATGCAAGGGATGTTAAGCCCTGATTTGTTTAGAGAGTTCCTTTAAGTACAAGCTATATCATTTTTATGAAATTCATAGATTTCTTCATAATCAAGAGTAAAAATACTAAGGTCATAACAAGCTTCAAATGATGTTTACAATGTTTTTCTAAGCTTCTTAATCAATTAAACCAATTTTTTGTTATGAGCTCCCCCTTAATCTTACAATTTAAGCAGTTTGATGCTTCTAAGGTCACAAATAATTTTAAATTTTGATTTTGACCTTTATCAAAAGTATACTAATATTAAGTGAAATAAAATGATGTCCAAATAAGCATTTTGTCAAAGCTTATTTTAGGTCGCCCTTGACTACGACCATGGCGCCCCTTGGTCAATTTTAATTTTAACCAAGAGGCAAATTCTGCAGATTTCCAAGACAAACATTCATATGTGAAGTATAATTTCTGCAGATAGCTATAATTATCAATTTTGAAGCACATTAAGATATACCTATTATGAAGACTTAATATGACCATCATAGTGAAGTCTTTGACCTTGATTTTTCTAGAATGCATGTTTTACATTCATTGTAAAAGATGTTTCATATGCTTTGCTATGGGTACATAAATATTAAATCCCATTTCTTCTTATACCCTTATCATAAGATCCTTTAGAAACATATATTTTGAAAGCAAGATTAATATCTTAAAGTCAAGATTTTTGCTTTTGATTTCTTAGAACAAGCAAATAGATAAAAACATTAAAATTTTGTTCTATGAGGCACTGTTTGGCTTGTCATAGCAACATCATCATTACAAGCTGTGTCCACAAGCATTATCTATTATGTCAAGATGCTTTTATGCTAATGACATTTGCAATTTTATGAATCACAATGATCATTCATGGTTTGTATATATGAATCAAAGCTTATTTTAAACCAATGAAACATAATGATCATGATGAAGCATATCTATGATAAAACAGTAATTTCCTTGGTTAAGTCAATCATGATTTTTCAGTTTTAAATCCAACCATTGAGAGTAAACCAAAATAGTCTCATATAAGTTTTCAATTTTAAGACAAACTTTTATAACTGATCATGCCGAAGAAACTTTTCAAACAATGAATAAGGTTTGTTCAAGATTAGTCTTCTCACAACACTTTTGCAATATGTTTAAGGATTTTCTACTCATAATGTCATATAATGTAAACAATCAATATGTCTTGCTACAAAAATTGTCTTTCAAGATTTTATTCTTGATTTGCATGTTAATTCAATCATCAATAACAATTTGATAGCAAACTAGGTTGATTGAAAAACAATTTCAGAAGATTTATGTCAGACTTGACAACAGAAGCCTGCTCGGTCGACCATTTCTCGACCGAAAGATCCCTCGGTCGATAGTGTCTCGACCGAGAAAGGTTCTGTGTTGTTTCAAACCTGTTTTCAAATATTGTTTATAATTAAAAGCAAAAGTATGAAAGTTAAAGCTTGATTTAGTTGAGATATTTAAATATCAAAGCAACATTTAGGTTAAATCTCAACTAATCATATATATTTTGTGAATCCAAACTAAACAAGTAGTTTAAGATGTATATTTGGAAATTTAATTTCTTGGATTAACTTGGTGTTGAGATAGACATAGAGATATACCACTTAGAGTCTTTGGTCATATCTCAACTTAATTTTATCCATTTAGTTTGGGGGGTTTTGGAACCCATACTAACTCAACATTCTTTTTCTTGTATGGGCATGAAAAAGAGTAATGTCCAAGACGTGAGCAATAATGGCAACATATAGAATCAACCTCAAGTCTTTTTCTATGGTTTTGTTCTAGGTTGTTCTTTGGTACAAATGTAGCTTGATGTGCTCGTGTCTTTCTCCAACTAGGTTGTTGATGAGATTTCCTTTTGGGCTTATAACCTAGTCATCTTCTCCCAATTTGATGATAGGAATTATCCAATATTCTATCAAGGATTCCATTGTTGCTTAACCTACTAACTTCTTGTTGCAACTTAGCGATCTCATCCATTCTTTTCTTAATATCTAGTTTTTCTTGACCTAGATTAGATGATAAGGAATTCCTTTCTTTCACTATATTATCATAATCTAGATGTGTACATAAAATAGGTTGTTTTTGAAGATCATTTAACTTTGCAAGTAATTCAACCTTTTCTTGATATAGAAGATCATAATTTGTTTCTAGAGTAAAAATCTTCACATCACTACTACTTAGAGATGATTTCAAAGTACGATTTTCAGAAACAATGTTATCTTTTTCAAAACCAAGATTATTCAATTTAGCATATAAATCTTCATTTTCGGATGTAAGAGCAAGAAGTCTAGCATTTAACTCATCGTTTGTTTTACTAGATTTCTTTAATTTCTTCTTGCACTCAATATACTTATTGTGTGTTTCTTCAAGACTAGAAATTAGCTCTTCTTTTGATAAATCAAGAAGGCTTACCTCTTCTTCTTCTTCTTCATTTGTTGTAGCAATGAGACAATTTTTGTGGACCTCTTTCTTCTTTTCTTTCCATGGACAACCGATTGTTGTATGGTTTGTTCCTAAACACCAATTGCAGCTTGTTGAAAGTTGGTCCAAGTTTCTCCTTTGCCTGTGGTTGTAGTCACCTCCACCCTTCATTCTTCAAGACCTGGTTAGGGTTCCTTGAAGCCTGCTCTGATACCAATTGAAAAACTACTAGAGGGGGGGGTGAATAGAGTTTTAAAGATAATTTTAACAATTACTGAAACTTAAACAACCAACCACAAAATATTGGATAAGGGGACAAGGATTTAGAGTGGTTCCAACTTTAGCAAATACTAAAGTTGTCAGTCCACTACCCGGTTGCTTACCCAACCGGGATTTGGAAAGAATTTAAATTTATTACCTCGCAAGGACTTTACATAAAATTACAATTCTCTCCCTAAACCCTTCAAGCAGCCTTCACCTAGAAGTAATCGCCCAACCTTGAAGCAGCCTTCACCTAGAAGTAATTGCACCACCTTGAAGCAGCCTTCCTCCTGAAGTAGCTTCCCGTTGCAATAGCCTTCTTGAAGTAGCTTCCCGTGCGATAGCCTTCTTGAAGTAGCTTGAAGTCCACCTTCTCCTCCGAGAAGAACCTTCTCCAATCAGCAGCCTCCAACCCTAGGAGTAGCAAGGAGAATACAAAGGATAAAAGGAACAAGAAGGAAAATAGAAATTACAACTTATCCTTTGAAGCACAAGGCTTGATTTTCCTATATCAAGCGTATCGATCTCCTAACCAATGAGTGTAGAAGTGTAAGTGCTGTGGTAAGGAGATGTTAGCCTATATGACACGAAATAGGAGCAATGGGAATGAATAGCAAATGTAGGTATTGCTCTATTGCTCAAAACAGGATTGCCAATGTGAATTCAAGCTCAAGTATAGCACAAGTGTAGCTTAGGTATATTTTGGTGTCCTAAGGCATGTCCTATTTATAGGAATGGCCTATGGATGCTTAAGGACGTTCTAGATAACTTCTAGGGGTTTCTAAGTGCTTAACTAGCCGTTAGGTAGAAGTTAGGTGCGTTAGTAACGGCTAGTTGCTTTATTCTGCAGTTGCTGTCAGAGACCATCTCGGTCGACAATTTGTCGACCGAGATACCTACTCGGTCGAAGTTTTGTCGACCTACAGGCTCTCTGGATCAACGTTCATTTGCAACTGCCAACTACCTTGTCAGCTGTGTCTAACAGCTACTTGGTTCATTCTCGGTCGAGAAGTTTGTCGACCGAGAGTGTCTCAGTCGAGGAGTGTGGTCGACCGAGATTGACCTTGTTTCAATCTTTCAATTTAGGCACCAAGTAAATGCATGAGTGTGCATATGTGATCCTATTTAAAAGGGATGACCTATCTAAGTGTGGTGATTGGCTAGGGAAGATCTAACGCTTGATTTACATGAGATCTAAGTACTTGTACATTATATGTTTGTACAAGTTTACAATTGATTACATTGCATGACATTTACAATCATTCAAGCGTATAGTTTCCCTAGAACTTTGTCATCCACTTTATTCCTGCAACACTCAAGTAGCACGTTAGATCAACAAGAATGAAATGTTTGTCATCATCAAAACAAAGGGATTTATCATAATATCCAATTTATCCAACAGTGATCTCTTATTTTCATCACTTGTTAATCTTGGGAGATGCGACCGTGGAATCCAAGATTTAGAACAACCAAATCGATCACATGGGGAGTTGGATGAGACCTCAAAAAAGTCCCCATTAGGATGATTGAACTAGGATCCATGAACACCAAGACCAATGATTTCATGGGGAGTTCATATTTTATGAATCATTTATGAATGTTTCACATACCTTCCTTTATCTTTCTTATCATGTAATTTCTTCAGTCTTGTTTCATGTCGAATAGGGTGGTGTGATCCCTTAGCTTCAATATTATTTCTTTTGATTAGTTAATCTTTAATTGAATATCTTTATTTTTTGTTTTAGTTTTGTAAAACTCTTAAAATGGAATTTACATTCTTGTTGTCACAATCAGATTTGAAACGTAACCATTTTTATCGCCGTCTCTAGGGATCGATACATATCTATACTTCGTCGATTGGTGCTTTCACCAAGTTGAAAACTTGGTTAGAAGTTTAAACTCTAGGACTTGTCCTAGTGATTGTTGTGTGTATAATGACACACATAAATTTGGTGTCATTGTCGGGAATGGCAAGGTTATTTTTTAGATCTAGTTGGTTGTATATCTTGTATAATCTTGTTCATATTTCTCTAACTTATATGACTTTAGTCTTGTTCTATTTCTTCTATTTCATAATTTTTTTGTAATGTTTTTTGCCTCCTGATTAACATTATGTCGATTTTCATTCTGACAGTACTACTTTCTAGTTTATTCTTTTTATAATGTTTTATCTTGTTCCATAATTTATTTTTGATTCATTATTTTTTTAGCCTTGTTCTATAATTTCTTTCTTAGATTTTTGTAATTTTTTTTACCTACCGAGCAACATTTTGGTAGTGTATCTCCTCCTTCTTCTGAGTTTCCATTCCGACAAAAACACTTCCTAGTTTATTTTGTAATTTTAGTTTGTTCCATATATTTTTTTAGCTTTGTAATTTTTAGTTCTCTTTGTAATTTCTGAATAACCCCTTATCCTATTTTAGTTTCTTCCATAATCTTTAGTTCCTTCTTGTTTATTTCTTTCAAAAAAATCTTTTTGAAAATAGGATGGTCGATATATTATGGTTCACAATATCAATCAAATGGTTATTAAAACCATGCATCACTAAACTGTTCTAATGTGCCCTCCAATCTCGAGTCCTTTCATCCTAGTGGGTATGATGTTAATTGACATTTTTCTTAGAACAATAATTGGGAACCTTGCTATCCATATTCTAATGGGGGTATGATCAACAAGGTTTTGGAGGATATGATCAACAAAACTTGGGAGTAAATGGGCCTATTTATGATACCCGTCATAATCCTCAACAAGAAGAGAAACTTAGGACCCTAGAGAAGATGTTAGTGAAATTGAAAATCAGCCAAGCCTTGTTAGGCACTCTGCTAGAAGCCCAATCCCAAAACCCAGATGTTCCAAATATATACCCCTATGATTTGGTGACCCTTGTAATAATGAATCTTCCCACCAAGTTGGATGCAATGAAAATGACAATTCACCATCTTCTGAATATTATTATGAGGAGCAATGCCATAATCAATATGAGGAGCATAAGGCACAAGAATACCATGAGGGGTATGGTGAGGATGGTCAAAGTTTTTGGGTGTATAGATACTATGGTAAAACTCAATTTAATCTTAAATTGGAAGAGAGACTTAAGGCCCTAGAGAAGATGGCAGCTGAACGACATGCAAAACTTGAATCCAGTCAAGCCTTGTTAGCTACCTTACTAGAGGCTCAATCACAAACTCCCCCTATTGAGCTTGAGAAACCCAAGATAGTTCTTCCCGACGATGATGATGATGATCCTATTTTTTTGTCATATTTGTCAGATCCTGAAGAAATAGCACAAACCAGGGAGCCATATTTTGTGTGTGATGAGGATGTTGGTATCCCTACCTTTCCTTTAGAGACTCTATTACTTGAATATGAAAAGTCATAGTAGGAAAGTCATTATGAAGATCCAAAAACTCCTCCCATCCTTAACATAAACCCAACTAATATCAGAGACCAAATCCCTTTTTTGAGTCTAGTTTGGATAATGAGCATCCAACCCCCTTTGAAAAAACAATTCCTCCCATTTTAACACAGCCGATTATCATTCTACATAAGGATGATGTAGAAGGGGAGACGCCCTTAGAAGAAGCCCATACACCCCCTTCTATTGTTTGTAAGGAAGACATGCTCATCCCTCCTAAATCCTTGGGGACCCCTTGTATAGAAGAATTAGAGTGATTTTTTATATCAACAATGAAATTTACCATACCCAATGTTGATGGCATTATTTTTGAGGAGAAGCATAACACTTTTGTAAATAATTTGAAATCTTTTGTATCAACATCAATTCTCCCATATTCAGATCTTTATGATGGTGGAAAACCTGAGCCAGATGCTCCACTAGACTCTGTACATTCTGCTCTACCGACGTTACTGGACGAGTACCCGCCGACCTCCCCCAATCCACATCCATCTTCAACACTTCCCTTGCTATCGAATGAAGATCTGTGGATATTATTGGAGGAAATGTGAGGTGAAAGAAAATATGAGCCCACCAGACAGATCTTCCACAATTACCTATCATAGGGTACACTATGAAGCTCCTCTGATAAAGGTCCCAACCCTCATACACACCCCCTTCAACTGGATGATTTTTAAGCTACCAGGGCCACCACGACACCCTCTTCTTCCCTCCATCTTTGATTTAATTTTTTTTCAGTACAAGAAATATTTTAAGTCTGGGGTGGAGGTGGGATGTACATACTCCTTCCACTAAATCTATCTTAGTTTTTTGCAAATTTTCATCATGTTATGTAGTTTAATTTTTATTTTTCAAAAAATTTCAAAAATTTAGTTTGGCCCTGATCTCATCGGCCAATATGAATAGATGTTTATCATTTTACCCCCTTGAATTTAGTAAATCATTTGAAATTTTGTTTTTACAAATTCCCAAGTCTAAAACCATCATGGCACATAGGACCCCAAAATAGCATCACTTCTTGGAAATGTTGGTGATCGTATGGAATCAATCGAAACCAAACAAAAATTTTCTCTATTTTAAACTATGGATTAAATTGACAAAAATCTTGTATAATGTGATTCAAAAGAATACTCTATCTGATGTAATGGCACTTTTGAAAAAAAGAAAGAAAGAAAAAGTGAAGTTATAAGCACAAGAACACCTTTTGTTTCCCCCTTATTTTCTTTTTTAAAAAGAGAAGCAAAGAATCACCACTGGGAAAAAATTAAGTCTGGGGTGGCATGATTACCATATCAAAAATTACATACCCCACCAGGGGCGTACCATCAAAGATGTCAAAAGAACACAAGAAAAAAAATTGTGACCGATGAAGCCACAATTCCATAAATAAAAACAATTTCCCGAGTCGATAGTGGAGGATCCATCACTTCTTTTTTTGTTTTCACACCCCAATTTCATTTTGTTCTTATGCAATAACTCACATCAAGAAAATATATAATAACAATGAGAGTTTCAGAGCAAAAGAAAGATGAAGCATGTCTTTCTACAAAGCCTTGATTTAGAAACAAGATATGATATTTGTTTTTGATAGGGACTACAGAATTTTGTGTTTTGTGGTTTTAGGAGATAAGGTTGCTTGGTTAAAATTGGATGTAAGGAATAAAGTGATGGCTATGAGGGTGAGGATGGACATGTTGTTAGTATAATTGGATTTATTTATGATTTTATTTGTTTGAGGACAACCAAAATTCTAGTCTGGGGTATTTTTATGAATGCATATTGATCATTTATTTTTTAGTATAATTAATTCATACTTTTTTGTAATTTTAATTTAATTTGGAAATCAATTCCACTTTCATCCTGTCGATAATCCTTTTCTGAACTTTTATGAGATTTCTCTCAATTTTAATGAATTATTAAACCATTTAAATCAAGATAAGAAAAGATGAAGATAGGAGACATTTTAGATTTCCCGCAGAGTTTGATATATCTGCCACCAAAATAGTAATAACTTTCACATACAAATTTCCAATGTTGTGTTTAAATATATTTTGAAAAGATAATTTGAATTGATATAGGAAAAACATATTTCCTGATGGCTTTGGTAGTAATTTGACTATCCAATCAACCAGTGAACGTGTCCCACAATGCCTGATTTAAAAATATACCCTACATCAAAATTGACATAACTCTCACACCCCAAAGTAGAATTTAATGTACAAATATTTGTTCAAAAATAAATTCAAAGGACTATAGGAAAAATGTATTTTTGATTGCACTTTAAAGCTTGTTACCAGCAAAATTCATATGCAATTTTGGAAACAGAAATCTGTAGAGAGAGAGAGAGTCAGAATTTGAAGGGTCAAAAGAAGGCAATCAATAATTTTCACTATTGCCTATTGAGGAAGGAAATTGTTCTCTTGACCAAGACAAATAACAACTGCCTTTTCTACTTTCTTCTCTTCCCCTTTCAAGGTTTCCACCTCTTCTTCTCCTATAAAAGGTGGGATGACTCCACTAAGAAAGGCATCCTCGATTTTTTAATTGTACCTTGTAGTTAAAATCTGCCATTCTTGTTCATATGTGTAATATTTCATTTATGCAATGAAAAGTTGTTCTTTTATCTCCAATTTCTAAATCTCGTTTTCTTGTTCTTATACCTTTCTTTGGAGCAGAAACTAAGAGAGCAAGTTGTTTCATTGTGATCGGCTAAGATCTCCTTGGAGATTATGTCTCTTCTAGTCTATGACTTTCTACCTTTCTTCTTTATTTTCTCCATCTCTTAATATGACTAGCGAGTAGTTTTCTTACTGATACAAGGGGAGTTTCCCCTTAGCCATGTGATGATCATACCAAAGTTTTACATGACTTTTTAGACGAAGGGTTTTTGGTTTGAATATTGATGATTTTAACAAAGTGATCTCTCATTTTCATCGCTTGTTAATCTTGGTGGATGCGATTGTGGAACCCAAGATTTAGAACAACCAAATCGATTGCACAGGAATTTAGATGAGACCTTAGAAAATTGCCCGTTAGGATGGTTGAACTAGGATATGTGGACTTCATGACCGATGGGTTCACGGGGAGTTCATCTTTTATGATTCATTACGAATGTTTCACATACCTTTATCTTTCTTATCGTGTAATTTTCTTTGGTCTCATTTCACATTGGCTAGGGTGGTGAAATCCCTTATCTTTGATATTTCTTTGTTTTGATTTGTTAATATTTAATTCAATATATTTATTTTTTTGTTTTAGTTTGTAAAACTCCTAAAACAAAATTTACATTCCTATTCTCACAATTGGATTTGAAACTCAACCATCTTCACCGCCATCTCTAGGGATCAATACCTATCTATACTCTGTTGACTTGGTGCTTGCACCAAGTTGACAACCTGGTTAGAATGATAAAGTCTAGGACTTGTCCTAGTGATTGTTGCATATACAATGACATGCATCAACACATCTCCATAGAAAGAGTCCAACAAGGCATGTCATCTCATGAAATTAAAAAGACTTTACCTGCATCCATGTAGATATGCAAGCACCATGTATAAGAGTTACGTCCTATTAGTTATTTTGACCTCACCTATGCATGAACACAACACCTACATGAGAATTCATATAATAAACTCTCCACACCCCAACTAATTATTTAGCAAAGGATAGTCCTATCCAATGACCCTACATAAAATATATTGCCATTTGAAATCATTTCATGCATATTGTTGGGTCCTGGATCAAGACCATGAATAGTGGACCCATCCACATTTTGGCCCTACATTGTAGGAAATATATGTTAAATTTCTAACAACAAGATAACTTGCATTTTAAAATCCATACTTTGAGTAGAAAATCTACATTTAAACCTTGTCTTGAGTAGAAAACTTGCATTTTAAACCCTACCCTTAGTAGGTACCTTACGTTTCTGAATCCCTACCATGAGTAGGAAGCCCTCATTCAACCCTACCAAGAGTTGGAAACTTACTTTTGAGGCATAACCTATTTAGACACCCTACATTTCCAAGGTTCTACACTAAGTAGGTTGCCTGCATTTAGATCTATACCCAGAATATAAACCCTACATTTCCAAAGCCCTACCCTAAGTAGGCAACCCTACATTTTGAGACCTACCATGAGTAGGCAACCTGCATTATAAGCCCTTCCCTATGTAGGCACCCTACAATTTGAAACCCCAAACTTGACTAGGAAACCTATGTTTAAGCCCTACCTTGAGTAGGCACCCTACATTTTCAAACTCTACCTTAGCTAAAATCCTACATCTCATAATCCCTATGCTTAATTAGAACCATGCATTTCAAACCTATATATTGAATATGAATGTTATTTATTAACCTTTTTAACTTCCAAACCCTATCATGAATATGGTTCTCCAATAATTTAATCCCTATACCAGAAAGGGGAACTATTTTAAAAATCCATGTACTTAGGAAGACACCTACAAGAAATGCCTACTTTAGGTAGGACCTCTATAAAATCCCTATTCTAACATACAAAACATAGGTATAATCTGAACACTAGCCTTCTTATGTCTTTTCCTTTTAGGAGTTGCTCTATTACCCGTTTCCCTGAGATTTGGTGGCAATATGAATATAAGAACATACAAAGTTAGTTTCTAAGGTTACATGGTTGTATGAAAGAGGTTTTAGAGTAAATAGTACACTTGGCATTTTAAGTGAGGGATAATGTGTGAATGCTCTAAATAATGAGATCAATACTCTAGAACTGTCTTATTCCTAGATGATTATTAAAATGAATGTAATAAAAGCATATAACTTAAGATGAGTAATATATTGGGCCTTCTGTTGTTAAGAAAATTATTACAAAGTACATTAAATGGGGAATTTGATCAAAACAATGTTGGCAGTTGAAAATAGATTTGTTCCATGTTAGAATAATCCTAAACACAAATGATTTCCTAAAATATTTGAGATTCATATTAATTAGGATAATGAATAAATTAATAGTTAAATGAAATCCTAAAACACTTGATAATCCATTGAATGGTACCAAAATAATAAATAAATGGTGAAGTTGCAACCCACACTTCTAACTAACCTAGATGCCAAGTTTCATTTTGGACCTTGTTTGGCCCCTAAAAGTACACAAGAAAGATAATGTATATGATATAATGCCTAAAATGCAAAATATGTAATGAAACCACTACATTTCCCTAATGTTCATTAATTAAATGGTTGTCAAGCACATTTTATTCACTTCTCTGGTTTTGGACCATCACATGGATGACCCAAATCGTTCAACTAATATTTTCTCAATAAACCAGTCAAATACAACAACTAGTACCCTTTCTTATACTTCCACCCGATCCTTTCCATCCTAAAGCAAATGTGGGAAGTTGATCTCTTTACCATCTCCCTCTCTCCTCTATATTTTTCACTGATTACTCCAAATGTTTTGGGTGACTAAGAAGAGTGACTCAAACCTTAACATTGACCCTATAGAAAACTATATAAGGAACTCCCTTTCCCCCAATCGATGGTTCTTTCAGTCTTTATAGTAGAGGCTGCATGGGTAAATCTCACTTTAAAGAACAATTTATATAGCATCTTCAACCCCATAAACTCACACATGAACAAACAATTACCCCTATAATCCTTCCTAGACTTACACCCAGCCTAGTGTTTCTATATCATCATTTGAATTTTGTGTGGGTGTTAGACACCGCCCTATCCTAATTTTTATGACCAATATGACATTGATGGTATTTTATGGTGCTCAATGTGTATTTGGCCCTTTGAGGTGTAACTGGTATGTTTTTTCCACTCTAACAAGAATTCACCAGAGTTGACCAATCATGAATTTTAGAGCCTCATCTAGAGCTACAATTGTATGCTAAGGTTCAAAGAACCCTTGGTGTACTGTTGCAATGTTTGGCATCCTACTCGAATAACTAGTTTGTTATTTTCAATTTTTATCTCTTTCCTTTTGTACTTGCCTATGTTTTTGTGTTTGTCAGACTCTCTATGATTCATTGTATTTCTTTTTAGGTTGATCTCGTGATTTTTCTTTGAATTTAACTCCAACTTTGGCTGATGAAATTCTAGTTGTTTAAGCTTGATTATTTTGTTGTGATAATTTCAAAGCTCTTCCAGAGACCTATAATGGCATAGTACTATTTGGTGATTTCTGTCTTTTTGTCACCATATTTTTGGTCCCCAGAACCATGGACCATGAGGGAAGAAAGAGGAGTCTTCCAATTGTGAGGAGAAATGAAACTCATGCTAGACATCGAGCTGATGATCCATAGTTCTAGTTCTACCATGCTGAGAAATTAAACTCATGCTCAAGATCCATAGTTCTAGTTCTACCACGCTGAAGAAACCACAAGAAAGGGACTTATATCCCTTTATGACCCTCTTGTTCTAGTTTTGTCTTTTTTGTGCATGAGGAGAATTATCAACTTCTCAAATGATTTCATTTGTTCAACCATGCAAGTTTAACACCATGATTCCTAGTTTTCTCTCTCATGCATTAAATTTATGATGCATGATGCATGGGTAGCTGAGCATCTTCACATAATTTATAATTACATAAATTATTTAATTTTTATAATATTGGGAAACATTAAATGGTAGTAAAAAATATGTTTTGATTTCATGTATCTATGTAAGTTCCATATATTGAGTTGGTTTATAAGTCACTTTTTAGGATTTGAAAATTTAATGGAAATTATCCCTATGTTCATTTGAAGAGTTGTTAGGTGTTTTGAGACCATGAACATTGGAATTTGGATATTATTGTATACTTTTAGGTTAGTATTTAAGGTATGTGAATATTCATAAATTTTTTGGGGCAAATATTGATTAAACCCATTTTTAGTATCTATGAGGCATAGACCTATTTATAAATCCTTTTTTGAAATCTAGTGAATTCCTTTCAGAACAAAATTACTATTATATGGTTTTCTCATTGTTGGACACTCAATTTTTTATTTTTCTTATATGTTTTGTCTTCTTTTGTGTTAGAAATTTGGGAAATGATTGAATTGTATATCTTTCCTTCACTATTTTTCATGTATGATAGTAAACTATTATTATCTAGGTAGTGGTTTTTCTACACAACCATACATTTAGGCACTAAGGTATTGCTCCTATTTCCCGACATTGAGGCTTTATCCCCTGCCACATTTTATATATTTGGTAGTGATATTTTAGTCCAACATGCCACCCTTCATGTTTGACAACGAGGTCTTAGTCCTCCTTCTCTAGCTCCATATCTTATGGTGTTTCAATCATGCTTTTGATAGTAATAATCTTCCTAATATACAAATACATTGCTCATCCTTGTATGGATTTGAAGTGAATATAAAAGGAATAATTTAATATTCATTGATAATATCGCTAAAAAAAGGCTCAATTTTCTTGTTATCATTCTCTAATTATCACTTATGATATTTCTCAACATGATTATTTATTTCCTGTTCTTGGTTAAATTTTTTGTACTTTTTCTTATAAATTCCCAAGTAGTTTCTAATCGTAAATGTGATATTTTACTAGCACATACCCTTTTTTCTTGCTTTCCCCTTCTATAGGCGTTGTTCCCAAGCCACCTAGACTGAAATTAATTAGGAAAGGATACTTTAGGGGGATCATGGTAAATGACTTTGGAATTTAAGAATGACTTGAGATAGCCATGTTCCCTCCGAAACCATTCCTTGGTGGTATATGATGTTGTACCTTTCCCTTTTGTACTACCATTTTTTTGAAGCACAACATAAATATAATATCTTATGATAACACGTAAATATTTTTCTACTATATAATCCTATTCCTTTGTGTATCATTCTTTTTGAGATATGAAATAAAATACCTTCGTTTCTTCATACATTTTTAGTATGCTTGTATTTCGATGGGATTTTTTTCTCAATGAGTAATGAGTGGGTCCCCTCCGGTGTCCCACTTATTACACATATACTCTATAGGCATACCTAAATAGAAAATCCATATGTTCAGGTAGGAATCTCCCCAAAAGACCTTCCTAAATAGGAGCCCCCATAATCGTGTAGGGATGTACATGGAAGCCATATTTCATATAGGGAAATGCAAAAATCCATACAATTAGGTATATATTTTCATTGAAATCCCTACCTCATGACGACATATTCCATAAGCCATGTACTTTAGGCATATACATGGTCAATACCTGCCTTAATGTAGGAACTTTAATCAAATACCTATACTCAAGTATGAAATCACTTTCTCAATACTTGTAATTAGGTAGGCATCTAAGCTTGCAAAGCCCTATACTTGAGTAGATACACATGCAATACAAATCCCTTCATTCAGTTAGGGACTTTGATAAAACCCTACACTCAAGTACGCATCACTTATAAAGCCCTACAACTAGGTTTCACTCTTTATTGATCCCCACTTATAAGTAGTCACCATTTGTAGATCCCTACATCCAGTAGGCATCCTGGCTTAAGATATGCACTCCTGTAAGAACCTTTATTGTGTGCTCTATTTTCAGTAGGAATCCTTATCAAATATGTATCATGAATAAGAATTTCCTTTAGATTGGTCCATATTCCATATAGGCACTCATGCCAAAGCCCTACACTCCAGTAGACACGTATACTAAAAACTCTATGCTCAAATAGGCACCTTAATCAAAGCCTTTACCCAGGTAGGTATTTATCTAAAAACCATACACTTAGGTAGGCACCTTTTCAAAGCCTTATTCTTAAGTAGATGACTTCCTTAAGCCATGCACTTATGTAGGCTTGCATGCTTACATTATACACCAAGTGGGAACATCCTATAAATCCTTATTCTCAGGTAACCACTTCTACAAGTCTTACAATATGATAGACATCTTCTTCATATCCATAGACAAAAGTAGGCACTTATGCTTCTGATCTACCCATATAGGAATTCCTCATTAAAAACACTACTATTAGGTAGGAATCATTTCCAAAGCCCTACATCTAGGTGAGAATCTCATTTAAAGGCATATCTAAAATATGCATCCATCAAAATCATGATCCAAGCTAAAGTAGACATCCATATCCAAGACCTATCTAGATTAGGAAGCTTCTCATAAGTCCTATCCTGAATAGGCACTTCTTAATAACAAAGACTTAAACTTAGGTATGTATATTCATAGAAGTCTTATCTTGGATAGACATTCCCTCATGTTCAAATCCCTATCCTAAATAAGCATCCACACCTATAGTCGTATTCTGAATACAAATTTCAAATAGGAACCTCTTAATACAAGTCTTATTATATAAGTCATTCCTTAAAAAAAGTCCTACTATTAAGAAGGTAAGACATTATACTAGTAGGAATCATGGACAAGTCCTACATCCATGTAGGCACTTGAGTTAAGCCTCATAATCAGTAGGAACTTCCATGAAAGCTCTAATTCTATTAGGATATCCTTTAAATCTGTAAACTCGGGTAGGACTTGTTTCTAAGCCCTAATGAGAATATTCATCCTTTAATCAAAGACCTACATCTAGGTAGGCATTACCTTTACAAGTGAAGCACTACGTGTATCAACCATTTTCCTCAATGAATAATACCTATCATGCATAGGCATTTTTTAAAGCCAAACCTCATTGTAAAAAGGTATCTACATTCCAGACTTATACTAAATAAGTATATCCTTAAACTCAATCCCTATGCTCATGTAGGCATGTCTTTCAAATCCCTATACTTATATGGAACCCTCAATCAATTTTAGATACATACTTGAACTAAAGCCTTGCATTCATGTAGGAATTGTTTGCAAAGCCCTATCCTAAGTAGGAACCCACAATTCAAAAGCCTATATTTGATATGCATATCAAACTTATAAAATCCCTTCCATTAATAAGCATCTTTCTTTCAAATCCCTATCATGAATATGCATCTCATTTCAATCCCTACCCTCAATAGACATCACCTATTAAATTACATCATGTACCAATACCTTAAACTAGACCACTTGTCATGTTCATGTCATTTCCAATCCCTCAACATAGGAAGTACCATATTCCAAAGCTCCTCCCTAAGTAGTCATCTCATTTAGAACCCTATCCTCAATTGGCACCCTACATTTTAAGCCCTACCCTAAGTAAGTGTCCAACACTACCACAGCCCTAACCTAATCACCTTTCATTTGAAAGCCCTATCATCATCATGAAACCTTAGTTTTAATCCCTATCTTAATTGTTCACCCAACATTTTGAGCCCTAACCTATATGGGCATCCTTCATTTCTCAAAGCCCTATCCCAACTAGGTGCCCATTCTTAATTTAATTCCTATATTGAATAGGGATGCAAATCTTAAGCCTTATCCTAAATAGGGATAACATGTGTATAATACCCACCCTAAATAGGCATCTCATTATGTTTAAGCCGTTATATTTAATCCCTATCATGAGTAGGAACATGACATTTTAGACCCTACAATGAATAAGAATCTTACATCGTAAGCCATACCATGTGTAGGCATCTAAGATTATAAGACCTATCCTAATTATAAATCATTCATTTTCTAGCCCTCCATTGAGTGGGCACCTCACTCCCAAATTGGTTCCTAGACCAAAACTTTAAATTAAAGAAATTACATCTATAAGCCCTATTATGAATAGGAAACCAACTTATAAATCCCTAACTTCATAGGCAGTCCATTTTAATCTTAATCAAGCCCTACCCTAAATAGGCACCTTGTATTTCTTTCCTTCCTTTAAGTGCTACCCATGTAGGCACATCTTCTCATATATGCAATTAAACCCTACCTTGAGTAGGAACCTTATTTCATTTTAAATTTAGTACCTACCATGAGTAGACACCTCATTTCATTAATTCCTTAAAGCCCGCTCAGAAGTAGGTAAACCTACTTTTCTATTGAGTATCAAAATCCCTATGCTGAGGAGGTAAACCTGTATCAAATTCATCATCAAAAGCCCTACCTGAGTAGGAAAAAGTACATTTTCATTTCACATTTGAAACCTACCCTAAGTAAGCAAGCCGTATATTTTCATTTGGTATTAAAGCCCTACCAAGACTAGGAAAACTTATACTTCCATTTTGCATTCAATCCCCTACCCTAAGTATGAAAACTTACATTTTTCACTTGGCATTAAATCCCCATCCTCAGTTGGCAACCCATTTTTTCCCCACATTATAGACCTACCTTGAGTAGGATATCCATATTCTTATGCATTTAAACCCTACCCCGAGTAGGAAAAATCATTTATTCATGCTTTATAAACCCTACTTTAAGTAGGTAACCCATTTTTATTTTATATTTAAAAGGTCTAATATTCATATGCAAATCATGTACTTTACCATTTTAGGGTTATGACCTAACTATGAATATATCCATAATCATCTTTCATCACCTATCATGCAACTTTGAATGACCTAATGCACCTAGAATTTAATCATTAGGTTTGACAGAGATTAATATCTTTCAAAATAATGCACCTCATGGCAAGACTCTTACAATCAAACTCAAATCCATCCAAAAAAAATCCTAAAAGAGTTTTAGATTTTGGCCCGTCATGACCAAAGATGTGGGATAAATGTGAATCAAGCATACATTTGTAACTCATACCTTGAAACTTTTCTTGAGAGGAGAAAACTATTTACTCCACATTTTGTTTTATCAACCAACGATCATGACCAAAATAACTTTATGGTTAATTATGAATTTTTTGTGATTCCAGTATGCATAAATTATAAATTTCATCTCATATATTCCATATTTATTTATATATTTCACCTATTTATCCATTTTATCTCAATTGGATAATTAATAATAAAGGACATAATTTTTATGGACTTAAGCACAATTTGGACCTTAATTGAGGTTTGTACCAACCCTTTTCAAATGAAATTCACAATAGAATCCCCACCCCAGTTGGAGATCCAATTTTTGATATATTTTTAAATCAACATCATTATTCCGTAAAGATAAAATATAGAATTTATAGAGTAAAACATTCAACTCCCATTCCTTAAGAATTAATGGTATATATTTTTCTCCAATTTGTATCATTTAATTCAATTCCATAAGAGAAAAGGATTGAGAAAAGGAGAGAAATTTTTTTCCCTACTCCTATCCTTCCTCTCTCTTTCCTTCAATTTCAAGATGGAAAAGAATTAATAAAAGTATAGGGAACATCATCCTCATCAATATTCTCTCCTTCCTCTCTTATTCTTACATGACTTCAATTTCAAAAGGGAAAAGGACTGAGAAAAGGAGAGGAAAGTTTGTTCCCTCCTCCTTAGTATTTCCTTCCTCTCTCTTTTGTCACTTACAATTCCAAAAGTGAAAAGGATTAATAAAGGAAGATGAAATGTCCTTCCCTCCTCATTCCCCTATCGTTCCTATCTCTTTCCTTAATTTAATTCAATAAAAAGAATGAAGAGACCAGAAGTGGAGAGGGCGTTAACTTCATCCTTATGTTTATTTTCTTACTCCTTTATTCTATGCTATATCTCTTTTATGTGTTACTTTATGATGAAAATAAATACATTTTCCATTAAAATATTGAAATATCATAGGTTGAAAAAATAAAAGGAAAGTTAGAAACATTACTTGTCCATCTCAAACCTCAGTATTGGCATATATGGAATACATTGTTCTACCACACTCACCACATTAAAAAACCTACATTCGGTGAGCTATGGGTTTATAAAAATGCCCTATTCTACAAGGCACCACATGCATCCTTCCTATTTCTACTAAAAAACAAGAAGACAATTCTTCCCTAAAACCCATTAAGTGAGCACTAGTTCCTGAACCCTTAACCCTCCGAAACAACAATAAATATCCCTCTATATTAATAATCACAACTCAATCCTTTTGAATTTCCTAAAGACAAAGGTCCACTGCCCTATATTTTTTCAATCTTATCACATTATCATCTACAAGATCATTCTTCTACAATGGCCATTGGAACCTACTTAATGTTCACCCATCTACTATATATAGATCATACTTTAGCCACTTATTTACTTGTTCATGTTCTAGAAACTAGTCATGTTAGGCTAACTTGATTAAATATTCATCTATCTACTTGTTCATCATGCAAAAACTACCCATGTTGTAATTATTACGTCTTTCTAAAAACTAGTCATGTTAGGCTAACTTGATTAAATATTCTCATGATTATCTAGATATTTACAAAATCATCATTCTAAAAACTTTTTGAATGAGTTAAATCTTTCCTTTACTGTATAGTCACATCTTTCATCTTGATCTTAAACTGAATTAGATCTTTCCATACTAGATCAACTAATCTTTTTTAAATGATTTCTTTATTGGTTAAAAGATCATGACTTGCTATACAAAAACACATTTCCTTAATGTATATTAGCTAATTTATGTAGCTTGATAACATTTAGATTCTTGATTGATCACATCTAGATCTCACTTGATCTATGGACTTATTTTTTATATCATCTTAATAATCTCCCACATCACTTCTCTTTCTGCTAGGATGGATCTCTATTGTGGTTGATCTTGAGGTGATCAAGACCATTAATCCACAACACTCCTTAGTGATCACAATAGAAAGTTCCAAAATCATCTTAAGATCTTGACGACTTGCAAACCTTAATTATATTTTGTCACTTTATATAATTTTCCTAATCTTAAACATGAACCTAAGCTAAAAGACTTTCAAGTTCAATACCGATATCGAATGATGTGGGGGAACCCCTTCCTTTGTCATAACTAGGATAGTCACACCAAGTTTCTAGCCTCATTTTCCTTGTTGTATCCTCTCTTGGGTGGATTCATATTTTGCATTTTTGTGCTTCAATTTCCTTCCAAAAAAGACCTTACCTACAATTTCTCTCTCTCATAAGATAAGGTGGTGAATCTAAACTTCTTCTCTATTCAGATTTTTAGTTTTACAATCACTATAAGATGTTAGCTTTTTCATGTATTAGGTTCATCTAGGTATGTACTTAGATACAAGTTTTACCCAGAAAAAAAACACATGAGGGTAGACTCGAAGGTTGCACAAAACTTATGAAAATAATAAACAAAATAAATCTCGCATTTGCCACCATGCTTTGTGAAAAAAATAGAAACTAAAATTTAAATCGAAGGATAAAAAAAGACCAAAAACATGACTCCACTCAAAGGTGGATAAAAATTGGAAAGCATGGTCATAGACAAAGTTCATTCATCCTATTATGAATGTGGAATATATTGTGAATCCCCACATTTCCCATGAAATTGATATAGTACTTCATAAATCTTGAGTAGGAAAAAGTGACAATTTGGGTTTAACTCATAAAAAATATATTAAAACAATTAAAACATGATATTTAGTTTTCAGATATTTGGGGATGAAGATGACCATGGATTTCCCTTCATCTCCCTAAAGATTCTAGTTTTTTTAGTTGTGGTATCCAATTCATCTCAGGATCTACCATGATGGAGATCCATCCCTAGAATATGGGATGAAAATGTGAAAAATGATAGAGAGGGACAATGGGAAATTTGATATGAGGATGATCTAACTTTTTTTGTTTAATTGAATAAAACAAGGTTTGAAATGATTACCATACGTGTGAGTTGATCTATATTATGTAGCGATGATGTATGATTCAATAGAAGTTTTACTTTTAGCAAAATTAGTGAGAGTTGTTGATGTCGGATATGAAATTTAGAAGCATCTGATGAAACAATTAAGCAAACAAACCATCTATATATGGTGTAGTATATATCTTAAAACCTATGAAATGTCTCCTTCTTACCATTTTTGTAGCCTTTCAACATTTTAAAACTGGTTGTACTAGAAGAAGGATCCTATTATCACTAGTGAAACTAAAAGTCAATAGGGAGATAGTTTTCTCTATAGATTTAGGAGAGTCAAAAGGGGCGACCCTAGATGTGAAATACAGGTGTATTTGTAGTCTAGAATTAGGGTTTGGAGGTTTACAAAAGGTTATGGAATATGTCTGGTAGAATATTGCATTTTGTGGGGCCAACCACTGGAGGAACACAGATTTCACCATGTACCACCTCACAGAGTTCATGATTCTACTTGATTTCTTCAGACTAGAAAAAAGGAAACAATATCATCCAAGTTTTTGGATTTTCTTGGAATATTTTGGAGATACTAAGATAGAAGTAGATTGGATCATAGGTTTGAGTTATATGATTAACAAAGCTTAATTAATTACAGACAAAAAGGAAAAACAAAGAAACTTAGGGAATGATTCTTCCTTGTTATCAAAATATACATGTTTTTATTAATATAACTGACAATCAAATATCTAGGGGTTTTGAATAATAAATATTATATTCAAGTTAATAATCTAAAAAATTTGTTGAAAAAGACATGTAAAAAGATCAATCTAATGACAAACTATGCTTGAGTCTAGAGGTAGATACCCTTTTGTATGTAAACCCTTGACTATGGAAACAAGTAAATTGATGGATTAAATAGGTGAAAATATGAAAAATACAGAACAAATGTGATGAACTCAACCATTAGGAAGAGAGAATACCTAATTTTGATCATTAAATGAATGAAAAAAATGAGTTGTCAAAAGTTTTCCTTGTACAAATAAGAATCAAGGTATGATTGAGAACTAGAGGCATGATACAAGTCTAACCCCCATTTTTGGCCTTGAAGGTCAAAAAGGTAAAACTCATGAAGGATGTTCAAATGAACCTCACGGAGGTGAATATAATAGGTGATCTCTTTTTTCCTTTTATGGGTGAATTAGGAGGACCCTTTACAGAAGGATAAGTTTGGGTATGAGGAATTCTTCTAAGGTTAAGGTAGCTTAGACTAATACCATTGACTATAGCTAGATGATCATTTGTACCCACAAGTTTCGAAGAGATTTTCAAAGAGTTCCCTAATTTTTCATTAGGACCTTTAAAAGAATCAAGTTGGATGCTTTAGTTTATATTGAATTTATGTCTGATTCTATTTACTTATGCATTTCCCAATAAGGTAAAGGTGGAAACGAAAGGGGTACATAAAAAGGCTGAGGTAAAAATGCAAGTGGTTTATTTTCCTTCTAGGGATGGATTAGTGGGACAACCATTCCTAAAAGGGTAAGTTTTAGCGCATGCAATAATCCAACAGTAAGGCAGCCTAAACTAAAACTAATGATTGTAGATGGTTGATCATCTACTCCCCTATAGTTTCATTGAGATATCCAAAGAGCAAACTTTTTATTAGGACCTTCAAAAGTATCACGCTCTAACACTATAGTTCTTATTCAATATATGTTTGATTCTCCCACCAGTTCATGTTGGTTAGGGAAAGATGAAAGAAGAAGAAAGTTTGATAAGATTAAGGTTCATCATGAGATATTATGTTAATTCAAGAGTTTGTAATCATGCAATCATGGAAAGTGCACTAGTTTTGAAAGATCTTGAAAATTTATCATCACTGTCTCTATGATTCCATGTCTAAGTGAGAAAGGTCAATTAAGAGACCTGATAGGTGAACCCAATCTGGGTTATAATCACAACTGCAGTACATTAAATGTGGATAGTTGACTATGTAGGATATGGATTCTAAAAATGCAAAATTCTTAAAAAATAAAGAACATTGGAATTCAAGTGTAGGGTTGCTACAAGATGGGAATGAGGTACCCACTAGAAATAGGACGTAGAATGAAAGAGCAATTTAGGATTGTCTACACAAAATAATTATTTAATTTATTGTAATGCAAGATGATTTTGTCTTCTAGAATAAGGATTCTATACTAGTGAACATTTCCTACTTCACATAGGGATTTGATGGAAAAAAGAAACATGATGAATGCAAACACAAAGTTTGCTTACATTGCACATGGCTTATATGACAAAAGTAAAAACATTGCTTATTTAGGATGATATTTTGTTTATGCAAAAGGTACAATTTAAGGTCATAATCCAGGACCCTAGAGTACAGTTTCAAGTCATGATCCAGGACCATACAATATAGTTTAAGGTTCTGCTCTATGACCCATGGGTACAGTTTAAGGTCATGATCCAAGACCCATTGAAGGAGATGATGCCCACATGCAATATGAATGCTCATTTCAAAAGACTTAAAGTTGGATCTGATTAGTGGTTCTATTTAAATTTTGGTTAAGACCAAAATATATGAAAGAAAGTGAGTGGATGCTTTAGTCTAGGATTCAAGATCCAAAAGATGATCATGCCTCAGAGGAAATCAAAGATTTGATATTCCTATCATAGTGAGGTTTTAAGGTTTTAAGAAATGCTTGAGGTCCTACAATATCTAGTAGAAGGAACATATTTGAAGGACTTAGTGATGAAGAGGAAGGGGATGAAGAAGGCATGATTGACAACGATGTACACGATGAACCTACCATAACCCAGACACCCAGACAACAAGGGAAGATATGAAAAAGAAGAAGAAGGCAGTAGAAAAAAGAAGCACTTCTGCAGACGATAAGAGAGAGGCGTTGAAAGATATCTCGAATAATATGAAATAGAAGGACAATGAAGGGAAAGGCACAAATAAGCATAACGAGAAGGAAGGGGAAGATGAAATTCAAGAGATACATATCATTGTAGACCCAGACATAGATGAGGTTATAGAGAAAGAGAAGGACATGGAGATAGAGACTGAGAAACTAGGGAAAGATGGGGAGGAAGGGATTACCACTGCTGACAACCAATATGAAGACCCTCCTGACGGGGGCGTCTCATCTAGCTGAAAGATCAAAGGGAGCAGTACCAAGATGAAGCCTACAAAGGTAAAGCCACCTTACATACAGAGGAGACGGAGTCCAAGATTGAACCCGGAGGCGATGGAGGTGAGTAGTGAGGCCGGGGAATCTCACCCGACCAACTGAGGTTTCTTCTGGAGAAGTCCCCAAATTCCATCAGTTGTTTTATGCTAGACACACTCTACTGGAACGTAAGAGGAATTGGGAATGATGATACTGTATGAGTACTTGAGGAGATCATGGTAACACACAAACCTAAATTAGTAGCCATTGTTGAACCACGAGTCAGTGGGGAGGCGGCTTAAAAAGCTATCAAATCCCTTGGTTTCACTAATTCGTATAGAGTTGATGCTAGAGGATTCAAGGGAGGTATTTGGGTTTGCTGGAAAGCCACAGAGTGTAGAGTTGACATTATCAACTGTCATAGATAGTCTGTGACATGCAAGGTTGATGGAGGAACGTATGTTACTATTGTGTATGCCAATCCTCATATTAGTGTCCGGCGGCTCATCTGGAAACATATCGTGGAGATGGGACACAAGTTCAATGGACCGTGGGTCGTTGTGGGTGACTTTAATACCACCATGAACCCTGCTGAGAAAGAGGGAGGGAAACATTATAATTTCGGGGAAGCTAAGTTGTTTAATGATACTCTTATGGAAGTTGTGATTCTCAGGTCTGAAGTTCACTTACAAGCATGGTGGCCTGCACGAACGTCTTGACAGAGCTGTAGCTAACGTGGAGTTCATCCAAGAGAAAGCGCTTTTCTCAGTCACTCATCTTCCTCGGGTGTTCTCAGATCACTGTCCCATCCTTATCAAAGATACAAGAAGAAAAGGGGGGAAGGAACGATTCAGCACTAAGACCTACTGGGAAGGAAATGAGGAGTTCAAGGAGATGCTTACACATACCTGGCAAGGGGAGCAGGAGTTTTATATGGCCCTGGGTAACGTGAAGAAGACCATTACCGCTTGGGACAGAAAGCACAGAAAATAAAGGAGGGAGAAGAAAGAAAGATTATTCTATAACATAAACAAGCTACAAGGAATGCAGGAGAGTAGGTATGACCCTTAGATTGACGATCTTCTTATAACTATGCAGGAAGATATAGCGAAGATCCTTAAACAGGAAGAAGAGGATTGGAGAAGAAAGAGTCACATTTCTTGGATGAAACATGGAGATGACAACACAAGATTCTATCAAGCTTTCGTTAAACAGAGGAAGAGAAGCAACTGTATTGAAGCTCTTAAAGACAACAACAACATATGGACCACGACGGAGGAGGAGGTTAAAGCTTTAGTTCAAAATCACTTTAGAAACATCTTTACCGCGCCTACGGTGGAGAAGACCACGAGTTGCAGAGGCATTCCGGGGAACTTCCGAAGACTATCTGAAAGTGAGAAGTAGATGATGGCTGCTGAACCAACAGAAGAAGAGGTTCTACAAGTACTCAAGAAAACCGACCCCAACAAAGCAGTAGGTCCGGACGGAGTCATAGGGAATTTCATGAGGAGATACTGGAAGATCATTGGTAAATCTGTCATGTTGACAATTACCAAGGCGCTCAGGGGGATGGCTCTACCTAATGAAATTTATAACTCGGCCATCATCTTGATACCAAAGGTTCATCATCCGGAGTGGTGTGATCAACTGAGGCCCATATCGCTGAACAATCTTTGCCTGAAGATGTGTTCCAAGGTCACGGTGGAATGTCTAAAATGTTGTATGCCGGATTGGATTTCTCAAGAACAATTGAGCATTGTTCCTGGACGAAGAATAACCGATAACATTGATGTTGTTTAGGAGGTCATCCATAGAATGAGGAGGAACAAGGGGGCTAAAATTATGGCTGTGAAAGTGGACCTCTCGAAAGCATATGACATGATGTCATGGAAGTTCGTGGAAGACACACTGAATCACACAGATATACCTGAGAATCTTAAAGGTTTCATTATGAATACGATCAAATCTGGGAGAACTTCTATTGTGTGGAAGAACACCACTCTACCGAAGTTTAAGGCGACAAGAGGGTTAAGGCAAGGAGACCCATTGTCTCCCTATTTATTCGTGTTCTGCATAGACAGATTAAGTCAGATGATCCGGGAAAGAGTGAGGCAGAATGTTTGGCAACCAGTGAAATTATCCAAGAAGGGGCCTGCTCTAGCACATTTGTGCTTCGCGAATGATATCATTTTGTTCGCGAAAGCATCTATGGCCAACATAAAGACCATTATTGATTGTTTCAGAGAGTTCAGCGTTGCTTCAGGCCAAAAGATATCGGTTGAGAAAACGAGAATATACTTCACCACAGATGTGAAGAACAGAGTGCGTCGAGCAATCTGCAGATATAGTGGTTTCATAGAGACCTCCGATCTGGGGAAATACCTCGGGGTGCCACTGTTACATAAGAGGGTAAACAAGGAAACCAATGGGGAAGTTCTCACCAATGTGAACAACAAGATAGCATCTTGGTTGGCCCACTGCTTATCATTGGTAGGCAGGGTTTGTCTAGCGAAGGAGATGCTTACGGAGATGCCTAGTTACTTGATGCAAATGGCAGCAGTGCCGGCAGGTTTATGCGACCGGATTGACGGCACCATCTGAAGATTCATTTGGGGGGGAGGAAGGAAGGAACGACCCCTATATTTAGTAGCCTGGAGGAAGGTTATCAGTAGCAGAGTCAATGGAGGCCTAGGCATCAAGACGATGAGAGAATGGAACAAGGTTTTAATGGCGAAGAACTCCTGGGATGTGGCGACACACAGACCCACGATATGGTGTCAGCTTATGAGCAGTAGATATGAAGCCTATAAGGAAGGAAATAAGTCGAATCTATCCAGACTAGCGAAGGCTACCTTGGAAGGCAAAGACTTTATCACCCAGAATTCACATATACAGTTAATGACGGGGAGGGACACAAACTTTTGGGATGATGTTTGGGTGAGGAACCAAGGGAGGCTGAGAAATACATCCACCAAGGCCATTCCGGATGAACTCCATGACCTGCAGGTGAGGAGTGTGGTGCTCGATAATAATGGATGGGATGTGAATTTCTTGAAGGAGTGGCTTCATATGAGTTGTGTTAAAGACATCCTGCGTATTCAGCCACCTACGAAGCAGGTTGGGAAAGATACTATAGTCTGGAATCATACTACCACATGTAAGTTTACAACAAGCTCTGCTTACAAAGCTTGTCGACGGGATGTTGATCTAGTGGTTCAGGGAGAATGGAGGACGATTTGGAATGCCCATATCTCAGCTCGGGTGAAGATGTTTATGTGGACCTTGTCTCACAATGCAATTCTGACGAATAAAAGAAGAAAGGAGAGGCAGATGGCAGAGGACAACAGGTGCAACATCTGTAAGACACAGGAGGAAGACAGTCTTCACGTTGTGAGAGACTGCAACCATGCTACTGAATGCTGGAAGAACATACTGGGGAACGGGATGCCTCAAAATTTCTTTACTGAACCAAACCTACAATCTTGGATACGAGGGAACCTGAGGAACAAGAAGGTTCAAGATAGCTTCATGTACGGCTGTTGGAATATTTGGAAGAACAGAAATGGACAAGTTATGGAGAACAGGCATCCCAATCAAGTGCACACTACAATGAATGTTAATCTTCAAATCCGACTGAATAAGATGGCATGGGATAGAGGGGAGGATGAACAAGTTGAAGCTCAATAGGAGCAATGGGAGTTTCCAAAGGAAGGATGGGTCAAAATAAATGTGGATGCGGCATTTCGGAAGAAAGGAAGCAGTTGTGCCCTCATCGTGAGAGATTGCAGAGGGAGGTGGATGATGGGGAAGGGAACCAAAGTCACTGCAAGGGATTCCCTGGAAGCGGAAGTGAAAGCCATCATCATTGCGATGGAGGAGGCAGAGAGGTTAGGGTGGGATAAGGTGATCGTGGAATCGGACTGCAAGCTTGCTGTCCAATTGCTTCAAGGAGAACAAGATGAAGCTCCACGGTTCACAGAAGCTCAGGCAGATTGCAAGAGGATGTTGAGGTCAAATTGGCTGCTTGTTCATGTGAGGAGAGATCGTTACAAGCTGGCTGATGAGCTAGCCAGCTATCATAAAAAACAAAACCTTAGAGGGAGGTATTACACCTACCCACCTGAATGCTTGTATGACAGGTTGATTAGAGATTGTAATGGAAGTAGTACTGCCAAGTTTAATTCAGTCCATGACTTAATCTGTAGCAATAATTTCGTTGGTTTGCTCGTAAGAGGAAGACGGGATGAATAAAAACACCTCCTGACTTACCAAAAAAAAAGGTTTTAAGAAATAATTTGGGATCTTTAGATTTTTTTGAAATTGAACTATTTTACTCATATTTTTTGAACTATGTTGCCTTTTTATGATTTATTGAAGGTTTCTAGAAATTGAACTAAAAATCCAAGGACCTACATGTAATTTTTTTGAAGAACATATTATAGGGGGATTAGGAGAGGTCGATCATCTCCCTAATTTTCTTGATTTTTTGAGTGGCTACAATGAATAAGAGATTGTTCTCAAGAAAGCAACTGCGGTGGTGGTGATCAGAGAGAGAAAATTGCATCAAATCTTCCATTCCACCATAGACCAGTGTGGTAGAATAATTTAATATGCAACAAAGCTTTGTTATATTCAATGAGAAGCTCTTAGGTGACAAGAAAATGATAAATCTAGTGTTTTAAGGCATCTTTGATGATTTTAGCTTCTTCTTCTCTAGGAAGGTATATTTATCAACTGTTAGCCTTGAATTCCTTGTTTTCATCCTTCCATGGCAAAATCTAATTTTTGGTTTCTGGTCATTTTTTGTGACAAAATTGAAATATGAATAATTTGACATTTTGGTTGGTGATTCATCATCTTATACATTTTCTTGACACTCAACTACACTGATTCAATTTGTGGTCCCAAGATGATATCAGTGAGGCTTTGATTTTCTATATCACATATGGCCACTCGTGAAGGATTGGATAGTTGAGAGTATGCACATGTTCCTTAGGATGATCCTATCATGGATGCGCATGATGTTGATGATGATGGTGTGGGATCTAAATCATACCATGTGTGTTCTACTTCTTGTTTGTTGAACTGCATTTCCCTTAGACTGGGAAATTTCTTATATTTGTTTGTTTTGGATAGTCATCATGCTTGTGAGGATAAATTTCATTGAAAGCTTCTACCTCCTGAGGAATTTGTGGAGTTGTCATGTCCATTCAGGATGAACTTTCATCATTGAGGATGTCATGCCAACGATGAGGTATAACCTCAACATTTCATCCTCATTAATCCTTTATGATTTCTAAATCCGAGTTCAATTTTGATTGTCTTTTTTAGAGACTTGAAGCTTTCCTTCATTTTTGACATTTGTTTTGAGGGACTCTCGAATATCCCTTTGGGAACTTGTTGTATTGAACTGTGATGTTTATATCCAGATTGGGTATATAAAAAACAAGATTGGATGGAAAAGACTAGCTTTGGTGACGTTAGTAGGTGTGGCATTGTAGATAGGAGCTCTATCATTCCTCAACTTGAACATTTTTCTAGAGACCAATAATTTTCACTTTGGATTTGGTGAGTTAGACATCACTCGTAGTAATGGAATTTGTTTTAGAGGTATCCCCGCTAGAAGATTTACAAATAGAAGATTGTAAGGGTGTGAACAAATCATTGAGTTGTTTGGTGTGGATCTAGGCAAGTAAGGCATGTATTCATGGTACAGATTCAAGTACACTTGTGTATGGAAAATTAATTTTATGTACTGAGACCATTGTGCCCTTTATCTTGGCAAGTTGTATTATGTGTGAATGAGTCCAAGATGACTAGAAAGATGTGGGGACTTTCTAAGGTCTTGCATATTATTATAGGGATGCACATTGGTCCTCAAATATTCTAGGAGTCTTCAAATCCAAGTCAAAGTTTTGCACATGAGTCTCCATAAAGCATATCCAGACCAGTGAGCCTCTTCAATGGTGTGGTGAGTTGGCTCATTGGCTCTATTTCTTAATACATGAAAATGCATTCTAGGATTGGGTGAGGTTCCATTTAGACACTTTTGTCTTTGGGATATTTGTGCCCATCTTTTGATGGTTGGTTAATCTTATAGGGATGATGCAAAGTGTTGCTTATTTTGTGGAGTTTGTGCTAATGCACTTTGGTCAGCATCATTGCATGTATGATATTGAGAAGATTTCATTCTTCTTCCAAAGATTAGATGTGGATTCCCACATGGTCCAGGAGATAATTATGAAGATGTGTCTTTATCGAAACTAGATGACTTTAGAAGCATTTCCTATTGGCAATGATTGCTCACTAGAGTACTTGCAGTAGATAGAATTATCCTCTTTGGAGTAGTGACATGTGGTCCTAATGGAAAGATGAGTGATCCAATTTATGACTTTTCACACTTCCTTTAGTATGTTACAATTTTGTAATATTTTGTATTTTTTCTTGCACAAGGTGTCATTTTAGTTTTTCAAATAATTTTCATGAAATTCATTTTATAATTAATTAAAAAGAAAATTTTAGAGAGTTGTTTTTTATATCGGTATGTGAACCGGCTTTGTGCATTACCTCCCTGACGTTTAGCATGGATATCCCTTATGATGGTAGGCTTAGAACCTAGTCAAGTTTGAGTTCTTAGTCACTATAAGTTCCCTTTAGTGGGTTAGGTGGCCTAGATTGGTTTGGATCTTTTTGGTTGTACATTTGGTGTATCGAATATATGAGTTTAAAAGTTTTAAAATAATTGAGTGACGACATCTGTCTCAGACACCCCTTTTGTCTGTTTCCATTACTATAGTTAAGGGATGGGATCCCAAGGATATTTAAGTTTTTTCCATGTTTTACCCCTCTATTCATAGGTTATTCCTCCCTTTAGATGTTTTTTATCCTGTCTTGTCACATGAGGATCATTTGCTGAGAAGATTGTTTGGGGTTTCTACTGACCTTGGATGTCACGCTTGGGGCTAAAGTCATGCCATGTGATGAGTGTCAAAGCAACATCTCCCTAGATAGTTTAGTTAAGGCACCAACTTTTAGTGATAACCTCAACCCAACTTACTCTCTACATGCATTAGGGTAGTAGTCAATAACAAATATGTATCTGATTTTTGGGGGTGCCATTTTGGCAATTGGGGTAATTTTAATGTTTTCCCACAAAGTAGTTATTTTAATTTTCTTTTGATTCTAAAAAACTTGTTTGGACATTGATGCTCAAGATCTCAGTATTAGAGCTTTGGATTCTATAGGAACGGATTGAATGGTGTGTTCCTTGTAAAGGCCTTCCCAACTTGTTTCTCCCATGTTGCTCCATGAGAAGTTCAGTTCCACTTATATTCAAAGGATGAGGCATGGATAGAAACAAAGAATCATGACTCCTGCTCGATTTCTCCAAACTTTCTTGTATCTCATCGACATGGAAGATATCAATCTCAACATAAAAATTAGGTGATTTCTAAACCTGTATGGGTTTCAGTTAATTGTAACCTCAAAGGTTTGGTCTAACTCACCCTAGGGGACTCATAACTTTTGCGCACCTCTCTACTCATATGATGTATAATGACCATGCATGGCTATTGCCTTATTTGATAGTCATGATTATAACTATGGGTTTTCCTTTATTCAACATGCAACCATGATATTTTTTTAGATTTTAGTTAATATGGGTATATATTAAGGGTGAAATTTTTGTTGGAAAACAATTTGGACCTTAGAATAACATTCGTCTTCCTTCCTTAAGTGTTTTATAGTTCTTGTTTCATCTCAATGCTTTAGGTACATGGTCAGTTGTGTATATATTATTTTTGGTGTATATTAAAGTGTGAGAGTTTCCTCCTATACAATTCCTAACAAAAGGCTTAATGTCAAATAAGCTCACACATCAAAAGTAATAATATTTGACAAGGATGGAATTGGTGTAGTAGAAATGAACATAAACATTCATGTCTCTCAGCCATAGGCTGCCATAGTCATAGATGTAATTTACGACATAGGGTCCTTCCTATTTAGGACTGAACTTGTTCCTTGTGTCAACATTCTGAATCATACATAGTAATAAATCTCCCTTTTGAAATTTTAAGGATGATTAAGTTTATGAGGCAATAGATACAATCCTAAACCCATTTCTGCATTAAAATTTCTTCTTCTTGTAGTATGAGAAGGGATGGGGTCGCTGCCTTTATTGGTAGAACTGCCTCCATTCCATATACAAGTGAATATGGCGTGGCTCTTGTGGAAATTCTGATAGACTTTTGATAAGTATGTGGAGAATGAAAAATTTCATAGGATATAAAATCCTAGTTTTCAAGTAATCTAATGAGCAATAGTGACCACTAGAAAGTGGATAAGGATTATTGTAGTATTTCTTTAGGATCTCAACTAAATGATGTTTTAAGAGCATGTTGAAATTCTAGCCTAATTAAGAAAAAATAATGAATAAGGATAATTGTGTGAATGTTTGCATGGTTAACTAAATTAAATGAGTAAAAACAAATTAAATGAAACAAGTAGAAAGGAAATTTTAATTATATGATAAAATCACATGTATACCATGTTTCATCACCACTACCTATGTATACACTTCCTCACATTGCATTAGGAAAACATATGGTTTCTAAATTGGGGTCACAAAGATTTCATATTGTTCTATATAATGAAATTCACAAGTACTGATCTCCTTATAGGATTGATCTTGCATTACCTTCAAATCATAAATCTCTCACCCGGAGAACACTCTTCCAATGTTTATTCAGAGTTCCATGATAATAATCCATATTCTAATCCTAGGTTTCTATGTATCTATGACAAGAAAATAATAGACATGCAAGAAAGGTGAACAATCTATAAGTTGCACTCTGCAAGAAAGAGGCTATGTGGTCTGTGAAACGAAAATCCAAATAGAAGTTGCACTCTGCAATCACATTCTTAGGTAGAGTGCTCTTCATATCAAGTCATCAACAATTGTTTCTTCTGCTTCTCAATGAAGAACATGGTTTGGGGTGGTTCTTACATCTCTAGATTTCTCTATTCTATACTTACAACATGCTTAGGGATTTGAAGTTGATCTAAAATAATCCAATAACTGTGAATGATTTGTTGCTAATTTAAAGTACTGTAATATCATGTGACTTCATGAACAATTTATGAATTGGAAGTGGTCAGAAAATATATTGTTTCTATATATATTTGAATTACTCTTCCATTGCATCTTGAATAATCCAATATCAATATCATATGTGAAATTTGGAGTCATTTTATGTACTACATATGTGTTCCAATTGGTCAAATGGCCTGTAGTTGAGTATGTGCATTGAAGGCAACTAGTCGATTAAGGAACAAATCGATCGACTAGTAAATTGAATTTCCTACTAGATTTTCTCCAATTTGGGAAACCAGTCATTGTGAATCCCACCGATCAGCTTGTAATATGTTAAATGGGTGAATTTAATGTCTCATTAAATGAGATGAACCTTTCACATGTAACACTTTTTCTTGTCTGACTTCCCAAATGACCAACTCAAGAGTGAGTTGATCTACTGGATGTATCATTATACATGTCTTGTAGGTATCACATCTAACCTAGTTTGAATCACTCAATTATGAGTTTAGATTCAGAATCTAGAACCATTTTTTTGACATCATTCTTTATGTATGAGTTGGGGACTCAAGATTTAAATTTCCTGCTTGTTTCTTGGGTTTTAATGAAGGTTTTATGACTTATCATCTTTCCCTTGCACCTACCTACAATTTGAATATAAGAACAACTAAATACCAAATAAATTGCATAAACCACTGACAATGCAATATAAACATGTGAAACTAAATACAACATGCTAAAAACATAGTGAATAAAAACTATCAATCAACCTTGAGCTTGAACATTTCTCACCCTTAAGAAACATAAAATCGAAAATAGTATACAAATAAATATTCTTAACTAATATACATTCCTCATGATCACATCATGCTTAAGTTCCTCCATGACATTTAGTACTCATATCCTTTAGGATGGTAGGATTAGAACCTAGTCAAGTTTGTGATCTTAGTCACGTCAACTTCCCTGTAGTGGGTTAGGTGGCCTAGTTTGGTTAGGATCTTTTTGCTTGTACATTTGGTGTACCATGGATGGTTATATGAATTTAGAAGTTTTCAAATGATTGAGTAGTGGCATATTTCTGGGTCACCCCTTCTGTCCCTTTTCATTAGTATAGTTAAGGGGTGGGATCCCAAGCATATTTAAGCTTTTCTTGTGTTTTACCCCTCTATTTATAGGTTATTCCTCCGTTCGGATGTTTTTACCCTATCTTGCCACATGATGATACTTTGGTGAGAAGGAGGGATCCAATGACCTTGAATGTCGTGCTAGGGGCTAAAGTCATATTATGTAATGAGTGTCTAGGCAACATCTCCCTAGCCAGTTGGGTTAAGGCACCCTCTTTTAGGGACAACCTCACCTGGATTTACTCTCTACATGCATTAATGTAGTAATCGATAACAAGCATGTATCTGATTTTTTGGGTGCTGTTTTGGCAATTGAGGTAGTTCTAACGTTTTTTATGAAATTATGTATTTTATATTCTTTTGATTTTGAAAAAAAAATGTTTGGACATTGATGCTCAAAACCACAATATTAGAGCTCTGGATTCTGTAGGGATGAAATGAATAGCTTGTGCATAGTGAAGGCCTTCCTAACTTGTTGGTCCCATGTTTCTCCATGAAAAATGTGGTTCCACTTCTATTCAAAGAATGAGGTGTGGATAATTGAAAAGGATCATGACCCATACCTGAGTTCTCGAGACCTTCTTGTATCTCATCAACATGGAAGATATCAATCTAAGCATAAAAATTAGGTGATTTCTAACCTTGTATGGGTGTCATGATATTGTAAACTCATTGATCATGTCTAACTCACCCCAGGGGACTCATATCTATCACATACCTCTTTACTCATATGATGTATAATGACCATGAATGGCTAATACATTATTTGATAGTCATTATTGTAGCTATGGGGTTTTCTTTATTAAAGCTACAACCATGATTTTTTTATATTTTAGTTAATATGGGTATGTGTTAAGGGAGAATTTTTTGTTGGAAACCTATGGGACCTCAGAATAATAGTTGTGTCCCTTCCTATAGAGAAATATGGTGACAAATATGGCAATAGAAGTAAAAAAATATTTCCTTATTCCCCATTAATGAGTGGATTGTGTCAGCAATTATGAATAGGAAGGAAGGTGCAAGGCATATACCTTGTCTCGGGGCAACTCCAGTAACAATTCCTACATAATTATGCTTCTTTCTCAAAAAGCACTCGGACAACAATCGATATCGGTATCCTAGTGTAGAAAAATAGAAGGTGGTCGATGAAATCCTCCTAGTATAGTAACAACAACCTCCACGTCTTTATATAGTCTTCATGGACCATCGGGAACTCCTCGTCATTCTTCTGGAACCGACAAGAAGGACTTTTCCCTTTGTTTTGTCGATCTACTAGTGTCAAGTTGTCTTCACTTTGGCTCTCTCTCCCTTTAATGGGTAAAATGCCTATGTCTCTCAAGTTACCACAACTTTGAGATGAGGAATATCTTGTCATGAGAGCCTTTTCCACCAGTCTTTTACATAGGAGTGGATGGTCCACAAACTCGGGGACACAATGGGATGTATTCATGACTTTGTTGCTGTTGAGAATCACCAATGGGTCGACTGGCTTGCCTGGAAGACGAGTGGACACTCCAGTCGGTCGATTGGCTATTTTTCTTATTTGTAAAAGTATTGGCTTTTAACACAATGATTAATGCACATCATGACATCAACATCAATTCATTGATCCAGTCCTACTAATCATCTTGTTGGTTGGCTGACATTCCCAATCGGTTGAAATACACTCTCGTCCGCCAACTAACATCTAGTGTTGTTTAAGTAGATTATCTAAACATTTTAGTAACCAATTTAAATCTTATCCATGAGTTATCTCCTATTCCAAGTGCATCCTATGTGTGTGACCCTATAGGTTCCAAAGTACATTGGTAGTGAATGTCAATAACTTGATTATGAAATCACAAGCAATGAACAATATCTAGCAACACATCATTGCTACCTAAGTAATTTGAAATCTATAAAACAACTTCATACATCTATTATTAGTGTTATTGTGATCATATAGTTCCTTTGTCACCAATATCCAGATTGAACATGAGGCGTGGAATCTTCATCCTCTTAACATCCATCCATGTTCCTTGAACTCGAGTATATTATCTAGCATGCATGTGAGCTCACATATCACATATTGATTCACATGAGTATGGCCATATATTTTTCAATCTTGCTTATTAAGCATCCAGGATATCAACTCCGGTAGGAGGGAGAAATCACATCTACATCACTCATAATTAATCCCCATGTCTTACAATCTATCCAAGGAACACCTTTATGGTAACCTTTATTCAATGTCGTGTTGGACATTGTTAAAATACATCAAAAAACATGTAAGGAGTGTAGTGAATTTGGGTCTAACAATTGCAATCACCACTATCACTATGAGAGTTGATTCTGAATACCATTCAATGGTCTCCATGTAATACCCTCAAGGTGGGCATGCCCAATGCATTGTTACATAACAAGTACCTATATGTTTGGCTTGATATCATATATCATCACTAATGAGATTATGTCTTAAGTCAAAATACATATTAGTCTTATGTATTATTGTTGTTGATATTATTTCCACAATAATATCCAACTAGGGACATAATAAAAATGTATATACTCTAATTATACACATGAGATCATTGTTTAGGTCCTCAATTGGAAGACATATGTCATTGAGTAACATAATTATTTAGACATCTATCATGTTATACCATCATCTCAAATTTGAACAAATACATATACTATAAGTACCTTTATTATTAACCAAATAAAGTACATGATTCCACAATATAATCATTGTATGGCTGTCTCTCTAGGCATACACACCAACAAACTCTCATTTTCACTTAGAGACAATCACCCATTAATTTTATTCCAACTGATCTAACATGTCCTTCATGATCAACATTGCTTTCTATTGGTACTCTGCAAATCTTCACATCTCCTCATTATACAATGTCTTGTATGAGATGGAACCGTCGTAGTATGTGCTTGGAATGCTAATGTGACTAGGATAATTAGCTTGTGCAATAGCTCCATTGTTGTTACAGAAAAACTCTACTACATCGTTGATTCTTGGAACCACCCCAAGTTTAGTGATGAACTTCTTGATCCAAACAGCTTCCTTTATGACATTGGAGGCAACAATGTACTCAGTCTGTGTTGTATAATCAACAAATATTTCTTGCTTGGAACTCTTCCTAATCACAACTCTATGGCTTAGGAAAAACACAGATCTAGATTGTGATCTATAGTCATCTTATTCAGTTTGGAAGCTTGCATCGATGTAACCCTTTACCACCAACTCTTCCTCACCACCATAGACAAGTAACTGATCCTTAGTTCTTCTGAAGTACTTATGGATGTTCTTCATGACAGTCTTGTGACATTGATAAGGATCTGAATGATATTTTCTCATCATGTTCAATGCATATAAGACATCAGGATGAGTACATAACGACACATATATGATAGATCTGACTGCATATGCAGATGAAATCTTATTCATGTGTTCCCATTATTCACAAGCACTCATACATTGAGATCTAAAGATACTAACATAATGAGACATGGGTAATTTTACTTGCTTCAAGTTCTCTATGTTGAACCTCTTCAGCAATTTTTCGATGAATGTGCTCTTACTTAGGCCAAGAAGCCTTCTAGATCTATCTCTATAGATCTTGATTCCTAATATATATGATGCTTCGCCTAAATCTTTCATAGAGAATGTACTTCACAGTCATTTTTTTACCATTTACAAGGTAGATATGTCATTCCCCATCAATAATATGTCATCTACATACAATATGAGGAATTCAATTATGGTCCCACTAAACTTCTTATAAACATATGGTTCATCTTCATTTTAACTAAAGTCAAACTCTTTGAATATTTTGTCAAATCAAAGATTCCATCTTTGAGATTCTTTCTTCAATACATAGATTGACCTTTATAGCTTAAAGACTTTATTAGCTTCTTTTGGATTTATAAAGCCCTTAGGTGTGTCATGCATGCATCCTCAAGTATATTCCCATTTAAGGAATGTAGTTTTAAAATCCATCTTACAAATCTCATAATCATAATAAGTTGTAATATTAAGCATGATCCTGATGGTCTTAACCATGGTACCTAGAGAAAAGGTTTCATCATAGTGAACACCCTAAACTTTTATGAAAATCTTTGTAGCCAATTGGCCTTTATTGGTTTGTACATCACCATCCATGTCAGTCTTCTTCTTGAAGACCCACTTGCACACTATGTTTTTACCCCTTCAGATGGATTCGTAAAGGCACATACCTTTTTGGTGTACATGGATTCCATCTTAGATCTCATCGCCTCAAGCCACTTCTCAAAGTCTGGTTCTTCAATAGCTTCAAGGTAGGTTGTTGGCTCATCATCTATGACCAACTCATTGCCTTCTTGAATCAAAAGATAACCAAATCTTTAACGCTCAAGACATGTCCTACTAGACCTTCTAGGTTCCTATGTTACATGAGGAACTTGATATTCAAAAATAGTTTGTGACTCTCCAGGTTCCATTTGTACCTCTACAGGTTCAATGTTTTCTTATTAGTCTGGAAACTCTTCAAGTGAAACATCCCTCGCATTAATTTATTTGGAAATAAATTCTTTTTCTAGAAATACACCATCCCTAGCAACAAACACTTTGTTGTCAAATGAAGTATAGAAGTTGTGTCTCTTGGTTTTCTTAGGATGTCCAAAAAATAACATTAATCCAATTTGGATCCAAGCTTTTTGGGAAACTTCTTTCCCACATAAGCTTTACATCCCCAAAACCTCATAAAAGACACATTGGAATGCTTCCCATACCATACCTCATATGGTGTCTTTTGAACCAATTTAGATGGTATGCGGTGAAGTGTTAATGTTGCATTTTCTAGAGCATATCCCTAGAATGAAATTGAAAGACTATAAAAACTCATCATCAACCACACTATATCTAGTAATGTGCAGTTCCTTCTTTCTCATACACCATTATATTTTGGTGTTCTAGGTGGATTCCATTGTGATATGATACCACGGTCTCGCAACAGGTCCTTAAACTCATGGTTTAAGTATTCTCCAATGCAACAAGATCAAAGTTAATTATACTTTTACTAAGTTGGTTCTGTACTTTATTCATGAAATCCTTGGAAATTTTCAATGGTTCTTATTTGTGCTTCGTTAAGTATACATAGCCATACCTATTGAGATCATCAGTAGAGGTAATGAAGTATTGGTAGCCACCTCTAGCATTTGTGCTAAATGGTTCACATACATCAATATGTACGAGTCCTAATAGATGACTCACTCTCTCACCATGTCCAATGAAAGGGGCCTTTTTCAACTTGTTCAACAAATAAGTTTCACATGTCTCTATTGATTTGAAGTCAAAAGAGGCTAGATAACCATCTTAATGGAGTCTAGAAATGAGTTTCTCATTAATGTGACCTAGATGACAATGCAAAAGGTATGTTTTGTTTAAGTTATTGAGTTTTAACCTTTTTATATTTACGTTATAAACATCAGTCTTTAGATCTAATAAGTAAAGACCATAAGACATTGGATCACTCCCATAAAAGATATCATCTTAAAAAATTGAACATCACCAATTCTTAAAATGACTTTTGAATCCATTATTGTCCATACAAGATACATGAGTGATGCTTCTATTAATGGAAAGTACATAATAACAATTCTCTTACTCTATTACAAGCCCACTAGATAGATATAAATGATAGGTTCCAACTATAGTTGAAGAAACTCTTGCTCCATTCGCAACACACACTTTGGCCTTACCCTTTCTTAAAGGTTTACCTCTTTTTGGATCCTCCATATTAGAACATATGTGAGATCCAAATCCACTATCCAATACCCAATATGAAGAAGTAGACATATTTATCTCACTATATACCTCAAGTGTAGATTCTCTATCCCCTGCTTCTTCTTCCTCAATTCCTCCAGGAAAAGAGGGTAATTCAGTTTACAATGTCCAACCCGGTGATAGTGGTGACAATTGCCTTCCTTATTCACCCCTCCTGTTGCTTTACGTGTGAAGGTGTAATGACCCCGCCTCCCGATAACCCCCAATTATGGGAGACCAAGAGGTCAGAGCCATTATCCCAATTAACAGGATCAAAGGTTTGACAAATAATCAATAACAATTATCAAATTCTACTAACTAAACTAAAAGGCTGTAATGAAATAAAACTTTGCATACCTTTTTTTCTTCTTCCAAACTTGGATGTCTACTGCTATCCACATTTGGAGTCTATTCTAACTAATCCTCCTTTGTACTTTAGTTCTTATTTAATTCCACATATGCCACTTTACTATTTGTCCTTTTCAATCTTGCACCTAAAACGCTGACAAACAAAATGTCGGTCAGTATATCGAAATATGCATATATGTGGGGACAACCAAAATTTCACAATTATGGATAACAAACTAATTATCACAATCAAGTAAATTAACAAGCCAAAATTACACTTTCAATGTGACATTCTCTACCGCTTTTGCCCTAACTCTGGCATACCCCCTTTCAGGTTTCTCTTTTTCCATTGACTTAAGGCCACCTTCTCATTCCTGAGCTTGGTGCCTGGGGTCACCCTTCATGGTGCCCTTTAGTCATGCAATATCATAGGCCACCTTCTCAATCCCAAGTTTGGTGTCTGGGGTCACCACTCACGGTGCCCATGGGTCTTCCCTCCAGGGCTTGACCTTTTTGCATCATCCATCAGGGTGGCATGTAAGTTCGAGAATACACACTTATAATTGTGATAATCATAGTGACTTTATAATTTGCAATTATGGACATCCAAACTGATAGGTTGCATTCAATGCGATGAATCATCTAGGAAACTCTTCGAGAAACTAATGTGATTAACCATAATTAACCAAATACCTATCAAGTCATCCAACTATCCTACCATTAATCATGCCATCAAGATCTATTAAACCTAGCTCGCTTCCTAGGGTTTCTATTCCAATTTTAGGGTTTCCATTGCAATTAGGGTTTCACTTCATTATACTATTTTAAACCCTAATTATATCATCAATTCTTCACAAAAGATATTAAGGTTATCTTTTAACAATACATAACCCTATTTCAGATTAAAGGCACAATCACCATCAATTAAGTCCATTATGCTCTTTATACTAAAACTACCAAAATTATCCTTTTTATTCATGACAGGGTCATTATGCTCATTTATCATCAATTCATAGTTCGTTATGGTCTAATTCACATATGAACTCTATTTGTCATTAATTCTACCTTTATCCATTCGTAAACCATAATTACTGTATTAAGGGTGTTTGTCCACAATTAGGAACTTTTATACTTGAAATAGCTTGGAATTATCATATCTCAACTTTATTCACGATTTTGAATAATTAAAACCATTATGAATCACATTTACTAATATTAGGGTTTCAAGGCCCATTAAAGCATATTTATGCACATGAACTTCTAAATTAAACCAATTACGTGCAAAGTTCATCCTTTTTGATATTAATGTATCTTTTATAGTCAAAAGGTTAATATCAACTTTATACATCCATTTAACCCTTCCCAGATCATTAATCACCAAAGATTTGGATTTTTCATTCATTAAAACATTAAAGATAGCATCTTTACATACTTTTTGAATTGCAAAATGAATCAGGCTTTAATTACATTTTTAATGCATTCCTCATTTTCTCCTGATCAATTTTCATGTATTAAATTCCTTCATCCGACCTTCCTACCAATTACTACAATTTTTGCAAGAAAAAGTATTTTCTAGGTTTTCTTGTCAAAGAGGCTATTTACCTTTTCTTTTTGGAAAAACGAGGGACGTCAGATCAATGTCGGGGTCAGTGGATTGACCCGATCTCACGGCTGAGGCCGCTCACATCCACTTTCTATGATTTGGGGGTGCACATGATCCTGGGTCGTGGATATCTTCGCGAGCGCATCATGGACCCAGATCTAACAACCCCCCTCTTTTCTTCTTCCTCGCGCTGAAGCGAGCTGCAAGCCCACAGTCAACCCGATGGTTGACTCTGAGGTTTTGGACACCTACGAGTGCGTCGATCACCTAGGGAGCTTTGCCTCCCTCTTCCGAACTCAACCACAACATCAATTGCTTGCGAAAACCTTGCTACGATCACCTCCTACCCGCCAGACTCCAACGAGGTTCTCTCAGACGATAGGGGTGCCGTTTAGGGTAGATGATGGAATTAAGGGCAGAAAAACTCTCCTCTCAGCTTGCCGCAGAGCTTAGGGTAGCAAGAAAGCACGCTGGTACCCCCTTTCATCCTCCCCTATATATAGGGTCATCTGAGTAGTCCCATGATTTGGGGACTTCTGTTCTTGTCAATGAACCCACCCATAAATCGGGTTAGTCCTTATCGGAAAGAACTCCTGAGGGTGATGGACTCATCCACACCTCAAGTTTTGGCCTAAAACATGAGCAATTGGGATTTAAAAATCCCAATCTCTCCTCCCCCTTTTCCTTCTGTGAAACAAGGAGGACGATGCACAACTAGCATTGGATATCTGGTCCTCTGGACCATGCGGGGTATCAAATGGCTATCATCGCTCCCCTATTTCCAAATTCTTAAAAACAAAGGAAAAAGGGTTTTTAATAAGGAAACTTGGGAAAATCATATCTCTCTCCTCGTTCACTATTTTTAACTCAAATTTTAGAGGAAACTCTATCTGGGCATTATCTACTCGAGTACCAAATGTGAAACCCAAATTCCAAAGGAAAAGGGTGTTTCCTTCACATGCAAGTTATTCATTAATAAAACCAAATCAATTGATATTTCCTCTTTCTTTTTCCATTATCTTGGCATCTTGGATTCCTTGGACCTCAAGGAAACCTAAAGGCACAAAATTCCATCTCAGGGAATATTTCTTTATCCTTTTCTTTTATCCTTTCTCCCTTTCTTTCTTATTCCTTTATTAAGATATTTATTTTTAAGGATTTTTCTTAATCTTTCATTTCCTTTTTCCCTCTTTTCATATTTTCTTTTATTAGAAATCACATAGAAATGAAATTTATTTAATTGTGGTCATTACTTCCACTTTCTATGTATTTCTCTTTATCACTTTGCTTAATATCCATCAATGGATTAATCTAATAATAGGAATCACGAAATTCCTATCCAAAGGAATATTTGCAAGGAAATCCATCTTTTGAAGAAAAGCTTACAACCTTTTTAATAAAGCTCAAATTCACAAAATCATTATATTTCAATTATGAAAACACATGCAAAATTTAGGTTGTAACAGAAGGCTTCGTTTTTATCCATCTTTATAACTCTTCTTAGCCTTGCCTTTTCCCTTGGACTTCCCTTTTCCTTTGGTGATCATCATCACCGATTTGGGTTTGTCCTACATTTGTGCTTTAGTAGTTCTCAACATACCAAGAAAATCTGACAACAACTTGTCAAAAACTTTCATGTTGTAGTTCATCACAAACTGACTATATGATTCCAACAATGATTGTAGAATCACATATGTTTCTAACTCTTGGCCTAAGGGAAATCCCAGTCTAACTAGGTTCTCGAAATACCCAATCAACTTGAGCACATGGGGCCACTAGATCCCTCTGCCATGTTGCACTTGAACAACACCTTTGAGACATCATATCTCTCATGTATCGCCTGATCTTAGTACATATTCTTAAGATGTGTTACCGTCTCAAGAACATCCATATTTTCATGTTGTCTCTGCAACTCATAGTTCATTGAGCATAACATCAGACATTTGACATCTATGGCATCTTTGATTTGCTTCTTGTAAGCATCCCTTTCAGCCTTAGGCATGGTGGGAGCGGGTTCATTTGACTCTGGTGTCTCTAGGATATAGAGCTTGTTTTCTTGAGTGAGAATTATTCTTAATGTCCTGAACCATTCATGGAAGTTATTCCCACTTAACTTACCCTTCTCAAGGATCGATTGCAAAGAAAACATTTTTTGTTTTCCATTTTGTTTCTACAAAGAAATTTGCATTTTTTCAAAACCCTTTTGATTTGATTTGATTAAAAGAAAGTTCTTAAGATATTAATTAGGCCTTTAATTAATTATTTATCCCATTATTTTGTTCAAATTGATAGCCCTCACTATCAGTTTAGAAGATTTTAGCCTACAACCATCTAGTGATCCAAGATCTAAAATAATTATGCAAGATCTAGAATAATTAAGTTATTTCCCAACCAACTCTGGCATCCATAACCAATTATTAAGGTAGGAACCATTTTCCAATTGCATATCATGCAATTCTTGGATAGATGGTATGCACAACTCCTTCTCAAATCCCATATTTATGGTTTTAGGCACTTAATCGCAATAAGGCCACCTAGTTAAGATTGACCCAAAAAGCCAATACGAAAGTAATGCACCCTACTTGACATGCCCACATAACTACCATCACAGTTCCACAAGATAGATGGAACACCATTCTTGGTGTGACCACACTTGGTCAATCAAGATTTTCATGTGTGCTTATCATGGAAAACATCTAAGAATTACTACTTGATTGAGGGATTTTATTTATATATAGACACATATACACATACAATACCACATACGTCTAATATGTATCATATACATACTATATCCAAAAAAACATACAATCATAAAATAAGAGTGATGGTTATGGCCAAAATAATTCAATTCCTTCTAGCCACAAAGATTTTCTATCCACCTAAGGTCAAACATCAAACGTTACATCTTATAAAGGAAAAATGTTGTGCTGGAAACAAGTAAGTCCATCGATTGGACTCTCTAATTGATCGATTATTCCACCTGTCAGTCAATTGGTTCCATCAGTCGGTCAATTGGCTCCTGGCTCAAGTAGATGTCTGGACTCCTCCAATTGATCAATTGGGCCTACAAATGATCAATTGAATCCTTAGATCTATAGCCTATTTGGAATTCCATTCAATCAACTCGACTCCTAGTTGATTGAATCGGCTGCCAGTCGATTGACTTTCCAGGTGAAAAGCATATTCTCTTTTGACAAAATAGAAATGAAAACTATATTATTATGTATTACATTGTACAAGTGAAACCTTGAGTTACATCCAAGGGGAATATAGGAGTAAATAATTAATATGCATATGGAGAAAAATATAGAGGTTTGGTATGCAAACCATATTTTGAAAAGGTATGAAATAAACTATTCAACCATGCACACATGTCCAGGGGTTGTTAACCATAACCATGCTTACACCCACCATCAAAATGATTTAGGGAGATGCATATAAATCGCATATATATCATATCATAAATATAGGATGTACTAGACATTCCCTAGCATATGTAGTATTTAATCAGATATGCACATTAATCATTTTAAATATTTGTATCACATGCAATAAAATAAATGACAAAAATGTAGTACATTGACTTGACTATTATACAATTGAGAAAAATTTGGTGATAGAGATGGCAGTGGAAACAAAAAAAATCTTGCCATATTCCCTATAAATCAATGGATCTTGTCAACAACTATGAACGTGAAGGAAGGTGCAAGGCATATAGCTACTCTTGGAGCAAGTCCAGTGAAAATCCATGTAGAGTTGTACTTCTTTCTCAAGAAACACTCAGACAACAGTCGCCAACGGGCTCCTGGTGTAGCACCATAGATAGTGGTTGACATTGTCCTCCTAGTATAGTGGAAATGACCTCCACATCTATATGTAGTTCATACAGACCACCGAGAACTCCTCCTTGTTCTTGAAGAAATAGAGGGAAGGAGTTTTACCTTTTTTGTTGTCAACATGCTAGCGTCGACTTTTCTCCCATTTGGTTATATATCCCTTTTACGGCTTAGATGCCTCTAGTTCTCACATTACCACAATGATGAGATGAGGAGTATCTTGTCATGAGAGCCTTGTCCACCAACTCTTTTACATAGGAGTGTATGGGTTGGACTTTCTACAAACTCAAGGATATGATGGGGCATATTTCATGATCTTACGACTGCTACAAATCACTAGTTCATTGATTGGACACCCATTTGTTCGATCAGAATGCCAGTCAGTCGACTAGACACTCTAGTTGATCGATTGTATATTTATCCTATTTACAAAAGTATTGGCTTTTAATGTAGTGATTAATACACATCATGACTTCAACATCAATTCCTTGATCCAAACCTACCGATCATCCAGTCAATTGACTAGAGTTATCAGTATCAATTGGGCACTTCAGTCAATCTACTAGCATTCCTAATCGGTCAATTGAATACTCTAGTCAGCCAACTGACATCCAGTGTTGTTTAAGTTGATTATATAAACACTTTAGAAACCATTTTAAATGTTATCCATGAGCTAACTCCTATTCCAAGTGCATCCTATGTGTGACCCTTTAGGTCTCAAATTACATTGGCATTGAACGTCCATAACTAGATTATGACATCACAAGAAATGACTATTATATAATAAAACATCATGCTATCCAAGTAGTTGGAAATTTTGAGAACTTCAATGTACTATGATCAATTTTATCATGATCATATAGTTCGTTTGTCATTGATATCTAGATTGAACATGAGGCAAAAAATGATTATCCTCGTAACATTTAATTCATGTTCTATGAAATAGAGCATATTGTTTGAGATGCATGTGACCTCACATATCACATATTGATTCCCAAGAATATGGTCATATGTTTCTTAGTCTTTCTTATCAAATGGCCAGGATATCAACTCCGGAAGGATTGACAAATCCCATCGATATCACTCACAATCAATCCCCATCTGCCACATTATATTCGAAAACCATCTTTATGGTAAACTTTATCCAAGGTCACTTCGAATGGTGCCAAAGTACATCAAATGAAATTTGAATAGTGTATTGATTTTAGGTATAAGAACCACAATCACTATGAGAGTTGATTCTGACTACCATTAAATGGTTTCCATGTATCACTCTCAAGGTGGGTTTGTATGGTTCATTGTTCTCTAACAAGTACCTATGTGTTTGGATTAATACCATATATCAATGGTAATGAGATTTTGTCATCAGTCAACACACATTCTAGTCTTATGTATTTTTTTATATATTGTTTTCACAATAACATCTGACTAGGGACATAACAAGAATGTGTATACTCTTATCATACATATGATCTCATTGTTCCGGTCCTCAACCTGAAGATATATTTCATATTATAACATCATTCTTTAGACATCCATCATGTTATACCAGTGATGCATGAAATTATATCCACTTTTCACATATTATTTTGCTTTATATTTCATGCATTAATGCTCATTTTAACACTATTAGTGCATCATTTATCATTATTGACCTTTGAAACGTTATTTCATCAATTATTAAGTATTTTTAAATAATATGCCATTTTTCCATATTTTATTTGTACTTAGGTTGGTTTTTACTCATTTTAGGTAATTGGAGCACTTATAAGCCAACTTGGTGCTACCAACCTGATAGTCAGTGGTACTGACTGAAGTAGAAAATCCAACTGGTTGATTGAAGAAATCTCGATGCTATCAAGGTGCAACTTGGTACTACTGACCCAGTGGTTGAGACCACCAAAATAGAGAGTCGATGCAACCAACTTATGATCCAGAGATCAATAGGGACTGAGTTTATCAACTCAGTAATATTAATTTGCTAGTCATTAGTACTAACATTTGTCAATAAGAGAATTCAAAAACTACAAAATAGAACTTGGTGCTACTGATCTACTCGTCAGGAGTATCGATATTTAATAAGGGTTTCAAGTTAGTCAGAGACTCGGTGCCATTGACTTTCTATCGATGGTATTGATTCATTGAAATCAATGCATATGTCAGATTACACCATATCCAATAGTCAGGACTTAATGACGGTCAAAGTCCCACTTATGACCTAAGGGAAGTTTGACCAAAAAAAGTATCACGTTTCAGTCCATTGCAATCGAACATTGGGTCGGGAGACACAAAAAGGAGACGACCACGTCCTTGGCAATTTAGACACTTCTAGAGAGTGTATTTGTAGTTAGAATTCTAAAGATTAAGACGCTATCCAGAAGGGATCATCCAAATGAGTTTCTGTAGGGTGTTACACTAATGTTTCCCACATTTTTCTTCTTTGCCTCCATGGATATCACAATAGAAATCATATAAGGCTAATCTCCTTGTTCCTTAGGACCCAGGTTTAGCCTGATTTTGCATTGTAATAAACTTCAATGAACTAATACATATATTTTCCTGAATCTAAACATAATTCTATGATATCTTAATGAATTATATGTGCTTGATCACCACAATCAATTATCTAGACCATTAATTGCTCATGAGAGGGATTAAGGGTTACATAAATCATCAAATTGCATAGCTAGTACCATGCCTCATGAGAGGGCCTACAACTGTGAAGGAAATAGCTGAGAGATAGCATTAATGTGCCTATCTAAGCTCTTAAATTGCTATGTGAGTAGGATTTGCTTTAATATATGTAGTGGATTATGATGCATGAGCGGGTAATATTTTCCACAGGCCCGTTGGTCTAGGATTTAGGATAAATACTTACCAATGAATTGGAGTAAATTGAAGTGTAAGCCATGGTGAAACTAAATCCCTAAAGAATCCATCTAATCTATGAGCACAATCCACTTAATTTTGTTTTCAATTCTTGTAATTAGTTTAATCAAACAATCAATCACTTTTTCACTAGGTATAGTTGATCAAGTTACAGTTAGTAGTAGTTTCTAGATTAATGTTTCCCTGAGATCAACATTCGGGCCTCATAGGCCTATACTACTCGATGCATACACTTGTGTTTTTCACACATAGTTTGGGCATCTCAAGTTTTAGGCACCGTTGTCGTGAAAATGGCAACTCCAACACTACGAGTGTCGTGAATGGCCACTCTAGGTCATTCCTTTTTTCCTTTACATTTGAAAATTTGTTTCTAATAAATTGAGCATAATTGAAAATATCTCCTTTATCGATCCACTAGTATTCACATTCTTACTCACGACTATTGCATTTTCAGGTTCTAGTGTATGGTCCAGACTAAAACCACCGACTAAAGGAAATTAACTCCACAAGGTATAACCCCAGAAGAACTTCTTCGCAGGGCAAGAGAGTATGATAGTTCAGCGGAAGGAATTCTCCATACTTCACCACCACACACAGAGAAGGAAATGACTGGAAGAGAAGATCCCAATGCAGAAGAATGATTTGGGACCGAGCTTGAAGAACATACTGTTTGGGAGAAGATTAAAGCTTCATTGGCCATAACAAAAATTGGGTCAATTGTAAAGTAGGCAGTCAATGTGGGCAGCTACAATATAGATTCAAGGTTGGTGGCACTTATAAAACCTCAAGCATTCCATGGTCTCAACATGGCAGACCCAACGCCTCACATTAAAAATTTTGTGGAGAGATGTGATATGTTAAAGATCGATAGGATGCAAATGCTGATTATATATCTGAAGTTATTCTCGTACTTGTTGTTAGATAAGGCAAAGAGTTGTTGTTTAAGTCTTCCATCAGAATCCATATCAACCTGGGAATGGTAGACATATTTTTTAAAAGGTATTTCCCTCCACAGAAGACACATGCTTAGTTGGGAAGATCTACAACTTTAAACAACATGCTGATGAATTTTATTTAGAGGCATGGGAGAGATTCCAGAATATGATGAGGGAGGTCCCTTATCATATAATTGACCTCTACGTCCAGGTTAAGACATGCTATTATGGGATGCATAAGGGGGATAGAACCACCCTTGACATTGCAGAGGAAGGATTCTTTCTCAACAACAAGGTGTCAGGTGTCATGAAATCTTGAAGAACATGGACAAAAATCAGTCCTAGGGTGAAGAGAGAGAACCTCCAACAATCTCTAAAAGTGTTGGAGAATCCAAAGAGATCACAATGGTGAAAGAGATGGACAACCTTTCATAGAAATTTGATAAAAAAGCTGGCACCTCATCTACATGTGAAGAAGAAGAGTGCATGTATGTGTGTCAATAGAACTATAGGGTTAGAAATGGATATACACAGGGAAAGGATCCTAAATTCTCATAAAAGGATTCTAATAATTTTTAGCAAGACCCATCACAAGCACAAAAACCCAAGCCACAGTAGGGCAATGCGCAATAACTGTATCAATTGGACATGCGTCCTTGCAACATAGACAACATTTGGTCAATCAGAATGAGACACTACTAGACTAAACAAAAAGTGAGCAACTGAATCAAGGGGCAAAGATCCGCAGTATAGAAAATTAGATTTGTCATATAGAAGTTGGAAGTAGCACCCCTAAAAAAGGTTGGGCAAGTAAGGATTTCTAGAAAATACAGATATTCCAGCCATGAATCAACAGGTGAAGGTAGTGCTTCTTTATAGTGGCAAGGTACTGACTATAGATCAACAGACAGATTTAGAAAAAGACACCACCATAATTGATATAGGGGAGGTTGTTGAAACAATGTCTCCTTGGAAACCACATGACACCACACCACGAGAGGAGAGCCCAAAAGAGGAGTATACTGAGTAGAAGGTAAACAAGAAAGAATCCTACATTCCACCACATCCTAGAAAAATTGTGAATCCAATACTGTATTCAAATAGCTTGAAGTCCAAGAAGGTGGATCAATAATTCAAGAAGCTTCTAGATACATTCAGAGAGCTCCAAATCAATATACCACTAGTTGATGTTGTTGAGAAGATCCCTTACTATGGCAAGTTCTTGAAAGACATTAATAACATGAAGAGAAGGATAGCTAATTCAGATGTTGTTGTCCTTAAAGAAGAAGTTTTTTGCATTGATATAAAGAAAGATGCCATAAAAGAGACATGATCCAGGGAGTTTCAACATACCATGCTACATTGGTAGGGTGATGTTTGGGGACACATTTTGTGATTCAGGGGCAAGCAACAATGTGATGTCATTAACTATATTCAAGACATTAGGACTCAAAGAATCAAGGAAAGGTAACATGACTATTCAGTTTGCAGATAACTCTGTAGTGAGTCCCATTGGCATATGTGAAGATGTACTGGTGAAGGTTTACAAGTTCGTATTTCTAGAAGATTTTGTTGTTATGAAGATGCAGGATGATTATATATGGGAATGATTTACTTTTGGGAATGCCATTCCAAGCCACAATACATGTCATCTTAGAGATGGAAAGAGGAAGATTGACATTGGAGATACATGATGATCAGTTTGACATAAAGCTATCTAACTATAAACCAATGGATAAGGAAATCTAACAATGCCACATGATGCAACATTTGGGCAATCAGTGTCACTAATTTTAGGAAAACCATTTCTAGATATGGCTCACATCATGAAAAAGGTGTACACGGGTACTCCATCTATGGACATAATGGAGCATACAAAGTAGTGTCATTGGAAAAACTTGTGAAGTACCATGATGATCCATAGGAAGAGGAGCACCCAACTATAGTTGTAGATGTGATACCTTCTACAATGATGCCAGTTTTCCATAGATACCTCAGAAGATTGTATCATGAACCTATTGGATGACTACACATGCTATCACTCATTGGAGGAGCATGTATTGTTTCTGACGACCTTGTCGTGTTTCTACACTAGACACTATGAAAACCTGGGACCGCCACCTCCACCATTGGTGCCATCTCTACAGTGTCATCCTAAGATGAAGTCATTACCCCCATATCTAAAATACACATTCTTAGTAGTGGATAAAAAATTTCCAGTGATAATCCTAATATAATTAAGCATCAAGGAGGAGGATCAACTACTCACTATGTTGAAGAATCATAGGGTTGCATTCGGCTGGTCCATTGCAGACATAAAGGGGATCTCTACTAGTTTATGTCAACACAATATTCTGATTGAAGAAGGAGAAAAACCCATTGCAAAACCTCAATGGCGTTTGAACCCTATCATGATAGTGGTGGTGAAAAGAAATAGGTAGTCAAACTTCTATTAGCAGGTATATTTATGCTATCTCGGAATCTAAATGGGTTAGTACACAGGTTGTCCCAAAGAAAAGGGGCATCATTATTATGAGTAATGCAGCTAGAGAGTTTCTTTATACTAGGCTAGTGACCGGTTAACATGTGTGCACTGATTATCATCATTTAAATGTTGCCACTTTGAAAGACCATTTTTCACTTCCATTTATTGATGAAGTTATAGAGAGGCTCGTCGGCCATGTGCATTTTTGTTTTCTAGATGGGTATTCTAGTTACAATCAGATTAGTATCGCGCCACATGATCAAGAAAAGTCTGCCTTAACTTGCCTTTATGGTACATTTTCAAACCACTGAATGCCATTTGGTTTGTGTAATGTGTTGACAGTGTTTCAAAGATGCTTGCTTGCAATCTTTTTTGACATGGTGGAACGTTGTCTTGAGATTTTTATGGATGATTTTTTGGTGCATGAAGAATCTTTTGAAGACTACCTTGCCAGTCTAGACTAAATTTTATAAACATGTGAATACATTCACCTTCTTTTGAATTGGTAAAAATGTCATATGATCGTGTGTCATGGGATTGTTTTGGGACATAAGATGTCCAACAAAGGAATTGAAGTCAATGAGATAAAAATAGAGGTGATCTCTAAACTTCCTCCATCATCATTGGTGAAGGGCGTTAGGAGCTTTTTGCGACATGCCAGCTTTTATCGATGTTTTATTAAAAATTTTCACAAATTTCCAAGCCATTTTCTGAGCTTTTAGAGAAAGACTAGGAATTTAAGTTTGATGAACATTGCTTGAAGGCCTTTGATATTTTGAAAGAAAATATTATTTTTACACTCGTGGTGGGGGCTCCAGATTGGATCCAACCGTTTGAGTTGATGTGTGATGCATCTGATTTTGTTGTAAGGCCTGTTCTAATATAATTGAAGTTATGGGCTCTGTCAATCATTTACTATGTTTCTAGAACTCTTTAGGATGCACAATTAAATTACACAACCACAGGAAAAGAACTCCTAACTATAGTTTTTTCCTTTGATAAATTTAGACAATATTTTTGGGGAAAAACGATAGTATGGACTGATCATGCATCTATTAACTATCTTTTGTAGAAAAAGGATGCCAAATCCAGACTAATAAGATGGATTTGGTTGATATAAGAAATTGACATAGAAATTAAGGACAACACTAGAGCCAATAATGTAGTAGTAGATCACTTTTCTAGGTTAGAAAGAGTGGATGAATGTGGGTTAGAGGTACCCATTGTTGAGGAGTTCCCTGATGAGAAATTGTTTTCCATGAAAGACAATGATCCTTGGTTAACAAACATAGTGCACTACCTGACATGTGGAGAATTACCTAAGGATTGGGGATATCAGGAGAAGAAATGATTCTTTCATTCTTTGAGATTTTTTGGATGACCAATCTTACTTAAACATGCAGGGATGGCGTCTTGAGGAATTGTTTGCTAAAATGTGAGTTTGAGAGCGTACTTTCTCATTGTCATCATCTTGAGGAAGTGTGTGCCAGAATGTGAGTTTGAGAGAATACTTGCTTATTGTCATTATATTTCCACTTGGGGACACCGTACAAGTTCAAGAACAACAACCAAGGTTCTAAAAAGAGCATTTTACTGGTCGACACTTTTTTAAGGATGCTTATGATTATTTGTGGAGGTGTGATGCATGCCAACATGCAGATAAAATTTCTAGGAGACATGAAATGCAAATTAATACTTTCAAGAGGTAGAAGTTTTTTACCTTCGGGGCATTGACTTTGTGGGCTCTTTTGTGTCTTCTAACTCAAATTTGTACATTTTTATATCCATTGATTATGTATCAATGTGGGTAGAAGCAATTACTACATGCACAGTCGATGCTCAAATGTCAAAGATCACATTTTTTGCATGTTTGTAGTGCCATGATGATAATCAGTGATGGGAGATCCCACTTCTTAATATGAAATTTGGGCTTTATTCAGAAAATATGGAGTGAAGCACATGGTAGGAACCCCATATCACCCCCAAACACAAGGCCAAGTTGAGGTTTCAAATAGGGATATAAAAATGATCTTAGATAATATTATCTTGACAAAGTGGAATTAGAGATAGGACCAAATGGGCATTGAAGTAATTAAATTTTGATCTTTCTAGTGTAGGGAAGAAATGTAGATTGGAACCTAATGAATTGGATGAAATTAGGCTAGATGCCTATGAGGGTTCTAGAATCTACAAAGACAGAACAAAGAAAATGTATGATTACTACATATTACATAGAGTTTTTTTTCTCGGGTAAGCGAGTGTTATTTTCAATTCTAGGATGAAATTGCATCCTAGAAAATTGAGGTCATGGTGGAGTGGATCCTATGTGGTGAATTTGGCATTCCCTCATGGATCTGTTGAGATAAGTGATGGGATAAGAACATTCTTGATGAATGGACAATGCCTGAAGCATGATTTTGGAGGGGAGGTGATCCATGAGGTGAAATAATTGAAGCTTGTTGAGCTTTCTTAAGATATGAGAAAACTGAGATTGTCAATCCTAGGACGTAAAACAAGGGAGCTTATGGGAGGCAACCCATAATGTAATTTTTAGTTGGTTATTTTTAATTTAAGCTTGTATGGAAGTTGTTTCCCTATATTAATTTTTATTGCTTTTTAGATGTTAAAAAGGTACATTGATGATTCTTGTAAGGAGTCGATACTACTGACACTTCAGTCAGTGGCATATAGTTTGGGATAAAGATCAACATAGAGGTAGAAACAATTTCAATAACACTGACGGCATAGTCGGTGGAACTGATTCCTTATAGAGTAGAGGCCAAAAATTTATATATAAAGTCAATACTACTGACAAGAAAGTCGGTAGACCCTAGAGATTGAGAGTGCTCTAGGTTCAATACATAGAGGACACATTCAATATCACCGATGAAGAAAAGGACCAAATGACACCACTGGGCACCACCGCCAAAAAGTTAGTGATACCGACAACAGATCCAAAGGTGTGCCTAATTCAACTTCATACCACTGACCATAGGGTTGGTGGCACTGATGCATCAACATAGTATCAGGTTATCGTCAAATTGGCACCACCGACCCCTTGTCAGTAGAATAAACTCACAAGATGAGAATCCATGGCACCGACTTCGATGATCGAGATTACATACATCCATTGCTTGGTGACACTGGTCTGGTTGCACAACCTAGAATTAGGTACCATCAACATCTGGCAATATGTGGTTCAGTGTATCGACAGCTCATGAGCATCAGTATAAATGGATGACACCAATAAACCATAGATATGGATCAAGTCAGTACCATCATACCAAAAAGTCAATGACACTGACTCGACACTATAGGGCCATCTACAACTATGAAAGGGAGGCTTGGGTTGTTGTTCAAACACACCCAACTCACTCCCCTTGAAATAGAGAAGGTACCAGACGATCAAGAAGTCTTCCTCAATTCTATAAAGTCCCTGAGTCTTCATTGAGCTCTCGTTCTAAACCCTTATTTACTCTCAATCATCAATGGCATCGAGGAGGCACGCTTCATCATCTGATCAAATGGCACTAAAGCCATCTCGACTAGCCTTTACAGACAAATACCAAAAGAATATCTTTGTTGGACTAATGAAGAGAGAGTTCATACCCACATGGTATGGTGACCACACCTTCCTCACTGAGACATGTTTTGCTGAGACCCTCCCCCAGGTATTCCAAGGGCAGGGTGTGGTGGGTGATCAGTCTTTCTTTGGCATGTGACCTTTTTTCCAGTAGATAGTGTGTGTGTTCCTCACATCTATAGAGGTTTGTTGCATCCCCAAGAATGGGGAAGGTTGGGAAGATGAGCATATTCAGTTTAGACTCTACGACAACACCCACTACCTCACACTAAAATAATTCAACGCCATTTACAACCGGCGAGTAGGTGGAGTTTCCTTCAATTTTTCAATGATGCCTTGTCTTGGAGGCATATGATGACCTAGCCAGAGGGATCCACTGTCAAATCGAACCACGCCTTAATGGTGGACATTGAGAACCCCTTCATCCAGATTCTACACCACTACCTAACAAGTACTATATTCGCCTGGTTCACTCGGGGATAAGGGAAGCAGCAGAAGGTGGACCTATATGTTTCTTGAGAACGTCTTATGTTGGGGAGGGAGAATATCAACCTTGGCTCATTCTTCTTGGAACACATGCTTGCGGTGAAGAGGCAGGCTCAAAGGAAGCCTCTCATTAAGTTTGGGGGTTTTCTCACACCCTGTCTCTCCACTTCTACTTAGACTTCTCCAAGTCCGCTACCATGAAGACATCCTCGACACTCGACTTCGAGCATTTCAAGTGGTCCCACCTCATATCCAAGTATAAGGGAAAGGTGTACGCCTATTGTATCATCGACGGGAAGCTGAAGGAAAGGGCTATGTTTGACCCTGTAATGCCCTCCCTAACTACACACATGTATATAGAGAAAGCAACACTGAGTTATCCATAACTCGTGTACTTAAGGGGGCATTACATAAATTGGCATTCATAACAACAATATAATCAATCACACAAATTGAAGTATTAAAACATTCTCATGATTTTTCTTACAAAAGTAACATAAATCTTATTACATGAAAAAATCATTTAACTTATTGAGTCTCTATTCTAAGGTTCTAAACATTAAAACATATAGATGAGTCTATAAACCTGAGGATTATCTTATAGTTGATACCCCACAATACCTTATCCTACTCTATCTTTATGCTCCAAGTCTCTGGGTGCTACTTCTGTTTCTTCTACTCACCTGAGGATATCTTGTCCCCAACCATGCATTGGAAAAATGATTGTTATCATAAATGGCATGAGTATTCTAACACATACATTACTTGATGAAATAAGATACTGTAAAATATTCTTAAACAATATATACTGAGAACTAACATTAAAAACTTTACAAAATTTAAAATATAAATATCTCCTTACTTAAACTTAGTTCTTATATTTTTACTTATCTTTCTCTAGAGACCTGTACTCTAGTACATGGGTCTCATGACCTGCACTAAGGTGCCTGGGTCACACAACCCACACTCTGGGCCTAGGTTATGTCTCTGAATTGTCCTGCACTCTGGTGCATGGGCCACATGACTTGCACAAAGGGCCTAGGCATGTCTCTCTTATCTTAATCTCTTTAATTATACTTAAAATTTGAGATTATGTACTTTCTCTGAACAAGGCATATTTTATTTACAATTTTTATTTGACTGTGGCCACCATTATACAATAAGTCCTCCTCTATTGACACCAAAGTGTCCTCTATAGTGCAATGCACCCTCTATTGGCACAACATACCCTCTGTTGACACTGAAGTGTCCTCTATGGTGCAACACACCCTTTGTTGGCACAATGTGCCCTTTGAAATGGAGTAAACACTCCTCTGAATTGGTAACAAATGCCTATGAATCATCTCGAGACTCTCTGAATGAAGACTTATCATATATTATATTATTTGAATGTTCTGAATTAGTTATCTTAAGTCTAAGCTTACTAAATTCTTAATATGGACTTATCTGAAACTGAATACTGAGTAATGGATATGTACTAATATCTGAATCTAAATCTACATCTGAATATGAATAATCTCAATTACAAAATTGAGATTGGCTCAAAAACCATTATCATGTATCTTAATCAAATATCTGGCAACCCACATATTGAGTAATCTAAATCTAAATCAAAACTGACATTCTTATTATCAAGATAAATCTTAAGTTGAAACTCTTGTTTGATCAAATGGCTTTATTAAATTTTGATATCAAATTTATGACATGTAAGTCTAAAGGCTTAGGAAAATAATCTGAGCTGAATATAGGAATACTAAGTATGTAAAAGTAACTTAAGTAGTAAATATCAAAAATATTATTTCTGACATGATAACTCAACCTCTTGAAAGTCTCATGAAGACTTATCTTAACATGAATCTTAATGCATTCATGTGATCTTAACTCTTAAATCTTGAAACATGAATCTTAGAAAATCTTGTCTTACAAATTTAATCATAACTTAATGCATTCTGCTCTTATAATGTTATCATATACTTAATTCTTAGATCTTAATCATTCTAAAAAATCTAAATAACACTTAGTTATTAGATATTAATCTATCTAAGAAATCTTAATAGCATATTTCTACTTGAAATCTTAATACATTCTTATCCCACATTATCATGTATGACTGTCTCGGTTGCATATCTTATCTTGTAGTCTTAGTCCTCAATATGAATCATTACTAATAGTTCTTATAGAAACATGATCCATTAAATTTCTCAAGAACTTGATTCATGAGTCTTTATCATTCTTATAAATCTTAATAACATATCTCTTCTCGAGATATTAGGCACATGCAAGGACATACCCATGACTGTATGAAAATCTTACTTGGATATCTTAACATAAAATCTTAGAACATTGGATCACATAAAGTATGAAGTGTTATGAAAATATGTTGAGTTTGATAAATATGAATACTCATGGGCATGAACCACTTACCTCCTGTATACCCAGTCTTAGCACAAAAACACTGCTTTGAGTCCTTCTAACCTTTTCCTGAAAAACCGAAGGGTCTATTAGTTTCATGTCTCTTCTTAAAGTCCAATCTCCTAGAATCATTAGGGTTCTCGATTAGGATTTCTTAGTGCATGTATTTGACTCTTGAGTCTAATCTAGGATCTTACTCATGATGTAATGTTATAGTGATTATTAGGGTGCATTATATTAACCTTTGTAATAGATGAGTTGTTAGGGTTAGGGTTTAGTTGACATTTATTTCTCTTTGTATTACTTATCTACCCTTTTTAGTTTTGACTTAGGGTTTATTCATACTAACCCTTATAAGTTGTCATAATGATATTAGGATTCAATTAAGTTCTCTACATGAATGAAATGTGTCCATATATTATATCTTATGCAAATCTTGTTGATATGCATGCATGCACATTATCCCTATGTTCTTATTACATAAGTTTTCCACATTTAGAATTACACATAACATTACCATAATGTACCTTTATATTCAGTAATTTCTTATCTTCAATTAAAATGATTAGGGTTACTATTTTCAATATCAAGGTTGGATCAGTAACCTTCAAATCAAGGGATATAGTTACTAGTTCATCATTAGGTTAACTTAAAGGTCCCATTCAGTTCATTATGTTTTTTCTGACCTTGTGGCTCAATTTTCATAGTTTTCTAATTCATGGGTTTAATTATTAATATTTTTCCTAAGTTCATATCATTTATCAACTAATCATGACAAAGATAACTGAATAACAATTTAGTAGAAAAGAAAAGAGGTAGGTCGTTGTGTGGAGAACATTAATCAAAACCAAGGTGGGGTAAAATGCTCAAGAAGAGTGTAGCAACAGACAGAGACGTCTCCATGTCTTTGAGACCTTGAGCATGATTTCAAGGTAGAGGAAAAACTAGTAAATACATATTTGAGCGGTGAGTTTGTTGTACTAAATTGGACCTGGAGGTCCCTTGTGTGGCATCAAACGATCACCGTAAGATGACCCTAACTTGGTTGGAAACAAGCACCAGATAGGGAGGACAGGTTGTGAATGAAGGTAGGGAGGAAGAAAAGAAGATAGAGATCATGTTAAAGAGTCCAGTAGGTCTAATGCAGGTTTAAGAAACTGATCTCAAAACCAAATCCATTCAACTATAGCATTGCAAGGCCAAAACAATGAATGCTTGGCCATCCATGACCATGAAGAAAGTGAAGCTGGAAATAATGGTTACCTTACGAGCCAATTTCTCAAGGTCTAGGATACTTGGACAGACTATCTAGAGTGCTTTCGTCCCCTTTTTGCAAACCGCAAATGGAAATACCTCTTCAGCAGCATGCTGTGCATAAAGCACCATAGATTGAGTTCGTCGGGAACCCAAATAAGGGCAACACGTGTCAAGCCGAGATTGGGGTCAGGTTTGAGATGACCTGGAGATGGTGCAAACATTAGTAATTTGATGGAGGTGTTGAGGATGAGGAACATGAGTACTGATCGTCGGAGATGGAGGATGAACCAAATAGGGTGGTTGAGATTGATACTCTAAAGGGAACTAGGAGGGTCTTTTGGGGCTATGGGATTTCACAAGAGAAGAAGAAAGTCTACTAGTCACCACCAGATATGAACACACATGCATGAGACTAGTAATGGTTTGGGTGTTTTGTGATGCGTGGGATATATGACATGATTAAGGGCTTAATGGAGTGGGGAAGACTCCTGAAGGCAATGGGGAAGTTCGTTTCCGAAATGGATTAGCAGACTGTGAGAAATCAGCGGTTGATTAGGATGAGTATTTTGGCCAAAGATGTTGGAGGTTGAAGAAGAAGAAGAATGGGCGGCTGAGATTAGTTCTCTCAAGTTGCGTTCACATCCGATGTCCCAGAGAAAGTCTTATTCAAGGGAAATTATGGGGGAATCTGAGAAAATGGGAATAACACATTTTCTTGCCATTATATTGTGAAAATTTGTTTTCTTATCAGTTAAGCCCCAATTAATTCCAAATTGTAACCATTTTCCTTAGTTTATGTGTACAATATTCTAAAAAGCATTTGTTTTATATAAACATGACCAGAAAGGTTTTTATAATTAAAATAGGATAAGTAGTTTACATTAAATAACTGATTATCCTAATATAGTTAAACCTTGAAAATGTGTGTTTCATCCATGTAACACATTTTATCTTAATAGGAAAATTCATAGTACATTACAATAGACAAAAAATAGGGATAATAATCCATTTACATAATGTTGACCATGAATAATATATATACTTAAGAAATTACATTATGGTAACCAAAAATGAGGATGAGACAGACCCCAATTTCTACCTCAATGGGGTGTGGTTCCTCAGAAGGAAAGCAAACAATGTTGTACCTATTCTAGAAGGTAAGGGGGCGGAGCCTGAGGCCGAGGTAGAAGACAAAGAAGAAGATGACAATGACGACGACGACGAAGAAGAAGAAGAAGAAGAAGAAGAAGAAGAAGAAGAAGATGCCATTCCTTTCACACAGAGGTGGCGTGTACATAGGACACCTCACAAATATGCAACATCCAACTCTATAGCTCTACCACCTCCACTGCATGGCGATTCATTATTTATGGAGGGCATGTATGGGATGTTTTAGTATATCCAGAAGGACAAAAACAACATACATTCACCCTGGCCCTGATTCACGGAGTCCAGGAGTGACTTTTCTACTAGTAGCAAGAAATCTATGACAACGAGTGCCTTCTCCTGGACAACCAGATGAACATGCACATGTAGCACATTGAACATTGCTAAAAGTTGCTTTGTGACCATTACTACATACAAGGCCACTTTTCTAGCTACCCTTGGTTGCCTCCTATGCCATTAGTAGATCCCAAACTCACTGGCAACTACCCTTATTCCAAAATATTTCCAAGAGCATCTTAGACACCGCCACCATCATTCTGAGATCATGGTACCCCTGTTCCACCTCTATGGTTGAATTTTGACTATGAGAACATAGTCAAGTTCAATATTAGGGGGGTGCTGGAAGAACTTTACCTTTATGTTGCTTTTTAGTTCATTTTAGTTTTCTTATTTTGAAATTGTAGGATCCACCTTTATCGAGAGTGATAGTGGAGCTTAATTCATAATTTATACCATTTTCATGTGTGTGCCTTTGCAATGGAAATTAAAAGAAAACTTTTACATGATCACATCTTTTAAGCTTGATTTGCAAGCCTAAGGTAACACCATCTAGAGAAAATGTATGGGTTAGTCAGATTGAGGACACTTAATATCAATGAAAAACTAAATTTATCCAAGAATTGTGGATGATGATAGGGTTTGATCCCAACCTGAACAACAAGTAACATGGCCTTAAATGGGATTTTTAGAAATAAACTCTATGGTTACAAAGTACACAAGCTGATAGAGAGGGACATATCATAGTTTAAGACAAACATTGTCTCTTAATCATGTGATTCCACCCGCCTTTCATGAAATTTCATCCACCATCTTCCGATGATCAAGTAACCTGAATTGTTTCCTCTTGATTGCATTGCATAGCATAATAGGTGGCATGGTAGTTAGTCTAATTATTACATTAGTTAGAAGAAGAAAAAAACATCTTTGGATAACACTTAGTTGCATAGAAAATTTCATGTAGATCACATACTCTTTTTGCATCATCCATTCATCATGTATCTACATTGCTTCCTCTGCTAAAATAAATTGCAAGGATAGACATGCATATCTCTCATTGAGAAAAAGAAGATCAATGCTATAGTGAAAAGAATCCCAAGTATAAATTCTCAACCATGCTAAAATATGAGGGATAAAAAAAGAGAAAAAGATAAATTCAAGTAAAAATGAGAGAAAAGGATTCCTTAAACTTAAATCTGAATTTTTCTTCAAGGAGAAGAGAAAATAGCTACAAGTATGCATTATTTTTATTCACTCTAATCAATCAGATGAAACATTCAATGCATTCATCATTCCACCAAATAGTGTGCATTAGTATTCATGCATTTTTCATTTCATTCATGTTATAGGTTCATCACATTTTGTTTTTGCATAAATGATTTGGATGTTACTTGTGATTCTTGTTCATAGCCGCCAATTAATTCCACCCATTTTGCTTTATAGTAGGCCGCATATATGATTGATTCTCTCATTCACTTCTATATGGGGAACTACTTCCAATATAGTTGGTAGATAAATAAGAGCATGGTAGATAGGGAATCACATGGTGAATCAAGAGAATTCCCTATTGGCTATGATACTAATTGCTCCATTAATAGTGGTTCATTGATCTAAGGGTGGACATCTTTAATGAATATTTTTGGTCATTGCAAAGTAGTTATTTTTTCGGTGGTCCGTAAGGGCCGTTTTGGGACCACCAGGTGGGGGTATTTGAGAAATATAGTTCATATTGTTTGTACTCTTGTTGACTTGTCTCAAACAAATCCAAAGGTAGTGTTTCTCAAGGGAAAGGAACATTTAATCTAAGGGGATTTTGATGCACATAATTTTATCCTCTTTTCACAAGCTATTTTCTTTGTATTTCACACATCAATGCTCATTTTGACACTGCTAGTGCATCATTTATAATTATTGACTTATGAAATGTTATTACATCAATTATTAAGTATTTTAACTGAATTATGCCATTTTTTCTATTTTATTTGTACATATGTTGGTTTTTCCATATTTTAGGTAACTAGAGCACTTATAAGGCAGCTCAGTGCTACTGACCCCATTGTCAGTGGTACCTACTTGAGGTAAAAATACAATAGGATGATTGAAGAAGCCTTGGTGCTACCAATATGAAACTCAGTGCTGTAGAGCTAGTGATTGAGACCATTGAAATATGCTCCAGAGAGCAATAGGTACTGAGTTTATCAACTTGGTTCTACCAACCTTCTAGTTAGTAGTACCAACTTTTATCAAAGGAGAATTCAGAAACTATAAAATAGAAACTCAGTGCTACCACCTACCCATCAGTAGTATCGACATTTAGTAATGGTTTTGAGCTAGTTATAGACTTGGTTCCACCAATTTCCTGTCGGTGGTACAGACTCATTGCGATCAGTGCAAATTTTAAGTTACGCAAGATCCTACGATCAAGACTTAATGACAGACAAAGTACCACTTATGACCTATGGGGAGTTTGGCCAAATAAAGTATCACATTTTAGTCTATTGTAATTGAACATAGTGCCAAGAGAGGATATGATGAAGGAGAGAACCATATACTGGGAGATTCAATAGCTGAAACTCTACATAATAATACACTAGCTATAATTAAGGGATCATTTGAATGAGTTTCTCCAGGTATTTATACTAGTTTTCTCATCTTTTCTTCTTTCTTTCTATGGAAGTGATAATAAATATCATGCAAGTCTAAATCCCTTATTCCTTAGGACTCATGAGTATTTAGGTTTTGTATTATAATTGACTTCAATGAATTAATATATATACATATTCCTGAATCTAGACATAATTCTATGACATCTTAATGAATTGTATGTGCTTGATAACCACATTCAATTAGTTAGACCATTGTTTGCTTCGTGAGAGGGATCAAGGGTTGGATAAATCATACAATTTTATAGTTAATATTGTGCCTCGTAAGAGGGCCTACAACTATGAAAGGAATGGACAAGAGATATCATTAATGTGCCTATCTAACTCTTAGATCGCTACATGAGTAGGATTTGCTTTAGTATAGGTAGTGTATTATGCTGTGTGAGTGGGTAATATCTGCCATAGGTCCCTTGGTCTGGTATATAAAATTGTAATATAAGCTATGGTGAAATTGAATTCCTAAAGCAATCAATCTAGTTTGTGAGCTCAATCCACTTAATTTAGTTTTCAATTTTTGCAGTTAGTTTAATCAAACAATCAATCACTTTTTCACTAGGTATAGATGATCGGGTTACAATTAGTAGTAGTCTATGGATTAACATTTTCTTCAGTTCGACGTTCGACCCTCATAGGCCTATACTACTCAAAGTGTACATTTACATTTTGCACGCATAGTTTGGGCGTGTCAACCATCATATCATAAATGAACAAGCATATAAATGAAAATTGCCTTTATTATTAATCAAATAAGGTACCTGATGTGACATTATATTCATCGTATGACTAAATCTCTGGTCATTCATACCAACACTTCCTTAATTGGTCAAGAGTTCTTGTTTTTATCTCACTGCTTTAGGTACATTGTGGGTTATGTATATATTATTTTGGGTGTATGTGAAAGTGTGGGAGTTTCCTCCTATACAAGTTCTTGACCAAAGGCTTAATGTCAAATAAGCTTACAGGTTGACATTAGTAGCATTTGACAAGGATAACATTGGTGCAGTAGAGATGAACATATCCATCATGTTTTTCAGTCGTATGCTGCCATATTCATAGATATAATCGATAATGTAGGATTCTTCCTATTTAGGACTGAACTTGTCTCTTGTGTCAACATTCTAAATGATACATATTACTAGATATCCCTCTTGAAATTTCAAGGATGGACCCCCTTGTTTAATGCTTGAGTTTCTCTAGCTTGATAACAAAATTCGTAATGCAAAGCTTTTGTTCTTTGTTCTTTGTTCTTTGTTCTTCAAGTTTATGAGGTAATAAATGCAATCCTAAACTCATACCTCCTTTGAAATTTCTTCTTATTGTAGTATGTGAAGGGATGCGGTCTCTACATCTACTAGTGTAATTGCCTCCATGCCATATACATGTGAATATGGCATGGCTCTTATGTATGTTTTGATAGATTTTTGATAAGTGGTATAGAATTAAAAATTCAATAAGATATAAAATCCAAGTTTTTACCTAATCTATTGTGAAATAACAATCATTGACAAGTAGGTAGGTCTTATTATATTATAGATTTAGGATGGAGCACAAATTACAATTTTTAGTAACACACTCAACTTCTAGCCCAATTAAGAAAAAATAATTAATAAGGATAATTTTATGAATGTTTGTATGATTGACTAAATCAAATAGGCATGAAAAAAATGAATGAAACAATCAAGATTTGAATATTATTTATAGGATAAAATCACATGTATGCCTAGGTCTCACTATCACTAGCTAGGTATACACTCCCTCACATTTCATCACACAAACAAGGTTGCTAAATTGGAGTTAAGGAGATTTTATATCCTTCCAGATTATGAAATTGACAAGTACTAACCCCCTTATGGGATTAACATTGCATCACCTACAAATCATAAATGTCTCACTCAGTGAATGATCTTATAATGTTTTATTTGGAGTTCAATGATATCCTAATTTCCAATGTATTTATGACAATAATAGAATAGACATGCAAGATAGGTGACCAATCTACAAGGCATGCATGAAATAGTAAAAATAAATCTAAAAGTTTATACAAATATTGATGGACAATGTAAGATTGCAAATACAGGTAATGGGGCTAACCCTCATGCCCCAATAGATAAATGACTCTTTAATCATGTTAATAATATAAGAGAAAAGATAATAATAAGAAGTGCATGTATAGTATAGTAGTGTAGAAGAGAGGGTGGTTTGTGAAACCAATATCCAAATAGTAGTTGTAGTCTTCAGTCACATTCTTTGACGGAGCGCTCTCCACATGAAGTCAACAATAATTGTCTTTGACTCTTCTCTATGATGGACATGGTTTGGGGTGGTTATACATGCAATAATATTACCTCTATGAATGTCTATATTGTATTTTTGTAGCATGCTCTAGGATTTCAAATTGATCTGACATCATTCAATAGTTGTGAATGATTTGTGGCTTATTTATAGCGTTGTAAAATCAGGCGACTTCAGGACCAATTTATCAATTAGAACTGGTCAAAAATATATTGTTTTTGTGGGTATATGAATTACTCTTCCATTGCATCTTGATTCACCCAATATCAATATCATATGTGAAATTTGGAGCCACTTTACGTACTAAATATATGTTCCAACTGGTTGACTGACCTATAGTTGAGTCATGTTTTAAGACCCCTAACCTATCTTAGTGCTTGATCTTGCTTGTTATGCTTAGTAAGATGCTCGAACCTTAATCTAATATTGTGATGCATCTTAATAACATGTGACACATTTATGTTTTCAGTTTGGTCCAGTTTTCTTGATGTTTGATCTAGTTATGTTTTATGTATGTTTGATTTGGACCAAGTTGCAATTTACCCATGTTGAGGGTTTATCTTACAATTTGTCACATGTTGGATGTGCCTCCTATGTTTTGGAATCATGATAGAGAGAATGATGCTTAGGGCGCCTTGTTGGACCTTGGTTGGGTGAGGTGGCATCATGTGTGTTGATGATAGGATTTGCATGAGAGCATGAGTTGATGGTGGTGTCAACCATGTTGTTGATCCTTGAGAGTAGCGCCCGATGTGCTTTGTGCCATTGAGAGTGTTTCAACCAAAGAACCCTTCTTGGTTGTGTTTGTAGCGACCTATGTTCCCTGACCTTTGTTTTAGTCACTATGGTTTGCCTTGTGCTTTGGTGTGTTGACCCTTTGTCTTGGGTGACATGGGTAGCGGTCGCTACCATGGTGATCCTTGGTTTTTCTTCTACTAAAGGAGGATAGTGGATCTAGTGGTCTCTACCAATCCTTGTTTTTATCACCCTTTGAGCATCCATATCCTGAGTGCTTGCATGGACGAGGTGTTTGATGGACAAGTGTCATGAGTGGCTTTAGTATCTTGACACCTCATATCTCTCACCTCTCTCCTACCCTTGGGTATTTATACCCCTTATTTCACATGCAAGTAACCCTTTTAGCTCTGTTCTTTCTCTCTTCTTGCTTGACATTGGCCCTTGTGCTTGGTAGTGCTTATGGTGGTTCTAGAGCTTGAAGAAGAAGGATGAACCTTTGCATGTGGTATTATAGGGTTTGATCATCCCCCTTGTGGTGGTTCTTGGTGATCCTTGATCATGGTAAGTGGTTTACCTTTCTTGGTCTCATTTTTATGAACTCTATACCTTTCTTTCTTCTTCTCTCAGCCAGACTATGGTTCTCCATGGTGGCTTTCTTGAGGAACTTCTCTCCAACAAAGGTCGAATCCATGATTCTCCATGGTAGTATGTGAGTGAGACGAAGATATCATCTTTCCTTTCTTTTTTCAGCCTAGGGTTTGTACCCTATCTCTTTTGAGCTTCCTTTGACCTTGGTTTTCTATTCTTCTCTTGAGGTGATCTTGTTTGGAGTTGGAGTTGACCCAAGCTTGGCGTTTCTTCTCTCTCTTGGAGCTTCTTGTCTTTTGGAGTTTGTCTTCACCTCAAGGCGGGCTATATAACTCTCTCCTATAGTATTATTGCATCTTTATTTTGCTTGCATGTCACTATTGTATTTCTAAAATGTGATCATAATTTGCTAGATTATGCTATCGTGTAATAGGCTTTAAGATTATGAAGTATTCTTGTATAGATTGCTCTTTGTCCTGACCCTAATTCTTGTATCGAGATGTATGGATGGTGGAGTTTCTAGGCTTGCATGCAACATCTTGAATGATGATATTATCACCTTGGCTTTAGTTTGTCCATCTTGAATGTGATGGAGGTTTTTCTCATTGTTTACATGCTTTGACATTTGGTGTTCTCTCTCATGGCATGTTTTCTTTGTTGATCTTGGTGATGGTCATTTTAGGGTTTTGATGTCCATCTTTTCATGGAGTTTTCACCTTGGTGACACTTGAGTTTCCTGATGTTAAGAATCTATTTTGGTCAGCATGCATTCTTGGTTCCTTGTGGTCACTAAGACCATGTTAGTGGTGAGCTTGGGTTTTAGTTTGATTGGCATAACTTTAACCCTAGCTACCTTGGTCGCTACACATGAGTCTTTATTGTGGCTGCAATGCTTGAGCCCTTGTGTTGGTCACTACACATGATGGCTTATTTGGTCAAAATGGTTTTGGTTGATGGATGGTTTCTAGGCTATGGTGATTTGGTAACAACAAACTCGAACCCTAGTTTCTGTTATGGACACTACATGTAGTTCAGTTTGGTTGATTGCCACACCTTGATTCTTGTGTGGTCGCTACACTTTAAGTGATGTGTCATTTGGTCACTACATATGAGTTAATCTTAGTGGTTGCTACATGTGTTAACCCTAGTGGTCTCTACAGTACCCCATCTTCATGATCGATGTAGGTTGTTGTTTTGAATGCTTCGTTGGTCATGATGACATTCGGTCTATGTGTTCCAAGAATGTGGGAAGTGATGTATCTAGTGTTTGATGGTGAATGTTGTTATCGAAACCCTAATCAGATATATATGAGAAACCCTAACCCTAATTTGGATATATGATGTAATTTCTTATCTTTCTTGGATGAGTAGCATACAATAAAGTATTTTCTCTCTCCTACTTGTGTAACCCTAAATGTTGTAGGTTGAATGAACATCATAGCTTGTAGTTTCTATGATATCTCTAATGTAATACAAGGTAATGATTGTGAGCCTTTATGAGGAATGATGAGATAATGATGTTATGCATGAACTATGCGATTGGGTCTTATGAAGTGGCATAGGATTTGCTCCTAGTTTGAGGTGATATTGTCTAGTGATGTGAGGAGGAATGGTTATTCCCTAATGATATGAGGATGGTGATGGCTTGGTATAAGGCAGTGAGACAATATCATGTGATGATAGGACCAACTTTATGCTTAATACATTTTATATCTTCTAACATTGTAATCTACCCCTATCTTTGTAGAATTTGTCTATAGCTTGTATGTTGTAACTTTATTGATGCACTATAATATACCCAATTGGCTTAGTTAATCAAGTTGAACCCTAATCATGTAGGTTTCCATGAGCCATAGATTCATTTTTAGCATCAATACTTACTGGATGGTAAAATACGTAATTCCTAAGGGAAACTTGGAGTTGTTGGCTAAATTGGACATTATTATAATCCCTTTGTTTTGATGATGACAATCATTTATTTCTTGTGATTTTAACTTGCTATTTGATTGTTTTAGGGACAAGCATATAAGGTGGTGGATAGTGAAGACTTTGAAGATCAATTTTCCAAAATTGCTTTATTTTCATGATTGTAATCAATGTAAAAACTTGTACAAGTTTATAATGTACAAGTACTTAGATATCATGTAAATCAAGCATTTAGATCTTCTTCATCCACTCACAACACTTAGATAGGTTATCCCCTAAGAAAGTATCACAATTACACATTGATACACACACACTTAGTAAATGAATACATTGAATCCGTGATATTCTCGATCGACAAAAACTTCGACTGAGACACTCTCGGTCGACAAACTCCTCGGTTGAGAATAGACCCTCCTATCCATTAGACTGAGTTAGGAAAGTGGTTAGGAGTTGGAATTGAACGTTACAACATATTGAATCAAACTCCCACTCGGTCGATAAATACTTCATCTGCACTTTTCAGAATTAATTAACTAGCTGTTACAAATGCAATTAGTGGACACTTAATGGCTAGTTGAGCACTAAGAACACCCTACAAGGTGTCTAGAATGTCCCCATGCATTAGCAAACCACTCCTATGAATAGGACAGCCATAGGACACCTCAAAGTATCACTTGCACATACAATTCACTTGAGATCACATTGTAGGAAGCCATTAGCAAAGCTTTCACTTGCAAAACATTTCCACAAGCTCTGAAATCGTGTCCTATAGGCTGATATATCCTATCCACTATACATTCACGTCCATCCACTTTAGTTAGGAGATCAAACGCTTGATATAGGATTCAGACCTTGTGCTACATTGGTAAAGTTGTACTTTCCTATTTCTTTCTTGTTCCTTCTTATTGCTTTGGTTCTCCTTTGCTACTCCTAGGTTGGAGGCTCTGGAAAGGAGGTTGTATGAGCTTCTTCTGGTAGAGAAGGTAGCTCGGCGGACTTAGGATTACTTCAAGAAGGCTATCTCAATGGGAAGCTACTTCAAGAGGAAGGCTACTTCAAGGGGGAGCTTGGATTTACTTCGAGGAAGGCTGCTTCAAGGTTGGTGGGACTACTTCTAGGTGAAGGCTATCCTAAGGTTGGTTAAGGTATTTTTATCTTATGTAACATCCTTGCAAGGTAATAAAATACAAGTGCTTTCAAAATCCCAATTGAAAACAATTGGGTAGTGGACTAACTCCCTTAGATTTTGCTAAGGGTGGAACCACTCTAAATGCCTGTGTCTCCTTCTCCAATATTTTTGTGGTTGCTTGGTTGAATTAATTTTAAAATTATCATAAAACCCTATTCACCCCCCTCTAGTGGTTTTTTCAATTGGTATCAGAGAAGGCTTCAAGGAGCTATAATCGAGTCTTGAAGAAAATGGGTGATGGGGTACTAAACAACCTCAACTTGGAAGGAACACTTGTGGCTCGGCCTCCACCATTTGATGGCACCAACTACACCTATTGGAAGAGGAGGATGCAATTTTATTTCTAAGGAATTAGCGGGGAAATTTGGAGAATGGTTTCAAATGCCTATGATCTTCCTCAAACCGAATATGCTACATGGGATGCAAACACGGTGAGATTAACCCAATTGAATGCAAAAGCTGTAAGTATCCTTTATTGTTCAATTTCCAAAGGTGAGTTCAATAGAATTTCAAATTGTGAAAATGCATATGAAATATGGCATAGACTCTCTATTACTTCTGAAGGAACTGTTCAAGTAAAAAATTCTAAAATTGGTATGCTTAAACAAAAGTTTGAACAGTTTCGTATGGAACCATATGAGTCTATTAGTGAAATGTATGCAAAGTTTTCTTCTATTGTTAATGGGTTGAATGCATTAGGTAAAGCCATTAGTGAAGAGGATCAAGTATCAAAGATTCTTAGGTGCGTGCCTCCAAAGTACAAACCAAAGGTGATGGCCATTGAAGAAGCCAATTATCTCACTACATTAAGGATGGAACAACTCATTGGCAACTTGGAGGCTCATGAAGATACCCTTGAAGAAGAAGAAAGATTGGTGACTGAACTTAAAAAGGAGAAAAGAAAGGACATTGCATTCAAAGCATCAACCAAGAATAGTCATGACACAAGTGAAGAAGGTAGTGAAGAAGAAACACTCATTGTAAATGGTTAGCAGTATAGAAGTTTTAAAACTAACAAAATTCCTAGTGTTTCTTCCTCCAGGTGCTTTGAATGTGGAAAAAAGGGACACTTAAAAGGTGATTGTCCCAAACTTAAGAAGGGAAAGAAATCATCTCACAAGAAGAAAGATAAATCCTACAAAGTTGCATGGGATGATTCAAGTGATGATAGTGAAGATTGAGAAAAAGAAGTAGAGTGCCTTATTGCTACAACAAATGAAGGAGAAGAAGACGTAAGCCTTTTTTATTTATCTAAAGAATATTTAGTTGCTAGCATTGAGGAATTACATGATAAATATATTGATTGTAAAAAGAAACTAAAAAGAGTTACTAAAACTAATGAGGATTTGTATGCACAATTAGATGATCTTGTTTATGAAAAAGAAAGTATTATTTCTGAAAATTATTCCTTGAAACCATATTTTAATGATTGCAATACAAAATTTCTTACTCTTGAGACAAATCATAATTTTCTTTGTCAAGAAAAGGTTAAATTTCTTGCAAAATTGAATGATCTTCAATCACAACTTATATTGTGTACTCATCTAGATTATGATGCTATTGTTAAAGAAAGAGATACTTTATCATCTGATCTAGATCAAGCAAAGTTAGATATCAAAAATAAAATGGATGAGATTGCCAAGTTACAAAGAGAAATTAGTAGCTTGAGAAACAATGATGTTCTTGATAAGATTTTGAAAAATTCTTCTAGTTATAATGGAAGGAGAGGTTTAGGATATGTTCCAAAAGAAAAATCATATCAACCTAAACCTAGAAGAATACAAGCACCCAAGACCAAGATCATGTATGTACCCAAGAACAACTCAAAGAGAAATGAAATTGATTTTATTTGTTGTCATTATTGTTTACGTCTTGGACATTATTTGTTTTCTTTCCCATATAGAAAAAGGATGTTGATCTAGTTTGGGTTCCTAAAACCTAGATATTTGAATATGATTAGTAGAGATTTGACCTAAAATGTTAATTTGATATTCAAATGTCATATCTCAACTAAACTGAGCATTAACTTGCATAATTCTGTAAAACTGATCTATGTTTTTACTTGAAAACAACTACTGAAAATAGTACATAAACAATCTCAGTCGAGAAAGTTGTCGACCGAGACAATGTCGGTCGAGAAATTAGTCGACCGACAGGGTTACTTTCTTAAGCCTGCAAAAACCTGATAAACGGTCGGTTGACAAATATTTCGACTGAACCTCACTCGGTCGAGAAATTTGTTGACCGAGGGAAAGTCTGACAGAATTGTTCAATAAAAACATAGATACTTCAATTTCAATTAACTTAAATATGTAATGAACTCTATATACTACATTGTTTTAAATAATTGAATGATCCTAATTAAAAGGAAGAATATATGCACATCAAAACTTTATACTTTTCAAGATTAAATTGTATCTATCAAGTATACAAGAAGAAAAGATTGATTTTACTCAAGAAAAATATTAATAGCAAATCCATTGGCATAAGAGAATTTGCTCAACATTGAAAGTGAAAAGTAAAATCATACAAGAAACTTGGCTAAAATATAATTTTCACCATATTGTGAGAAAATTAAAGGTTGGAACATACTAAGAAATTATGACAAGATAATCTTTCCCACATAAATTAAAGTATTATCTTAGATTATTCAACACTCATAAGTTCTTATATAAGAAAAATAAAGAACTAATAATGATCATACATAACAAGATCTAGTCAAATTCTAGAAGTGGTTCATTGGATAACTCATAAAAATGTATGAACTGGATATCTCTAGAACTGCCTCTCGGTCAAAAAAGAGTTCGACCAAGGGGCGCCTAGGTCAAAGTCAAGGTTGACCTAAAATAATCTTTACAAAATGCTTAATTATAAATCATTTCCTTACACTCAATCTTAGTATATTGAAAACAAGATTTTAGTGCATAACTCTCATAAAAGGTTAACTTATTGTGATCTAATGCTTATTATGACCTTAGAATCCTTAAATTATCTAGATTATAAGATTAAGGGGGAGCTCACAAAAACTATCTCGACTATAAGATTAAGAAGGAGTTCACAAAATTTTGCAAACATCATAAAGAAAATTTCAAACTAGTATCTTTAAAGTAATCTTGGTTATGAAAATAAAGGAACCTACAATGTTTATGAATATAATGTATATCTTATCCTTAATAGAATTCTCTAAACAAATTAGGGCTTTACATCCCATGTATTTGGTTAGAGATACATTTGTTGATTCTACTATAAGCTTAAAAGAATCTCATTACATTTCAGGGCTTAACATCCCTTGCAAATGGTTGAGAAACTATTAAATATATTCATGAGCTTAAAGGATTCTCATATCATTTTCAGGGCTTAACATCCCTTGTAAAATGGATGAGAAATCAAAACACATATGCCATGACTCTAAAAGGATTTCATATCATTTCAAGGCTTAACAACCTTTACAAATGATTGAGAAATAAATTGTGGCTAAATTTGACATAAAATAAGTGGTTTGCATTGAGTATCAAATTATAAATTAAGGGGGAGAAATAAAAGTCATAATAAATGTTTAGCTTGGTTATCTTTTTGAAATGACAAAGGGGGAGAAATAATATAAAATCAATAACATAAAGTAAAATGTAAAATGAGTTTCATTATCTCTCGACGAGCACATACTTGCAAATAAAAGAATGGCTGCAAAAGGTAAACTTCAGGTATGAAACTCATATGATTTATATTTCATTGATTTATATTTTGGAAATGTTTGTCATCTTCAAAAAGGGGGAGATTGTTGGATAAATTGGACATTATTATAATCCCTTTGTTTTGATGATGACAAACATTTCTTTCTTGTGGTTTTAACTTGCTATTTGAGTGTTTCAGGGACAAGCATATAATGTGGTGGATAGAGAAGACTTGGAAGATCAATTTGCTCAAATTTCTTTATTTTCATGATTGTAATCAATGTAAAAACTTGTAAAAGTTTATAATGTACAAGTACTTTGTGACGTCCCCGGATTTTCTAAAACTTAATCTGATGTGTGACGTCCAAATTGAAACCCTCACCTCAGCGAGAATCCCAATTTAAACATCCCACACGAGGCTAAGAAGAAGAAAATCAAGGGAGTCAGAAGGAAACAACAGTAGCACATGTACATGAACAATAATAAAGCCACAACACCTGTTCACCATTCAACATATAATTACAACATGAATTGTTACAACATTTGATATTACATATTGAACAGAAAACTTAAACATATACATGTACTACATCTAAACAACAGGATCTTAAGACAATAGGTCCACATGTACATCAGCTCGCCACACAACTCTCACTATCCTGGATCTTCAAGAGCATAACCACAACCTAAACAAAAGATTACATGCGGTACACGTCAGCACAATATTCAAGAATATTGTACTGAGTATGCCTACATGTCTTTTATTTACCTCTCATCATATCTTGGCAATAAGATAAAACTAATATACTTGGCAGTAACAGAAGAATATATGAAAAGCATATACTTGAACAAGGATATTCATTAACAAAAGAGAACACAGATTTTAAACTTATTTCCATCATATATCTCGTGCATCTGCCCCTAGGGCTTTGATGTCTTTAGGCCTTGTCATATAAATCGTACATCTGCCCCTAGGGCTATGATGTTTATCAATGCACTGTACTACCAAAGAGTTTAGTGCTATCATATGATGGATCAGATATCTTATATTTCATGTGTTCATAGTCATAAGTATGGAAAATCAAGCAAGATATCATACAAGAACAATCACTTCAACCAATACCATATGCCAAGTATTCTACTACACATATAACACAAGCATATTGTATAATAAGCCAAGTAAGAGGTAATAGCGTACCTTCCAAAGAGATAGATCATACTAAACACATATCACTGATGTCAACTATAAGCTTGGTCAAACCTGATCGAAACAAGACCATATACTATCATCAGGTTCTCATCTTATTATGTCTCATCTTAACCCTAATCGTGTTCATATTAGGGTTTGCTTACTCATTTGGATATTCCCATCATTACTTGCATTCTTGTCTCATATTTATCTTCCTGATGTCATTTTCTAGATTATGATTCATTATCAAAGTTCATCATCTGAACATTAGGTTCCATATCCTTTTTGTGCACATATTAACTCTAAGGTTACATCATTAACCTAGATTAGGGGTTTAAACCAAGTAATACGGGTCAACTTCACATAACATGAACTTTATGTATCTAACTGATATCTGACTTACATCTCATCTTCAGATCAGTGATATGAACATACTCTGTAAATTTCACCATTTATTGGGCATGCATTTATTTGTCACATTTTATTTAGGGTTATTAGTCCTAATTAGCCATATTAAGCAAATTACATTATTTCCTACATCAACATCATTATTTCTAACATCATATGCATTCTATACATAATTATAGACTTACTGACATGTTATCATAATTTTAGAACATCACTTGATATTTATTATCCATCATATGAGCATTTCACATCTTACATGATATCACTATTATTAATGCATCAAAAGCCATATATTATGCTTCCACTGTGTTGTACTCATTTTTCTGAGAATTTTGGTATATTATATGTATTTTTCTGATGCTCGAGATAATTTCTATGAATTATGCAAGATCTAATAATTTCTGAAGAAATTACCTTAATCGGCCAATCTGGAGCCGCCACGTGTCCAACGCGAGGTTCTATCCTTTGCAACACTGGGGTCTGGCCAATTCAGGGGTTTTGAACTCGGTTTGATTTGGTTCAGCCGGTTCAGCGGTCTGGGCTCGGTTCAGAAGCTTGGACCCGCCCCCTTTTCTCATTTCCTCGCGATCTCGCGATTCAGCTCTGGGGCAAATCGCGTCCCTGCTTCTCTTAGCACAGAGCTGTCGCCACCGCCGTAGGGCTCCAGTCGGCTTCTCCGGTGTGGTACGCATGGTGGTGGATTCTCCTCTGTTCTCGCATGACTGGACTCTCCCTCTCCTCGCACGATCTGCTTCCACGCGATCCACGCTTGCTGCCACGAGAGCATCGTTCTCAGGCCCGACCGCCGTCGCTACTGGCCTGGAACGCTGTCGAGAGGCTGGCCGTGCTCTGCTTGCCTCCATCTATCTCTCGCGTCAGAGTCCGTAGCGGGACTCCCGGCTTCCACGACGCAGTCACCGCCTGGGGAAGGTTTCCGGCGCCGTGCAGCCAAGCACCGCCATCGCTGCCTAGCTCCAGGATGATGTCGCTGCTGCGTCTCCTCCTCAACGATCTATTCTTCTGCGGACTGACAAACACTCCCCCTAGGTTGGCTCGCTGCTGCCATCCTCTGGAAAGGAGGAGCAAAGAGGCCAAATGCTTCTAACCTCGCGTCTATACCTGGTTGGTCGACGCTGGGGTGCCTCATCTCCGGGGAGCAGGCACCGCCACACAACTACACTCCTCTTGGCCACTCACATTCTCGCACTGGCTGCTTGGGTGGGGTTGGAATCGATTAATCCTCAAGCCTGCTGCTATATTCGTCTGCCCCTCTTATGCACCAGTGGCATGGGTTGTCTCTGTCATCTTTCCTTGGAACAACTATGTAATGGGTCGATCTGCAGTTCTTCGTGCTAAGAAAACCACCCACTCGTCCAATTGAACTCCTCTATTCTCATTCATATCCCACTTCTAACTCCTCTGAACACAACTAGGTTGTCCCACGATCGGTCACACATTTGCCTACGAATGATGATCGTGGTGTCTTGATTCTGCAACAGCTGAACTGCCTCCCATGTCGATCTATATGAACTGGGTTACAAAATAACTCCTTAACCCTCCGATCTGGCAATAAAGGGCCTCGACATAGCCATGTCTCCAATCTAACCTACAGTCCATGGGCTGCGGTGCCCACCAAGGAATGCAGCCACTTCACTCGTTCTCTTGACCAAGGTGTGACAAGGCATTCACTAACAAATTAGACTATATATATTTATAAGCTTTCTCATGGATGCATCAAAAGTTAATCATTTATCCCACTTCAAACCTAAATTACATCATCTAGGAGCTTCCAAACCTCATGAAACTCTGACCAAAGCTTTATCATCATCCAAGCTGTATCACATCCAACTTTGATGCCAAAACTCCACTATATTACCAATCAATTAAATTCCTCAAAGAGGCATAAACTTATGGATCTTAATACTAATATAAACATAATTAACCATGAAACTTTACCAAAGCACTTGGAACTCTCAAACCAACTCAAACATATGATTTCACTTAAGTCATTGAACATTTAGGATTCTAAAAGTCCATTCCATCACATACTTAGATATCATGTAAATAAAGAATTTAGATCTTCCCTATCCACTCACAATAAATAGATAGGTCATCCCCCAAGATAGTATCACAATTGCACATTGATACACACACTTAGTAAATGAATACATTGAATCAGTGATATTCTCGATCGACAAAAACTTTGAACAAGACACTCTCAGTCGATAAACTCCTCAACCGAGAATAGACCCTCCTAGATGTTAGACTTTGTTAGAAAAGTGGTTGGGAGTTGGAATCAAACGTTACAACATATTGACTCAGACTCCCACTCGGTCAAAAAATTCGTCGACCGAGAAACTCTCGGTCGACAAATACTTCGACCGAAAATGGTTCCGTCTGCACTTTTCAGAATTAATTAACTAGTCATTACAAATGCAATTAGTGGACACTTAACGGCTAGTTGAGTACTAAGAACACCCTAGAAGGTGTCTAGAACGTCCCCAAGTATTAGCAAACCACTCCTATAAATAGGACAACCATAGGACACCTCAAAGTATCACTTGCATATATAATTAACTTGAGATCACATTGTAGCAAGCCATTAGCAAAGCTTTCACTTGCAAAACATTTCCACAAGCTCTGAAATCATGTCCTATAGGCTGATATCTCCTATGCACTATACATTCGCGTCCATCCACTTTGGTTAGGAGATCAAATGCTTGATATAGGATTCAAGCCTTGTGCTAAATTGGTAAAGTTGTACTTTCCTATTTCTTTCTTATTCGTTCTTATTGCTTTGGTTCTCCTTTGCTACTCCTAGGTTGTAGGCTACAGAAAGGAGGTTGTATGAGCTTCTTCTGGTGGATAAGGTAGCTCGGCGGACTTAGGATTACTTCAAGAAGGCTGTCTCAACGGGAAGCTACTTCAAGAGGAAGGCTACTTCAAGGGGGAGCTTGGAGTTACTTCGAGGAAGGCTGCTTCAATGTTGGTGGGACTACTTCTAGGTGAAGGCTATCCTAAGGTTGGTGAAGGTATTTGTATCTTATGTAACATCCTTGCGAGGTAATAAAATACAAGTGCTTTCAAAATCCCAATTGAAAACAATTGGGTAGTGGAATGACTCCCTTAGTTTTTTCTAAGGGTGGAACTACTCTAAACACATGTGTCTCCTTCTCTAATATTTTTGTGGTTGCTTGGTTGAATTAATTTTAAAATTATCATAAAACCCTATTCACTCCCCCTCTAGTGGTTTTTTCAGGAGTGGATATTGTTGAATATGTGGGGTGCAAGTTGTGAATATATCCTTGCATCCACAATTAATTATAGATTTGGAGGATAATTGTAGTCATACTCTAGCAGGAGAATGATTGAGTCTGTATCTCAGATTATATGGTTTCAGGGAAGGTTGTGATCATACCCTGGAAGGAGAATGGTTGCGGTCTTATATCACTAGTGTCATGCATGTATACCAAGGATAACTAGGCTTATTTGCAGTTTGACTATATATGGACTTGGACTGAACTGGGATGTGGGAGATCACAAGACTCTAGCTCTCCTAAATCTTATAAGGCACTAATTTTGACTTCGCAGTGGTCAGTTGGAGTATGAGTGCTATACCTCATCTCCATAGGGCATAATAAAAGATGTAATGCAACCATGTAGAATATTTACTTAGGGTTAAACATGAATCACAATGTATGACTATTTTCCTTGTTTCTTATACTAATTAGATGATAATAGTAAGACATGTTCTTCATATTCCTTCTAAAATTATATGATGTTTTGTTGATCAGTTTGTAGCTACTTGAACTGCTTAATATGTGTTATCAATTTTACTATTTCATTTAACCAAATCTGCTCATCCTGGTAATAGTATTACGTTCCTACTATATACCTATCTGTGTTAACAATAGTCATTGGAGAAGAGTTGTGTCTCTCTCTGGGAAGTTGGTCTCACCTGTGGGTTTCCACATCTTTTAGGTGGCCATATACATCGCAATAGAGATCATGCAATTGAAGAAGAACAACAAGGAGATAAATAGTTGTTGAAGGTTGGATATGCTGCTACTATTTTATAGTAGAGTCCTATGTGTCGTACCTATACTCTTAGGTCCTTGGGTGTCTTATAGGTGTATTACATCGATACGAGGTTTGGGCAGTACGTCATGGTTGTACATGTATGGCTTGTATATATAAATAAGTTATCTTGTGTAATATGTCTGTGGAAATATGGCTACTGTGCAGTGATGTATATACCTCTGTGGTATGACATGTGATACATATGGCACAATTTGTGGACTTCTATGTAACATGTTTCCTCTTTTGTGGTTATATAATCAATTTTAATTTTCCATGTTTTTTGGTAATCTGTATATTTAGTGTTAATTCCACACTTTGGTTTGAGTGATCTCGCTTTGGTGTGACCACTGCCACACATGTGCATTGATGGAAACTAGTTGATTAAGGAACAAAGTGATGAACAATCATATTTTCATTCCTATTAATTTTTCTCTAATTTGGCAAATTGGTCAACGGTGAAAGCCAACCGATCGACTTGTGATTTTTTATATCTTCTGAAATGGGTGAATCTAATGTTTCAATAAATGAGATTATCATTTCAGATGTAACATTTTTTCCTATTTGACTTTCGAAATGAGTGACTCAAGAGTGAGTTGATCAACTGTATGTATCACTATATACATGTCTTGTAGGTAACACATCTAATAGACTCCGAATCACTTAATTTTGAGTTTAGATGTAGAATCTAGAACTGTCTTGTTGATCATCTATATTTTAATAATCCTTATTCCTATCGTTTGAGTTGGAGACTCAAGATTTAGATGTTGGGCTTGTTTCTTCAATTTTCATGAAGGTTTTATGAATCATCTTCTTTTCCTTGAACCTAATACAATTTAAATATAAATACAATTCAATACCAAATAAATTGTAATCCACTAAAAGCTAAACAATATCTCAAATAAAATGCAATATGAACATGTAAAACTAAGTATAACATGTAGCTAAAAACTTAATGAATAGAAACTAATCAATCAATCTCGAGCTTGAACATTTCTCACATCCTCAAGTAACATAAAATCCAAAATACACTAAAAATAAATACTCTTAACTAATATACATGCCACTTTCCCACACAATGCTTGAATCCTTACCACCAATAAGAACAAGCTACCCAACCTCAAAACACAACTAGCCATGTCTTGATTTATGATTTTTCTTCATAAAGCCATTTCCTCAACACAATACCCAATATTATCACACCTAAGTATTTCATGAAAATTTAAGGATTCTAGCAAAATCACAAGTATACACACAATATAGAACTAAGATATATCAATAGATATAAATGGATCATGTAATAACTGAAAAAGAGAGTGAATGGTGGCATAAAAGGAACAACAAAAATATCTCATCTATTATATTTTAGATTTAATTTAGTTTTATATATGTATTCATTATTATTTTATATGCACATTGACATATTTTTTTGGATGTACCCCCAACTACATAGAGAGGGGAATGGAAGAAGCAGACAGAGAGAGAAGAATGTGTTTCCACACGAAGCTTAGGGATTGTCACACTATATATATTTTTTATTTCTTTGTGGTGAATGTGAGGTAATAATATGGAAGAATAAGTGTATAATAGGGTTTGGATCATGTACAAAATATGTTGTTATGATTAAGTACATTGGGTTATTCTTTAGGTTTATTGCATCCAAATAATGACAATATGAGAATACATCAAAATTTTATGGATATGATCCAGTAACTAGTATGAAGAGTATCCTATTTGATCCCTATCAAATCTTTTAACACCTTCCATCCTTTCCAGGGAACATGATGTGAATATTTATTGGACTCAAAGAATGATTTATAACCATTGGTATATTTTTATAAATATAGTTAACACCAAGAATTTACGTCAAACAAGGTGGTTGCATGAAAAAATATGTATGCAATGAAAATAAGAATGTAAACTAAGATGACTAGATAACAGATTTGACCAAAATTGCAAGAACTAAATTCTGAAACGAGAACTTTATAAGTTACATATGATGTAAGTAAAATAAATGAAATGGAAATATGCAAAGCTAAGATGTTGAAATAAAAACCAGAATATAAAAATAGATAGGTTTGGGTTGAGGGAGATAATACCATGATGCATACCTAGTTTGGGTCTTCATCTTGTGTTATTTTGTTTCTATTCACAACAAGATATGTAAATACATGTTATTTCCCAATAGATTTTAGTTTAATGTAAATGCACTTATGGTATCTCTTGCATATTTTATTGATACTTTGGCACTTATTGTTGGAGAGGAGATAAGAAAGATGAATATAAGACTTATCTAGCCAAGGATGAGCCAAAATGAGCCCTAAAGCTACCCTAACCTACCCCAAAGTGACCAAGGAATGAGTTGAAGCAAAGAACACCATGGAAAAACACTTCAAAGATTAAAGTGAAAGCCATAATGGCCATGCTACTACACCACATACATCCTACTAGCATGAAAATAATAGATTGAATCAAATTCTAAGCATGCTCTAGACACCTAGCAATGATGTCCTCCCCCCCCACCATAACTATGATGCCCATTCACCAACAAGGCAATGTTGCTCAATACGATCAAGCCAAGAGCACTCTAGACATCCTCCCTTCCTCCACCATGGTAGTTCTACCCTTTATCCACCACGGTTGTGGTGCCAACCATGATCATGAAAATCCATCTTAAATCCATCTAACACTTTTATCTTCATAACAAGATTGTTTCCTTCCACCACAATCGTTCTTACCCTCACCCACCATGGCCATAGTGTCCACTATGACCATTTTAACCCACTTAACCCTAGACCCCTTAGGCCAGTATATCTACATTAGTGGTGCTTAGGATTTCAAGGTTAACTTATCTAAGCCTTCACATCCACCACTCACTCCTCTTCACTCATTCTACTCCATTTACTTCCACCTTCCACCCAAAAATTCTAGTTTTCTAGGCTTTTTGGCATATATCTTCCATTTCTCATGCCATTTCACACCCTTAGAGGATAAGGAAGACCTTGAATCTACTAGAGGTTATGAGTGGAGCTCCTTCATCCATATGTATCAATTTTATACCCTCTCTTTGCCCACTTTAATATTTTCCTTGACAATGAGTAGCTAAGCTCCTTTATGGGCTATTTGGGGAAAATAATATGTAACTATGATACTGTGTTGGAATATATTTGTACACCAAACTCATATTTCTTTCCTAATGCTATATAATTTCTTGTTCTCCTTCCATACTTCTTGGTGTGGTTGTTGAGCTATGCATCCACCTATGAAATAAGCAAAATTGGTGATTTTCATTTTTTTGGTGAGAAACTCCTAAGCTCCCTAGTGTAAACTTAGGTAGTTTCTCTTCCTTTCCCTTTTTTTCTACACTACCCTATCCTAAGTGAGATATATAAGTAACTAGGTGTGCTCTTCCATATGCACTTAGTCAAATGCCTTGCTTAGAGGTTAGATGGAGCTAGTGGGAGGTGAAATACAGTTCACTTATAGTCTACACTACTCCTTTCCCCTAAGTGTATCAACAAAAATTCATCTAGAAACCTAGACTTGCATAGTGTAGATCTATGTCTACCTAGTCATTATTCAATAGAGCCTTTAAGGGTAGATGTTGGGTTATAGGGACTAGTTTCCTTATACACTACCTTGGCGTCCATGTCCTATTAACAATATGGGATGCATATTCTACATTGATCCTTTTTTGTTTTGTTTGATGGATACTTGTTTGATGTTTGTTCATAAAGAAAACCCATTACATGGTTGATTTCTACATATCCCCGCTAAATCCCACTACCCCATTTACTTGCCTAAACCCTTGTTTTCCCTTTTTCTAATTAGTCGTCTCTTGCTTATTTAGTCTACATGCTTTCCTTGTTCATGCTAATGAATTATTGTAGGATTAAATAGTTATTTCTTGGTTGTTTGTTATAGGTTTTCTTAGTTAATTTCTTAGTGAGGTTCTTTCTTGCTTCCTTAGTGTAATTTTTAGTTTGGTTTGGTTAATTTCTCTTGCTTGCTCTCTCTCTATTGTTACTGAACAATTTAACTTAGTTCAACTAGTCTTCTAAATTGTTTACTTAGCATTGATTGTGTATGATTAACTTAGTTTTGATTATTTCTTTCCTTGTTTTCTTGTTTACCGTAATGTGATTCAAACCCCCAAATTAACCCTAAAAGTTTAACTCCCTGCTCTTGAAACCTAAAGAAGAAAATCCTATCTAGCTGTTCTACCCTGTTGGCTAAATGGACATCTATAAAATCCCTTTGTTTTGATTATAACAAACATTTCATTCTTATTGATCTAACGTGCTACTTGAGTGTGCAGGATTAAGGTGGATGCCAAAGCAACTAGGGAAATCCATATGCTCACATATTTATGTTTTCATGCAATGTAATCGCTTTGTAAAAACTTGTACAAATATATAATGTACAAGTACTTAGATTGCATGTAAATCAAGCGTTAGATCTTCCCTAGCTAAACATCACATTTAGATAAGTCATCCCCTTCAAACAGGATCACATATGCACACTCATACATATAATTAGTGCCTAAATTGCAACATTGAAACAGGATCAATCTCGGTCGACAAACTCCTCGACCGAGACACTCTCGGTCGACAATCTTCTCGACCGAGAAAGATCCAAAGTAGCCGTTAGACACAACAGACAAGTTAGTTGGCAGTTGGAGAAAGACGTTGCAAATCACTTGTTCCAGAGTGCCTGTCGGTCGACAAAAGTTCGACCGAGTAGGTGTCTCGGTCGACCATTCCTCGACCGAGATTGTCTCTGACAGCAACTGCAGAATTAATTAATTAGCCGTTGTTAAAGCAACAACTTTGTACCTAACAACTAGTTAAGCACTTAGAAACCCCTAGAAGTTGTCTAGAACGTCCTTAATCATCCTTAGGCCATTCCTATAAATAGGACAAGCCATAGGACACTCAAACACACTTGTTTTACACTTGAGAACTCTTTGAGCATACTTTGAGCAATCTGTTTGTGAGCAAATTGAGCACTGTGAACATTGGCTACTTCCTTCTTTAGCTCAAAATTCGTGTCCTATAGGCTAGTATCTCCTACCCACTGCAATCACAAGTCCATACATTTGGTTAGGAGATCTATACGCTTGATCTAGGCAAATCAAGCCTTGGGCTACAAAGGATAAGTTGTAATTTCCTTTTTCTTTCTTGTTCTCTATTACCGTTTGTACTCTCCTTGCTACTCCTAGGTTGGAGGCTGCTGATTGGAGAGGGTGGAGTTCTTCTTGGCGAAGAAGGTGACTTTCAGCTACTTCAGAAGGCTGGTGCAATGGGAGGTTACTTCTAGAGAGGAAGGCTACTTCAAGGGGGAGCTTGGAGTTACTTCAAGAAGGCTACCTCAAAGTTGGTGCACCTACTTCAAGTGAAGGCTGCTCAAAGGGTGTAAAGGAAAGTATTGTATTTTGTATAAATCCTTGAGAAGGTAATAAAATAAATACTTTCAAAATCCCGGTTGGGTAAGCAACCGGGTAGTGGACTGACAACTTTAGTATTTGCTAAAGTTGGAACCACTCTAAACACATGTCTCCTTCTTCTAATTTTTAATTGTGGTTGTTTGAGTTCAATAAATTGTTAAAATTATTTAAAAACTCTATTCACCCCCCCCTCTAGTGTTTTTCAATTGGTATCAGAGCAGGCTTCAAGGAACCCTAATCAGGTCTTGAAGAATGGAGGGTAATGGTGATTACAATCACAACAAAAGGTGTTGCTTGGACAAAACTACAACATGTTGCAATTGGTGCTTAGGAACAAGCCACACAACAACTAGATGCCCATGGAGATCAAAGAAGGAAGATGAGAACAAAGATTGTCTCATTGCTACAACTAGCGAGGAAGAAGAAGAAGAGGTAAGTCTTTTTGATTTATCTAAAGAAGAACTAGTTGCTAGCCTTGAAGAAACACATATTAAGTATGTTGAATGCAAGAAGAAATTAAAGAAATCAAATAAAGCAAATGATGAATTACATGCTAAGCTTCTTGCTATTATGACAATGAATAATTTGCAAAGTCAAGTGAATGATCTTCAAAAACAACCCATTTTATGCAACCATCTAGATTATGATTCTATTGTCAAAGAAAGAAATTCATTGTCATCTAATCTAGATCAAGCAAAACTAGATATCAAGAAGAGAATGGAAGATATTGCCAAGTTACAACAAAAAGTTAGTAATTTAAATAATAATGGCATTCTTGATCAAATCTTAGATAATTCCTATCATCAAATTGGGAGAAGAGGACTAGGTTACAAGCCTAAAGGGAAATCCTATCAACAACCTAGTTGGAGAAAGTCACAAACCCATCAATCTATATATGTACCTAAAGGAACATCTTCACCCAAGGACAACACAGAACACAACCATAGAAAAAGATATGAGGTTGACTCGATATGCTGTCATTATTGTTTGCGCCTTGGTCACTATTCTTTTTCATGCCCTTACAAGAGAAAAGATGTCGAGTTAGTTTGGGTTCCAAAACCTCCAAACTAAATGAACAGAATCAAGTTGAGATATGACCAAGGACCTTAGTTGCATATTTCTACATCTATCTCAACTCAACATAATGGGATAACCAATAAATTTAAGTATCTAAATATTTAACTTGCATAGTTATGTTTTATTTGGAAGCAATTAACAGTTTCAGAAATATTGTCGGTCGAGAGACTGTCGGCCGAGACACTGTCGGTCGAGAAATAGTCGACCGAGCATGTCACTGATTTCCAGTCTGTTGCAAAAAATTGCTAAATTTCTTTGAAATTGATGAAATTGCTATCTATTCATGATTAATGATTGGATATTTATTTTGGAAATCATCCATACAAATTTAAATTAAAATTAGTTTATTCCCTAAATGATTTAAGTTTAAACCAAATTATGCTTAAAAAATTTCTATCATTATTCACACGATTTCCTTATTTTCTGGTCTATCCATATAGAAATCATGTGATTAAAATCATGCGATTATTTACTGTTATTATTACATCATGGATATGCTTTCACCATTTGGTACTAAGATTAGCTTGATAGATAATTGTCTACATGGATCCATTATAGGCAAGCAAATGCTTTATTGGTAATATGTTATGCTTGCAACACATAAGATAAAATCTCTCAAAAAGACTTGAGATATTTAGTGTTTTTCAATTGAGATATTTAGTGTTTTTCAATTAATATTTAGTGTGCCTTCAGTAAAGAATTTTATGAGGATACTAAACGACGTGAAATTTGGTATTCATATTACTACAACAAAGCCTATATTTTAAGAAAAGGACAAATGTTTTCATATTAAGTATTATGCTTCAACTTAATACTTAATCAAATCTTATGCAGATATTATACTTCATAATGTTCAAATTGAAAAAATCTGCAAATCTGCCTCTTGGTTAAAATGAAATTTGACCAAGGGGCGCTATGGTCGTAGTCAAAATCGACCTAAAATAAGTTTTGACACAATAATTAATTAAATATCATTTTACTAAAAGCAAAATCAATTTATGATCAAAAAATTGTCCCAATATTGTCAATAATAAAACAAAATATTACTCCCTTAGAAAATATATATATGCTCTACAAATTCAGTCTATCATTTGCATTAAAGGGACTCTCTAAACAAATCAGGGCTTAACATCCCATGCATTTAGTTAAGAGACATTTTATGCACTCTAAAACTAAAGGCTTCTCATTTCATTTTTAAGGCTTAACATCCCTTGTAAAATGGGTGAGAAATCAATACACATAGGCCATAAACTTAAAAGAAACTCATATCATTTCAAGGCTTAACATCCTTTGCAAATGATTGAGAAACAAATTGTGGCTAATTTTGACAATAAAAATCCCTTTATTTTAATTGGATATCTCTTTAAGGGGGAGCAAAGCTTAAAAAGGAAGACACAAAGCCATACTACATGATATCTTTTTGAAATGACAAAGGGGGAGAAATAATATAAAATCACAAACATAAAATTAAAATAAGTTTCATAAATCTTGGCCAGCAGTCACTTGCAAAACCAAGGAAAAGCTAAAAAAGGTAATCTAAAGATATGAAACTCATATGGTTTATATTTCCTTTATTTATATTTTTGGAAATGTTTGTCATCTTCAAAAAGGGGGAGATTGTTGGCTAAATGGACATCTATAAAATCCCTTTGTTTTGATTATGACAAACATTTCATTCTTATTGATCTAACGAGCTACTTGAGTGTGCAGGATTAAGGTGGATGCCAAAGCAACTAGGGAAATCCATATGCTCACATATTTATGTTTTCATGCAATGTAATCGCTTTGTAAAAACTTGTACAAATATATAATGTACAAGCACTTAGATTGCATGTAAATCAAGCGTTAGATCTTCCCTAGCTAAACATCACATTTAGATAAGTCATCCCCTTCAAACAGTATCACATATGCACACTCATACATATAATTAGTGCCTAAATTGCAACATTGAAACATGATCAATCTCGGTCGACAAACTCCTCGATTGAGACACTCTCGGTCGACAATCTTCTCGACCGAGAAAGATCCAAAGTAGCCGTTAGACACAACAGACAAGTTAGTTGGCAGTTGGAGAAAGACGTTGCAAATCACTTGTTCCGGAGTGCCTGTCGGTCAACAAAAGTTCGACAGAGTAGGTGTCTCGGTCGACCATTCCTCGACCGAGATTGTCTCTGACAGCAACTGCAGAATTAATTAATTAGCCATTGTTAAAGCAACAACTTTGTACCTAACGGCTAGTTAAGCACTTAGAAACCCCTAGAAGTTGTCTAGAACGTTCTTAAGCATCCTTAGGCCATTCCTATAAATAGGACAAGCCATAGGACACTCAAACACACTTGTTTTACACTTGAGAACTCTTTGAGCATACTTTGAGCAATCTGTTTGTGAGCAAATTGAGCATTGTGAACATTGGCTACTTCCTTCTTTAGCTCAAAATTCGTGTCCTATAGGCTAGTATCTCCTACCCACTGCAATCACAAGTCCATACACTTGGTTAGGAGATCTATACGCTTGATCTAGGCAAATCAAGCCTTGGGCTACAAAGGATAAGTTGTAATTTCCTTTTTCTTTCTTGTTCTCTATTACCGTTTGTACTCTCCTTGCTACTCCTAGGTTGGAGGCTGCTGATTGGAGAGGGTGGAGTTCTTCTTGGCGAAGAAGGTGACTTTCAGCTACTTCAGAAGGCTGGTGCAATGGGAGGTTACTTCTAGAGAGGAAGGCTACTTCAAGGGGGAGCTTGGAGTTACTTCAAGAAGGCTACCTCAAAGTTGGTGCACCTACTTCAAGTGAAGGCTGCTCAAAGGGTGTAAAGGAAAGTATTGTATTTTGTATAAATCCTTGAGAAGGTAATAAAATAAATACTTTCAAAATCCTGGTTGGGTAAGAAACCGGGTAGTGGACTGACAACTTTAGTATTTGCTAAAGTTGGAACCACTCTAAACATATGTCTCCTTCTTCTAATTTTTAATTGTGGTTGTTTGAGTTCAATAAATTGTTAAAATTATTTAAAAACTCTATTCACCTCCCCTCTAGTGTTTTTCAATTGGTATCAGAGCAGGCTTCAAGGAACCCTAATCAGGTCTTGAAGAATGGAGGGTAATGGTGATTACAATCACAACAAAAGGTGCTGCTTGGACAAAACTACAACATGTTGCAATTGGTGCTTAGGAACAAGCCACACAACAACTAGATGCCCATGGAGATCAAAGAAGGAAGATGAGAACAAAGATTGTCTCATTGCTACAACTAGTGAGGAAGAAGAAGAAGAGGTAAGTCTTTTTGATTTATCTAAAGAAGAACTAGGTGCTAGCCTTGAAGAAACACATATTAAGTATGTTGAATGCAAGAAGAAATTAAAGAAATCAAATAAAGCAAATGATGAATTACATGCTAAGCTTCTTGCTATTATGACAATGAATAATTTGCAAAGTCAAGTGAATGATCTTCAAAAACAACCCATTTTATGCAACCATCTAGATTATGATTCTATTGTCAAAGAAAGAAATTCATTGTCATCTAATCTAGATCAAGCAAAACTAGATATCAAGAAGAGAATGGAAGATATTGCCAAGTTACAACAAAAAGTTAGTAATTTAAATAATAATGGCATTCTTGATCAATCTTAGATAATTCCTATCATCAAATTGGGAGAAGAGGACTAGGTTACAAGCCTAAAGGGAAATCCTATCAACAACCTAGTTGGAGAAAGTCACAAACCCATCAATCTATATATGTACCTAAAGGAACATCTTCACCCAAGGACAACACAGAACACAACCATAGAAAAAGATATGAGGTTGACTCGATATGCTGTCATTATTGTTTGCGCCTTGGTCACTATTCTTTTTCATGCCCTTACAAGAGAAAAGATGTCGAGTTAGTTTGGGTTCCAAAACCTCCAAACTAAATGAACAGAATCAAGTTGAGATATGACCAAGGACCTTAGTTGCATATTTCTACATCTATCTCAACTCAACATAATGGGATAACTAATAAATTTAAGTATCTAAATATTTAACTTGCATAGTTATGTTTTATTTGGAAGCAATTAACAGTTTCAGAAATATTGTCGGTCGAGAGACTGTCGGCCGAGACACTGTCGGTCGAGAAATAGTCGACCGAGCATGTCACTGATTTCCAGTCTGTTGCAAAAAATTGCTAAATTTCTTTGAAATTGATGAAATTGCTATCTATTCATGATTAATGATTGGATATTTATTTTGGAAATCATCCATACAAATTTAAATTAAAATTAGTTTATTCCCTAAATGATTTAAGTTTAAACCAAATTATGCTTAAAAAATTTCTATCATTATTCACACGATTTCCTTATTTTCTGGTCTATCCATATAGAAATCATGTGATTAAAATCATGCGATTATTTACTGTTATTATTACATCATGGATATGCTTTCACCATTTGGTACTAAGATTAGCTTGATAGATAATTTTCTACATGGATCCATTATAGGCAAGCAAATGCTTTATTGGTAATATGTTATGCTTGCAACACATAAGATAAAATCTCTCAAAAAGACTTGAGATATTTAGTGTTTTTCAATTGAGATATTTAGTGTTTTTCAATTAATATTTAGTGTGCCTTCAGTAAAGAATTTTATGAGGATACTAAACGACGTGAAATTTGGTATTCATATTACTACAACAAAGCCTATATTTTAAGAAAAGGACAAATGTTTTCATATTAAGTATTATGCTTCAACTTAATACTTAATCAAATGTTATGCAGATATTATACTTCATAATGTTCAAATTGAAAAAATCTGCAAATCTGCCTCTTGGTTAAAATGAAATTTGACCAAGGGGCGCTATGGTCGTAGTCAAAATCGACCTAAAATAAGTTTTGACACAATAATTAATTAAATATCATTTTACTAAAAGCAAAATCAATTTATGATCAAAAAATTGTCCCAATATTGTCAATAATAAAACAAAATATTACTCCCTTAGAAAATGTATATATGCTCTACAAATTCAGTCTATCATTTGCATTAAAGGGACTCTCTAAACAAATCAGGGCTTAACATCCCATGCATTTAGTTAAGAGACATTTTTATGCACTCTAAAACTAAAGGATTCTCATTTCATTTTTAAGGCTTAACATCCCTTGTAAAATGGGTGAGAAATCAATACACATAGGCCATAAACTTAAAAGAAACTCATATCATTTCAAGGCTTAACATCCTTTGCAAATGATTGAGAAACAAATTGTGGCTAATTTTGACAATAAAAATCCCTTTATTTTAATTGGATATCTCTTTAAGGGGGAGCAAAGCTTAAAAAGGAAGACACAAAGCCATACTACATGATATCTTTTTGAAATGACAAAGGGGGAGAAATAATATAAAATCACAAACATAAAATTAAAATAAGTTTCATAAATCTTGGCCAGCAGTCACTTGCAAAACCAAGGAAAAGCTAAAAAAGGTAATCTAAAGATATGAAACTCATATGGTTTATATTTCCTTTATTTATATTTTTGGAAATGTTTGTCATCTTCAAAAAGGGGGAGATTGTTGGCTAAATGGACATCTATAAAATCCCTTTGTTTTGATTATGACAAACATTTCATTCTTATTGATCTAACGAGCTACTTGAGTGTGCAGGATTAAGGTGGATGCCAAAGCAACTAGGGAAATCCATATGCTCACATATTTATGTTTTCATGCAATGTAATCGCTTTGTAAAAACTTGTACAAATATATAATGTACAAGTACTTAGATTGCATGTAAATCAAGCATTAGATCTTCCCTAGCTAAACATCACATTTAGATAAGTCATCCCCTTCAAACAGGATCACATATGCACACTCATACATATAATTAGTGCCTAAATTGCAACATTGAAACATGATCAATCTCGGTCGACAAACTCCTCGATTGAGACACTCTCGGTCGACAATCTTCTCGACCGAGAAAGATCCAAAGTAGCTGTTAGACACAACAGACAAGTTAGTTGGCAGTTGGAGAAAGACGTTGCAAATCACTTGTTCCAGAGTGCCTGTCGGTCGACAAAAGTTCGACCGAGTAGGTGTCTCGGTCGACCATTCCTCGACCGAGATTGTCTCTGACAGCAACTGCAGAATTAATTAATTAGCCATTGTTAAAGCAACAACTTTGTACCTAACGGCTAGTTAAGCACTTAGAAACCCCTAGAAGTTGTCTAGAACGTCCTTAAGCATCCTTAGGCCATTCCTATAAATAGGACAAGCCATAGGACACTCAAACACACTTGTTTTACACTTGAGAACTCTTTGAGCATACTTTGAGAAATCTGTTTGTGAGCAAATTGAGCATTGTGAACATTGGCTACTTCCTTCTTTAGCTCAAAATTCGTGTCCTATAGGCTAGTATCTCCTACCCACTGCAATCACAAGTCCATACACTTGGTTAGGAGATCTATACGCTTGATCTAGGCAAATCAAGCCTTGGGCTACAAAGGATAAGTTGTAATTTCCTTTTTCTTTCTTGTTCTCTATTACCGTTTGTACTCTCCTTGCTACTCCTAGGTTGGAGGCTGCTGATTGGAGAGGGTGGAGTTCTTCTTGGCGAAGAAGGTGACTTTCAGCTACTTCAGAAGGCTGGTGCAATGGGAGGTTACTTCTAGAGAGGAAGGCTACTTCAAGGGGGAGCTTGGAGTTACTTCAAGAAGGCTACCTCAAAGTTGGTGCACCTACTTCAAGTGAAGGCTGCTCAAAGGGTGTAAAGGAAAGTATTGTATTTTGTATAAATCCTTGAGAAGGTAATAAAATAAATACTTTCAAAATCCTGGTTGGGTAAGCAACCGGGTAGTGGACTGACAACTTTAGTATTTGCTAAAGTTGGAACCACTCTAAACATATGTCTCCTTCTTCTAATTTTTAATTGTGGTTGTTTGAGTTCAATAAATTGTTAAAATTATTTAAAAACTCTATTCACCCCCCCCCCTCTAGTGTTTTTCAATTGGTATCAGAGCAGGCTTCAAGGAACCCTAATCAGGTCTTGAAGAATGGAGGGTAATGGTGATTACAATCACAACAAAAGGTGCTGCTTGGACAAAACTACAACATGTTGCAATTGGTGCTTAGGAACAAGCCACACAACAACTAGATGCCCATGGAGATCAAAGAAGGAAGATGAGAACAAAGATTGTCTCATTGCTACAACTAGTGAGGAAGAAGAAGAAGAGGTAAGTCTTTTTGATTTATCTAAAGAAGAACTAGGTGCTAGCCTTGAAGAAACACATATTAAGTATGTTGATTGCAAGAAGAAATTAAAGAAATCAAATAAAGCAAATGATGAATTACATGCTAAGCTTCTTGCTATTATGACAATGAATAATTTGCAAAGTCAAGTGAATGATCTTCAAAAACAACCCATTTTATGCAACCATCTAGATTATGATTCTATTGTCAAAGAAAGAAATTCATTGTCATCTAATCTAGATCAAGAAAAACTAGATATCAAGAAGAGAATGGAAGAGATTGCCAAGTTACAACAAAAAGTTAGTAATTTAAATAATAATGGCATTCTTGATCAAATCTTAGATAATTCCTATCATCAAATTGGGAGAAGAGGACTAGGTTACAAGCCTAAAGGGAAATCCTATCAACAACCTAGTTGGAGAAAGTCACAAACCCATCAATCTATATATGTACCTAAAGGAACATCTTCACCCAAGGACAACACAGAACACAACCATAGAAAAAGATATGAGGTTGACTCGATATGCTGTCATTATTGTTTGCGCCTTGGTCACTATTCTTTTTCATGCCCTTACAAGAGAAAAGATGTCGAGTTAGTTTGGGTTCCAAAACCTCCAAACTAAATGAACAGAATCAAGTTGAGATATGACCAAGGACCTTAGTTGCATATTTCTACATCTATCTCAACTCAACATAATGGGATAACCAATAAATTTAAGTATCTAAATATTTAACTTGCATAGTTATGTTTTATTTGGAAGCAATTAACAGTTTCAGAAATATTGTCGGTCGAGAGACTGTCGACTGAGACACTGTCGGTCGAGAAATAGTCGACCGAGCATGTCACTGATTTCCAGTCTGTTGCAAAAAATTGCTAAATTTCTTTGAAATTGATGAAATTGCTATCTATTCATGAGTAATGATTGGATATTTATTTTGGAAATCATCCATACAAATTTAAATTAATATTAGTTTATTCCCTAAATGATTTAAGTTTAAACCAAATTATGCTTAAAAAATTTCTATCATTATTCACATGATTTCCTTATTTTCTGGTCTATCCATATAGAAATCATGTGATTAAAATCATGCGATTATTTACTGTTATTATTACATCATGGATATGCTTTCACCATTTGGTACTAAGATTAGCTTGATAGATAATTGTCTACATGGATCCATTATAGGCAAGCAAATGCTTTATTGGTAATATGTTATGCTTGCAACACATAAGATAAAATCTCTCAAAAAGACTTGAGATATTTAGTGTTTTTCAATTGAGATATTTAGTGTTTTTCAATTAATATTTAGTGTGCCTTCAGTAAAGAATTTTATGAGGATACTAAACGACGTGAAATTTGATATTCATATTACTACAGCAAAGCCTATATTTTAAGAAAAGGACAAATGTTTTCATATTAAGTATTATGCTTCAACTTAATACTTAATCAAATCTTATGCAGATATTATACTTCATAATGTTCAAATTGAAAAAATCTGCAAATCTGCCTCTTGGTTAAAATGAAATTTGACCAAGGGGCGCTATGGTCGTAGTCAAAATCGACCTAAAATAAGTTTTGACACAATAATTAATTAAATATCATTTTACTAAAAGCAAAATCAATTTATGATCACAAAATTGTCCCAATATTGTCAATAATAAAACAAAATATTACTCCCTTAGAAAATATATATATGCTCTACAAATTCAGTCTATCATTTGCATTAAAGGGACTCTCTAAACAAATCAGGGCTTAACATCCCATGCATTTAGTTAAGAGACATTTTTATGCACTCTAAAACTAAAGGATTCTCATTTAATTTTTAAGGCTTAACATCCCTTGTAAAATGGGTGAGAAATCAATACACATAGGCCATAAACTTAAAATAAACTCATATCATTTCAAGGCTTGACATCCTTTGCAAATGATTGAGAAACAAATTGTGGCTAATTTTGACAATAAAAATCCCTTGATTTTAATTGGATATCTCTTTAAGGGGGAGCAAAGCTTAAAAAGGAAGACACAAAGCCATACTACATGATATCTTTTTGAAATGACAAAGGGGGAGAAATAATATAAAATCACAAACATAAAATTAAAATAAGTTTCATAAATCTTGGCCAGCAGTCACTTGCAAAACCAAGGAAAAGCTACAAAAGGTAATCTAAAGATATGAAACTCATATGGTTTATATTTCCTTTATTTATATTTTTGGAAATGTTTGTCATCTTCAAAAAGGGGGAAATTGTTGGCTAAATGGACATCTATAAAATCCCTTTGTTTTGATTATGACAAACATTTCATTCTTATTGATCTAACGAGCTACTTGAGTGTGCAGGATTAAGGTGGATGCCAAAGCAACTAGGGAAATCCATATGCTCACATATTTATGTTTTCATGCAATGTAATCGCTTTGTAAAAACTTGTACAAATATATAATGTACAAGTACTTAGATTGTATGTAAATCAAGCGTTAGATCTTCCCTAGCTAAACATCACATTTAGATAAGTCATCCCCTTCAAACAGGATCACATATGCACACTCATACATATAATTAGTGCCTAAATTGCAACATTGAAACAGGATCAATCTCGGTCGACAAACTCCTCGACCGAGACACTCTCGGTCGACAATCTTCTCGACCGAGAAAGATCCAAAGTAGCCGTTAGACACAACAGACAAGTTAGTTGGCAGTTGGAGAAAGACGTTGCAAATCACTTGTTCTAGAGTGCCTGTCGGTCGACAAAAGTTCGACCGAGTAGGTGTCTCGGTCGACCATTCCTCGACTGAGATTGTCTCTGACAGCAACTGCAGAATTAATTAATTAGTCGTTGTTAAAGCAACAAATTTGTACCTAACGGCTAGTTAAGCACTTAGAAACCCCTAGAAGTTGTCTAGAACGTCCTTAAGCATCCTTAGGCCATTCCTATAAATAGGACAAGCCATAGGACACTCAAACACACTTGTTTTACACTTGAGAACTCTTTGAGCATACTTTGAGCAATCTATTTGTGAGCAAATTGAGCATTGTGAACATTGGCTACTTCCTTCTTTAGCTAAAAATTCGTGTCCTATAGGCTAGTATCTCCTACCCACTGCAATCACAAGTCGATACACTTGGTTAGGAGATCTATACGCTTGATCTAGGCAAATCAAGCCTTGGGCTACAAAGGATAAGTTGTAATTTCCTTTTTCTTTCTTGTTCTCTATTCCTGTTTGTACTCTCCTTGCTACTCCTAGGTTGGAGGCTGCTGATTGGAGTGGGTGGAGTTCTTCTTGGCGAAGAAGGTGACTTTGAGCTACTTCAGAAGGCTGGTGCAACGGGAGGTTACTTCTAGAGAGGAAGGCTACTTCAAGGGGGAGCTTGGAGTTACTTCAAGAAGGCTACCTCAAAGTTGGTGCACCTACTTCAAGTGAAGGCTGCTCAAAGGGTGTAAAGGAAAGTATTGTATTTTGTATAAATCCTTGAGAAGGTAATAAAATAAATACTTTCAAAATCTCGGTTGGGTAAGCAACCGGGTAGTGGACTGACAACTTTAGTATTTGCTAAAGTTGGAACCACTCTAAACACATGTCTCCTTCTTCTAATTTTTAATTGTGGTTGTTTGAGTTCAATAAATTGTTAAAATTATTTAAAAACTCTATTCACCCCCCCCCCCCTCTAGTGTTTTTCATACCCCACTCTTTGTGGATCAACCCCTAATTTTCTTTGTCTATATACTATAACTCGTACCTTTTGTACTTGAGGATTAGCATTTTGTGTATTAAAAGTGTGTCGGTTAGGGATCTAAAAAATACTTTTTACCCCACTTGCATGAGCATGACTGTGCTAGCAAGTCATGTTTTCCCCATGCAAATGGATAGATATGTGTAGAAGGAGTATGTATCCCTGATATCCACCCCAAGCTTAGAAATTTACTCATCCCAGAGAAATTACTAAACCCAATATGGAGGTAAAAATATCTTCAATGCTCATCTAGGTGACCCTGGAAACTTGAAGAAGGTATAGCTGAAATGAATATGAAAATGGGTTGATACATTGTACATGAGAGTTTTATAGTTAAACTGGTGCTCAAGTGGTTGTGGTATCTCAAAGGTGCTGTTAGCATGATTGAAGTGAAGTTTCTTTTAACCCTATAATACATTCATTAAAATAAAAAAAGAATCCCCCGACAAAAGATCTAGTGTGGTAGACATGTGCATATATTCTTTTAAAGCTAAAGGTGTCATGTAATGAATCCACCACCTATGATGCCAGTTATGAAAGATTTTGATTGAGGATATGGCTTGAGTTTTTATTCTTCACTAGGTTCACATGTAGGGTTTATAGTGTTGGTGTATAAAAATCATCTTCATTAGTGAAATTAGCATGGTGAATATTTTTATGTGAATGTGCATTCTTCAAGAAAATCATCCAATCAACACATGTGTCAATTGAAGAAGTGAATTCCTTCACCATGACAAAATGTTGCTCCAATTCCTCTGTGTAGCATGTACTGAACTCATGAATGGGTTTGGAGGGATCTAGAGGAGCAAAATCAGTATCATAGTCAAACAACAAAGGTATTTAGATTTCCTTGAAACGTACAAGATCCTCATCTTGAATAGATTGACATGCAATAATAACTAGCTACTCCAACTATGCTATGTAACCCTCTAATTGACCCTCAAGAATTTTGTCTATCAGAGAAAGATTTCTGTAATATGAGCCATAAGATTAGACATTCTCCTGGTTTGGGCTTGTTGTTTAGCTATCATCCTTTCATTATCAATGCACATATGCTCCAATGCATCCAATCACTCATTTGAATTAGGTGGATGTTTAATTGTATACTGAAAATCTCCATTGCAATACTTCATAGAGAATCCTTGATTGTATCCCATTGTAGTTATTTCATGGGATGCCAGATTTTCCTCCATATTTGCTATTCTAGCTGCATGTAGTAGCCTTTGTTACTATGCATTCAGAGCCAAATCTACTATGCGTTGTATCTTTTCCCCAACTAGTTTAATCTGGTTGCCTAAAAAATAGAGAGATTAGTTATGAAGTTTAGACAATTGCACCAATGAATGAATATATTGTTTTTAAAGAGCAAAAAATTAAGAAATCATTAAAATGTAAACGAGAATAACAACGAAAGAAATCTAAGATATCTAAAAGTAATTACAAAACCAACTAAAAATTACAAAAATGAACAAAGAATAAATGAATAAACTAAGAAATTAATAAACTAAAAATTATAATAACAAACTAAGAAATAAAATCCAAACTTTTATCTCAAAAGATTAAAAATCCAACATGTCATGCTATCACTGGTAATGGTGTCAAAATTTGATGTGAGAAATTATCACACTAAAAATTATCATACCCAAAAGATAACATCTGAAAGAACTGACTAGATTATATCCTAATTGAGACAAAATAGTTAACAAGGATACTTTTCTAAATGTTTGTTTGATTAGCCAAATCAACTAATAATAAAAATTAATCAAGAAAGAATGGATTTCTAATTATATGACAAAATCATAGTAATGGAGGAGTCCATGTCCACTACCTATGTATCTGAATCCTCACATTGAATCATTAAAACATACAATTGTTATATTGGGGTTAATTAGAATTGATATCCTTTGCGAGTACAAAATTTAGGACCTACATATAAAAAATGTGTCACCTCAGAGAATATCCTTCCAATGTCTCATATGGAATTTAACAATAATGATTGTCGTTCTAGGTTTTAATGCATCTATGCCAATGATTATAATAGATACACAAGATATGCAATCAATATATAAGACTTGCATCAAACAACCAAAAACAAATCTAACAGTTCATATGAATAGTAGTTGGCAATGCAAGATTATAAATATGACTAGTAAGGTTAATCCACATGCCCCTTTACATGAACCACTCTCTATTTATGTTTGTCATACAAGACAAAATATATAAGAAGAAATGTCTCATACATAGTGTATCAAATAGAAGAGAGGCTATGTGGTCTGCAAAACCTTCCTTCAAACATTAGCTAGAGTCCCCAATCACATTGTTTAGAGGAGTGCATCTCCACATCAAGCCGCTAAACGTTGTCATATTCTCTACCCAGTGATAGATAGGGTTTGTAATGGGGATGGTTGAAGATGTCCTCTGTGGATGTTCCATTGGTGCTTTATAGATATATCCCAATGTTTCTTCCAATAGATGTGAGTTCTTTGCTGCAAATTAAAGGTTTTGGTGAATTAGCTGATTTAAGAACTAGTAAGTTGATTGGGAGTGGTCAATAAATATAGTCATCCTGATAGATAATTGAATTATTCTTCCAACATTTCTTCAACTGACTGATTGAGGATGGAACCGATCTACTGGAACATTGTTAGGATTATTATGATTTATGCTGATTTGGAAAACCAGTTGATTGTGAAATTCAAATGGATGATGCATAATATGCTTAGCTTCTAAAACGGTGAGTTGACCATCTTAATAAATGAAACGATTATTTCATCTATAACATTGATTTTTTGTTTGACTTTCCAAATGACCAACTCAAAAAAGAGTAGGTTAACTTATTGTATTAGTATATATATTTGGATTGTAGTTAAATGAATTATGCATTAATTGTCCTTTTAATTGATCAATTATGAGTTCATATGCAAAATCTACATCCAATTTGTTGACCACCTATATTTTGATAATCCTCACTCCTATTGTAGGAGTTGGGAAGAAGATATTTAAAATTTTTACTTATTTCTTGGACAATTCATGAAGGATTTATGACTTATCATTTTTTCAGGGATATCTTTGCATCAAACTAACTTTATACCGGGTCGACATATCACATACAACATTATTATGGTATAGGATAATAATACATAGCATGCCTCACAACAATTATGCAAAATACATGGCCATTAAAATTGATTTATCCAAGGCATATGATAGAATGTCTTGGGGTTTTGTTTTAGATACTTTACTCAAAGCCATTCTTCCTCATAATGTAGTTACATATATCATGAATTCCATATCGGGTGGTCCAATTACTTTCTTATGGAATGGAGGTAAATTACAAAGTTTTAAGGCAAATAGGGGGATACAACAAGGTGATCCATTGTCACCTTGTCTTTTTGTACTTTGTCTAACTCATCTGAGTCAGTTGATTGAAGACAAGGTTTCTCATGGGTCATGGAAACCTATAAGACTTTAGTCTTCTGTTCCTCTTGTATCTCATGTTGCTTTTTTGGATGATATTATTCTTTTTACAAAGTGTCTATGTAAAACATACAAATAGTCATGAATTGCTTTAATCTATTTGAAGAAGCATTAGGTCAATCAATCTCTTTGGATAAGTGTGTAATTTTCTTTGCAATGTCAGTACCTACTCAATTAAGTGCATCTATTACTAATAGTGCTTCTATGACCATGATAGCTGATCTTGGGAGATACCTTGATATTCCTATTTTACCTGTAGAGTAAAAAAGACTATGTATGCTTATCTAGTGGATAGAACTCAATCTTAAATATATGGTCGGGCTGCACATTCTTTAAATCTAATAGGAAAGATTGATTTAGGTAAATCTGTCTTAACCACTATCCCTACATACACTATGCAAATGGTTGTCATTCTGATTCAGGTTTATGATAACATTTATCATATGATTCATCAGTTCATTTGGAGAAGATCTAAAACTCAAAGTCCTTTATCTTGGTTGCTTGGGAGCAAGTTATTTCCTCAAAGGCCAATGGAGGTTTGGGCGTTGCTTCTATGTGTGCTTGCAATGAAGCACTTCTTATGAAAACTACTTGGACGGTATTAACTGAAACACCTACTCCCTGGTTGTATGGGTTGAAACATAAATACAAAACTTTTATGGAAAGAAGACATTTGCAATCCTCTCTCTTACGGAAATGAGTAGAATTCCTAAATCCAATGGTAATCTCTAACAACACTATGTGGTGAATAATGGCCTCTAGACTAATTTATGTTCCGATCCTTGGGTCCCTAACTCTAACCTTCTCAAAGATATGGTTATCAGACTTATTCCAACACAACTTTTACATTTGAAAGTTTGCTCTTTGTTCAACTATCATGTGGGGTGGTACGTTGTTTTTTTATGTTACTATATCCTATAAGATAGTGTCAACAACATAATTAGTCTACCAACTCCTTTGCCAGACTTTGGATGTGATACTCTTTCCTAGAATGGTACTTTTTCAGGATAATTTTCAGTACGAACAACTTTCAAATTCTTAATCTCTGACCACTCAAGATTGAGGATGGGGCCTTGGAATAAATTATGGATCTTGCAACATCCGTATAAACATAAATTTTTTTAGTAGCTAGTCATTAATGAGGTAATATTGACAAACACACGAAGAACTCAAAGTGATTTCACTTAAGACTCTACTTGTCCCTATTGTATGACAACTCCTGAAATTGTATTACATGCTTTGAGGGATTGTTCAACAACTCGAGCTTTATGGGTTGATATGAATGTGAAAGTTCATATGCCAAATTTCTTCTCATTCTCTTTTTAGGAATGGTTTGATTGTGGTTTACATCTGGACTCACCAAATTACATACTTTTGTTGTTACATGTTATAAAATATGGTTGAACATGAATGGGTGTGTCTTCATGTATCAGATCATCTCAAACGAGATCATTATTACACGAATCTTATATGAAATCGCATAAATTTATACATCTTTTCGATTAACATATGAACCTATAGTTAGTTCTTCTATGTCTTTATTAGTTACCATCGGTGTTTGGTCTCATCCGTTTATTACAAACCCTTTCTGTAATGGTTTCCACTCATGTATTTATTACTCTAATGATTGTATGAACTTTGATTCTTGCCTTCAGGCATGTTAATTTTGTAACAAATCATATTCCATAATTTTTTAATAAATACTGAATAAATTGCATAAATCGTTAAAAAACTAAAATATATGAAATCTCAACCAAAATGTGATACAAAAATGAAAAACTAAACATAAGATGCACCTAAAATATGATGTATATACTTAATCAATACATGTACATATTCATTGGAAAATGATCATACCAATTGGTATGTGAGTTGATTGTCTTTTGAGGATCTTTATGAGGTTCTTATATGTAGCCTCTGCAACTCCCTTTATTTGGGGTTGGTATCATGACATTAATTGATGATTGATTTTGATGGAGTTCAAATACTCCCTGTAGATTTGGCAATGAAATTATGATTGTTATCAGAGATAATTTCATGTGGTCTTCCAAACCATATTAAGATTTCATTCATGAGGAATTTGATCACTTATTGAGTTGAAACATTTGTGATGGAGACCAATTCTGCCCATCTGATGAAGTAGTATATGGTGGCCATAATGTAGTAGTTTCCATTTTAAGCTTGAGAATGTATGTTTCTAATCATTTCAACCCCGCAACAAAGAAAGTCCAATTCATAGATGTATTATATAGTTGGCTAGCTGGTGTATGACTATAATCACCATGAATTTGATAGATTTGGGAATTTCATATATATTAGTAATAGTTTGTCTCCATGGTATTCTAGTAGTATCCCCAAATTTGTATCTTCTTGCAAGAATGAACTTGTTCATGTGTGTACCACATGATCATCCATGAACCTCCTCCATCATGAGAGCTTCAACCTATGTCTTTTCAACGCACCTAAGGAGGGTTTGATTGTATTATCTATGAAAAAAGATGTCATGCACCTTAGAATGTACTGCATGGCTTGTTGTTTAAGCACTTAGTATTCTCTTACATGGAAGTTTTGAGGGATGACTTGGTTCTCAAGAAAAGATTTTATGTCAAGGAACCACACCTTTTCTTCATTGTTCATTGTATTATCTATGATCATGCAATAGTTTGTATGAGAGAATGTCCTAACTTAAAATGATAAGTGAGTGAGGACAAAGCATTGAGTGCCCTCATTTCATGAAGTTGAATGAGATTTGGTCAAAATATCTGGCAATCAAGAAGAAATACTCTTGATTAGGAATCAAATTTTGATAATGAGTCCTTTAATTATTCTTGACTTGTGAGAATATTTTGCTATAGATTTGGAAGTTGTGTGCCCCTTGCTTTTTGGCAATCTAGAGTCCTAGGATGAATGCTTTGTATTTTGCCATATTGTTGGTGGCACTGAACTCAAGCAATCATGATACATGCAAACGTTCATTGTGTGGGTCTTGGAGGACCACTCTGGTCCCAACCCCTTTGTAGTTCATGGCCCTATTGGATAAGGTCGTCCATCATTTAAGGTTTGAAGGATTTTTTATGTCTAGTGACTTGATCATTCGATATCTTCATCCAAAAACGCATACTCATGCATTTGTTCCTTGAGGAGTGGGAAGTTTGCATGATGATCTACAAAGGCTTGTTCTTTGACTGCCTACATTGGTAGATAAGTGATGTCAAATTCCAATGGAACATCACTTGCCATTTTTCACATCGTCTGCTGAGGGTGGGCCATTCTCATAATCAGTGAGGCGGATCATATCATGCAATTAGATGAAGTGAGTAAATCACTATATAAAGACACAACTATTTTGTATTATATACCAGATCTAAGAAATACTTTTCAAGCCTTCGTGTCACTTGGATAAATAGTATATGACATGAACACCATATATCTTTGATTGAATCAAGACCCTTCCCATTGATGTTTGATAAATTGATAATCTAAGGGTATGAGGGTATCCTGATGCAATAAGCTTTAAAACTGGTGGCCTCATGAGTTAGTCTTTAAGATTTTGGAGTTCTTTGTCACACTATGTATTCCATCTAGATCCAAATTCTTCTTCAGTATATTTAAGATGGGCTCATAGATGGGTGTGAGCTTGTTGATGAACTGGCTATGTATTGGTGATAATCGAGCATGCCTCATATATCCTTTTCTTTTTTTGGTGAAGGCATATCCCAGATGGGTCAAGCCTTTTCCAGGTTGACTTTGATTCCTATTTGATTGATGATGTGCCCAAGGAAATTTGCATAAGTAACCCCAAAGGTACATTTTCTTGTATTAACATGCAAAGAGAATCAACGTAGTTGTTAGAAAAAAAATATCTAGATTGGAAATGTGGTCTTCTTGACTATTAGGTTTGGAGATCATGTAATCTCACATAGACTTGCACCTCTTTATGCATCATGCCATGAAGGAGGAAGAGCATCACTATTTGATAGGTGAACCCAAAATTTTGAGGTTGAAAGGAATGGCTTGGCAGCACAACACTTCCCACTTAGTAATTAGGGTGGCTTTCTCCTTGTCTTTTTTATCCATCTTGATTTGACTGTAGATGAAGATACCATCCATAAAGATTAGGAGTTTCTATCTAGCTATGTTGTTGAGTAGTATACCAATGTGGCCTAGGGTAAATTCATCCTTGAAGAAGCTTTATTGGGATCATAATAGTCCATGGAAATTCATACTTCGCCGTCCTTATTTGGTATAGGTGCAATCTTAGCGAGTCAAGTGTGATAGTTGACCAACTCTTAGAACCATCACTACTTTGGTTTTTAAACCTCTTCTTATATCTTGAGGATCCATTCTATTCATAGTCATCTAGAAACAATGAACTCTAATCTGCTTGTCCAATCCTAGCATGTCTGTAGAACTCCAAGAAAATACATTAATGAAACTATCTAGGAGTTTAGTCAATTGATCCTCTATTACTTAGATAGATGGGCCCAATTTAGTCTTTACATGGCTTGGAGTCTGAAGGGCCCAATTTAGACTTTACATGGCTTGGAGTTTGAGCTAAGGTTAACTATGTCTATGTTGTCTTCATTGTTAAAGGGCTCTTTATTGTTCAACATGTAGTCTGGGATGGGGACATCTTTGAACTCTATGTATTCATCGTTGTAGATTTTCTCTATTTTTGAGAAATTGTCACCAAGCTCATAGATACAAGAGTGCCTTTGATTAATTTTTTTTCTTTATTTTGTGATTTTTAGAATTCTTTCTGGAAGGTGGAAATATTTTGGAGGATGGAAAAATATCCACTTTGAGATCTTGACAAAGTCAGAGTGTCATTCTTCTAACATGCACTGGAAGTGGCTTTTCCTTTAAGACATTCCACTCCTTGGTGTGCCAATTTTGGATTTTGTATATGCTGCACATGGGGCAAATGGGTCATTTTGGATCTTCCACAATTTTGACTTCAAAGATGGTATTAATCCCCTAATCCTCAAACATTTCATAGGATTCATCATATTCATCCTATAGGACCCCATAGTCTTCTTTCATATCTTCATTTTCCCACTCTTTGATGTTAGTTAGACATGATTAATTGGGGATGCCATTTTTGTGGTGAATTTGGCTAGATTGAACAATCTCCTCATTCCTTTGGCCATTGGATCCATGGCTTCCTCCATGTACTCATTAATGATTTCATCATACTAACCAATATAAGGACCTCTATTCTATTCCTTCATGCTCTATCTATCTAAGTTGTTTTAGCATGGAAGTTAGACGTTTGTGGTCATCATCTTTTTTTTCTTCCATTTTTCTACTTTCCCACTAGAAATTTTGACTACATGAGATCCTATTGTCTAGAGGGATGATCATGTACTAGAACTGTTGGATGTTTAGGGCAGTCCAGATGCCACGCAAGACTTTAGTGATGAAGGAAATTTTTATAATGCTAAAAAAAATGTTAGGGTAGTCAGCCTAGTATTCATCATCGACCTCTTGAATGAGGTAAGGTATCAGCACATGTACAATGGCTTTACAAGTATCATTTTTTTGGAAATGATGTAGGTATAGATGGGGACCCTTCCACTTCGGGACTAGGTCCCATATGTAGTGTACCATGAGTAGACACTCTTCATCAAGGGGAATTGTTTGAGCTTACCTACTTCCATTTTGGAAGGTGGTAGAAAGTTGAGGCAACCATGATTTATCAAATCATTTGGTAAAGGTCATAGTGCAACCAACTTCCAATACTGTGTTCATCTTAAGAAATGGGAGCGACAATTTGCATGGGATTTGAACCCAAGGCCCATAATATTGGTTATAAAGGGATTTGTATGACCTCTTATGCACTTGTTGTTTGACCTCCATGACTTGGGTTGATCGGGTGTTCATTTCTTATCGTCATCGAGAAAGCTAAACTGAATCATACAATAGATGGCGTGATTGACGTATTTGTTGTGGTACATAGCTAATAGTGGCGCCATGAAGCATCTCAAATCTTATTTACATGCCATCTTTTCTTGTACATGGTATAGTACTTGTTAGGTTATCTACATGAATAGTAAAAATAGCATGCACCAATGGACACTGAGCTCTTGATGTAGTAATGATGGAAGACTTTGTTCTGATGGATTCACAATTGAGCTAGGATAAGGTTGATATATGGTCTTACTTCCATGACCCCAAATAAAATTAAGAATTTTTATAACCCAGTACAAATTTTGAGTGTGATATTTCCAAGGACATCATCCACTACACCATCACAATTTTCTTCCTTCATTATTGATTATAGGTTAGAGGAGGTATTTGATAGAATAACAAGCATCAGGGGGCTTACATTAAGGAATTCCCCATTTTTTATGAAGAGTGAAGGGATCTTTATACCTTTAGATAAGGTAGTGATAAGAATCAGTGTGTTGTGGTTTCCCACTTCGAGTATTTCTTCTTCAAGATAGGATATTAGGTGTGGAAGAGTCTATTGGTGGCAATAAGTGCCTCAACTTCAACCTCTTTGGAGACATATGATCCTTTGAAGGTCTTCAAAACATCTTATCAATGCATAGTGGATTTTTGCATCGTGATATATATCCTTTGGGTTCATTCAAGAATTGAATAAACTCCTCTCCTTTAGTTTCTTCACATAGCTCTAAGGTGGCATGTACTCGCTTTGTGTTGAATTTTGAAATGGGGATTCCACCCTTCTTTCCTTATGTCTCATTTCTAAGGAACTTGTGGGAACTCATTCATAGTTTGTGGTATCCTTCTTTCCTTTATGTAGAGATGGAGGAGTCTTAACATAGGTGACTCGAGCCACAACCTATATTGGTATAGGGAGTAATATTTCATATCCTTTATGTTTTTGAGCTTGCATTATTACTACAGGTGTGACCAGTTGGGTCCTAGCTGGCTATGGTATGACAACTTCTGTGATAGTGGATGATGTTGATTCTTTTAGAACCCAAACTAGTCAAACATATTGTCTTCGTATGTTGATTGGTCTTCATATGCTCTCAAGGATCATATACTTTTTTTCTTGGATAGAGACAATTATATCAGTGTTCTGACATCAATCATTGAGAGGTTTCTTTAGAGGACATATTGGTCATACAAACAAATCCTCGACCATAATGATGGAGGCCGCATAATTAGATGATGATGATGTGTCCTCCAATGTGTCCATATCATCCTATCAGGATTCAATTAGATCTTGAGGGAATGCTTGAAACCAAGGCATGAGTTAATATTTTGCTACTTGGTGCAATAATAATTCTAGTGAGAATTGGCATTATAGATTTTTGACAAGGGGCTATGAGGCTGGCTTATGTCTAGGAATTTTAAAAGGTGTTATATAGTAGATAGGATAGTGATAAGGAAAGTTCTGAAAGGAGTGAACTTCCTCTTAGGATTTGTCTGGTCTTCTACCATGACAACTATTACTGACACCTCTCCTTGTAATGGTGGGTTATATGAAATGGTTTTCTTTGGAGGATGCAACAATGGTGGTGGATCATACTCATAATATTGATTTGACTAATATTGGTATTGTGTTGCATGTATTGTATTTGAAAATATTGGATACTGGGCGGAACAATTTGTTATGTTGTGATTCTAGAGTCACTATAACAATACTAACTTAGGTTTCTTGCATTTGAGTTGGATCTGCATGGATAAATGATGATTTTCATCTATTTTTGTAACCATCACATGGAATAAGCATGGCTCCCATCATTTAGTCAAGAGTCTTGGTTTTTGTCCACTTTGGTTGCATGTTTTTCATTGAAGACAAGGATGGAGTCTGAAAGGTTAAGTTATAATAAACCTCCCTATTGATAGAGTTTTTTATATGGACTCCAACTTAAATCCTTTCAGAGAAGTAGTTGTGTATTTGCAAGAACCCAAGTTTGGTAAGTGCAAGTGAGGCTTCCCTTGTCACTATGTTGAGCTCCCCCTTACCTATTGGCTTAGATTATAGGATGTAAGTTCCTAATACCCCACAATCTCATGGAATCCTTTTCTAGTAATTTATTTTAGTGACATTAGGTCTTCTTTGTCCAGGACATGATGAAAAGTGTACACATATTGATCAATGATTTTCTCATCCAACTGTGTCCATGTAGAGAGTGTTGTAAAATCTTTCTTGTTGTACCATGCCCAATGAAACCCTGACAAGTTTTAAACAAAGCATTTGATCATGGTATTGTCATCATCTTGTACATGTACCATATCACAATAGAATATATGTTGTGAGTGAGCAGATCGACTTTCCCAGAGTATTTGTGAAACTTTGGCATGTCTAAGTATTAGGCAGTTTTGCACCTTGGAAATGAAAACAATCATTCAAGGTCTTGAACACATCCTTCTTCCCTTCTAACTATTTGAGTTTGCATAAGATCTTGGGCATGGTGGGATCCGTGACTTTAATGTCAGAAAGTCTCCACTTTTTCAACTACAATCACTAGTATCACTTACAATTTAATTGCCATTAGTGGCTCCATTCACAGGTGGTGAGTGCTTATATTTTCATTCTATGTAAATTGTACCAAGGAGGCAATGGTGGATATTGGAAACTACTTCCTTCACAATTATAGGTTTTACACTGTGAAAATTCTAGGACCATTACCCTTTTCTATGGTTTTAAAGTTCTTCCCAACAATATCAGCTTCCTATTCCTTCTTATCCTCTTTGGAGTCATCATAAATTATCATAATGAATGTTGTCTTCTCAGGAGGTGTTGGTGCCGAATCAACATTTACATGTGGTGGATAATGGTATGATCTGGGCTGGAATGGAATCAGTTGATATAGATAGGGGAACAATATGCTCTATGAAAAAGAATATGTTGACAAACATTCATAATGGGACTTGGATCAAAGATTCCTAGTGATACATGCATTCCAGTTGGTTGAAGTTTAATGGACACATATATAGAATGCTGTCTGTCTGATTTGAGGCAACTCTTGTAAGACCTCTAGAGATGTCAAGAATTTCTAGAACATGTGTAGTCTCTTTAAAATTCTCCTCTCCAATGGGTTTGTCTTTTTTACTATTATCAGCACCTCCTTTTTCACTCAATTCAGAATTTTTTGTCAAAAACACATGATATGGCCATCTCAATCCACCACTTTTATGACCAAGTATGGATTCATATTAGCCCTCGTGATGACTACAAATTCATGTTAGCATGGTTTAACACATGGTTTAGTGCATATTATACATATATATTGTGCTTCAGGATAAATCCTTCGGCACACAATTAGCATGCTAAAAATAAAAGGATTTCCCTATTGTTTACTAAAGACAAAAAGGATACTAATCAATATTCTATGGTCCTCAATATGAATGACTCATGCAAAAGAGATTTTATGATGTATGATAGATAATTTGTGCATGCCCCTACATTTGGAGGGACAAAAGAGTTTTTCAAACTCTAACCTAAGATGTACCTAATAGCACCATGGTGATGTGGACTGTAATGGCTTCTAGAAAATGGCATTCAAGTTAGGATGATAACTAGGGATAATGTGACCCATTCAGGACCAATGAATGTGGATAGATATTCATCTATTCTTCATGGTATATGGGATATGTCTCTTATCAAGGAAGGGTCCCTATAAGAATTATCTGGGAAAAGGGCAAGATTGGGAGTGAGATGATTAACCACGACCAAGGTAGCCTACTCAAGGCCAGTGAGCTAGTTGCTTCTTCATTTGTCTACTATAGTGTCATTTTTGTATGGGCTCTAGGTTTATTTAGGGCCTTCAAATACATCTTTAAAAATCTAGTTCTTGATCAATTTGATTGACTATTACTTGAACCATGTCCCTCTTAGAGTAGGGTAGTAAAATAAGATATATGAAAATATGGGGCCTCTTTTAGGGTCCTAGTTGAATACCAATGGATCTAGTTCAAGGTCTTAGTCTAGGACCGTGTAGATAAGGAATATAAAGTAAATGGTGGTCCAATTTTAGGTCATGCCCATGATCATCATGATATCGAAGTCAAGGTAGGGTGGTGGCCCAATTTTAGGTCATTGTACATCACTAGATAGATATGAAAGTGAATGTAGATGGTGGTCTAGTTGTAGGTCATAGTACAAGACAATATATATACAAAAGTGAAGGTATATTGGGGGCCCAATTTTAGTTCATAGTCGACTGTGTAGTAATGAATGTGAATGTTTACAGTGATTCAATTTTAGGTCATAGTCCATGACCAAATAACTGATAGTGAAGGTAGGGCAGTGGACCGATTTTAAGTCATGGTGCCCATGAATGTGGTGTGGGGTAGACAAAAATGGGCAGACCACGTCCTACTAAGTGAATTCTTCATTTAGTTGGAAGTCCTTTAGATCAAACATAAGTGTTATGCACAGAGCATGAGTTGATAGTTTAGTCTTAATTTGGAAGTTAAATCTGAGATTGAGGATTGGTAGCCTTACAACATAATAATCAAGCTTTATTTGAAAAGGATCAAATAGAGCTAGAAGGACCTTCAAGCAGGTAGTTTTTGGTCAAACAAGGAGGTATGTGCATCTTAGTGATAAAGCATGAGCTTGTGTGATGGAAGATGAATGTAGTTGATTCATGAAGGAATGCAACTTACAGGTAAATTTTGGAAGATTTTTGGGGTAAGCATGAAGGTTTCAGAGTTTCATATTTATACTGTCAAGATTTATTGAATTTTTTTCCTTAAATTGGGTAGCCTTTTGGATCACTTATGATCAAGGGTGAAGCTTGAAGAACATTGAAAATTTTAAATGAATTTAGAAGCCTTGGGCAAGTACCAAAGAGTTAAAGTATGAGTTGTGGCACAAAGAAGAGGACAAAATTCGACAACCTTTTAGCATGGATCAAGTTGAAAGATCTTTCAGAAAGGTTGCCAAGGTGAAATATGCCTTGAATGTTAATTTTGTCTACCTTTTAATGCAAGGTAGGTCACCAGAAAGATGAAGGTCAACAACTAAGGGTGATTTGAGGTGTGTGGGTGAATTTTGGCAGCCTAACAATGGGAAGTGGGATGTGGAATTATGGAAAGGAGATCTAGGCAGCCTACCAATATTGAGTAAGTTATTTGGGAAAGTTGGTTTAGTGATATAATTTCTTTGAGAGGATAGTTCCTTGAGATTCTTAATTTGAAAAGATTGTTGTTTTGGAAATATTTTTGAAATATTGTTTTGTGAATCCTTTGTTTTAAAAAGATTGTTCTAAAAGATTGTCTCATGAGATTGTTTCTTTGAGAAGATTCTTTTAAAAAGATTGTTTATGGGATTATTTCTTTGAGATTGTTGTGTTAAACATGAACATATTAGCAAACCATGAACAATCTATGTGAGATGACTAGAAATTGATAATCTCAAGACATGTAGTAAACACCAATCAAAGCATTCCAAAATAAACAACAATCATGAACTTGTAAATAAAGCAACAACATTAGATGGATGTGTAGAAGATTGATGAGTTTAGATGATGGTTACATCCTCTCTCAAGCATTAACTGTGTTGGAGGGGTAGGTCCTTAACTTCTCTATGACGTAACGAGACTCGTCATGGGGGTAACTTAGTCTCTTCAAACTTGGGTACAAATCCTAATATACCTTGTGACTAAAGGAACATAACAAATTGTGAGTGCTAGGAGAGGGGTGTCCTCAAGGCCTTTGTATGTCCACTATTCCAATGTGTCGATACCTTTACAAACACCCCCATGGCTCACTCGGATCAAATGTGATTGTTGGCATCCATTCCATAGACACATGTGTTTATAGGCATGTAAATCACGATTATATAGGTTTTATATTTTCTAATGCAAACCCATGATATATAGGGAAAGCAAACTAGAAACAAGTGAGAAATCCCTATTTGGAAATGCAATATTTATCCTTTCTAAAATCAAAACCGCAAATCCAATACAAATGTAACGGAAAAATTCTTTTTCATGAAGAAATACTTCTCTTATCTTTCTCTCCATTATTATGTGTTTTCATTTCTATTTTGAACAAGTATTAAATAAAAGAAGAAAGGAAGCCAAAAAACCCTTCAAAGGGAGTAGTAGAAGCAAAAGACTAAATGGGTGGTGGAGACAAACCCTAAAGGGAAGCTGAATAAAGCGCTAAAAGGGAGGTCAAAGAAAATTCCATAGAAAGTAAGCAATGACAGACCCTAAAAAATAATAGATTTACCAAAGAAACTAAAAAAGACAACAATCATGAGAAACCCTAACAGATACCTGATTGCCAGAAAGTTTAAAAAAGGATACAAAATAGATAGAAACAACTGAGCCTGAAAGAACAGAAGATGTTGTGGAAATTGAGTCTTAGAAGAATATTTTATTTCACAACATGGAAAAAAATAAATGGAAATCCAACTGAAAACATGATAAAATGAAAATAAAACAACTCAGAATGCCAAATACTCTATAGTGGAGTTGCTAGACTATTTTACCTTTGAGAAAAAGAATTATATGATAGGTAAGACTCGACGGTCATGTAAAACTTATGAAAATCATAAAAACAATAAACCTAAAAGCCACCGCCTTGTCTCACAATAACAACACAAAAAACATACTTTGGCATTTAAATTAGTGGGAAAATGTGAAAAGACCAAAAAGACAACTCCACCCAAAGGTGGATAGAAAACACAATCATAGAAAAAGTTTGATAGTCCTATTATGACCTAAGAAGGCATTAGGAACCCCCACATCACTCGTTAGAAATAGTTGAATTTCATTAATCTCAAGTTTGATAAAAGAAACAGCTTAGATTTAATTAGTGAAAACAAAACAACAACTTAAGTAAAGTTGATTTTTAGTTTACAAATCTTTGGTCCTGAAGATGACTGTGATTTCTTATCATTTTCGTAAAGATCCTAGTTTCTTAGTTGCATGCCTCAATCGCCTTAGGATCTCCAACGGCGAAGATCCATACTAGGAAGTATGGATGAAAACATTAGAAGTGATAGAGATGAGTGATGAGAAATTAGAAATGAGAAAGATCTAAACTTTTGGTTCAATTATATCAATCATGATTTGTAATGACTAGATTAGATGTGAGTATATCTAGATCATGCCATTATCATGGATAATTTGATAAAAGAACGAATGTTAGCTTAATTTTTCAGAGTAGTTTGATATTGGATATGTAGTTTAGTAACAATTGATTAAACAATCAAGCAAATAAAGTAAGTTTGAAACAATCTAGATTACAACCTTTTCTCCTTACAGAATTGGTTGTACTAGAGGAAGAATCTTCTAGTCATTCAGTCAACTAAAAGGAAATAGGAGATAGTTTGCTTTATGGATTCAAGAAAGTCAAAAGGTAAGACCAGGATGGTGGACGTGGGGGTACTTATAGTCTGGAATTAGGGTTCAGGGATCAAGGGAACGTTTTGAACATGGCAAGTGAAATTAAGCATTCTATAGGGCTAGTCGTCGGTGGAATACATAATTCTGCCAAGTGGCAGCTGGAGGAACGCATGCTTTTGTTAGGTGTCCCAGGGCTAGAAAAATATATTATCTAAGTTTTTGGATTTTGATAGAATGTTCTAGAGATATCTCAAATAGAAAGAAATTTGGATCAAGAGATTGAGTTATATGGTGAATAAAATTGTAATAGATTAGAGCAAAGATAAGAGATAAAACTTGGGGGCCAAGTCTTCCCCTTTATCAAAAGTTGGGGATTTTTGTTAAGATAATGTAAATTGCATATCTCGTGGGAGCTAAAAAAATAACTATTATATTCATGATAATCCAATTGGAAAATCTAATGAAAAGGGCTTGTAAAATGTTTAATTAAAGGGAAAATTGTGCTTAAGTTTAGAGAAAGATACTTCTTGTGTGTGAACCCTTGAACTATGACAAATGGGTCAAAGGAATAGCTTAAATAAGTAGAAAATGTAAAAAAAAACATAATAAATGGGATGAACTCCATCATTAGCCAGAGAGAAGACTTGACTTTGATCATTGAATGAATGATTAGAAGTGGGGTGCCAACAATACCTTAAGGCATTTTAACACTAATTCATCAATTACATAATATGGTATCGTGTATTTACATGTTAGGGTTGGCCAATTAGAAATCATGCTTTAGGTCTAAACCTTAAACAATAAATATACCTCATCAAACTTCCATAAGTTTAGGTTTATCTGTCATTGATCCTAACTCGTCATCACTTAATGGTTTATTGATGCGATACATAGTTAGGGTCGTCAATGACTAGAGTTAGAGGTTGCATCTGAGTACTTATTGTATGTTCATTATTGGATCACAAAGGTAAAGTGAGAGATGTCTATTTATATCCCCATCTCATTTGGTGATTTTATATGACTAAGTCCACTGGCATGATCCAGGAATTAGGGTTTCTAGGATTAGAAAGGTATATTTCAATATGCTACACCAAAAAAAAGACCCCTACCGATTCATGTTTCTCCTCCACTTAGATCTATTAATCACTACATTAAAATATCTTTTGGGGATAATTGAGTGGAATATAAGGGTCAAACGAAAATATACTTATGTGCACCTGACTATCAATTGGAGATGACATCAAAGCAACTAATTGATAATTCATAAAATATTTCCTTTCAACTACTATGTATAGAAAAACATAACATAGTATGGCAACTTTGTTACCATGAATAACATGATTGGTTTCACACATGATGATCTACTCTTATCGTATAATATTTCTTATGTATCTTATCATCCATCTCATGCATATAATTGTAGGTGCTCTTTTAACACTCTAATGAACACAAGTCAATCCCACCAAATATGCAAGAATAACATTAAAACTTCCCACAAAGCCTCATACCTTGCTTGAACAACCCACTAAAGATTATGATAATGAAGAGGACATGTCTCGAAGAACATCAAACCCAACTAGCCTATACCTCCACAACTTCAACCCCCTGTTATTCCACAATTTGGTATGTTTCTTTCTTGTTGTTGTCTTTGGATTGTATCTCAATGGGAAACGCCACGAAATGTACATGTATCACGGCTAAAAAGTTTGCCTTCTTTTTGGCTTTTCATATGAACTCTCTTGTAGGTTTCTATCCTTGATAAGTGATTTGAGTGGAATGGAAATTATTCCCTACTTTCTAGGATATGAGTGTTCCTATCCGCATGCCATCCTACCAAATTGGGTTTCATGAAATCGTTTCGTACATCGGTTCTGCTTTGATTGAAACAAAGAACAACCATGTTTGACATTTTGAAAATGTATCCAATCGTACACTAGCTCATTGCATATTAACACGCATCTAATACTTTTTATCCTACCAAACTTGATTGTTGGGGCTTGTAAAACCCCTCCATCCCACACATTTAATACACGCGGTATGGTGTGACACGACTGACGATCAGCGAAGGAAACACCCCGATATGGCTGGCTTGCTCTGTATCTCCTCCTCTTTCTCTTTCTATCTCCATTCTTGACTCCTGTGGCTTCCCTATCAAGTGCCCATGCCGACTCCTCGAGTGCCCTCATGTGAATAAATGCTCCGTGCTGCTGCCCTTTTGACTCTTGGTGTCGACGGAGGCGGCAGCAATGGTACCGTTTTGCCGAACCATTGATTGCTTGTTTCCCGCCCATCACCGCCCACGCACGCTACTCGACAAGCCTCTGTTACTCATTCCTGGGGCGAGAGTTGAGCTTTGTCCCCACATATGCTTCCTGACGTCGACGCGCTTCTGTTATATTCATGGGGCGATAGAAGAGTTTTTCCTGCGCTGTGTTGCTCGCTATGCATGGGCTGGTGCACTGCATTGTATGGGTCCGGCACCAAGTAGCCAGCCAACTAGCCAAGTTCCTTCCCCATGACATTACTTACATGACATAGATTGACGCGCTATCCACATAGAGGGACTCACTCGCTGTATATATACAGGGCAGCGTATTGAACACTTGTCAAACCAAGACACACGGCAGTAGTCCTGAATCAGGTCAAGTTGCCTCATCTCGATCCCTCTTCCTCATCCTTCCTCTGGCGGTTCGCTCTCTTCAAGCTCAGAAGGAAGAAGGTGTAGCTAAGCTTCTCAGAAAAGAAGTTGATCTCCTTAAAGGACAGAAATAGGAGGAGCCCCGTCAGCAGAAACCAGGCTAGTTAATCTCTCTGACATATCCAGATGGGCAGGCCTCCGTGCTGCGACAAAGTGGGGGTGAAGAAAGGGCCATGGACTCCCGAAGAAGACATCCTCCTTGTGACCTACATCCAGCAGCACGGAGCTGGAAACTGGAGAGCCGTACCCGTCAACGCTGGTGAGTGATGGGCGATAGATAAAACCCTATTAACAGTCATATGCTAGATGAATCTCCTGCATCTAACCAATGGCCATCCGCACCCCTTTTCCTAGTCTATTTCTCACATGGTTGCCTTATTTTTAAATCTGCAGGACTGCAGAGGTGCAGCAAGAGCTGCCGGCTACGGTGGGCCAATTACCTACGCCCAGGGATCAGGAGAGGCAACTTCACCCCAGAGGAGGATAACCTCATCATGCACCTCCAAGCCGTTCTAGGTAACCGGTGGGCCGCCATCGCGTCATACATGCCGGAGAGGACTGACAACGACATCAAGAACTACTGGAATACTCACCTAAGAAAGAACCTCCGGTGCCGCGCGGAGGGACTCGAGAAGGGACAGTGGGAGAGGAGGGTTCAGGCAGACATCGACATGGCCAGGAAGGCCCTCTCGGAGGCACTGTGCTCTAGTTACCAAATCCGCCTCCCACAGCAAATAGAAGCGCCGATGGCGCCACAGCCTTCCGTTGTCTCAGCGGCTACATACGCTTCCAGCACCGAGAACATCTCCCGTCTGCTGCAAGGATGGGGAATGGCCAAACATCCAGGAAAACAGGAGCTTCCGCAGGCTGGAAGAGGGATATGGTCCAACTCGGTTGCTCCCACAGTGGCTCGTCCAGTGGAGTCGTGCTCATCCGGTACCGCACCGAACTCGGCTGACTCGTCGTACCTCAACGGTGCCGACTCATGTGGCTCGACGGCGGTCACGGACTCCACCGGTGGCAGCTGCGGGACACAGGAACGGAAGCTGCAGTGCGAGCGGGCGCCGCTGTTCATGTTAGAGACCTGGCTTCTCGATGATTACAGCTGTGAAGATGCAGGTGGTGCCAACAACCAGTCCGATGTTGTTGGCACGGCACTGGGCAATGCTGGCCTCGGGTTGTCGTCCCGGTGGTGAACTGACGCGATCTGACGCGCCCGGGGTCCCTCAATTTACTTTTATTTTCTTTATTTTGAAATCCACTTTTATTTAGATATATAAGATTATACCGAAGATACTAAAGTTGGGCATAGTGGGCCCTTTGCAAACAAGTATTTGTAACCCAAAGGGGTATAAATGGTAGCAGAGAGCCTCCGCCGAAAATGCTTTTATACCAAGTGTAAAAGTAAGTAGTCAGAATTTATTGGACCTGTGGTTCAAATTGTCAGCAGCATACTTTCAGAAACCCAATTCTAACATGTTTGGTCCATAAGTATTTCGGCGATACAAGTGCTTCATCATTGATCTCCGGTAATGGTTATTAGATTTGTCTAAGAAATAATAGGGAAGCACATAATACTCTACAGGACAGAAAAGAAAACTTGTTAATATCCTAATATCTGATAGTTAATCCCTAAACGAACCCTCGATATCGAATAGTAATTCAAATCCCTAACCATCACAATCAATCTCATATGCATATACCTGACTCTAATTCACTTAAAGAGGAACCTGTATGGCATTCAGATAGCAAACACATGACCTGACTAAAGTAATTGGTCTAAAATAATGCTAAATGATTTAACACTACTAATAAACCAGAATTGGATTGACATAAGTAAATATGTTGACTTTTATCCCCTTTTAGTTAATTACACAAAACATAACTTGAATTGGCTAATTGATGGCACATGGCGGTTAGAACTAAAAGTGACCACTAATTTGTGTAATCTAAAATAGTAACATATATTGTTTGTAGAAGACATCAATTGCAAATTTCATACAAGAATTACAACTTTATTTTTTTTAGTATGATAAACAACTAACTAAACCTAGGATTCTAAAAATAAAAATATATAACCCCATTCGTTAAAATCTAGTTTTACTGTGAATAGTTGTATATGCTACATAACTTATCTAGTAATCATAATCACATAAGCTTCACATAATGGTAACTAAACTAAAAAAAGTAGAGAGGGAAACCTAACTAGAGTCCCTAAATTAACTAAATCTATATATTCCTCATATTCTTTCCCATTTATATTTTATTTGAGGATTGAATCTTCTCCATCATCTCAATGTCAATTATCCCTCCATAATTTTGTGCACCCCCCTAAGTCGAACTCCTAATATGAGTAGGTCACTGTTGAGCACTTTGAGACAATCACCTTCACATGAAGCCTTTGAAAAGAACTACACATAACAAGTCTTCTCCTCCACGTTCTTCCCTCGCCTCCATCTTTTCCTAATCATTTGATGCCCATTAGCATCCTAACCTCCTCCCGAGCTCAATAACCCTACACATGATAAGCTTTGATTCCTAAGAAATTTTTAAGAAACCCAAACTTCTATACCCTACTAATTTCAATTGTCAACGCTTAATATAGCCTCTCTAATCCTTCACAAGAATTTAATACCCCTCCAACAACCATTGTGCATGTATAAAATCACTCCAATCACTCTCTCTCCTTCATTCTCTATAGAGAGACATCTCTGATGCTATCATTTTCTCTTCACCTCCATAGGCATGATAGAAGCCCTGAACATGTTAACACTAACTAAAGATCAAATCATCTCCATGTGCCCTCAAAAAGATTTCCATGTAGTCAATTTGAACATGTATAAATGGTAATAGAGAGTGCATGCCTAAAATGCAACTATACCAAGTGTAAAAGTAAATAGTCAAAGAATTTATTGGACATGTGGTTCAATTTGTCAGTGGCATACTTTTAGAACCCAATTCTAACTTGTTTGGTTGGTTGACAAGTGCTTCATAATTGATCTTTGTTAATGGTTATTAAACTTGTATAAGAATTAATAGGGAGACACACTTTACTCTACATTATAGAAAACAAAACGAATTAAACCCCTAATATCTGATAGTTAACTCCCTAATTAACCCTCAATGTGTGATAGTGATTCCAAACCCCTAACCATCATCATTGAATCTCATATGCATATACCTAACTCTTTTACTGTTATTGTATTACTTTAATCTTTTCACTTGTCTGTTGCACTAACTCAGGACCCAAAAGTTGATATTCCCCTATTTCATACCAGCATAATGGAGATCTACAATGTCTACCATATAATGCTTCATATGGTGCCATATCAATACTGTTCTGATAACTATTATTGTAAGCAAATTCTATCAAACTCAAGTGTAGATCCCAACTTCCTATAAATTGAAGGACACATGCCCTAAGCAAATCCTCCAAAGTTTGTATAGTCCTCTTAGTTTGTCCATCTGTCTATGGGTGAAAGGCAGTACTGAATCTTAATTGTGTACCCAAAGCTTTATGTAGTCATTCCCAAAAATGACTCATGAACTGGAGACCTCTATCTGAAACAATTGTGGCTGGTACCCAGTGTAACCACACTATCCCATTTATATAGATTTGTACAAGTTTCTCAATAGTATAGTTTGTTTTGACAGGAAGAAAATGTGCTGACTTAGTCAACCTATCAACTATTACCCAAATGGAATCATGACTTTTGGCTATTCTTGGCAAACCAACCACAAAGTCCATGGTTACGTGATCCCATTTCCACTGTGGTATAGCTAAAGGTTGCATTGTTCCTGCGGGCTTTTGATGTTCAGCTTTAACCTGCTGACACACTGGATACCGCATAACAAACTCAGCTACATCTTTCTTCAAACCAGGCCACCAATATATATCTTTCAAGTTATGATACATTTTGGTGCTCCCTGGATGCATTGCATACATAGATGAATGAGCTTCCTCCAAGACTAACTTGCTTAAATCATTAGCATCAGGTACTACCATCCTACCATGGTAACAAACTACCTCATCATCTAACTCATGAAACCCATCCCGTTTCTCACTACCAAACTCTGATCTAATCTACTGAATCACAGTATCAGCCTATTGTGCCTCTTTGATCTGTTGTTTTAGAGTAGGTTTTATGTACATCTCAGCTAATAGTCCAGATAACAAGGATACTTTATGTTGTACATTGTTTTGCCTCAAAGAGACAAGCATGTCTCATTTAAAGCATACTAAAGAGTTCAACTGTGCTTTGTCCATGTTTGGTGATGATGATTTTCTGTCTTTGGTTGAACCCTTAACTATTACACCTTATATCTTGTGTTCTGAACGATACATCTTGAGGTAAGGTTGCCTGATACCCCTACCTTGTGTTGATCTTTGGCCGATACACCTAGTGGAGTTTGTTGGTTTGGTGCTCGATATGGTGGTATTGAGAAATCTTAGTAAGTACCTTAAGTGGTGTTGTTCCTTTGGCCGATATGCCTAGTTGAGTTTGGCTGATACCCTTTGTGGAGTTGGAGCTTGGGCGATACACCCTGATGTGTGCTCTTCATGACACACCTTGTGATGGGTCTTGGCAGTATGAAGTAGTCTTGTGGTGCCCGAGATGATGGTGGTTTAGAGACCCTTAGTAGTGTTGGTCGATATGTTGGATGAGTAGCCAGCATGTCCATACCCTATAGGGTATCTTGGACGACATGGGTGCCCTGGCCGATATGGATGACCTTGAATGACATGGAGATGTTTGAATAGAGACGTCTTGGGAGTTATACCCTTTGGCCGATATGGTCAATGTTGAGGGTTAGCCGATAGAGGAACCCTAACCCTAACCCTAGTTCTTGTACACGATAGGCCTTTGGTCGACAATCCCTACTGATGATGCACGATCTATCCTTATATCTGGTTGCCCAACACCTTGTGAGTTGGGTGCATGATAGGTTGAAGCGTGGTTGGTCGATATGATGGCACAAGTGCTCTAGGGGTTGGAACCCTAACCGATACACCCTTTGGTGAGGGATGGTGCTACTCGCCATACCTATAGTAAGGGTTACCAAAGCTTTGGTGAGGGTTTTGATAACCCGGAATGTTTATAGTTGATGGTTCTCTGTTAATAATGATAATACAAGTCATATGATGTAATCAACTTGAATTCTGCAGCTATGATGATGAGATAAGATGATAGGTTGTGAACCAGGTATGTTTGGAAAGATATGATGTTGCTACACATGTTAATGTGACACGTGTATATGGTCACAAGTATAAGGCATAATATATATACTCATGATTGACAATAATACTATGGATGATAAAGCTTATAATCATGGGTGTTGCTCTATACTGGATAGTATAATAATCATGTTAATCCATGATGGTTTAAGTTATCTCTCTGAATGTGTATACTAACCATGCATGTATACTATGTGGATTCATGGTATGGTGAGAGCTATGAGAAATATGTTTTTGACTAGCACGATGTGATGATAATCCTTGCTAATGAGATAACAGATTGATAGGTTTGAGGACCTGATAAAGGATGAGTGCCTAGTTGAGGTGTTATCCTCTGATGATGAGTTAAGGGATGCATTCCCAGAATGTTGATGCATGATATGATGCCTTGAGGGGCAGTGGTTGTTATAATGAGGGATTGAGGTCCCAGGACAGTATGATGATGGCTTTGATGACGTAATTTTATAGGGATATGTTTATACTTTGGTTGCCTCAACAATTGGCTTAAAATATACTAATTAATTATAGATGAACATATCACATAGTTTCCCCTGGCCATAGATCCATCATCGTCAGTATTTAGTGATGGTGAAATAGGTTTATCCTGCGGGATTACCTGGAGCGCATATTGTTGAATATGTGAGGTTTCCCTTAGCCTAAAATAGGAGGGTTTGAGTGCAACTGTGGTTGCAGACTCGGGATATATGGAGCATGGTGAACAGATCCATGGCTCAGGATATGTGATGACGAGCATGATGCGTTCATGGCTCAGATGTTTATATGGGTAGCTTGCGGAGCTGACCCAGAGGTTGAGGCCCTATAAGCATCAGACTGCGGTCTTGCTTGATGATTCATGTACTGACTACAGGAAGGTGAGGTCATGGAGTCTGGATCTCCTTAGACCTTGTGTGGCACCGGATTGGGCTTCGCAGCCAATGGTTGGATTTGAGCAGGGATGGCTCACTTCCTCAGGGCATAATAAAACATAATCCAACCGAATAGTATATCTTGCTTAGAGCAAAATACAGAACATTGATTGAGGCCTTGCTTATATAGCTGATCCAGTTGAACTATGCAGTTGTGTGTACAATCCTTATATCTTGTGATAAGTTCTTATAAAGCTTATCTTGTCAATAATGTTCCATAAAGAAATACTTGGTTATATGCCTCCCGGATATCTTGGTAAGGTTGATGGTAATAATAGCCTTGCTCAGTATGCTGCTCTTGTTATACGCTTTATCAATTATATGTTGTTTTTGCTTTAACCTTCTGAGGTTTTATAGTTTCAGTGGGGAGTTATGTTTCTCGCTGGGAATGTGTGCCTCACCCCGCAGGTTTACACCCTTTTTAGGTTATCGCTCTAGACATTGTGGTGGTCGTGAGGTTGCGCCCGAGCAGCAAGAAGAAAAATAGAAGGCAAGAGATGGACAGGCTGCTATTTTTTGGTTCTGTAGTAGAGTCCTAGAGTCATCACTGTACTCTTAGGTCCTCATAGGTGTTTGACGACATTTCATGATGTTTAGCTGTTGTAATCTTGTATATCTTGCTACTGGTCATACGTGGCCGTTATGTATGTATAAACAGGTGTGGAACTCTGGTGTTGATAGTAGAGCTGATTCCGTTAAGCTGTGGATCTATACAAGGCTTGTAATATTCTTATAACATGTTTCTCTACAGGATCTAGATGCAAAAAGTTCTCTCATGTATGTTTCCGCAATCATTTTTAATTAACCCGTGTTTTTGGTAATATACAGTTCTGCATGTTTTCATGTGTCATCTCGTTGTCTGTGTGATGGCGGGGTGTCACAGTTGGTTTGGTATCAGAGCTCTAGGTTCGCTGAGTCTACATGGATCTAGGACTAGGTTTTCGTTTTTTCTTGTGAGTTTTCCATAATTTCCTACAAAAACCTTCTTCCCTCAGTGGAAGATAAAGCTTAAAGATGTCTGGAAACCATGAAGAACATGCTGCTGAGAGCAACGATGTTGCATCAGTTGATGGAGCAGGAGGGAAGGAACATGAAGATTGGGTGCCTAAGGTCCCCCAACTTGACCCAGCCATTCTTGAAAATCCTACCTACCAAAAACTTATGGGGTAGTTGACTTAGTGCATCATCCACTACATTAGCCTTTCCCAGATGATAATCAATTTTACAATCGTAGTCCTTGATTAACTCCATCCAGCAACATTGTCTCATGTTCAACTCCTACTGTGAAAAGATGTATTTTAGGTTCTTATGGTCTATGAAAATTTGGAATGTCTATCCATAGAGATAATGTCTCTAGATCTGCAACGCATGAACCAAAATAGCTAATTCTAGATCATGTGTCAGATAATTTTCCTCATGTTTCTTAAGCTGTCGAGAAGCAAAAGAAATCACTTGATTATCCTGCATCAACACACATCCTAGACCATTCTTATAAGCATCACAGAAAACAATATACCCCTTTCCCTAATCAGGTAACACTAACACATGTGCACTAGTCAACCTTTCTTTCAACATCTGGAAAGAATGTTGACATTTGTCATTCCAGACAAAAGAAACCTCCTTCCTGGTCAACTTGGTTAGGGGTAATGCTACAGAATTGAAGTTCTTAATGAACTAGCCTGCCAGTCCTAGAAAGCTGTGTATCTCTATTGGTATCTTTGGTTGTTCCCACTCCAAGACATATTCTACCTTTTTGGGATCAACACAGATACCTGAGGCAGATATTACATGTCCTAGGAAAGATACTTCTGATAACTAGAATTCACACTTACTTTGGCATATAACTTGTGCATTCTCAGTAAAGTCAGGGCCTGATGAAGGTGTTGCTCATGCTGTTGAGCATCTCTACTATAAATCAGGATGTCATCTATAAAGACTACTATGAATTGATCAAGGAATGGCCAAAAAATTCTATTCATGAGTTCCATGAATGCAGCTGGTGCATTAGTTAGTCCAAACGACATAACTATGAACTCATAAAGACCATACCTTGTCCTGAAGGATGATTTAGGTATGGCACTCTCCTTGATGCATAAATGATGGTATCCTAACCTCATATCTATTTTAGAGAATATAGTTGCACCACGCAACTGGTCAAACAAGTCATCTATCATTGGCAAAGGATATTTTTTCTTTATGGTTACTTTGTTTAGTTGTCTATAGTCGATGCATAATCACATAGACCCATCTTTCCTTTTTACAAAGAGAACTGGGGCACCCCATGGTGAAGTACTCGGTCGAATAAAACCCTTTTCAGGAAACTCCTATAACTATTTCTTGAGTTCTGCCATCTCAGCAGGTGCCATTCTATAAAGTGTTTGAGCTATTGGTTGTGCACCCAGGATTAGATTAATCTCGAAATCAATTTCTTGGGGTGGAGGAACACCTGGAAGTTCCTCAGGAAACACATCCTCAAACTCCCTAACAAAAAAAACTTTAGAAAGACTAGAACTCTCTACTCTGGTATCTACCACATGTGCCAAGAATGCAAAGCATGCTTGTCTCATCAACTTCTCAGCTACCATAGCTGACACTAGATAGGTTGGAAGAATCTTTCTATCCCCCTGAAAGATCCATGTAACACCATTGTCTATGAACATAGCTTGCTTGGAACCGCAATCCAAGACAACCTTATACTTTTCTAGGGTGTCTATCCCAAGGTTTACGTCAAACCCATGCATCTCAAGTGGTATAAGATCCACCTAAATGTTATATTTTGAAAAAGAAAGAACACAGGGAGAACATACCTCCCGCAACACTGCAGATCCAACTAACGGAGTTTCTAATAACAAGTTATCTTCTCTATGACTGACAGTCATATTGCAGTCATGAATCACTTCTCGAGTGATAAAGGAATGCATAGCACCCGGATCAATCAAAAAATATACAAAGCAAGATGAAGACATATCAGAATGAAGTAATTCCATCTGACCTATCAGAACTCATGGGTTGACCACTATGTCGGGTTGATTCATTGCATAGAATCTTGCCGTTGCCTGATGTTGACTTTGTGCTCTGTTATTTGATGCAGTTGATCCTTCCTGGGACGTCTGTCCACGTCCTCGAGTTCCACTAGAAAACTATTTCTTCTGATGACCTTGTTGATTCTGCCTAGGTGGTAGGGTTACCATTGTGTTTCCAGCTGGACAATCCCTTGTTAGATGTCCTACTTGTCTACACTAGTGATAGATTCTATTCTCTTGATATGGTCTAAAAGGTCCAGTTACTGACGTTGATGATGTATTGGGGGCTCTATTTGGAGGAAAACTACGACCCCTACCCCTACTTGACATCCATTGCGTCTGGTTATTGAACCTTAGTGGTGTTGTTGGTGTAGAAAACCTTGGTTTCTTAAAACTTTTGGACCTCTGTCCCTGGAAATAAGTATATACTTTCTTATTATTGGCTTGACGCTTCTCAGTCATGAACCTTTCTATCCGCCTAACAGACTCCACAAAGGTGGCAAACCTCTCTCTATTCTCTAGAGCAGATACTGGTGTGGTCAAATCAATGTTCAAACCCTTCTCAAAATGTTGAATCCTCTCCTCATCTGTAGCATCCATGTGCGGAAAGAACCATAGAAGCTCCATAAACTTAGCTTCATACTCACTAATGTTCATTGGTCCTTGCCTTATCCGCTCAAATTGAGAGATTTTCTCATCCAGGTAAGTCTTGGGAAAATATCTACTAATAAACTCTCATCGGAACTCTTCCCATCCGACTTCAATACCTAGCCTTTTGCCTTCTTCTATAGTCCACCAATGACCAGCACTCCCCTTCAATAGATACACTGCATGCCTAACCTTCTCAGCTTCAGGAATATTAAGAATTCTAAAGGCCTTTTCTAGCTTAGTCAGCCACAAGTCTGTGTCTGCTGGGTCAATTGTACCGGCATAATTAGTGGCTCCTACCCATCGAAGCCATTCAAAAGTCTTGCCAGCTCCATGTCCCTCATTGTGATCTGGTGCCCTAGGTGCATGTGGTGGCATACTATCCGCCATATGTGTCATAGTCGCCATGAACTGCCCAAATAAAGCATGGAAAGTTGGGTTTTCTAGTGTAGCTTGGTCAAGCTGGGGATGTTTAGGTACTAGTTCTTCTCTAGCCTAATCCCTTGCACCTCCTCCTGGTGCAGCAACACTGCTTTCAGCCGCATGTTCTTCGTGTAATCCAGCCATCTTCAAGCTTTACTTCTTCTCCTGAGAGCAGATGTCACTATCAGATAAACTAGATGACACTAGAACAGACTCAACGACCTTAATCCTATGTCTCTATAGACTCAACGAACCTTAAGCTTTGATACCACTAACTTGGCACGTTCCGTCGCCAAACCGATAAACAAATCATTATAATTAAGCAGAATTAAAACATTAGCAGTGGATTAACAAAAATTACTAAAAATTAAGACCTTTTGCAAAGAGATCCATTTCTAGTAAACTCTTATAATAAGAACCAAAATATTATATATATACATTTTGGTTCACAAAGTACATACCATGTACCATCTCTTCTCGAGGATTACATACAACAGTTGCTCTGTTAAATCTACACATAAGCAACATAAAACCTCAAGGCATTTAATGCCAAAAATCTCAGATCGATCATAACAACACTAACTACTGACTCCAAGGGCCTAAGAGTATAGAGACGACACATAGGACTCTTATCTACAAGACACGACAGTCAATATCTCCACCTGAGATGTTACTATTGTCCCTGATGCTGCTGTCCTTCCCCTACTGTATGGTTTCTACCTCCTCATCCTCGTCCACCTAAAAAGGTTGGATCCCACAGAGGTGAGACAATTGAAATTGTCCCAGCGAGAGATATAACTCTCCGCCAGAAACATTATTATAATAGATAAATAGTGACACACTGAGTAGAGGATTCTTTATTATTAATAAGAAGGATAAATCTCTGTTTAAGCAGAATAGAGCAATATCATCTTTTAAAGCATTACAACTATGTATGATAAAGCAGTAAATCATCTATTTACTAAGGAATATGAAGAACATGTATAACATCTATCCATTTAGGATACAATAAGCAATGTAACATCAACCAATGATTTCCATATTTAGTCCTTAAGCAAATATGCTACATGGGTGATTACATCTTACAATCACACTTATGCCCTGAGGAGATGAAGTATACCGTTCATGCTCCAACCGACCATGATTACGTAAGCATCAGTACCATACAAGGTCAATAGAAGAGCTAGATTCCATCACCTCATCTGTCTCGGTCAGTGCGAGACCACATGTAGGACATCTCATGTCTCTTGCTAAAATAGCTTTCCATGGTATACTGGCAACTTTGCTATAGAGTTATAGCCCATAGCATATACTCTCTTCAAGATATGGCCCGTAGCTAATGTCTGGTATTGTGGAGTCATGGCCTATAGCCATACTCTTATTGGGATATGGTCCATAACCATTCATGTGCATAGGATATGGCCCGCAGTCATTCCTATGAGGTGTTAGGATATATTCACCCATTACCCCCACATATTCAAAAATATGCATTCCAGGAGTTCCCGTAAGAAAACTTGTTTCACCATCACCAACTACTGACGTTGATGGATCTATGGCCAGGGCTCTACATGATAATATTCCACTTGATTATTTAAGTAAATTACCATACTCTTTTAGCATCAAACAAGATTTCAAATAGGAATTCTTATAACAAATGCTACAAAGAATCATGTAATACTTCTATCAAGTGCTTTTTAAAACTTTATAAAACGTTGGGATCTCAATCCCTATCCTCATTACTGGGAATTCACATCCCTCAACAATACCATCATCATGTTTACTAAGTCTGGTTATTCAAACCCTTAGTTCATCACTGAACATGGTTACCTCTATCAGGTAACTATTACCTCCAGGACATCTGACCAAGGTATTCATGATACTTGTCACACAAGAATCTCACATAGTTCACCAGGCATATTCAACTTCTTGTCACCTCTCACTAGGAAAAATTTAAAATAATGGCTCACAAGGCCCATTAACATCATAGTTCATACCTGGTTATGCTTATCATCTCATTATACCTACATGGTTAGTATACTGGATAACAACCATATCAATTACATATCAACATTTTGCAAAACAAAGATAACATAACCATTCCCTCATTAGGGTTAGGGTTTCTCATCTCTTTATCAATTAGAGTTTCTCATACCATAACCCTATATTAGGGTTTCTCATAACATCACCCTACATTAGGGTTTCACATAACATTACCCTATATTAGGGTTGCACATAACATCACCCTATATTAGGGTTTCTCATAACATCACCCTATATTAGGGTTTCTCATAACATCACCCTACATTAGGGTTAGGGTTTCCTATTTCATTTCAATTAGGATTTCTCAACCCATTACCCAAAATTAGGGTTAGGGTTTCTCATCTCTTTATCAATTAGAGTTTCTCATACCATCACCCTATATTAGGGTTTCTCATAACACCACCCTACATTAGGGTTTCACATATCTACAATTACATAATACCTTCATAAATATTCAAATAAACTTATGAATTGTAATTTTCTTTATTGATTAGGATTTTATGATTACTTCATTAATCCAAACCCTAAGTTAGTGCTTCCACATATCTTGGAGCACATAGCATTATTTAAGTATTAAATCATACTTATCAATGTTCCATGTACTAGGAACACACCACCATCATACCTTATTCAATTGACTTAACCTTTCACTAAATACATACATCTATGCTTATCATAGTGAATAGAATTTATTACTTTCATAAGCATCAAGTGATAATCACTCTAATTATACTAATCACCTGAGTACTTTAAAGATACTTCCACTAAAATCAACCTTGAGATACTCTTCAACAATATATGGGTTATTAGTACATACATGGTTTGAACCAATTGGACCTTCAAACGGCCATGGACCAATTGCACATTCAAACGATCTTGGACCAAACCTTCAAACGGTCTTGGACCAATTGCACCTTCAAATGGTCTTGGACCAAACCTTCAAATGGTCTTGGACCAATTGCACCTTCAAACGGTCTTGGACCAAACCTTCAAATGGTATTGGACAAATTGCACCTTCAAATGGTCTTGGACCAAACCTTAAAATGGTCTTGGACCAATTGCACCTTCAAATGGTCTTCGACCAATTGCACCTTCAAACGGTCTTGGACCAATTGCACCTTCAAACGGTCTTGGACCAAACCTTCAAATAGTCTTGGAACAATTGCACCTTCAAATGGTCTTGGACCAAACCTTCAAATGGTCTTGGACCAATTGTACCTTCAAACGATCTTGGAACAAACTTTCAAATGGCCTGGGACCAATTGCACCTTCAAACGGTCTTGGACCAAATCTTCAAATGGTCTTGGACCAATTGCACCTTCAAATGGTCTTGAAGATCATTTAACCCTAAACGGTTTGAGACCGTTTGATCCTCAATCGATTTGAATATTAATTAACCCTAAACGGTTTGAGACCGTTTGATCCTCAAATAGTTTGAAACCGTTTAGTCCTCAAATGGTCTAAGAACGTTTGGTCATATCAGAGTTGAAATCATTTGATCAAATCATCTTGAAACCGTTTAACCCTAAATTAGGGTTTTGTCATCAATTGCTCTAGGGTTTTGAAATCAATTGAGCTAGGGTTCTGAAATCATTTGAATTTGATTATTTGAAGTTATTAGGTCATGAGATCAATTGATCCTTGAACCTATTGAAACCATTTAGTCTCTAACGGTTTGAAACTATTTAGTCCTCAAACGGTCTGAGACTGTTTGGTCATCAAACAGTTTGAAACAGTTTGGTCTAAAATGGTTTGAAACCATTTGACCAACACAAAGTGAAACTGTTTGCTCTTGATATTCTTGAGGTGTGTGCTAAGATAATGTCATCATCATCAAGCTTCAGACCTCCGATTTCTATTGTCTTATATATGATGATTTTAGCAATTATTCAAGTAGAAAATAAAAGGTCAACATATGATGAGAAATTGAAATCAATAATAACATTGATGGGCTCAAGTTATATAACCCGCCTTCAAAGTAGCTTCAAAGCTTCAAGCTTCTCATATCTAATGGTGAAAGAAGCTCCTTCAACTATCCAAGGTTTGTAAAGACTCGATCTTTACGGTCGAATATTTACAAAATAATATCAAAAACATAAACAATCTTTGTTACATTCATGCTTGTACATAAAAGTCACATAAGCTTACAAATATGATTACAAATTTAAGAAATAAAATTCATTCCTATCTAGTCTTTAATGGAGGACTACCCAGTGCATGTCTCTTCAAGCTCTTCCATCTATCACCTGCCCATGAGTTCCCAAAGGGAACGAAACCACACATGGACTCCATTGAAGGGAAAAAGGGTCAGCAAAGCTGGTACTAAATTGTTATATCAAGCTATTTGAAAAATGTAGGTTCTAGGTATGATTAAAGGTGATATCAAATTCAGGAAGGGACTATATGGTGAACTAAATTTATCACAGTAAGGATAACAATATTTCAATGTTTGTAATTTAAGATCAAATTTCCAAAAGGCTATTCAATATAGTTCAAGATATCAACCTATCAAAATATTTGCAATAATCAACTTTTGAATATTAAGGTTGAGCACTATCGTATCATTTCCTTCAAGGGCAACAATGCCTTATGTTCAATCATCTATGAAAGAACAACATTGAGCCTAATTACTATGTTAACCAGTCGATCGGAGGACAACTAATCCATTACACTTGTGCACAGGGCGGTGGGACGTACCTTACCTCAAGTGATCCAAAGATCTAAGGGGCCAAAGCCCAAAGGGACCAATGTCCAGGGAGTCAAAACTCCAAATAGATCAATTCAAGTTCTATTATAATATCCAATGCAATCAAACAATAATCAATCTGTGGTGGTAAACTTTCAAAGAGACAGGAAAGGTTTATAAAAGTATAGGGTTCACCACTAAACAATGTATATGGAATTTAAGAGGGAAATTAATAACTCGATATGAAAATAGAGAATCTAGTACCTCAATTATTTAGGGATCCAAGAATTGCATAATCAAAATGTGGCTCCAAGAATTTATGAAGAGGTGGCTACAAAGAACAATAATCTTGTCACCATTTGAATTGGAATCAATGTTGTTCAATTTGTCTTATTTATGATTAGATTTTTCCATCTAAGTTTCTATGACATATTTTCCCCTCAATGTCATTTTTAGGTTTCCACCTTGTTATATATATTCATCGTTACATACTCATTTATTTGATCATATTATCTCTAGATTAGATCCTAAATGATGTTCTCTTTTATTTATAATATACTTCCATGTAGTCACTAGGGATCAAAGGTGTCCATTTACTAGTATGGTCTTAATAAAAATATCTAGGGTTTAGAGTCAACATACCACCATATACATTAGTCATGAACTAATACCTATAATTAAAATATGTATGTGAACCCCAATATCGTTATGAAAATAAGGTATATTCATGTTTAGTCCAAACTACCATATAATCTAATGTGAATGCCAAAATGTTTATATAAATACTTTTAATATATATATATATATATATATATATATATATATATATATATATATATATATATATATATATATATATTCCTTCTCTTTTATGTCCTATAATCCAAGGTATATAGATGAGTGCACTTCCTAATATTACTAAATTTATGTGATATGACTAAACTATAATTCTTAGTGATAATGAGATTATTACTCTCAGGTTTTATTTCTAATTCAAATTAGTAAATTAAATTTTATTCATAAACACATGTACATGTTAACACTAATATGATTTGTATCAAGTTAAAATATCAACTCGGATTGGTTGTCATCATTACCATGTTCATAAGTATAAAATGTTCTAATGACTATTAACCTATAATATAAATCATGTGCACTAACTGATTTGAATAATAGAGTTTATCTTTATAATTGATGGTTATCATATCAACCTAAATTTGTATATCTTATCAGTGCTTATAACTACTCTTTAAATATGAAATGGAGAAAAAAGAGACTGACCTACACTATGGGTGAACAATGCAGATCAATCTATAAGTTTGAACTTGTAATCACCCTCAACTTGTTGATGACTTCTTGAGATCCTGAAGTCAACTGAAGGTGACTCTCTACTCTTCATACATCTCCTAGGGTGCCGGTGTCTTCGGTGGTGTTCTTATTTGACGGTCTGGCCTCATCACAGTCTGGATGCTATCGTCGGTGGCCACAAGGTCGACACTGGCAGCACAATCAAGCACGGTGCATTGGCTCAGGTAGAGAACGAGGCCGTCGACTTGCAGCAGTGGCCCCGATGGCATCGAGGTGATGTGGCGCACAAATGCAGGCCGCCGGGGTTGCGTCCGGAGATGGAGGCTACGGCGTGGCTGGAGGAGTCGGGGTATTAGGGGAGCCGGGGAATGAGGAGGAGGATCCGTGGTTGTCATTCTGCAGTACTACCCAGATCGACGGCGCTGCAAGTGAGGGCGGCCGAGATCGGAGCAGGCGCTCGCCCAGGCTAGGGTGCCCAGGTGTTCACAGCGGCAGAGGGGGATCAAGGAAGGGTGTTCCGTTGCTGATGCCCAAGGGAGGATGGTGGTGCTGAGATCGATAGGTGGCTGGGTCAAGGCGGTGCTGAAGTAAATGACAAGACAACCGAAAGGTGTAGATCAAAGTTGCATGTGGGTTGGAAGGTAGATTTTAGACCTTCGAGGATCATTGTCAAAGGTTGGGTGAGGTAAGTTGGGTTGCCCACGTGATTGGAAGGCAGTGACGATGTGATCTTGGGGCTCAACTTTAATGGTTACGCTAGAGATGGTTGTTCGGGACTGCTGTCTTGTGTTGCAATACGGTAAGGTTTGAAACTGGTTGGAGTAGACAACTGAGGGTCCGCGATGCTCTTGGGCCTCAAACCACACCGACTAGCATCTGTGTAGTGGCTGCCGGAGTCTGAGGGTCCACTTTCTTGCCACATGTCCCCTCCCTTCCTTGCCTTCGAAGCCATCTCCCTTTTTCTTCAACATCCTCTCAATTATCCTTGAATTAAAAGCAACCACTTTAAGCACCTTAATCATTATAATACTATTATCCATTTTTAGTGGACATTACTTTTTAATTAACAAATGTGAGTGGATTTCTTCACCTACTTAGGATATTTTGGTGAAAATCAAGACATTTGTACGTCCTTGCACTATAGGATTTCAACCACAGCCTTTTTAGTTGATGGACTCTTCAATTAATATATTTATTTTTGCTACAAAATAAATTAGGGTTTCATTTATGCTTATTTCTTGATTATTTTATTATCAAGATTATTTCTCCTAAGAAGTAGTTCAAACAAGATGCCTCTTTCTTTTTATTTTCTATAATTGATACCAAGAAATAGTAGGGACATAATAGAGGTGGTATTTTACATGTTCAACCCTAGCTTTTGGGTAAATTGCAAATTACACCAAAACTAACATTCAATACACAAGCATTACTCAAACAAGCTCCTTCTCGGAACTTAGGCTTATGGAAGCTATACCTCAGCATCATTATAATTCTTATGATTCTATAACACTTGTGGAACATTTATCATGTAACATTTGCAAAGTAACCCCTTAAATTGGGTAAATTGCACTTTAGTCCAAAACAGGTAATATATTGTTTCAACATTATTCAAATAGAACCAAAATTGAAACATAAGCTCTCCTTTAGTCTTAATTACTTTTCAAAAGATAAAGAAAAGAATCTAAATGACTTAAGCAAAACTCCCAGGGTTAAAGCATAACCCTGGTCAGGGATGTTACATTCATGTTTGTATTTCACTAAATACAAATCCCATATCTACTGAGATCTACCTATATTTTCCAAATTTCTATTTATTTGAGGATTGAAGCTACTCCATCATATCAATGTCAATTATCCATCACAATTCTTATACACCCCTCTTTAAGCCCAAATGGGCAAATCCCGATGCGAGTCGATCACTATTGAGCACTTTGAGACCATCACCTTCACATGAGTCTTTTGCAAAGAACTATACATAGCAAGTCTTCTCCTCCATGTTATTCCTTCGAATCCATAGTTTCCTAATCATTGACGCCCATTAGCTTCCTCATCTCCTCTTGAGCTCAATAAACTTGAACATGATAGGATTTTAGGTGTTAAGAAATTTCTGAGCAATCAAAATATCTATATCCTACCTATTTCAATTGTCAATGCCTAATATAGCCTCTTTGATCTTTCAAAGTATTTAATACCTCCCCAAAACAACCATTACACATATGTGAGATCGTTCTAATCACTCTCTCTCTCTCTCTTTCATTCTCTATAAAAATACATCTTTGATACTATCTTTTTCTCTTCACTGCCATTGTTGGGTACGATCCCTAAACTATTGTGACACAAACTAAAGATCAAATCATCTCCATCTACCCCTACAAAGATTTACTAATATCCAATTTGGCTAGATCACATGTAATTCTCCTTTTCCCTTTTTCTAGACTTCTTTTTCTATGTCAGTAATACTTGAGCAGTTCACACCCACTTAACATCCTTTTTTCCTATTTTTTGGGTTTATCTTCATTTGAGGTAGGCAATTTGTTGTCTATTATCCTTGTCAAAGCTTGATATTAATTTCTTCTTCTTTACCAACCATGTTAGGAGTCCAATCTTTTGTATTTTGTCCATCTATACCTCCTCAAAGGGTCATTAGAACCATAAGAGGATTAGGATGAAATTCAAATCCTCCCCATCAACATTTTTCATCAAAATTGCATGTCTATTTCCATATTTTAAGGTTCAAATCATTCATCTTGTTTCTATTTAATCCATACATTTTGAGCAGTAGATTTCTGACTTTCCCATCTATTTATTTGATTTTGTATCACTCATTATGGACAATAGGTATATTTCCTCTTTTTTAAGCAACCACATGTGTTTTTTATGTGGGACATGTCTAAGTGGTTGCCTTCCAATGGATCGTCTAGGACACATAAGTTGGTGGTAGGTGGTGCACAAGAGAAGAGTCACTTTGGTGCACAAGAGAAGAAGCACTTTGGTGCAACCTAAGAGGCCCTTTGGATCATAAGAGAAGAGACACTTATGTAAAAAACAAAGGATTCTTACATAGGTTAACAAAAAAGAAATGATCTAATAGTAATTGTTTGTTTTGATTAATGTTTAAAGTTTATTTTCAATGTACAAGTTCCTTAAGATACAATATATTCAGTTCCACTTGCAAATTGTTTGATTCATGTCAGTGGGAGAAGATGCCCGCATGTAAGGTGCGGAGTAGAAGAATACAGCTATCTAGCATGAAAGGTCAAGCTCAAGGATTTTTAGAAGAGATGACATGGTGGGGTGCTAACAATACTTAGTTTTCATTTCTTTTCCTATTTATGAGAAAACATATCATGTTTATGTGTGATACATGTTTAGTTTGGGTTATGCGTGAGTCATGTTGAGGACATGAGAATGTTTTAATTATGTCATGGTTTATTATGAACTCTACTTTTATGCAATGAATATCATGATTGTGAAATCCCTCTTGAAGTGAACACAAATAATGCTTCCGTGATGTGTTGTGTATGAATAGATCAAACAAACAAAAAAAAGAAACTTAAAACAAATTACCCTTTTACCAGTTTTTTTCCCTCCATATAAGATGATACGATATAAAACAAGATACATGCAAAGGACAAATATCAAGAGCATTTAATTGGTTGAAAGAAAGTGCAGTACTAGCAATTAATCATGAAATATATATTTTCTTATTGACATTAAAATAATTTAGTACAAGGCGATCAATATCTGAAAGAAGCTAAATAATTCACAATAGAGCTCATTATTCAAATAAGAGATACATGAATAAGTGATGTACCAGAACTTAAATGTTGAAATAAATTTTAATGCACCTTTTCTATTGCATTTATAAGTTTCTAGTATGAAACTTGTTAAGGTGGAGAGATTGTAATGACCCTGCCCCTACATAGTCGATCATTGAGGGTTATACAACTCTAAGTCAATTTTAAGACATGTAGTGTGATTTCATAATCTAATATATATCTAATTATATATATATATATATATATATATATATATATATATATATATATATGGGGATTTATTCGTTGCCCCCGCAGGTAGCCTGATTTTTCGCTACCCGCACATCCAAAAGTATAACTATATGGTACACAAAAGTAACTCTAATATCTAAAGAGTAACTATATTGATAAAAAAGTAACTGCGCAGAAAATATATAGTCAATAAATATATGGACGTATTTTTTTATTTTGATGGGGTAAATGAAATTATTTTTGGGGAGCTAGATAAAATGCTCCTCTACAATTGCGATTTAAAAAAAAGTGATAGGAAGGGTGTGCAGGTAGCTACCCGCACCGATATTAAATATGAGCCATATATATATACATACATATATATATATATATATTGAGAGAGAGAGAGTCAGGCTAGATTACACTCGAGTGTACAGATCACTCCGTACACCCCAATGGTGTTTGCCTATCTAGACCATGTTTTTCCAAAATATAATCCATTGATCTTCATGGTTACAATAATAATAGGTCACATATAAAATTTGAACTTATTTGGATGAGTGTAAGTCACTCATCCAAGGACAACAAAATCGATGCACAAAACTAATTTGAAATACATGATTTTTTCCTCCTTTAGATGCACGACCTATAAGTGTCCAAATGAGCTAAAATTTATTATATAGTATGTTCTTATGATAATTAAGAAGATCATTGGTTTAGATTTTTCAAAAAATTATTGCATCTTCAAAAATGACTGAGGTGTACGGTGCCTCCGGTACACTCGAGTGTACACTAGCCTGACTCTCTCTCTCTATATATATATATATATATATTCTCATTATGTCCCTGATCAGTTGTTATTGTGGAAGGTTGATAGACAACAATAACATACAAGATCAGAGTGTGAGTTAGTTGATGATAGAATCTCATTAGTCATGATATGGAAATATCCAACCAAGCATGCAAATACATGTTAGGGAACAGTGTATCAGACAGACCCACTGTTTGACTGACACATGGAAGACATCATCTTGGAAGTCATAGTCAGCTCTCACAGTGATGGTGGTGGTTGTGGTTCTTAAACTTGAAATCATTGTACTCATCATATGTCATTTGGTATTCTTTGACATCATCAAACGTAGTCCTAAAACATGGGTTGTTATAAAGGTGATGATTGGGTGACTGTGACACATGGAGATAGATTGTGAGTGATAGAGATGGGATTTGTCCCTCGTACAGGAGTATGATATCCTAGGCCTCTTGATTAGTGAGACTGAGAAATGCATGACCATGGCCTCTTGATTAGTGAGACTGAGAAATGCATGACCATGTACGTGAGTTAATATGTGATATTGAGCTTACATATATCCCAGACAATCTGCTCTTGGTTCAAGAAAGAAGATTCAATGTTTAAGAGGGTGACTACTCCATGCCTTGATTTCAATCTAGATATCTGTGACACATGAACTATATAAGCATTGTAACACCATACACAGATTGTAGGTTGAATTTGGTCCCCAAATTTCCATTTACTTGGGTAGCATTGATGTGAGACTAGGCACCACTCCTTGCTTGTGATGTCATAAGTTGTTATGGACATTCAATGCCAACGTAATATGGGGGCTATAGGTTCACACACATAGGTCTTGACCTAGAAGAGGGGTTTAATCTTGAATGACGATTGAATTGATTACTAAAGAGTTTAAGTATTTGATTCATGCAAAACACCAGCTGGCTGCACTGCCAAACGCTCAACTCAGAGGGTGACACGGCTGTCTAGAGTGCCAAATAGACATCTCAAGGGTTGAGATGGGCGTTTAGAGTGTCAGACTGATTTGAATTGAAATTGGCTAAATTCTGCTCAAACTTAGGCATGAACTGACCGATTCATTCCGTTGAACTGGCTGGCTCGACTCGGATCTCCAAACGACCATATAGGTCCCATGATGACTGTCTTGCATGTGCAAGAATGCTCATTTGGGATTAGGGGAGGTTCTAGATACTTTCCCAAATTCATTTCGATTGCACAATAGTGTAGTGCAAGGGATTAATGTTTAGCATTAATGGGAAATGAATTGCCAATTTTGTATGTGATTGGGATACTATGAAATAACCATCTCATAGTACAAGACGAATGTCTCACATGCTAGACAACCATCTGGGTTTCCAAATGATCGTTTCGATTGTTGCAGGTTGCAAAAAATAAATATCTTCGGTCCCTTCCACTCCTGCACCGACTGAGAATCCTGACCCTAACCCCTCCTATAAATAGAGGGTATTGGGGGCTTCCTAGAATACAACACAGACAATTAAGAATTAGTTACTCAGATAATTGGTGTCCTCTCTGGTTGTGGTAACCAAGAGAGCACAAGCAAGTCCTACTCAACTAGGGAGGGATAGCAAGGGAGAAAACAATTGAGGATCTTTGTTGTGGGAAATCAAGTTGGCGACTAGTACGCCAACGAGAGGGATGAATCCTTTGTATCCATTCTAGCAGGACGACAAGAGTTCTAGGAGGTCCGTGTGGACTTCTCTAGAGGCAGGAGGTCGTTGTCTGCCACTAGGAGAACAACGTCAACCAACAGTTTGTTGTGAAAGGAGCTACTACAGATGACGACGTTCGAGGCTGTAGTCTGTGGTTCAGACCAGGAGGGCGTAGCAGTTAAACTTGTCTAGTGCAACTAGAAGATAGTTGTGCATCTACAATGATGAGGAGATGTCTTTGGACTTACTCTAGGACTAGGTATATCCTCAAAACCATCTTTTCTATCTTATAGAAATTGACACGATCTACTGGTTATGGGAATACGATAGATAATTTTTTTGTTTTTGCTGCCTAATCTATTGCCATATTTCCAAATAGTGGTATCAGATCCAACGTCAATTTACTATATTATGGGATAATTGATGTGATTGAATTTTGGTTTTATCATTCTACTATTGCATGTGATGTGAATAATTTATTATCTAATAAAATATCATGATAATCCCAAACTAATATATATACATATGATATATATATATGTGCATTTACACGTGTCGCCCTAAAAGTTTTTTTGATGGTAGATGTCTAGCATCGTTATGGCCAATAACCCCTATTATCTGTACATGGTTGTAAAGTTGGTTGATCCTTTTATCTCAGTCTGCAAACCGAGCCCCTATCTTATCTTCCCATGTAAAGTTAATTCTTTCCTACCCTTGCTCCCCTCAAATGTAACTCGAGGTTTCTCTATAATCATGTAATAGTAGGATAGTTCACTTTTCTGTTGTGACATAAGAAGATGATGTCTCCTAGACAAGCTGACCAGATAGAGGACCAAGGAGGACCAGATGGATGATCCAAACTGATCAGTTAGTGGACCCAATCAATCAATTGGAGGAGCCAACAGATGGTGGATCGACAAAACCAGACGACCGGTGAGATGACCAAATGACTAGCCAAGAGGCGAGCTGTTCGGTTCAAGGGTTGAATTGATCAACACATATTGTCAAGCACATGTCTTCATCAACAACAAGTTTCTACATGTGATGTGGACCTAGGATGACATAATTCCTTGTGGCTCCAAGAAATTACATTAGGTTGGCCATAACCATCACTTTTGTTTATTGCATGTTTTCGTTGTGGGATATAGCATGTATATGATACATACTATATATGTGGTGATTGGATAAAGTATATGTATTTATATATACAAACTCCCTCTATTAAAAATATTAAGCCTTAAATGATGTCCAAAAGAGGCACACATAAAAACCTTGATCGACCAAGCGTAGGTGATGCCAAAGTGTGGTGCTCCGTCTATCTCGCGAAAGTGTGATGGTAATAATGTAGGTTCCGCCAAAGCGGGGTGCATTATTATTGTGTGGGATTTTGGGTCAGGCTTAACTAGTGATTCTTAGACTATCTAAGCCTAGACGTATGCAGATGATTATGGCAAGGACTTGCGCATATCATCTACTAAGAGTTTCATATGGATGCAATTGGAAAAAGTTGCCTACCTAAATAGTCAAGTTGTGGGAGATCAACTAAAACTGACTCATGACTTGATGAAATATGGATCTTGGCCCACTAGAATAGTGCACACTATAATATTCTAAACTATTATATGAGGGATATCAATTTGAATAAAAAATGGGATCATTAATAATTAAAAACCTAATGAATATTGTCAAAATTTTCAAATCAAATCAAAAGTTTTTGACAAATGTAAATTTTCTCTTGTAGAATCAAATGATGAACAAATATGTATTACGATTGGTCCTTAAGAAGGAAAATTTTTATGGGACAAATTTCCATGACTAGTTTTGGACTTTGAGAAGGTTTCTCAATGAAGAGTGCAAGCTCTATGTCCTTGATAAATCAATGCTAGAAATACCTATTGTTGATGCACCTAGGGCACAAGTGGATGCTTACTGGAAGCATGTCAATGATGCCTTAGAGATAAAGTACCTTATGCTTAGCTACATAAACTATGAGTTGCATGAGCAGTGTGAGGACATTAGTGTTCTTGAGATGATAACACATCATAAGAATGTGACACTTGGTCTTGCAAAGCAAGAAAGGGACAATATCTTAAAGGTGCTACTTCAGTCTAAACTAACAGAGGGGACCTCAATAGAAGAAAATGTGCTAAATATGATTGAACATGTGTATCATCTTGAAGAACTGGGATTCACCTTGAGCCAAGAGTTGGCCATTGATATGATTCTAAAGACAATTCCAAAATCATATAGCTACTTTATTGCATGTTATCATGTGAATAATATGGATGGAAATAATATGTTTGGATAAATGTCAGACTTGCTTGCCATGTTGATTCATACTGAAGCAAAATTGAAGAAAGGTAAGCCCACGATGGTGATCAATGAAGATAAGTCCAAGGATCAAACCAAGTCCGAGAAGAGTTCAAAGGTCAAGCCTAAATCTAAATCTTCAACACTCAAGATAAGAAGAGAGAAAAGTACAAGAGGAACTCATCCTTTGTATTTGAAGGCATTCAGGCAGAAGAAGATGGGGATGTTGATCTACACTTCAGGCATATATGTTATTGAGATAAAACTATCTACTTCATCATCATGGGTACTAGATACCAAATGTGGATCTCACATATGTTCTCATATGCATGATCTTAAAGGAAGTAGGTTGTTACACCCCGATCTCACAATTACCATTAATCATGAGATTAGCACATAAATTGAGGATTTAACATAATACAAAGATCACCCTTAACTTTTTCTTCATTTTCAAACTCTTTGTTTTCTTGCATTGAACCACATAAACTAACTTTACTAGGGAATCTAAACATTGATTTCTTAATATGATCTCAACATAAATGATACACATCCATACATTCATTCTCAGGTACATATGACATGATAATCAGATACATTCTCTCTTATTAAGGAAACAAATATACAAAACATTACTTACAACACTCTCACATCTATACTAAGACCTAGAGTGATAGGGACTAACTGAACTTAACTAATCTCATACTTAAATCATGTGGTAGATCTACTCTGATGCTTTGACCTTCTTCAAGTCCACGTGGTTTCCCTAAACATTGTGAGTAGAGGGGTGAGCATACTCACTAAGTGAATGAGTGCTTCAAAGAAATAGTCTAAAGTACTGATATAATTATAGATATACTTTTGAGAAACTGATATCAATTATAACAGTAGTAAGCTTTAAAGAGATTGATCATTGACAATCATAAATATGGTAGGATACTCTAGATATCAACAAGAGTAAATCAATATATGAGCATGCTTGATTAATTTCAATGAGAACTAAAAATTCATAAACATACAAAGAATAATTGCTGGGAAACTGTACTCGAATCTTTCTTAGCCTTTCTTACTTATAAGAAACTCTTTAAACCTATATGAACATATTTTAGCTTATGCCCTAATCATATACAGTGTACTCTACATATGAAGACTCATAGAGAACTACGATCTCACCGTACAAGACTTAGCTTAAAACTTGGGAAGATAAGCCTAAAACTGAATCTGGGTCTGTTTGACTCAAACTATCACATCTGATTAAGGTGGCTAAATAACTAGCCTTTAACAGGACCTCTCCTTTTAGGCTGAGTACATAGGCAGAGGGTCTGAGACGCTCTGTGGGCCTCATCTTGGTACGCTCTGTGGGTACCTCTGGATTACCACCAGGATCTTCGGTTCATGTTGGGTAACCTATCTTCTCTTACGAGACTTCCTAAAGGGCTTCGTCTCCCTACCCGCTCTGTGGGTGCAATCTGATCCGCGTATACTGGTCGCTTCCAGGGTGGATCATTTCCTCCCTACAGTGCAGACATCCGTAGGGAATTTACGGTGTTCAGGGCACCTATGTCTATTATTTTATTATTCTTAGAAAGATCTTTCTATATTGTAACTTTCTCTTACTTATACTTGACTCTAATATCTCTATTGTACCACGTCTATCTAATTGAAGTTTATAATACAACATGTACATCATTCTAAACTTGGTAGAGAAGTATATTTAAAACATTGTAATACACTAAGAAATCAACATACTATACATGTAGGCAGATTGAAATACTTAAATAAACATAATGCATGTCCATTTGGCACTTATACACTAGAATCATGCAATTAAACATCTTAATATACTGATAAGAGCTAATTACTTGGCATATGAGTAATCATCATTTGCACCCATAAATTAGTTACACTTTCTTGGAAAATGTCCACATCGACCCAAATCCTGGGTTGTGCATCTCATACTGAGAACATGGTAAACAAAATGCTTAATTCGTTGAACACCCTATCCTTAGTATTTCATTTACCTCATTCACTTATCACATGGCTCTCATAAGGATTTCATGCGACATAAACATTCACTGAATAAAGACTACTATCAACAAATCATCTAAAATCAATATATGTATGAAACCTTGGAACTGAGCTGAATTTGGGTTTCCATGCCATTCACTGAAATAACATGCATCAATAATAAAATTGAATAAATAAAGTCTATCATGTCAAGAAAATCCGTTCAAACGGATTTCACAATATTTATTCGCAAATATCCAACTTTCCACTCATATAGGGCTTCACCCTCTTTACGAAGATATCAAGCAAACACTATTCACATCACATGAAATCCAAAATAGTATCTGACATATATGTACTAAACATTCAGATAAATAATCATTCATAACCAAGGGGATCCGGATAAACAAATTTCTGTATTTAATTATACAGCAATTTCAGTCACAAACAAATTCTCTATATTTCAGTTTACTCTTATAACCTTTGTGAATAGTTAGGGAATTCTCATTAGGATGTATTGTATACATTTCCAATATGAGTTTTTCATCTGAAATTCAAACAAATAGAGGAAGAATCCATTTCATATCATTTTGCAACTACTTAGATCAAACAGACAATTTAGGATTTGTAGTCGCATGCTAAGCAATTAAAGATTATGGATGATTTAACCCATTTTCGTGCAATATACTATTTAAAGGAAGTTCCCACTCACCCTAAGGTGTGAAAACAGTTTTAAAATACAGCTCATCCTTAAATATCTCGATCTCATATCAAATCCCTAGCAATTCACCCGATTCTTGTTCCTTTCAACTTGGAAACCCTAGAAATGGGATTAGAAGAGAAAGAGTGAGAAAAGGATTTTATTTGATATGATTTCGAATCCAATAATGGGAGGGACGGAATTTTGACATATGAGAGATGATTCACCATGAAACTATATCCAAAGAAGCTAAACTTACATGATTTCATCATTCCTCGGACCGCAAAACCCTAGGTCAGCATCTCCATCACTTTCTCTTCTCAAACCCTAACTCTCCCTCTCTCTCTAGGATTTCATTTCTTTGGATTGAACATGAATTATGACTCCTTGTGTGTTAGGTTGACCATATAGAGCAATTGAGCTGCTTGGGTCAATTGCACATTGACCCCTCACTACACGTTTTCTTATTTTTGCTGAATTTTCTGTCATAAAAATATTACTATAATTCATCTACTGATACGGTCTAAACGCATCCAAAAATTATGAAAATTTTACATGTTGTTTATGATTGAGTTTCAGATCTCCAATTAACATTTCAGATCATTTGGAGTTACCAATAAATAAGTAAAAATAAAACACTACATTGCCAAAAAGCACTTTGTCAGCATTTTGGTCGAAGTATAGTTCGACTGAGAACCACATTCAAAGAACACTCAAATATTCTGCAATTTTTCTCCAAAATGCATGATAGAGTTATTGATATCATATTCAAAATTCAATTAAATACAAAATTTGTAGAATTAAAAATTATTTACCACACTACTATCCTGATCAAATTCCATATTCATGTACTATCAAAACCCTAATTTTTGCCGATTAGGGTTTACATTTCTCAAACCCTAATTCTTCAAACTAAAAATCATAGTTAGAGTTTCTTCTTAGGTTTGAAACATTACAATTGATCTACTATCATAAATCAAGTCTAAACAATGTTCAATCTAATCAAGCATGTAATCATTCAAGTAAACCCTAGTTTACCAATTAAGCACAAATGTGGTCATTACAATTCTCACCCCCTTAAAATTTTTTGTCCCCGAAACATAAATATGCAAACAAAGTATATTCAAAGTTTATTTTAAGCTTCTAAAATCTTACATGTCATTACATTCTTGTATTTCATACTTGAAAGAAGTTTTCAACATTAAGTCCTTCATTTCTTTTCTAATCACAACATGTTTGAAATAGTTCTCAATGACAACAAACAAATTCTCTATGCCACAATAAATCATAGCAGAGAGAGAGAAACAACCATTTAAATATTTTTTTATACTCTTGAGGTGTTACCTCAACATTGATAATATGATCCAACCATCTCAATTCATACGTCTCAATATGTACTATTGTTTTATATTACCTCTAAGTCACAAAAGAGAGTTCACTATGTTGTTTTGAATATTACTATTGTGCTACTTAAATAGAGAAGCAGTCATGAGTTGGAAGACTAGATTCAACAACAATTATACAATACTACTCACGACATCCCCATTGCATCATGGATGCATAAGGTGAAGCATTACCATCACATTCCATATTATTCTCAAGTATGAACCCACACATAATTCAAGGTGTAACCATCATGTTATAGCATACTAGGGTTTCAACAACAGTAACAAAGTACTCCATGATTGTATTAGTCATTCAAGTACTATTCATATCCAATTACCATCACTTAGTTATACTAAAGCTAGGTATAACTAGCTATACCTCATTAGGGTTACATATCAATATGATATGGTTATCATCCCTTCTATTCATATGAGTGAATAGGTAAGACTACCTTATTCAGGGTAACCCTTCATTTGTTCCATCATTATTCAACCCATATCACCATACCACAATTATACAATACTAAGATGGATTAGTGGTATGAATGACTACAACTATCAGACACCTTTAATTAACATATTGCTTGCACATGTACACTGAAATCATACGTAGAACCAATTTACATCCCTTAATATACCTTCAACAAATTATACTTCTAAAAACAAATTCACATATTACTAAAAGCCATTGTTTTATCTTATCTCTCTCCTCATTCACTACGACTTAATTTTTGCTACTTATCCTTCTCATTTTAATCATGTAGATTAAACATTCCTAAAATTGAAACATATGAGGTACAAATAGATTATTCGGTATTCTTGCTATCAATGCAAGAAGTTATCTCATATCGCACTTCACTCATATTGTATTTCTCCTTTCGTTCAAAACACACTTGTTATATTTCAAATTTATATCTTACTCTTTACTCCGAATCATTTCCATATTGTTTATCTACCTTTTAGATTAGCTATCTTTAAACCCTGGATTACTATCAGTGCTAGTTTACTTCTCATAGTGCAAATCTCATGATCTTATTTTATAGATATGCTAGTATTCAAGGTCAAATCACTAGTGACATCCCTTGAACTACTACAACTCGAAACATTCTAGGGTTTGGTCCTTATCAGAAGCATGACGTTATTATGATGTGACTTTGCTCCCTTAATTTGAAATTCAAACTTTGGATATCACAAGTTTTACTAGAGTCTTCTTTATCTTATCGATTGAATTTCCTTTTTCTTACTTGGCCATTTAGATAGATTACATTGTCAATTTACCATGCTAGGGTTTCATCATCATATTGTGTGTCACTATTACATTCACTAGATGTTTCTACCATGGTGGTTAAGCATCATATATGATTCATTTTCTTATCACTTCATTCCCACATTGCTTTCATTAAGGAAGATATGAAAGAGAAGATGATTTTGAGACTTAGAAATCTTATCTTCAAACATTCAATGATACATTTCTCATATGTAGGTTTAATTAATTATCAACAAGGATACTTGACTAATTATCACTTTCTTGAATCTCGCAACCTCTTTCTTTTATAATCTATACTACTCCATTATGTTTCAAACCCATCCTTACTTTCCATAATTCCCTTACCATATACTACTATTCCACATGTCATCTTTAACTTCTCGTTTTCTCTTATGATCGTGTTGCTTCTTTTACTTGTATGATCATGTATACCATGTTGCATATATTTCTTTTTATCCTTCTACTAATGTGAAGTTGATATTCTAAATCAATAATCTCTCTACTAGTTTCACCTCATGTTTAATACATTACATATCCTTCATTTTAAATCAAACAGCTCATGCATGGGTCAAACTTGGTTTGTCTTGCAATCAAGTTTTTCCTTCCTGAGTATAGTCTACCTTTGTATGACTTATTGATTTTGTTAAGCTACACTTTTGTTCTTCTTTTAGAAACTAGTTTGTTGTTCTATAGAGACTTAGAATCCAAAGTCAGTAAGGATGAATGTATTACACTTATTTATAAAGGTATACATTCCATGCTCTCAATTATATCATAACCCTCATTCCTTAATCAAGCTCATTATTTCCAACATTTCTCTTTGTTTCAACTAAGTTTCTTATCCTAGTTTTATGATTTACATGCTCATCTAGTTCTCTTCACTTTAAATCTTCTGAAGACTCTTCACTTCTATGTACTTATTGTATACTTAGCTCCTTTCTTCTATTTTCCCTTTGCTTTGGAGTACATAAAAACATTGTACTCAGTTATATAATCCGTTCCTCATGATTGATTCTTACTATCTTGGCCCGTTACATACTTTTCTCATATCTTTTCCATATTTCATATTTAGAGTTCATATAATACTAATAATTAAACTTAATCTGAACCTTATGTCGTGTTCCTTTATTCCCAATTAAGGGTTTCTCATATGAGGCCCCAAAGTTGGATCTCTATCAGTTCCGACTAATTCTTAGCTATTCTAATCTTTCCCATATGTTTCAACATCTTAGTGTATGTACATTCTCACTATGATGTGGGTCTAATTTCTCTAGAGTCTACTCTTATTATATTTTCAATAGGAGTCATTAGATCCCAGTAACGCACCCTGCCAGCCAGACCAGGCCAAACCTGTAGTCCTGAAGCCAAGAGCTACTCAAGATTAACCAACTCCTATTAATCTCAAACATGTGGAAAGAATATCCACTTAGGGAAAACTCATTTAAAAATAAATTCCAGTCTACTTGATACAAAGAATATAGACAATAACTGAATCACTTCATGATACACAACAATATAAAAGAACCATATATATTCTACAAACTAATAATCTGAATTCATACATATAAGAGCATTTCTATTGATCTCCAATCAAAGAAGTTGTATAAAGCAAGAGTTGTATCACATTATATGTTTAATCTCTTATTCCTTCATTACTTTTTGGTCTCCTAACCCTAAGATTTCTAGGGTTCCTCTCTAGACCATCCTTCCACTGTATACCTGGCCAGGGTATACAAGAAAGAATAGACAGAGTAGCTTGATACTGACTGATCCAAGTACTCAGATACTAGGCCAAGATATCCAAATACTCAAATCCCAAGAGCTAATATCATAATATCTCCTATCTGCCACACTTATGACTCTAACTTACTAACTTAATGGTCCCTGACAACTCAGCCTAAGCTCTGATACCTAGTTGTTACACCCCGATCTCACAATTACCATTAATCATGAGATTAGGGCATAAATTGAGGATTTAACGTAATACAAAGATCACCCTTAACTTTTTCTTCTTTTTCAAACTCTTTGTTTTCTCACATTGAACCACATAAACTAACTTTACTAGGTAATCTAAACATTGATTTCTTGAATATGATCTCAACATAAATGATACACATCCATACATTCATTCTCAGGTACATACGATATGATAATAAGATACATTCTCTCTTATTAAGGAAACAAATATACAAAACATTACATACAACACTCTCACATCTATACTAGGACCTAGAGTGACAGGAACTGACTGACCTTAACTAATCTCATACTTAACTCATGTGGTAGATCTACTCTGATGCTTTGAACTTCTTCAAGTCCATGTGGTTTCCCTAAAAACTGTGAGTAGAGGGGTGAGCCTACTCGCTCAGTGAATGAGTACTTCAAAGAAATAGTCTAAAGCACTGATATAATTATATATATACTTTTGAGCAACTAATATCAATTATAACAGTAGTAAGCTTTAAAGAGATTGATCATTGACAATCATAAATATGGCAGGATACTATAGATATCAACAAGAGTAAATCAATATATGAGCATGCTTAATTAATTTCAACGAGAACTAAAAATTCAGAAACATACAAGGAATAATTTCTGGGAAACTATACTCAAATCTTTCTTAGCCTTTCTTACTTATAAGAAACTCTTTAAACCTATATGAACATATTTTAGCTTATGCCCTGATCATATGTTGTGTACTCTACATATAAAGATTCGTAGTGAACTATGATCTCACCATACAAGACTTAGCTTAAAACCCGGGAAGTTAAGCCTAGAACTGAATCTGGGTCTACTTGACTCGAACTGTCACATCTGACTAAGGCGGCTAAACAGTTAGCCATTAATTGGACATCTCCTTCTAGGCTGAGTACATAGGCAGAGGGTCTGAGACGCTCTGTGGGCCTCACCTTGGTATGCTTTTTGGGTACCTCTAGGTTACCACCAGGATCTCTGGTTCATGTTGGGTAACCTATCTTCTCTTAGGAGACTTCCTCAAGGGCTTTGTCTCCCCGCACACTCTTTGGGTGTGATCTGATCCCCGTATACTGGTCGCTGCCAGGGTGGATCATTTCCTCCCTATAGTGCAGACATCCGTAGGGAATCTACGGTGTTCAGGGCACCTATGTCTATTATTTTATTATTCTTGGAAAGCTCTTTCTACATTGTACCTTTCTCTTACTTATAATTGACTCTGATATCTCTATGGTACCGTGTCTATCCAATTGAAGTTTATAATACAACATGTACATCATTCTAAACTTGGTAGAGCAGTATATTTAAAACATTGTAATACACTGAGAAATCAACATACTATACATGCATGCAGACTGAAATACTTAAATAAACATAATGCATGTCCATTTGGCACTTATACACTAGAATCATGCAATTAAACATCATAATATACTGATAAGAGCTAACTACTTGACATACGAGTAATCTTCATTTGCACCCATAAATTATTTACACTTTCTTGGAAAACGTGCACATCGACCCAAATCTTGGGTTGTGCATCTCATACTGAGAACATGCTAAACAAAATGCTTAATTCATTGAACACCCTATCCTTAGGATTTCATTTACCTCATTCACTTATCACATGGCTCTCATAACGATTGCATGCGACATAAACATTCACTGAATAAACACTACTATCAACAAATCATATAAAATCAATATATGTATGAAACCTTGGAACTGAGATGAATTTGGGTTTCCATGCCATTCACTGAGATAACATGCATCAAGAATAAAATTGAATAAATAAAGTCTATCATGTCAAGAAAATTCGTTCAAATGGATTTCACAATATCTATTCGCAAATATCCAACTTTCCATTCATATAGGGCTTCACCCTCTTTATGAAGATATCAAGCAAACACTATTCACATCTCATGAAATACAAAATAGTACCTGACATATATGTACTACGCATTCAGATAAACAATCATTCATAACCAAGGGGATCTAGATAAACAAATTTCTCTATTTAATTATACAACAATTTCAGTGACAAACAAATTTCCTATATTTCAGTTTACTCTTATAACCTTTGTGAATACATAGGGAATTCTCATTAGGATGTATTGTTTACATTTCTAATATGAATTTTTCATCTGAAATTAAAAAAAAAGAGGAATAATCCATTTCATATCATTTTGCAACAACTTAGATCAAACAGACAATTCAGGGTTTGTAGTCGCATGCTAAGCAATTAAAGATTATGGATGATTTAACCAATTTTCATGCAATATACTATTTCAAGGAAGTTAACACTCACCCAAAGGTGTTAAAATACCTTAAAAATGCAGCTCATCCCTAAAAATCTCGATCTCATATCAAAGCCCTAACAATTCACCCGATTCTTCTTCCTTTCAACTTGAAAACCCTAGAAATGGAATTAGAAGAGAAAGAGTGAGAAAAGGACTTGATTAGATATGACTTGGAATCCAATCAGGGGAGGGATGGAATTTTGACATCTGAGAGAAGATTCACCATGAAACTATATCCAAAGAAGCTAAACTTACATGATTTCATCATTCCTCAGACCATAAAACTCTAGGTCAGCATCTCCATCACTTTCTCCTCTCAAACCCTAACTCTCCCTCTCTCTCTAGAATTTTGTTTCTCTAGATTGAATCATGAATTATGAGAGATCCTTGTGTGTTAGGTTGACCATATAGAGCAATTGAGCTGCTTTGTTCAATTGCACATTGACCCCTCACTATACTTTTTCTTATTCCCGCTAAATTTTCTATCATAAAAAATATTACTGTAATTCATCTACGGAAAAGGTCTAAACACATCCAAAAATTATAAAAAAATTTACATGTTGTTTATGATTGAGTTTCAGATCTCCAGTTAAAATTTAAGATCATTTTGTGTTACCAATAAATAACTAAAAATAAAAAACTACACTGCTAAAAAGCACTCTGTCAACATTTTGGTCGAAGTATAGTTCAGCTGAGAACTACATTCAAAGAACACTCAAATATTCTGAAAATTTTCTCCAATATGTATGATTGAGTTATCTGTATCATATCCAAAATTAAATTAAATACAAAATTTGTAGAAAATATGAAAAATCATTTACGACACTGCTATCCTGATCAAATTCCATATTCATGTACTATCAAAACCCTAATTTTTTCCGATTAGGGTTTACATTTCTCAAACCCAAATTCTTCAAACTAAAAATCATAGTTAGGGTTTCTTCTTAGGTTTGAAACATCACAATTGATCTACTATCATTAATCAAGTCTAAACAATGTTCAATCTAATCAATCATGTAATCATTCAGGTAAACCCTAGTTTACCAATTAAGCACAAATATGGTCATTACAATTCTCACCCTGTTAAAAAGTTTCATCCCTAAAACATAAATACACAAACAAAGTATATTCAAAGTTTATTTTAAGCTTCTAAAATCTTATATGTCATTACATTCTTATATTTCATACTTGAATGCAGTTTTCAACATTAAGTCCTTCATTTCTTTTCTAATCACAACATGTTTGAAATAGTTCTCAATGACAATAAACAAATTCTCTATGCCACAATCAATCATAGCAGAGAGAGAGAGAGAAACAACCATTTCAATATTTTTTTATACTCTTGAGGTGTTACCTCAACATTGATAATCTGATCCAACCATCTCAATTCATACGGCTCAATATGTACTATTGTTTTATATTGCCTCTGAGTCACAAAACAGAGTTCATTATGTTGTTTTGAATATTACTATTGTGCTACTCAAATAAAAAAATAGTCATGAGTTGGAATAATAGATTCAATAGCAATTGTACAATACTACTCACGACATCCCCATTGCATCATGGATGCATAAGGTAACGCATTACCATCACATTCCATATTATTCTCAAGTATGAACCCACACATAATTCAAGGTGTAGCCATCATGTTATAACATACTAGGGTTTCAACAATAGTAACAAAGTACTCTATGATTGTATTAGTCATTCAAGGACTATTCATACCCAATTACCATCACTTAGTTATATTAAAGCTAGGTATAACAAGCTATACCTCATTAGGGTTACATATCAATACAATATTGTTATCATCCCTTCTACTCATATGAGTGAATAGGTAAGACTACCTTATTCAGGGTAACCCTTCATTTGTTCCATCATTATTCAACCCATAATTGTACAATACTAAGATGGATTACTGGTATGAATGACTACAACTATCAGACACCTTTAATTAACATATTGCTTGCATATGTGCACTGAAATCATATGTAGAACCAATTTACATCCCTTAATATACCTTCAACAAATTATACTTCTAAAAACAAATTCACATATTACTAAAAGCCATTGTTTTCTCTTATCTCTCTCCTCATTCACTACTACTTAGTTTGCTACTTATCCTTCTCATTTTAATCATGTAGATTAAACATTCCTAAAATTGATACATACAAGGTACAAATAGATTATTCGTCATTCTCGCTATCACTACAAGAATTTATCTCATATCACACTTCACTCATATTGTATTTCTCCTTTTGTTCAAAACACACTTGTTACATTTCAAATTTATATCTTACTCTTTACTCTGAATCATTTCCATATTGTTTATCTACCTTTTAGATTATCTATCTTTAAACCCTAGATTACTATCAGTGCTAGTTTACTTCTCATAGTGCAAATCTCATGATCTTGCTTTATAGAGATGCTAGTATTCAAGGTCAAATCACTAATGAAATCCCTTAAACTACTACAACACAAAACATTCTAGGATTTGGTCCTTATCAGAAGAATGACGTTATTATGATGTGACTTTGCTCCCTTAATTTGAAATTCAAACTTTGGATCTCACAAGATTTACTAGTCTTCTTTATCTTATCGATTGAATTTCCTTTCTCTTACTTGGCCATTCAGATAGATTACATTGTCAATTTACCCTGCTAGGGTTTCATCATCATATTGTGTGTCACTAATACATTCACTAGATGTTTCTACCATGGTGGTTAAGCATCATATATGATTCATTTTCTTATCACTTCATTCCCACATTGCTTTCATTAAGGAAGATATGAAAGACAATATGATTTTGAGACTTAGAATTCTTATCTTCAAACATTCAATAATACATTCCTCATATGTAGGTTTAATTAATTATCAACAAGTATACTTGACTAATTATCACTGACTTGAATCTCACAACCTCTTTCTTTTATAATCTATATTACTCCATTATGTTTCAAACCCTTCCTTACTTTCCATAATCCCCTTACCATATACTACTATTCCACATGTCATCTTTAACTTCTAGTTTTCTCTTATGATCATGTTGCTTCTTTTATGTGTATGATCATGTATACCATGTTGCATATATTTCTTTTTATCCTTATACTAATGTGAAGTTGATATTCTAAATCAATAATCTCTCTACTAGTTTCACCTCATGTTTAATACATTACATATTTTTCATTTAAATCAAATGGCTCATGCATGGGTGAAACTTAGTTTGTCTTTCAATCAAGTTTTTCCTTCCTGAGTATAGTCTACCTTTGTATGAATTATTGATTTTGTTAAGCTACACTTTTGTTCTTCTTTTAGAAACTAGTTTTTTGTTCTATAGATACTTAGAATCCAAAGGCAGTAAGGATGAATGTATTAAACTTATTAATAAAGGTATACATTCCATGCTCTAAATTATATCATAACCCTCATTCCTTAATCAAGCTCATTATTTCCAACATTTCTCTTTGTTTCAACTAAGTTTCTTATCCTAGTTTTATGATTTACATGCTCATCTAGTTCTCTTCACTTTAACTCTTCTGAATACTCTTCACTTCTATGTACTTATTGTATACTAATCTCCTTTCTTCTATTTTCCCTTTTCTTTGGAGTACATAAAAACATTGTACTCGATTATATAATCTATTCCTCATGATTGATTCTTACTATCTTGGCCCCTTACATACTTTTCTCATATCTTTTCCATATTTCATATTTAGAGTTCATATAATACTAATAGTTAAACTTAATAAGAACCTTATGTCGTGTTCCTTTATTCCCAATTAAGGGTTTCTCATATGAGGCCCCAAAGTTAGATCTCAGATATCAGTTCCAACTGATTATTAGCTATTCTAATCTTTCCCATATGTTTCAACATCTTAGTGTATGCAAATTCTCACTATGATGTGGGTCTAATTTATCTAGAGTCTACTTTTATTATATTTCCAATAGGAGTCATTAGATCCTAGTAACGCACTCTGCCAGTCGGACCAGGATGATCGTGCAGTCCTGAAGCTAAGAGCTACTCAAGATTAACCAACTCCTATTAATCTCAAAAATGTGGAAAGAATATCCACATAGGAAAAACTCATTTAAACATAAATTATGGTCTACTTGATACAAAGATCATATAAACAATAACTGAATCACTTCATGATACACAACAATATAAAAGAACCATATATATTATACAAACGGATAATCTGAATTCATACATATAAGAGCATTTCTATTGATATCCAATCAAAGAAGTAGTATAAAGAAAGAGTTGTAACACATTCTATGTTTAATCTCTTACTCCTTCATTACATTTTGGTCTCCTAACCCTACTATTTCTAGGGTTCCTCTCTAGACCATCCTTCCACTATATACTTGGCCAGGGTATACATGAAAGAATAGACATAGTAGCTTGATACTGGTTGATCCAAGTACTCAGATATAGGGCTAGGATATCCAAATACTCAAATCCCCAGAGCTAACATCATAACATATCATATCTGCCACACTTATGACTCTGACTTACTAACTTAATGGTCCATGTCAACTCAGCCTAAGCTCTGATACCAAGTTGTCCCCCCCCAATCTCACAATTACCATTTATCATGAGATTAGGGCATAAATTGAGGATTAACGTAATACAAAGATCACCCTTAACTTTTTCTTCTTTTTCAAACTCGTTGTTTTCTTGCACTGAACCACATAAACTGACTTTACTAGGGAATCTAAACATTAATTTCTTTAATATGATCTCAACATAAATGATACACATCCATACATTCATTCTCAGGTACATACGACATGACAATTAGTTACATTCTCTCTTATTAAGGAAAAAAGATACAAAACATTACTTACAACACTCTCACATCTATACTAGGACCTAGAGTGAAAGGGACTGACTGAACTTAACTAATCTCATACTTAACTCATGTGGTAGATCTACTCTGATGCTTTGACCTCCTTCAAGTCCATGTGGTTTCCCTAAAAATTATGAGTAGAGGGGTGAGCCTACTCGCTCAGTGAATGAGTACTTCAAAGAAACAGTCTAAAGCATTGATATAATAATAGATATACTTTTGAGCATCTGATATCATTTATAACAACAGTAAGCTTTAAAGAGATTGATCATTGACAACATAAATATGGCAGGATACTCTAGATATCAACAAGAGTAAATCAATATATGAGCATGCTTGATTAATTTCAACAAGAACTAAAAATTTAGAAACATACATAGAATAATTGTTGGGAAAAATGTACTCGAATCTTTCTTAGCCTTTCTTACTTATAAGAAACTCTTTAAACATATATGAACATATTTTAGCTTATGCCCTGATCATATGTAGTGTTCTCTACATATGAAGACTTGTAGCAAACTATGATCTCACCGTACAAGACTTAGCTTAAAACTTAGGAAGCTAAGCCTAGAACTGAATCTGGGTTTGCTTGACTCGAAGTCACATCTGACTAAGGTGGCTAAACATCTGGCCTTTAACTGGATCTATCCTTCTAGACTGAGTACACAGGCGGAGGGTCTGAGACGATCTATGGGCCTCATCTTAGTACACTCTATGGGTACCTCTGGGTTACCACCAAGATCTCCGGTTTATGTTGGGTAACCTATCTTCTCTTAGGATACTTCCTCAAGGGCTTCGTCTCCCTACACGCTCTATGGGTGTGATCTGATCCCCGTATACTGGTCGCTGCCAGGGTGGATCGTTTCCTCCCTATATTGCAGACATCCATAGGGAATCTACGGTGTTCAGGGCACCTATGTATATTATTTTATTATTCTTAGAAAGCTCTTTCTACAGTGTACCTTTCTCTTACTTATACTTGACTCTGATAACTCTATGGTACCACATCTATCTAATTGAAGTTTATAATACAACATGTACATCATTCTAAACTTGGCAGAGCAGTATATTTAAAACATTGTAATACATTGAGAAATCAACATACTATACATGCAGACAGACTGAAATACTTAAATAAACATAATGCATATCCATTTGTCACTTATACACTAGAATCATGCAATTAAACATCTTAATATACTGATAAGAGCTAATTACATGGCATACGAGTAATCTCCATTTGCACCCATAAATTATTTGCACTTTCTTAGAAAGCGTGCACATTGACCCAAATCCTAGGTTGTGCATCTCATACTGAGATCATGGTAATCAAAATTCTTAATTCATTGAACAACCTATCATTAGGATTTCATTTACCTCATTCACATATCACATGGCTCTCATAAGGATTTCATGCGACATAAACATTCACTGAATAAAGACTACTATCAACAAATCATATAAAATCAATATATGTATGAAGCCTTGGAACTGAGCTGAATTTGGGTTTCCATGCCATTCACTGAGATAACATACATCAATAATAAAACTGAATAAATAAAGTCTATCATGTCAAGAAAATCCGTTCAAATGGATTTCACAATATCTATTCACAAATATCCAACTTTCTACTCATATAGGACTTCACCCTCTTTACGAAGATATCAAGCAAACTCTATTCACATCACATGAAATCCAAAATAGTATTTGACATATATGTACTATGCATTCAGATAAAGAATCATTCATAACTAAGGGGATCCAGATAAACAAATTTCTCTATTTAATTATACAACAATTTTAGTCAGAGACAAATTCCCTATATTTTCAGTTTACTCTTATAATCTTTGCAAATACTTAGGGAATTCTCATTAGGATGTATTGTATACATTTATTATATGAATTTGTCATTTGAAATTCAAACAAATAGAGGAATAATCCATTTCATATCATTTTGCAACAACTTAGATCAACAGACAATTCAGGGTTTGTAGTTACATGCTAAGAAATTAAAGATTATGGATGATTTAACCAATTTTCGTGCAATATACTATTTAAAGAAAGTTCGCACTCACCCTAAGGTGTGAAAACACCTTAGAAACGCAGCTCATCCCTAAAAATTTTGATCTCATATCAAATCTGTAGCAATTCGCCTGATTCTTCTTCCTTTCAACTCAGAAACCCTAGAAATGGGGATTAGAATAGAAAGAGTGAGAAAAGGACTTAATTTGATATGATTTCAAATCCAATCAGGGAAGGGATGGAATTTTGACATCTGATAAAAGATTCACCATGAAACTATATCCAAAAAAGCTAAACTTACATGATTTCATCATTCCTCGGACCGCAAAACCCTAGGTCAGCATCTCCATCACTTTCTCCTCTCAAACCCTAACTCTCCCTCTCTCTCTAGGATTTCATTTCTCTAGATTGAATCATGAATTATGAGAGATCCTTGTGTGTTAGGTTGACCATATAGAGCAATTGAGCTGCTTGGGTCAATTGCACATTGACCCCTCACTATACTTTTTCTTATTTTCAACTGAATTTTTTGTCTAAAAAAATATTATTGTAATTCATCTACTGATAAGGTCTAAATGCATACAAAAATTATGAAAATTTTACATGTTATTTATGATTGTGTTTCAGATCTCCAGTTAAAATTTCAAATCATTTGGACTTACCAATAAATAATTAAAATAAAACACTACAGTGTTGAAAAGCACTGTGTCAACATTTTGGTCGAAGTATAGTTCGACCAAGAACCACATTCAAAGAACACTCAAATATTCTGAAAAGTTTCTCAAATATGCATGATTGAGTTATCCATATCATATCCAAAATTCAATTAAATAAAAATTTGTAGAAAATATGGTCCTGATCATATTCCATATTCATGTACTATCAAAACCCTAATTTTTTCCGATTAGGGTTTACATTTCTCAAACCCTAATTCTTCAAACTAAAAATCATAGTTAGAGTTTCTTCTTAGGTTTTAAACATCACAATTGATCTACTATCATTAATCAAGTCTAAACGATGTTCAATCTAATCAAGCATGTAATCATTAAGGTAAACCCTAGTTTACCAATTAAGCACAAATGTGGTCATTACATAGGCCTTTGGGAAAAGGCGAGGTGGAACTGTGAGTTGCTAATGGGGCAAGAGTTGCGGCCGGTGTAGTTGGATCTTGTAGTATATATCTTCCCACAAGGCTTGTAATAGAGTTAAAGAACTGGTTATGTACCTACAATAAATAGAAACATCATTTCTATATCTTGAATGGACAAGGATGCATTTAAATTCCATATTAAAAATGGTCAATGTTCTATTTCAAAAGATGAGATCTTTTATGGCAGTGCCCCAATGTCTTATGGACTTTATTTGTTATATATAAATACATATGTTTATAAGGTAAATACCAAAAGACTAAAACTCAACAACTCAAACAAGACATACCTTTGGCATTGTTGTCTAGGGCACATAAATGATAATCGCATATCTAGACTCCATAAAGATGGTTATCTAGACTCTTTTGATTTTGAATCATTAGAGACGTGTGAATCATATTTGTTGGGAAAGATGGCTAAGACCCCTTTCACTGGTAATTATAAGAGGGCTAGTGATATATTAGGAATCATACATACTGATGTGTGCGAACCTTTTTGAACAACCTCTAGAGGTGGGTATCAATACTTCATTACCTTTACTAATGACTTTAGTAGGTATGGCTATCTTTATTTAATGAAACATAAGTTAGAAACTCTTGAAAATTTCAATGAGTTTATGAATGAAGTACAGAACCAACATGGTAAAAGTATCAATGAACTTTATTTTGATCGAGGTGGAGAATACTTAAACTAAGAGTTTGAGAACCTTCTTAGAGCCCATGGGATCGTATCTCATTAGACTCTACCTGGAACACCTTAGCATAATGGTGTGTCAGAAAGAAGGAATCACACATTACTGGATATGGTGCGATCAATGATGTGTTTAGTCGAGCTTCCAACTACCTTTTGGGGGTATGCTCTACAAATCTTCATGTTTACACTAAAATGAGTCCATCTTTTTCGATTCAAAAGACACCATATGAGATATGGTGGGAAGGGTCCCAATATGTCTTTTAAGAGGATTTGGGAATGCCAAGCTTATGTTAGTAAAATGCTTTCTCAGAATCTTGGTCCTAAATCTAATAAATGTTATTTTGTTGGATATCCTAAGGAGACTAAATGATGTTACTTTTATTCCATATCTGATAGCAAAGTGTTTGTTGCCAGAGATGATGTATTCCTAGAAAAGGAATTTATTTCCAAAGGAATCAATGGGAGAAAAGTGGAATTCGAAGAGGTTTGAGACCAACAAGAAAACATTGAACCAATAGATATACTAGAGGAACAAAAATAATTACAAATTGTTGTTGAATCTTGAATTCCTCAAGTAACACAAGAAACTCGTAGATGTAATAGGACATGCCTTGAGCCTGAAAGATTTGGATATATTGAAGCTCAGGAAGGCAGTGAATTGGTCATATATGATGATCCAATATCCTATCAAGATTCTATGGAGGGACCAGAGTCAGAGAAATGGCTTGAAGCCATGAGATCTGAGATGGAATCCATGTATACCAAAAAAGTATGGACTTTTGTAGATCACCTTAAGGGGTAAAATCCATAGGGTGAAAATGGGTATTCAAGAAGAAGATCTACATGGATGAAAAAGTTCAAACATATAAGGACATATTAGTTGCAAAGGGTTTCCGATAAGTTCAAGGTGTTGACTATGACAAAACTTTTTCTCCAGTGTCCATGGTTAAGTCCATCAAGATCATGTTTGCCATTATAGCTTATCATGATTACAAGATTTGACAGATGGATGTTAAAACTTCATTCCTGAATGGGAATCTTCTCGAGGATGTGTACTTATCACATCTTGAGGGTTTTATAAATACAAAATATGAAAATAAAGTCTGTAAGCTACAAAGCTCAATCTATGGATTGAAGCAAGCATCTCGGAGATGGAATCTTCATTTTTATGAGACAGTCAAAGAGTTTGTCTTTATTCAAAATGAAGATGAACCTTGTGTGTACAAGAAGGTTAGTGGGAGCATAGTGACATTCCTCATATTATATGTAGATGACATATTAATGATGGGGAGTGACATCCCTACTTTACAAAAGGTAAAGACATGGCTGGGAAATATGTTTTCTATGAAAGAGTTGGGAGAAGCATCCTACATCTTTGGGATAAAGATCTATAGAGATAGATCCAAGAGGCTTCTTAGACTAAGTCATAGCACATACATTGACAAAGTGATGGAGAACTCAAAGAGAGGAAGCATGTCTCTGCATCATGATGTCCCTGTCTCTAGTGCTCAATATCCCAATTCTCGTTAAGAAAGGGAACGCATGAGTTTGATTCCATTTGCCTCAGCAATTGGATCAATCATGTATGCAATATTGTGTACCCATCCAGATGTCTCATATGCCTAGAGAATGGTGAGCAGATATCAGTCAGATCTAGGTGATGCTCAATGGATAACCATGAAGAACATCCTCAATTACTTAAGAAGAAGTATGGATAACTTCTTAGTCTACGATGGAGAGGAAGAGTGGGTGGTAAAGGGTTACATCGATGCAAGCTTCCAGACTGATCAAGATGATTACAAATCACATTTAGGATTTGTGTTTTGCCTAACCAATAAAGTTGTAAGTTGGAAGAGTTCCAAGAAATAGACAGTGTCGATTCTACAATAGAGGTTGAGCATATTGATGCATCAAATGCAACAAAGGAGGTTGTATGGATCAAGAAGTTCATTATAGAAAATGGGGTTGTTCCAAGCATTAGTGACACAATTGAGCTATATTGTGATAACATGGAGCTATTGCACAAGCTAAGGAACCTAGATCACATCAATGCTCAAAGTATATACAAAGGTGGTTCTATCTCATACGACAGATCTTACAACAAGGAGATGTAAAGATTTGCAGAGTACTAACTAAAAACAATGTTGTTGACCCCTTGACAAAAGGCACTTTTACGACATGTTAGATCACTTGGAATACGATTCATAGATGATTGGCTCTAAGTGCAAGTGGGAGTCTGTTGGTATGTATGTCTAGAGAGACAATCATGTCATGATTGTAATGGCATAATTTGTAAATGATTTGACTAATAAATAAAGGTAGCTTCCAATTTATTCTATTTATTTCAGTTACGAGATAATGATGGAACATTATAAATGTCAAGAGAATAATATTACTCAATGATGTATGTATTAAAGTATGTGACTTGAGAAAATGAGAACATATGGTTGTTAAAAGTACATATATATATATATATATATATATTCTCATTATGTCCCCGATCAATTGTTATTGTGGAAGGTTGATAGACAACAATAACATATAAGATCAGAGTGTGAGTCGGTTGATGTCAAAAATTCATTAGTTAGGATATGGAAATATCAATCCAAGAACACAAGTACATGTTAGGGAACAATGTATCAGACATACCCACTGTGAGACTGACACATGGAAGCCATAATCATGGAACTCGTAGTCAACTCTCATAGTGATGGTGGTGGTTGTAGTTCTTAGACCTGAAATCATTACACTCATCACATGTTGTCTGGTACACTTTGACATCATGAAACGCAGTCCTGAAGCATGAGTTGTTATAAAGGTGATGATTGGGAGACTGTGACACATGGGGATAGACTGCGAGTGATAGAGATGGGATCTGTCCCTCCTACATGAGTATGATATCCTAGGCCTCTTGATTAGAGAGAGTAAGAAATACATGGCCATGCACATGTAGTCAATATGTGATATTGAGATTACATATATCTCAAATAGTCTACTCTTGGTTCAAGAAACAAGATTGAATGTTGAAGAGGGTGACTACTCCATGCCTTGAGTTCAATCTGAATATCAGTGACAAAGGAACTATACAAGCATTATAACACCATATACATATTATAGGTTGAAGTTGTTCTCCAACTTTTCATTTACTTGGGTAGCATTGATGTGCGACTAGGCACCACTCATTGCTTGTGATGTCATAAGTTGTTATATACATTCACTACTAATGTAATATGGGACCTAATAGGGTCACACACATAGGTCTCGACCTAAAAGAGGAGTTCAATCTTGAATGATGATTGAATTGATTACTAAAGCGTTTAGATATTTGATTCACCCAACACATCACCTGGCTACACTTCTAGACGAACAATCATAGGGTGAGACAACTATCTAGAGTGCCAAACAGTTATCTTAAGGGTTGAGATGGGTGTTTGGAGTGTCAGACCGATTCGAATTGAAATTGGCTAAGTTCTACTCAAACTGAGGTGTGAACTGACCAGTTCATTCTGTTGAATCGACCAACTTGGCTTAGGTCACCAGACGATTGTCTGGGTGACTGAGATAACAAACTCACATGTATGAGAATGCTCGGTTGGTCCGAGGGAAGGTTCTAAATACTTTCCCAGATTCATTTCAATTTCACAATACTTGTAGTGTGAGGAATTAATGTTTAGCATTAATGGGAAACAAATTGCCAATTTTGTATGCGATTGGGAAACTACAAAATGACCATCTCATAGTATGAGATGATTGTCTCTCATCCCGTATGACCGTTGTGGTTTCTAGATGACAATTTCAGTTGTCATAGGCTGCAAAAATTCAAGATCTTCTCGTCCCTTCCACTCCCGTACAGATTGGAAACCCTGACCCAAGCCCCTCCTATAAATAGAGGGGTATTGGTGCTTCCCAGAACACAACACAAACAATTGAGAATTAGTTTCTTCAATAATTATTGTCCTCTCTGGTCATGGTAACCAAGAGAGCCCAAGTAAGTCCTACCTGAATAGGGAGGGATATCAAGGGAGAGAACAACTGAGGATCGTTGTTGTTGGAGAGCAAGTTGGTGATTAGTACGCCAATGGGAGGGATGAGTCCTTCCTTTCCATTCTAGCAGGACGATAGGAGTTCTAGGGATTTCGTGTGGACTTCTCTAGAGGTGGGAGGCCGTTGTCTTCCTCTAGGAGAACAATGTCAACTAGCATTCTGTTGTGAGAGGAGTTGTTGCAGACGACGACGTTTGAGGATGCAATCTATGGTATAGACTAGGAGGTGCAGTAGTTAGACAAGTCCCAATGCAACTAGAAGACAGTTGTGTATCTACAACGATGAGGAGATGTCACTGGACTTACTCTAAGATCAGGTATATCTTCTAAACCATCCTTCCTATCTTATAGTAATTGATGAGATCTACTAGTTATGGGAATATGGTAGACAAAATTTTTGTTTCCTCTGCCCACTTTGTTGCCCTATTTCCCAACAGAGACGAAATTGCTTAATTTTCTCACTGTGTAGGTCATGAGTATTGGGATTGATGAGAGTGTACTCAATAGGGTCTTTAGAAATAAGACCCTATTACTTTAGTTGTGCAATTTCATCAACGCAGTCAATGAGGTAGCATTGCTCCTGGAAAAAGGGACACTTGAGACTATTAAAGACCATGAAATCAATTGTATATGTTCAAAGTCTCAATGTCAAGATTCCAAACTTAACATAGATTAAGGCTCTAGAAGTCCCTAGAAATGGGCACCTAAAGATGAGAGGATAAAGAAGATCCTCCATGATGTATATGATGACAAAATTACATGGGCAATAGGATTTGGGACACTCTCATAGGGATGTCTTCTATGATTCCCATAGGGGTAGTCATAGAATAGTCAACAAGATGAATCACGATGTCGATAGGAAGGATATCAAATGTGAAGCCTAGTCATTTACACAAGCTATAGGGAATGATAGAAATGCTTTCTCCAAGATCACCTAGACCCTTACAGCTTGTAGTATCCCCAATCAAGCAGGAAATGCCAAAAGATCTAAGATCTTTGAGTTTCTTAGGAAGCTTGTTTGGATGATATATTATGTCATCTGTGCTAGTTTCACTATCTTGACCTCCTCTATTAGGTACTTGTGAGTGAGAAGAGTCTTTAAGAACTTAGTTCATGAAGGGATTTTGCAAGAGCATCAAGTAAAGGAATATCAACATGTAACATCTTCATTGCTTCCTTGAATTTCATGAATCATGATTTGAGTCACATTTCATCTAGGAGACTCTGATAAAGGACATGTGGTTTGCAAACTAGCACCATTGCGATGAGAGGAGAGGTTGGTGTTGGTTCTAGTGCCTTTCCAACCTCGAGCAAGTTGTTTGTTGCTAAAGGTGCAACTGCTAATATGCCATTATGGCTATCGACATAGCCATTGGAGTGACCTCTTCATCATCATCATCAGGTAGAACCAATCTATTGTTTTTAATGATTGGGGTTGGGGGTTCAAGTATCATAAGTCTAGAACACGACCTTCAACTATCCCTATTGATGCTTGGGGTTGCCAATGGGTTGGTCTACGAATGAGCCCGTTGAAAGGAAAATGGTGCCCACAATTTACATAAGTTGGGCTTCACGATCTTGTTGTCATCCTATTGGTGTGCTTCTTGGGTTGTAAGCATATTTTGAATTGCATCAAGGCAACCTTGATCACAAGAGGATGGCATGCTCTGATGGTATCACTGGCTAAGGAGAAGTTGTCCTTGTTGTTTGTGGAGATGTTTGCCCTGACTATAGTTGTTATCCTGGTTATTCTTGTTGAATTGCTTGCACTATTGTCTAGAGTTGAAGTTGTTTTGTCAATGATTTTAATTTTGTTAGAATCTAGGAAGACCTCAAACTTGATATTTGTTGGGTCCTTGTTTGAGCTGATTTGCATGATGCTCTGTCTATATTTCCATAATGGAAACTACGATGGTTCCTTGATCTATTAGGGCCATGATATCCTTATCCTGGAATGAAGTTGATAGCATTGACTTCCTCAAAGAGGGGGTTGATGTTAAATAGGGGTTGTGCACATTCAAAGTGCCTCAATATAGGTGATTGCACTCCAAACTTGTGTATCCTTTTGCACTATAGACCTGAAAGACTTCTGGGGCTAATGCAACTTGAAAAGAGGGTTGGCCTCTCTGCCCATTCCTCAAGAGAGTTGACTCAAGGTTGTCTTATTTAAGGGCTAGGGACTTCAAGGATTTGACAACATACTTGAGCTTAGATTTGTCTTCTTTCATGGAAATTTTGAAAACCCTCGTTTGTGTGAGGAGGCCCAATTGGCTTGGTTCTTGGATCCCCTACTCACCACCTTCCATGTGTCATCGAAGCTTTGCCTCGTGAAGTTGCATTAGAGGCGACATATAGAAACTGATTGTATCATTAATGACTCCTCTGTAGAAAGCATTGATAACTTGTAAAGAGAGGATGCAATGATGATGACATTTGCACAGTAACTCTTTAAATCGTTGCTAGGCTTCAAAGTGAGTTTCTCCTAGGATTTTTTCGAATTAAGTAATTTCCATCTAATTTGGTAGGTGTGTGAGGGGGGTGGGGAGGGCGAACTTCTCAAGGAACTGGTTTAGGAGTTCCTTCTGGATTCTGATAGTACGATCATCTAGTGAGTTATACCACACCCTTGCCTTGTCAGTGAGGGATCTCAACTTCATAACTTCATTAGAGATATTGGCTTGCTTGCTTAGTCCACAAAGATCTGTGAACTTTTGCAGATGATCATGTGTATCCTCGTCAGGCTCTCCTAAAAACTGTTGTTTTGCATCATTGTCACCAATTGCATCTTAATACATAAGTTAGGTGTCACAATGCTCCTGATGCTTTTTGATCGTCCTACATGAACATTGTTGTAATACCACTTGAAGTAATGTTTAATGTGGAAGCCTTCAAACCCAACGAAAACCCCTTATGCAAGATATAACCTAACATGCAAAAAAAAAAACTACTGACGAAAAAGCCAAATGCCAAGTTATTGACAATGATAATAGATTTTGTGAAGAAGATCACAAATTCTATTAAGCACAAACCTTCACAAGATTACATAGATTGTCTCCCTCTCACAATCATTTACCTACAATAAAATTCATGAACCCACTCTCCTTCTCTCCCCTTTTGACTTCTCCTTTTGGCCCAAAATGTCGGCACACAATGTTGTCCCATGTTGGCAGATCCAAATTTATCACACGTTAGAACACACACATTGGCACACTATATCATACGGTACTGTGTATTATTTATACGCCAACCCACAAAAAGTTGTACAAGAGATAAGACTAATCTATTAAAAAGGATAATAGAGAGATAATGTCAAACTTTGATAGGAAGACGGAAATATTATTTTAGACTTCAAGTCTATCAAAATTTAAAATTTTCTAATATTATTAGACAATATTTAATATCTTAAAACTAGAATAAGAGACATTATCCCAACAAACACCACAACCTTCCTCGCCTATTCAAAGTAACTAAGACCTCCATCGAACTTCGACGACCAACTCCATTTCGGGACATCTCACGTATTACTCGTCAATGTTTATTTGTCGTTGCTTAACTATGAATCTCACTGTTATTGTCGAATAGGTTGTTACTAGAATCATCAGATCCATCAAAGACGAGAATGCATGAAGATGCTATAATTGTTACGGCAAAGGTTGTGCCTTGTGCAGTTGGAGAAGGGAACTATTCGCACTCCTTGACGTATATAGCCATAAGTCCCGGTTGAGGGTTTACCTTTGCCATGGATATATAGCAGGAGGTTACAACGTCATAAGGAAAACAACAAGTTTTTAATGAACATGATCATGATGGGGAGCTAGTGGTACTAGAAAACGCCTGTCCTGATGGTGCACGAGTAGTTTGCATCGCATATAGGATATGCTTCTGTTGGGTTTCCCCATGGTAGTCGGACGTTAATTGGCTGCTTTCGGTTGGGACCATGGTACTATCCTCAAGTTGGGATGACAGTATGGTGTTATCTTAAATGTGTGCCACATCAACGTTATTGTCACCTTGTGAGAAGAATTCAAAGCATCTAAGATTTACGAGGCCAACTAGTAATACCTCCATATTCACGTTTCCTGTGCAGCATAGGAGTAAATGGCAGTTGATGTAAGAGATGCCTATTCTGGATACAGACCACGTAGAAGAATCTTTTCACCCGTTGTGTATATATCAAGAGGTGGACATGACAATGCTGCCCCTGTCACTTAAATACCGTCTACAAGGATAACAAAGAAATGGTTGGGGGCACGAAGACAAGCAGGTCTCCTTTTTCTTTTAACTGCTACTATAGCGGTCTCCCAAGAATATAATTCAAGAAAAGAAAGAAAGTGAGCCGGATACGCAAGGTGCAGAAGCGGTAAAGAGAAAAGCACAAAGTTTAGAAAAGGAAAGCAAACTGATTTTCATGTTTTTAAAATTGAGTTTGCTCTTTCAAAACTCCACTGCTTTTCATGTTATTCCATATGACCCTACCGTCCCTTCTCACATTTCGGCCTACCCATCCGCTAGCATTCCTTCGAACAGCTACTGCGCGTTTATTTTGTCCTCAATTAATCGTGGGAGTAACATAAAAGAAACCGTCCTATCCTCCTAATCTACTCGATAAAAACATTGGATCGTCGGCTGTCTTGAAATTGGTGTTGTACGATTGTTGAGCCACTGTCTAAACAAGTGAACCAGCCCCTAGAAATGGTCTCTTTCACGTCTATTTTTGCCAACTGAAATCCAGGTTTGCCCAAGCCTAATCGACTTAGTACATTCATATAATCCAGGCTAAAGTATTTATATGAATACATTTAAAAAATAATACTATGATATATTTAAAAAATTGATAATCACCCGTTGGGTAGTATATTTATCTTATGATATTAGAAGAAGCTATCAAAATCACCACTTTCACAATAATTCTTCCTTCCACCACCAAAGGTGACAACGTCATATATAGCTGAAAGGTTGCAATTGTAGCATGGTGGGTAAAATTCCACATAATCAAAATCAACATGAAAGCCATGCAACCTAGCTTCATGTTGGAGTCTGATTTAGACAAATGTTTGGGTTTATTATAAATTGATTTGACCCTCAACAATGATGCAAATTTCAAGTTATATGATAAATGATATACGCATTGATGTCTAGTGACCAAAACTTCAATTCTATAGTTTAGGCATAATATGAAAACAAAACATATGAAAATTGTATGCCTCTATAGTTTAGGCATAATTTGGCTTGCCTACAACCACATAATTTCAAATAATCGTATGGGCATAACTATTTTGGTTCCAAACCAAATGGACCAAATCCGGAGTCCTGACTAGTTTTTCTCTCATTGAGTTAATCGGTCAAACATCAATTTGAAATTTTATTGACAAAGTAGATTGAAATAAAACATTGTCTTCTTTGTATTACTTCGCCGACGAGAAACGCTAACCGTGGTCATTGGATGGAATTTCCGAAAGGGTGGGAGATTATCATTAATCAAAACAAAAGACACTAGTTGTGAACATTAAAGTCTAGCGAATTTGTGAGGAGGAGCTGCACAACGGGGGCAAGGTGTGAAGCAAGTTCCAATTTGGGGGTTATTTACTCCAAGGTGTGCTTTTAGATGGTTTATACGTGGATGGGGAAAACAAAGACGAGACACGGGATACTTGGTATACGTGCAGATACTCCTTCTTCAGGACACCATACCACTCCGCTTTGCTTCCTTTCCCGCCAAGCCACGCCTCAAACCTTCATCTCTATTGTTGAACATCCTTTTTTTTAACCCTACTTTCATTTTATGTAAATACGACAGCTGGAGCAACAAAAAGACGTATTACAACTCCGTTCCCAAAAGTACACGAGAACCTTCTAAACCAGCTTTATATTTACTTGGGCCGTAGCCCGTAGGGATATCATGAATGATTTGTTTTTTATATTCGTTGGACCCTAGTAGCTTTATCTTTTGGACCAGAGCTGCAATGGTTGGAAAGAGCAATCTTGATAAATACGGTGAATGACGTCCGTAGCGCATTCATACAGCAACATCCTTCTTGTCTTCCAGCGTCTGGCTGCGGTCCTCGCTTCAGAAATGGTTCATCCGACCCATCGGCTAAAGATCCTTGTCGTCTGCCTCTGGCTACTAGCTGTTCATCGAGGAAAAATTAATGGCATGAGAGAGATGGCTAGCATCACCCGGTTCAGGGAAGATCGGCGATCACTCTCCCCAAAGAAGCTGGGCCACTCGGTACCTGAAGAAGACGGCAAGGCGGATGTGAATCATGCAAATGCCGGAAATGCCACACCTTCTCCGGTGGCATTCCCTGATCTGGTCAGAGTGAGCAAGCGGAGAGTGCGACGGGGATCAGATCCGATCCACAACATGTGCTGCAGAGTAACCCAAAAGAAGAAGCAGCTCGTCACGTGAATAACAGAGTCCTCTTGATGAGTGACTGAAGGTTACTTTCGATCCTCCCCACTTCTATTAGGATTTTGTAAGTTTTCTTTGATGAGAGAGAGAAAGAGAGAGATGTATATAGAATGAGATTTGAAGCCAATCAGAGGGACTCCCAGTTCATATCCTCTGGTCTGTTTTGAAATCTCAGTTTTGATGTTTGTTTGGATACTCACAGTTGGGAGCCCAATACATCCGGATTTACTTCCTCAATTGCAAGACTTGCGAGATTATAGTGTTTTTTGTTTCGCCAGTGCTGCAATGCTATATTATGTAGTTGATGATTAGTTATAGATCGATGGATGGTTTAATGGGAATTCCTTAGCTGAGCATTTAGGCCCTGTTTGGTAGAGTGCAGTTGCACTTCCATACATTTAAACACACACTTTTCAATTGTGCATTTTGTTTGTTAGGGTGGGGTTAGGGTGCAGTTGATTGAAACGGATCTGCTTCCAACTTCACGCTCGGCCACAAAATCGCGGAATATGTACTGTGCCCGATCTGGACGCGGTCGGGTGCAGAAAAATTATTTTTCCGGTTCTCCGGTTTTCCCGGTTACTTCTTATATGCAGAAACACTGCCTTCTGACAGGTTGTCCACCGAGACAACAGTGCACAACGCAATTTTCTGGGCAAAAAGCTACCGGCTTCTACTAGGAGCTCTTCGTCTACCAAATAGTTACAACAAAAAACAACGAACTCGTACTGCCTGTACCAAATAATTCTGTAGCAGTTCAAAAGATATTTTCAGCCAACTACACCTGACATCACAGTAGCAAACAGGCCCTTAGCCTTACTTTTGAGCTGCCTGCCAAGGCTGATCAAATAATATTCTGTTGGACTCACAGACACCTAGCTCGGCCTTATTGACCAACCCAGAAGAAGACGCGAGTCTGCTTATCACAAATACCAGAGGAGGACCGGAGTTTGATGAATAGGCCCAATTTAGAGAATAAGTACGGCCCTGATGATAGATGGCACATCTCCCTCTCCTTGCTCCCGCCTCTCCCTATTCTTCTCTATTTTCTCTCCCTCCCCGACTTCCAATCCTCCCACTTCCATCCCCACCGAGATTCCTATCCTCTCATGGAGCGTTACTATCTACGAGGTGATATAAGACAACCTCCAGAATAGTAATTACAGTTTCATTTACAAAATAATTACCGAGCAAACTGTTATTCAGCATAACAATCACAGAGTAATAGCATCGAATTATAAGCAGAGTGCTGAAAAACTGCCATGTCAGTTTATTTGAAAGATGCACCAGGTCACTGAGTAATATTAGCTTAGTGGCAATGAAGCATATTGGCTGACAACGCCGACAGTAGTAACGTTAGCATACATGAGATCAAGAAAGATTTTTGATAAACCACAAGGAGACATTGCATATTAAGAACCCGATAATCTGTAGACATATGGGATCTGGCGCAACACATGGAAAGCAAATAAAGAAAATCTCTCAAAAACGTAACGAGGAGTCGAACGCCTCACCAGAGTTGAAGACTGTAGTAAACAGGGGACCAAGTAGGAAGACTTGCGGCCAGCATTGAACATAAAATAGTATTAAAGACAAATCCCATTTTGTCAACATTTTCCAAAACCAACGTTCGATGTAAGAAAAAACTCCGTAATACCTTTTCGGAAAGGGAAACGGGTCAATAAAGGCAAATCGCAGCTTTGCTGCGAGATATGCCCTCAAAATGGGATTTAAGTCCGTTTCAGCCTCAGAAATAGTAGTTTTGTATTTTAACAATTTCTTTTTTTTGTTTTAATTCTATGAGGAAAGTAATTGTATTAGGATTAGGATCGGGATTTTTCCTACCTGTATAAATACACCCTCAATTGTAGCCTTCAAGGCATCTCTTATCATTTAATAAAATTCGAGACTTGCTCTCTCTCTGGTGGATTCCAGTTCCCTGGTGGATTCCGGGTTGTCTTCCCCAAGTTCTGCGCTTACAAACTTGATTATCTTTTAGGATTTTAGCGCTTGCTTTAATCATGTTCTTCCGCACTGCGTCAGGTGGTATCAGAACAAGCCTTCTCCAGTTCTTTTTCATCTCGGCCATGGCAGACAAACCAGCAACCAAAACGGATATTGAGAGTATGACCGCGGCTTTTACCACGACTCTCACTAATCTGACCGAGCAGATGGCGGCGTTTACGGCAGCAGTCACGAACAACAACAACAACAACAACAACAAAAACAACGCCAACAACGCCAACAACAACAATAACCATGGTCATGGACGACAAGACAGGAGAGCGGAACCATACCGGTTCCCACGAGGTGGCAACAATGCTAGAAACTCGAGTTCTGAAGAAGAAGAAGTCGAGGAGGAAGAACCGACAGGCCAAGGTAACCAACGAAGCAATCAAGACTATCGTGTAAAGGCTGATATTCCCTTGTTCTACGGGACTATGGTAGTAGAGGAATTTCTAGATTGGCAAATCGACGTTGATCGTTTCTTTGACGTCATGGAGGTTCCTGAACATAAGCAAGTTAAGATGGTGGCGATCCGATTGAAGAGCACGGCCGCCGTATGGTGGGACCGGCTTATCCTTCAAAGGCAGCGACAACGGAAAGGACCAGTTCGTACCTGGCGGAGGATGAAGCAACTCATGCTTGAACGATTTCTACCTAAAGATTATGAACAAATCCTCTACAAGATGTACATCGAGTGCGTTCAAGGCAGACGAACGGTGACGGAGTACACAACTGAATTTCTCTGTTATTCAGAACGTAACGAACTGGGAGAATCGGAGAATCAAAAGGTGGCTTGATACATTAGCGGACTAAAAAGCTCTATACAAGAGAAGATGGGGTTACAAACTGTATGGACTGTGACTGAAGCATCCAGTCTTGCATTGAAGGCCGAATTGATGGAGAAAAGTCCACGTGGTTTCTCATCTTTTAGGAAAATTGCTCCCCAATTCAACTTCGATTCCAATAGTAGCAAGTAGAAGAGTACGACCCGAGATTCGATTCTTAGATCCAAGGAGGGCGACAGTTCTAGAGGAGCACAGAAGGGTAAAGCACCTGCCCATAAACCAGAAAATCCATATGCCAAACCCTCAGGCGACACATGTTATCGATGTGGCGGAAATGGACATAGATCTAATGTCTGTCCAACAAGGAGAGTTGCTACTATCCTGAACGACAAAGAATATGATGAAGACCATGACGAGTATGCAGATGTCGAGTTTGCAGAAGAAGAATATGAGGAACAACTGAATTTTGTGTTGCAGCGGACCTTATTTGCATCCAATGAGGAAGGGCAGCGCAAAAATCTATTCAAAACTCATTGTTCTGTCAAAAACAAAGTCTGCAATGTGATCGTTGATAATGGAATCACTGAAAATCTAGTTTCACAGAAACTAGTCGACTACATGCAACTCCCGACGGTCCCCCATGAGAAACCCTATACTCTGGGATGGGTAAGTAGTGGTTCTCAACTTCGAGTTACATTATCCTGTAGAGTTCCTATCTCAATCGGGAAGCACTACAAGGAGGAAGTTCTATGTGACGTCCTACACATGGATGTCTGCCATGTCCTACTTGGTAGACCATGGCAGTATGATAATGATATCACATATCGGGGACGGGATAATGTGCTGATGTTCATGTGGAACAAACACAAAATCGCCATGGCTCCTGTATTACACTTTGTTAGGAAGCCAGAAGAGAAGAAATCAAGTTTCCTAGTAATGACTCAAGATGACAAGGAAATTGACGAAGATGTGAAAGATTCAGAATGTTTCTATCCAGTAGTAGTCAAAGGGCTTATAAGTGTGGAGAAGGAACAAGAGACAATTCCAAAAGAAGTGATGGAAGTTCTGAAAGATTTCAAAGAGTTGATTGTTGAAGAATTGCCAAATGAATTGCCTCCTATGCGGGATATTCAACATCAAATTGATTTGATTCCTGTTTCAAGTCTGCCAAACCTCCCTCATCACCGCATGAGTTCCAAGGAGAATGAGATTCTAAGAGAGCAGATTGAAGATTTGTTGAAGAAAGGATTCATTCGTGAGAGTATGAGTCCTTGTGCAGTCCCTGTCCTCCTGGTCCCAAAGAAGAACAACCAATGGAGGATGTGCGTTGACAGCAAGGCCATCAACAAAATAACCATCAAGTATCGCTTCCCAATTCCTCGATTAGAAGACATGATTGACGAGTTATCCGGTGCTAAATTATTCTCAAAGATAGACTTGTGAAGCGATTATCATCAGATCCGGATCAGACCAGGAGACGAGTGGAAGATGGCTTTCAAGAGCAAGGATGGACTGTTTGAGTGGACGGTGATGCCTTTCGGGTTATCCAACGCTCCTAGCACTTTCATGAGATTAATGAACCAGGTGTTGTGGACGTTTATTGGTTTGTTTGTGGTGGTCTACTTTGACGATATTATGATCTATAGCAAGACCAAGAACGATCACCTGGGGCATGTCAGATAAGTGATTCAAGTCCTGCAAGAAAATCAATTGTACATCAACCTCAAGAAGTGCATATTCAGTACCAAAAAATTACTCTTTTGGGGTTTTGTTGTTGGTGAGGATGGGATTCAAGTGGATGAAGAAAAGGTGAGAGCAATTAGGGATTGGCCTGCACCTAAATCTGTTACTGAAGTCTGAAGCTTTCATGGTATGGCCACTTTCTACAGGAGATTTATTCGGGATTTCAGCACCATCACCACCCCTATTACTGAGTGCTTAAAGAAAGGAAAATTCAAGTGGGGATTTGAACAAGATTAGAGTTTTGCTTTGATTAAAGAAAAGCTTTGTACGGCTCCATTATCGGCACTTCCTGATTTTGACAAAATCTTTCAAGTTGAATGTGATGCCAGCGGAATTGGCATAGGAGCTGTGTTATCTCAAGAGAAGAGACCCGTGGCTTTCTTCAGTGAGAAGTTAAGCGAGGCACGCCAGAAGTGGAGTACCTATGATCAGGAGTTCTACGCTTTCTTTAGGGCTCTCCGTCAATGGGAACATTATTTAGTGCATCAGGAATTTATCTTATTCACTGACCACCAAGCATTGAAATTCCTCCATAGCCAGAAAGTGATCAATAAGATGCATGCTAGGTGGGTGAGTTACCTAGAAAAGTTTCCTTTTATCATACAACATAAGTCTGGGACGCTCAACAAGGTGGCAGATGCATTGAGTCGAAGAGCCTCTCTACTGGTCACCCTCTCTCAAGAGATCATAATCTTCGAGTGTCTAAGAGATTTGTACAATGAAGATGCTGATTACAAAGAGATATGGGACAAGTGCAACAACAGACACCCTTGTGCAAATTTTCATATCAAAGATGGGTACCTCTTCAAAGGAGATGTGTTGTGCATTCCTTGCTCATCTTTGAGAGAGAAGTTGATTTGAGATCTTCATAGCGGTGGACTTAGAGGACATCTGGGCAGAGACAAGACTATTGCTAGCCTGGAGGAAAGATACTACTGGCCACACTTGAGGAGAGACGTCAGCGCCATAGTCAGAAGATGTTATACTTGTCAGGTTTCAAAAGGACAATTTCAAAATACTGGACTTTACATGCCTTTGCCTATTCCTGATGATATTTGGCAAGACTTGACGATGGACTTTGTGTTGGGATTACCCCATACACAAAGAGGCATGGATTCAGTGTTCGTGGTGGTGGACAGGTTTTCCAAGATGACACACGTCATAGCATGCAAGAAAACGGCTGATGCATCTAACATTGCCAAGCTATTCTTTAGGGAGATTGTGCGTCTCCACGGGGTTCCTAAATCAATCACGTCAGATAGGGATACAAAATTTATCAGTCACTTCTGGATTACACTTTGGAGATTATTTGGGACCACGCTAAAAAGAAGTTCTACTGCTCATCCGTAGACTGATGGACAAACTGAAGTAACAAATAGGACTTTGGGTAACATGATCCGAAGTGTTTGTGGAGACAAGATGAAGCAGTGGGATTTAGCTTTGCCTCAGATTGAGTTCTCATACAATAGCGCCGAGCACTCTTCTACAGGAAGATCCCCATTCTCTGTGGTTTACACTTCAGTTCCAAGGCATGTGGTCGACCTGGTTAAACTCCCCAAGACACATGATACTGGTGCAGTAGCCAAAACTTTGTCAGAGGAGATTATTTCTATAAAGGAAGATGTCAAAGCTAGGTTGGAAGCTACTGGGAAGAAGAACAAGTCTGCGAATGACAAGAAAATAAGAGTTAAAGTTTTCAAAGAAGGTGATTCTGTGATGATTATTTTGCGAAAAGAGAGGTACCCAGTTGGTACTTACAATAAGTTGCAACCACGCAAGTACGGTCCATTCAAAATAATGCGAAAGATCAATGACAATGCTTATGTTGTGGCACTTCCTGAAGACATGAACATATCCAACACCTTTAATGTTGCTGATATTCATGAGTATCATGCAGATGAGGCCCTATATCTAGAAGAGAACTCGGGGTCGAGTTCTTCTGAGGCGGAGGAGACTGATGTAGGAAGACTTGCGGCCAGCATTGAAGATAAAATAGCAAGTATTAAAGACAAATCCCAGTTTGTCAAGATTTTTCAAAACCAACGTCTGATGTCAGAAAAAACTCTGTAATACCTTTTCGGAAAGGGAAATGGGCCAATAAAGGCAAATCACAGCTTTGCTGTGAGGTATGCCCTCAAAACGGGATTCGAGTCCATTTCAGCCTCAGAAATAGTAGTTTTGTATTTTAACAATTTCTTTTTTTCTTTTTGTTTTAATTCTATGAGGAAAGTAATTGCATTAGGATTAGGATCGGGATTTTCCCTACTTGTATAAATACACCCTCAGTTGTAGCCTTCAAGGCATCTCTTATTGTTTAATAAAATTTGAGACTTGCTCTCTCTCTGGTGGATTCCAGTTCCCTGATGGATTCTGGGTTGTCTTCCCCAAGTTCTGCGCTTGCAAACTTGGTTATATTTTAGGATTTTAGCGCTTGCTTTAATCCTATTCTTCCGCACTGTGTCACCATCCCTCTAACCAATGGACCTAGAATGAACCGAACCAATGCGGGAACAAAGCATCCCTCTAACCAATGGACCTAGAATAAATTGGACCAAAGTAGAGACCAACACAAAGTTGGAACAATGGGTGGGGGTTTCCAACATACAATCCCTCATCAGAGTAAAGATCCAAACGTATTAGGAACCCATTTTCATAAGCAAGAGGGAAGTTTGGGTAACCACATAAAAAAGACAAGAAGAAATTAAAAAACCAAAAAGATTGAGTGAAACAACATGGACATTCAGAGTAAGTCTTAATATCAGTGGCTTCACACTAGTACATAACCGACCTTTAGTGTCGGTTATTTAAGGCCTTTAGTGTCGGTTTCTAAGCGACACCTATGTGGGGGACGTTAAAAGCCCAGCCGTTACACATCGGTTCAAAAACCGACGCTAAAACTCTTCACGCGCCACCGAAAATGCGCCAGTAGGGCACTATAGGCGTCGATTATTAGATAAGAAACTGACGCCATATACCTTCGTGCCACAGAAGGGCGCCATCTTGGGCACTATCAGCGTCGGTTATTAGATAAGAAACTGACGTCATATAACTCCCAACACGGCCGTGCTGGCCAGCACGACCATGGTGTCTGGTCCGCTGCCACAGCCGTGCACTCCCAACACGGCCGTGCTGGCCAGCACGGCCGTGGTGTCTGATCCACTGTCACGGCCATGCTGGCCAACACGGCCGTGGTGTTAAGGAACTAGACGTCGATTAATATTAGAAACTGACACTGTAACCATGTGGCATCCGTTTTATACAAATAACCGACGCCTATTTTTTGTTTTTTTTTTCTGTCGGTCTGCAGACCTGCTGTATGGCTGGTCGCAGGATGAGAAACCTGCAGTTCAATTATGAACTGCAGGTTTTACGAAACCCATTGATATCAGCCAACAACAAGACACAAACTTGCAAAATTAACAATAAAAATATTCACACATTTAGCAATGCAACCTGCAGTTCCATTTGATTTTCACACATTTAGAAACATTCATGTAGCTAGCAATCTGTAGTTCCATTCATTTTCACATTCACACATGTAGAAACATTCATATACCAACCGACAATTTCATTCATTTTCACTCAGACACATGTAGAAACATCCAGACATGTAGAAACATTCACACATATATTATAATTCAGAAATTTATTTACAAAATATCATTCTTTAGTCATTATTTGCTATCAACATCCCAATTATATCTTAAAACCCCCACTATTTGTATGGTTGTTGCCCATTCTTCTCTTACTTCATTTAATTCTCCCGTCGTATAGGGAGCATGTACATCTGGTAAGGCCGTTCCTGTAGTGTGGTCAGTTTTAAACACCTGTAAAGAGAATGATGTATATATATAATTAATGAGCTATAAATAAGATTGACATATTTCATATTATCTAATGGGACTATATAATACCTCAGCAATACAATCGATGTCCATTGCGGCATATTTCATAATCATGTGTATAAATCGCATCACATAGTATCCACATGCCCATCCGTTGTCTTGTGTAGCACACTATAAATTCAAACATACAAAATATTAAAAAATACAACTAATTAAGCATTGTTCACATAAATAATATATACATATATTGCAGTCGGGAACTTACTTTCACGTTCTTCCAAATTATTGGCTGGTTCTTTTTCATGGGGACCTTTCCTCCAGCCTTTTTGAACTTATCAAAACCCCTACATGTTAATGTAACACAGTACATTGCATAATTAAATAGTAATGTAATAGCATATGTTAACGGATATGAAAATGAAATATTTCTCACCGGAATAATGCCATTTTCATTATGTGTCCATATTTTGTATTCAATTTACTCCCCTTAGGATCTAGATAATAGATAGTGAACGTCTCGGGGACAATAACCAGTAACTCCCAATGCATACCACTAGAGGTAAAAAAGTTAAAAATTAATAACTTAAAATCCACAATAAAAATGTAATTTTCTTAAGTCTAAATTATAATAAGCAAAGTAAACTTACTCTACATTGAATGGAGCCATTATCACCGTCTTCTTATTTTGAGCAAAAATTGTAAAAGCCTCACAGCAGTATTGTTGAACTGATGGAGGGTCTTTAGCTACTAGACTAATCAAAGATGGAATCAAAAATCCTACATGTTCGAATGCAAAATCTGCACATATCTTGTCTAAGTAGCTGCAAAATATGTATTAATTACGCATGCATTAATAAATAAGAAACCAGATCACCAGATCCTACACAAGGTATATGGATGTATAAAGAAGATCTCACCTTATCCATAGCTCTATCACAGATGTATTTAGCCAATCATATCGAAACAACTCCAAAATATCTTATATAAATAGTTTGCTTTCGTATGATTGACCTGCAATATCTGAATCTATAGAAACAGTTATAGGGCAATTTATATCATGTTCGCCTAATCATATTGCCATACCCCTACAGTTAGGACCTAACGGGACAGGTAGGTCCTGTGGAACCCAACTGGGTAATGTAGGAGGTGGAAGTGGAGGCCTAGATGATGTGGGTGTCTTCTTTTTAACTTGTATATATATATAATAATTCCAGATCAACTGACATCATATACACACACTAACAATTTAATGTAATGTAAATTTACCATACAGTTTCAGTAAAGATGACATCCACTTTTAGCCACAATATCACTCCGCCTTCTGCCTCACAAAGCGTTTCACAATCTGGGTGGGCATATGGCAATGGAAGATCCATCCACTTGGGGAATATATGTACTGGGCTCACACGAATCCAACCAGCTGGTAATGGAGACCTGTGAAACATTTCCCCTAATAGGGATGGGTAAGCCGACGCCTCTGCAACGACATATTCATTAACTTTTAGACGGCATGGCTTCAACCCCTACAAATTTTTGTGTAAAGAATGTTATATACATATATACATATCATCTTTTTTTGAAACGACTACAATTTCATATATACATATCATCTTGAATTAAAAAACTAGTTACTATGTCATAAAAATACTTACAGCATATTTTCTAGGTGGTGGGTCTACATGATTACTCCCAACCTCTGCAATAGGAGTAGAGCATGTAGTAGGAGACACCATAGGTACTGTCTGGTAAGTGGCAGTCTGAGATGCCTGCCACTTTTTCATTACTTCTTTGAGTTTCCTATCAAATATCTTATCTACCTATACATGGATAAAAGAAACGTCAAATTCTGATTATTGAATTCTCTTTTACAGTAACATCTACAAGGAAAAAATATGTTACCTCTTCTTGTGAAAGTCCCACTTTTGGGACATGTTTGCGCTGGGATGGCCCAAAAAAAGCTTTGATGCCCACACCAGCGCATGCATCCCTAACACGTCCAGGATGCTCTGGGTTACCTAGAGCAACTGTCAATTCATCCCTTGTGCCCTCAGGGATGAACTTGCCTTGTTTCCTTAGCTCGTGCAGCTCCCGCTAATCGCCAAAACAAAAATTTGTAATTAAGTAAACACCACAAATAATCAATATTCGAACGATTGCTGTAACAATTGTATTTTACCATTTTTGCAGCCGCCTCAGCAGTTGCAGGCTTCCTTATTTCTCCCTTCTTATTTTGCCTCCGAGCTATCTAGACATCATGGTAAGGCAGAGGTGTGCTACCTATAGTGGAGGACTCTTGAGTAGCAGCAGACTGAGCAGTAGCCTCAGACTATAGTCTTTGGCGAATGCCTGCATACCCCTTTGGACCCATTGTGTGGTCATGTACATTCAGTGCACGTCTTGATCTTTGTGCCTCATTGAGGGCCTAGTTAGTATGCACATTAATGATTTGGTTAGTAACAGTAAATGTTAATCTTGAATAGGTGAATAAAACATATATTAATGAGATTGGGACTGACGCCTAATACCTTGAATTCATCAATTTGTCTTGAAGCAACAAATGCGTCCCATTCTTCTTTGTCTAGGAAGTTCCATTGTTCAGTGGTTGTCTTCTTCCTCTTGTCAACTTCTTTTATGTATTCTCGGGTGAGATTTGTCCTATAGTTCCTTAGGACTCTCCCACAACATTGCATCACGCATTTACGATGCATCTTTTCATCCAATTCAAATATACTCTGCAAATTAGAATTGCTATTAACTAGTATTCAAAAAATTAGTAATCTACAAAATAGAATTCTAAATTAATAATAACTCATGCATAAATCCTTCCATATTACGTCTTTCTTCTCCTTAGAAACTTTATGCCAAGAATCTATCTTACAACCGCAATGGCTACGAGTAACATACCCAAGATATGAAACAAATGAATTGCGATTCACACCAGATGCATTTCCTGCATTATCAAAATCCACAAGAAGTTTGGGTCCATTGCCCTTTTGCGCTATTAACTTCTTCATCATAGTGATGCCCCTTCTCTTGTCAACTTTTTGGTGTTGCTGATCAAGTGCCCCAAGTGCTTCAGATGGTACATGTGCATCATCAACCTAAAATTTGACAAAATAAACACATTTACAAGATATAACTATAAATGGACATATAGATATAAATATATGATATATTTTTAAAACTTACATTGTGAGGCGGCGCATTGATGTCCTCACCCTCACGGTAATCATCAGCATAGTCATCAAGAGAATGCTCAGCCATCTAAAAATTCACATTCACATTGTAAAGTTCACATTGTAAAGTAATTCAAATTGTAAATCTCACATTGTAAAGTTCACATTCACATTGTAAAGTAATTCACATTGTAAAGTTCACATTCACATTGTAAAGTTCACATTGTAAATCTCACATTGTAAAGTTCACATTCACATTGTAAAGTAATTCACATTGTAAAGTTCACATTATAAAGTAATTCACATTGTAAAATTCACGTTGTAAAGTTCACATTCACACTGTAAAGTTCACATTTAGAAAAATAAAACATATAAAAAAATATAAACATGCCTCTAATATTGCAATTTTTTATCAATTAACAATCCTTCATTATGATCTCCGCACACATACAAGTCATCATTGGCTTCAATATTTGCTGGTATTGGCAACCCAACTGAGAATGGACTGGAGTCATCATACTTATCATAGTACTGTTCTTCATCTACAGGATCTTCAATGAACTGTCTTTTACCATGAAGAACAACCAACCATTTATCATTTGTAGGATCATCGATATAAAATACTTGTTTCGCATGTGATGCCAATATGAATGGTTCACCCTTCTCGCCAATCTTTTCAAAGTTCACTAAAGTGAAACCCAATTCATCCACTATAACTCCTTTGGTGTTATCAACCCAATTACATTTGAAGAGCGAAATTCTAAAATCTATGTAGTCAAACTCCCATATGTCTTCAATGACACCGTAATATGACATTTTAGCTTCACGTGGACTCTTATCCTTTGCACTTGCAAAAAACATAGTCGATGGTTGAAGGGTGACCCCACTGTTTTGGACGACACTCTTATCATCTTGGCGCTTTGTGTAATATGTGAATCCATTAATGTCATACCCTTCATAAGACATAACAGTCAATTTTGGTTTAAAGGTGAGGCATTTGATAGTTTCAGTAATATCATCTGGTGTTTGAGATAGTTGATGTAAGACTTTATTTTCAAACCACTTAATAAATGTCTTATTATGCTCTCTAGCAAGCCACATTGTATTGGCTCAAGGATATTGTCTCCTGATGAAATTGGTATGTTCCTCGATATAAACGTTCACTTCGTCCATGTTGTGTAAAATATACAAGTGACCTTGTTCCAACTGCTCACGGATGATTACTTTCACACGTGATCCCAAAATTCCTTTGCCAAATTTCTCGTCAATATTCTTGTCATTATCAGGAGTGTCATTACTACTAAGAAAGTCGTTACAAAAATCCATAACCTCTCTCGCCACATAACCCTCGATAATACTCCCTTCAGGTCGATAACAGTTTCGAACATCACTTTTAAAAATGCTCATGTATCGTTCAAAGGGATACATCCAATGCAAGAAAACTGGTCCCAACATTTTCACTTCCCTAGTCAAGTGGACAACAAGATGCACCATGATATCAAAGAACGACGGAGGAAAACACATCTCAAGCTGACATAGGGTAACAACCACTTCTCTTTGCAATTTATCGAGAGTATCAGGGTCAATAACTTTTCTGCACAGACTGTTGAAAAAGAAACAAAGTCTGGTGATTGCAAACCTTACATTCTTCGACAATATAGATCTAATTGCCACAAGCAATATTTGTTGCATTAGAGTGTGACAATCATGAGATTTAAGACCTATCAACTTTAGATCTTTCATTGATACCAATCTATGGATGTTGGATGAGTAACCCTTTGGCACCTTAACATTTACCAAACATTCACAAAAAGCTTTCTTCTCCTTTCTAGACAATGTGTAACAAGCGGGAGGTAAGTATGTTCTTTGATTTCCCATTTCACGAAATTCTATTAATTCTGACCTTATTCCCATTTCACATAGGTCCAGTCTGGATTTTATCCCATCTTTAGTCTTACCTGGTATATTCAACAAAGTACCAATGACACTATCACAGACATTTTTCTCAACGTGCATGACATCGATACAATGCCTGACTGTCAAAGAACTCCAATAAGGAAGATCCCAAAATATTGACTTCTTCTTGAATAAAGATTTGTCACTCCGTGTGGCCATAGTACATTGTGATCTCTTACCAAATTCATTGACAAAGTCTTTTACACTTTCATAAACAACCTCCCCTGGTATAGGTTTAGGTGCACTCCGTTCCTCATTCAATCCATTGAATGCTTTGCGCTTCCTACGATACAGATGGAATTTTGTAAGAAACCTTCTATGACCAAGATATATAGTCTTACCGCCATGTTTTAGTCTTGTTGAATCAGTATTCTCATCACATATAGGACACACTTTTGCTCCTTTGACATTATATCTAAACAAATTCCCATATGCTGGAAAGTCATTAATAGTGCAAAATAACATAGCATGCAAACGAAATGTCTCTCTTCGTGAAGCATCATAGGTCATCACACCTTAACCCCAGAGTTTCTTTAAGTCATCAATCAGAGGTTCAAGATAAACATCGATGTCATTTACATGTTGTTTAGGGCCCGATATCAAGAACGACAGCATTACGTACTTATTTTTCATACACAGCCAGGGAGGAAGATTGTATATAACAAGCATGACTGGCCAAGTGCTATGTTGGCTGCTCAATGTCTCGTACAGATTCATCCCATCTGTACAAAGCCCAGGTCTTAGATTCCTGACTTCTTCACCAAATTTAGGGTACAATAGATCAATCTTCTTCCACTGTGGGGAATCAGACGCATGTCGTAGGATCCCATTATTATTTTTCTTAACATCTGCATGCCACCTCAAATTCTTCGCATCTATCGGATTGGCAAACAATCATTGAAACCGTGATATTATAGGTAGATACCACATCACCTTGGCAGGAGAACCAATTTTGGACTCCCCCGACGTCGTCAATTTATACCGTGATGCACCACATTTTGGACAATCTTTCAAATCCACATAGTCCTTTTGAAATAATACACAATCATTCGGGCATGCGTGTATCTTCTTGGCATCCATTTCCATTGGGCACAACAATTTCTTTACCTGGTATGTTGAGATTGGCAGCTCGTTTCCTTCAGGAAGCATTTCTTTCAACAAAGACAACAATGACGTGAAGCTTTTGTCGCTCCATCTATTGTTAGCTTTCAGCTTATACAATCGCAACATAGCGCTAAGCTTCGTAAACTTAGTACAACCTGTGTATAACGATATCTCAGCATCATGCACAATGTTTCTAAAAATGGGAGGTGGATCGGTGTGCTCTACCCCACAACTATCCAGCATCGCATCAACGATGTCTACTGGAACTAGTTCATTCACATCTACGTCATCGTAGGCAATTTCTTCTTCCACACAAGAACTGCTATCGACATCCACTGGTTTCGAGTTTGAAATCTCTCCATGCCAGTGTCGTTCTGTATAGCCTTGTATAATCCTGTTGCACATGACATGACTTTTGATTTTGTCACCAGTGCTGACTTTTAAGTTGTTACCACAATGCCTACATGGATAGTAGAACCTATCTCCAGGTTGTTTCCTATGTTCCTCGGCAAATCTAATAAATTGGTCAAGACCAGAAATAAACTCTGGGGTGCAACGATTGCGAATGGACATCCATGATCTATCCATTCTATGATCAACGAGAAAACAAGTATATATTACAACAAGATTAGGGTCTAGGGTTAACAGATTAGAGTTTTTGCATGGTTAAAACTTTAGGCCAACAAATACATATGTTGTCATTCTTATATATAATAAATGTGTACCACATATCTCATTCTTGAACACCTAATCTCACTAGTAAGTGTATAATATGTATTGGGTTTTTGAGAAAATTTCGGCAGCATTTCCCTGTTGTTCTCTAAGTACATATGTACTTAGAGAACAAATAGGGAAATGCTACCAAAATTTTCTCAAAAACCCAATACACATTATACACTTACATCCTAAGTAAGATTAGGTGTTCAAGAACAGTCCCAAACCGGGGACTATCCAAGATTTACTCCTAATGAGTAAATCTTGGACGGATTTCTAGGCAAACAAATACATGTGATGTCATTCTTATATACAATAAATGTGTACCACCTATCCCATTCTTGAACACCTAATCTCACTAGTAAGTGTATAATGTGTATTGGGTTTTCAAGAAAATTTCGGCAGCATTTCCCCACTGTTCACCAAGTACATATGTACTTAGAGAACAAACGGGGAAATGCTACTGAAATTTTCTTGAAAACCCAATACACATTATACACTTACATCCTAAGTGAGATTAGGTGTTCAAGAACAGTCCCAAACCAGGGACTATCCAAGATTTACTCCTAATGAGTAAATCTTGGACGGGTTTCTAGGCTAATGAGTACATATCCACTACATGTATTTGCTCACTTACATTGCATCATTCACAATTAGAGCATTATTAAATAATAAATCAAGAATTCAATAGTTTCAAACATGCAATAATTCACAATTAGAGCGATAAGATTCACTTTGTACAAACATACATGGCATACTTCAGGAACAATAGCAGGTGTGGTCATTGACCCGATTCAACAACATAAGAATAATTTTAGAAGAGTAATAACCAACAGCAACCACAGTCTGTGTGGACTGGCACAGCCGTGGCTATGTTGGTAAGGAGAGGGAGGAGGAAGAAGAAGAAGAAGAAGAAGAAAGGAGGGCCTACTGTTGGTAGCGGCGTGGAGACGGAGGCGGCGGTGAGCACACCAGCGACATGAGATGGCGCGGAGGCAGGCGAGTAGAGAAGGAGAGGCGCCAACATCGAGCAGAGAAGGAGAGGTAGGCGGCGGCGGTGGCGAGCAGCTGCAGCAGCAGTAGGCAGCAGTGCGGAGGCAGGCGACAGGTGACGCAGCAGCAGGCGGTGGCGACGCAACAGCAGGTCGGGAATCGTCAGAGGAAAATCGCGCGATCTCAATGAAACAAAAGAGAAAGGGGGAAGAGTTCGATGTGCGTGGGGGCTATTAAGTTACTAAACAACATCGGTTATTCATAACAACTGACACCTTTATTATTAGGTGTCAGTTATACAAAGACAACCGACGTCAATTGAACATTCCTTTACCCTAATTTTTTTGGCGGGGACGGCGCGTGGACCCTTATCAGCGTCGGTTATTCTAAGAAAACCGACGCCCATATTGTAACTTTTGGCGTAAATTTTATCTTCATTTAACATCGGTTATTAGGTAAAACACCGACATTGTATCTGATACTTTGGCGCACTTTTTTTTGCTCGAAAAAATTGGATTTTGCGGTCTACTTTTGGCGTCAGTTGTTTATTCTAGAACCGATGCTAAATAGAAAGCGATACCTGTGTCTGGCCACTCGTATATGATATATGTCAGTTTGTGTTGTAAACCGACGATGTAGGTTTTAGGCGTCAGTTCTTATTTAATAACCGACGCATTGAAAGTGACTTCATAAGCCATTTCTATAGTAGTGTTATCATCTGCCCAGAGGAAGGACGTTAGTAAATAGCAGCTCGTAGGCCACAAAGGGATCAACCAATGCACCATTGGTGAGTAAGATAAAAATCTTCAGCTATCTGTGCGATAAAAAGATGCTACATGTTGTAAAAGAGATATAACAAATTTATAGTGTCTAAGAAAGAGGTCAAAAGCGGAGACAATACAAGAGAGGAGCTCAAAAACGTATGGTGGGAGTTGTCAAAAACCCCCTTATTTCATTCATTCAGCACACGCAAATGATAGTGATAGGGTATTGAGGGCATACGAGAGGCCATCAAACCATTTCTTAGTCCATCACATAGGGTGATTGTCTTCATGCTACATATCTCAACGTCGTAGGTCAAAATAATTTCCTGCCACCATCTAATACAAATGATAGAAGCAGAAGAAGAAGAATATATTATTGATAATGATGAAGTTATGGGAGGTGTAAGTTGGCATCTAAAAGGAGCTTAGTCATGCTAGGCAACAAAACAAGAACCCTTCCTAGACTTTGATATCCTATAAATCCCAATGGAAAGGTGTACGGAAATCCAATATCGAAAAGTAGGAGATAAGGTTGTTGAATAGAGATGGTATCTCCCTAGAGCCATAAGATCAATCCTAGAGGAAAGAGGATCAAGGAAAAAAGATGAATGGTTTTGAAAAACCATCTTAGGTAGTACTTCCAATATAGGACGATCAGAGCATGTCATAGTGGGGGTCTTAACAACCTCTTAAAATGTAAGATACTAAGTATTAAGTGACTGTTTATGTTGATCAAAAGGTACTTGAATTAATTTTCCACTAGTCATGCACCTTTTTGAAAGCACAATCTATGCTGAATCTTAATCTAGAGAGAAAATTACATTTGTAAAAATACATTTCTAACATTAGGTTGGACTTAAAGCGTTTAGAACCAAAGAGGAGAAGTCAAATTGTATGAGTTTGTGGATCCCTAAAATATTCTCATAGTGTGATAATTTTTCCTAAGATGTTCTTAATATGGTTAATGAAATATAACTTTTCTACCATGGAACATCACATATAAATTTTAGGGCCTCGATCAACAATAAAGTTTAGATTTGAAAAAAGTAACATCCCATGAATTTGGCTAGAGTATCCTTTTATCAATTGTTTAATTTTAAAGGAAGCAAGTTCTAATTGAGTCCAAAGAATCTAAATAGAGGTAATTTCTCATGGGACGATAACTAAACACAAAATTTAAACTTGAACGTCTATTGACCTGTAGAAATTTGTCTGTAGAGAATAGGTCATACCTATAATTTAGGTTAGAACCTAGATATTCTAGAACTAAGTAAAAACTTTTTCTTGGAATATTTCATGTTTTTAATGTAATGTTGTGTGGTAAGGTACACAAGATTAGTGTGTTTTAATTTTTATAAGTTGAAAGGTCCTTAGGTGATGGCCATCTCCTATGATGGGTGTAATGGAACTCTACATTGTTGGTTTGACCATGTGCATTATTAGGATTCCAAACCCTATACAGGTGAAAGTACAATGTGTTTTTGGGAGGTGACAAAAGCAAATACTAAATTAATACCTCTTCATTTTGTTTTCCATGGTTTCAGTTCTCCTAGCATGTTTGGACACTTGTTTGCTGATTTGGTTTTGGTTTCCTGTCCACTTAAAAAATTAGTTTGTTATGAAAATGATTGATATATGAATAAAAAAAACTAGTTGTATACACTAAAGTGTATGCATATCAAAGGTATGTTCCATACACACTCAGAAAGTATGTGACCATGAGACCTAGAGAAAGAGAGTATTATCAATCATTATGGGTGATAAAAATGATTGATGTAGAATCTAGAATTTCTCTATCCATGATTGGTTATCTAGGTAGGTCTGCTTAAGAAAGTAAGTTTGAAATTATAATGATCATAATTTGACTTGTGGAATCACTTGAATTTGGATGATCCAAGATAGATTTTGATCATGCAAACCCCAAGTGACCTAAAACCATGTAATATTTAGTTGCCTTGTTTTCTAGTATGTGTATGCTATATCTATTTAAATGGGATTTCCTGCATGCATGTACACAAGTTTATCAAAGTTGACATAAATCCAATAAGAGATTATTGAGACCCAACATTAGAGTTTAGATATTAATAAATGAGGACCTATGGATACATGTTAATTGGTAACATAAAGAGAGGATGACACCCACAAGGAGAAAGCTGAAGGATAAAACCTACAAAATTAAATGAATGTGATATATGAGGCATAAGTGAGACAACTAGTAATCATATGAGATATGACATGTCATGTTTGGTTTATTTAACCTAAGCTTCCTGAAAGGTACCTAACCTAACATAGATACACAAAAAATCTAAATATGACAATTGAACCTAGTTGACGGAGATTTCCAGGACCCTAGAGAAAGTAGATATAATGACCCCATTCCCCGACAACCCCCAATTAAGGAAGGCCAAGAAATTAGAGTCGTTAACCCAAAAATAGGATCAAATGGTTTTGCACATAATAAAAAATAATTAATAAATTCTACTAACTAAACTTGATACATGAAAAAATATTTTTTTTCCAAAGTTTACAAAATATGGATTCTAGGATATATCGAGAAATAGACCATCTATCTATATCCTCCAGGCCTTACTTCATTCATTTTCTTTCAATGCCTTCTTTCATTAACTATCTGATTTCCAGCAAGGTTATCCTAAAAAGGTTGACAATCAAAACATTAGTTAGTATGATAAGTCATACCGGTATGTGGGGGAAACAAAATCTCACAGATAATGTTAACAACATAATTCAACAATTAATGTTTAACAAACAAAATTTAACATTTTCACCATGACTAACCAATATAGGTTTCTCCACCCTCTATCATAACCGCTCAGGGCCTCATACTATAGTATTCACTATCTTCCCCTATCTAGGCAGATGACCTCATCATGTCTCCCCCTATCCAGGCGGGTGACATCTCATGTCTCCCCCTATCCAGGAGGGTGACTTCTTATGTACCCCCTATCAAGACTGGTACCAAAATATGCCTTCCCCTATCCAGGCGTATGGCCTTTCCATACATCCATAGGTGGCCTAGATGAGGACTAGTCATGTTCATATATAATGTGATAATCATAGTCACATTAATGTTGGCATGGAAGGAAATAAATATTCAAGCATATAATTTCAACTATGCAAGGAAAACCTTCGAGAAACTACGTGAAACTACAAAGGATAATCTTGGGCATAATCACATACCTAAATTGGCAGTAACTAGATGTCCAAGCAAGATCACTTGGGAATAGTCAAACAAGCAATTAAGCAATTATCCTAAAATCAATGTGTAACACCCATGTGTCATTATTTTATCCAAATTACCCTCAACCTGAGTTGGGTCCCACATTAGGGTTTCTAGGCCAACTTTAGGGTTTTATTAGGGTTTTAGCCTCCATAATCCAATTATTACTTTTAGGGCCCTTTTGGTCCACAAACCCTAACTTTGACATCATAGGCATGACTGACTTCCAATTAAGTCAAATATGTCTTCTTTATGCTAAAAGTCCCTACTTTATCCTTTTAAGCTATGTCAGGGTCATTAAGACCAATGAACAAGTTTTTAGCACTTTTAGGTTCTTTTCCCAAGACAAACCCTGATCTCATTATTAAATGTACTTTGATTCTCAAATGAATCCCAATTACAAATTAATGCATCTTCTAGATTAACTAACCCTAGTTTATCTTTAATTGCACTTTTATACTCAAGGGAACCCTAATTATCCAAATTAAGGGTCTTTATCCACAAATTGGTCCAATAACATTATTTTCATACCTTCTAAATTGATTTCCATATTTAAATCCATTAATCCCCATAATTATCAGAATTAGGGTTTTTAAGCCCATTTATGCACTTTTATAATTAAAAAATCCTAATTAAGCATATCATGGGAAATTAACCCCAAATAACCTCCAAGTTGCTCTTTTGTTCATAAAATATCAATCTTTGATTAAGAGTAACAATTGGTCACATAAAGACCATCAATTCTCAAAAATTAGAGTTCTAGTTCATTTAACATGTTAAAGATGCAACCTTTAGGAAATTTTCGAATTATAAGCATATTTAGGTTCTAATTATATTTTTATTGAATTTCTTACATTTTATCATTTTTCATATATAATATGTCTTAATCTGAGCTTCCTATCAATTTCTATGATATTTGCAAGTTAATTTGATATTCAACCAGTCAGGCATGGGCACGTTAGTTAATTATGTGTTTCTTTTTGTTATTCGGTTAGCAAGCGATTAGGGGGACAAATTATCTTATTGTCCCTGCTGGGGATGTACAACCTTAAGGGCTCTCGGGTCCTTTGGCCACCGGTCATCTCCCACCTCACAGAGGAGTCCGATCCCAACCCAGGGAGATGGGCTGCTAGTTCATCTCCGCCCAGCCCAATCTTAAAAGGCCATGGGGAGGTAGGGCACTCTTGTAGGGCTCTGCCTGAGTTGTCTGGTGGTTGGCCACAAGCGGCGATTGTCGATGATGATCATAGTGGGGCTGTCATTATGCTTCCTAGGGTTACACGCAAACAGGGTGCAAGGGGCGCTTTGGATGTTGCGGAGAGGGAGGAACAACTCTGTGGAGTTGCCCGACTGGTTATTCAGTATGTATCACAATTTATGGGGTCTTCTTCTCTGGTAAAACAATCGTGATAGCCAGATGTTCACGTTGCCATTGCAGGCTTGAACAAGTGGTTGCATAATAAATGAAGACCCTAAGGGGTTCTGCCCCGTGGTCAGGTGGTTGCAGGCACCCTTATGTGGGTTAGGGTACTGTTATTTGCAGTCATGTGACTATCACATGCCGAGGAGGAGGAAACCTCCAGAGATCATTGAAGCGTCATGGTTCTTAGAACCTAGTTCTCCTCTTTACGATCAGGGTTGAGTGTACAAGGGGTTCTGCCACCTATATATATATATATATATATATATATATATATATATATATATATATATATATATATATATATATATATATAACATGTCAAAGGAATCCCTAAAGGCCACCACGATAAAAGAAAGCAAGATAAAGAGAGTGGTCGTAGGAGAAACTCTGATTTTCCCTTTCTATTTACGTGTTGTTTTGGTGATAAAACATACACAAGATTTTTACTTGGATGGAAATCACTTTAATATTTTTCCTCTCTCAAACTTTTTTTAACATAAAAGTCATCCACTTATATGACATATATTATGCATTAAAACTTATAATTTCTCTTTCTTCCTTTTCCATTCTCTTAATTTTAACTTTTCTAGATAGTAGAAGGCAAGTGGTACTAAAACCATCCTATTGTGGCCACTTATGCCACCTTCTAGAGAATTCCATATTTTTCCATAAATAACACATAAGTTATTTACTTCCTTCTTGCCTTTTCCTTTATTAAGGAATTTACTTTTGTTCTTTATCCATCCATTGACTTATCAAAATAAGAAAAAACATGAAATTCATAATTCAAGAAAATTTTGCAAAGAAACCCAAGTTGTAAAATAATGCACACAAACTGTCAAGCAAACCCCTTTTTATTAAATAATTGCATAATAATACAACCAAAATTGGGGTTATAACATCCTTCCCCACTTATAAGAATTTTGTCCTCAAAATTTAGAAAATCATGCAAACAATTTAGGATATGATTTTTCCATGTCCTTCTTCCGCTCCCATGTGGCTCCATCCTCTCCATGGTGCTTCTAGAGAACCTTTACCATCTCTATCTTTTTGTTTCTGAGTTCTTTCACCTTAGTATCCAGTACTCTCATAGGTGACTCAGGATATGTCATGCTCCCCTAGAGCTCAATAGGTTCAATGCTCAGCACATGGCTTGGATCCTTCACATATCGCTTCAAATTGGATACATGGAACACATCATCCATCATGTTATACTATGGGGGTAGGGCTACATGGTATTCGACTTTACCAATCCATTCTAGAACTTCAAATAGACCCACATATCGAGGACTCAATTTTCCTCAATTCTTGGCTATAGCTTGGAAGGGTTGGATCTTCAGAAACACATGTTCACCCACAGTGAAATGTAAATCAGTCCGCTTTGCATCTGCATATGACTTCTGTCGATCTTGGGCTTTCTTCATCCTCTGCCTAATCAAAGTGACTTTGTCAATGTAAATCTGAAGTTCCTCTAACCTTAACAAGGTCCTCTCACCAACCCATCCCAGTGAAGTGGTGACCGACACGACCTCCCATTTAGTGCTTCATACGGAGGCATCCGATACTGGCTTAGTAGCTATTATTATAGGCAAACTCAGCTAAAGGCAAGTAATGCTCCCATGATCCACCCCAATCGAGCACACATGCTCTCAGTAGGTCTTCTAATGTCTGGATTTCCCTTTCTGACTATCCATAAGTCTAGGGGTGATAAGTTGTGCTAAACTTTAGTCTAGTGTCGAGTTCTACTTGTACTTGCTTCCACAACTTGGAAGTGAACTTTGTGTCATGATTAGAAATATATGAACTCATATCACCATGAAAGTGAACTATATCCCTAACATATAGTTCAGCTAACTCATGTTGCATCATGACCTTTCTTTATAATACATAAATTTACCACAAAATCCATAGTGGTCGGGTCACATTTCAGGAATCTCAACTAGTTGCATTAACCCCCTGGGTCATTGGTGTTCATCCTTCACTATCTGGTACGTGATATAACTGCCTACATAGGCTACTATGCCTCTCTTAATTATAGGCTCCCAGAAATATCACCGTATGCTTAGAATCATTAGCTTCCAAGTCCTTTAAGGGTGAATTCTCAAGAACTCAAACCTCTCATATCAAATTCCACCATCCATATCCACCAAGAGGTTGGTATTATAAACCATACATCTCATCTAATTCTAGATCATCTAACTAGGATGTTTCAAGCTTAGTCAATCAGTGTAGTTTGGTTTATCTTCATTTGGTACTTCAATTATTGCATCCATTATTTTGATTACTAGATTCAATCTTATATCTATAGAATTCAAACTCTACTTGATACATACATCCTTATTTGAAAATTTTAATTTTATGATCATGTTGCCAATATGGGTTTCCAAACCATCCATTCTATATTCTCTCCTAAGAGTATGGTAATACCTCAAACCCTCAGTTGTTCTAAAAGGATTTCAACTTAAGCATTTATTCTTCATATCATTTCCTTTTTCTAATATGGCATGTGTATGTCTCATCTCTCACACCCATAACGAGATGAAATAAGCATTTGGTTGCAATCCAAATACAAAGCTCATCCCATTCCAAGAGTAGAGATGGTGCAACACACATGAATCTAATCCATACCTACTTTTCAATTTGTAAAGCCAAAAGCTTTCCTCACTCTAGGGTTTGTGCAGCTAAAATTGTAATATCTTTTTCTTTTCTATATTTCATTAGCATTAGACATTTCCTCAAGGTGTTTAGGGCTACATGTATTGTGGAGAGATCTCATCCTTATGCATGTTGGGATTCCCCCTCATTTACCCTTTAGCCTCAGTAACTCACGGAAGTGGACATGCTCCTAACGCATGGGTCCTCAGGCAATGATTGTTGTTACCTCCTGACCCTATGGTCTTATGTAGTTTGGGACGATCACCTCCTAATCCCATCGGTCATAAGTACCTTTAATCACCCCTTCTTTACCTTAGGATTGACATAGGGTTCTATTGAGATGTTATGATTTTATTTTTATTTAATCATACATTTTGCTTGAAGATTCTCTGAAATATCCAAGCACATCATGTCTTTTGTGATTTTCTTACCTAATATTCCTTCATCCCTTAGGGTACCCATAGTGTTCTTTATGCCCCTTGATTGGGCTCATGGTGACCTACCCATCTGGCCTGGTCCCATTATATTGGTCACTTCCATAGCGACTTTTTCTCATGTCTCTTAGAGATGGTCATACACGGGTTCCAAGAATCATAATCAAATTATGTGATTTTATGCTTCTTGCACTTAATCTCTCAAGTTTTAAGTGAATTCTTGAACTGATTTGTGGAGTCCCCTCCCTAGGGGAGGTCTTATCCCAAGACAAGACAACACTATCATTCATTAGAAACCAACCAAAATGATCTTGTACCAATGCATATTTCCATTATATCTTCTATGCATTTTCTTCCTGGGAGTTATATCATTATATCTCTTGACCTATCATTCAAGGGTTAGATCATTACGGTACTTTAGTACCACGAATTGAAATAAGGTTGATGTATTACATCTTGTTGTGTTCAGTTCTTCAGGGACACTATATAATGCCAAGTGCCAAGTACATTACTTGATCTATTCCATAAAGTATTCCTAAATATATAAAGTGTACTGAGAAGAAGGTAAATATATTCACCACGTATCCCTGAGTCAATTGCATCCATGTTCAATATTTCTACAGTCATTATTCCCTCTTCACTTCCTCGTGCTAAGTTGTGTTCCTTATTAAATGTTCATTTTAAAGTTAGTGGGTCACTTTCCAACAACAAGTAGAGTTCTTTTTCATTATCCCTCAAGGTTGGACCAATTTCAAACATACCTATGATAGCATGGTAGTGCTAGGTCAACTTGCATGTGTGGCTCATCAAACATATCATAGTCCAAGTGGGGTTTCCTTTAACCCAATGCTTGAGGGGGTACCATGCTTAATCTCTATGAACTCACTCATCCTTGTACCTATTATATGCACTTAATTCCACTACTTCCACTCTTTGGTCTAGGAGCCTTGGGTTTACTTCCTTAGCTTGGTCATTCACACTGCATGACTTAACCACTCGAGCACATATTGAACCACCACTTGATATATTCCTATCTTTCTCCTTCAAGTAAACAACCCTTAGGATCCTCACAAGGAACTCCCAATCTGAATACAAGGCTTCACAACATATTACCATTCCATACTTTTCTAGGATCTTGGGACTCTCTTTCCCTTACCTAGATGGTAAGTACTCGTATCATTTATATGTCTGCATGGGAAGCCTCCTTCCCTTCCCTAGGTTTTTGTCATTCCAAGGACATGTAAGCTACAACAAGCCTCTCAAGGTCCCACATACAGTAACTCAACTCATTCACTCAGGGCAGTCTAGGTTAAGACATATCACACACATATTTCTCATAGTTCCTTATATCCCAGAGTCTAAGTTCTCAACCTTTTCCTTCTGGGTCCGACTCTCTCAGGAGTTAACCCTATATCTTGTCCCAACTCTATGGGTCATCTATCTCATCTTATCCAGAGGAGCATACATCCACTCATATTATCAAAAGTTGAATTCTCCAATCCGACTGAGGTCATCATAAGTCATATTACCACATTCCAAAACTCCTTATCCATTCCATCTAGTAGGCCAAGCTCATAACCCATTAGACATTAGCCCTCTGGCTTAGAACTAATCCTTTTTCCAGCCTCACTTTCTTTCACGTAGATGCATGTCTACTTCCTATTTGTATCTGGGAGGGGACATACTTCTTGTTAGGGTTCTTACCGAAAGGAGTTTATACTTTTTGGAACTTGATCTTAGGGTTTGACTTGCTCATTGATCATCTTTCCACTCCTGGGTCAATCCACCTTAGGTCGTGACACTAATCCTAAAGTAGTACTAAAGGGTCTCATATTTTCCTCATTATGTACTCACTTATTCCTCATTCTTGGTATGTATGTTCAACCCACATCCTTATGCGTTACTCGATGTATCTACATGCATGGATGAACTACTCATGTTTCCATCGTTTATGGTTAGGATTTCGGTTAGGGTTAATGCCTTTATAGCTTCTAACCATTCTAAAAATTATGTCTGTGACATCTTGTTTACGTGCATTTTATTATCTGATGGAGGATACCTTAATCCTTATCATCCATGACCCCAATACTCAAGAGGAGGTGGAAAGAGAGAAACCCTAGGCACTTAGAGTTTGTTACCAAAAAGTAGAAAAGAAGTGATGAGATTAGATGAGAAATCCTAGATCTATCTTATTTTGAGTCAAATCATCAGATTTTGGCCAGGCAGTGACATAGATTTGGGAGTCCTCATAAATTGACTAGTGGGGCAGAGGAAAATTTGCCAGCCCCCAGATTGTGATCCTTTTCTAGACACCTCCATCTTTGGAAAATACTCTAATAACTCCCTTTGGGCTCTAAAGACATTGCAAAATTTAATAATTATTAAGGATTATGTGGAAAACCAATCTATGATACTAAATGTAACGACCCCATTCCCCGAAAACCCCCAATTAATGAAGGGCAAGAAACTAGATTCATAGATGTGAATCTCGGAGCTATGAATGGGGATATTCCCGATACTCACAAAGAAAAAAGGAAGTGACTTGGACAACAAGAGAAGTGACTTGGACAAAAAGAGAAGTGACTTAGACAAAAAGAAACAAAATAGGATCAAATGGTTTTGCACATTATAAAAAATAATTAATAAATTCTACTAACTAAACTGGATACTGGACAAAAAATTATTTTCCAAAGTTTGTAAAATATGGGTTCTAGGATTTACTGAGAAATAGACCATCTATCTATATCCTCTGACCCTTACTTCATTTATTTTCTTTCAATGGCTTCTTTCATTGACTATCAGATTTCCAACAAGGTTATCCTGAAAACACTGATAATCAAAATGTCAGTCAGTATGACAAGTCATACCGATATGTGGGGGAAACAAAATCTCACAGATAATGTTTACAACATAATTCAACAATTAATGTTTAACAAACCAAATATAACATTTTCACCATGACTACCTAATCTAGGTTTCTCCATCCTCTGTCATAACCCCTCAGGGCCTTATACTACAATATTCACTATCTTCCCCTATCTAGGTGGATGACCTCATCATGTTCCCCCCTATCTAGGTGGGTGACTTCTCATGTATCCCCCCATCCAGGCGGGTGACTTCTCATGTACCCCCTACTAGGATGATACCAAAATATGCCTTCCCCTATCCAGGTGGATGCCATTTCCATAGATCCAATGGTTGCCTAGATGAGGACTATATATGTTCATATATAATGTGATAATCAAAGTCACTTTAAAGTTGGCATGGAAGGAAATAAAGATTCAAGCATATAATTTCAACCATGCGAGGAAAACCTTTGAAAAACTGCATGAAACTACAACAGATAATCTTAGGCGTAACCACATACCTAATTTGGTAGTATCTTGATGTCTAAGAAAGATCAGTTAGGATTAATGAAACAAGCCATCAAGCAATTATCCTGAAATTGATGTGTAATACCCATGTGCCAATATTTTTATCCAAATTATTCGCAATACTGACTTGGGTCCCACATTAGTGTTTCTAGGAAAACTTTAGGATTTTATTAGGGTTTTAGCCTCCACAATCCAATTATTACTTTTAGTGCCCTTTTGGTCCACAAACCCTAACTTTGACATCATAGGCATGACTGAATTCCAATTAAGTCAAATATGTCTTCTTTATGCTAAAAGTCCCAACTTTATCCTTTTAAGCTATGTTAAGGTTATTAAGACCATTGAATAAGTTTTTATCACTTTTAGGTTCTTTTGACAAGACAACCCTAATCTCATTCTTAAATGTACTTTGATTCTCAAATGAATCCCAATTACAAATTTTCACATCTTCTAGGTTAACTAACCCTACTTTATCTTTAATTGCACTTTTATACTCAAGGGAATCCTAATTATCCAAATTAAGGGTCTTTGTCTACAAATTAGTCCAAAAAATTATTTTCATACCTTCTAGATTGATTTCCATATTTAAATCCATTAATCCCCATAATGATCAGAATTAGGGTTTTTAAGCCCATAAATGCACTTTTATAATTCAAAAATCCTAATTAAGCATATCATGGGTAATTAACCCCAAATAACCTCCAAGTTGTTCTTTTGCTCATAAAATATCAATTTTTCATTAAGAGTAACAATTGGTCACATTAAGACCATCAATTCTAAAAAATTAGAGTTCTAGTTAATTTAACATGTGAAAGATGCAGCCTTTAGGAACTTTTCTAATTAAAATCATATGTTCTAATTATATTTTTATTCAATTTCTTGCATTTTTCTAATCATGTTTCATATATAATATGTCTTAAACTGAGCTTCCTATCAATTTCTATGATACTTGCAAGTTAATTTGATATCCAACCAGTCAGGCATGGACACGTTTGCTAATTATGTTTTTCTTCTTGTTATTTGTCTAGAAAGAGATTAGGGGGATGAATTACCTAATTGTCCCTACTGGGGACGTACAACCTTAAGGGTTCTCGGGTCCTTTGGCCACCAATCATCTCCCACCTCACGAAGGAGTCTGATCCCAACCCAGGGTGATGGGCTGCTAGTTCATCTCCACCCAACCTGATCTTAAAAGTCTGTGGGGAGGTAGGTCGCTCCCACAGGGCTTTGTTAGAGCCATCTAGCGGTTGGACATAATCGGCGATGGCTGGTGATGATCGTGGTGGGGCTGTCATAATGCCACCTTGGGTTACATGCAGACAGGGTGCAAGGGGTGCTTTGGACGTCGTGGAGAGGGAGGAGCGACTATGTTGAGTTACCCGACTGGTTATTCAATTTGTATCACAGTTGTTGGGGTCTTCTTCTCCGACAAAACAATCATGATAGCCATAGGTTCATGTGTTCATTGCAGGCATGGATAGGCGGGTGCAGGAGAAACAAAGACCCTAAGGGGTTCTACCCCGTGGTTAGGTGGCTACATGCTCCCTTATGCGGGTTAGGGTATTGTGATTTGGAGTCATGAGACTATTGCAGGCCGAGGAGGAGGAAACCTTCTGAGATCATTGAAACATCATGGTTCTTAGAACCTTGTTCTCCTCTTCATGATTAGGGTTGAGTGTACAAAGGGTTCTGGAGCCTCTATATATATAGCATGTCAAAGGAAACCCTAAAGGCCACCACAACAAAAGAAAGCAAGATAGAGAGAGAGTGGTTGTAGGAGAAACTCTAATTTTCCCTTTCTATTTACTTGTTGTTTTGGTGATAAAACATACACAAGCTTTTTACTTGGATGGAAATTACTTTAATCCTTTTCCACTCTCAAACTTTTCTTAACATGAAAGTCATCCACTTATATGGCATATATTATGCATTGAAACTCATAATTTCTCTTTCTTCCTTTGCCATTCTCTTAATTTTTACTTTTCTAGATATTAGATGGCAAGTGGTACTAAAACCATCCTATTGTGGCCACTTATGCTACCTTCTAGAGAATTCCATATTTTCCTTAAATAAAACATAAGTTATTTACTTCCTTTTTGCCTTTTCCTTTATTAAGGATTTTTCTTTTGTTCTTTATCCATCCATTGACTTATTAAACTAAGAAAAGGCACGAAATTTGTAATTCAAAACAATTTTGCAAAGAAATCCAAGTTATAAAATAATGCACACAAACTGTCAAGAAAACCCGTTTTTATTAAATATTTGCATAATAATACAACCAAAATTGGGGTTATAATAGTAGATGACACTTGCTATCTAGTAAATGCCTCTATCTCAGGTTGGAGATGCTCTCTGAAGGAATATAGTGCTTGAACCATCACATATAGTTTGGCAAATATTATGTTATGGGTATGATCATGTTGTTTCAAAGTTACTTCTTGAATTTAATAGGTGTTATCTTGAGTGGTCATATATGAGATTATCCTTTAGTACAAGTGAGATAAACTACAAAATAGTGGCATTGAGAGTAATGTGTTTCATGCATAAGAACTTAGACATTCAATGGAATTACTTTCATTCACACAACATAAGATATAAAAAACACATTTGAGATAGAAAGCTGATATATGTATGATGTGGTACTCACACAATCTAAGATTACCCATACAATATATGTAGAATTGAGTGAGACTGTGATTTCAAGTTGAGTAAACCTTATATATGGTACATGAAAGATCACAAAACATATATGCTTAGCCTAAAATCTAATAAAAAAAAGATATATCATAGTTGATATCTTTTTGATAAATCACATAGTTTCATGAAGTTGTAATAAAAAATAAATAATAGGAGTCACTTTTGATTGATGAAAACTGATTGGATGTTGACCATAACCTACATTAAAATGTTAAATGTGATTAATATTGTGATCATGTTATTAAATCTTAATTCTAGATTGCTTGCATTACTAGTGTAGAAGATATAATTGTGTTCTCTCTCATCATTAGTTGTTTGAATGATACCCCTAGAGTTAGAAATGGTATTGGTTTTAAGCTCATAATGAACATATTTGGGTATTTTAGTCCCACAACTAGAGATTATTTTTCAAGTATAAGAGAAACCTATGTGATACAATGTGTGAAAAACCTTTTTATGTGGGGTATGTATCCATACAATTCTCTATATATCATAGGTGTTGTTTGAAGTAAATGAAGATGCTTGGTCATATGTAGTTATCATTTACTGCATGGGTAGTCTAATTGAGGTTGTAGTTTCTTTACGTCACTCAATATTTGGGATTGCTTGAATTTTGAGGACAATGTAACTTCTAAGTGTTAGGAAGTGAGGGGTCAAACACAGTGGAAGAAAAAAATGGTGTTGATTTTCCACAAGCATATCTCATTAAGAATACTGTATCGGGAAGGAGCTACATGTAACATCTACCTTGTCATGGAGCAAGTCCAACAAATTTATTTGTGTGGTTATGTGTGTTGCTTGCAGTGATGTATGAAATGATGTCAATGACGTCCTCCCAACACAATCACATAGTAGACGTGTCTCTATGTAGATGTTATGGGTTATAGGGAACTCCTTGTTGACCTTCTTGGGATGGATGGGAAGGCATGCATTTCATTTGGTAACATGCTAGAATCACACACTATCTCCTTCTCTCTATCCCTTGGGGCAATGACGGCTAGTGTTCATGTGGTTGAATGTTCAACGACAACAATGCCTGTCATGCCTTTTCAAATAGGGGAGGATAGAGATATGGTTTTTAAAAGAAATCAAGAAACAGGAAAGTTATCCCGCTCATGAACAACCAATCGATCAACTAGATAGTCTAGTCCATCAATAGGACTGCATCATAACTTCTTAGAATCAATCAACACATTGATTGATCTTGTCCAACTAGTCAATCAATTGGGCTGAAATTGTCCAGATGGAAATTGGTCTAAAATTTTCCACTCGAATGATTGGATATATATAGTTCAATCAATTGACTAGACTTTCTACTTGATCTATGATTGATCATATACGACCAATCAACTTGACTTTCATATTGATCAATTGGGTTTCTAGACAGTCTATGATTTCTTTAATTCATTATCTAATTCCATGATTATACTCCTTTGTCAAATGCATCCTATATGCATGACCCTATAGGCTTCACGTTATTTTCTAGTGATGTATGTATTCATATTAGGACCACAAAAGAAATTAGTAGTATCTAGAAACATATCATTGCCACCCAAGTAATTTAATAAGTTGGAAAACAAGTATACCTTATATCCTAAACAGTGATATAGCTACCGCATAATTCCTTATCTACAATATCAAAATTAAATCTAAGTCACAGAATCAAAATCATCTTAATTTTCAATCTGTGTTCCTTTATCAAGAGTAAACTTTTTGAGATGTGCATGAGCTCCATATCAAATACTGACTCACAAGATCATGGACATTCATTTTGTAGTCTCTCTCATCATGTGGACAATGGCCAAGATATCACTCCAATAGTAGGGACAAATTTCATCCACGTTACTCATAATAATCCACATGTGTCATAAAGCACCCAACCACTACTTGTATGTGTTGACTTGAGAGTAATACACCGTCCATATTTTAATAATGACTTTACCATTCCATTCATATGTATCTAATATGTTTATTTAAGATTGATTTCAGGAATTAGGTACATGAAATGATCAAATTACACAAGCCCTACCTTGTCCAAGTTTAAGTCAAAAGCAATGCAAATGCACTTTTGTGGAAAACACTCCAAAACTCTTTAGAATAATTTTGTAATCATTTGTATTGATGATCTGACTTGTAACTAAGATGAGAAAAAATTAGGGACACTTATGTCCATCATTTTTTCAGTTTAAAATCATTAAAATTTATCACAACACTTTAATCGGTCGAGTTTGGATCTCGACCAATCTATGATGGTTTTTTGGAAATGGTTGCATTGGTTGAGTTGTACTCTCACAGAAATCAACTGATCGACTCTCTAACCAAAGTTGATTTTGTCTAATCGGTCGAGTTTCCCTAGGACAAACTCGACCGATAGTTTGAAAATTGGCTTTGTCGGTTAGTGGAACGGTTGAGTTACATTTATTGAAACTCGACAGAATGGATTGTACAAAAAATGCATAAAAGACGATTCCAACCATTGGAGAGTTGTTATAAATTGCTATTTTTCATTCTTAAGTGATCCCACACTCAAAGGAACACCCCAACTATAAATATGACCTCTTAGAGTTCATTCTATGTTTTCTCATTCATGCTATCCTTTGTCCTCGCTATAGTTGAGTGTGCTACAATCCTTTGAGTCCCTTTCTCTCTCTCATTTACAAAGCATTTCGTAATTATGAGTGAGTTAAGCTTGTTGTAAGAGAGATACCTCATTGTTACCTTATAAAACTCTCCATCTTTCCTTCTTCCCAGTCCCCTTTCTCAAAGAGCAAAGGCTGAAGTGATCTTCTCCAAGTGAAGGAGGAGTTGTTCTTCTTTTTCAAGACTGAAGAAGGTGTGAAGATCTTATCCAAGTGAAGAAAAAGGACAAGGCGGAAGATCTAAGGAGCTTGGTGGGTAAATCCTCAAGGCTAAAGACTTGTTGCAAGGATGATATGTCCTAGGAGGAGGAATCGAGTTACTTGCAAGAGTGGGTAAAACCTATTGTGAGGTAGAAGACTAGCTCTTGGACAGGTAACCCCTTGGATGTAAGATGGTCTCTTATAATGGAATATAAGTATGCATGGGTTGCAAAGTCCTAGAGGTTGACTGTAACGACCGCACCTCCCAGTAACCCCCAATTAAGGGAGACCAAGAGGTCAGAGCCATTATCCCAATTAACAGGATCAAAGATTCGACAAATAATCAATAATAATTATAAAATTCTACCAAACTATACTGAAAACTGGTATAAAATAAAATTTTGCATACCTTTTTCAAAAACTTGGATATCTAACTTCTATCCACATTCGGACTCTATTCTAACTAATCCTCCTTGCACTTTATTTCTTTATTTCACAATATGCCACTTTACTATTTGCCCTTTTCAAATTATACCTAAAACGCCGACATACAAAATATCGGTCAGCATAAATGAATATGCCGGTATGTGGGGACAACCATAATTTCACAAATATGGCTAACAATCTAAATATCACAATCAAGTTAATTAACAAGCCAATTTACACTTTCAATGTGACATTCTCCACCATTTTTTCCCTAACCCTGGAATACCCTCTTTAGGGTGTCTCTTTTGCCATTGACTTAAGGCCACCTTCTCAATCCTGAGCTTGGGGCCTGGGGTCACCTCTCATGGTGCCCGTTAGTCATGCAACAAAGACCACCTTCTCAATCCTGAGCTTGGTGTCTGGGGTCACCACTCATGGTACCCATGGGTCTTCCCTCTTGGGCTTGATCTTTTTGCATCATCCATCAGGGTGGCATGTAGGTGCAAGAATACACACTAATATTATAATTGTGATAATCATAATGACTTTATGATTTGCAAGTATGAACATCCAAACTGATAGGTTGCATTCCATGCGATTAATCATCCGAAAAATCTTTGGGAAACTAATGCGATTAACCATAATTAACCACATACCTGATCCAGAGCAAATTGATGTCCAAGCAATAATGATAAAGAACAATCAAACAAGCAATCAACAATATCCTGAAATTAATGCAATACATCTAAGTGTTATAGTTTATCTAAAACATTCTCAAGATAGACTTGGATTCCATCTTAGGCTTTCTAGACCACTTTAGGGTTTTCTTTGGGTTTTAGCCTCCATAATACCTTTATTTCGTTTAACACTCTCTTAGTTCACAAACCCTAACTTTCAACATCATAAGCCCAATTATCATATTTGGTTTCTTTCAAATTAACAACTCATATTTCCGTATAGTTCAATTCATATATGAATTATATTTATCACTAATTCCACATTAATCCACTAGAGAACCCTAATTACTAAATTAAGAATATTTATCCACAATTAGGAACTTTTATATTCAAAATAGCTTAGAACCATCAAATCTCATCTTTATACATGAATTTGAACAGTTAAAGCCATTAAAATCATAATTACTAACATTAGGGTTTCCAGGCCCATTAAAGCTCATTTATGTACATGGAACCCTAAATTATGCATAATGATCATCATTTAAGATCTAAGATGTCTTTTTTTATTAACAATAGGTTAATATCAACATTAAGCATTCATATAGCCCTCCCTAATTCATTAATCAACAAGGATTAGGGTTTCTCATGAATTAAACCATTAAAGCTAGAATCTTTACATACTTTTTGAATTTCTAGAAGAATTAGGCTTCAAGCATTATTTCTTTGTGTTCCTCTCGTTCTGACGATTAATTTTCATATATAATTTGTCACGATCATAGCTAGGAATAATTAATTATGATTTTAGTAAAATACTCACCTCTCGGCCAATGGGACACCGCCACATCAGCAGAGCAGGTCGCTTTTTATTTTTCATGCGAGTCAGTGACTGACCTAAATCACACGTCTAAATGGAGAGGATTTGAAGTAGTCGGACTTTTAAATAACCCGACTCTTAGGCCCCCACAACGATAATGGGGTCCGAAGTAGCGATCGGGGTCAAACAACAAGTACAAGGGTGGTCGTACAAAGAATGCAGAATCAACACTCTACACTCCCGTAAAAGAAGGGTAAGAAAATGTTCCCAAGGGAATGGTAGATCAAGAACGGTTAAACAAAAGAATAAAAGGAAACAAAATGCCACAAGAAAGCGTTATAAAGAAAAATCTATCTCCAACTGGAGTTACAAGGAAGATTTAAGGTTTTGGCATTTCATCAATTTTTAGGAGTTTTGTGCAACAGAACCTGAGGAGATAACAATATTGCCTAGGTAAGGAACGAAGGAAGAAAACTTAGGCATAACAAGTGGTAGCATAAAACATCCAGTACCCCTTCTCTTAAAGAGGGTACCTCCAACTAAGCACCAACACCCTCTCTCAAAAGTAGCGGACTTGGGTTGGAGTGGAAAGATAACTGAAGCAACTCCGACCCTGGGTACTCTCGTACTCCCTGATTGGACCAAACACTAGAGTTACAACACCTCTCTCGAGGGAGTTGAAGTGGGAAATATGATTCGATAGCTAGTCATAACATGATCCAAGCATACAAGCTAGAGTTCAGATGCTAAAAAAGAAATCATCCAACAAAAGGGGGCCAAACACAGAACAATAGGTATTAAAACTCCACTAATTCTATTAGCATGAGTATTGTATAAAAGGTTTTAGTTACATTGTGTAATAAATGAAAGTAAATGACTATAAAAAGGGAAGATAGGTATCGCCTCCTTAATATAGGAGGGCGATATACAGCAGCAGACCCCTAAGGTGTCTCTAACCCGATATCGGGTGGGAGCACTGACTGACATGCCCATGTCAGGCGGCCAGCCCCTGTCGGGCGACAAGCAGTGACGGGTAGGCATAATGGCCAAGGCTCACTACCCGATACGGCTGTATCAAGATACCACCCTCTCGGGCGGCATGCCATGACGGGAAATCAGTATCGAGCGCGGTATCGTGTCGGGTTAAAGATAGCTTAGGTTGTCAGGTTCCTTGTATCAGGTGTAGGGGCGAGCTGTCTCAGGCAAGAGCCCATCTAGGAACATGGCACATCGGGTGGCCTTCTTGGTTGTATCAGGCTGATGTGGCTACCGGGACAGGTTCTAAGTGAACCACTCCCGCCCCTCTCGGGTAGGGGGTGTGATCTCCTAGTATCACCCGACATGCCCTTGGAACGTGTCACACTAGCCCCTGAAGCTTTCCAAAGTTCGCTTTAGCTAGGGTTCTGACCCGTTCCATCGGAGTCATGTAGCTGCTATTTATAGGTAGCGGTTGGAAGAAGTTACGGTTCTCCAGGCACCATGTGTCATCCATCGGCTCCATTAGCACAGCTTCAGGGATGATCGACATGTGTGTCGCCCGGCACAGCGGGTGCCGAGTTGTAAGTATGTTGGGTAGTCATGACGGGTGGGCGCCTGCCGGTGGGTGGCTCATATCGCATGACATGCTACATCGGGAGAGTAGTCGTGGTGGGTACAACTCCCTATCAGGTAAGCAGCGTATCGCCCAACGGGTCTTCTTGCACGACACACCTATGTCGCGCGACAGCTGTATCGGGCTACTGCGCAACGAGTAATGAGTGTGTCGTGCGACTGGTAGGAGGGTCGATGAACGTAAACGCCGTTCATGGATCGGGACGAGCCTTTTTGGTGGAAAGACAAGGAAAAACTCTGCAAAAGGATGTAAAAATTGGTCAGTGCGTAGTGCAGTTTAGTTTTGTTCAAAACATATCAAAATTGATAGGAAAAACAATTTAGAGGGCAGTTTTGACAACAAAATATAGGCCATAAATAACCCCAAAAAGGGTGTTATCAGTCAGGTTGGTCTGAGTGGTTAATTACTCTTTTACCCTCAATCTTATTTACAATCTTCGGGGGTAGGGGAGTCCTTTTTCCCTCACTCGTCTTCCACCTCTCACTAAAACCATCACACGCGAACAACAGCCCGGCCGTGGTCAACCCAGAGGTTGACCCGGAGCTATAGGCCATCAGAACAGCAGCCCAGGTGCAGATCACCTCTAAGATCCCTCTTGAACTCAAGGATTACCCTAATTCTTTCAAATATGCAAGTGAATCAGTGAGATGAGGAGGTTGTCCTCCAACAAGGTGAGGGGAAACCAGGTTCCATGGAAATCCATTGCCCAATCCAAAATTGGTTGTGTTTTAGCCAAACTACATTCAATATAATCTTAGAATGGTGTATGATATTTTTGAACTGATCTAGATGTCATTACTTAGGCCTGGTTCAGATTCCACAATTTGTTGATTCTTAATCTATTTTCTAAAATTAATAGAAGTGTTAAAGAACCTAATTAGTCTTTAATTAGAAAAGGCCTAATATTTTGACATAAAAACCAAATCAGATCAAGTAGTATGTTTCCATATGATACTAGGGTTTAGTAATATTTTTATCAGATTTAATTGTGACCATTTGCTATTTTATTTCAATCAACTAACCCTAAGAAGGAGCATCATCATCTAAGTTAAATACCATCATTAGTTGTATTTCAAAAGCTAATCTAAGGGTATAGTAATGTAGAGAATAATTTCCTGAGTCTAGGGGTATTTTGGGGGGATTTTTAGGGCAAGGAGATATTTTTAGTGAAATTTCTAAGTTGTGTCTATGTACTGGAAATTAGAAATTGATTTACCTATTTGAGATCGTTGAGTCATTGGATATGCAGGTCTCTACCTTCGGATGCATGCCACATACACACCACAACAACATGGCTCTTTTCTTTGGCACAAATCACTCCACACGAGGGTTAGTGAATCGATTTGGTTCATCCGGCTTTTGGACCTGGCAGGCTCACTAGCCTCTCCCTCTCTCACAAATCTTCTGTGCGGACTCATATTAGGTGAGAAGACTCCGCCGTCGAGAGCCTTCTCTCTGGTGAGCAATGATCATGCACGAGAAATAGACCTAAAGCACCCTTGCTTCTTGCTCTCATGTTAGAAATCGCATGGAAGGTCAGCCTGGATGGGCGAAGCTTCATCCTCCAGCTCCAGGGTGTGTATCGGCGGGCTTATCCTCGGAGTTGGGATGGTTCCTTTACTACAATGCACCTTCCCGTTGGCGAGCGCAAGCCAAGGATAGGAAATTTCATCCCCTGCAGATGTGCCCGGAAGCTTCACCTCAGTCACCTCCTCTCATGTGTATCACCTAAAGCAATAGAGAAGTTCTAACTTCCTAGTCCGGTTTCGCAGCGCCGCTGCATCTTGGGTTCACGGCGAGGAGCTTCGTGGCTAGAAGCACTCCCTCGAAGACAGATGAGTACCTTGACCTTGCTGTCAATCCAGAAAAGCATCCGGCACCATGGATCCTTGCCAAAGGGTGAAGAGCATCGACCTAGCATGGTTCCCTACCTCTTCTCCCAACTCCATCAAGGTCAAAGAAAGCCTTCCGATTGGGTGTCGCCGTCACCCTCTAGGCTACCTTTGTATCCTCTGGCCTACTTCCATCTAATGATCCATGCCCACATGGGGTCCCCTTCCTCTGTCACAATAGGACATGTAGCCATTGTCCGATGAGTAGCTGCTCCAGTGATCTGCGCAGTCACCATGAAGTAGATGAAGGATCCGACCTTCCTTTCTCACTCCTCCATTCTTCCTGGACACCCTACTACGTCCTTCTCCCGTCTCTTTGAGCACGGGTGGAGTAACCAGGGTAGTCGATGGGTCGATCTCACTCACTCCTCCAATAGGATATCTATTAAAGGGCTTGTTAGGAAGGTACACCCAGAGTTTTCATATCACACCAACATGTTGATCACCCCACAAATGTGTAGGTAAGGGGCGATGACCTGGGTTGTTTCCTCCACTCCCAGAATATCAAAAGCGATGGAGATGAGGTCTCCATCAGGTTCAGTAGTGGTCCATATGTGGTTTGGGCCATTCTTGATAACCTTGTGCCACGTGACATATCATTGTCATCCCCATCACTATTTCTTATCAACCATAGTCCTCCATGCATTTATTTACCATTTATTTATGAATTCAAAACTAAATAGTTCCTTGTAGGGCCATGATTGGACTCTAAAATTTAAACATAGGTCCATAACATCCTAGAGTACATTCTCCTCAAATTTGAAGACTAAAGTCCAATATTGGTTAATTAATTAATAACCACAAATAACTTAGAATATTGGAAATATTGTAGCCAATGAAATTACCAACTAGTCTCCAAAAGATCCAAACAACTTAAGATAACTTTATTTTACCATAAAAAAATTCAAGATCCATAAACAAGCCATTTCTTTCCAGGTATTCCTCCCATTAGATGGTTGGTCTCAGAAAATACTCTATTGATTCATAAAGGCTATTCATGTGTAATTGAACTCGATTGGATATGATAGTCATCAATTACATCTTTGGTTGGACTTTTGGGTGTCAATAGTCCATAATTGAACTCCTAATTTCTTACTTTTGTATCCATTCTCTAAATGACACACATGGTCTTAAAATGCTATATTTGTTATCAAAATCCTAAAACCTGGGTTATCACAGATAATGATTTGATGTAGATCATGCGTGAGATGCAAGAAAGTAGGAGAACATATGTCATGTATTCGTATGATGTCTCATTGTATCATCATGATTTTGTGCCAAATAATATTGAACTAAAGAAACATACTCTAGAAAAATCACACTCTTAAAGTATGTAATGTACTTGGGCAATGCAATGATGTACAAGCACACCAGATTGATATGTTTCATTACAAATACAAAATTCTTTCACCCTCTACATGGAATATTAGATATATATAGTTAATGTAATTAAGTTGTCATAGTTCTATTAATTATAAGGATTAAACTAATAGATAAATATAAAACTCATCACACTCTCATGATAGAGGATATCCTATGTTCTCACTAGGTGTCTATACACCAACACATCAATTTCCTAGAATAAAACCCATGTTGTTCATATTATTCTGACACCTTTAAGATAGTGAACAATTAATCAAATGAGAAATATGTTGATCAATTTAATATCTTGGTAATAATAAAGGATATATAATTAACTATGTTCAATATTCATATATAGAGAAATAAGAAAATAATAGGTAGGTAAACTGCTCCCTACATCCCAAAAAGGAAACATACTCACTAAGCACAACTATGGTGAGAGAATATAAGGGCGAGGGTAAGGATTTCAATGGTGCAAAGAAGAATAGATGTCAAATGCATAATGGTTGCAGAAAACCAATTCTAGTTGATGAAGTCTCTATCTCTAGTTTATCTTTATAGGAAAGTTTGCCCACCCATTTTTTCTCTCCATAAATGTCGGCTCACATGTGGCAGGTTAAAAAGGGAATTATGGGACATGTTTGTATGCCTACGAATTAAATAAATGAGCCCACCAAGTAAGCCAATTTTGTCAAAGTAACTAATTTTCAACACCCTACTAGCTGATCGACAAGATTGACCTTTAAACATTTAGTGAATCTTGTCATATGTTATTTAGTCGGATAGCTTGGATTTATATTGTGAAGGTGATATTTCCTAGTCAAAATATATCGAACTTATTTGATTGAGTATGTTGAAATATTGACCCGTTTGATAACTTGATATGATACATGAATTATATGGTGATGATCTTAGCCAACCGTCAAAGCATTCTGAAGGTGACCTCTTTAGATATCTAAATATGTTTCTTCGATTTAAATGGGTACCACTAACCCTGAATATATACTCATGAGGATGAATTTGAGGTACCAAGACGTGTATGTAGGGAAAACTGAATACTTCATAACTTACTGGACCTCATCGTCATGATTCCTACAATGTAAAACATAACATTAAGATAGAGTTTAGGAAAAACAATAGAAACCATAAATTAAAATTGAAATGCAAAAGTGTGCAACTCTAAAATCAATATACAATGAAAGATAATGAATATTTATTCATCAAACATTAAATATAGGATCGAGTGGTACCATTGTTGGAGTTCTATCTTGGTGTTTGTTAGAATTTCAGTTGTTATTACCAGTGATTGAAGAGTGTCTTTGGTTGATCCTTTCACTTTTGTGATGATTTTTTTAAGGATATTTCCGAAAATTAATATTCCCTTTCTAATTATGTCAATGGTTATCAGGAACCCTTCCTTTAATGGCACATCAACATGTTTAGGATCTTTGTCTTGTGGATGAACATGTAGGGGTTAATCACTAAGGCTTCTAATGCTTGATAGAACGAGGTGTCACTCTTCTCCTATAATCTGGGGCATGCTATTTATTCAGTTAGACATGATGGTGAAATAGGTCACAACTATCTGATAAAAGGTTTTAGTATAATTTATAGGTTGTTGGTAGCCTTGTGGATACAGTGAAGTAACACTCCAAATATGGCAACTACAAATTTCTTAATGTCAACATCCTATATATGAGGAGGGATACCAGTGATGGCCACACAATTAATACCACCTTCATGTTCCTCATTAGAAATTGTTTCAAGGTACTTGCAATAGATCATGGTTAAATTAATCCACCTTCTAAACAGATAATCACCTAATGGCTAGTGACATGTTAAATGTTCACAATATCAGAAAGAGAGTAATATATTTAAATCCATGACATGGTCTTAAATCTTGTAATTGTAATACCCAATAGGAGGAAGATGTGGCGTTGATATCTCCAATTGGGATAATACTCTTTTTGTCTATGCCATGTGAAAAGTAATGATAAGGGTATGGTTAGTCAGAACCATATAATGCTTCATCAATCTAGTAGGTTCACCTATGGTGAAATATTCTATATGTATACAAGTATATGTGTTCTTGAATTGTCTCATGATAGAGGTGATCTACATGTTGCAATGGTAGTGAGGTTGTTTATCATAGGTAACAATTTTAGAGAAAACAAAGTCTTCAAAGTAAGTTTTTGTTTATATCTACATGGTTATTGACCAAAATGAAATCCAAGAAGGATATTCGACTATTCTTTAATGGGGACATGCTGGTGTGAGAAAAATATATATGAAGCAACTTAATAGCACATAGGGTGGAATGGGAATTATGGACCAATCTTTAGGAGGGACGCAATTGGTGTAACCTAGCTTAGGAATAGTTTTTCTAGATTGGTCATGAAGGTTGTAAGAATTTACAGTGTGATAATAGGAGGGATGTTATTGATTTTATGTGAGTGAACGTTGTCCATCACCTATATTAGGTGTTCTAGCATAAATCATGTATTTGTGTTTGGGATTTGTAAAGAAATTTGAAATCATTTGCATATATGTTTTGTCAAACAATTTGTCAAATTTTGGAGAAATTGGAAAGAGTTTGAGAGTTAGGACCGTTTATAGTGCCTTGGGTTTTGGTATGTGATGTATTTTGAGGTCAAATTGACTCTTCATTGCAAAGTTACCTCTAACACAAGATGCACAAGATATTCTTATTTTTCTTCTCCAAAATTATTTGTATACCTATTACCTATATGAGAATATTATTGGTGTATTCAATGAACATATTTAATTTGTTGAAATATGACCAACTGAACTTGGCATCACGTCTATCATCATCCATCAATTTTCTATAAGCAATATTGAAGTTGTGGTGTCAATTTTGAGTTCTTTCTCAATTGCAATCATACTTGTTCTCATATTGTCTTTCACTGACGAGGAAGGATTTGAAATCCTAAAGGAGGTATATGTGAGGGATTCCTTGTTATCTTTGTGGTAAAAATGATCCCAATGGACATCTCTCTTTGATGAGTTCTAGATTCTAGTATGGGTTGCACTATATCAAGATCATAACAATAAGAATCCATAGGAGGTGGAACAAATAGATTGTCCATATTGAACATTTCTATCCGAATTTGGATTGTATTGGTTGGTTTTATATTGAGAGAGAAATTTACTTCACCTTTAGGTCTTGTATAAGCTTTATTCTATTTGAGATAGAGAATATGTTCCCTATCTCATTCCAAGTAGAGAGAAGTTAAGCATCTTTATGCCTATTTGAATGCATTCCCCGCCTACTCCCACCTCTCAAGGACTATGGTACCTCCTTAACATAGGGATGTCAAGATGTATCATGAGATTTTTTTGACCTTGTAAACAACATGAAAGTTGCATGAAGTATTGGTTTTTCTATTAGGGTTTTATGAGTTAAAGTTTCTAACTTCTATAGGAAGAATTAGGGAGGATATGAAGCATCTCCCACTCTAACATTAATAGTTGGAAATTTATAACTCACTACATTAGTGATATTAGTAATTATAGGTTTTTAATTAACAATGTCACTAGATTTATTCTTCTCAAACACCTTTTTGGATGTTTCTCCTAAATGTGTTTTGTCACCAACACCAAACATGATGGTTAAATATATTAAAAGGAAGTGATTTTGGTGAATGGATGTTGGAATTATGGAGATTCCAGTGTGAAGAGAGGCATAATGAGGAGTGTAGGGAGTCTCATACTCAAGGTACAAGAAAAACTAGACCCCAATGGATCATTTTGAGAGAACATTAGGGCTGTCTGATAAATATACTTAACTAGATAATAGAGAAAAGCATATGTCACAAGGAACTTTAGAGGAAAGAGACATGATAAAAATCATTTGAAACTTAGGTGTATTTGTATAAGGAATATTATGTAGACATTATTATTTCTATATAAATTGAGGCATCAAGCATTATATAATTAATATAAAACTTGAACCTAGACTAATAAGCACTTCTAGATCACAATTTTCAAGTTAGTATATTTTTAGGAATATCTTATACAAGTCTCATTCCATTTTGGGTTTACCTCCATTATCATGATATTTGTAATTATATTATATCATTATAATCAAAATTTTATTTAGAATCTCATTACTACCATATATTATCAATAAGGTTCTCTTACATTATGTTGCAAAAAATATGATATTATTGTTGATTAACTCATTGTGCCCATTAATACAATTTAACATACACAAAGAAGATAATTATACCCTATTATGATCAAACATCAAATTAATAATTGTTTATATAAATTTTGAACATTATAACCCCACAATAATCATTTATTCATATCTTTTCACATTCAATTATTTTGTATATTAGTTAACCTGATGACATATATTACATATTTAATTAGATCACGTAAATCCATGTTTAGTTTTTGGGTCAATTTTATGTGTACTGGGATATTTTATGTATTATAACACCTAATGTCTCTAATGCATCATATGTGGTAATGATGGACCACGGGACTAGGTCTCCCATATTGTGTCTTTCTACCCATTATATACATAATTTCTCCATTAACTCTATTATTATCAAATACACTTATGGATTTTTTTGCATGTTTTATGGGCACTTCGACCACTATTTGATGGAAGGGAGAAAATAAGGTTGAATATAGGGCTTCCTAGGCTTGGAGGAGTCCAAAATGAGGTAAAATACTCTAAAACTAACCCAAATGATCAAAGAATACATTGAAGTAAAATGAAGCATTGATGACCAAGTTCACAGATCAAGTACAGGGGAAGGAACCCAAATCGGCTGTAATACTTCACCACAACCATTGTGCACATGCCCCAAGAACAAATTATTCACCTATTTTCAAGAAATGACCAGGTTGGCCACCTAACTATTTTATGTAGAATGGTCATGGAAAGTGGTGGCCACCACAACCATGGTACCCTCAATCCTACCTATTGTATCCAATAGTCTCCCTATTTTCCCTTCACTTGACCATAGATCCCCTCTACCCCTATATAAATAACACTAGCTACTAGGAGTCAATGTTTAGCTCCCATGGGAATAAATTTGAAACCTACCACCTACGTATATCACTTCACTCCCATTTTATTCACCTTCCAACCATAATACCCTAACTTTTAGGGTTTTTTTCGATATCCATTTCATTTCCATGTAGTTCCACCTTGAAGATGGGAAGTTCTCAAGATTAAAACTTATATAAAAGAAGGATTATACCCATTTTTTTATCTCCATGGATTCTTCTATCTCTTTCTTCTCCATTTTTGCATTTCCCCTCATTAGAGAAACTCCATTGAGGGGATTCTTTGGGAAATAAATTTGACTTAGGTAGCATGGTGGAAATTGTTATAGTAAAAACTATAATTTCATTTGGAAGTTTTATCTTAATGCTTATATCTCATTTTCCATCTCTTGATACAATATTTTTTCCTCTTGAAACCATATAATCATTGAAGAATTTGGTATATGTAGCTATTTAGGGAAAGTCTCCCAAGTCCAACTAGTAGATTAGCTACCTACCCCTCTTCCTACATACCCATCCATTCTTCTATCCCTAGATGTGATATATAAGTAGCTAGTAGTTCCTCACTTAAAATCCTTCACAAAGAGCACATCTATAGGTTGGATGAAGTGTACGAGGAGGTGAAATAATTCTCCTACACATCACACTTTGCCACTTGGTACATTAAAAGAATAGCCTTTAGAGACCTAGACTAGTGTGGTATGAATTGAATATAGATATACCATAGTCAATTGAACCTCTTAAGGTTGGATTGGGGCTAATAAAGACTACTTCATTTATATACACCCTCTACCACCCATGGTCAACTAGTAATATATGATAACCCACTATCATCCCACTATGTTATTTGGTTAGAAATAATGGTTTGGTTGAATGTGTTGCATGATATGACCCTAACTAGGTTGATAGTTACATTTACCCCCAAATTTCACACTTCCCTAGTCATTTTCTTGAGACCCTAATTTTTCTTTGTCTTTAGTTAGTGTTAACTTGCTTAGATTCCTTCCTTGTTTTATTAGTCAATTTCCTTATTCACAATTAGTCAACCTTCTCTAGAGTATTTATTGTTTGTTCTTAGTTACTTGTGTAAGATTTTGTTAGTCCATTGTTAGTTTAGATCTTCAATTTCATTCTTAGTGTAATTGTTAGCTTTAGTGTAACTAGTTGCTTCCTCTTGCCTTGATGAGTTAGGTGTTCTCTTGGTTTTCTAATTAGGATTGCTTTCAAGTCGTGTAGTTTTAATTGCTAGACTAATCTAGTGTAACTTCCCTTCTATCTTCCTTAGATAGTGTTAATTTGGTAGGGATAACTTAGGTTGGTTCTTGCTCATTTACATTGATTGTTTACTTCTTGTAATTACAACTCCAAAGTTAAACCATAAAAACCCTACACTCTACAATAAGAACCTATTAAAGATAACCTTACTCTAGTTCCACCATCTCTCCATGTGGATCGAGTCCTAACTTGCCTTCTCTATATTATACTTTGAACCTATGCACTTGTGGGATAAGTCTTTTATGTATTTGAGCATGTCGATTAGGGTGTAAAAATTTTGTTATCCCAAGTGTGCATCTCGCGTGCGCATAAGGTACTAATCGTGTATATGTTAGAGATATTTTGGTACATATTAGGGTTTAGACCAACATGATTACTATACATCTGAAGCACATCATCAACAAATACAAAGACTAGGGTAGGTTCCATATATCCATATGATTAGGGTTTATTGACATAGAGCGTGGTCATGGTCATATGTATCCATAGTTAGGGTTTGCATTTGAATTACTTGTTACATGCATATTATTTGTTCACTAGAATACGAGAAAGTATATCAGGGTATATCCTTAACCTTATTTGGCCATTTCTACCAATTTAAGCATATTGGTATCTGATGCATGGGATTAGGGCTTATAGACACATGATAGGTAGATTTTGGTATCTTACATGTACTCCACCCCTAAAGAGGATTTTTTCATCAAAATGAGCATATGCATATACTACCAAGATACTACACTCTACCCCTTAAAGAGATTTAACCTAAAATATAAAGGTCTAAAGATGAGTATATCTAAACCATTTGTAGCATGATCTAATTTATCACTTACTCTTCATCAACATATCAAGAAACATGGAAATAAAAATATAAGCTCAGTTTAAGTAATAGAATAAGGGTTACCTTCATGATTATCTTTACAAACTTATTCACATCAATGGCATTGATATTCCTATAAGATTTTCATATTGTATATTTCATGATGTCAACGACATCGAGGCCTAATATAACCATGATCTTAACAATGATGTAATATGACTGGATCATCATTTTAGGATAGTCATTCCCAAGAGAAATCTTCATCCCAATCTTATCATCACTTGATTCTTTACCATAGTACTTTCTCTTATTATTTTTTATATTTTGTTACTTGGGTAAGATTCTATAGCAAGAGCCTTATCCACCATGTGTAAGAAGGTCAATGGTAGCTCAAGAACCAACCTTTTTCCAATATTACAACACTATGCATACAAAAATGCTAACTTGTTGTTCTTTTGTCAAAAACACAGCTCAACATTCAAGATAAACAAATTGTGCCCATACTCCACCAGAATCATGAAATTTAGATGTAGGCTTTGTAAACTCATATTTCATTTTTTTTCAAAGTTGTCAATGTTACATTTGACACTACAATAAATTTCATTGGACTTTTTTGGGTCAGTAAAAACTCGTGGGGATTTTTTTTCATTTTTTTGTAGAGGTACGTATAATTATTATCATTTCTCAAAAGTGAGAAACAATAGGGAAATAAAAGTATCATATCTATACAAATGTATATTCTATCAGAATGTATAATAAGGCCAACATATTCTAAACCCATCATGACACCACTACAAGTAGATGCCATCACCTAGATCCATCAACAAATCTCTTCCAAAACAATACAAAACATCTTCAAAAATAGGATATTTAATCTGATCCCATCTAGGAAATAGACCAGACAGCTAAAAATCTTCATGAAACCAAAAATAGAAGATGTAGCACAAAACTTATACATCAAAAGTTTCATGATAGTCGCATACTTTCAAAATGAGATGGTTTACAAGGGGACCATCCATCATCTTCAGACTCCTCTCAACAAAGAATACCAGACTCTTTTAACCCAAGAAGAAGTTTCAGAACCTCAAAAGGAAAATAACATCCAAGGGAAACATGTGGACTAGATAACCAGGCCAAAATTCCCAACCCAACATATCACCAATATCAGCAGGAATCATCCTTCAGATCCAACAACAAACATATTCAGTCCATACAAAACACCAAGATGACTTCATGAAATAGAGAAACCAGAAGGATAATACCTTCATTTTAGAAAGTCAGGATATTCACATACTCTCAACTGAGATAATGACCACCTCTTAACCTAGAGGAATCAATCCCATAAAGAAAGATCACAATGCATAAGGGAGGCAATCACCCTAGAATACCCTAATACTGAAAAACACTAGAGGGGGTGAATAGAGTTTTAAAGATATTTTAACAATTATTTAACTCAAACAACCACAATTGAAAATGGAAGAAGGAGACAAGTGTTTAGAGTGGTTCCAACCTTAGCAAATACTAAAGTTGTCAGTCCACTACCCGGTTGCTTACCCAATCGGGATTTTGAAAGTATTAATTTTATTACCTTCACAAGGAATTACACAAAATACAATACTTTCTTACACCCCTTGAACAACCTTCACTTGAAGTAGATGCACCAACCCGAGGTATCCTTCTTGAGGTAACTCCAAGCTCCCCCATGAAGTAGCCTTCCTCTTTAGAAGTAACCTCCCGTTGCACTAGCCTTCTTGAAGTAGCTCAAGGTCCCCTTCTTCACCAAGAAGTTTTCCAACCTCTCCAATCCGCAGCCTCCAACCTAGGAGTAGCAAGGAGAGTACAAACAATAATAGTGAACAAGAAAGGAAAAAGGAAATTACAACTTATCCTTTGAAGCACAAGGCTTGATTTGCCTAGATCAAGCGTGTAGATCTCCTAACCAATGTATATGGAATTGTGATTGCTATGGATAGGAGATGCTAGCCTATAGGACACGAAATTTGAGCTGAGAGAAAAAGTAGCCAATTGTCAATATGCTCAATTTTCTCACAAATAGGTTGCTCAATGTACATGTATGCTCAAATATTGCTCAAGTGTGAAAACAAGTTAGTTTAGGTGTCCTAAGGCATGTCCTATTTATAGGAATGTCCTACAAGTGCTTAAGGACGTTCTAGACACTTTCTAGGCTTTCTAAGTGCTTAACTAGCCGTTAGGTATAAGTTAGTTGCTTTAACAATGGCTAGTTAATTAATTCTGCAGTTGGTGTCAGAGTCCATCTCGGTCGAGAAATGGTCGACCGAGATACCTACTCGGTCGAAGTTTTTTCGACCGACAGGCTTTCTGGATCAAGTGTTTTGCAACGTTTATCTCCAACTACCAACTACCTTGTCAGTTGTGTCTAACGGCTACTTGGGTCTTTCTCGGTCGAGAAGTTTGTCGACCGAGAGTATCTCGGTCGAGGATTTTGTCGACCGAGATAGACCCTGTTTCAATGTTTCAAATAAAGCCATTAAGTGTGTGTATGAGTGTGCATATGTGACACTATTGAAGGAGATGACCTATCTAAGTGTGGTGTTTATCTAGGGAAGATCTAACACTTGATTTACATGAAGTCTAAGTACTTGTACATGATATATTTGTACAAGTTTACAATTGATTACATTTCATGACATTTATAATCATTCAAGCATATAGATTCCCTAGTGCTTTGTCATTCACCTTATTCCTACAACACTCAAGTAGCACGTTAGATCAACAAGAATGAAATGTTTGTCATCATCAAAATAAAGGGATTATCATAATCTCCAATTTGGCCAACAAATACTTAGTATTTTATTTCTAAACAACCTCAACATCTTTGTAAAGACCAAGATGAACTCTTGTGTTCCTCTACATCCAAAATTAGTCGAGAATCAAAGTAATTACAATTCTTATAGAAAAATTCCTTAATCTAATAGTTTCTTCCCAACATGTAGGAATCACATCAATTTTCTTTTCAAATAGAGACTGATTCCATAAAATCTTAGTAAATGAATACTCAAATGAAATATTATGAGTACCTCATAACCATTAATCCAAAGAAAGTAGATAGATGCTATAGAAATTCCCCTTCTTCTAGCATAATTAGCGGTAGGGAGCTTGTTGTGTTTCACTTTCCACAAGTGAATAATGCAATTTGATTGACATTTGTAGTTCCAGATCCATTCGTAACTAGGATCCTCAACCCCTTTGCTTTTGACATTTTCCCATATTATTCTGATATTGACTTCCTTTTTACCAGTACATAGATTGACTCTTTGGCACTTGTGTTCTTCCCCAACTAGGTTTTTGATAAGATTTTCCTTTAGGCTTATATCCTAGTCCTCTCCTTCCAATTTGATGATAAGAATTATTTAAAATTTTATCAAGAGTATCATTGTTACTCAAACTATTAACTTTTTATTGCAGCTTAACAATCTCATCCATTCTTTTATTTATGTCTAACTTTGCTTGATCTAGATTAGATAACAAGGAATCTCTTTCTTTCACTATAGTATCATAATCTAGATGTGTACACAGAACAGGTTGTTTTTTAAGATCATTTACTTGAGTTTGCAAATTTAACTTTTCTAGAGAAAGAAGATTGCAATTTGCTTCTATAGATTTTAGCTTAATATCATGACCTTCAATAACCTTTTTGAGATCTTCATTTTCAGATGTAAGAGCAAGAAGCTTTGCATGTAACTCATCATTTGCTTTATTAGATTTCTTTAATTTCTTCTTGCACTCAATATATTTATTGTGTGCCTCTTCAAGACTAGAAACTAGCTCTTCTTTAGATAAATCAAAAAGGCTTACCTCCTCTTCTTCTTATTCACTTATTGTAGCAATAAGACATTCTTTATGCGTATTTTCCTTCTTTGACCTCCATGGGCAACCAAGTGTTGTGTGGCTTGTTCCTAAGCACCAATTACAACTTGTTGAAGGTTGTTCCAAGCTTCTCCTTTTCTTGCGGTTGTAGGCACCACCACCCTTCATTCTTCAAGACTTGATTAGAGCTCCTTAAAGCCTGCTCTGATACCAATTGAAAAACACTAGAGGGGGGTGAATAGAGTTTTAAAGATATTTTAACAATTATTTAACTCAAACAACCACAATTGAAAATGGAAGAAGGAGACAAGTGTTTAGAGTGGTTCCAACCTTAGAAAATACTAAGGTTGTCAGTCCACTACCCGGTTGCTTTCCCAACCGGGATTTTTAAAGTATCAATTTTATTACCTTCACAAGGAATTACACAAAATACAATACTTTCTTACACCCCTTGAACAGCCTTCACTTGAAGTAGATGCACCAACCCAAGGTATCCTTCTTGAGGTAACTCCAAGCTCCCCCTTGAAGTAGCCTTCCTCTTTAGAAATAACCTCCCGTTGCACTAGCCTTCTTGAAGTAGCTCAAGGTCCCCTTCTTCACCAAGAAGATTTCCAACCTCTCCAATCCACAGCCTCCAACCTAGGAGTAGCAAGGAGAGTACAAACAATAATAGTGAACAAGAAAGGAAAAAGGAAATTACAACTTATCCTTTGAAGCACAAGGCTTGATTTGCTTAGATCAAGCATGTAGATCTCCTAACCAATGTGTATGGAATTGTGATTGCTATGGATAGGAGATGCTAGCCTATAGGACAGGAAATTTGAGCTGAGAGAAAAAGTAGCCAATTGTCAATATGCTCAATTTGCTCACAAACAGGTTGCTCAATGTAAGTGTATGCTCAAAGATTGCTCAAGTGTGAAAATAAGTTAGTTTAGGTGTCCTAAGGCATGTCCTATTTATAGGAATGTCCTACAAGCGCTTAAGGACGTTCTAGACACTTTCTAGGGGTTTCTAAGTGCTTAACTAGTCGTTAGGTATAAGTTAGTTGCTTTAATAACGGCTAGTTAATTAATTCTGCAGTTGTTGTCAGAGTCCATCTCGGTCGAGAAATGGTCGACCGAGATACCTACTCGGTCGAATTTTTGTCGACCGACAGGCTTTCTGGATCAAGTGTTTTGCAACGTTTATCTCCAACTGCCAACTACCTTGTCAGCTGTGTCTAACGGCTACTTGGGTCTTTCTCAGTCGAGAAGTTTGTCGACCGAGAGTGTCTCGGTCGAGGATTTTGTCGACCGAGATAGACCCTGTTTCAGTGTTTCAAATAAAGCCATTAAGTGTGTGTATGAGTGTGTATATGTGACACTATTGAAGGAGATGACCTATCTAAGTGTGTTGTTTAGCTAGGGAAGATCTAACGATTGATTTACATGAAGTATATGTACTTGTACATGATATATTTGTACAAGTTTACAATTGATTACATTTCATGACATTTACAATCATTCAAGCATATAGATTCCCTAGTGCTTTGTCATTCACCTTATTCCTGCAACACTCAAGTAGCACGTTAGATCAACAAGAATGAAATGTTTGTCATCATAAAAATAAAGGGATTATCATAATCTCCAATTTGGCCAACAAATACTTAGTATTTTATTTCTAAACAACCTCAACATCTTTGTAAAGACCAAGATGAACTCTTGTGTTCCTCTACATCCAAAATTAGTCGAGAATCAAAGTAATTACAATTCTTATAGAAAAATTCCTTAATCTAATAGTTTCTTCCCAACATGTAGGAATCACATCAATTTTCTTTTCAAATAGAGACTGATTCCATAAAATCTTAGTAAATGAATACTCAAATGAAATATTATGAGTACCTCATAACCATTAATCCAAAGAAAGTAGATAGATGCTATAGAAATTCCCCTTCTTCTAGCATAATTAGCGGTAGGGAGCTTGTTGTGTTTCACTTTCCACAAGTGAATAATGCAATTTGATTGACATTTGTAGTTCCAGATCCATTCGTAACTAGGATCCTCAACCCCTTTGCTTTTGAAATTTTCCCATATTATTCTGATATTGACTTCCTTTTTACCAGTACATGCTAGATAATCTGTCTCACTCAAACTAGGTAAATAGTTATTGAAAACTATGGACAGAGAATTGGACCATCTGCTAATAGGAACTTTGAAACTATTATTAGAAATGATAGCCTTTAGTAGAGAGTTATAAGGAAGGCCCAACTAGATAACCATTTTTTTCCAATGATGTCCCCCTAAAAACCTAGAAGAGCACCAAGGATCTTACCAAAGCCAAAATCTATCTCAAGATCCAATATTAAAAGTAACAAGAGGTAGAATAATATCTCTTACTCTAAGAATATTATTAAACAACCACGAATGGTTTGATGACTCTTCAACAGTCTAAAAGGAAGATTTCTTCAGATATTTTTCACTAATCCAGTTAAACCATAGAATGCCCTTCTTACTAGAAACATTACATGCATTTAGAATAAGACACGAATTAGTAATATATTTACTTTACATCAGACCAAGCCCTCCTTCCTTTTCTAGAAGAGTTACAACATCCCATTTAATGAAATGCGTGTTTCTTTTATTTTCAATCCATCCCCATATAAAATCCCTACAGTTATGATCAATTTCCACAAGAGTAGATCTAGGTATTGAGAAGGAGAACACCCAATTAAGATATATAGAAGATAAAGTTGATCTGATGAGCTCAACTCTTCCTATAAAAGAGAGTAACTTGATTTTCCAACTCTCCATTCATTATTTTCTGTTATTCACCAGAGCAGAACAAAGATTTTTTGAAATCTTTCCAAAGAATAAAGAAATGCCAACCATAGATCCAATATTAATTTGAAGAACCTCAGACATTTTAACTCCACCTGCCTCTTTTATTAATGAGAATGGAACTCTTTAGTAAGTTAATGTTCAAACTAAAAGAATAACAAAAGTTATCAAAGATTTGCTTGAGATTGTTTGCACTCTCCTCATCAGCTTTAGAGAAAACCATCAAATCATCTACAAAAATAAGATTTGAACAACACATGATCTTTGATACCTGAATAGGATGAATAAGATTATGTTCTATATGTATTTTCATCATCTCAGTGAATCCCTGCATCACAATAACAAAAATGTAAGGGGCAATAGGGTCACCTTGCCTCACCCCATTCTTAGGCCATACGGGGTTTGTAGGTTCTCCATTTATAAGGACCTGATAGGAAGTAGTATTGAATATAGCTTCAATCTAGTGAATCCAAGTACTAAGAAACCTCATATTGTACATGACAGTAAAAAGGTAGGTCCAATTCACAAAGTCACATGCTATAGATATATCATCCTGAACACACATAAGAGATCCAGAACCCTTCCTGAAATAACTTAAAATTAGTTTTTAAATCATAAAAGCATGTTTGATATTCCTTCCCTTGACACAAGCACACTGATTATAATCCACAATATAAGGTATCACCAAATGAAGAAAGTTTGCAAGAATTTTCAAAATTATTTTATAAAAGGTGTTACACAGTGATATAGGTCTCTAGTTGGCAATAAGAGAGTTATCCAAATCTTTGGGGATTAGAGTAATAAATGTTTTGTTAGCTTCCTTAAACAAACAACCATTTGAGAAGAATTCAAGAACAACATTGAAAACATCATTCCCAATACCTTTCCAGTCTCTCTTATAAAAGTACCCATTAAACCCATCAGGGCCTGGGGCATTGTCATCATCTATATTATTAACCACCTCATCAACTTAGTTTCTAGTGACCTTAGCAGTAAGACATTCGCATTGAGAAAATGTCATCTTAGGTACACTCCATGGACCTACCAAAACACCTTTGGTCTCCTCCTTTTTACAAAATAATTCAATATAGAAATTATGAACAACATCATTGATCTCAGTCTTGTCATGAATCAATTCACCATTAACCTGAAGACTTTTGACACTATTTCTATTTTGATGTGTTTTTAGAGAAGAATAAAAAAATAAGTGTTAGAATTTCCATATTTCGACCATTGAACTTTAGATTTCTACATTAAGAAAAATTCTTGAATATCACTAGCCTCCTTTGCTACTAGTCTAAGCTTCTTGGAATTTGTTCTAGCAATCTCATCAAGAGGGTACAAATCAGCTTTCATTTCAGCCTCAAGAGCCATATCTCAGGCAATAATAGTTTTTTCAATAATGTCTCCCACAAACTTCTTATTCCAGTATTTAAGTTTTTGTTTTAAGTTCCATAGTTTCGTATAGAGCTTGAAAGTAGCAAATCCATTGACATTCAAATTCCATGCAACTTCCATAATAGAATAGAAACCATCAATAGAAGTCCAAGCATTAACAAAGCTAAAGGGGGCACAAATCTTTAAAGGACTTCCAATTGTCAAACAAATCCTTCTGTGGTGACTGATAGTATTAAAAAAACACTCACCACTATACATATTAATGATAGATAAAAACTGGTCATTATAGAGAACTATTATCTATTTTAGATGAACTGAATATTCTCCATCTTGATGATTGTCCCACGTAAAGCCTCCCCAATCCAATTCATACAAACCGCTATCCATTATAAATTCATTAAACTCATCCATAGGTCTCTGAGGGAGGTTGTCTTCCAATCTTCTTACAAAACTTTCTCACTAAATTAAATTTCCCCAAGACAGTCCAAGGTTCAAGCATAGAAGAGTAGATATTCAACAGAAAACTCCCATAGGCTAGATCTATCTGAGTCATCATTATGACCATAAACTACAGTAAGGCAAAAGGAAACCTCCTCAGATTGGACTCTACAATGGATAACTTGATCACATTCACTAATTTTTTTAATTTGACATGTATCTTCCTTCCACAAAATTATAACTCTCCCAAGAACATGAGATTCGTGTTTTGATATCCATTTATATTCAAGAAAGAACTTATTCATGAAAGTAATTAATTTTACCAACTCAGAGCTTAGATTAATTAATGATAAAGATATGTCTATTTGACCTCCTAATTTCTCCTTGGACACCCATAGCCTTATTAGAAATACCTCTGACATTCAAAGTAGAAATATTCATAGATAGACTCACTTAACCCCGTGGGCTATTGAACTGCCAGCCTCATCTTTTTCATTAATAATTTCCAGTCTACTAAATGTGTTCTGCATCGATGAAAAGATGGAGTTTATAACCCTATGAAAAATACCCACTACTGACGTCATGTTAGCTTTAGGGGGAGACTGCATTCTCTTAGACTTTAAGCAATCCTCAACATTCTTATCCTCTTCACCATATGTAGTTGGAGAGTTTTAAGAGAAAATAGGAATAGAAGTTGATGGAATAGATCGACTACTAGCACAAGCTTTCTATAGCAACATATTTTTAACAAAGTTGACATTATGTTGAACACATATCCTACTAAGTGTAAATGACTTTTCAAAACCATCTTCCTCCTATTGAACTCTACATGATTCATCATTGTTCTTTTCCAACCAAACTTGTTTGACAGGATCACATTTATCAATAGAGAAATAATCATCATGTATGTATAGACCACATACATTACATCTATAAGGATCCCAGTCATACGCTAGGTTTACAACATGCTCATCACTATCCTCACTCAAAAGAGTAACAAAAGACGGAAATTTAGCTTCCATTATAAACAAGACCAGAATTCTAGCATATTCAATTCCCGAACAAAACTTAATAACTTCATCTATTCTCACAGGAGTCCCCAAAGTAGATCTGATTCTTTCAAACATTCTTGCATCCCAAAGCTCTAGATGCAAGCTATATGAATAAGTACAAACAAGAACTTCCTTCATTTAAATTTTCAAAAAACTATCGCCAAACTTCCATTTCCTTAGAATCAATGGCCTATTCTTCACATACCAACATCCAAAAAGTGCAAATTCAAGATCTTGAGGCTCAGAGAACCACAAAAGAAAAATACCATCTCCTCTATTGAAAACTTTGATTGTTCCTTACAGATTCCAAAGACACACTAAATAGTTTTCCAAGGTAGATAAACAAGGCCTAAAGTTGACAATGTATCCGATAAGACATATGTTCCATCTACTAGCATTCACCATAGCTCCAGGTTTAGGATATACTATCTTGCCATCATTCAATGTTAGATTTATATGCTTCAGAGAAAACTAATATTTGTTCGACTTGAGGATCTTCGACCACCTTTGATCTCATGGAAGAATAGGTTGAGAGGACTCTAGATCATCGCAATGTACTTGATCTTCAACTTTCTTCCTCCAAAACCAGTGAGTTTCATGGGCTGGAGGCCAGTGGAGGAATGTCACACATTCAGCCGCCCCTTCAATCACCCTAACTGACCTGGACACCATATGTTCAATATCATTGAATATTTAAATTTCATTAGTTATGTGTAGACGTTGAACTCTAGATTATCAACTCATATTATCACTAGATTTTGATTATGAAATGTTTATATTTTGGAAGATAATATCTTTATGATTTCTTTAAGTATTTATATACAAAATTTTGATAACTAGACAATTAGTTATGAATTATATAAGTCCATTGAATTTACTAAATATTAAAACCAAAAACTATGGTGAAGAGGATAGTTACTTCACATTCTATTTTTAGATGATGGCGTATGACATGATAAATGTGTAAATGTTTATACTTAAACCTTTCTTGAATAAACATGAAATAAAAGGAAAAGAACACTAAAAAAACCCAATACAATGTGAGACAAATTAGTAGTAACCAATGGAAAACATGAGATTTTGGCCTTGGATTGGTTCTATCCATAGCTCATGAAGAGAAGGTCCCTAGAACATCAAAAATCAGAAAAAAAACCATGTATGCACTGTTCCAAACTAAAATATACATCACCCTCCTCTCTTCCTGATGAAAACAAAGATCTCAAGTAGAGGAGTTGAGGTGGACAAAACCACATAGAGAAGCTTCCACCATGGAAAAATGCAAAAGATACTTTCAGAAACACCTCAACAAGGAATCCATCCAGAAAGTAAAAGTTTTTTGTACTCCATGATTCCATGAATGAGCTAAAATAACCAAGCATTGATGAAAATACTAGCAAAAAAGCCAATTTCCATCTAGATTGAAACACAGACTTGAAAGAAGAAAAAAGGGAGAACATGGTTACACCTCAAATTGAGTGGATTTTTTGATGTTGGTAGCTTCACATGGATTTGTTTGTTGATGTCAAAGACTCAAAATTTTGAGAAGTGGTACCGAGAGTAACCGTAAACATCAAGTTGGGATTCAAACTGAGGGCATATATCAATTGGTAGTGGTGTCACAAAGGTTTTTTTAAATGGTTATATATAGGAGAAGGGGGTTAAAATTGTGAAACCTTTTGGATGTTAGAAAAGGAGTCTTGTTTGTTTTAAAAGTAAGCATATAACATCAATTAAGGATTAGTGGTTTCCCTCATCACATGGAATATAGAGAGAAGAATAGATTGTGGCGAGGAGGATCATATAGATAGAGAGAGACCAATGTAGGAGGAGAATAGTGGCATAGTGAGGAGTCCATGGATTCTCAAACTCAAGGTATAAGAAAATATAGTGGTTGTTGGACCATGTCAAGAGAACATCAAGCATATATGTACAATTAAGTTGAAAATATAAATAAACCTACATGTCAAAAAACTATAGTGGGAAGCATCACGATTTGAATCATTGAGAACTTATTGATATTGTCTTTTTCTGAGTTATCAAACATTATAAACTCAATCTAAAACTTTTCACCTAGATTAATTGTGACATGTAGATTACTCTTTTCAACTTAGATATATATTCCAAGATTATCTTAAATGAGTTTGAAGCATTGGATATTTGTCATTTTCACATGCTATTTTATATTTATTTTTTATGCACTATTTAGTCATTGTCATATTAATTTGTGCATGTTTTACTCTTATTAGCCTGTGATACTTGTTTTCACCAACTAAATGTAATTTTCATATTTTCAAATAATTTAATATATTTTGAAATCTTATGTTTGGATTTTGTGAATTTTAGGAATTTTTTAAATAACTACACATCTCAGTTCTACTGACCATGGAGTCAGTGGTACCGACACTTGATCAGGTTGGAGCATAAAGAAATTGAAATAATTTGATAGTGTTGAATCTCCATTCAGTAGTACTAAAAAAGTCACAGATAGCAACAACTTATCGAAGGAGCAGGTAGTACAGACATCTTGTCGGTAGTACCAACATGGAAAAAATAGGTAGACATGGAAATCAATTCTAATCTGATGGCTGACAAATAATGACACTATAAGTCACTTCTAAAACTTAAAGGGATTTCGGCCATACCTAATCATGAGTTTCTATTCCAGTGCACAATGGGAAAGGCATGGGAAAGGAGAACGAGGAGGAGAACTGCACGTTCGGGAGATTCTGGGCACGTTTGGTGGGAAGAATCCACAACTTACAGATATGTTCGTCAGTGTCGAGCGTCCTAGTCACGTTTATCCAAGGGTTCATTAGTTTTCTATGTTATCTACATTTTCCTTTCTTTCTAGTATGTTTTTGTCTATGGAAACCATGAGGGGCTAATCTCTATGTTCTCTCAGACCCGTGTGTAGCCAAGTTGTACACTGTATATGGAACTTTTACATTAGTATTTTGTTTCCTCATTATTTTTGGGCATGTTGCTATGAAACTGTATGAAATTATCTATGTTGCACACCATATAGATCCTTAATAGCTTCGAGAGGGGGATTAAGGATTGGAAATCTATAATAACACACATTTTATACCTCATTTTGAGAGAAATCCTATGAGCGTGAAGAGAATAACCCAGAGTAGTTCGTTAAAGCACCTATCTAATAACACAATCAATACGGGAGTGGGATTGCTATTAGGATAGGTAGTAGATTACTCAGTGAAAGCAGGTAATTCTAGCTACACGTTTCTTTGTCCAGAATCAAGAGGAACATATATTAATCTTAGGGTAAAACTTATAGTGTCAATCATGGTGAAACCACAGTCATGGGGAATTTCTTTTCATTATGATCACAAATCAATAAATTAGTTTCTTTTCTTGAAATCAGTTTGATAACTCTCAAATTAAAGTTTTCTTTGGCCTATATGATTGAAATCCGTTAGTAGTAGTTTCTTGAATTAGGTTTTCCCGTGTTCGATATCTGAGCCTTGTTGGCCTGTATTACTTCGACGTGTATGCTTGAGTTTTTCACGTACAGTTTAGTCATGTCATTTTTTCATGTTGTTGTTAGGGAAACAATATATTCAAGCACCATGAGTGCTGTAATCAACCACTCTAGGCCACCCCCCTTATTTTTTTATTTTTAATTTATTCTTTCCAAAGTAGAATTGCAAATATCTTTTGATTCAATCACTAGTATCTCGTTCTCACATTGAATTCACAAATTTCAGGTACTATTGCATGGTTCAAATGTGAACCACTGATTACAATCCTACAGCAAATCCACAGCTGAAGGGTATGGGTGACACAATGGAAGAGCATACCATCTGGGAGAAGATCAAGGCGTCATCATCAACGGCTCATCTTGGACCAATAAAGTGGCAAGCCATAAAAGTGGGAAGCTATAAGATAAATCCTGGGTTGGTGGCGTTAGTCAAGAAGCATGCTTTCCATGGCCACAGTATTGAAGACCCAATGACACACATCATCAATTTTGTTGAAAGGTGTGACATGGTGAAGATAGATAGAGTGTCGACGTATGTGATCTACTTAAAGCTATTTCCATCATCCTTGGTAGACAATGCTAAGTATTTGTTCTTTAACCTCAAGCCTAAATCAATAGAAACTTGGGAATAAATGATTGACGTTTTCTTTGAGTAATATTTTCCTCCTTAGAAGACGAATGAGTTGACAAAAAAGATAATCAACTTCAAGCAACAAGAAGAGGAATCATATTATGAAGCTTGGGAGAGGTTCCAAATTTTGTTGAGGAAGGTTCCTCATCATGGGATTGATCTCTATGGGCAGGTGAAGATCTTCTATTATGGGCTGCATTAGGGGAAAGGACCACTCTGGATAGTGCAAGGACAAACTTCTTCCTCAACAGTAATCCGTCCAAGTGTCATGAGATCTTGAAGAACTTGGTTAAGAACCAGTCGTGGGGTGAAGAAAGAGAATGCCCAACAATCACTAAAAGTGTTGGGGAATCGAAAGTCATCATGCCATTGAATGAGAAGCTGGACCTCATAGCCATGAAAATACGTCAGACAGATGAAAACCCATCTCTGGGTGAAGAGGAGGATTGCATGTATGTGAATTAACAATATCAGCAGGACATGACCCCCAACAATATAGATAAAATTGAAAACATGTTAGGAAAGTTGGTTAGTCAAAATGAGGCAATTATTGGCTAGACATAGAGAGATTTGCAAAACCAAGGTGCCCAAATCCACAGTATTGAATATCAAATTTCTCAGCTGGCGGAAAAAATGTCTTCTTTAGAAAAGTCCATTCAACAAGGAGTGCATGGGAATGTAGCTACAACTTATCAACACTTCCAAGCAAAGTTTATCTCTCTTGTCAAGAATCCAAAACATCAAATAGAGGAGTCACCCAAGCATCACACTCTAGAGCCTAATTAGGTGCATGTGCCAAAAGCTCCATTTCCCCGTAGTTTATACAGATTAGCAGGAGGAGGCAACACGCTAAAAGATAAAGAATTATAGGGTTCCACCACTGTAATGTCACCGCCTATAGTTTTACAGTTGGTGCCTATACAACAAGAGCAGGTGAAGGTTTTACGCCGCTGTTGGACAGTCATAGTTAAAAAAGAAGCACCTACATCCCAGAAAGAGAAGCCACTGGTCATTCCACCTATAGTAGATAAGCCAATTTCTACACCAGGCGGTGGTGCTGAAGTAAGCTTAGGGGAGGAAGTTCATAAAGTGACACATGTTCCCCCACATAAGAGAGCAGAGAAGTCTGATGTTCCATCCCCAGATAGTTTTAAGCCGAGGAAAAAGGACACATAGTTCAAAAAGTTCATGGACATCTTCTGGAAGCTCCACATCAATTTTCTACTGGTGGAGGCAATAGGGCAAATTCCTTCTTATGGGAGATTTTTGAAAGATATCATTAAAAAAATGGTGGATTAAAGACACATATATTATATAGGTTGATGATGTGATGAGTGCACTGATCAAGGGGAATCTACCAAGGAAGAGGAAGGATCCAAGATGTTTCTAGATCCCATGTTCTATAGGTGACAAACATTTCAAGTAGGCATTGTGTGATTTGTGAGAGAGCATTAATCTTATGCCTCTTACCACCTTTCAAAAGTTAGGATTGAAGGAACCAACAAGAACAACCACTACAATTGAGTTGGTAGATGGTTCTATTGTGAGGTCATACATGATATGCAAGGATGAGTTGGTTAAAGTCAACAAGTTCATCTATATGGTTGACTTTGTGGTGATGGATATGAAGGAAATGAAAGGATCCAAGATGTTGCTGGGTAGGCCATTCCGAGCTATGTCCAATGTGATCACTACCATTGGGAGAGGCTATTTGACACTCATGATAGACAATGATAGAGTGGAGTTCAGACTCCCAGATGATTCTTCACCACCATCCCGTGACAATCCAGGATGAAGAAAATCACCTTATCGATCCTAGGACATTAAACAAGGGCGCTCATGGGAGGCAACCCAATTTTATTTTTGTCATTTACTACTTGTTTAGGAGTTTTTTTTAGTTACATTTTATATTTTTCATGTTAGATTTTAGTTTATGTAAAAAGGTACCTTGAATCTCTTATTTGGTGTGCAGGAAGAGTCAAAGTTGGTACTATCGACACCCAACTCGGTAGTACCAACTCCTTATCAGTTAAAATTCTGCTGAAAGTTAGTACTACCGACATCAAAGTTGGTAATACTGATTTTTCTTAGAAAAAATCATAGACTCCAGTCCAAAGTTGGTACTACTGAGTCCAAAGTTGTTACTACCAAAATTTTCAGTAAAAATTTATAGAGCTACAAGAAAAGGCCGTCAATACCACCGACAAACATACTGGTGGGCACCGACTTTCAAAGTTCAAAGAAGGAGAGAGAATGTCATATCTTGATGCTAAAAATACACAAATTAGTGGAACCAACAAGAGGGATATATGTTTGCACAACTTGATCCAAAGAGCCACCAAGCATCCACCTCCACCCCCTAAAGAGCATCTGGTATCCCCCTGTTCCACCTCTAGGTTTGGATTTTGACTATGAGGACATGGTCAAATTCAAGCTTAGGGGGGTTGTGGAACGACTTTATCTTCCCTTTTATTTGTTTTTAGCTTTTGTTTTTGTAATTTGTAGGATCTAAAATCTATCTAGGGTAATGTGGAGTCTAAATTTTGTTTGTTCCTAGCAATCATCATGCATGCTTTCAAGTTTGAAATGGAAATTGAAAATCTTTTTGTGGGCTTAGTTGTGAGTACTTGAGTAATCTGACCTAGAGGAAGTGTATGGGAAAGTCATCTTAAGGACATTTAAATATGAATGGACATCTTAATTATTCATGGAATGTGTATAAAGATTGGGTTTGAGCCTAAATTGATCAAATGATTAACGAGATCTTAAATGAAAATTTAAGAAAGAAACCCTAAGGTTACCCTATTCACAAGTCATTCGAGAGGGACATATCATAGTCTCATGTAAGGAATTGTCTCTTGATTATGTGATTCCATTCATTATACGTTCATTTTGACCCACCACCTTAAGATGATCAAGTAGTCTGAATTATTTCCTCTTGTTTTCATTGCACGGCATAGTAGGTAACACAATAGTTAGTTTGTTTTTATTTGCACTCGTTACAAAATGAATATATATATATATATATATATATATATATATATTCATATGCATCAACCATTTTAGTTGAATAAACAATTACATGTTGATTACATGCATTTTGCATCATCAATTGTAAGGATATTTAATATGAATGGACATCTTAATTATTCATGAAATATGGATGAATATGGAGTTTGAGCTTAAATTCATCAAACGATTAACAAGATCTTAAATGGAAATTTAAGAAAGAAACCCTAAGGTTACCCTATTCAAAGGTCATTGAAGAGGGACATATCATAATCTCATGAAAGACATTGTCTCTTAATGATGTGATTCCATTCATCTTTTTTCATTTTGACCCACCACCTTAAGATGATCAAGTAGTCCAAATTATTTCCTCTTGTTTGCATTGGATGGCCTAGTGGGTAACAAAATAGTTAGTTTGTTTTTATTTGCATCCATTACAAAATGAATATATATATATATATATATATATATATATATATATATATATATACATTCACATGCATCAATCATTTATGTGTATACCATTTTAGTTGCATAAACAATTACATGTATATTACATGAATTTTGTATCATCAATTTTCTTTTATCATGTGGATATCATTTTCCATAAAAATTTGAGTGCAAGGATACACATCCATAACCTCAGAAAAAAAAATATGAATGATATGTAGTAAATCCCAAGTGTAATGTTCCATTATGCTAGAATAATGGGCCAAAAATATAAAAAAGTTTATTAATGTTTTAAAGTTAAGAGGGAGAAATGATGCCCTCAACTCTTCACAAAAAGATAGACACATTCACATGATGCATTCTTTCTTTTTCTTTCTTCATTCTCATTTAGTTGATGAGATTGTTTGATTCATGCATCATTCCGCCAATAAAAGCAAGCATTATGATTCATGTATATTCCATCATCTTCACCATATACAGTCATTATGTTTTATTTTTGCATAAATAATTTGGATGTTACTTGTGAATTTTCATAGCCACCTATTTCATACCATCCATTTCTCTTATCGGTAGGCCACTTAAATGATTATTCTCCTCATTCATTCTTTTTAGGATAACTGCTTCAAGGTAATTGGTAGTTAGGAAAGAGCAATGTAGAATAGGGAATCACATAATGTACCAAGTGAATGTCTGATTGATTATGATGTTAACTACTCTATTGATAGTGTTCATTAATCTAGGGGTGGACAACTTTAATGGAAATTTTTGGTCGGTTAAGAGTAATTGATTATTCAGTGGTCAATGAAGGTTGGTTTGTGATCGTTAGGTGGGGATGGTTGAGAAATGAAATTCATAGTTTATGTCCTTTTGATGACTTGTCTCAAACATATCCAAGGGTGTATTGCTCAAGGATGAGAAACATTTAAGCTTAGGTGAGTTTGATGCATTGGATATTTTTTGTTTTTACATGCTATATTAGATTGATTTTTTATGCATTATTTAGTCATTATCATATTAATTTGTGCCCTTTTTACTCTTATTAGCATGTGATACTTGTTTGCATCAAATAAATGTAATATTAATGTTTCTGAATGATTTAATATATTTTGATATCTTATCCTCAGATTTTGTGAATTTTAGGAATTTTTCAAAGAACTATACAACTCAGTACTACTGACCTTGGAGTCAGTGGTACCGAAACTTGCTCAGGTTGGAACATAAAGAAATGGAGATAACTTGGGAAACTGACTCTCAATTCAGTAGTACCGAAAAAGTCACCAGGGGCCACAACTTATCGAAGGATTCGATAGTGCCAACATCTTGTCGGTACTACCAACACTGTGGAAATAGGCAAATCTGAAAATCAAGTCTAATCAGAAGGCTGACAAATAATGACGCCCTAAGTCACTTCTATGACTTAAGGGGATTTTTTCAGACGTAATCATCACATTCTATTTCATTGTATGATGGTCAAGGCGCATGAGAGGAAAACAAGGAGGAGAACTACACGTTCGGGAGGTTCCGGGCATGTTTGGTGGACAAAATTCGTGACTTGCAGATCCGTTCGTCAATGTGGAACATCCTAGTTGTGTTTCTCTAGGGGTTCATAGGTTTTCTATGTTCTCTACTTTATCCCTTCTTCCTAGCATGTTTTCGTCCATGGAAACCATGAGGGGCAAATCCCCATATTATGTAGGACCCGGGAGTAGCCCTATTGTACACTGTATATAGATCTTTTGTATTAGTATTTTGTTTCCTCCTTATTTTTGGGTATGTTTCTACGAAATTGTTTGAAATTGTCTATTTTACACACCATAGGTGATAATTTAGATCCTTGATAGCTTTGAGAGTGGGATTAAGGATTGGAAATTCATAATAACACACATTTCATACTGCGTTTCAAGAGAAAGCCTATGAGCATGAAGAGAATAACCCATAGTTGTTCATTAAATCACCTATCTAATAACACAATCGATAAGAGTCCAGGATTGATATTATGATAGGTAGTGGATTACTCCGTGAAAGTGGGTAATTCTAGCTACATGTCTCTTTGTCTAGAATTAGGAGGAACATATACTAATCTTAGGGTAAAAATTATAGTGTCAATCATGGTAAAACCTCAGTCCTAGGGAATTTCTTCTCATTGTGATCCTAAACCAATAAATTAGTTTCTTTTCTTGCAATTAGTTTAATAACTCTCAAATCAAAGTTTTCTTCGGCCTAACTAATTGAAAGCAGTTAGTAGTAGTTTCTTGAATTACATTTCCCCGTGTTCGATATTCGGGCCTCGTTGGCCCATATTACTTCGACGCGTATGCTTGTATTTTATACATACAATTTAGTCATGTCAAAGTTCCAATACCTTTAAGGTATAACTCCACTATATTAATTTTTATAATTTTAATACACCATTATCATTAATATTCATTATTTAGAGTAATGTTACCATCGCATTATTTTTAAAAAGGTATTATGTGTGAAGCATGATATACTTTTTAATAAACGCATAGTGTCCATTAATAAATATTTCACATACATAAAAAAATTAACTATCCCCTTTTACAAAAAAGATCCAATTGTTAATCATTTATATGCGTAGGCACACTATACTCACAATAATCATTTATGCATATTTATTCACATTCATTTACTTATGAATCATATATAAATCTATATACATATACTAGTGAACAAGGTGACATATATTACACATTTGATGGTCTCACTTATGTATTAATCTAGATTTAGCACTTGAGGTCCATTTTATGTGATTATACCAACTTATGCCTCTAATGCTTTATAGGTGGTACCAAGCATGTATTAGGGTAGTTTGGGTACAACTTAGAGTTCACATCAGCATGATTACTATACATCCGACACACATCATCGAAATGTACAAAGCCTAGGGTTAGGTTCCATATATTGATTTTTTTTTATGACGAGGGAACCACTCCCGCACGAGCGCCACTTTTGTGACCCCCACAGGAAGCGTAAACCCCCAGATGCCCCCCTCGCCCATACAGGGACCACCAAGTAGTCGCATCATTGGCCGGCTGACACGTGGGCTAATTCACTTCGGTGGAACGCTGGGAGTCGAACCCGTGCCCCCTCACAGGGGGCTTGCAAGCCGCACCACCCGAGCTATTCCACCCCGGCCCATATATTGATATTATCATCACATTAGGGTTTATTGATCCAGAGGATGGTCATGGCCATATGCATCTATAACTAGAGTTTGTATTTGAGTTACTCGTCACATGTCTGTTGTATTTCATTAGTGTACAAACAATTTTATAAGGGTATATCCTTAGAGTTGTTTTGACATTTATGAGGATCCACATACACTATCATATGAATTAAAGAGATTCGATTTTCTATAGTATGAATATGTAGTTTTTGGTATGTTACAATGCGTTAGAAAGATATAAGGATAAATAATATAATTGAGAAGTAATGATAAGGGACAAGATGACAATAGAAATTGTAGAAAAAGATAGATGACTTGAGTTGACATTGGGAGGATATCAAGTAGAAAGTAGGAGGATTTACCTTAGGGATGGCTTGGTAAGGTCTATTTGGATGCAATGGTATGATTTAGAATGTAGAAGGTTTACATGGAATGGTTTCAAAGTTGAATGATATGTCTAGAGAGTGTGGGGCGGAAATGTTACTTTTCATTACTCCTATTTGGTAGGTTGGAGTATGAAACTTGATGGAATATAGTGATCCTATATCCATGATAATAATCATGCATTTTTAAACTTGACCAACCACAATATTAGTGTGAACAAAGTCACTATGTTTTGAAAAAGCAAAGACAACTCTGCATCATAAATCAATGAGTTTGTGTTTGCAACAACATACCTGAAAATGTTACTACCCCAATTCGTTACATTTCTATGTCATTAAGAACCCTTTTTTGTGGGGTGTAGTTTGAGTTTAACATATGATTTAAAAATCGTATTATTTAAAATTAGTGGTATGAAACTAGTAGAAAGATATTTGGTAAAAGGAACTTACAACACAATAATTTTATGTTTGTCATTATTTGGATAGTAGGTACTTGTATTTGAGTATGTAATAGAGTTTGTAAAATATGTAATTCTTGATTGTAACTGCACCGACCACTCCCTTTTTGGGAGGGTACATACTCATGTGTGTGGATAAAGTGGGCTCTTATGATGGGTTGAGAATTATTTGTTTTTATTTGCATGGTACCGTTCAAAATGAACACAATACTTGGTAAGAACAACCTTTCTGTGGGGGTCACAAATGACAACATATGGTGAACATTTTCCCTTTAGTATCTAACACATCCTTGGTTTCTCCTCAGACAAAAATTGTTTCTAGTGGCATTCTGATTGGTTCCATCCCTCCAAGTAACTTGTACCATAATAATCTACCTCTTGGTTTTTGCAAATTACTACATTTGAATCATCTAAAGATGATAACTATGCTCGGTGTCCCCTATCAAATGTAATGTAATGGGGTTCAGAGGAAGATTCCCAAAATTTTCTATTAAGAGATTTGTATTGAATTTAACGGTGAGAAGGTAAACTAGCTCTCTGTAAGATTAAAATAGACATGGTTTGGAATAAATTAGACCTGTGAGATTGGATGAGGAGCATGTTCAAACCCTCGCATTTTAGTGGTTGTATTCTATAGGGGTTGTCTTAATACTGGACTATAATTTACAATGACCTATGGAACTTAGATAACTTCTGGTTTTGTTTCATATAAATAGAAACATATTCTTAGACACTTCATTTAATACAATAAAATCCATCTAGTTACTTTTATGGAAACTAAAGACAATCTTTCCAGTTCCATATTTTCTCTATAGGAGGTGTTCTCATCACTATTTAGATTCAAAACCTAGGTATTGGTATGGGTGGGGGGTATGTTTTTGGTTGGAATCCTAACATTTCACACACCTAGAATCTAAGTGGGAAGATTTTTTTATCAACTCCAAATGCGTTTTTTATGATAATAAATATAATCTTTTATTACAGTTCATGGAGAACATAGCTACAAAAAGATCCTTTTTCTCTTAGAACTTTAGTCTTTAGTTTCATAACTTCCTATGGACTATTTTTGGTGATTTTAATTCTACTATAAGGATAGTCTCAATAATTCTTCTACTTCCAGACACTCTCATAATAGTGGTAGTTATAACAACTTCATCAACTACAACTAACTAGTTGATTTATTCAATGACAATACCAACTTTACTTGGGAACTCAGGTTGCCTTGGTCTTGTCTTGATATATTCCTTGGCTCACAGACTTGGAATTCTCAGTTCCCTCTTACTCATGCTAAATCTCACTTTTGGGTCATCTTTGATAACTTTCACTTAACAGTTAATGCTTTTCTTGAGCCTTGGGGACCTAAGATATTTCATCTTGAACACTTGTGAACATCACATGAATCTTACCCCTATTTCGTTGATAAGTATTGGATTACTCAAACCACCAATTATGATCTTCGATTTAACCTTCAAAATAACACTAAAATTCATATATTCAAATTTATTATCTTGAACTCTAATACTTTTAGAAACATTAAAAAATTGATAGATCACCCAGCACATGAACCTATTTCTTTAGACTCAATTCCAAATGGTGATCCATCACAAGAGGTATCTATAAGAGATGATATGTTGCATCTTCTACATTCATAATTTGGAAACATGGATCCAAAGTTCACTAGATTAAAACAAGGTATAGGAATACCAAAATTTTTCACAAAAGTTGTAACATCAGGAAAATTGGCTACCTCATCCACATTCTTTCTCTCTTTTCAACTACAAACACGACTTTTAAAATTGTTCTACTTCAGAAGGGACATTTCTGCACCCAACAAAATTGTTAACCCCAATTTGTTGATTGTTGGCTTCTCTAAAATTGAGATTTTCAACGCTCTCTCTCAAATGAATCTAGACAAATCTCTTGGAACTGATGGCATCAACATGGCCTTAATCGGTCTTCATGCTATAAGATCAAAAGTAGTACTTTTTTCAATATGTTTCACTTCATATAATATATGGCATCTATCCATAGATCGATATTCTAAATGACATCAAAATGCCCTTATTAAAAAGTAATATCAAGAAACTTTGACCTATCTGTCTCATAAACTCTTCATATAATATTATCTCCAAACTCTCACCAACGTGATGCAGCCAATTCTTGTTTCCTTAGTTGGTCTTAGACAATATGCTTTTATCATAGGAATGCTAATATGAGATGCTTATATACTTCCCAGTGAATTCATACATTCTTGTCACTATGCAGATGTTATCTTATGACTATCATACAAGCTTTTGAAAAGAATTTGATATCATTAGATAAAAATTCATCATCCAAAATATGTAGGGGTTTGGAATTCCACAAAGGTGGATAAAGGAATTCATAGCTGCATAAATCGTTCACTTCTTCATTCTTGCTGACAATTTCCATTTTGGATACTTTAGTAGCACAAAATATTTTCTTCAAGTTAAACCACTTTTCTTCTCCTCTTTTCATTATCTCAACCTCTATTCTTTCTTTTATGACTAAATTAGCTCTTGAGAACGAAATTTTAGATAATTCTCTCAACATAAAAACAAATCATTTTTCTAAAGATAACATCATCTATTTTGTTGATTATGTTATTATTTCATAAAACCTAATGATAAGAACATGAACAATATTGTCCCCATTTTGGGGTTTTTTTCTCACATTTCTAACTTTAAGGTATATATACAAAAATCCACCATAATTTATACCCATTCCAATGATTTAGGTAAGCAAAATTTCCAGCAAAATTTTGGTTGCCAAGTAGAATCTTATTCCATTTAATACTAGGAATTTTAATGTACCTTTCAAAATCTGAGCTAACATTTGGGATCCAATCATTATGAAAACCTCTTATGCCTGAACTAGCTCAAAATCTAACTTTCTCTATAGAGTTGGAAGGTTCGTCCTATTAAACACCTCTTTGGAGCCCCTATCTTCTATAATTTAAGTTGTATCCCTCTTCCTTAAAAATTTCTATCTAAAATTCACTATTTTATAAGAGGTTTTCTTTGGGGAAACAATTATGGTTCTAGACATGCTTAGCTATCCAACTGAGGGCACATATGTAAACCTCACAACTTGGGTGGTTGGGTAACATTAAATATACATCTTATTATTTTTTCTCTTTAGTAAGGTTATGATCTTTTGTGACAAGCAATCTAGTATTTGGTTAGAGCTAATTAAAAAACATTTATGAAAAAAACTCTAAAATAAACCCAAACATACATCATTGTCACCTTTCTAGAAATATTTGAAAAAGAAAACATTCTTTTATGATTCAAAACTCCATCATCACACCATTAAGTTCTTTTTTTATTATTCAATTCTCATCAGATCCTTGGGATAGTCCTAGCTTGATTAAAGATTTTTTTTCGAACATTCATATTCTAATTTCTTAATATCCCTAGATATTCATGTTAGTGTAAAGCTCATCACATCTTCTAAAGACTACAAACTTAAGTGCATTCTTATATCTCTTAGCTTTCTTCTCAAGAGTGGTGATTTCACAAATTATGTTTTTTCTAATGCCTCTAATAACATAATTTGGAAATTGAGGCTATCTTTTAATGTTTTCTAGGATTAGTGTTTCTTATTACATCTTGCAAATAAAGATCTCCTATGCGAGAAACAATGGAGAATTATATATCTGGCTAGAGTTATAATTCATTGGATAACTACAAACAATAAGTCACTTTTTGGTAATGATTGGAACTCTAAGGATATCAATCATCCCACCAGAAGCAAAAACCTAGAAGAGACCCTTCAGGTCTTCTTCAATTGTTGAATCACTCATAGGATCTGGGGACAATTCTTTCTTAGGTGGTAGCTGATGTAAACAACACAAAATCTCAAATCTACATTTATCTCTTCTTCTCCCAAACATGAGCCCCGATGACTAAATCCACTTTTGTGATAGACTTGACTTTTGGCTTAATTTCAAGGACAAAATTTCTTTAAGGTGTGAAGGTTGTGATGGACTGAGCTTTTGGAGTCTCTGAATGTCCAATGACATAAGTGAGATTATGTGTTTGAGTTATATTATGAGTGTCAAATATTTTGATAAATTACACATGATTATTGATATCGATATTATGATTAAGATGCTTAGGTCTATGACAAATCGAAGTAAATAATGATTTGGTCAAAAACTGATATATTGGGACCAAGATTTGATCGAATGTAGTTGTGATGATAATAAGATATGATCAAAGTTTCATAATTATTCAATGATCCTAGATGGAGTTATTTAGGCATGAATATAGTAAAATAAGGTGCTTTTTGATGTACAATATGATCAAAGTTTCATAATTATTCAATGATCCTAGATGGAGTTATTTAGGCATGAATATAATGAAATAAGGTGCTTTTTGATGTGCAATGTATCAAGGTCGTATATCTTTATAGCCTAAGTTCAATGTCACGCTGCCCCTTTCCTATGTACATGGGATACACAGCTTCAGAATATGAATTAAGTAGAGAAGCCACAAATAGGCTTTCTAGATAATGAACTAGTACCCTAGGATGGCCTGATTTAACGGTGTGAATAGAGTTAAGATTCTAACACGCTCACGCGGTGTTACGCGCAGCCTCACGCGCGGAGAAAACCGCTGCCCAATCTGCCACTACGTGGCAGATGGTTATTGGACCGTTTTTTTGGAATTATATAAAAGGCAAATAAATTTGTTTTGCTTATAACTTTTGAACCGTAATGAATTTTTTAATGAAACAAAAACCGTTAGTTTCGTTATGAAAAATGCAATCTAACAAACCTAATATTGATATATTTTTGAGATAAAAAAATAAAAAATAATATATATAGGTTAATTGACAACCAACTACGGTGCCCACAACCATAAATAGTTATTAATACCCAAAAATGGTTAATTGACACCCAAAATAGTACATTTACACCCAATCCACAAATGGCTAATGACACCCAAATATGGTTATTTGACGCCTAAAATGGTTCACTAATACCTAAAATTATAACGACGCCCACAAATGACTAATGACACCCATAAACGACTAATGACACCCAAACATAGTTATTTGACGCTTAAAATAGTTCATTGACATCAAAAATTATAACGACGCCCACAAATGGCTAATGACACCCATAAATGGCTAATGACACCCAAATATGGTTATTTGACGCCTAAAATGGTTATTTGACGCCTAAAATAGTTCACTGACACCTAAAATTATAACGACGCCCACAAATGGCAAATGATACCCATAAATGGCTACTGACACCCAAATATGAATATTTGATGTCTAAAATGGTTCACTGACACCTAAAATTATAACGACGCCCACAAATGACTAATGACACTCATAAATGACTAATGACACCCAAATATGATTATTTGATGCTTAAAATTATAACGACGCCCACAAATAGCTAATGACACCCATAAATGATTAATGACACCCAAATATGATTATTTGACGCCTAAAATGGTTCACTGACATCCAAAATAATATATTCATATCATTTTTATATTTTTTTGCTAAAATATATCAATATTAGTCTTGTTGGATTGCATTTTTCATAACGAATCTAATAATTTTTATTTCGTCAAAAAATACATTACGGTTCAAAAATTATAAGCAAAACAAATTTATGTATTCATTTTACAACTCCCACCAACCCATCCAATTAGAACTCGCCACGTCATCATCTCAAATTAGCTTTCCTTCCACCCAAAACCACCATGTGAATATTATCTTCAAGATACGTGTGGGGTGGCCATTCGGCCAGTGCAAAAGATAACCATCACATCCATGATCGTGGATCTAAAGTCGTTTCTAAAAGAACAGTTGTCTTCGGCTCGTAGAGGAGTGAAAAGACTCCCCATTCAAAGAATACGGAGCAGAGACGAGGGAGTCCCATATCCCCGTCTATACCACTTCTCCATCCTAATTTGTAGACGAGGGACGAGAGAACGATTGGAATGCAAGAGAGGAGAAGCTAGGCCAAGCTAGTTGAGCAGGCTTCCAATGTTTTCGTGCCCCGCCATAGTGATTTTCGTGGCCGATGAACTGGAGTTTGCCGGAGATGAAGGTGGTGTTGGGGGGACTATATGAGGTTATCTCCCACTGCAAGCGGAGGTTGTGCTTGAGCTAATGGAGGCGGAGCTCTGGATCAGTCGCCACCGCCCTTAGAAGCCGAGAGTGATGGAGTCTCGGAGGCGCACCCGAACACCCAAGAAGCAACAGGAGTCGGTGCTTCCTGCTTGCTCGCCATGGGGTCCAAGCACGGGGATGCTCACCCATGTCGGCATTCCTTGAGAATAGTCTCGTGGACTCGTACTCGGAAGTCGGAATGGAGCACTATGGATGATCAACCTGATGGACTCGTACTCGGAATGGAGCACGATGGATGATCAATCTGATCCCAATCAACCTAGCCGGGGTGTCGCTAGGATTCCATCCTGAAGATCTTCCCTGCTGTGTGACAGTTCATCGCCGGAGATCCAACCTAGTGGCGGCGACCCTGTACGGAAGAAAGAGGACACACGTCAGCATCGTGCGAGAGCGAGGAGAGAGGAGAGACCGGTCCATTCAGCCAGGTGGGCCCCAACCGGATTGATTCACCTACACCGCCCAGAAAACCAGTTAGTCCAGCCAAACCAGGAGAACCAACCCGAATCGACCAGCTCAGATGAGTAGCTGCGCCCCTTTAAAAGACACGTGGCGATCTCAGATTGGCCAAAAGAGGTAATTATTTCAGAAAATTTTAGATCTTCAATAATTCATAGTAATTAGCTCGATGATTAGAAAAATACAAAAAAAGTACCAAAATGTTTAGAAAAATGAGTAGACCAGAATGGAATCATAATATTAGCCTTTTGATGCTTAAAATACAATGATATCATGTATATATATGTTACACTTGTTTTATGAGTAATAAAGATCAAATGATGATCTAAAATTATGGAAATGCCATCAATTGATCTATAATATGATAGATAATCCATCTGATGCAGATATAATGATGCTTGGACATGAAATCATGTAATTTGCTTTATATGGCTAATTAGTGCTAATAACCCTAATTAATGTGTAATAATTACAAATACGCTCAAGAAATCCCAGAAATTATAGAGTAAGCTCATATCAATAACTAGAATCTAATATGTAAGTTTGATAATAGCTAGATTCACATGATTCATGTTATACAATGATGATTGCTCTTTATGTGATATAAACCCTAATATGTTTAATAAATAGGATACATGGTTAATACATGCACACAATGTGTTATAACCACAAATTATGATAAAATTGGATTATATAATTGGATTGTTTTGTAATTTCCCCAATGGTACTGATCGTGGAATAATAATTACTCTTGTGGCATGTGTGCTTGTAGTACAGGTTATATATATAAAAGGGGATTAGTACACTCATGATAATGGAAAATGAGATATCTTTGGTTGGAAAGGTATTGATTTCTTCTTTTCCTTATACCAAATCCAAGATATAAGAGAGTGGTGATTTCAGACGGATCTATATAAGATAATGACGATGGGTTTTATTAATAAAGAAGAGGAAGGAATATATATTAAGGTAGTTTCCTTAAACATTTGGGAACTTGACCCATCGATCTGTGATTAACCCACATACACTTGAGGACAGAACTCTATAGAAAGGGAAAGGGTTTAATGGAGACAAACCCTAGAGATGTGAGAACAACAAACGCTCTTCATGAGATTAGTATATATAGAGGGAAGATACACCCCGATTCCTGGATATCATAAAGTATCGATGCCCTAACTCTCCTTATTCGTCTTCATCTCCCTCTCCTTCCAAACTAAGAACTATCCTATGGACCATACCCCTAATTCCTCTGATGGAGATCATCAGAGGTGGCCAAGTCTTCAATGCAAGGTTTGTCAAAGACCTACACTGCAACCTAACCACCATGGGAGGGTGGTGTGACCTAGCTGCTGTGATAACAACGTTGCTCACGTGACCAGTTGCGAAGCTGGCAGGCTGGGTTTCACCCTCTGATTTGTGCCCCATGAGCTGCCATGGAGGCTGGTGGCTATCGTAAGTGGGAGTCGTTCTTCCGATGGAACAAAGGGTGTCTTATCGTGAGTCCACATGTGAGGTGGCAAAGCATTGGAGGTGAAGAAGGGACCGTGGAGAAAGCTACGGTGGATCCGGAAGGGAGCAGCTATCGACGTCATGAGGATTGTAGGGGTGTAGCCATCGGCATCGCTCTGCGACAAGAATCAGGGTTGGCGAGGATGGGAGTCCAAGACACCATCCGTGGGTAGCGTCGCGATAGGAGCAGGAGATGGTGACGTATGGGCGGTGGTGTCCTCATCCTGACAGAGTTGTGAGCGCTGACGAGCACAGTGAGGGTCGGCATGGGACCGCGATGGAGCTTCACAACTGTCCACCCTGGCCGTGGTAGAGTGTGGGTCTATGACACCCTTGCAGCAGGATTGGTGTCGACATTGGAAGGGAGGCTGGAGGTGGCGGTGACATCTCAGAGGGTAGGAGGAGTCGAGGCATCCTCATGTGTGGTCCTCCCATGTGCAGAAAGGGGGACATCGGCCTTCGATGCCCCTTACGCGGCGACAGAGACGAGCGTCACAAGGAAAGGGGTGAACGCCAGCCAAATACCATAGTACCCCCGTGATCAGTGTAGTGAGGTAAGGACATTTGAGTATTTTGATTATGTTTTTAAGTACCCGCCTGCATAGACAGGCGGTTAACAGGGTGCGAGGCCATTGGCCAGCACCTGGGCTCGTGTGGCACATTAGGTTGTAGCGGATGCTGACGTGTCAGCATATTATTGGTCTGAATCCAATTAGTTTGCAAAATATGTAGTTAATTATTGGTAACTCTGTTCGAATAAGTTATATATGAAACTTTCTCAAAAAAATGAGAGGAATCCAAATAAAATACTATCAGAACCTAATTACACTTTCTATTTTAAAAGTATATGCAATACTAATGTTAATGTGATTAGTGTAAAGAAAGACCTAGATTCTTGTAAACTGATGCTTAGATAAGTAGTTTCATTTATGTTGAGCTAATACTGATCTTGTCATGAATAATGAAGAAATCCTTAATAGAAATGAATAATTTATGATTCTAGATTAATAATCATATGCATGCTGATTTAGGGTTTTAAAATCAATGTCGACATCTTGATATGATCTAATGTTGATAATGTAATCTAGATATCATAAATAGTCTAATATGCTTAAGATGATAATTAGGGTTTAACCTAATATGCATAACTGGGTTTGTAACCTTAGAAACCATGATACGATGGAATTAGGATTTGGAATCCTAATACCTAGTCCAAACACGAGATAACCATAAGCCCTAGTTTAGGAGCATATCTAGATTTTCTTAATGTAATGCAAATACATGGTGACACATATGTAGTATGTGTGTTTCAGATACTTTTGATTACATGCTTTGTTTCTTGTATGTTTGGATGCACTCTTAAAGTACATATGATGTTCTGCGTGGTTTTTGTGATGGCATAAGGTACGTGGTTACGCTTATGAATACATGTATCAAATTCTGAGATTGACGATGTTTCTCGATGAGATTGAATGAAAAATAAATGGCTTGCTTGTTTATTTAGTTCTTGCAAATTATAAAGTTCCTATGAGTATCATGTAAAGTAAATAACAATATTCTAAACCCTGGGTTACATTGATCTTAAGGGTAATGCACATGAGCCTCAGAGGGACAATCATTCTCAAAATTTGTCTAAGATCATAGTGGAAGGTTAAAGTTCATAGTCATCATGTTTAGGCAACCAAAGCTTAGTGTTAAGGCATCCCCTATGATGGGGTGCATACTTAGGTTGTCATCATCAAGGGTGTACTCATCTCAATTTGACAAGTCACTTGGTGTTTTATCATATCACGACAATTTTTGATATTAGGGTTCCATAACCCTTATCTTAAACATATTAGGGCTTTGTATTATTTTAGTCGTAATGACATGAAGTTATTCCATTTTTATTTATTATGATAGATCACATATTGTTTTCTCACGTACTTCAAAATATTCTATTAAACAACATCTGAAAACAATTTCTATTGCAATTTTAGCAAGTCTGTAAAGATAATTTCTTCGCATATAATGATGAAATCTTAGATCCACCTCTTCTCTAAAGTGTATATACAAAAGCTTTCCATTATCAATAATATATGTTTTACTTATGAATTGCGGAACTGATACAAAATTCAAAATATCAAACTCCAAATCATCCATTTGTTCAGAAATATGGAGTAAAATCACAACAGAAATAAAAAATTGTTCCATAATATGTAACTAGCATATCACGCCAACAACAATGTATTGGAAAGAGGGTGCAAGATATACCTTATCATGGAGAAAGTCCAATGACTCAATGTTGTGCTTCTTGAGATGGCACAAAGGATCAACCATGTGTTTGTTGATGTGCTAGTGTCAACTTTCTCTCCCTTGCTATATTTCACTTTCACAGGTAAGATGTCTAGTCTAACACATTACTACAATGTGAGAAAAGGTGTGTGGGAATCCTTAATTATCATCCCCTTTAAATAGGAGTGGTAGGGCTAGGGTTTACAAAACTCGAAGAGACTCTTGGCTGGATGGGGCTATGCATAGACAATTAGTCGACTGGTTGTCCACTCAATTCACTGGCCTTTTGGTCGTAGTGCAATGACACTAGTTGTTAATGACATCAATGCAAAGATTAATTGGCCAACCATTATTTTGGCTCTCACTAATCCATTGGCATGTCCAACACACTTAATCATTTGACCTAGTCCAAACAATCAACCTGATCTAATCGATCGACTCAAACCTTTTGTTCAGTTACTATAAGATCTAGTCAACCTATGGTGACATTATCCAATCACATCCACTGGAAGGTCCAATTAGCTACAGAGGATATTGTTCAGTAGGCCTACTAGCCTTTTAAATAGCTCACAAGGATATTTTCTAGTCAGACAATTGGGCTCTTCAGCCATTTGATAGTCCTTTCCAGTCCGTTGGATGACATTGCCAATATTATTTAGTTTGATTACCTAAACATTTTAGTAACCATATTAACTCTTTTTCATGATTAAACTCCTTTTCCCGATTCTACCTATGTGTACGACCCTATAATCTTCAAATTGTGTATGAAATGGTGTCCATAATCACATTATCTTGCAACACATCAGCAACACATCATTGCTACCCAACTTGGAGGACAACTTCAACCTAAACTACTGACTAGTGTTACAATGATCATATATGTGAGAACTCGTTACACAAAATGAGATTACTCAAAACATAAAACACAATCAATCATTAATTAATGACATACCCAAAAATATGGGTAAATTAAAACTGATTTCAACGTCAGTACCCGCTCAGAAATGTTTGCATAAGAGTCCAACATCTTTCTTGTATGCACACTATGCCAAGAGTTTGATACAAATTGTTCTATCTCCTTAGCCACAACATATATACAATGGAGAACAATATTCATATATGCCACACAAACAAGCATTAACATGTTAATAAAAGTTTGATTTGTTTGAAACACCATATACAAACTTTTCCTGCTAGGACCTGAGAGTACATGGATGACTCTAGGACACACTAGACATCTAATTAACTTTATCAAAGATTCATTATTGTAGTTCCTATTTACTTCCATGGTTATGTTGTCATCACTGCCGATTACCTAAAAAAATGTGGCGAACCACAAGGGTGAGACTCATGTCCCAGCATGAGATATAACCTCCAGCAACATTTATTGATTATAAGATTTTTAAGTAATTAAATAGTTAAGTAGTTTAATCAGATATAACAAGTAAGATCAACAATACTGATGATTAACAAAACACATAATGGAGTAGATAATAACTATTATCATTAGCCAAAATATCATCCTTTATCTTGTTGACAATATAAGAAATTCAATAGCATATGCAAATCTAGCATCATGAGCATGTCTAGTAACATAGAATAGCTAACAACATGAGCATGTCTAATTGGTTGAACATATCAACATCATAAGAAGAGATAACAACATAAGCAAAACTATCTGGATAAGAATGATTAGAAGTATATGCATCTCTAGTTACAAAGGAATGGCTAGCGTGCTAAACATAACTAACAACATGAGATAGCTAGCATCATGATTATAATAAGCAGTAGAAATATAGTTATCAACCTAATCATGGCTACTGTATGTACGTATCTATAATCGTAAGAATATCCACAACATAAGTATATCTACTATCTCCTAATTGCCCTAAGCATCATCTTTATGTAAAGAGAACAAACAAGGGTTATCATCCAATGTGAAGTGTTGTGTATAACCCTAAGCAGATATGCTATACGGCTGTATTACATCTTTTATTATGCCCTGAAAAAATTGAGGATACCACTCAAAATCCAACTGACCACTGTTAATTCGAAATCAATGCCATACAAGATCTAGGAAGAGCCAGACTCCTAAGATCTTCTCCGCCCCCAGTCAGTACGGGTCCGCCACAGCGACACATAAGGTCAAGCTGCTAACAACCTAGTCCGTCCTTGGTATAGGTCACGACACTAATAAAAGGAGGTGGGTACGCATACCCTACCATTCGAGGTACAATCGCAGTTGTCCTCCAATCTCATCACATATATAATCACCGAGACACGACCGCACCCGTTCTCAATCACATCAGATGTATGAGGCATGACCATAGCCAACCTCTACAATTTGCATTGTGGATGACAAGGACATATCCTCAATTTGCCACCCCCACATACACAACATTATGTGCTCAGAGTTTCCCTTAGGAATACTCATTTCACCATCTGGCAAATTCTAACACTCAGTTGGATCTATGGCACATGGCACTACATGATTAGATTTTCAATTGATTAGTTATGCCAATTGGGTGAATTAAGGATGCACCAAACAAGTGGACATACAAACCCTAATTCACTTCTAGCAAGCATATAAATATCACAACTTTGAAAAGATATAAAACATGTGAAACATAACTTCTCATCTCATCATCACATGGTACTATTCACTTGCCATTCATGAGACCATACTAGTCATCACACTATCACAAGATATAAATCCTTTTCACAATATCACAGGGTATCAACCCTTATCAACATAAGAGGAATACACCTCATTTAGGGCTCAACCATGCCCAAAGGTCATTAAGACCATCATACTATCACATGATATAAAATCCTTTTCATGATATCACAGGGTATCAACCCTTATCAACATAAGAGGATTACACCTCATTTAGGGCTCAACCATGCCCAAAGGTCATTAAGACCATCATACTATTCCATGTAAGATCATCATTATCTTTGCATGCCTTATAACAAGGCTCAACAACATCACTTATATATAATACACCAGATCGACACAATATTGCATTAATGAGCTAGGTGATATTTATAAACAATCATAGCAGGGTTATATTAACATTAAGAACATTCCTTTATTAAATCAACATGCAAGGAATCTATATATGATTAACACTCATCATCTTCACAATGCACATGTTCAGCATAAGAAAATATCAACCATGTGGCTATGATAACCACAAATTAACACATTAAGGTTATGGTCATGTTAAGGAGGTTATTCCACCATCATTATATCATATAAGAATTTCAAACATGAATACTCATCTTTATCTAATTTCATTAGAGTTAGGTTCAACATGATAAATTATATCAATGTTACTAATCAACACTTATACCCAAACCCTAACTCACAACATCCCCATTGGCTCATGGACACATAAGGTGACACATCACCATCACATTGCATACTATTATCAAGTATGAACACACACATAAATCAAGGTGTAACCATCAAGTTATAGCATACTAGGGTTTCAACAATAATAGAGTACTCCATGATTGTATTAGTCATTCAAGGACTATTCATACCCAATTACCATCATTTAGTTATATTAAAGTTAGGTATAAGAAGCTATACCTCATTAGGGTTACATATCAACACAATATGGTTATAATCCCTTCTATTCATATGAGTGAATAGGTAAGACGAACTTATTAATGGTAACCCTCCATTTATTCTATCATCATTCAACCCATATCGCCATACCACAATGTCACCCAAAACCATTTTATGTTTAAACGGTAAGACTATTGGTTGTTTACATAAGTAAACACCTTGGATAAACCACCTATGAAGTCCTTGATTTTTGCTCTAGAAAGAGTCACCATATAACCGTAGACATCCCTTGATAGTCAACACAAAAATCTCCATTGAGAGTAGGGTAAAACTCACAATCAACTATTCATTTAAAACAAGCCATCCATTGTCAACAAGTAAGCTCCTTAAGTTGATCATATAAAGGAAACCATCTAAATAACATTAGTAGGACTAACATATTACATTATCCATCATTCCAACTTAATGGAGGAATAAATAGTAGATCTCGACCATTTGGTCAAGTTCATATGTTAAAACCATCAATTATAGTATATGTCTGACCATTGCATCAAGTGACCCAAGAAACCATTGGTTTAAGGCTTAATTGATGCTACACTACAATGCTTAACTCACCATAGGTTGTAGAGACCTGATCCACCATCATTAGTGACCATTAAGTCACCATAGGTTGTTAGATCAACACTATATTCATTAATCAACATCAAATATTAAGCTAATTGCAACATTGATTGATAACATCAGTAGGGTACTTAATGGTTGATCATTAAACTTCAAACTGATCAAAAATCTGACCTAAGGGGGTGACCATAGGTTTTCACCATCATTTGACACCCTTAATAACAACCATCATTTGTTGTGAAGATAACACCATAGGGTTGTTGCAATGGTACCATCATCTTTTCATGGTTTATAGAAGAAATCAACTTTAATCCCTAAAATTGACCATTGTTTTATAGGTGCTTAGCACCATAGGTTGTCAAAACAACCTGATCCAAGTCATATCATACCTTAGGAATAACATACACATGATCAAAGGTTCATATATAACTGAAATTAGAACAGGGAACATTATAAAAATCAAAATCCAAGTCAAGCATAGCTTTTTAGTGTATGGATCATCATTTTCAAGCAAGAACATGATTTAGAAAGCTTATGGTAAGCAATAAATGTGGAGAAAGTTATAAACTTGCCTATAATGAGAATATGGAACCCCACACAGAATAAATATCGAGTAGGTAGGGTATAATTTCCAAGAACAAGCTATGAATTCGTCCATCTAGCACCTTTCCTCATTAAATGAGCAAACGCTAAGCATAAAGAGCAAGAAAGGTGGGTTTTAGGGCTTTAGAGCAATTTATACCATAGAACACCAAGGTTACAACCTGGAGAAAGCTAGGTGGAAGGATAGCAAAGAAATAGATGGAGGAAGGAAGGAAATTCTTACACATTTAGGTCAAGATCACTAGAAGGAAGCTTTTCCAACCCTAAAATGAAGTCAACTTCAACCTTAGAGCCTTTCTCCAAGACGATCCCCACTTTCTTCTTCCTTGGGCAGCAAAATTCGTATCTTAATAGAGGGAGGACGAATCTGGGAGAAATAGGGAGGTGGTGGAGAGAAAGTGGCTCATTTTTGTGCTTGGGAATAAGTATATGACACTTTAATATAAAGAAAAAGAAAAAGTTGAAACTCTAGTATATATCCAAGTGTCCATGGCTTTTAATTATAAAGAATATACAAGCACACACACAAGAAGCTATCCCACTATCTGTAGAGACCTTCTTGGCTTGCCTTTGTCGAATTTCCCAACCAATCACATAATTTCTTAGTTGATAGCTACTAAAGGTAGCTCATCCGTGAAGGGGGAAAACCTTAAAGGAGCAAACACCTTCAAACCAAGGTTTAAATAGGTGCCCCATGGATCAAAAAGCTCAATAATGATGATAGAATATCCAAGGAACAAAATTAAAGTGATAAATCGAAAATAACACCTCTCAATTGGGTAAATTGTAGAAAAGTCCAAAATGTGCATAAAATTGCATAACTTGCTCAAATAGTGTCCAAATTGGATCAAATTTAAAACTTAAGCTTGTATTATGATTTCAAGGCATGTCAAAAGGTTATATTAGGGTTCTAAGCATTAAATTATGATAATTAATCTTGTTCAACTCATTAAACACATTTAGGAGCATTACAACTATAAACCCCTAACAGGGATTTCGCCCCCAAAATCCAAGGTAAACAAAGATGGGTACTTCCTTTGCACCTCATAATATTACCTTCACTTGGTAACTTGCATATCATGGTGACATCACATCATTCATACACATCTCATCTTGGGTCAACACAAAAACCCCTACATATGAAGACATTTGCAAATATGGAACATAGAAACTTGTGGTGTCGCCTGTAAAAAGCTAATAGTAATGTTCAACTTTAAATTCTAGCTATCATCCTAAAAATTATATCTATTGTTTCAACACATTACTCAAAAGCCATACTTGCTAGCTTTAAACCAATCATGCCATGTGTCCCATACCGTCCCTTGAAGTATAAAAAAAAACAATGTATCCATCCTTTTTTTCTATATACACTGACACTGGAACACTTGTCAGTTCCTTTTCAACATCAAAAGAAATGTTGAAACTGGAAGTTGTCATTCCATACAAGGAAACATCATTCCTAGTCCACCTTGTTAGGGGTAAAACAACAACACTATCTTCACCTTACTAGGATTTACACAACCTACTTAGAAGACATATCATGATCCCACAAAGACACTTAATCAACCCCATCTCACTCTTGTTCAAATTGTCTCATAGGTATTGCTGCTTCAGAAATCCTAAGGGTTTTAAAGAAATGTTGATCATACTTTTTACCATATTAGAAATACTTTGTCATGTCATCATTCAAAGTGTTATATAACTTGTATGACATGACTGGAACACTTTGTTCCTCCTATTCATAAATTCCATTTTTACATTGGTTAGTCTAAAGGACATAACCATAAACTCATCGTGGTCATGTGAATTATGTCATCCAATCTAACTCTTACACATTGATATTTGATCATAGGTTAATCTTTAAGGAACACGGTATCACATATCTATTGACCAACAAACAATCTATCCTTGATAGTGGTCTTGCCCAACTATCACTGAACCATACACAACATTATAGAATCATTTTTTTTAAAACAACATTTATAGGATCATCATCAACTTTCTCTCTCTGTATAGTAGATGAATACTTGGGATGTTCATTTAATCAACATCTCCAACCTTCACATATTTCTCATATTATTAATACATCTTGGATACCATGATTCATTACCTTGGCATCCACCTCATGCGCTATAAGGAACTCACATCCTTATCTCATCTACTTTTACCAACATAAAAAATTTCAAAACATATAAGAGGAGTCTTCCTAATTATTGGAAGGCTCAAAAGCAAAATCATCACAAACTTTATGATCATGGAACCATAGTCCAAACAACCTTATTCTATAATAAGATATCCACCCTATTGTTTAGAATGAATCCTCACATACCAAGTGGAAATGGTCCATTTGAAAGTTGTGCCCTGAAAAGGAAAGACACAAAGGGCAACATACATCCCACATCATAGCAGCATTGTTCATGGTCACTAACAAAAAAGATAACTAATTCTATTTTCATTACGCATATTACAACTTCTTATGTATCATTTTACCTTTTTCATTTTTGGTTCCTTGCCATTAGCATAGGAATCATCATGATAACATATCTCATTACTCCTTCTTTGATGATGATTTATCACAATTGGGTATGTTGTCTTATTTTATTATGTTTTTCAACCACTTATCAATAGGTAAATCATCATATTCTTCATTTTCTTCATTAAATAGGGATCATCTCCCTTAATTTCTTTCACATGCCATGCTGATTTTTCATTATCACTTTCTTACAGGCATAGGTTGGTCTGAGATTAACTCAGGTTCCACCTTATTCCTTTTTCATTATTTCCATTCATCTTCTCATTTTGTACTTGTTATAGGAGTTCTCTCTATCTTATGTGGATATCATACCTTAATTCACATTATAAGCATAGACTTATCTGTCTTGTACTTTATTATCTTCTTGAATCACATCATCAAGAACTCCTCTTTTTTCTTTTTGTATTTAGATTTAGATTTCATGGTGTTGTATCTTTCTCATATAGTTACCAAACATTTAAGTTTTGATAGATAATGATGCAATTCTCATCTTCTTTAAGATAGGATTGAGATATTCACACCATGATTTATTAATCATTATGCTCTTTAGATTGTCTCAAAATGACTACTTGATCAGAGTAATCAGAAAGATAACAATCTAAGAGTTCCATACTTACATATCTTTAATAATTGAATACATGGCCAGGGCATCCAAGTACTGATACCAAGCAGTATGCACCATGTTTTTGTGTCACTTTCCTAACTTAGACATCATCCTAGTCTTAAGTCCTAGTGTCCCTGTAGACTCAGTGAACCTAAAGCTCTGATACCAAATTATGAGAACCCGTTACACTAAACGAGATTACTCAAAACATAAAACACAATCAATCATTAATTAATCACATACCTAAAAATATGGGTAAATTAAAACTGATTTCAGCGTCACTACCTGCTCGGAAATATTTGCATAAGAGCTCAACATCTTTCTTGTATCCAAACTATGCTAAGAGTTTGATACAAATTGTTCTATCTCCTTAGTCACAACATATATACACAGGAGAACAATATTCATATATGCCACACAAACAAGCATTAACATGCTAATAAAAGTTCTATTTGTTTGAAACACCATATACAAACTTCTCCTGCTAGGACCTGAGAGTATAGGGGTGACTCTAGGACACACTAGACATCTAATCAACTTTCTCAAAGATTCATTATTGTAGTTCCTCTTTACTTCAATGGTTCTGTTGTCATCACTGCCGATTACCTAAAAAAATGTGGCAAACCACAAGGGTGAGACCCATGTCCCAGTAAGAGATATAACCTCCAACAACGTTTATTGATTACAAGATTTTTTAAGTAATAAAACAGTTAAGTCATTTAATCAGATATATCAAATAAGATCAGCAGTACTGATGATTAACAAAACACATAATGGAGTAGATAATAACTATTATCATTAGCCAGAATATCATCCTTTATCTTGTTGACAATACAAGCAATTCAATAGCATATGCATATCTAGCATCATGAGCATGTCTAGTAACATAGCATAGATAACAACATGAGCATGTCTAATTGGTTGAACATATCAACATCATAAGAAGAGATAACAACATAAGCACAACTATCTGGATAAGCATGATTAGTAGTATATGCATCCCTAGTTACAAAGGCATGGCTAGCGTGCTAAACATAACTAACAACATGAGATAGCTAGCATCATGATTATAATCAGCAGTAGCAATATAGTTATCAACCTAATTATGTCTACTGTATGTACGCATCTACAATCTTAATCATATCTACAACATAAGTATATTTACTATCTCTTAATTGCACTAAGCATCATCTTTATGTAAAGAGAACAAACAATGGTTATCATCCAATGTGAAGCATTATGTATAACCCTAAACAAATATGCTATACGACTATATTACATCTTTTATTATGCCCTGAGGAAATTGAGGATACCACTCAAAATCCAACTGGCCACTGCTAAGTTAAAATCAATGCCATACAAGATCTAGGAAGAGTTTCACTCCTAAGATCTTCTCCACCCCCAGCCAGTACGGGTTTGCCACAGTGACACTTAAGGTCAAGCTGCTAACAGCCTAGTCCGTCCTTGCTACAGGTCACAACACTAGTGAAAGGAGGTGGGTACACATACCCTACCATCCGAGGTACAATCACATTTGTCCTCCAATATCCCCACATATATAATCACCGAGACAAGACCACATCCGTTCTCCATCACATCAGATGTATGAGGCATGACCATAGCCAACCTCCACAATCTGCATTGTGGATGACAAGGATATATCCTCTACTTGCCACCCCCACATACTCAACTGTTTGTACTCCGAGTTTCCCTTAGGAATTCTCGTTTCACCATCTGGAAAATTCTGACACTCATATGGATATGTGGCACATGGCACTACATGATTAGAGTTTCACTTGATTAGTAATGCCAATTAGGTGAATTAAGGCTACATCAAACAAGTGGACATACAAACCCTAATTCACTTCTAGCAAGCATATAAATATCACAACTTTGAAAAGATATAAAATGTGTGAAACATAATTTCTCATCTCATCATCACATGGTACTATTCACTTTCCATTCATGAGACTATACTAGTCATCACACTATCACAAGATATAAATCCTTTTCACAATATCACATGGGATCAACCCTTATCAACATAAGAGGATTACACTACATTTAGGGCTCAACCATGCCCAAAGGTCATTAAGACCATCATACTATCACAGGATATCAAATCCTTTTCACGATATCACACGGTATCAACCCTTATCAACATAAGAGGATTACACCTCATTTAGGGCTCAACCATGCCCAAAGGTCATTAAGACCATCATAATATTCCCTGTAAGATCATCATTATCTTTGCATGCCTTATAACAAGGCTCAACAACATCACTTATATATAATACACCAGATCGACACAATACTGCATTAATGAGCTAGGTGATATTCGTAAATAATCATAGCAGGGTTATATTAACATTAAGAACATTCCTTTATTAAATCAACATGCAAGGAATCTAGATATGATTAACACTCATCATATTCACAATGCACATGTTCAGCATAAGAAAATATCAACCATGTGGCTATGATAACCACAAATTAACACATTAAGGTTATGGTCATGTTAAGGAGGTTATTCCACCATCATTCCATCATATAATAATGTTAGAAATGAATACTCATCTTTATATAATTGCATTAAAGTTAGGTTCAACATGATAAATTATATCAATGTTACTATTCAACACTTATACACAAACCCTAACTCACAACATCCCCATTGGATCATGGATGCATAAGGTGAAGCATCACCATCACATTCCATACTATTCTCAAGTATGACCACACACATAAATCAAGGTGTAACCATCATGTTATAGCATACTAGGGTTTCAACAATAATAGAGTACTCCATGATTGTATTAGTCATTCAAGGACTATTCATACCCAATTACCATCATTTAGTTATATTAAAGCTAGGTATAACCAGGTATACCTCATTAGGGTTAAATATCAACACAATATGGTTATCATCCCTTATATTCATATGAGTGAATAGGTAAGATTAACTTATTAATGGTAACCCTCCATTTGTTCCATCATCATTCAACCCATATCGCCATACCACAATATCACCCAGAACCATTGGATGTTTAAATGGTAAGAATATTGTTTGTTTACATAAGTAAACACCTTGGATAAACCAACTATGAAGTCCTTGATTTCTGATCTAGAAAGAGGCACCATATAACCCTAGACATCCCTTGATAGTCAACACAAAAAGTTCCATTGAGAGTAGGGTAAAACTCACAATCAACTATTCATTTAAAACAAGCCATCCATTGTCAACAAGTAAGCTCCTTAAGTTGATCATATAAAGGAAACCATCTAAATAACATTATTAGGACTAACATATTACATTAGACATAATTCCACCTTAATGGAGGAATAAATAGTAGATCTCAACCATTGCATCAAGTTCATATGTTAAAACCATCAATTACAGTATAGGTCTGACCATTGCATCAAGTGACCCAAGAAACCATTGGTTTAAGGCTTAATTGATGCTACACCACAATGCTTAACTCACCATAGGTTGTAGAGACCTGATCCACCATCATTAATGACCATTAATCACCATAGGTTGTTAGATCAACACTATATTCATTAATCAACATCAAATATTAAGCTAATGTCAACATTGATTGATAACATCAGTAGGGTACTTAATGGTTGATCATTAAACTTTAAACTGATCCAAAATCTGACCTAAGGGGGTGACCATAGGCTGTCACCATCATTTAACACCCTTAAACATGACCATCAGTTGTTATGAAGGCAAAACCATAGGGTTGTTGCAATGGTACCATCATCGGGTCATGGTTTATAGAAGAAATCAGCTTTAATCCCTAAAATTGACCATTGTTTGATAGGTGCTTAGCACGATAGGTTGTCAAATCAACCTGATACAAGTCATATCATACCTTAGGAATAACATACACATGATCACAAGTTCATATTTAACTGAAATCAGAACAGGAAACATTATAAAAATCGAAATCCAAGTCAAGCATAACGTTTTAGTGTATGGATCATCATTTTCAACCAAGAACATGATTTAGAAAGCTTATGGTAAGCAATAAACGTGGAGAAAGTTATAAAACTTTCCTATAATGAGAATACGGAACCCACACAGAATAAATCTCGAGTAGGTAGGGTATAATTTCCAAGAACAAGCTATGAATTCGTCCATCTAGCACCTTTTTTCATCAAATGAGCAAACCCTAAGCATAAAGAGCAAGAAAGGTAGTGTTTTAGGGCTTCAGAGAAATTTCTACCATGGAACACCAAGGTTTCGACTTGGAGAAAGCTAGGAGGAAGGTTAAAAAATAAATATATGGAGGAAAGAAGGAAATTCTTACACTTCTAGGTCACGATCACTAGAAGGAAGCTTTTCCAACCCTAAAATGAAGTCAATTTCAACCTTAGAGCCTTTTTCCAAGAAGATGCCCACTTTCTTCTTCCTTGGGCAGAAAAATTCATATCTGAATAGAGGGAGGATAAATATGGGAGAAAGAGGGAGGTGGTGGATAGAAAGTGCCTTTTTTTGGTGCTTGGGGATAAATATATGACACTTTAATATAAAGAAAACAAAAAGTTGAAACTCTAGTATATATCCAAGTGTCCATGGCTTTTAATTATAAAGAATATACAAGCACATACACAATAAGATCTCCCACTATATATAGAGACCTTCTTGGATTGAATTTGTCGAATTTCCCACAAATCACACAATTCCTTAGTTGATAGCGACTAAAGGTAGCTCATCCGTGAAGGGGGAAAACCCTAAAATACCCTTGGAGTAAATACCTTCAAACCAAGGTTGAAATCGGTGCCCCATGGATCATAAAGCTCACAAATGATGATAGAATATCCAAGGAACATCATTAAGGTGATAAATTGAAAATAACACCTCTCAATTGGGTAAATTGCAGAAAAGTCCAAAATGTGCATAAAATTACATAACTTTCTCAAACAGTGTCCAAATTGGACCAAATTTGAAACTTAAGCTTGTATTATGATTTCAAAGCATATAAAAATGTTATATTAGGGTTATAAGAATTAAATTATGATAATTAAGCCTGTTCAACTCATTAAACAAGTTTAGGGGCCTTACAACTATAAACCCCTTATAGGGATTTCGCCCCTAAAATCCAGGGTAAACAAAGATGGGTACTTCCTTTGCACCTCATACTATTAACTTCACTTGGTTACTTGCATATCATGGTGATGTCACATCATTCATACATATCTCATCTTGGGTCAACACAAAAACCCCCACATATGTAGACATTTGCAAATATGGAACATAGAAACTTGTGGTGCCACCTGTACAAAGCTAATAGTAATGTTCAACTTTGAATTCTAGCTATCATCCTAAAAATTATATCGATTGTTTCAACAAATTACCCAAAATTCATACTTGCTAGCTTTTAACCAATCATGCCATGTGTCCCATACCATCCCTTGAAGTATAAAAAAACAATGTATCCATCCTTTTTTCTATATACACTGACACTGGAACACTTGTCAGTTCCTTTTCAACATCAAAAGAAATGTTGACACTGGAAGCTGTCATTCCATACAACGAAACATCATTCCTAGTCAACCTTGTTAGGGGTGAAACAACAACACTATCTTCACCTTACTAGGATTTACACAACCTACTTAGAAGACATATCATGATCCCACAAAGACACTTAATCAACCCCATCTCACTCTTGTTCAAATTGTCTCATAGGTATTGCTGCTTCAGAAATCCTAAGGTTTTTAAAGAAATGTTGATCATATTTTTGACCATATTAGAAATACTTTGTCATGTCATCATTCAAAGTGTTATATAACTTGTATGACATGACTGGAACACTTTGTTCCTCCTATTCATAAATTCCATTTTTACATTGGTTAGTCTAAAGGACATAACCATAAACTCATCGTGGTCATGTGAATTATGTCATCCAATCTAACTCTTACGCATTGATATTTGATCATAGGTTAATCTTTAAGGAACACAATATCACATATCTATTGATCAACAAACAATATATCCTTGATAGTGGTCTTGCCCAGCTATCACTGAACCATACACAACATTATAGAATCATTTTTTTTAAACAACATTTATAGGATCATCATAAACTTTCTCTCTCTATATAGGAGAGGAATACTTGGGATGTTCATTTAATCAACATCTCCAACCTTCACATATTTCTCATATTATTAATACATCTTGGATACCAGGATTCATTACCTTGGCATCCACCTCATGTGCTATAAGGAACTCACATCCTTATGTCATCTACTTTTACCAACATAAAAAATTTCAAAACATATAAGAGGAGTCTTCCTAATTATTGGAAGGCTCAAAAGTAAAATCATCACAAACTTTATGATCATGGAACCATAGTCCAAACAACCTTATTCTATAATAAGATATCCATCCTCATGTTTAGAATGAATCCTCACATACCAAGTGGCAATGGTCCATTTGAAAGTTGTGCCCTAAAAAGGAAAGACACAAAGGGAAACATACTTGCCACATCATAGCAACATTGTTCAGGGTCACTAACAAAAATGTAACTAATTCTATTTTCATTACGCATATTACAACTTCTTATGTATCATTTTACCTTTTTCATTTTTGGTTCCTTGCCATTAGCATAGGAATCATCATGATAAAATATATCATTACTCCTTCTTTGATGATGATTTATCACGATTAGGCATGTTGCCTTATTTTATTATGTTTTTCAACCACTTATGAACGGGTAAATCAACATATTCTTCATTTTCTTCATTAAATAAGGATCATCTCCCTTAATTTCTTTCACATGCCATGCTGATTTTTCATTATCACTTTCTTACAGGCATAGGTTGGTCTGAGATTAACTCAGGTTCCACCTTATTCCTTTGTCATTATTTCCATTCATCTTCTCATTTTATACTTGTTATAGGAGTTCTCTCTATCTTATGTGGATATCATACCTTAATTCACTTTATAAGCATAGACTTATATGTCTTGTACTTTATTATCTTCTTGAATCACATCATCAAGAACTCCTCTTTTTCCTTTTTGTATTCATATTTAGATTTCATGGTGCTGTATCTTTCTCTTATAGTTACCAAACATTCAAGTGTTTATAGATAATGATGCAATTCTCATCTTCTTTAAGATAGGATTGAGATATTGACACCATGATTTCTTAATCGTTATGCTCTTTATATTGTCTCAAAATGACTACTTGATCAGAGTAATAAAAAAGATAACAATCTAAGAGTTCCATACTTACCTATCTTTAATAACTGAATACATGGCCAGGGCATCCAAGTACTGAGATTAGGCAGTATGCACCATGTTTTTGTGTCACGTTCCTAACTTAGACATCATCCTAGTCTTAAGTCCTAGTGTCATATAGACTCAGTGAATCTAAAGCTCATACACCAACTTGTGAGATCCTGTTACACTAAATGAGATTACTCAAAATGTAAAACACAATCAATCATTAATTAATCACAATAAAAAATATGGGTAAATTAAAAAAAATTTCAATGTCAGTACCCACTCAGAAATGTTTACATAAGAGCCCAACATCTTTCTTGTATCCACACTATGCCAAGAGTTTGATACAAATTATTCTATCTCCATAGCCACAACATATATACACAGGAGAACAATATTCATATATGCCACACAAACAAGCATTAACATGCTAATAAAAGTTCGATTTGTTTGAAGCACCATATACAAACTTTTCCTGCTAGGACCTGAGAGTACATGGATGACTCTAGGACACACTAGACATCTAATTGACTTTCTCAAAGATTCATTATTGTAGTTCCTCTTTACTTCCATGGTTCTGTTGTCATCACCGTTGACTACCTAAAAAAAATCTGGCGAACCACAAGGGTGAGACCCATGCCCCAACAAGAGATATAACCTCCAACAACGTTTATTGATTACAAGATTTTTAAGTAATTAATAGTTAAGTAGTTTAATCATACATAATAAATAAGATCAACAATACTGATGATTAACAAAACACAAAATGGAGCAGATAATAACTATTATCATTAGCCAGAATATCATCCTTTATCTTGTTGACAATATAAGCAATTCAATAGCACATGCATATCTTGCATTATGAGCATGTCTAGTAACATAGCATAGCTAATAACATGAGCATATCTAATTGGTTGAACATATCAACATCTATCTGGATAAGCATGATTCGAAGTATATGCATCTCAAGTTACAAAGGCATGGCTAGCATGCTAAACATAACTAACAACATGAGATAGCTAGCCTCATGATTATAATCAGTAGTAGAAGTATAGTTATCAACCTAATCATGGCTACTGTATTAATCATGGCTACTATATGTACACATCTACAATCTTAAGCATATCCACAACATAAGTATATCTACTATCTCTTAATTGCACTAAGCATCATCTTTATGTAAAGAGAACAAATAAGGGTTATCATCCAATGTGAAGCATTGTGTATAACCCTAAATAGATATGCTATACAGCTGTATTACATCTTTTACTATGCCCTAAGGAAATTGAGGATACCACTCAAAATCCAACTGACCACTGCTAAGTCGAAATCAGTGCCATACAGGATCTAGGAAGAGTCAGACTCCTAAGATCTTCTCTGCCTCCAGTCAGTATGGGTCTTCCACATCGACACATAAGGTCAAGCTGCTAACAGCCTAGTCCGTACTTGGTACATGTCACAACACTAGTGAAAGGAGGTGGGTACACATACCCTACCATTCGATGTACAATCATAGTTTTCCTCAAATCTCATCACATATATAATCACCGAGACACGACCGTAGCCGTTCTCAATCACATCAGATGTATGAGGCATGACCATATCCAACCTCCACAATCTGCATTGTGGATGACAATGATATATCCTCAACTTGCCACCTCCACATATGCGCTCCAAGTTTCCCTTAGGAATACTTGTTTCACCATATGGAAAATTCTGACACTCAGATGGATCTATGGCACATGGAACTACATGATTAGAGTTTCACTTCATTAGTTATGCCAATTGGGTGAATTAAGGCTGCCTCAAACAAGTAGACATACAAACCCTAATTCACTTCTAGCAAGCATATAAATATCACAACTTTGAAAATATATAAAATGTGTGAAACATAATTTCTCATCTCATCATTACATGGTACTATTCACTTGCCATTCATGAGACCATACTAGTCATCACACTATCACAAGATATAAATCCTTTTCACAATATCACATGGTATCAACCCTTATCAGCATAAGAGGATTACACCTCATTTAGGGCTCAACCATGCCCAACGGTCATTAAGACCATCATACTATCACATGATATAAAATCCTTTTCACGATATCACATGGTATCAACCCTTATCAACATAAGAGGATTACACCCCATTTAGGGCTCAACCATGCCCAACGGTCATTAAGACCATCATACTATCACAGGATATAAAATCCTTTTCACGATATCATAGGGCATCAACCCTTATCAACATAAGAGGATTACACCTCATTCAGGTCTCAACCATGCCCAAAGGTCATTAAGACCATCATATTATTCCCTACAAGATCATCATTATCTTTGCATGGCTTATAACAAGGCTCAACAACATCACTTATATATAATTCACCAGATCAGCACAATATTGCATTACTGAGATAGGTGATATTCATAAAAAATCATAGCGGGGTTATATTAACATTAAGAACATTCCTTTATTAAATCAACATGCAAGGAATCTAGATATGATTAACACTCATCATATTCACAATGCACATGTTCAACATATGAAAATATCAACCATGTGGCTATGATAACCACAAATTAACACATTAAGGTTATGATCATGTTAAGGAGGTTATTCCACCATCATTCCATCATATAAGAATGTTAAACATGAATACTCATCTTTATCTAATTGCATTAGAGTTAGGTTCAACATGATAAATTATATCAATGTTACTAATCAACACTTATACCCAAACCCTAACTCACAACATCCCCATTGGATCATGAATGCATAAGGTGAAGCATCACCATAACATTCCATACTATTCTCAAGTATGAACACACACATAAATCAAGGTGTAACCATCAGGTTATAGCATACTAGGGTTTCAACAATAATAGAGTACTCCATGATTGTATTAGTCATTCAAGGATTATTCATACCCAATTACCATCATTTAGTTATATTAAAGCTAGGTATAACAAGCTATAACTATTAGGGTTACATATCAACACAATATGGTTATCATCCCTTGTATTCATATGAGTGAATAGGTAAGACTAACTTATTAATGGGGACCCTCCATTTATTCTATCATCATTCAACCCATATCGCCATACCACAATGTCACCCCGAACTATTGGATGTTTAAACTGTACGACTATTGGTTGTTTACATAAGTAATCACCTTGGATAAACCACCTATGAAGTCCTTGATTTGTGCTCTAGAAAGAGTCACCATATACCCATAGACATCCCTTGATAGTCTACACAAAAAGTTCCATTGAGAGTAGGGTAAAACTCACAAGCAACTGTTCATTTAAAACAAGCCATCCATTGTCAACAAGTAAGCTCCTTAAGTTGATCATATAAAGGAAACGATCAAAATAACATTAGTAGGACTAACATATTACATTAGCCATAATTCCACCTTAATGGAGGAACAAATAGTAGATCTCGACCATTGGGTCAAGTTCATATGTTAAAACCATCAATTATAGTATAGGTCTGACCATTGCACAAGTGACCCAAGAAGCCATTGGTTTAAGGCTTAATTGATGCTACACTACAATGCTTAACTCACCATAGGTTGTAGAGACCTGATACACCATCATTATTGACCATTAAGTCACCATAGGTTGTTATGTCAACACTATATTCATTAATCTACATCAAATATTAAGCTAATGTCAACATTGATTGATAACATCAGTAGGCTACTTAATGGTTGATCATTAAACTTCAAACTGATCCAAAATCTGACCTAAGGGGGTGACCATAGGTTGTAACCATCATTTGACACCCTTAATTATGACCATAAGTTGTTATGAAGACAACACCATAGGGTTGTTGCAATGGTACCATCATCGAGTCATGGTTTATAGAAGAAATCAACTTTAATCCCTACAATTGACCATTGTTTGATAGGTGCTTAGCACCATAGGTTATCAAAACAACCTGATCCAAGTCATATCATACCTTAGGAATAACATACACATGATCACAGGTTCATATATAACTGAAATCAGAAAATGAAACATTATAAAAATCAAAATCCAAGTCAAGCATAGCTTTTTAGTGTATGGATAATCGTTTTCAAGCAAGAACATGATTTAGAAAGCTTATGGTAAGCAATAAACGTGGAGAAAGTTATAAAACTTTCCTCTAATGAGAATATGGAATCCCATACAGAATAAAACTCGAGTAGGTAGGGTAGAATTTCCAAGAACAAGCTATGAATTCGTCCATCTAGCACCTTTCTTCATCAAATGAGCAAACCCTAAGCATAAAGAGCAAGAAAGGTAGGGTTTTAGGGCTTTAGAGTAATTTCTACCATGAAACACCAAGGTTACAACTTGGAGAAATCTAGGAGGAAGGATAAAAAAGAAATAGATGGAGGAAAGAAGGAAATTCTTACACTTTTAGGTCAAGATCACTAGAAGGAAGCTTTTCCAACCCTAAAATGAAGACAATTTCAACCTTAGAGCCTTTCTCCAAGAAGATCCCCACTTTTTCTTCCTTGGGCAGAAAAATTCGTAGATGAAAAGAGGGAGGATGAAGAGGGGAGAAAGAGGGAGGTGGTGGAGAGAAAGTGGCTCGTTTTGGTGCTTGGGGATAAGTATATGACACTTTAATATGAAGAAAAATAAAAAGTTGAAACTCTAGTATATATCCAAGTGTCCATGGCTTTTATTTATAAAGAACATACAAGAACACAAACAAGCAGCTCTACAACTATCTGTAGAGACCTTCTTGGCTTGAATTTGTCGAATTTCCCAACCAATCAAATAATTCCTTAGTTGATAGCTACTAAAGGTAGCTCATCCGTGAAGGGGGAAAACCCTAAAATACCCTTGGAGCAAACACATTCAAACCAAGGTTTAAATAGGTGCCCCATGGATCAACAAGCTCAATAATGATGATAGAATATCCAAGGAACATAATGCAAGTGATAAATTGAATAATATACCTCTCAATCTGGTAAATTGCATAAAAGTCCAAAATGTGCATAAAATTGCATAACTTGCTCAAACAGTGTCCAAATTGGACCAAATTTGAAACTTAAGCTTGTATTATGATTTCAAAGCATATAAAAAGTTTAGATTAGGGTTCTAAGCATTAAATTATGATAATTAATCTTGTTCAACTCATTAAACAAGTTTAGGGGCCTTACAATATACTTCTTTTGTCAAAAATATCAAGATTGAATATGAGGCATGGAATCGCCATCCTTTGGACATTCAATATATGTTTGTTGAACTAGATTATATATTTGAAATGCATGTGATATCAATATCACATATTGACTCATGAGCATGGACATACATTTCATAATATCACTTATCAAGTGGCCATGATATCACTTTGATAGGAGGGATAAATTCAGTCTCATCACTCACAACAATCCCCATGTTTCACAATGTAACCAAGTACCATTTGTATAGAAATCCTTATTCAAGGTCATGTTGAATGGTTTTAAAGTACATTGAACGTCATGTGATTATTTTGTTGACTTTAGGAGTAAGAACTGCAATAAACACTATCATATTGGGACATGATTCCAACTACCATTCAATGGATTCCATGTATCATTCTCAAGGTGGGTCTGTTTAATACACTTGTTCTGTGACAAGTACCTATGTGTTTGAATTTATATCCAATATCATGACTACTCATATTTAGTCATCAATCAACACACATTCTAGTCTTAAGTATGATTGTTGTCTATATAGCTTCCACAATAATACCTGACTAGAGACATAACAAGAATATATACTCTAATTATCCATATGATCTTAGGTTTAGGTCGTCAACACAAACCATATGTCATCAAGTATTATCATTATGTAGACCTATTATGTTATATGATAATATCATATTTGAACAAACGTAACAAATAAAATTACCTTTATTATTAATAAAATTAAGTACACAATATCATAATACAATCATCATATGACTGTCTCTTAGGTCATACATACCAACATACTCCCACTTGTACTTAGAGCCAATCACTCATGACTTATTCCCAAGTGATCTTACACGACTATCATGATTTTTTGTAAAAATGCTTTTGTTAGTGGTTCAACAACATTGCTTTCAGCCAGTACTCTACAAATATTCACATCTCATTGTTGTATAATCTCTCATATGAGATGGAAAATATAAAGTATATGCTTGGAATGTTGATGCAATATTGGTTCCTTAGATTATAAAATTTCTCCATGTTGTCACAACAAAACTCTACTATGTCGTCAATGGTTAAAACCACCCCAAGTTCACCAATGAAATTCTTGATCCATACAACTCTTTTTGCTACGCTGGTAACTGCAATGTACTCAAATTCTATTGTAGAGTCAACAACCATCTCTTACTTAGAAGTTTTCTACCTTAAACCTCTATTATTGAGATAAAACACAAATCCAAATTGTGATCGATAATCATCTTTGTTAGTTTGGAAGCTTGCATCAGTGTAACCTTTTAGAACTGACTCTTCCTCATCACCATAAATAAGGAAATGATCCTTAGTTCTTCTTAGGTATTTAAGGATGTTCTTTGTGGTAGTTCAATTAACTTCACTTGGATTTGATTGTTACCTTCTCCTCATGATCAAAGCATGTGAGACATTGGGATGAGTGTATACCATTAAATACAAGATAGATCCAATTGTGGATTCATATGGAATGTTATTCATGTGTCCCCTTTCTTCATAAGAACTGGGACACTGGTCTCTAGAGAGACTAACTTCATGAGACATGACCAAGTTTCCTCTCTTGGAGTCATGCATGTTGAACCTTTTTAGTACTTTGTCAATGTATGTACTTTGTATTAGACCAAGAAGACTTCTATATCTCTCTCTCTCTATATTAATTCCTAAGATATAGTATACTTCACCTAGATCTTCATAGAGAGGGTACCTCCCAAACATGTTTTTACTATTTTAGGGTAGGAATGTCATTCCCCATTAATATCATCTACACACACACACACACACACACACACACACACACACACACACATATATATATATATATATATATATATATATATATATATATATATATATATATATATATATATATATATATATATATATATATATATAAGGAAGATAATCATGCTCTGAAGAGATCGATTACTAGCATACTTGATCAAAAAGGTTATTTTATTGCCTACTGCAGATCCCATACTACCTCCCATGAATTGAAAATCCATAACCCCAATTAACCTTCTTGAAAACACATGGTTCATCTTCATTTTGTCTAAAGATGAACTCTTTGACCACATCATCAAATCAAAGATTCTAGCTCTGAGATGCTTCCTAAATCCTTAGATATATCTTTGTACCTTATTTGTTGTCTTCATTTAGAAGTATAAAACCTTTGAATTGTGTAATGTACACATCCTGAATAAGATTCTGATTTAAAAAAGTGGTTTAAACATCCATTTGCCAAATTTCATAGTCATTATATATTGTTAGGAAAGAATGATCCTTATGAATTTAACCATGGAAATCAGTGAAAAGGTTTCATCACAGTCAACACCTTGAATGTAATGACCCCGCCTCCCAGTAACCCCCAATTAAGGGAGACCAAGAGGTCAGAGCCATTATCCCAATTTCTGGATCAAAGGTTCGACAAATAATTAATAATAATTACTAAATGCTACCAGACTATACTGAAAAGCTGTAATAAAATAAAATTTTGCATACCTTTTTAAAACGTGGATTTCTAAACTTCTATCCACAACTAAAACTTATCTATTTAATCCTCCTTGTTCTTTAATTCATGTACTCACAATATGTCAATTTAATGTTTGTCCTTTTTGGTATTTTGAACCTAAATCCCCTTCCTCGCCCGCCCTAGCGCTGCCATCGATGCAGCTATTCGTGGGGGGTCTTCTCCCACCTCCCCCAAGGCCTGGAGCTCACCGACAGCCATCACCCCACCTCCTCCGCTCTCTACCATGCCTAGCTAGCCTCAAAGAATGCCATTCCTAGCCAGACCTCAAAATGACTGTGCAAGGGCGCTAGGCCTGCAATCCGCGACAAAGACACAGATCTCCTACAGGTGATGTGCGAAGGTGAGAGTACGGGGATGAAGGCGGATCATTCGTAGGTTTTCGTGGGAGCATCAGGCCTGCATCATGACCACTCCACGATTCCTCATTGCTCTAGGGATAGAACTATTCCCTTAGGTTAGGGTTTTGAGAGAAAACAAGAAGAAGGAGAGAGAGGGATGCATGGAATTCTCTTGGGCTCGGGGCTAAGGATTCAACCCTTATATAGGGGAGGGTATCCACGCCCTAACATTCTTGCCCACGAAGAAAACAAAGCCTTTCCTCATTAGGAAACCTATTTTCCTTATTTATGTATATTATCTCTCTTTTTAATTATCTCCTTGATGATCCATATTCCTTAGTTATTAGGAAATCTGAAAATTATCTCTTTTGTCATCTTTGTGCTTGGATTTTAATCCAATGGCCATGAAATCTTACTTCCTTATAGTAAAAAGTATCTCTTTTTGATAATACCAAAAAGTTATAAACTTTGTAGCACATTATCCTCATATTTTTGTATTATTTGTATTTTCTCTTTCTTCTTCTATATTGGGACTCCTTGGACCCCAAGAAATCCTAAGATTTCAAAATACTTTTTGAAGGATACTTATTATCCTTCTACATGCATCTACCTCCATTATTTCTCACCATCTTACTTATGTCTTTATTAAAAGATTTCTTTTCAAGGATTTCTCTTTATCTTTTATTTCCTTTTTCCTCTTTTTTCTATTTCTTCCACTAGAACTCACATGTAAATGAAATCTAATCAGTTGTGGCCATTAATGCCACTTTCTAGAGATTTCTATATATTTCTCATAAATACTTTGCTTAATATTCATTATCTTGTATCTTTTTCTATTATTTGGAATTTTCTTCTTTTCTCCTCTTTTATATCTATGATTGGATTAATCTAATAATAGGAATAACGAAATTCCTATCGAAAGGGAGATTTGCAAAGAAATCCATCCTTTGAAGCAAAGCATAAGCCTTTTCAATTAAGTCCATATTCATATAATCATTACATTTCAATAATGAAAACACATGTAAAATTGAGGTTGTAACATCGAACTTGATTAAAACCTTTTGCAACCAATCAACCTTAATAGGTTTGTACATTACCATCCATGTCAATCTTCTTGTTGAAGACCCATTTTCATACTATGGGTTTGACCCCTTTAGGTGGATCCACTAAGGTCCATACCTTGTTGGTCTACATAAGTCCATCTAAGATCTCATGGATTCAAGCCATTTCTTAGAATCTAGTCACTCAATAGCTTCTAAGTAGGTCCTTGGCTCATCATCCTTTATGACCAACTCTTCACCTTGTTGAGTCATGAGATATCCAAATCTCTCTGGCTCAAGGCGTGTTCTACTAGTGTTGGGGAATAAGGATGATTGACAAGGAAATAGAAATAGAAACTTTTGCCCCTATTCCTTTCTAGAGAGATTGTGTCAACTATGATGTATCTGGGAAAGAAGGGTAGAAAGAGATATACATGGTCCTGGAGAAAGTCCAGTGACTGCTCTTGCATGGTGATGCACACTCTTTGCAAGATGCACACTAACAATTGGCGACAGCCTCCTGGTGCAGCACCATAGCGGCGGTGGTTGTTTTCCTCCTAGCATGGTGACAATAGTCTGTATGCCTCTATGTAGTCCAAACAAACCATCGAGAACTCCACATGGCGCTACCAGAGCCAACTAGAAGGAGTTGTCCCTTTGAATGTCAATGTGATAGCATTGACTTGCTCTCCCTTATTCTCTCTCCCTTTTACAGGTAAAAGTTGCTAGGGATCTCACGTTACCACAACTATGAGAGGGCAACAATTGTCAGAGCTTATTGTTGTGTCTTTTGATAGGCTTGATTTACCCCTCAATTTATGGGAGGGTCATGGGTAAGGCTCCTAGATCAACTGGGAGTTGAAATAAATTATTCACAAATTTTTGGCTGATACAAATCATGAACTTGTTAGTTCACATTTGATCCACTCAGTTCGCATGTGAATTGATCAGTTCAACACTTAAACATGTCAGTTCACATGTGAATCAGTCAATTCAACAATTGAATTGATCGATTCACTATATTTCCTATTCGCAAACATATTGGCTTTCAATGTGATGATTGATGCACAACGTGATGTCAACATCAATCCTTGATCCAGTCATACTGATCACTCAATAGGTCGTTTCACATCTAAAATGGTTGATTCACATTTTGAAATGGTTAGTTCACTTTTCAAATGGGTGATTCATAATCTGAATCGGGCGATTCATAATATGAAGCGGATGATTCATTTCTTAACAGGGCTATTCAAATTCTAGTTTAGCCAATGTACAACCAATGTTGCTTAAATTGAATACCAAAATACATTAGTAATCTTATTAAACCATATTGAGTGAACTCCTATTCTAGGTGCATCCTATGTGTGTGACCCTATAGGTCCCAAATTATGTTGGCAGTGAATGTCCATAACCAATTTATTACATCACAAGCAATCAACGATATCTAGCAACACATTATTGCTACCCAAGTAATTGGAAAGTTGGAGAACAACTTCATACTACAATTCGTTATTAGTGTTATAGTGATTGTATAGTTCCTTTGTCTCTAATATCTAGATTAAACTCATGGATTTGTCATCCTCTCAAAGTTCAATTCATGTTCCCTAAACTAGAGCAGACTGTATGAGATGCATGTGAGCTCACATATAACATATAGAGTCATACGAGTATGACCATACATTTCTCAATCTCTCTTATCAAGTGGCTAGGATATCTTACTCCTGTAGGAGGGACAAATCCCTTCTACATCACTCACTAATACTCATGTGTCATAATGCAACACAGCATCACCTTTATGGCAACCCTTATTCAAGGTCACATTGGATTATGCAAAATACATCGAACGACATGTGATGCATGTAGTGACTTCAAGTCTAAGAACCAAAATTACCACTATCACTATGAGAGATAATTTTAACTACCATTCCTTGGTCTCCTTATGTCACTCTCAAGGTGGGTCTCTATGATACACTATTCTCTAACATGTACCTATGTGTTTGACTTAATATCCCATTTCATGACTAATGAGACTCTATCATCAGTCAACACACACTCTAGTCTTATGTATTATTTTTTTCGACTTTGGTTCCACAATAATACCCAACTAGGGACATAACAAGAATGTATGTACTCTTATCATAAATATGATCTCATTGTCCATGTCTCAACTTGAAGACATATGTCATTGAGTAAAATCATTCTTTAGACATCAACTATGTTTGTGTCATCATCTCATGATTGAGACAAACATAATATATAGAATTACCTTTATTAGTATCAAATCAAGTATTGACTCCCCATTACAATCATCATATGATTGCCTCTATTCGGTAATTTATGAGTTTTCACATCTCCTCTCTATACGACTTGTAATTCCATATATTATGTTGGTATTTAGATCTCCTCGCTATACAACTTGTAATTCCATATATTATGATCTCATTGTAATGAGCTCACAAATGCTTTTATAGCTGGTTAGCAACATCTCCTCTAGTCGGTAATTTGTGAGTTTTGACATCTACTCGATTGTAACGAACAAATGTTTTTGCTATGCAAGTTCTTTTATAGATGGTTAGCAACATATGTTTCTAGTTGGTATTCTGTAAGTTTTCACATATCCTAACTATACGACTTCTCACATGAGATGGAATGGCCATATTATATGAGATTCCTAGCCTATCTATTAGCTCCATTATTGTCATAGTATTTATATTGTGTTATAAATGTTTGGAACCTCCCGTAAGTTCATCTACATGAACTTCTTGATCCATACAGTATCCTTTTTGTTCTCAAAACAACATACTTGACTTCTATTTTAGAATTAACAACTATCTCTTTCTCATAACTTTTCCAGGTTATAGTCTCATTTTAAGGTCAAACACAAACTTAGATTGAAATCATTAATTTTATTTTTCACTTCAGAAGCTTGCGTTGGTGTAACCCTTTACACGAACTCTTCTTTATTACCATAATCATGGAACTGATCCTTTTAGTGATTCTCAAGTACTTAAGGATTTCTTTATGGTAGCCCAATAACTTTCAGTGGGATCTGACAGATATCTACTCGTCATGTCCAATAAACATGAGATAACATGATGAGTACATAATATTGTGAATATGTAATTGACATCTTACTCATGTGTTTCCATTCTTCACAAGAATTGAGATACTAGGCTTTTGAGAGACTAATTCCATGGAATATGGACAAATTTTCTCTCATTGAGTTCTACAGGCTGAACCCCTTCAACATCTTGCCAATGTATGTGCTCTTACTTAGGGCAAGAAGCTTTCCAGATCTATATATATAGATCTTAATTCCTAAGATATAGGATGCCTCACCTAAACCCTTCATAGAGAAGGTACTTACCATCCAAGTTTTATGATTTGCAGGATACGGACATCATTCCCCATCATTCTGTGGAATATAAATATGCTCCCACGAAATTCTTGTAATCACATATTCCATCTTCATATTGACTAAAGTCAAACTCTTTGACTATCTTGTCAAATCAAAGATTCCATCTCTAAGATACTTTCTTCAATCCATGGATTGACCTGTGTAGCTTATATAATTTATTTGCAGTAATTGGAATTATGAAATCTTCAGGTTGTGTCATGTACACATCCTCTACAAGATTCCTTTCACATAATTCAATTTCAACATCCATTTTGCCAAACCTCATACTCTTATTAAGCTTTAATGGCAATCATGACCTTGATGGATTCAACCATATAAATTGGTGAAAGATTTTATCATGTTCAACGTCTTGAACTTGTTCGGAGCCCTTTTCTAACAATCTACCTTTATAGGTTTGTACATTACCATCCATGTTGGTCTTCTTCTTGAAGACCCAACTTTCCTCCTTCTTGAGCCATAAGATATCATAATCTTTCAAGATCAAGACGTGTATTACTAGATCTATGAGTTTTGTGTGTAACATAAGGAACTTGAGATTCCAAAATAATTTGTGATTCTCTGTGCTCCTACTATACCTCTTTGGATTCAATGTTTTTCTTATTGGTCTTAAACTTTTTGGGTTCGACTTTTCTCCAACTGATTCCTTCGCAATTATATTCCATTTAGGAATGGAATCATCCTGACAAAAAACTCTTTTATTGTCGAATTGGAATATAAAAGTGGTATTCAAGAAAATATCATTTATGTGATTTATGGACAAATATTTTCAAGAAACTGTTTACTTATATAAGCTTCCATTCCCAATCTTTATAAAAGACATATCGGGACACTTCCCATGCCATATCTCATATGGTGTCTTTTGAACCAATTTAGACAAGTACATTGTTTAGTATAAATCTTGTGCCCAAAAGGAAATTGGAAGATCAACTAGATTTATTGATAATCACACCTAATGAACATGGTGTGATTCCTCCTTTCTGATACATCATTATGTTTTAGGTGGATTTCATTGTGATACACTATCACGGTCTTCCAGAAGGTCCAAAAACTCTTGGTTTAAAATATTTCAATATTGATCATATCGAAGTGTCTCAATACTTTTACCAAGCTAGTTATGCACTTCATTCATGATCTCCTTGATCACTTCAAGAGGTTCAAGCTTGTATTTCATTAAATACAAAATATCAAATCTACTAAGACCAATAGTAAATATAATGAGGTACTAGTAACCACCTTTAGCATGTTTTCTAAAAGGTCTATATACATCAATATGTACGAGTACTAATAGGATACTCGATCTCCCACTATTACTAGTGTAAGGTTATTTGTCATATTGTTCAACGTATGCGATTTGCATGTCTCTATTGGTTCAATAACCAAAATATTCTAGACATCCATCTTTATGGATTCTAGAAATGCACTTATCATATATGTTCTCTAGATGACAATTATATAGGTATTCATTGTTTGAGTCATCAAGTCATTCAGTGTATGTGTAGTACATATTTGTCTCTACAACTATCAAGTATATATTTTGAGACATATGGAAATTCCATATAAGATCTTATCTTTTAAAATAAAACATCATTATTAATAATACTCTTGTCCATACAAGTTACATGATGTTTTTCATGGTAGGTACAAAGGAGCAATTCACTAATTCTATTACATGCCAATCAGGCTAATGACAAATTCCAACTATAGTGATAGAAACTCTTGCTCCAAATAGTTCTAGCTTAGTTCTTCTTGGGTCTCGAAGTGGAGATTTCTATCTCCTTCTTCTTCAGTAGATTCTTTAAGTGAAAATTACATATTCTATTTGCACTTACCTTCTCCTTATCTTGAGTGTAGAAGACTTGGATTTTGATTTAGCCTCAAAACTCTTCTTGACCTTGCCTTTGACATTGGACTCCCCTTCACTGATCACCATCACGGGCTTGCCCTTCTTTATCCATGCTTTGTCATTAATCAACATGCCAAGCAATTCAGGAAGTGGCTTAGCCAAGTTACTCAAGTGATAGCACTAGATAAATTGGCTACATGATTCAGGCAATGAGTGTACAATCATATATGTTGCCAAATCTTGTCCCAAAGGAAATCAAATTCTCTCTAGATGTTTTACATGCCCAATCATATTGAACACATGGGGCTCTACTGGATCTCCCTCTGTCAGTTTGCACTCAAAAAATGTTTTGGAGACATTATACCTTTCTTGCTTTACATGATTCTTAAGATGTGTTACCATATCAAGAATGTCCATGCTTTCATGTTGTTGATGCAACTCATAGTTCATACAACCCATAATAAGGTTTTGATGTTTGTGGTATCATTGGCATACTTCAAGAAAGTTTCCATTTCAACTTTAGACGTGTTTAGAGTGGGTTCCTCTGGCACTAGTGTTTCAAGGACATAGAGCTTGTGCTAATCATTGAGAATGTTTATCAAATTACTGAACCAATTACAAAATCAATCCCATTTAGTTTGTCCTTCTCAAGGTTCGATCATAGTGAAAACATATTTGAGTTTTCCATTAGATTCCACAACAAAGAAATTTTGCAACTTTTGTCAAAAAAACTTTTTGATTTGATTTGATAACAGTGATGATATTAATTGGGCCTTTAATTAATTATCACTCTCACTATTTTATTTAATTTGATATCCCTCGCTATCAATTCAAAAGATTGCAACGAACATCCTTCTAGTGAGCCAAGATCCAGAACAATTAAGTCAACTACCCAACCAACGATGGCGCCAAGTGCATCTCATGCAATTCCAAGATAGATGGTGTTGTGCAACCCTTCCCCTAGTCCATATGTATGCTTCTGGGCACTTAATCTCATTAAGGACACCTAGTTAAGCCTAGACAAAATGTCAACATGATAGAATATGTACCCTGCTTTGGCAGATCTACATATCTACCATCACACTTCCACGATATAAATGACACATTATGCTTTGGCACAACATACACTTGGTCAATCAAGTTTTTTGCACATGTCACTTATGAAAAACATCTTAGGCTTAATATTTTATTGAGGGATTTATATATAAGTACATATGCATATCCAATCACCACATGCTTATGTATCATATAAATGCTATATCCACAAACAAAACATGAAATCATATAAAATACGAGTGATGGTTATGGCCATACTAATGAAATTCTTTGGAGTCACAAAGAATTGCTACCACCTAACGTCCACATCACATGTAGCAACCTATACTAGATAACACGCGTTGGCCTGATCGGTCATCTGAACCCTTCAGTCAATTGGTTGGCCTTTAGGTCAATCACCTGACTACTCCCATCCTTTGGACTCTTCGGTCCTCTACTCAATCGACTCGACTCTTACAGAACATCTTCTTTTTCCAAAATAGAAACTGAAACTATCATATTCCATATTACATTGTAGAAGGTAAAACCTTGACTTACATTCGAGGGGATAGGAAAAAGAGCATTAATTTGCATCTGTATGAAAATCAAATAACAACAAAAAAGAAATCCTAACAACCATGCACACACATCCATAGGGGTTTTGGCCATAACCACACATACATCCACCATCAAAAGGCTTTTGGGGCGACGCATATAGATTGCATTTACATCATAATATATATATATATTGAAATTGTACATGGTATTTAATCAGATATGCATATTAATCATTTTAAAATTCACATCATATTCAATAAAATAAATATGATCATATCTATTTAAATCCAAATACATCGTAAATTGATATGGCTCTGAAACCACTATTGGGGAATAGGGATGGTAGAGAAAGCATTAGACAAAAAAACTTTTTCCCCTATTCCTTTCTAGAGATATCACATTAACAAAAATATATCTAGGAAAGAAGGGTAGCAAGAGATATACCTGGTCCTAGAGAAAGTCCAAGCGACTACTCTTACATGGTGATGCACACTCTTTGTAAGACTCACACGAACAAGTGGAGATGCCCCATGGTGTAAAACTACGGACAATGGTGGTTGTTGTCCTCCTAGTGTGGAGGCACAACTTCCACACCTCTATATAGTCCACACAGCCCACAAGGAACTCCATGTTGTGCTACCGGAGCCAACAAGAAGGAGTTTTTTCTTTGAATGTCAACATGCTAGCATGGACTTGCACTTCCTTGTTGTCTCTCCCTCTTATAGGTAAAACTCGCTAGGGTCTTATGTTACCACAACTGTGAGAGGACAAAAATTGTCAAAGATTATTGTTATGTTTTCTGAAAGCCTTGCCTACCCCTCTAATTATATTAGGGTCATTGGAAAGGTTCCCATATTAATCGAGAGTCAAAAATCAATTGATTTTCATGAATTTCTGGCTGTTGTGGATCGCAAATCAGTCGGTTCACATTTGAATTGGTTAATTCATACGTGAATAAGTAGGTTCAACACTTGAATGGTTGGTTCACATATAAATCAGTCGATTCAACATTTTAATCAGTCAGTTGACTATATTTCCTATTCACACAAATATTGGCTTTCAGTGTGATAATTTATGCACAAAATGACGTCAACATCAATCCTTGATTCAATCATACCGATCATTCAACCAGTCATTTCACATCAAAAATGGTCCATTCATATTTTGAAACAATTGGTTCACTTCTGAACCATGCGATTCATAATCTGAACTAGGTGGTTCATGTTCCAATTCAGAAAATGTACAACCAATGTTGTTTGAATTGAATACCCAAACACTTTAGAAATTAAGTTAATCCAAATTCATGAGTAAACACCTATTCCAAGTGTATCCTATGCATGTGATGCTATAGGTCACAAATTATGTTGGCAGTTAATGTCCATAACCAATATATGACATCACAAGCAACAAGTTGTATCTAGAAACGCATCATTGCTAGCTGAGTAATAGGAAAGTTAGAAAACAACTTCATCCTACAATCAATGACCAATATTACAACTTTCCTATAGTTCCTTTCTCTCTGATATCCGAATTGAACTTGAGGCATGGAATCATCATCCTCTGAATGTTCAATCCACGTTGCTAAAACTAGAGCAGATTGTATGAGATGCATATGACCTAAGATATGACATATTGAGTCACACGAGTATGGCCATACATTTCTCAGTCTCGCTTATCAACTGGACAGGATATCACACTCCTATAGGAGGGAAATACACCATATACATCACTCACACTCAATCCCCATGTGTCACAATGCACTTGAGCATCACCTTTATGACAACCCTTATCCAAGGCCACACTAGATGATGTCAGAATACATCAAATGACATGTGGTGAGTGTAATAACTTCAGGTCTATGAACCACAACTACCACTATCACTATGATAGATGATTCTAACTACCATTCTATGGTCTCTATGTATCACTCTCAAGGTGGGTCTATCTGATACGCTATTCTTTAACATGTACCTATGTGTTTGACTTGATATCTCATATCATGACTAATGAGACTATGTCATCACTCAACACACATAGTAGTCTTATGCATTATTGTTGTCAATTTTGCTTCCATAATAATATCCACCTAGGGACATAATAAGAATGTATGTACTCTTATCATACATATGATCTCATTGTTTATGTCCTCAACCTGAAGATATATGTCATTGAGTAACATCATTCTTTAGACATATACTATGTCTGTGTCATTATCTCATGATTGAGACAAAAATAATAGACATAGTTACCATTATCATTATCAGATCAAGTATACGATGACCCATTATAATCATTATATGATTGTCTCTATGGGCATACATACCAACAACTAGATCTTTCAGGTTCATGTACTATAATAGGAACTTGAAATTACACAATTTCTTGTGATTATTTTTGTTCCTTTTCTACTTTTGTAGATTCATTGTTTCTATTTGGTCTTGAACTAATTCAAGTTCTATGAATAAATTCATTTTCAGCAAAAAAATAGTCCTAGAAACAAACACTTTGTTGTTAGATGGAATGTAGAACTAGTATCCCTTAGTTCCATAGGATATCCAATAAAATGACATTTATCTGATTGGGGTCCAAGATTTTTAGGAAATTGTTTCCTAACATATGATTCACATCCCCAGACTTCATAAAAGACACATTGGGACGCTTCCCAGTCCATATCTCATATGATGTCTTCCGAACCGATTTATAAGGTAGGCTGTTAAGTGTAAATAGTGTGATTTCTAAAGCATATCCCTATTAGGAAGTCAGAAGATCAGAAAAATTCATCAATGAACATACAATGTCTAACAAGGTGTGATTCCTTAATACACCATTATTTTTTCATGTTACATGTAGATTCCATTGTGATACAATACCATGGTCTCACAGAAGGTCCTAAAACTCTTAGATTAAGTATTCTACACCTTGATCAGATTATAGTTGTTTAATACTTTTACCAAGTTGGTTTTGTACTTCATTCATAACATGTTTGAACCTTTCAACTCTGACTAGTGTTTCACTAAATACACATAGCTATATCTACTGAGGTCATCATTAAATGTGATAATGCATTGATAACCACCTTTAGCGTTTTTGCTAAAGGGTCCACATACATCAGTATGTATGAGCCCCAATAGGTCACTTGATCTCTCACTGCTACTAGTGAAAGGTGCTTTTGTAATGTTACCTAATAAATAAGACTCACATGTCTCTATTGATTCAAAATCAAAAGAGTCTAGATTACCATCTTTGTGGAGTCTAGAAATGTGTTTCTCATTTACATGCCCTAGGCTCCAATACTAAAGGTATGTTTTGTTTGAGTCATCCAGTTTTAGATTTTTTGGTATATATATTATATATGGGTGTCTCAAGATCTAATAAGTAAATACTATAGTACATAAGGGTATTTCTATAAAAGATCTCATATTTAGAAATTGAACATCAACCATTCTTTATATTAATTCAAATCCACTCTTATCCAAATAAGAAATGGAAATGATGTTCCTATTAATGGAAGATATATAATAGCAGTTCTTGAATTCTATTACAATCCTATTGATGGCAGAAACTCTTGCTCCATTCTCAACGTGCAATTCTATCATTCCGTTTGTTAAGGGTTTACATATTTTTAGATCCCATATATTTGAGCATTTATGAGATTTACATCTGGTATCCAATACCCATTATGAAGAAGTAGACAAATTTCTCTTAATAACATATATACCTAAAGTGGAGATCTATATCCCCTTCTTCTTCTTCTTGAGTTCCTCTAAGTAAAAGAGGGTAATTGATTTTCTAGTGTCCATGTTACTAATAGAGGTGACAATTTACTTGCTTAGTCACCCTTCCCTTCTCCCTTGTGCAGAAGACTTGATTTTTTGTCTTGCCTTAGAACCATTCATGTCTTTGCCTTTTCCATGGGACTTTCCCTATCCCTTGCTGACCATCAACACAGATTTGGGTTTTTCTTTATTCATTTGTGCTTTTGGAAGTTCTCAACATGCCAAGCAATTCAAACGTCAATTTAACAAAATTATTCATGTTATAATTCATGACAAATTGGATTCATGCAACGATTGAAGAATCTCATTCGTTCCAACTCTTGTCTTAAAGGAAATCCCAAAGACTCTAGGCTTTCCACATACCTAATTAATTGAAGCCTATGGGGGCCTACTGGACCCCCTTATGCCATATTGCACTTAAATAATGCGTTAGAGACATCATACCTCTCTTGCCTTTGTTGTTCTTGGTATATGTTCCTAAGATGTGTTACCATATCAAGAACACACATGGTCTCATGTTACTTCTTAAGTTCATAGTTCATGGAGAATAGCATGAGGCATTAAATGTTCATGGCATTATTAGAATGCTTACGATAAGCATCCCGTTCAGCCATAGGCACATTTGGGGTGGGTTCCTCTAGTACTAGTGTATCCATGACATAGAACTTATGCTCATGTGTGAGAATAATTCTCAAGGTATTGAAATTCTCATGGAAGTTGTTCATATTTAGTTCGTCCTTCTCAAGGACCAATCACAATGAAACAATGTTGTTGTTTGCTATTTTTTATGTATAACTCAAAACACTTCTGATTTGATCTAATTTGATTTAAAAAATTGATGATACTAATTAGGATTTCAATTAATTATCACTCCCATTATTTTTCTTTAGACTGATAGACCTCACTATTAGTTTGGAATGATTATTGTGTACAATCTTCTAGTGCGTCAAGATCCATATTTTATCAAATCATGAGTCCACTTTGGTTGATCACCCACAACTTCACTATTTAGGTAGGAAACACTATCCAATTGCATCTGATGCAACTCTTCATAGATGGTATGTACAACTCATTGTCATATTCCATCTCTATGCTTCTATGCACCTAAATATATTAAGGTCTCCTATTTAAGCTTGACCTAAAAGGCAATACAATAGAATATGCACCTTGCTTGGGCATACATACACACTATTCTCACACTTATATGAGATAGATAGCACACCACACTTTGGAGTGACCATACATAGTGGATTAATTTTTTCATGCAATGCCTTCGGAAAGAATCTAAGGATTAATATATTATTAAGGGGCTTTATATATATAAATTTACATATCCAATCACCACATACTTATAATATGTATAATAACATACTATATCCAGAAACAAAACATGCAATTACATATACACGAGCTATGGTTTTGGACATACTAATGCAATACTTCAAAGACAAGAATTGTTGTCGACCCAAGGTCAAACATCACATGTATGAACATGTAAAGGAACTCCTTGGTGCTGGAAATAGCTTGGTTGGTTGATCTAGCACTTTTAGTCAATCTCTTAGGCCTCCCGTCGGTCAGTTGGTCGTCTCACTTGTTCTGGCTAATATCGATGAACTGGATCTTGCTCATCCAGTCGACTGAATACTTCAGTTGGTTGATTGATCCTCTGGTCAGTCGGCTTGCCCCTCTATAGATCGACTTGTCCCTCAATCATTCGAATCATATGAAGAGAACTTAAAAATGCATCTTTTTTCCAAGATCTCTAAACTAATGATATTCCTATCTTCTTATTACATAATGCTAAGTGAATACCTTGAGTTACATTTGAGGGGTGAAGGGGTTAAGCATTATTTATATTTGGATATAAAAGGAGGAATATCTGTATGCAAATCAAATACTTAAAATAGGAACTTAAACCATTCACCATTCACATGCACAAGCATTCAAGGGATTTGGTGATAACCATGTGTAAATCCAACCACAAAACATCTCCAAGGTGACAAGTATGATATATATATAGACACACACACACACACACACACACACACACACACACACACACACACACACACACACACACACACACACACACACACACACACACACACATATATATATATATATATATATATATATATATATATATAGGATTGAAAAGACATTACATAGTGTATATGGTTTTTATCGTATATGCACCATTCATGATTTAAATGTGTACATCATATACAACAAAATGAACGATAAAATAAAATCAGATCATATCGATTAAATCCTAATACATTGTAAATTGACGTGGCTCTAATACCATTGTTGGGAAATATGGATGATACACCAACAATAGAAATATAAAAATGTTCCATATTCCCTAACAAACAGATCATGACAACAACTATGTGTAGTAAAGAGGGTGCATGATATACCTTGTCTTGGAGCAAGTCCAACAACTATCCTTTCAGATAGATGTGCCTCCTTCTTGAGTGGCATAGGGAAGGTGATATAAATCAACCTTCTAGCATAGAAAAAATGGTATTTCACCTCTACATAGTCCACATGGACCACCAAAAACTCCATGTCATGCTTCTTGAGCCAGAGGGAAGGATAAATACTTCATGTATTAATGTTCTAGAGTTAACTTTCTCTCCCTAGCTATCTCTCCATAACATAGGTAAGTTGGTTAGGCTAACACGTTACCACAACATGAAACGAGGTGTGAGGGAAGCCTTTCCCATCAACCCCTTTACATAATGGTGGTGGGGTTAGGGTTTCCCATGCCTCATGAGACAAAAGGTCAAGTTCTCTATCTGGGTGATGGATGCATGCACCCAACCAATTGGCTTGATTGTCAAGCCGTTCAGCTTGCCTGCTTGTCGCAATGCAATAACACTGGAAATTAATGATAGTAATACATTGATGATTGGTTGGATGTTATTTTAGATTCCATTAGAACATTGGCATTTCCAACAAGATGAGTAGTTTAACCCAGTCCAACTAGTTGACTAATCTAGTCAGTCGATTGGACGATACAGTCAGTCGTTGGATGAAACTATCCAGTCAGTCGACTGAACTCTTTAGTCGGAGGACTGGTAGGTCCTATCATATATAGAGGATATTATCAAGTAGGTTTATTATACTTTCAAATAGCTCACCCGGATATTGTCCAGTCGGTCAATTGGACTGCCCATTTGGTTGATTGGCCTTTCTAATATGTCAGCCAACATTGCAATATTATTCAATTTGATTATCTAAATATTTTAGAAACCAAAGTAAATATGGTCTAAAATGAGAATCCCTTTCCCTGTTCATCCTATGTGTGTGATCCTATAGGCTCCATATTACATTGGTAATGGTGTCCATAATCGCATTACAACTTGATGCGTTGATTTTTAGTCACTTTTCACATGTTATTTTTCAGGAATTGAGTGCATATTTGCTAACTTAGAGATATGTTTATGCATTATTGTTTCTCATTATTAGCCTATGAGCCACTATTATAACATTTTCTTAGGTTTTTATACCAAATCATGCTTAATTATCATTTATAATTTGGATTTATGTTATTTCCCATGTTTCATGTACATGGAGCACTTATATGACAATTCAGTGCTATGTGCAAACGTGTAAGTTGTACTGACATGACACAAAGTTTCAACATGTTAATCCAGAGATCTCAGTACTACTAAGCAAAGAGTCAATGCTACTGAATCTACTAGTTCGTGCTACTAACTCACCATACATGCAACATCTAAAGCTGCACTTAATTGTCTCAGTGTCACTGATGAGCTTGTTGGTGATACCAACTTCAACAACCAATTTACATTATAATTCCTAGAAAGAAATTTAGTGCTATCAACACACCTATTGATGGTACCGGCATAGTTTGAGGGCTTCAAGCCAGCCGATAACTTGGTGTTGGTGGTACTGATTCTTTGTAGTAAGACCCCTGACATGGATTAATGGTTAAACATACTAGTTTGATATAATTGGGTGCTCAATTTCGTGGTTAAACTATATATTATGTTTTGATATCAGTTTATTAAGCTATGTTTTAAATTTGGCCCATATCAAACTTTGTTTGCTCAAGTTTTGCATATTTATCTACATGTGTGGACCTCTACACAATTTCCTCTTTTCTAGGGATTTAACTATGATTTTAACACATGTATATTTTGCCTCAAAGTATTATTCATATATGATAAAGTTTGTCTTAGTCAAATGCTTTGAAACCTTGTTGCAAAAATGTATCAACTCTTGATGTTTGTTTTGCATACAAGTGAAGGTATTTTCACCTTCCAATGCTTGTTGGATTCAACACTCGATGGCTGTTATGCACTTTGAACACTTGATGGTTGTTCTACCCTCTCAATAGTCAATGATGTTCTACACTCTCAACACTCAATGGTTTCTCTACACTCCCTATACTCAATGCTTGTTCAGCTCTCTCAACACTGTGCGGTTGTTCTGCACTCTCAACACTCGATGGTTGTTCTGCACTCTCAACACTTGATGGTTATTCTACACTCTCAATATTCGATTGTTGTTGTTTACTCTCAACAATAAATGGTTTTTCTACACTCTCAATAACCAATGGATTTCATTGAAGGATGTAAACCTATGGTTGTTCTGGTTGTACTAGTAGAGGGAAATCTCGACCTTTGACCAATGGTAAAGTAGTTTTCAACCTTTGACCTCCTTTCTCACTCATCCTAGCTATATTTACCTCTCCCCTCTTGCCTCAGGAAATCCTTTTCACACCAAACACTTTCTTTCTACTGGAGACCATCCTAAACCATCAGTTGATAAAGGAGGATCTTCTCAAGGTCAAATCCTTACTAGATCGTGGCTGCATGTTACTATAGGACTTAGATCTAGCTCATGTGGGACAGATTGAATCCTGCCTACCTGTTTCCTTGCTTCTCACATGTAAGATCTTCCCTCTTAACCTCATTTTTTTTTCTATTCTCCTTCTTCTTCCCTTCACCATAAATGGAATCCACGTTGTTCCTAGTTGGAAACTCGTATACATGGATGAAGGACTCTCTTCTTTCTTTTGCTCTAAATATACTCCGTTCTTGAAGATAGGATCTATCATGAAGATTTTGGAGCAATGATCAGGTTTTTACCTTCTCTTGTTTGTGATACCTTTCACTTTGGACGTTCTTCTTTACCTTACAGAAAGTGATATAACCCATCATACATTTCTTTCCTACTCATAACCTATTTTACGTAAATCTTATTGTAGAAAACCCATAATATGATAAAAGATCACCTATTGTACACTATTAGACATGAGAATGATGATGATACAATTTATTAAATCTTTTTTAGACCGTATGAATGTTAATTCTATTCTAAATGAGATTTTTTGAGAATAGGCAAGGTTTGAAATCCGAAATATTGGTGTTATGACTTCTAAAAATGTCATGTATGTGTTTTTTTGGTACCCATTGTACATAAGTCTGGCCCATACTTTAAACCTTGCTATATGGTGGTTAACTGATGGTGGTTTTTATGATTTAATTATTGTTTTGGTGATGAAATGATAGTTAGACGAAATCATAATGTTGAAAGTAGCTCATTCATTATAGGTTTTTCTCATATAAATGTCTACTTCTTGAGAATACCATAACTTTTACGTCCAATGGAATTTTATGTTGAAATTTGTGTGATACCTTTTCTATGACTTATTAAACTCTCTATGAAATTTTGGATGATAATTAAGTTTCTACATGAACTTATTTAGTGTTTTACCTAATTGACACTGTGGAGCCCTTATGCACACTATTTTTGGATCTAGTACTTTTTATGCCTGGGAATGGATGAATATACCATGATGGATTAACATGGAACAAATTTTGTACATTTTACATCTTTCATAATTGTATTCTACAACTTATTTTGTAAGAATTCTTTAAGAGATGGTATGAAACTTGGTTGATGCATTTAAAATACTTCAACAACATAACTAATCAAGTGTAACCCTAATCATGTAGGGCCCTGAAACTATAGACCTATGTCTGTGTTATACCTATGCTCAGAAGGTAGTTTTTGCATAAAAACACTAGTCTTGCACCAAAAACTAAAACTAGAACAAAAGCTATATGAAATCCAAAAATGCACCAATTTCTTCATACAATGTAGCTCTATGTACCCTGCATCACAATATTATGCAAGCAACTCAATATATTAGATATGCAATTCAAGGAACAAGCTTGAGCATGTATGAGACAAGAAACACGCATAGCCTATAGTGAAATATCACTTGATGAACAAGGCTAGAACTACATGTATATGAACTAGAAGTAGATGATATCACAAGTTAGGACTACTAGTAGGATCTAGATCATAGCAAGAGATACCAAAAGATAACAAGATAAAGCAAGCTATGAGTAGATGTAGAGATATATCCAAACAAAGAGATATGCAATTTTAGAAGCATGAAAGGATATAACTCACTAACACGTATGCATCATTACCAAAATATGATCACCACTAAGAACCTCAAGGTTGTATCCAAACAAGATATACAACTAGATATATTAGAGCACAATGGAAGAAATTTAAGACACAACTAAAAGATATGAAGAGATCATCATCAAAACCTGCAAAACAACTCAAAGCAAGTAATTGCAAGATATAGATATGCCAATTTAGAGCAGTCTGAGAGATAGAGTTGTAAACAAGAAATGCAATTTAAAAACATGGCAATGAACACATATAAAAGGTACTAAGGGAGTGCCAATGAATAAGGCTAAGTGTTGAGAAAGTCTAGTTGAGAGGGAAATTCTCATTCAATAAGACAAATGCATATTTTATGCAGTGTTGTCGGTTGAGTTCTGTGCATTGACAACTCGATTGATGATAGTTGTTGGCAACACCTATTGGCACCTATCAGTCTAGTTTCAAACAGGACAAACTCGACCGATAGAGCTACTATCAAGAAGCACATATATTTCATAAAACATATTTAAAGGCATGCTAAATATACAAACCATATCCAAACATATCTAAGCAAGTGAGTAATGCACTATAGAAGCATTAGAAATAGTTTTTGAGTAAGAGTGTGAAGAGAAACACAAAATTCCACTTTGGAGTCAAAAACCATATGTATAGTGCACACTATCTTGACAAAAACAAGATAGGATTGGTTATAAGTAAGAAAAACTTTACCTTTGTTCTTACCATTCCTTTTTCCACTTGTTATGACCCTCTACACATCTTGCCTTTCTTCTTTCATGTGGATTAAGAAGTCAATTTGCAATTCAATAGCTCAAGTCAACCCATTTGCAAGTACCTACAAGAAGAAAGATGAAATGGTCCCCAATCATGTTTTTGGGTCCGGAGGGGTTATCTTATCAACCCAAGTCCTATTTCTCTTGGCTGCTTTCCTAAAAGGACAACAAGTAGAATAATGGTCAATATCATTGCAATAGTTGCATGTGCCTATAGTCTTGGAACTATTGGATTCTCCATGGAATATTGGAGGTCCTTTACCTTTGTTGTTCCTTTGACTACTATCATACCCTAAACCATGTCTACCAATTTGTTTAGTAGTATGGTGTAGGATATCATTAAAATTATTTTTACCAACTAAGAATCTTTGTAAAGAAGATCTCAAGCTATGATTGTCATGCATCAGAGAAGTAATAGTAGAAGACCAATGATTGATATTATCTCTAGAATGCAAAATATCATTTTCTAAGTAAAGAAATTTAGTTAAATAAGAATCTCTATCAATATTAAGAGCAACAACATTATTCTCTCTACTAGTAGAACTAGAACAAGATTCAAGCACATTGATTTTAGCAAGCAAGGAGGAATTTTCTATTTCAAGCAAAGCAATCTTTGAAATATAAGCACTATTTTTAGATTTAATCCTTGCAAAACAAAATCTTTGTCCTTGTTTTCAGATTTAAGAACATCAATATCATGCATGAGAGAATCAACAATTACAGTATGCTCTTCATTTGAACTAGGCATAAGAGGTTGATCTTCTAGAAATCTAATCTTGTCAAGCAAGCTAGCATTTTTATGTTTAAGAGAATCTACTTGACTAAGACAAGCATTTTCATCATAAAGAAAGCAAGTGTTAGCATGTTCAAGATCATCTAATTCTACATGCATATTATCAACAATTCTAGCAAGCTTTTTCCTTTTCCTTTTAGATGACTTAAGAGATGCACGAGTAGCATTAATGATAGCAATTAAATGTTTTTTATCCAAATACTTTAGATTTACCTCATTTGAGTGTTTTCTTGTAGAAGCCATAAGAGAAAAATGACATTCTCCTTCTTCACTAGAGCTTGAGATAGATCCTCCACTTGAGTCTTCACTTGAGCTTGAGTTGGAGGAGTCACTTGAGCTTGAGTGCCAATTTTCCTTCATGTTGTACTTCTCTTCTCTTTTCCTGTGATGATGGGTCTTCTTGCCTTGTGGACAATCTATCTTGAAGTGACCCTTCTTTCCAGACTTGAGGCACCCGATGGAGGAGGAATTCTTTCCTTTGTAGAATCTACCCTTGGAATACATGGCATCTTCTTCAACATGAGAGAATGGAGAGGTTTGACCAACAATATCCTTGATTTGAGCTTTCATTTCAGCCTTCTTCATTCTCTTGAGCTCTTTCTCTTCTTGTCTTTCTACTTCCTCCCTCTTGTCAAGTCTGGCTTCATGTGCTTGTAGATTTCCAATGAGCTCTTTAATAGGAATATATTTAAGAGACCTTGCTTTTTCAATCAAAGTCACATTGGGTTCCCACCTCTTGGGAAGAGTTCTAAGGATCTTTGAGTTGATCTCTCCTCTAGACATAGGATGGCCTAGAATTGTAAGACCATTCACAATGGTGTTGAGCCATGAGTAAATGTTGGCTATCTTCTCCTCCTTTCCCATATTGAAGTTCTTAAACAGCCCGTTGAACATGTAGACTTTGCTTTCCTTCACTTGAGATATCCCCTCAAAAGTTATGTATAGCTTTATCCATTCCTCATAGGCTATTTCACATGAAGAAATCTGATTGAACTCGATGAGATCATGGAGGCATAGATAATGTGCATGGCTCTAGCATTCAAGGTACCTTCATCCCATTCTTCAATCTTTGCCTTAGGTAGCTTGTATGGGATGTTCACCATTTGTGACATCTTAAGACTTGATCTTTAGATGTAGAATTGAAGCCTTCTTCTCCAATAGAGGAAATTGTTCCCATCAAAGATTGAAAAGTTAATCAAGTATCTCCTTCCTTGGTAGTCACCCATTTTCTCCTACTTGTTGAAGTATGCTTGGATAAGACCTAGTCTGATACCAATTTTTGGATCCTAGATGGGTGATTAGATGCTCTAGGAGGGTGAATAGAGCTGAATGGACTTAAACAAAATTCATTAGAGCTTCAAGATATATCATAAGATAAGGTTGCTAAATAGGAAGTTTGAGTGCAACTAAAACATGCATAGTAAGGGATAGAGAGATTGAACATACACCAAGTGACAAGCTATGTAGAGTGGTTCCACACTTCAAACTAGAAGTGAATCAGTCCACTACCTATAGAGGTCAACCTCTAGGATTTCTTAACCATTGCACTCTTATATTCATTCATTATACTTACAATACATGACAACCAAAGGACTTCCCTATCCAATACAAAGAGTCTTCAACCTTACCAAGGACTTACCCACTTTGCAATGAGTCTTCAACCTTCATCAAGGACTTACCCACTCTTACACAAGTCTTCAGCCTTGAAGGGATTACCCACTCTTCTTGGATCTTCAACCTTTGACTTTACCTTCACTCAGAGAAGCTTCCACCAAGGTCTTACCCAGTTGAGCAAGGAGTCTTCTACTTTCACCAAGGTCTTACCCACTCTTACTCCAAGTCTTTGGCCTTAATCTTCACCAAGGGACTCCTTCCCTTATTCTTCTTCACCTCTCTTAGCCAAGAGAGAGAACCTTCATCTTCATGGTTGAAAAGAGAGATAGGGAGGTGGTGGAAGTGAGAGCCTCACAAGATATACATGTAGGACTATCTCTCTTACATATTTCCTACTCACTCTAATGAATATAGAAAGTGATTAAGCTTAGAGAGAGAGAGAGGAGACTGTAGGAAGCACTCAACTATAGAATAGGAACCTCACATAGAGTTTTGCATTGAATGCTCAACCTTGGAATGAAGCATAAGGGGTCCAATTTATAGATGGGGATGCCTCTTAGCCTTTGGGAACACTTAAGAACGAAAACTAGCTATTTTGTGGCTTGTAACTGATATATTTTCACTTGTTGCAACTCAATAATGGCTAGAAACACTTTTCTATAATTTTACGTACAATGCAACCGATCGAGTTTCTATAAAGATAACTCCACCGATCGCACTAAAAGACAAGACCAATTTAGGCCATCAGTCGAGTTTGTCCTGGGGTAACTCGATTGATTCACTTAAATTAGTTTTGGTCAGTAGAGGGATCGGTCAATTTTTGTGAAGTGTAAACTTGACCGATCAAAAGTCATTTTCAAGATCCAATTAGGATCGGTTGAGTTTGCAACTCGACCGATGAACAACCTGATGTGAATTTTGGAAAATGGATTTTGAGTGCTTAAACATTCTATCTAAGTGCTTCTAATTTTTTCTAAGTTTAATTACAAGTCATGCAATCATTATAAGTGATTTACAACATGATTCTAATGGATTTACATCATATTAAAATTTTTTTGCACTTGTATTGACTTTGACTTGTCTTTTCTCCAATTTGAGATGCACAAGTTAGGGTATTAGGAGTGTGTCTATACCTAATCTAAAATCACTTAAGTAGAGACATTAGATACGAATAAGTGGAATGGTTTAGTCCATCATCAAAACAAGAGTTTAGTCAATTTAGACCTTGAGTCAACACTCTCCCCCTTTTTGAAGATGACAAACAATTTCATAGATCTATCGAAATCAAGTCATACATTTGGAGAAACCTTGGGGTTTCAACAGAATTGAGTACATATGCTCCCCCTCAATTGATGCTAGTGGAGTTCTCATACTCCCCCACAATTGATGCTATTTCTCTGACATGGTTAGCTTTCATAACATTTATAGAATACTATGTCTTCTACTCATATATGTTCTACACATATATGTCTTCTCCCCTTTACCTTCTCCCCTTTACATGAATATGCCTCTCCTCTTCATATAAGGCATGCCTTCTTCCTATTTTTATCAAAAGAAGACATACCTTTCTCCCCCTTTGTCATTTCAAAAAGTGGGGGTATGAAGAAATAAGAAACACCTCTTGTTAAGAGAAAGGAGATAACAAAAAGTTATACAAGGAGAGTAGAAGAGAACAGATAGGGGCTTATCCAAGCAAAGAAAGAAAAATAAGTTAAAGCATGCATTTGAACAACCCAAAATGCAAGATAAAGTGTTGTAGAAAAACAATAAACCATAATTTTGACCCTCAAGATGACGGAATTTGCCCAAAAAGTGTCAGGGCTCATGGCATAGTGATGAGCCTTTCTTAGAAGGTAGTTTCTGCATAAAAAACTAGTGTTGAACCAAAAACTGAAACTAGAGGAAAATCTGTATGAAATCCAAAAATGCTCTAATTTCTACATACAATGTAGCTCTATGTATCCTGCATCACAACGTTATGCAAGCAACTCAAGATAGTAGATATGCAATTCAAGGAACAAGCTTGAGCATGTATGATACAAGATGCAAGCATAGCATATAATGAAATATCATTTGATGAACAACGCTAGAACTACTAGTAGATGATATTACAAGTTAGGACTACTAGTATGATCTAGATCATAGCAAGAGATACCAAAACATACACAAGATAAAGAAAGCTATGAGTAGATGTAGAGATAAATCCAAACAAAGAGATATGCAATTTTAGAAGCATGAAAGGATATAACTCACTAATAAGTATGCATCATTACCAAAAGATGATCACCACTAAGAACATCAATGTTGTATCCAAACAAGATATACAACTTGATATATTAGGGCACAACAAAAGAAATTTAAGACACAAGCAAAATATCCAAAGAGATCATCATCAAAACCTACAAAACAACTCAAAGCAAGTAATTGCAAGATATAGATATGCCAATTCAGAGCAGTTAGAGAGATAGAGTTGTAAGCAAGAAATGCAATTTAATTACATGGAAATGAACACATATAAAAGGTACCAAGGGAGTGCCAAAGTATACGGCTATTGGTTGAGAAAGTCTAGTTGAGAGGGAAATTCTAATTCAAAAAGCCAAGTGCATATTCCGTACACAGTGTTGTCGACCGAGTTCTGTGTATTGACAAATTGACCAATGACACCTGTTAGCAACACCCATTGGTGCCTATCAGTCAAGTTTCAAATCAGACATACTCGATCGACATAACTACTGTCAAGAAGCACATATATTTCATAAAAAAATATTGAAAGGCGTGTTAAATATATAAACCATATCCAAATATGTCTAAGAAAGTTAATAATGCACTATAGAAGCATTAAAAATAGTTTTTGAGCAAGAGTGTGAAGAGAAACACAAAATTCCACTTTTGACTCAAAAACCATATGTATAGTGCACACTATCTTAACAAAAACAAGTTAGGATTGGTTATAAGTAAGAAAAACTTTACCTTTGTTCTTACCATTCCTTTTTCCACTTGTTGTCACCCTCTACACATCTAGCCTTTCTTCTTTCATGTGGATTGAGAAGTCAATTTGCAATTTAATAGCTCAAGTCAACACATTTGCAAGTACCTATAAGAAGAGAGATGAAATGGTCCCCAATCATGTTTTTGGGTCCGAAGGGGTTAGCTTAGCAACCCAAGTCCTATTTCTCTTGGGTGCTTTCCTAAAAGGACAATAAGTAGAATAATGGCCAACATCATTACAATAGTTGCATGTGTCCATAGTCTTGGAACTACTGGATTCTCCATGGAATATTGGAGGTCCTTTACCTTTGTTGTTCCTTTGTATCATACCCTAAACCATATCTACCAATTTGTTTAGTAGTATGGTGTAGGATATCATTAAGATTCTTTTTACCAACTAAGAATCTTTACAAAGAAGATCTCAAACTATGATTGTCATGCATAAGAGAAGTAATAGTAGAAAACAAATAATTGATATTATCTCTAGAATGCAACATATCATTTTCAAAGCAAAGAGATTTAGAAAAATAAGAATCTCTATCAATATGAAGAGCAGCAACATTATTCTCTCTACTAGTAGAACTAGAACAACATTCAAGAACATTGATTTTAGCAAGGAGGCATTTTCTATTTCAAGCAAAGGAATCTTAGAAATATAAACACCATTTTTAGATTCTAATCCTTGCAGAATAAAATTTTAGTCCTTTTTTTTAGATTTAAGAACATCAATATGATGCATGAGAGAATGAACAATTAAAGTATGCTTTTCATTTGAACTAGGCAGAAGAGGTTGAGCTTCTAGAAATCTAATCTTTTCATGCAAGCGAGCATTTTTAAGTTTAAGAGAATCTACTTGACTAAGACAAGCTTTTTTATCATCAAGCAAGCAAGTGTTAGCATGTTCAAGATCATTTAATTCTACATGCCTATTATCAACAATTCTAGCAAGCTTTTTCCTTTTCCTTTAAGAAGACTTAAGAGAGGCATGAGTAGCATTAATGAAAGCAATTAAAGGTTCTTTATCTAAAGAGTTCAGATCTACCTCATTTGAGTATTTTCTTGTAGAAACCATAAGAGAAAAATGACATTCTCCTTCTTCACTAGAGCTTGAGCTAGATCCTCCACTTTAGTCTTCACTTGAGCTTGAGTGCCAATTTTCCTTCATCTTGTACTTCTCTTCTCTTTTCTTGTGATGATGAGTGTTCTTGCCTTGTAGACAATATATCTTGAAGGGACCCTTCTTTCCACACTTGAGGCACCAGATGGAGGAGGAATTCTATCCTTTATAGAATCTACCCTTGGAGTATATGGCATCTTCTTCAACATGAGAGAATGGAGAAGCTTGACCAATATAATAGCCTTTATTTGAGCTTTCATTTCAGCCTTCTTCATTCTCTTGATCTCTTTCTCTTCTTATTTTTCTACTTCCTCCCTCTTGTCAAATGTGGCTTTATGTTCTTGTAGATTTCCAATGAGCTCTTCAATAGGAATATCCTTAAGAGACCTTGCTTCTTCAATTGAAGTCACCTTGGGTTCCCACCTCATAGGAAGAATTCTAAGGATCTTCGAGTTGATCTCTCCTCTACATATAGGATGGCCTAGACCTGCAAGACCATTCACAATGGTGTTAAGCCTTGAGTACATGTTGGCTGTCTTCTCCTCCTTTCCCATCTTGAAGTCCTCAAACGTCCCGTTGAGCATGTAGAGTTTGCTTTCCTTCACTTGAGTTGTACCCTCATAAGTGATGCATAGATTTCTCCATGCCTCATAGGCTATTTCACATGAAGAAATCTGGTTGAACTCGATGGGGGTCATGGAGGCATAGAGGATGTGCATGGCTCTAGAATTAAAGGTTACTTTCTTCAAGGTAGCTTCATCCCATTCTTCAATCTTTGCCTTAGGTAGCTTTTATGAACTGTTCACCATTTTCAACATCTCAAGACTTGATCCTTAGATGTAGAATTGAAGCCTTCTTCTCCAATAGAGGAAATTTCTCTCATCAAATATTGTAAGGTTGATCAAATATCTCCCTCCTTGGTAGTCACCCATATTATCCTACTTTTTGAAGTATGCTTGGAGAAAACCTGCTCTAATACCAATTGTAAGATCCTAGATGGGTGATTAGATGCTCTAGAGGGGGGTGAATAGAGCTGAATGCACTTAAACACAATTCATTAGACCTTCAAAATTATCACAAGATATAGTTGCTAAATAGTAAGTTTGATAGAAACTAAACATGAACATCAAGGGAGAGAGAGATTGAACATACAACAAGTAACAAGCTATGTATATTGGTTCCACACTTCAAACTAGAAGTGAGTCAGTCCACTACCTAGAGAGGTCAACCTCTAGGATTTCTTAACCATTGCAGTCTTATATTCATTCATAATACTTACTATACATGACTACCAAAGGACTTACCTATCCAATAGTCTTCAACCTTACCAAGGACTTACCCACTTTGCAATGAGTCTTTAGCCTTCATAAAGGACTTGCCTACTCTTGCACAAATCTTGAGCCTTGTAGGGATTACCCACTCTTCTTGGATCTTCATCCTTTGACTTCAGCTTCACTCCGAGAAGCTTCCACTAAGGTCTTACCCACTTGAGCAAGGAGTCTTCTATCTTCACCAAGGTTCTTACCCACTCTTGCTCTAGGTCTTCGGCCTTGATCTTCACCAAGGGACTCCTTCCCTTGTTCTTCTTCACCTCTCTTAGATAAGAGAGAGAACCTTCATCTTCATGGTTGAAAAGAGAGATAGGGAGGTGGTGGAAGTGAGAGCCTCACAAGATATACATGTAGGACTAGCTCTCTTACACATTTGCTACTCACTCTAATGAATGTAGAAAGTGATTAAGCTTAGAGAGAGTGGACACTATAGGAAGCACTCATCTATAGAATAGGAACCTCACATAGAGTTTTGCATTGAATGCTCAACCTTGGAATGAAGCCTAAGGGATCCTATTTATAGCTGGAGATGTCTGTTAGCTTATGGGAATACTTAAGAACGAAAACTAGCCATTTTGTGGCTTGAAACGGATATATTTTCACTTTTTGCAACTCCACAACATCTAGAAACACTTTTTTGCACTTTTCCATATAGTACAATGGGTCGAGTTTCTATAAAGGTAACATGACCGATCCCACTAAAAGACAAGACCAATTTAGGCCATCAGTTGAGTTTGTCCTAGAGTAACTCGACTGATTCACTTAAATCAATTTTAGTCAGTAGAGGGATCAGTCGAGTTCTGTGAAGTGTAAACTCGAATGATCAAAAGTCATTTTCAATATCCAATTAGGATCGGTCAAGTTTGCAACTCGACCGATAAATAACCTGCTGTGAATTTTATAAAATTGTTTTTGAGTGCTTAAACTTTCGATCTAAGTGCTCCTAAATTTTTATAAGCTTAATTACAAGTCATACAATCATTACAAGTGATTTACAACATGATTCTAATGGATTCACATCATATTACAAAAATATGCACTTGTATTGACTTTGACTTTTCTTTTATCCAATTTGAGATGTGCAAGTTAGTACATTAGGAGTGTGTCTATACCTAGTCTGAAATCACTCAAGTAGAGACATTAAACACAAATAAGTGGAATAGTTTAGTCATCATCAAAACAAGGGTTTAGTCAATTTAGACCTTGAGTCAACATTCTTTCCCTTTTTGAAGATGACAAAGCATTTCATAAATGTATTAAAAGTATTTAAGTAAAGTCATACCTTTGGAGAAACCTAGGGGTTTCAATAGAATTGAGTACATATGGTCCCCCTCAATTGATGCCAGTGGAGTTCTCATACTCCCCCTGAATTGATGTATTTATCCTACACGGTTAGCTTTCATAACATTTATAGAATACCATGTCTTCTACTCATATATGTTCTACACATATATGTGTTCTCCCCTTTACCTTCTCCCCTTTACATGAATATGTCTCTCCTCTTCATGTAAGACATGCCTTCCTCCTCTTTTTGTCAAAAGAAGACATACCTTTCTCCCCCTTTGTCATTTCAAAAAGTGGGGTATGAAGAAATAAGAAACACCACTTGTTAAGAGAAAGGAGATAACAAAAAGTTATATAAGGAGAGTAGAAGAGAATAGATAAGGGCTTGTCCAAGCATACAAAGAAAACCAAGTTAAAGCATGCACTTGAACAACCCAAAGTGCAAGATAAAGTGTTGTAGAAAATAATAAATCACAATTTTGACCCTCAAGATGATGGATTTTGCCCAAAAAGTGTCAAGGCTCATGGCGTAGAGACGAGCCTTGCTCAGAAGGTAGTTTCTGCATAAAAAACACTAGTCTTGCACCAAAAACTGAAACTGGAGCAAAAGTTGTATGAAATCCAAAAATGCTCCAATTTATTCATACGATGTTGCTCTGTGTACCTAGCATCACAATGTTATGCAAGCAACTCAAGATATTAGATATGCAATTGAAGGAACAAGCTTGAGCATGTATGAGACAAGATACAAACATAGCATATAGTAAAATATCACTTGATGAACAAGGCTAGAACTACATGTATATGAACTACTAGTAGATGATATCACAAGTTAGGACTACTAGTAGGTCTAGATCATAGCAAGAGATACCAAAAGATACACAAGATAAAGCAAGCTATGAGTAGATGTAGAGATATATCCAAACAAAGAGATATGCAATTTTAGAAGCATGAAAGGATATAACTCACATACAAGTATGCATCATTACCAAAATATGATCACCCCTAAGAACCTCAAGGTTGTATCCAAACAAGATATACAACTAGATATATTAGAACACAACAAAAGAAATTTAAGACACAACCAAAAGATCCAAAGAGATCATCATCAAAACCTGCAAAACAACTCAAAGCAAGTAATTTCAAGATATAGATATGCCAATTTAGAGCTGTTAGAGAGATAGAGTTGTAAGCAAAAAATGTAATTTAAAAACATGGCAATGAACACATATAAAAGGTACCAAGGGAATGCCAAATAATAAGGTTATTGGTTGAGAAAGTCTAATTGAGAGGGAAATTCTCATTCAATAAGCCAAATGCATATTCTGTGCACAGTGTTGTCGGTCAAGTTCTATGTATTGACATCTTGACCGATGATAGCTGTTGGAAACACCCATTGGTGCCTATCGGTCGAGTTTCAAATAAGAAAAACTCGACCAACAGAGGTGCTGTCAAGAAGCACATATATTTCATAAAAACATATTTAAAGACATGCTAAATACGCAAACCATATCCAAACATGTCTAAGCAAGTTGGTAATGCACTATAGAAGCATTAGAAATAGTTTTTGAGCAAGAGTGTGAAGGGGAACACAAAATTCCACTTTTGAATCAAAAATCATATGTATAGTGCACACTATCTTGACAAAATAAGTTAGGATTGGTTATAAGTAAGAAAAACTTTACCCTTGTTCTTACCATTCCTTTTTCCACTTATTGTCACCCTATATATATCTCGCCTTTCTTCTTTCATGTGGATTGAGAAGTCAATTTGCAATTTAATGGCTCATGTCAATCCATTTGCAAGTACCTATAAGAAGAAAGATGAAATAGTCCCCAATCATGTTTTTGGGTCTGGAGGGGTTAGATTAGCAACCCAAGTCCTATTTCTCTTGGGTGCTTTCCTAAAAGGACAACAAGTAGAATAATGACCAATATCATTGCAATAGTTGCATGTGCCCATAGTCTTGGAAGTAGTGGATTCCTCATGGAATATTGGAGGTCATTTACCTTTGTTGTTCCTTTGACTACTATCATACCCTAAACCATGTCTACTAATTTGTTTAGTAGTATGGTGTAGGATATCATTAAGATTGTTTTTACCTACTAAGAATCTTTCCAAAGAAGATCTCAAACTATGATTGTCATGCATAAGAGAAGTAATAGTAAAATACAAATGATTGATATTATCTCTAGCATGAAAAAGATCATTTTCTATGCAAAGAGCTTTAGTTAAATAAGAATCTCTATCAATGTGAAGAGCAGCAACATTATTCTCTCTACTAGTAGAACTAGAACAAGATTCAAGCACATTGATTTTAGCAAGCAAGAAGGCATTTTTTGTTTCAAGTAAAGTAATATTAGAAATAAAAACACCCTTTTCAGATTCTAATCCTTGCAAAACAAAATCTTTGTCCTTTTTTCATATTTAAGAACATAAATATCATGCACGAGAGAATCAATAATTAAAGTATGCTCTTCACTTGAACTAGGCATAAGAGGTTGAGCTTCTAGAAATCTAATCTTGTCAAGCAAGCTAGCATTTTTAAGTTTAACAGAATCTACTTGACTAAGACAAGCATTTTTATAATCAAGCAAGAAAGGTTCGTATGTTCAAGATCCTCTAATTCTACATGCATATTATCAACAATTCTAGCAAGCTTTTTCCTTGTCCTTTTATAAGACTTAAGATAGGTATGAGTAGCATTAATGATAACAATTAAAGGTTCTTTATATAAAGAGTTTAGATTTAACTCGTTTGAGTCTTTTCTTATAGAAGCCATAAGAGCAAAATGACATTCTCCTTATACACTAGAGCTTGAGCTAGATCCTCCACTTGAGTCTTAACTTGAGCTTGAGTTGGAGGAGTCACTTGAGCTTGAGTGCCAATTTTCCTTCATCTTATACTTCTTTTTTGTTTTCTTGTGATGATGGGTCTTCTTGCCTTGGAGACAATCTATCTTGAAGTGACCCTTCTTTCCACACTTGAGGCACCAGATGGAGGAGGAATTCTTTTCTTTATAGAATCTACCCTTGGAGTACATGACATCTTCTTCAACATGAGAGAATGGAGAAGCTTGACCAACAATAGCCTTGATTTGAGCTTTCATTTCAACCTTCTTCATTCTCATGAGATCTTTCTCTTCTTGTCTTTCTACTTCCTCCCTCTTGTCAAGTGTGGCTTCATGTGCTTGTAGATTTCCAATGAGCTCTTCAATAGGAATATCATTAAGAGACTTTTCTTCTTCAATTGAAGTCACCTTGGGTTCCCACCTCTTGGAAAGAGTTTTAAGGATCTTTGAGTTGATCTCTCCTCTAGACATAGGATGGCCAAGAACTGCAAGACCATTCACAATGGTGTTGATCCTTGAGTACATATTGGCTATCTTCTCCTATTTTCCCATCTTGAAGTTCTCAAATAGCCCGTTGAGCATGTTGACTTTGATTTCCTTCACTTGAGTTGTCCCCTTCATAAGTGATGCATAGATTTCTCCATAGCTCATAGGCTATTTCACATGAAAATATCCAGTTGAACACGATGGGGGTCATGTAGGCATTGAGGATGTGCATGGCTCTAGCATTCAAGGTTGCTTTTTTCAAGGTAGCTTCATCCCATTCTTCAATCTTTGCCTTAGGTAGCTTGTATGAGTTGTTCACCATTTTCCACATCTCAAGACTTGATCCTTGAATGTAGAATTGAAGCCTTCTTCTTCAATAGAGGAAATTGCTCCCATCAAAGATTGGAAGGTTGATCAAGTATCTCCCTCCTTGGTAGTCACCCATCGTCTCCTACTTGTTGAAGTATGCTTGGAGAAGACCTGCTCTGATATCAATTATTGGATCCTAGATGGGTGATTAAATGCTATAGAGGGGGGGTGAATTGAGCTAAATATACTTAAACAAAATTCATTAGACCTTCAAGATATATCACAATATAAGGTTGTTAAATAGGAAGTTTGAGTGCAACTAAAACATGCATAGAAAGGGAGAGAGAGATTGAACATACACCAAATGATAAGCTACGTATAGTGATTCCACACTTCAAACTAGAAGTGAGTCAGTCTACTACCTAGAGAGGTCAACCTCTAGCATTTGTTAACCATTACACTCTTATATTCGTTCATAAGACTTACAATACATGACCATCAAAGGACTTAACTATCCAATACAAAGAGTCTTCAACCTTACTAGGGACTTCCCACTTTGCAATGAGTCTTCATCCTTCATTAAGGACTTACCCACTCTTGCATAAGTCTTTAGCCTTGTAGAGATTAACCACTCTTCTTGGATCTTCAGCCTTTGACTTCACCTTCACTCAGAGAATCTTCCACCAAGGTCTTACCCACTTGAGCAAGGAGTCTTCTACCGTCACAAAGGTCTTACCCATTCTTGCTCCAAGTCTTCAACCTTGATCTTCACCAAGGGAATCCTTCCCTTGTTCTTCTTCACCTCTCTTAGCCAAGAGAGAGAACCTTCATCTTTATGGTTCAAAAGAGAGATATGGAGGTGGTGGAAGTGAGAGCCTCATAAAATATACATGTAGGACTAGCTCTCTTATAGATTTCCTACTCACTCTAACAAATGTAGCAGGTGATTAACATTAGAGAGAGAGAGAGAGAGGAGACTGTAGGAAGCACTCAGCTATAGAATAGGAACCTCACATAGAGTTTTGCATTGAATGCTCAACCTTGTAATGAAGCGCAAGGGGTCCTATTTATAGCTGGCGATGCCTCTTAGACTTTGGGAACACTTAAGAATGAAAACTAGCCATTTTGTGGCTTACAACAGATATATTTTAACTTGCTCAACTCTAAAATGGATAGAAACACTTTTCTGCACTTTTTTGTACAGTGCAATCAGTCGAGTTTCTATAAAGGTAACTCGACCGATCCCACTAAAAGACAAGACCAATTTAGGCCATCAACCTAGTTTTGAGTTTGTCCTAGGGTAACTCGACCGATTCACTTAAATTAGTTTTGGTCAGTAGAAGGATCGTTCGAGTTCTGTGAAGTGTAAACTCGACCGATCAAAAGTCATTTTCAAGATTCAATCAGCATTGGTCGAGTTTGCAACTCGACTGATGAACAGTCTGATGTGAATTTTAGAAAATGACTTTTAAGTGGTTAAACATTCAATCTAAGTGCTCTTGATTTTTTCTAAGCTTAATTACAAGTCATACAATCATTACAAGTAATTTACAACATGATTCTAATGGATTTACATAATATTACAAAAACATGCACTTGTATTGACTTTGACTTGTCTTTTCTCCAATTTGAGATGCGCAAGTTAGGGCATGAGGAGTGTGTCTATACCTAATCTAAAATCACTCAAGTAGAGACATTAGACACAAATACGTGGAATGGTTTAGTCATCATCAAAATAAGGGTGTAGTCAATTTAGACCATGAGTCAGCATTCTCCTCATTTTTGAAGAAGAAAAACCATTCCATAAATGTATTTCTAGCATTTAAGTAAAGTCATATCTTTGGAGAAATCTAGGGGTTTTGATGTATGAGTTTTGAGTCATTTATTACAAGCCTATTCTATATTCATTTTGTGCATTTGTTAGTCAATTAGTTGTTCATGTTTGCATAAATCTTTATACTTGGATTGTATAATCTGTTTGCATCAAACTACGCCTATTTTATTTTAATTATATTATTTTATACATTTCTAAGCCTTATACATGGTCTCTATACATTTTTAGGATCATCCAAGTAATTGAGGAGTCAGTGCCACTGACCATCATGGTCAGTTCCATCGAGATGACATCAGGGATCTGGCCTTAGTCGACCAAAAGAGTCGATACCACCGAGAGAGAATTAGAGAGGCAGAGGCAATATTCACATCAACTTAGTGCCACCGACTTCCAAGTCGATGGTACCGACTTTACCGGAGCACGATCAGATCCTGATGCTGTTAGTGCCACTGACATCCAGGTCAGTGCCACCAACCCTGTCAGATTTCAACAGTCTAAATTGGCCATCCCGATCCAATAGTCCACATTGTGTGGTACCTTAAGTTTACCTAAGATTCAAAGAAGGATGGCCAGACCTAAGGGGAACATCACGTTGCATAGAACAACAACCAAAGAAGAGAGGGAGAGAAGCACGGAGCCGAAGGACATCAACTGAAAGAATCGAGCACCTTCGATGGATGATTTTGCTGTCAGAAGATTGCAAAACGTGCGTTTCTCGAGGAGGATCATCTAGAGAACCATCTCTCCAGGGGTTACACAAATTTTCTACATGTTTTCCATGTTTTTCTTCTCTCTCTCTATGTATTCGCAATTGAAAACTATGTGGGGCTAAACCCCTCTTTTCTTTAGGACCTGGGAGTAGCTCGGGGAATCGTTGTATTGATTGTCTACATGATTTAGTATAAATTTCTCTTTATTCCTGGATATATAAGTGTGGATTTGACTAACTTATCACTTCTTGATCACCATCAATAGGATTACATACCGATAATTACTCTAGAAGGGGGATTAAAGGTTAGAAAGCCAAAACTTGTACACTTTCCTATGCGTTCCTTGGAAAAGGTGATGTACAGTTAGTGGAAAGAACCTAGAGTTTTTAATATTGCACATAGACTAAGAATAAATTATCACAGACATGGAATTGGCTTAGATTTAGGTAGTGAATTGCATAGAGGAAGCGAGAAATTCTGACTAAAGGCTATCTATCCAGGTTAGGAGTAGGAATTTATATTAATTCGGTAGAAATGAAATATGACGAGACCCCGTGGTGAAACTGGTAACCCTAAGGAATTCATTTCATTCAAATCAATCGTTTTATTTTTCTCTTAATTTTTTTTTGTTTTGTTCAAACTCAATTCAACCTTTTTAATCAGCTTAGCTGATCACATCGTAGTTAGTAGTAGCCACCGAGACTACGTCTCCCTGAGTTCAACTTGGGGCTCACATAGGCATGTATTACTCGACGCGTGCACTTGTGTTTCTACGCACGGTTTTGGCATGTCAAGTTTTTGGCACCGTTGCCGGGGAGACAACGATGTTTCAACACCACGAGTGCTGTGGTCGGCCACTCTAGGCCACTTTTTAATTTTTGTGCAATTTCATTTTAATCTTAAAAAATATTTACTACATATTCATATCGTAGGTTTTCTTTGATAAGTACCTTGACTAACTATTTTCAACTTTTCAAGTACTAGTGACAACAAGGACCACAGATTACAGAGAAGATACATATGAGGTCCCAACTACTGTTGAGGATCCAGTCGAAACAACTTCATTAGAAGGCATATCATTGTCACCCAGGCAACAAGCAATGGGGGACGATAATCCAAGAGTAGAGAGGACCATCTGGAAAAGGATAAAGGCATCCTCTTCACCTGCACAGATAGGGCCAATCAAAAAGCAAAACATGAATGTTGCTCAGTATAAGATTGATCTAGGTTTTATTGCACTCTCAAGTCACAAGCATTCTATGGGAACTCTCATGAAGACTAAGTGGCACATATTAGTAATTTTGTGGAGATCAGTGATATGGTGAAAGTCGACAAGTTTCCTCAAACTGCCATCTATCTGAAGTTGTTTCCATCATCACTGGCTGATAAGGTAAAGGAATGGCTACACTAGATGCCTAATGAGTAAATCAAGACATGGAATCAAATGGTAGAGACATTCTTTGAAAGATATTTTCCTCCACAGAAGATAAATGAGCTGATAAAAACATCCACAATTTTAAGAAACATGCTTCTGAATCCTATTCTGAGATGTGGGAATGCTTTAAGATCATGCTTAGGAAGGTCCCGCACCATGGAATAGATATGGAGAATCAAGTAAAGATGTTCTACTTTGGACTCTGCAAAACTGAACGAACCACTTTGGATAGTGCAGTCTCAGGGTTCTTTCTTAACAACCCACCCTCAACATGTCAGGACATTTTGAAAAATATGGTGAAGAATCAGGCATGGGGCAATGAGAGAGACAATCCAGAGCAGATCAAGAGCATAGGGGAATCTAAAGTTATCACGTCTTTGAATGAAAAGCTTGATCTAATAGCAAAGAAGCTACTAGAGAAGGATAATAATTCATCAGATGAATAAGGCCAAGTGAAATACATGTGGCAACAAGGATACATGAACAATAACTATGCATGGAGAAAGAATCCTAAATTCTCATGGAAAGATTCAAACAACTTTCTTTAGGACCCTGATCAACAAAACCAACACATGAATAATTAGCAACAGTGACTTGCAGCAGAGGATACCACAAATGAAATTCTCAACCGTATAGTGAAGCAAAATGAGCAACTAATAATTTTTTTTTGATGTGATCTCCAGAACCATGGGGCCCAGATGACGAGTTTTGAGACAACCTTGTCTCATCTAGCAGCAGATGTGGCGGCTTTGAAGAAGCCTACTCAGTAAGGTTTTCCAGGAAATCCTGACATCTAACAGGAAACCAGTAGGTCAAGGCCATACTACTGAGAGGTGGGAAGAAGACATCGACTCCACAGACTGTGGAGACTGAGGTGACCAAGCCCATTGACAGTGGTAACTCAGTGGCAGAGCAGGAACAAGAAAAACTAGAGGAAGGCAACATAGGGGATGAGTAAAATCAAGAATCTGAGGTGGAAAAGAGGATGTCATATGTGCCACCACATCATAGGACACAGACGATACCGGTTCCATATCCTAATATCTTGAAGGCAACAAAGATGGATCAACAATTCAAGAAGTTTCTAGACAGCTTTAGGAAGCTTTCTGTAAATATACCGTTGATTAAGGCAATTGAACAAATACACTCATATGGTAAATTTTTGAAGGACATAATAAAGAAGAAGAGGAAGATCCCAGATTCTGAGGTGGTTGTGCTAAGAGAGCAAGTCAGTGCCTTCATCCTAGGTATACTACCACCAAAGAGACATGACCCCGGTTGTTTCAACATCACATGCTACATTGGGAAGACAAAGTTTGGTGATGCACTCTATGATTCAGGGGAAAGCATCAACTTGATGCCCATATCTACTTTTAAGAAGCTTGGTCTCAAAATATCTAGGAAGAACCACATGACGATTCAGTTGGCAGACAACTCAGTGGTGACACTATATGGCATTTGTGAGGATGTGCTTGTCTAGGTAGATCGGTTTGTTTTTCCTACAGATTTTATGGTGATGGAGATGCAAGCTAAACATGGCAATGAGTTTCTTTTAGGAAGGCCCTTCCAAGCAATAGCTGATATGATCTTGGAGATGGGAAGAGGTCACTTGATTATGGGAATTAAAGATGACAGGTTTGAGATAACCATGCCAGATAATTCCAAATCATCCAATGCTCAGGAGCAATGAAATATGATGAAGCACATGGATATCAATATCTCATTTTTCTTGGGAAAACCATTTTTTGACATGGTGCATTTTATGAAAAAGGTGGACAATGGTACACTCACTGTGGATGTCATGGAGAACACTAAGGTGATCTCACTTGCCAAGGTAGTAGGGTATCCACATGACAAAGAAGAGGGCTTATCTACAATGGATGATGACACAGAGGATCCCATATTACAGATCCATCCCCAGCTTCTGCTAGAGGCTCGTCTAATGAACTTCATGGATGAGTGTGTTTGGGACCGGTCACTGGAAGAATGTGCAAGGCTACTGAAGGCTTTGCCATGTTATTACACAAGACATTTTGAGGACTTGGGACCACTACCACCACTGGTTTCTTCACTCTTGAGTCTGCCCGAGTTAGAGCTCAAGTCACTGCCGCCTCATCTAAAGTATGTTTTTCTAGCTACAGAGGAGAAGCTATCGGTCATCATACCTGCATCATTGAGTAACTCGAAAGAAGAACAATTGATCATTGTGTTAAAGAATCACCGAGGTGCTTTTGGGTGGTCTGTGGCTGACATCAAGGGGATTTCTCCCACCTTGTGCCAACACAAGATTCAGCCAGAAGATGGAGTGAAGCCGATCATTCAACCTCAGCATCACTTAAATCCAATCATGAAAGAGGTGGTAAAGAAGGAGGTAATCAAGCTACTATCGATAGGTATAATATATGCTATTTCAGATTCTATGTGGGTTAGTCCGACACAGGTAGTACCCAAGAAAGGGGTAATTACTGTCACTACTAATTCATCTAATGAGAAAATCACCACTAGATTAGTGACATGATGTTGAGTTTGCATTGATTACAACAAGTTGAATACTTCCACACTTAATGACCATTTTCCATTGTCGTTCATTGATCAAATTTTAGAGAGACTCGCTGGTCATTCCCACTTTTGTTTTCTTGTCGGATATTTAGGCTATAATTAGATTCAATTGAGCCAATGGATCAGGAAAAGTCTACATTCACCTGCCCTTATGGCACCTTTACATACCGCCACATGCCTTTTGGGTTGTACAATGCACCCGTGACTTTTCAAAGGTGTATGTTGGTGATTTTTTCAGGTATGGTTGAAAGATGTCTCGAGGTTTTTATGGACAATTTTTCAGTTTATGGGATGTCTTTTGACGTTTGCTTGAAAATTTTGGACAAGGTTTTGCAGAGGTGTGAAGATACACACTTAGTGCTTAATTGGGAAAAATGTCACATGATGGTTAGTGAGGGCATAGTATTAGTCCACAAGTTATCTAGCAAAGGATTGGAGGTGAATCTGGTTTAAATAGAAGTGATTTCAAAACTTCCTCCACCAACATCAGTGAAGGTAGTTAGGAGTTTTCTAGGCCACGTCGGGTTTTATCGTTGATTTATTAAGGATTTTTCAAAAATTGCTAAACCATTGTCTGATCTTTTAGAAAAGTATGTTGAATTCAATTTTGATGAGAAATGTTTGAAATCTTTTGAGATTTTAAAAGAAAAACTCATATCCGCACCGGTTGTGTAGGCTCCAGATTAGAGCCAACCGTTAGAGCTGATGTGTGATGCATCAAATTATGTTGTGGGGGCGGTGTTGGGGCAACACCTAGACAAAGTTCCTACGGTCATATATTATGCATCTAAAACACTTAACAACACACAACGTAATTACACCACTACTGAAAAAGAGTTACTAGCAGTTGTCTTTGCTTTTGAAAAATTTAGACAATATTTTATGGGAGCAAAAGTGGTGGTGTAGACTGACCATGCGGCTATTAAGTACTTGTAGAAGAAGGATGCTAAACCAAGATTGATTAGATGGATCCTTTTATTGTAGGAGTTTGACATTGAGGTTAAGGATAAAGTAGCGAAAGAGAATGTGGTGGCTGACCACCTATCTCGATTGGAGAGGGTAGATGAGAAGGATATGAATATACCCATTATAGAGACTTTCCCTGATGAATAGTTGTTCACCCTTAAGCAAAAAGATCCTTGGTTTGCTAACATTGTGAATTATTTAGCTTGTAAGAAATTGCCTACTGATTGGGGGTATCAAGAAAAGAAGAGATTTTTTCATTCTTTATGCTATTATTTTTGGGATGATCCTATTTTGTTGAAACAATGCAAGGATGGAATTTTAAGAAGATGTGTACCTGAAGGTGAGTATGAGAGTGTGTTAAAACATTACCACACACTGCCTACAGGTGGACACCATGCTAGTTCTAGGACACCCACAAAGGTGCTGGGGAGCGGGTTATATTGGTCGACCCTATTCAAAGATGCATATGATTTGTGCGTAGGTGTGACACATGTCAGCGGTTAGGTAACATATCAAAGCGGCAGGAGATGCCCTTGAATGTGTTTCCAAAAGTAAAGGTTTTTGATTTATGGGGTATTGACTTTATGGGACCATTTGTGTCATCTAACTCTAACCTTTACATCTTGTTGGCTGTAGATTATGTGTCAAAATGGGTGGAAGCGATTCCAACCCGCACCAATGATGCAAATTTGTTAAGTATCACATTTTCTGTGGATTTGGAGTGCCAAGGATGATTATAATTGATGGGGGAACTCATTTCACTAATCGGAAATTTGGGGCACTTTTAAACAAGTATGGAGCGACACACTATGTGGGTACACCCTATCACCCACAAACTCAAGGACAAGTCGAGATTTCCAATTGTGAGATTAAATAGATCCTTGAAAAGATAGTGTCGTCTAGTAGGAAGAATTGGAGTGAATTTTTAGTTGATTATCTATGGGCCTATAGGACTTCCTACAAAACACCCATAGGAAATACACCCTTTTGGTTAGTCTATGGCCGAGCGTGTCCTCTTCCTATGGAATTAGAACATAAGGCTCATTGGGCATTAAGAAGGCTAAATTTTGATCTTGATGAAGTAGGTAAGAAAAGAATGTTAGAGTTGAGTGAGCTTGATGAAATTAGGATGATTGCCTATGAGAATTCAAGATTGTATAAGGAAAGAACTAAGAAAATTCATGACTGGCATATAGCAAGGAGAGACTTTTTACCGAGAGAGAGTGTATTACTTTTTAACTCAAGATTGAAATTACACCCCGTTAAATCGAGGTCTAGATGGAGTGGACCATTCATCATAGAAGAAGTGTCTCCACATGGAGTGGTTAGAATCAAAGAGGGAGAGAGATCCTTCTTGGTCATTGGCAAAAGGCTGAAGCAATACTTTGGGGAAGATTTCCATAGAAAGGAGCATGAGGTGAAACTTATTGCCATTAATTAATCTCAAAAATAGATTTGTCTAGCCTAAGACGTTCAACAAGGGTGCTTGTTGGGAGGCAACCCAACCATTAGGATGTTCGTTTCATTCATTTACATTATGTTGTTTCATAGTACTTAGTTTTTGATAAATTTTCTGTAAAAATGATACCCTGACTCATTTGTTGAGTGTGTAGGTTGTGGCTAATTCGGTGCCACCGACTTCCAAGTCGATTGCATCCAGATAGTGTCAGAGAGATGGGTAATTCGGCTAACACAAGTCGGTGCCACTGGCACACACATGTTGGTGGCACCGACACTTCTGAAGAAAATGTAGGAAATAGGACACAACTAACTCATAAGCCATCGGTACCACTGACACCCAACTTGGTGGCACCGACTCAGCTAGGGTCCCAGGTTTGATGGGTGCACCAGTGCATCGATAATTTTTTTTTTATCTTTGAGTCGGTACCACTGACTCCATCATCGGTGCCACCGACCAGAGAAAACACTGATCCATGGGTACCCCTCATTTACGACCCAGATGCACCATAGTGGGCCATTGGCAGATTTGATCCCACCCAAACGTCGATGCCACTGACCTCGTGTTAGTGCCACTGACTCATCAACAATCCGCCAAGTTTAGATGATGCACCGAGAGTCGTCGATGAAATGAGGGCCCGGATCTGCCCCCAAAAGTTGGTGCCACCGACTCCATGTCGGTTCCACTAACTCTATCACTGCAGGGGGGCACCAGCCCTATATAAGGGAGGTTGTGGTTTCATTTTCTATCACAACTCAACAAAATCACCACTCCTATGAGCACAAGCAACTACTCTGAGCATCCAACAGCTTCATTGAGCTCTTCCTTTCTTAATCTCTTCTCTGATAACTGCATCATCATGGCGAGACGAGGAGGACCCCCTAGAGCTCTTACACCATGACCCCGCCTCAGCCACCCTACGACGAAAGTGAGGAAATTCTATGAGGAGCTTGCCAAGAGGAAGTTCACACCGATGAGATACGGTGATCGTCAGTTGCTGGAGGACATGGGCTTCACTGACAACATGGTGGCTATCCTCGAGTGATAAGAGTTTTATGGTAGGTCTGTGAATCCCATCTTTGGTGGATGGCCAACATACAAGGAAATCATGATCGAGTTCATGGCGTCCCTTGAGATATTAGTCACTCCTGGTCAATCACGCCTGTCAAGCGGCAAATGGAGAGAAGGAAAGGTGGATTTATGCCTTTACAAACGAACTACTCCCTTACTCTGTGCGCCTTCAAAAACATCTATGGGTGATCGCATGTGCCTTGTCGTTAGCCCAAGAATGTTGACTTTGACGCCATCTGGAAGGACCTTGTGACAGTGCCAAAGGGGAAAAAGTTGAACTTCCACCATAGTTCATTGGCAGAGCTCGGGAATCCCTTTGTTTGAGTAATTCATCATATGCTCACCAATATGCTTTTTTCCAAGTCAACCCAAGGGCAAGAAAAGGTACAAGTGTTGGACTTGTATTTTCTGTATCAACTTTTAGAGGGAAGGCTGGTCAACTGGGGAGCATTCATCCTCCAACATATAATTACAGTGAGGCGCAGCGTCAGGAGGGGCACACCTATACTTTTTGGGGGACTTATCACCCCCCATTGCTCTTCATTTGGGCTTGGATCTTTCTACTCTGGAGCCTTTGAATTCCAGGCTTCACATAGACTACCTTCATTTCAAGCAGGTGGGCCTCATCACTATGGAAAATAACACAATCTACGCCATATGTTTGGTCGATGATACTTTCTATGAGTGTCAACTTCTTGATCCTATATTCAACATCAGGCAAGTTGAGCACTATAGATGGCTGGCTGTGGACAACGACAATGCTGGATAACAAGTCAATGTTGAGGAGGAAGAAGAATCAAGCGATGATGTGGAGGAAGTGGAGCCCACCATTCCTATGACAGATAGAGTGGCTCCACGAAAGCATCCTTGACATTACGCCGCCTCATCATCTTCTGCCCCACCACCCTCTCAAGAAGGAGAGGATGCTTATTCTATGGTGGGTATGTATTCTATGCTACAAGACATGTAGACATATCAATAACAACAAACCCAATCTTTGGCTGGCATTCCAGATGTGCAAGGTTGGCTATATAGCTACCAGCAGGAGATCTATGAGAATGAACGTCTTCTCTTGGCCAACCAAGAGATCATGCATCAATGCCTACAAAGGATGGAAAATTATCAGCAGGCGTTCTTTGACCATTACTGGAGTTAGGGATATTTTGGAGGATACCTGATGCCATTAGATATGCCTTCGTATGATCCGTACTTCCATGGGATGTTTCCTCCCCTGGTTCCCACTCAGCCATCACCACCACCATTTTAGTCAGGTATCACTATTCCACCCCTCAAGTTGGGATTTTGACTATGAGGACATAGTCATATTCAAGCTTAGGGGGGTGCTGGAACATTTTCTATCTTAGTTTCTTATTTTCTTTTATTTTAGTTTTTGTTTGTTTTATTTTAGTTAGTTTTCTTATTAGCTTTTCTACTATGCATGATCCACAATATATCTAGTGTAATATGTGGAGAATTAAATGCATGGTTTCAATTGAAAATATCAATCTCTAGGATGGGTGCAATTTTTAAATTTTTTTTGTGAGCTTATCTTCTGAGTAATCGAGTCACATAACTGAGGAAGTGCTTGAGTAAGTCAGCTTCAGGAAATTAGAGCATAAATGACCATCTAATTTGTCTAAGAAAGTGATTGACAAGGATTGTTGAGCCTAAACTGATCAAACACTAATGTGACCTTAAATAAAAATTTAAGAAAGAAACCCCTTGATGACCATGTACATAGGTCATTAGAGAGGGACACATGATTTTCTCTGAAGGTTCTGTCTCTTAGTTGTGTGATCTCACCCACCACATACCTTTGATTCACACTCCACCATAAGAGGATTGAGCATATATTGTCATTCTTTCTCTTGATTGCATTTACATGTCATTGTAGATCTTACATATAGTTGTTTGCTTTTGTGTGCGTAAAAAAAATATGTATGAAAAAAAATAAACATACATGTACAACAACATTCTGGTGCATGTTTTGTAGTTGCATAACATCTTATTTTTGTAGTTGCATATGCATTACATATCATCTTGCATAAAGATCATGTTTAGCTTCTTCTCGAATATAAAAAGGTACAGATTGTTCCTTTCCCTTAAAAGAAAAAAAAAGAGAAAAAGAAGCAGAAGAGAAGCATTTGACATAAATCAAATGTGCAGTGCAAGTAGAAGCCCAAAAAAATATGGAGTACAATGTCAGAAAATGGGGAACAAGGGCACAATTCTACCTTATCATAAAGAAGAGATAGTACATGATGAAGTCTTACATATTTTGTCTTACATTGAGATGAAACAGTAGTTGCATTCATCATTCCACCCCAATGATTAGGCATTAGGAGCATTCCATAAATTTGCATCATCATAGGTTCATCATGATTTTTGATTGTATGTATGATTTTATGTGCTCATCATTCTTCCATAGCCACCTATTTCAACCACCTATTGCTCTTATTGGTAGGCCACTCAGATGATTTTCTCCTCATTCATTTCTTTATCAAGAGAACTACTTCCATGTAGATGGTAGGTAGAGAAAAGAGCAACATAGATAGGAGATCACACAATACACCAAGTATGAGCCGAATGAGTCAATTATATTAACTACTTTAATGATAGTGTCTCATTGATTAGGGGGTGGATATCTAGATAGAGTTTTTTGGTCACCTATATGGCAGTTAGTGTTTAGTGATTAGTAAAGGTCGGAAGGAGGACTGAAAGGTGGAGACTTTTTAGATGTACCTTATGCATTATGTCCTTCAACTAACTTATCTCAATTAGATCCAAAGGTGTTGTTGCTTGAGGATGAACACAATTTCAGATTAGGGGAGTTTGATGTATAGGTTTTGATTCGTTAATTACAATCATATTTTATATTCATTTTGTGCATTTTTTAGTCAATTAGGTGATCATATTTGCATAAATCTTTATAGTTGGCTTGTATAGTCTATTTGCATCAAACTCTGCCAATTTCATCGTAATTATATTATTTTATACATTTCTCAACCTTATACATGGTCTCTATACATTTTCAGGATCATCCAAGAAATTGAGAAGTCGGTGCCACCGACTATCATGGTCAGTGCCACCGAGATGACATCAGGGAGCGGGCCTTAGTCGACCAAAAGAGTCGATGGCACTAGCTGCACAGTCGATGCCACCGAGAGAGCATCAGAGAGGTAGAGGCAATATTTACATCAATTCGGTGCCATTGACTTCCAAGACAATGGTACTGGCTTTACCAGAGCACGATCAGATCCCGATGTCATCGGTGCCATCGACCCTGATGGATTTTAGCAATCTAAGTTGGCTGACCTGATCCAATGGACACATTGTGTGGTACTGTAAGTTGACCTAAGATTAAAAGAAGGACAACCAAGCCTAAGGGTGACATCACGTTGCACCACACGATGACCAGAGAAGAGAGCGACAGAAGCACAAAGCCAAAGGATGTCAACCGAAAGATTTGAGCACCTCTGACAGATGATTTTGTTGTTAGAAGACTAAAAAATGTGTGTTTCTCAAGGAGGATCATCCATAGCACCTTCTCTCCAGGGGTTACATGAATTTCCTTCATGTTTCCCACATTTTCTTCTCTCTCTCTATGTATTCGCAACTGAAAACCATGCGTGGCTAAACCTCTCATTTCCTTAGGACTCGGGAGTAGCCCGGGGAATCGTTGCATTGACTGTCTACATGATTTAGTATAAATTTCTCTTTATTCCTAGATATATAAGTGTGGATTTGATTGACTTATCACTTCTTGATCACCATTGATAGGATTACAGACCGATAATTACTTTGGAAGGGGGATTAAAGGTTAGAAAACCATAACATGTACACTTTCCAACACGTTCCTTGGAAAAGGTAATGTATGGTTAGTGGGAAGAATCCAGAGCTTTCAATAATGCACCTAGACTAAGAATAAATTACCACATACATGGAAATGGCTTAGATTTAGGTAGTGAATTGCATAGGAGAAGCGAGCAATTCTGACTACAAGCTTTCTATCCGTGTTAGGAGTAGGAATTCATATTAATTAAGTATAAATGAAATACGATGAGACACCATGGTGAAAATGGTAACCCTAAGGAATTCATTTCATTCGAATCAACGATTTTAATTTTCTCTTAATTTTCTTTTCTTTTGTTCAAACTCAATTCAACCTTTATAATTGGCTTAGCTAATCACATTGTAGTTAGTAGTTGGCAATGAGACTACATCTCCTTGAGTTTGACTTTGGCCTCACATAGGCCTATATTACTTGACGCGTGCGCTTGCATTTCTATGCACAGTTTTGGCGTGTCTGGTTTCAATAGAATTGAGTACATATGCTCCCCCTCAATTGATGCTAGTGGAGTTCTCATACCCCCCCTCAATTGATGCCATTTCTCCTTCATAATTAGCTTTCATAACATTTATAAAATACTATGTATTCTACTCATATATGTTCTACACAAATATCTCTTCTCCTCTTTACCTTCTCCCCTTTACATGAATACGCCTCTCCTCTTCATGTAAGACATGCCTTCTTCCTATTTTTGTCAAAATAAGACATACCTTCCCCCCTCCCCCCTTGTCATTTCAAAAAGTGGGGGTACGAAGAAATAAGAAACACCACTTGTTAAGAGAAAGGAGATAACAAAAAGTTATATAAGGTGAGTAGAAGAGCACAGATAGAGGCTTGTCCAAGCATAAAAAGAAAAGCAAGTTAAAGCATCCACTTGAACAACCCAAAATGCAAGATAAAGTTCTGTAGAAAAACAATAAATCATAATTTTGACCCTCAAGATGATGAAATTTTCCCAAAAAGTGTCAGGGCTCATGGCATCGCGATGAGCCTTGCTCAGAAGGTAGTTTCTGCATAAAAAACACTAGTCTTGCACCAAAAATTGAAACTAGAGCAAAAGCTGTGTGAAATCCAAAAATGCTCCAATTTCTACATACAATGTAGCTCTATGTACCCTGCATCACAATGTTATGAAAGCAACTCAAGATAGTAGATATGTAATTCAAGGAACTAGCTTGATCATGTATGAGACAAGATACAAGCATAGCATATAGTGAACTATCACTTGATGAACAAGGCTAGAACTACATGTATATGAACTATTAGTAGATGATATCACAAGTTAGGACTACTAGTAGGATCTAGATCATAGCAAGAGATACCAAAAGATAACAAGATAAAGGAATCTATGAGTAGATGTAGACATATATCCAAACAAAGAGATATGCAAATTTTAGAAGCATGAAAGGATATAACTCACTAACATGTATGCATCATTACCAAGAGATGATCACCACTAAGAACCTAAAGGTTGTATCCAGACAAGATATACAACTAGATATATTAGAGCACAACAAAAGCAAATTAAGACACAACTAAAAGATCCAAAGATATCATCATCAAAACCTACAAAACAACTCAAAGCATATCCAAACATGTCTAAGCAAGTTAGTAATGTACTCTAGAAGCATTAGAAATAGTTTTTGAGCAAGAGTGTGAAGAAAAACACAAAATTCCACTTTTGACTCAAAAACCATATGTATAGTGCACACTATCTTGACAAAAACAAGTTTAGATTGATTATAAGTAAGAAACACTTTACCTTTGTTCTTACCATTCCTTTTTCCACTTGTTTTCACCCTCTACACATCTCACCTCTCTTCTTTCATCTGGATTGAGAAGTCAATTTGCAATTCAATAGTAAAAGTCAACCCATTTGCAGCTACCTACAAGAAAAAAGATGAAATGGTCCTCAATCATGTTTTTGGGTTCGGAGGGGTTATCTTAGAAACCCAAGTCCTATTTCTCTTAGGTGCTTTCCTAAAAGGACAACAAGTAGAATAATGGCCAATATCAGTGCAATAGTTGCATGTGTCCATAGTCTTGGAACTAGTGGATTCTCCATGGAATATTGGAGGTCATTTACCTTTGTTGTTCCTTTGACCACTATCATATCCCAAAGCATGTCTACCAATTTGTTTAGTAGCACGGTGTAGGATATCATTAAGATTATTTTTACCAACTAAGAATCTTTGCAAAGAAGATCTCAAACTATGATTGTCATGCATGGCAGAAGTAACAGTAGAAGACAAATGATTGATATTATCTCTAGCATGCAAAACATCATTTTCTAAGCAAAGAGATTTAGTTAAATAAGAATCTATATCAATATGAAGAGAAGCAACATTATTCTCTCTACTAGTAGAACTAGAACAAGATTCAAGAACATTGATTTTCGCAAGCAATGGGGCATTTTTTGTTTCAAGCAAAGAAATCTTAGATATATAAACACCACTTTTATATTCTAATCCTTGCAAAACAAAATCTTTATCCTTGTTTTCAGATTTAAGAACATTAATATCATGCATGGGAGAATCAACAATTAAAGTATGCTCTTCATTTGAACCATACATAATAGGTTGAGCTTCTAGAAATCTAATCTTGTCAAGCAAGCTAGCATTTTTAAGTTTAAGAGAATTTACTTGACTAAGACAAGCATTTTTATCATCAAGCAAGCAAGTGTTAGCAAGCTCAAGATCATCTAATTCTACATGCATGTTATCAACAATTCTAGCAAGCTTTTCCTTTTCCTTTTAGAAGACTTAAGAGAGGCATGGGTAGCATTAATGATAGCAATTAAAGGTTCTTTATCTAAAGAGTTTAAATTTACCTCATTTGAGTCTTTTCTTGTAGAAGCCATAAGAGAAAAATGACATTCTGCTTCTTCACTAGAACTTGAGCTAGATCCTCCACTTGAGTCTTCACTTGATCTTGAGTTGGAGGACTCACTTGAGCTTGAGTGCCAATTTTCCTTCATCTTGTACTTCTCTTCTCTTTTCTTGTGGTGATGAGTCTTCTTTCCTTGTAGACAATCTATCTTGAAGTGACCCTTCTTTCCGCACTTGAGGCACTAGATGGAGGAGGAATTATTTCCTTTGCAGAATCTACCCTTGGAGTACATGGCATCTTCTTCAACATGAGAGAATGGAGAAGCTTGACCAACAATAGCCTTGATTTGAGCTTTCATTTCAGCCTTCTTCATTCTCTTGAGGTCTTTGTCTTCTTGTCTTTCTACTTCCTCCCTCTTGTCAAGTGTGTCTTCATGTGCTTGTAGATTTCCAATGAGCTTTTCAATAGGAATATCCTTAAGAGACCTTGCTTCTTCAATCGAAGTCACCTTGGGTTCTCACTTCTTGGGAAGAGTTCTAAGGATCTTTGAGTTGATATCTCCTCTAGACATATGATGGACTAGAACCGTAAGACCATTCAAAATGGTGTTGATCCTTGAGTACATGTTGGCTATATTCTCCTCCTTTCCCATCTTGAAGTTCTCAAACAGCCCGTTGAGCATTTAGACTTTACTTTCCTTCACTTGAGCTGTCCCCTCATAAGTGATGCATAACGTTTTCCATACCTCATAAGCTATTTCACATAAAGAAATCTGGTTGAACTCGGTGGGGATCATGGAGGCATAGAGGATGTGCATGGATCTAGCATTGAAGGTTTCATTCTTCAAGGTAGATTCATCCCATTCTTCAATCTTTGCCTTAGGTAGCTTGTATGGGTTGTTCACCATTTTTCACATCTCAAGACTTGATCCTTGGATGCTGAATTGAAGTCTTCTTCTCCTATAGGGGAAATTGCTCCCATCAAAGATTGGAAGGGTAATCAAGTATCTCCCTCCTTGGTAGTCACCCATCTTCTCCTACTTGTTGTAGTATGCTTGGAGAAGACTTACTCTGATACCAATTGTTGGATCCTAGATGGGTGATTAGATGCTCTAGAGGGGGTGTGAATAGATCTGAATGCACTTAAACAAAATTCATTAGACCTTCAAGATATATCACAAGATAAGATTGCTAAATAGGAAGTTTGAGTGCAACTAAAACATTCATAACAAGGGAGAGAGAGATTGAACATACAACAAGTGACAAGCTATGTAAAGTGGTTCCACATTTCAAACTAGAAGTGTGTCCGTCCACTACTTAGAGAGTTCAACCTCTAGGATTTCTTAACCATTGCACTCTTATATTCATTCATAAGACTTACAATACATGACCACCAAAGGACTTACCTATCCAATACAAAGAGTCTTTGACCATACCAAGGATTTACCCACTTTGCAATGAGTCTTTAGCTTTTATTAAGGACTTACCCACTCTTGCATAAGTCTTCAACCTTGCAGGGATTACCCACTCTTCTTCAATCTTCAGCCTTTGACTTCACCTTCACTTGGAGAAGCTTCCACCAAGGTCTTACCCACTTGAGCAAGGAGTCTTCTGCCTTCACCAAGGTCTTACCGACTCTTGATCCAAGTCTTCGGACTTGATCTTCACCAAGGGACTCCTTCCCTTGTTCTTCTTCACCTCTCTTCACTTCTCTTATAGATTTCCTACTCATTCTAACGAATGTGGCAAGTGATTAATCTTAGAGAGAGAGGAGACTGTAGGAAGCACTCAACTATAGAATAGGAACCTCACATAGAGTTTTGCATTGAATGCTCAACCTTGGAATGAAGCCCATGGGGTCCTATTTATAGCTGGAGATACCTCTTAGCCTTTGGGAACACTTAAGAAAAAAAAACTAGCCATTTTGTGACTTACAATGGATATATTTTCACTTACAGAAACTCCATAATGGCTAGAAATACTTTTCTACACTTTTTCGTACTGTGCAATCGATCGAGTTTCTTAAAGGTGACTCGATCGATCCCACTAAAAGATAAGACCAATTTAGACCATCGGTCAAGTTTGTCCTGGGGTAACTTGATCGATTCACTTAAATTAGTTTTAGTTAGTAGAGGATCGCTTGAGTTCTGTGAAGTGTAAATTGAGCGATCAAAAGTCGTTTTCAAGATCAAATTAAGATCGGTTGAGTTTGCAACTCGATTGATGAACAACCTGATGTGAATTTTGGAAAATGGCTTTTGAGTGTTTAAACATTCGATCTAAGTGCTCCTGATTTTTTCTAAGCTTCATAACAAGTCATACAATCATTACAAGTGATTTACAGTAAGATTCTAATGGATTTACATCATATTACAAAAACATACACGTGTATTGACTTTGACTTGTCTTTTCGAAAATTTGAGATGCACAAGTTAGGGCGTTAGGAGTATGTCTATACCTAATCTGAAATCATTCAAGTAGAGACATTAGACACAAACAAGTGGAATGGTTTTTTCATCATCAAAACAAGAGTTTAGTCAATTTAGACCTTGACTCAACATTTTGTACAAGTAAATATGTAGATAGTGTTTTAATTTGTAAGATAGGTTGTGGTTGAGACCAGGGAACAAATGTAAAGATGCCTAGTATGGTTGTATATATACAAGATGTTGGACCTCTATGTAAATGTTCTCTGACATATTTATAAAGTTTATTATGGTTTTAATTATGTACCTTTATGGTAATATGATTTATTAGTGTTTCATCAACATTTTGGTTTTAATAATCTTTTTTGGCATGACAATTTTCCACATTTTATGGTATCAGAGCCTTAGGTTTTCTGAGTCTATAGGGACACATGAATAAGGTTGTTATGTTTGTTCTTACATGATCCAACATATTTGACCATAGTTTATGGTTATGCAGATATGTCCAGAGAATGTGAAGAGCATGCATAGAGTAGCTTTGTGGTGCCAGGAGGTGGTGGTAGGAGACCTGGTACCTAACGGAAGAGTACCTAAGAGTTGGCCAAAACAACATGTACTGCCTCTGTTTGACCCTTCAACCATGGATGATCCATCTTTTTAGTTTATGTTTGGACAGCTTATGGTGACGGTTACACATTTGGTGGATAGGGTTCCTACACCTCAACCAAGGGCACCTTTTCCCAATGCAGAATCTCAAGGTCCAGGGGAGACCTTTCAGAGGCTAAAGTGAGTAGGATCCGTGGAGTACGAGGACATTGCAGACTCCATCGATGCAGATATGTCCCTAACAAAGATGAAGAAGGCATTTGGGATTTTTAACATCTTTGAGGAGGCTAAGGTGAAGCATGTGATCGACCTTCTAAAGGCTAGCATTAACAATTCATGGGCCATAGAGGAGGAGACGAGACCAGGTGAAGTAGACTGTTGAAAGGAGTTTTGGCATGAGTTTGTCATCCACTACTTCCTAGAGAAATAAATGGAGGAGAAGATGGCTCAGTTTGAATGGTTGTTCCAGTGATCGTGGTCTATCAATGACTAAGAGGTGAAGTTCATGGAGCTATTGAGGTTATATCTTAATAGGGAAACCATGGAGAAGAAGAGGATCAAAAGGTTTGAGAAGGGTTTTGAGCACTGAATTGGCAAATACATCATCTTCTTTAGAGGTCTGAGAGAAGTTTTCCACCTTTTTGGAGTGTGTGAAGAGGATAGAGAGAACAACTATGGAGCAACAAGAAGCCAATGCCAGGAAGCAGTTTGCTTAGTTCTAAGGATTGCCATCTGGAAGCTTCAAGAAGTTGAGTTTTTACCAAAATACCAGTAGAGGTCAAGTTTTTCTTAACCAAGGACACATGTGCTGTCTCAATGGTCCCCATGTAAAGGGAGAAGTCACATTTTTTACCAATAGGGGCCAACAGTTCAGGCTTGGTGTCTATGATAGGGCCGTCTAGGCTGCAATATGACACAAGGGCATGCTTCAAGTGTGGTCGGGTTGGGCATGCAAGGTGGTCTTTCCTCATGAAAAATGAGGAGGTTACACAATAATTGAGGTAGAGCTAGTAGGGGTTACAACATCAGTAGTGGTGGTAGATAATATCACCAGTATTTGTAGGTAGGGTCTTTAGGACTAGCTAGCAGAGGTTGAGAACAACAATAGGCGACAACTAGATTCTATGCTACAAGTCAATCAAAAGGAGTGATCAACCCACGAGTTGTGACATGATAGATGGAACTTGTTCATTTTATCCTATGTGCTTCTACCTTGGTATCTATTTTTGTTGACCCGGATGCGACATACTCATTTATCACCAGAGAGGTGATAAATAGTTTTAATCTATCTGTATGTAGTAGGGACGATAGCCTCTTACTAACAATCCCTTTGGTTGATTTTATAATGTTGCGGGAGGTGTGTCTATCTTGTGTTCTTTCTTTCTCAGGAAACAACGTTCAAGTAGATCTTATGCCACTTGATATGCATGGATTCAGTGTGATCCTAGGGATGGATACTAATGCGTACTAATCTGCCACCCTTTTTCACAACCTTTCAAGTCTTGTCACATGAAAATTCTTAATTTTATCTAGTAAAAAGAAACAAATTTCTATCCACTTCCTTTCATCACAATTTAACTTTATTCTCACCAAAAACTTGCAATTCTTGCAGATTTAGGACATGAGCCTATCAGTTCATCTACTCCATACGACCGACTCACTTGCCCCAGCTGATCATCTCAGCTTCTCTAGATGACTAGTTGTCACCCCTCAGAGCGGCGCTCCATTCAAATTCAAACTATCATTTCAAACTCTAAAGTGGGAGTTCCCCCGCCCCAGCCGAGCAGGTCAAAGCCGCACCGCCACCCAAAGACTAGGGTTGCTGACTACCTTCCCTCAGTTCTCACCTACTCCAGCCCCAACTGATCAACTCCCACCTGAACCAATCAGTTGGCTGTGCACATCCAGTTCAAAAATCCAACCGCCAACCTCATTTTCCCACAACCCTAGTTGTAAAAGACCCCTCCTTCTCCTATAAAAGGAGGGAAAATTCCTCCTCACTTGACATCATCTTTTGTACGTAGGATTTCTGAGCAATCGTTCTTATGTTCTTGAGTTGTGTTCATCAATAAAGTTTAATTATTTGCAAGCTAAGTGTCCCTTTTAATTATTGTTCTTTTACCTTGCTCGTTTTTAGATCTAGTCTTATTCTCCTTCTTCTTCTATAGACCGGAGCAAGGAATTAAGAGTCAGCCATTTAATTGTCTCTAGCCTAAGAAACTAATCCTTTGATAACTCTAGACTATGGCTAGAACACTTTCTTCCTCCGTCTCCCTTTTCTCTGGAAACATGTGCAAGTAGTTTTCCTATCGAGGCAAGGGGAATATCCCCTTAGCCATGGGTTGAATCAACTTAATCCTTAAGAACAACTTCTTTCAGATGGCTTTTGGCTTGAAGAACTAATGATCTGTTAGAGTAATTAATCGATTTGGTCATATGTTAATCTAGGTGGAAATGACCATGGAAGCCCAGATTTAGAACACTAAAACCATTCACATAGAGGTTTTGAAATGACCGTGGATCTTTCTCTTTTGGGATTATGAACTGAGAAACATGAGCACAAGGACCAATGGGCTCATGTGAAGTCCATCTTTTGTGGATTTTAATTAATTTGCATGCCTTCATTGAATTCAGCATTTTAAAGGATTTAGTTTATTCTTGCCTAGGATTAGGTGGTGAAAATGCCTAAAAGCCTCAATTTCCCTTTACTTGATTCAATCACCATTTGATCTGCTCTCTTTATATTCTAGTCTTTTCATTCATAATAGTTTTATTTGTGCTAACAATCATCTCAATTCTCCTTGTGACAGGGAAAATTTATTGCTTATTAAGTTCAATCTTATTCTTGTGTTTCCCTCTTGCCTTAATGTGAATCACCAACTTCCAAACCGGATCTTTACTGTCTGCTCTAAAATTAAAAATACCAAAAAAAAATAAAAAGTTTTTCAAAACAATTGGGATTAGGGCTAACAACCTTAAAAACATTGTCCTATGGGATCGACCCTTCTATACTAACCTTAATCAAAAAGTAGAAAAGGATTAAACTCTAGGATAATTATCTTAGTGATCGTAGTTCACTTCGATACATTACTAATTTGGCACCATTTTCGGGGACAATAGATTGTTTTCACGAACCCCAAAAATTTTTGGAAAACTTTTTTTTTCATTTTTATGCCTTCGGAGTAACGTTCCGGAAGTGCAACTCCTCTTTCTGTCGAGTTTCCATTATGATAGTTTATTTTTTCTACACATGATTAACTACTTATTTTGTGCATGCAATGTTCGAACGCTGAATTTCAATCGTTTGACCTTATATAGATAGAACTTTTCACTGTCTAAATCCTCAAAACCGAATTAGGATGGATGAGGAATAAGTTACCCTTCGGATTAACTAAGCTCTTGCGGCTCAAAGAGAGAACATTCAAGTTGACCAAGTGAAAAGAGAAGCCACTTTGCGAGCAGCCTATATGGCTGAACAAGAAACTCTAGAGGTCAATAGGAAGGAACCCGAAAGGAAAAAACAATTAAAACATTTTTTTGTTCTCAAATATGCCTATGCCCAACACCCAGTCGTGCCTCCTGACATTATTTCTCCCCAATTTGAGATATGAACCCAATGGATCACCATGATCCAAGCAAACCCATTCTATGGCAACAATGGGGAAAGTTGCCAAGATCATCTTCAAAGGTTCATTGATCTTTGTTCCTTGAAAAAAATCCTAGGCATATCTGAAGATGAAATCCACCTTAGATTGTTCAAATACTCTCTCACCGGCCAAGCTAGTAGCTAGTACAACACCATGGAGAGTGACAATCATGTCACAACTTGGGAGGTTCTACAACATAATTTTCTAGAAAATTTTATCCTCCTTATCTCACCTATGAAATCAAGGGATAATAACACACTTTTCTATGTCCCTGGGAGAATCTCTAGGAGAATCTTAGAAAAGGTTCAAGGACTTACTTATAAAATGTCCTCATCATGATATCTCTCAAGCCCAACTCATAGAAATCTTGTATCATGGTGTTGATGATGATACCAATTTTTTTCTTGATTCCTCATCTAGAGGAAATTTCATGCACCAAAGTCTGACCATCACATGGGAGGTGGTTAAGCGTGCTTCTAAAACAAGGGCCACTACTACAGAAACAACGTACAATGTTGCTTTTAGAGGCATCAGTTTTTTATAGAAACTGACGCTGGAACAATTCAACGTCGGCTTTTAAGGAAAACCGACGTCTATATTTGAAGACCATCCAGACACCTGCATCGCTTTTTATTCAGCGTCGACTGAAGAAAAGCAACCGACGTCTAAAATAGCCTGCAAAATTAATTTTTTTGAGCAAAAAAAATTGCCCCCAAAGTGTCACATACAACGTCGGTTTTTACCTAAAAATCGAAGCCTAAAGAAGATAAAGTTGGGCGCCAAAGTTAAAAAATGGGTGTCCGTTTTTCTTAAAATAATCGACGCTAATGGGTGTTCGCGCGCTGTCCTCGCAAAAATTTTTACCCCCACTTTGATGTCATTTTTTTGGACCGACACTATTGGATCTTAGCTATCGGTTTCTGCAACAACTGACGACTATGGTACAGTTAATAGCACCCACACGAAAGACTCTTCCCTACTATCTCTGTTTCATTGTGATTTCTCGATCACCCGCTAGGTCTGGCGATTGTCCCCCACTGTCATTGCTCCCCGCCACCAGTGCCCCCACCGCCATTGCCTCCGCCGCCATTGCTCCCCCGCACCGTCGCCGCTTGCTGATCCTCTCCTCGCCAATGCCGCCGCTGGTCGCATCTTCTTCTCATTATCACCCACTTACCGCCTCTTGGTCATCTGCTCACCGCCACCGTCGATGCCGCCGGTCGCTGCTCCTGCTCCACTCCTCGCCGACGCCGCGCACCGCCGCTGGTCACTGCTCCTGGTCCTACTTGCTACTCCGGCCACCCGCTCACTGCTCCTGCAGGTACCCTTCTTCCTTCTCTTCTTTCTCCTTGCTCCTGCGGGCAATGTATTATCTACTACTGATTTGAATTCACTTATCTACTGATTTTAATTTATATATCTACTGATTTGTATTTACTTATCTACTAATTTGTATTTACTTATCTACTGATTTGTATTTACTTATGTGTTGATTTATATTTACTTAAATACTGATTTGTATTTACTTATATACTCATTTGTTCAGCTAATAATTTTCTATTCATCACATTATTTAAATTTAGGGCATTGTATTTGTTCATCTACTTTTTAAAATTATTTAATCATCTACTGGTTTATATTTGTTTATCAACAAATATGTAATTTTTTATCTATTGCTTTGTATTTGTTTATCTACTAATTATATTTATTTATCTAATGCTTTGAGCTTACTTATTTAGATGTTGCTATTGTAAATCAACCTAGGATATGAACAAATCTTTTGCTTGCATATATTTGTGCTTCTAATCCTAATGCTTGACCTAATTTAGTAAATTTTGATGCATGTTGAAATAAGATTTAAACTTGTCCATTCTAGCATCCTAATTTGATTTGATTATGTGCTTTGAACCTTGAAACATGTGTGTTAAAGATACATTGAATCCCTATATTGTATGATGTAGATTGATGATAATGTATGAGCTAGTTTGAAATTTTGAAATCAATTATGAATCTCTCTATCCCTAGGTCATACTAATTTATGTGTAATCTTTATCTTGACGATGAACATGTGGACACTCAAAATGTTGAAATCTATGTTATAGAATATGATACCTAGATTAAATGATGTTACATGAAACCTAGGATATGAATGATGAAACTAGGATTGTAGGTATTAGTATGACAACATACATGTATTTGTTGGCCTAGAAACCCGTCCAAGATTTACTCATTAGGAGTAAATCTTGGATAGTCCCCGGTTTGGGACTGTTCTTGAACACCTAATCTCACTTAGGATGTAAGTGTATAATGTGTATTGGGTTTTCAAGAAAATTTTGATAGCATTTCCCCATTTGTTCTCTAAGTACATATGTACTTGGAGAACAGTGGGGAAATGCTGCCGAAATTTTCTTGAAAACCCAATACACATTATAAACTTACTAGTGAGATTAGGTGTTCAAGAATGGGATAGGTGGTACACATTTATTATATATAAGAATGACAACACATGTATTTGTTGGCCTAGAAACCCATCTAAGATTTACTCATTAGGAGTAAATCTTGGATAGTCCCCGGTTTGGGACTATTCTTGAACACCTAATCTCACTTAGGATGTTTTAACCATTAATTATATATAAGACCTTAAACCCTAAAGTTTTAACCATGCATAAACTCTAATCTGTTAACCCTAGACCCTAATCTTGTTGTAATATATACTTGTTTTCTCTTTGATCATAGAATGGATAGATCATGGATGTCCATTCGCAATCACTGCACTCCAGAGTTTATTTTTGGTCTTGATCAATTTATTAGATTTGCTGAGGAACATAGGAAACAACATGGAGTTAGGTTCTACTATCAATGTAGGCATTGCAGTAACAACTTGAAAGTCAGCACTAGTGACGAAATCAAAAGTCATGTCATGTGCAATGGGATTGTACAAGGCTATACATAATGGCACTGGCATGGAGAGATTTCAAACCTAAAACCAGTGGATGCCGATAGCAATGCTTGTGTGGAAGAAGAAATTGCCTCCGATGACGTAGATGTGAAAGAACCAGTTCCAGTAGACATCGTTGATGCGATGCTGGATAGTTGTGGGGTAGAGCACACCAATGCTTGTGCTGGATTTTAGAATTCCACTCTTTAAATGTAATTGTGTTGACAACAAAAAAGGAGTTATAGTGGATGAATTGGGTTTCACGTTAGTAAACTTTGAAAAGATTGGCGAGAACGGTGAACCATTCATATTGGCATCACAGGTGAAAACAATTTTTTATATCGATGATCCTACAAATGATAAATGGTCAGTTGTTCTTCATGGTAAAAGACAGTTCATTGAAGATCCTATAGATGAAGAATAGTACTATTATAAGTATGATGACTCCAGTCCATTTTCAGTTGGGTTGCCAACACCACCAAACATTGAAGCTGGGGATCAAAATGACTTGTATGTTCACGGGGATCACAATAAAGGATTGTTCATTGATAAAAGATCACAATATTAGAGGCATGAATGTTTATATTTTATATATGTTTTATTTTTCTAATTGTGAACTTTACAATGTGAATGTGGAATTTACAATGTGAATTACTTTACAATGTGAATGTGAACTTTACAATGTGAATAACTTTACAATGTGAATGCGAACTTTACAATGTGAATGTGAACTTTATAATGTGAATTACTTTACAATGTGAATGTGTAATTTACAATGTGAATTACTTTACAATGTGAAATTTATAATTTGAATGTGAACTTTCAGATGGCTGAGCATTCCCATGATGATCATGGTGATGATCACCATGAGGGTGAGGACGTGCCTTCGCCACCTGACAATGTAAGTTTTAAGAATATATCCATGAGGTTTCTATCCATATGTTCATTTATAATTATATCATGTAAGTGTGTTTTTTTATCAAATTTTAGGTTGGTGATGTACCTCCTGAATAAATTACAACACTTGATGAGCAGCAAAAGAAAATTGAGAAAGTGAGGGGCATCACAATGATGAACAAGTTACTACAACAAAGGGGCAATGGACCCAAATTGGTTGTGGATTTTAATCATGCAAGAAATCCATATGGAGTGAACCGCAACTGATTTGTTTAATATCTTGGGGTTCTTACTCGCATCCATTGCAGTCCTAACATAAAATCTTGGCATAAAGTTCCTAAGGGGAAGAAAGACCATATATGAAGGAACTATGTGTGAGTTATTATTATTTGTATTTCTATTTGTGTAGATTACTAATTTTTAGGATACTAGTTAATAGAAATTCTATTTAATTTGCAGAGCATATTTGATCTGGATGAAAAGCTGCATCGTAAATGTGTGATGCAATGTTGTGGGAGGGTCCTAAGGAACTATAGGACCAATCTGACCCGAGATTACATACGCGATGCTGAGAAGAGGTTCTTGATTGATTTCCAATTCTAGACATTGATCACTATTTGACTAACTCTACACTAATAATTTTTGTTTGTATTCTCTTTTAAAAAATAATTGCAGGCAGAAGGAAGCCACAAAGCAATGAAACTACCTGGACCCCAAAGACTGGGAGGAGTTTGTTACCCAAAGAAAAATGGATGAATTCAAGGTATTAAGCACCACTCCCAATTTAATTAATATACATTCTTATATATTCACCTATTCAAGATTAACCTTTAGTGTTACTAACTAAATCGATGTGCTAACTAACTAGGCTATCAACGATGATCAACGAGCAAGGAGTGTACTGAATGTGCACGACCACACAATGGGTCCAAGAGGATATGTAGGCATTCGCCAAAGACTATAGGTTGAGTCTGCTCATCCTGCTACTACTCAGGAGACTGTAGAGTCCTCTACTACTGCTCCCACACCTCTGCTTCGCCATGCTATGTGGATAGCTAGGAGGCAAAATAAGAAGGGAGACATATCGAATCCCGCAACTTCTAAGGCGGATGAAAAAATGGTAAAAATCAACTCCTATCGATCGATATTGCTTATTGTTATGTTTACTTACTAATTTTTGTTGATGGTGATTAGCGGGAGCTGCACGAGCAGAGGAAAGAAGGCAAGTTCATCCCTCAGGGCATAAGGGATGAACTGATAGTTTCTCAGGGTAACCCAGAGCATCCTAGACATGTTAGGAGTACAGGCACTGGTGTGGGCATCAAAGCATTCTTTGGGCCATCCCAACGCAAACCTGTCCCAAAAGTGGGACTTTCACAAACTGAGGTAACCTATTCTTTTTTAGAATGTTATTGCGAAAGGGAATTCAATAATCATAAGCTAGTGTTTCTTTTATCCATGTATAGGTAGATTTGTTAATTACCCAGAGAATACAAGAAGCAATGTTTCAGTGGCATGTGTCTCAGACGGCCACTCAGACAGTACCTGTGACGTGCCGCGCTTCTATTACTACTCCTACTATAGATGTTGGGAGTAATCCTATAGACCCACCAGCTAGCATGTTCTCTGTAAGTATTTTTATGAAATAGTAGCTAGTCTATTCAAGATGATATGTTTATGTATATATGCATATAACATTCTTTACGTAAATTTGTAGGGATTGAAGCCATGCCGACTAAAAAGTCAAGAATATATCATTGTAGAGGTGTCGGCTTACCCACCCCTTAAAGGGTGCATGTTTCATGGGCATCCAGTACTAGATGTGTGGTACGTGTGAGCCTGATACATGTACTCCCTGACTGGATGGATCTTGCACTGCCTCATGCACACCCAGATGCTGCAACACTTGGTAAGGAAGTAGGTAGAGTGATATTGTGGCCCGAAGTGGATGTCCTCTATACTAATATTGTATGATAAATTTCCATTACGTTAATTTGTTAGTGTGTATATATGAGTCAATTGATCTGAAATTATATATACTGGTAAAAAATACGAGACCCGCTACATCTCAACCTCCACCTCCTCGACTACCAAGTTGGCTTCCAAGGGACCTACACGCCTCGATAGGTCCTAATTGTTGGGGTGTGGCAGTATGGATCGGCGAACATGATCCAAATTGCCCTATAAATGTTACTATTCCAGAGGATGTTGTAGGTAAATCATACGATAATATTATATTTATACAAGTTTTGCATATGTATTAATGCATACGTAATACAAGTTTTTCATACATATTAATGCATATGTATTAATGCAGGTCAATCATACGAAAATAAGATATTTATACAAGATGTTTTGGAGTTTTTTTAGTTATGCTTGGTTGAACACATCTACGATAGAGATGTAGACATGGTGAGATCTTGTTTATACATCCATATACCTTGTTTTATATATGGTGATATGATTTCTTATAAATTAATGCATACGTAATACATGTTTTACAGCCACTTACACACGATATGTATAGATTTTGGGTTTTCCCATGTGGGATTTTTGGTTCCATCTTTGATTAGTCTTGTAGATATAGACCCTTCTTCAGTTACTTCATACTGCTATGATTCTTTTCAATATTTTGGTAAAAATAATAAGACGGTGATAATAGCTCCATTCAACGTCGAGTAAGTTTACTTTTCTTATAATTTGGACTTAAGCAAATTACATTTTAATTGTGGATTTTGAGTTATTAATTTTCTACTTTCTTACCTGTAGTGGTAAGCATTGGGAGTTACTAGTTATTGTCCCCAATACGTACAGTGTCTATTATCTAGATCCTACGGGGAATGAGTTGAATACATTACATGGACATGCAATTAAAAGGCCATTATTCTCGTGAGAAATATTTCATGTTTTTATATCCGTTAACATCTGTTACTACATTACTATTTAATTATGCAATTTAATGTGTTACATTAACTTATGTAGGGATTTACAAGAGTACAAAAAAGTTGGAGGAAAGGTCCCCAGGAAAAAGGATTTGTCACTAATTTGGGAGAATGTGAAAGTAACTTCCTGACTCCAATGTATATATTATTTATGTGAACTGTGCTTATTTGTATTTTTGAATATTTTGTATGTTTCAATTTATAGTGTGCTACACAAGACAACGGCTGGGCATGTGCCTACTATGTGATGCGATTTATAGACATAATCATCAAACATGACATAATGGAAATCGATACGACACAGTAGGTATTATACATAGTCTCATTAGATAATATGAAATATATCAATCTTATTATATATTATTAATTATATATATGTCATTCTCTTTACAGGTCTTTAGAACTGTTGACTTCAACATAGGTGGAAAGCATTTCGATGTATATGCTCCCTATACGAAAGATGAATTAGATGATGTAAGAGAAGAATGGGCAAAAGCCCTACAAAGAGTGGGAATTTTTAAATATAATTTTATTGACAATGATGACAATGTTGAATAAAGAATAACTTTGTTCTCATAATTATTTTTGTGTGAATGTGAATGAATTTTTATGAATTGTCATATGTGTGTGAAGATGATCACATGAATGTTTCTACATGTGTCTAAATGTGAAAAGAGATGAAATGAATGGAACTGCAGGTTACTACTAGTTTCTACATGTGTGTGATGAAAAAATAATATGAATTAAATGTGCTTATACATGTGTGTGAATCACATATATATAATATTGTCCATCTTGTTAATTTTGCAGGTTTGTGGCCTATTGTTGGCTGATATCAATGGATGTCGTAAACCTGCATTTCATAACTGAACTGTAGGTTCTCATCCTGCGACCAGCCATACAGCAGGCCTGCAAATTGATTAAAAAAAATTGTAACATAGGCGTCGGTTATTTTTCAAGAACCAACACCAAAGACATACGGCGGCGGTTTTTGACAAAAAACCGACGTCTATGTGGCCAGGAAGCACGACCGTGGTGGGAAACACGGCCGTTGTGGCAGGGGATAACATAGGTGTCAGTTATTTGACAAAAAACTAACATCTATATGTACAGGAACCACGACCGTCCTCGGAAGCCCGGCTGTGGTGGCAGGGGATATGGCATCAGTTATATTACAAAACTGACGCCTATAGTCCCTTTGCTGGCGCATTTTCAGTGGCGCAAAGCATTTTGGCATCGGTTCTTTTAGTAACCGACGTCGACCATTGTATAGTGTTAGTTTTCTTAAATAACCGATGCCTATAGTCCCTCTGCTGGTGCGTTTTCGATGGCGGGAAGCATTTTGGCGTCGGTTGGGAACTGACGCCGAAGGGCCCCACCTTTAGCGGCACCCACTTGGGTGTCATTTGGAAACTGACACTAAAGCCCTTAATTAACCGATGCTAAAGGCATGTTCTGTAGTAGTGGGCTAGAAGGGGAATTGGTGGGATCCTTAAGGTAGAAAAGACTAAAGTTGATCCTAATTACTAAAGAATAGAAGAAATCCTTAAATTGATTGCACTAAAATAAGATCGTTTAGAGTCATCTGTAGGCACCTATAGAGAGTTACCCCATCAAATAAAAGTTGTAGACTCTCTCTGTGTCATCTACCAAGGATATGATCACACCACCTTACATTGCCAATACCTTTACAACACTACCATGCAATCTAAATTAGGACAACAGTTGGACCTAAACTCTATTCACACCATACCTGGACAGAGTTACTACAACCCCAATCAAACTAGAAACCATCTTGGATTCCAATATGGGAACCTTGCAGGTGCTAAAAACCCTAGACAACTCCAATCCCAACAAAGGCCTCCCCACCCTCAATACAAAATCGACCACCACCTAGATTCCCATGCAACAATCGAAGGAATTTTGGGAACCAGGGGAACTATCGAGGTAATCAACCAACTGACCACCATATCAAGGACAACAATTTCAAAATTTGAACCTCCCTTATTAAAATCTAAATCAGCCACATCCTCAACTATCTCATCATCCACCACCAAATGTTCCTACTCCCACTCCTTCAGCTGATGAAAGGAAAGCTACCTTGAAACAAATCATCATTGCCCAACAAGCTCATCAAAAAGAAACTGACGCCCAACTAGTTCACTTGTTCACCCAACAGAAACCCCATGTCGGCACTTTTTCTGGGCAACCTGAAAACAACCCCAAACATCATGAACAACTCAAGGTTGTATCCACTCATTTAGGAAAGGTGCACTCCCCTCCTCCTCCAAAAAAACCTTTAGCCACACCTCTAGAATTCAAGGATGAAGACATGGTAATTGTTGAACCTGAAGCTACATCTGAACCAACCATCCTTGAACCCCCTTAGGAAGAAGCCAAAGAACCGATCTACAAAACATGACCTCCCTACCAAGCCCGCCTTATACAAACTAGGCTTGATGCCCGTTTCATGAAATTTAGGGATGCTATGAAAAAATTACATGTCGACATTCCCTTCCTTGATGCTTTAGCAGACATGCCTGCCTGGTCCAAATACATGAAATCACTTTTTCCTGGGAAGTATGTTATTGAAGAGTACAAGACTGTCAAACTTGCTAGGACCTCTTTAGGCATAATCCAAAGTAAAATGCCTAAAAAATAGAAGGACCTTGGTTCTTTTGGAATAGGATGCTACTTAGGTGATAATGCTTGTAGAAAGGGCCTAGCTGATTTAGGAGCCAGTATATCCATCATGACCTACAACCTTTCTAAAATATTAGGATTCAATGACATGTTACCAACAACCATGACCATCCAATTGGCAGACTCATCCATGACCAAACCCAGGCGTATCATAGAAGACATTCTAGTTAAGGTTGGGAAAGATGCTTATATCCCTTGTGACTTTGTGATCATGGACATAAAGAAGATTTGTTCTACCCTCTCATTTTCAGTCATACCTCCTTAGCCACAACCCAAGTCTTGATTGATGTTGAGATCGGGATCATTCTGTTAAGATTAGCGAAGCAAACCCTAGACTTTAGGTTTTTGAAAGCATGAAAGGCCCTAGTTTCCAGGAAGAAGTCTATCTCCTTGACTACATTGATAAATTATCTCAATTGAGGCAGGAATGGGAGTTAGTTGATGACCCCCCTACACACAGCCCTCACTAGCCCCCTATAGGTGACTTTGACAATGAACAATTAGATCAATGTAAGGCTCACTTGGATAACTTTGAGGAGATCCCTAATGCTGAAATTGAGTTCCTTAAAATGATCTCCATCATGGAAGAAAAATCTAAACCACCAAAGGCTCCAAAAATGAAGACTCTCCCCTTAGGTTTGAAATATGTTTTCTTGATGAACAAAAAATGTGCTATGTCATCATAAATTCTGACCTCACCCTTCATTAATGACAATTAATTTGGGTTCTAGAGCTAGTGATTTGTACTACTTTGGTGACTCTACCTTTCATCATCCCTTTTGGTGTGCACACCTCTCCAACTTCATCAAAGCCACATCACCCGTCACATGAAAAATTGAATCATCTAGAACCCTCTTTATCTAGTTTAGAAATTCTTTCATGTGACTCATATCAATCTAGGATTTGCATCCTTTTTTGATGTTAAATACTTGATATCAACATGGTCAATTTAGATAATCACTGGTGAGTGTATGAGATAGGAGCAAAACTTTTCAAAAGCATATACAATGGTGAGAAGCTTCTCTTTAGTGGTTGCATAATTTGTGTGTGTCATACAACATCTTTCTTACATAGTAGACTACATGATGCTTCTTATTGATGTGCTTACCCAAAACTACACATGTGACATAGTCACTAGCATCACACATGGTTTCAAAAAGAAGAGAATAATCTAGAGCATGAAGGATTTAGGTGGATATGAGAGATTCCTTCATGGTGTTGAAGCTCTTCATACAATCAGAATAAAATATGAATTTCACATCCTTTTGGAGAAGATTTGTAAGAGGTTTAGTGATTTTATTGAAAAATTAAACAAAAGGGAACTACAAAATTCAAATCTAAGATGAAAATCATGTTCTTTGGGTTCCAATTAACTTGGGAGTCAGGTTTCACCTTATTCACACAATAATGGTTATCCTAATTTCTTTTAGGAAAGAAATTATGAGTAATTCCATAAAATAGTAAATAAATCATTAAATGACTCCAAAAGTGGAAACACATCTAAAATTTGTAATCTACATGTTAAAATTAGCTATTGTGTTATTTTTCATGTAATTTGGAAAATATTTAATGTTAAGGTGAAGATAAAGAGAGAGAATGTGTAGAATCTCAAAACATTAACTAATGTAATAAACAAATTTAAAGGATGAAACTAATGGCAAATTCATATCCAACATACTTGAGTTTACTTGAGAGTAAAATTTCATCAAAATTGGATAATTCTAGTGTCATTAATGCACGAGGAAACAGAAAATATGATTTGCTTAATACATGTATCAAAGTTTCCTATTGTGAAAATTAATGCCAAAATCAGAATCTACATGCCTTTATTAGCCTATGTGCAAAATTTCATATCAATTGGATGATGTTTGAGCCCCCAATTTTATTAGGAAAGAAATAGAAGTTAAAAATACATTTAAATGGTAAATATTTGAGTTAATGTTTCTTTTCTATAGTTTCATTTTTCATTGTTGTCATGCTGATTTTGCTAGTTACCTGAAAAATCTGAGATTAATACCAGCCACCCGATCATGATCTGATAGTGCGCCCATCATCTCCTTCCTAGATGCTGATTTGGAAACCAAGAGATAACATTTCTACAATCTGATTTCCTCACCTTTTTCTCCCTCTTCTTTCCTCGTTTGACTCCATTTTCTCCTCCCTCACTCTCCTCAGTTCATCTCAGATGCAACGACCCGATAAAACTTAGGGTTTTGAAACCCTCACACCACTTTTGACTCCGATCACCCTACTCACATGTTCCCTCTCTATCTCTACTTCCTTTCCTTCTCCTTGCAAGCCCCAGTCACCAGACCCTGCAAAAATGATACCCTGACATCCTCTGCATCAATAGTACATTTTCCTATAGTTGATTGGACCCTTTCTTGCCCCGAGTGCTTTTCCCCTACTCATTCTACTCTTTAACGCAAAACCTTAGTTGGGGTTAAGACTTCTATCTGTCGTGAAGCCTGGAGAAGACATGAACGCATCCCCCTCATCTAATAGATGATTCTCAGAACCTCTATTGCAATAAATCAAGTAACTTTAATGTTTTCTGAACTTTTTCTCTTGGCGTATAGGTTCAAATTTGGAATTAAAATTCAATGTGTTTGTTTCGATTCATCTTGTTTTATACATTCTTGGCTTCCAGGTTCTTTCATGAATGTTTGAACGGTTTCAATTTTGTTGTACCGCTCTTGTCCAAGTTGTTTCACCTCCTCTCCATGGCCAACAATGAAAAAATCCTAACTCGGAGCTTCTGGACCCCCGTGATACAAAATTTGGGGTCAGTGGAATCAAAAAAGGGACAAGGAGCCCAAAGGATGTAATTCCATGTGGTAGTTTCCAATATTTTAGTGTGTTGATTCTCGCTTTGAGGTATGACTTAGTGATCTGCCTACTCGAGTTCGATGGTTGAACGAAGAAGATGATGATTTGCATATTTACTCGTCTGGCCTTGTTCTCTTTTCCTTTTTCATTCTTCTGCTAGGGGTTTACTTGTCTTTTCAACTCAGGTGTTTCTTTGAATGCAAGGTTAGCTATTATTTGATTTGATAAAGGTGAAACCACCTGGCTAATACTGATTAGGCCACCTCAGAAGTGGTTGTGTTTTCCAAGACATTCATCTATGTGGCTTTTCTTATTTTCTGATTAACTGGTTTTCTAAATTTTATATCTCAAAAAATAATAAAAACCATGTTTTGGAATCATGAGGTCGTTCTCTATATGTTGGTATAAATGTGGTCCCCTAATTCTAATCAATTAAATATTTGGTTTTTATGCATTCATCTAATTAGTTAGATATTCAATAATTCATAACTAATTATTAGTAAGTCAGAAAAATAAAACAAAATATTTTATGAACTCAGAATAATATAATTTAAAATACGGTGTGGTTTTTAAAACCTAATGCATTAATAATAAAAAAGCAATTTTTAGGGTTTATATAATTGATGTAAAACTATTCCTAATTCTACATACATGTCAAATAGGTGCTTTGGAGACCTAGGCTTGGACATATGACTGACTTTGAACTTTTGTAAACTCTATCTAAGGTAGTATTGCATCCCATATTATTCCTATATTGAGAAGTTTTTTATTCATGTCTTTTAATGTATGTTTGCACTCCCAATTATTCTATATTGAGCAACTAACTTAATTTTATCTTCTCTTGTTGTATATTTGCATCCTCTATTATTCTTGTTGAAAAATAAACATTTTTTTCTCTCTCTCTTTGCATACTAGCCTAGACAATCTCTCCCTTTAGAGAATGTATTTCAAGTGAAGCACTCTACTTGATTATAATCTATTGATCATTCTATTTTGTTGGACTTTCAGTTGACTCGAGCTTGTACATTTAATCTTGAAGAGACCCTAATTTTGCCAGCTTATGGGGTTGATGCTTATTTTGTCCATTTTTGTGATGGCAACTTTTGTGTTGTAAAAGACTATACATTTTACTTTCCTCTACATAAAGCATGTTATGTGATCAGTAGCCCTAGACTAGCGTAAGTACATTAGTTTTTGGGTTGTGTGCCGATGTATTATTATTGGGATGGAGGTTGTGTGCTCCATACCCAGGTGGTGATACCCATTTATATATATATCGAAAGTCTGGAGGCAGGTCATTCTCTATCAGGTTTCAAGTTTGTGAGACTTGGCTGCCTTTGTTGTTTATATTATTCTTGTGCTATTTTTATCTCACATGCGTGTAGATTGATATTATGGGTTTTGTGCCCAAAGATTTATATGTTCTAGTATGGCACAACTCTTATGTTTATTAATTGCAATGATTCTTTTCTTATCATATATATTTCCTCTTGATACCCATTTGGGTAATCCTTTACTTTTCTATGGGAAGCATTGCTTACTTGATGTCGTTTACTCCATATGTTGCTCAATCCCATTTTAGTATGCTGATGTCATATATTTTTCTCCTCTTTATGGGGTATGCTCCCAACCCTAGGTGTAGGACATGGAGGACATGTCATGCTGAGATGGACTTAGGTTAAGGAGTTGATGCTTGGAGACAAACTTGATATGGTTTAGATTTCCCTCTACTATATCCATATGATATAAAATCCATGTAAACCATTTATGAGAGATGATGATGTACTTTTGTTTTTTATTAAAAACATGTTTTTTATTCCACTTGTATACTTTGGTCTTTTGTATACCACCACTTCAGATTTAAACTTTTAACACCTATTCTGACATACCTTTTGTGTGTGTTTGGAATGGATGTTTTATTCTTAAATTATAGTAGGGAGTTCATCCTATCTTGGGTCCCATTCTTTACGAACAACTTGATAAGAGATATTGAAAATAATATGGCCATACTCATGTGAATAAATAGATGATATGCGAGCTCAAATGAATCTCAGATAGTCTTCTTTAGTTGAAGGAACATGAATTGAAAGTTGAAAAGGATGATGATTCCATGTCTCGAGTTCAATCTAGATATCACAGATAGGAGAACTATACAATCACTACAACACTAATAATAGATTGTAGGTTTTTTTTAAAAAAATTGGCCATTCGTTCATCCCGTAGCCTAGGGGTTTTCGAACCTACGACCTCTCAGTCTTACATTAGTACTTTCACCAAATGGGTGCCACATGTTTGGCAGATCATAGATTGTAGGTTGAAGTTGTTATCCAACATTCCAATTACTTGGGTAGAAATGATGTGTTTCTAGATACCGCTCATTTCTTTTGATGTCATAAATTAGTTATGGACATTCACTATCAACGTAATTTGGGACCTATACAGTCACACACATAGGGTGCACTTGGAATAGGAGTTTATTCATGAATGGTGTTTAACTTGATTACTAAAGCATTTAGTTGTTCATTTTAAATAGGATTGGAAATCAGAAATCTAAAGTCATTGGTTCATCTAGTGAACTGATAGGTTTTGATATATGAACTGACAAATTTAGGTTGTGAACCGACGAGTTCGTTTATTAATGAGATTGGATCAATGATTGATGCTGACATCATGTTTTACATTAATTGAATATTGAATGCCAATGTGATTGAAAATAGTAATACAAGTGAACCGACTAGCTCAAGGGTTGAACTGACCAGTTCATCTGTGAACTGATCAGTTCACTAGTGAACTGATTGTTTTTTCATTCTCAGCATCCTAGAAATTCATGAAATGTTGTCTCTTCAACTCCCAAATGAACTGGAAATCTTGACTCTGGCCATGTTAGATAAGGGGAGTGGGTAGTCTAAGCTTCAGATATACAACAACACACTTCGAAAATTGTTTTCCTCTATGGTTGAGGTAACCAAGAGAGCCTGAGCAAGTCTTACCCCAAAAGGGAGAAACAACAAGGGAGAGGCATTAAGAGAGAGCAAAGTTGTACTAGCATGCAAACGTTCAAAGGGATGACTTCTTGTTGGCTCCTGTGAGTGTAACATGAGTTCCTAGTGGTCTACATGGACTACATATAGGTGTGGAGGTCATCGTGACCATGCTAGGAGGACAATAACCACCACCATCAATGGCAGTGCCACCCCGATAGTTGTCCATGTGCAATTTACAAAAGAAGAACATTGTTGCAAGGGTTTCTGCAGACTTGCTTCAGGACCAGGTATATGTCTTGCAAACTCTCCTTCCCAATCCATAGTTGATAATATATCTTTTGGTTTAAGGGGAATATGCCATAATGTTTGTGCTCTATCTCTGGAGCCATATTTCCCAAAATGGGGGTCAAATTGCAAATCCCATTTCATCATCTATCCATCGTAATCGGCTTCCTAAGTTGATCTCTATAGGTGGTGGCACACCGCTTTGGGATGTGGAACATGCTCCAATTGATCTTGGACCAATTGACATATTCTTGATCTTCAATGTTAATCCATGGTATGGTTTGGATATTCAAGCTGGCCATATCATTATCACCAACATTGTACAAATGGTTGAACCTAACCCATTTATTGGATAATATTTTCCACACCATAGAGGGATCGTTCCTAGTTCACTCATTATACCCTGATATCTTGCTAGCATCCATTTTGACCCAATATTATCGTTGCATCTGATATGCATGTAGGTTGATATTAAGGGTTTTGTGCCCAAAGATGTATATGTGCTAATGTGGTACAACTCTTATTTAATTAATGGAAAGTAATCTTTTATTATCATCTGATTTCAATTCGTTTCTTCTTCATACCCGTTTGGGTAGTCCTTTACTTTTCTATGGGAAGCATTGCTTACTTGATGTCCTTTACTCCATATATTGCTCAATCCCAATTTAGTATGCACACACCATGTTTTTGCTGCTGCCATCTATTTTTCTCCTCTTGCTAGGGTATGCTTGCAACCCTAGGTGTAGGACATAGAGGGCATGGCATGCTCAGATGGACCTAGCTTAAGGAGTTGATGCTTGGCGAAAAACTTGATATGGTTTATATTTCCCTCTTCTAGATCCTTATGATGTAATATCCATGTAAACCCTACATGGGATATTGATGCACTTTTGTACTGCTATATTTTGGTCTTTTGTATACCATCACTTGAGATTTAAAAATTTATACCTATTCAAGCATACCTTTTGTCTAATTTTGGAATGGATGTTTTATTATCAAATTATAGTAGGGAGTGGATCCCCTCTCAGGACCCACTCTTTACAGGCCACTTGATAAGTGATATAAAAAACATATGGTCATACCCATGAATCAATAGATGATATGTTAGCTCAAATGAATCTTAGACAATCTTCTCTATTTCAAGGAACATTGATTGAAAGTTGAAGAAAAATGACGATTCCATGTCTTGAGTTTGATCTGGATATCACAGACAGGAGAAATATACAATCATTATAACACTAATTACATATTGTAGGTTGAAGTTGTTATCCAACTTTCCAATTACTTGGGTAGAAATGACTGTGTTTCTAGATACCACACATTTCTTATGATGTCATAAATTAGTTACGAACTTTCACTGTCAATGTAATTTGGGACCTATAGGGGGTCACACTCATAGGGTGCACTTGGAATAGGAGTTTATTCATGAATGTTGTTTAACTTGATTACGAAAGTGTTTAGTTGTTCAATTTAAACAAGATTGGAAATCAGAACTCTAAAATGACTGGTTCATCTAGTGAACCGATTGATTTAGATATATGAACTGACCAGTTTAGGTTGTGAACCGACCAATTGGTTGCAATGAAATTGGATCAAGGATTGATTCTGACATCATGTTATGCATTAATTGAATATCAAATGCCAATATGATTGAAAATAGTAAAGAAAGTGAAATAATCAGTTTAAGGGTTGAACTGATCGGTTCATGTGTGAACTGATCGCTTCACTAGTGAACGAATTGTTTTGTCATTCCCCACTTCTAAAAAATTCATGAAATTTTGTCTCTTCAACTCCCAGATTAACTATAAACCTTGACGTTGTCCAACTTATATAATGGAGGGGGTCACTCTAGGATTTCAGAGATACAACAACACACTTTGACAATTGCTATCCTCTATGGTTTAGTTAACCAAGAGGGGTTGAGAAAGTCTTACCCCAAAATGGAGAGACAACAAGGGAGAGAAAAAAAAGAGAGAAAGTCAGTACTAGCACGTTGACATTCGAAGAGACGACTCCTTGTTGGCTCTTGTGATGTAATAGGAGTTCCTGGTGGTCTACATGGACTACATATAGGCGTGGATGCCATTGTCGCCATGATAGAAGGACAACAACCACCATCATCAGTGGTGGTTCTGCCCTGATAGTTGTTCGTGTGCAACTTGCAAAAGAAGCACATTGCTGCAAGGGTTGTCGTGACCTTTCTCTAGGACCAAGTATATGTCATGCAAACCCTCCTTCCCAATCCATAGTTGTTGATAGATCTATTGGTTTAAGGGGAATATGTCAACTAAATTTCTATTTCCTTTCAACCATTGGAGCCATATTTCCCTACATGGGGGTCAAACTACAAATCCCATTTTGTCATCTATCCATTGTAATCAACTTCCTCAATGTATCTTTATAGGTGGTGGTGCACCACTTTGGGATGTGGAACAAGCTACAAATGATCTTTGACAAATTGACATTCTCCTGATCTTTAGTGTTGATACGTGGTGTGGTTTGGAGATTCACACTAGCCATATCATTATCATCAACATTATACAAATGGTTGACCTCGACCAATATATTGCATAATCTTTTCCACACCTAAGAGGGCTCGTTCCTAGTTCAGTCGTTATACCCTAATATCTTTCCATGATCCATTTTTAAAAAATATTATCATTGCATCTCAAACACCGATAAGTTCCTAGGGTGGTCATAGACTAAGCCCACCTTTCTTCTATTGTTTAGGCATCATATCCCAAAATAGACAATATTTCCATCCTCCCCACATGAAATTTACAGTGAGTTTCCTGACTGTGTCCACCACCATGTTAGAAATCTCACAAGCCTCGCCCAAAATCTTACTTTGATTTGATGATAGATCTAACTACTACCAACCTACCCTTCAATGAAATTACCACTCCACTCCAATTGTCAATCTTGCCTCTTAAGTCATTAAGGAACAAATTTTAGTATATTGAGTGTCCTCTTTCACATACAATAGGAGTTCCTAGGTATTTGGGGGAAGACTCCCTCTATACATCCTAATGGATGTCTTAAGCCTACCTCTTATACTATCACATGATTTAGAGAGAAAAACCCTTGATTTTATGTCATTGATATATACTCGTGTCATCATGCTGATCTTAAGGAGAACTTCATGTAATCTAGTAAGTATTTTAGCTATTCCAACAGATAAAATCATTATGTCTTATGAAAACAGTGTGACTATACTTGTGTACCTATGATCTTTTAGGGTTTTACTTTCCCTTTCTCCTATGCCCTTCTGATCATGTTGGCGAGCCCCTCCATTACAATGGTGAGCATTAGCAGGGATAGAGGATCCCCTTTCCATAATACTTTAGTAGCTAAGAAAATACCCAAAAGATCTCACTAATGAGGATGGATAAGGATGTTGACCCCATGCACTTTTCTAGGACATGTATCCATCTACTGTTCAAACCCTTGTCCTCCATTAAATTCCACATAGTATCCTATCTGGCAATGTCATAGGCTTTTTTCAACTATATCTTGACACATACTTTTGTGTTACTCTTTTTCTCACAAAACTATAAGACTAAGAAGTAAGGAGTTTACAACTTATGATCATTATCCCATCAATACATGCACACTAATCCTATGATATGATCTATGGAAGCTCTTGTCACAAAACTATTTGTTACCCTCATGTTGCCCCCACTGATAATAGAGTTAGTGGTAGTAGGGTTTGGGCATTCATTAGTATCAACATAGTTTCACACAACTATATATATATGAAAATCAATAACAAAACTAAAGATATAAAATGATTATAATATAAATATAGAGACATTTACCTATTATATTTCAAAGAAATCCCATTGGTATACCATTTTAGAGCTTTAAGTCTTAATTACAGTGAATATTCATTTTGTAACTAAAAATTTGATAAACAAAACATATTAATTGTAAAGCATTATGTACAATATGAAACTACACCTAAACACAATTGAAGAGTATATAAAGGTGCTTGGCTAGAAACTTTAAAATAAATAAGAAGAAATAAGGAAAGAAAGTTTAATAACATTTATTATACAAGGTGTGTTTTAGGTTGCATTTTCCATAATATCAACATTAGGCCTCTGACCAATTATATAGGAAGGGTTTATGAGGGGCATTTGAGTCTCAAATATTGTATGTCACTCGATTTCTACATGAGCGACGTCAAGACCATAGTCAATGAGCTAACCGTGTTTCATTCATGCCTTGTTCCTTCACTCTCGAGAATTTAAGTAGGTAAATAACTATTGTACAATGAATTTCTCTATACTATGCTCAAGGTGTGTTAGTATAGTATAATCAAACATAAAAGTAGTATTCATGGGAACAATATCTCAATAGGTAACTAAGTATCCAATCATTTATAATACCATACATACAAAAAACCCAATATCATAGTAGGGTCAAGAGATTAAGAATACCTTGTGATTATTGAGAAAGATTGGATTATTGAATAAGATTTCTAAAGAAGGTCCAACTCAAAGGGGGCCTAAGATATAAAAAGACATATCATTATGTCTTATATCAATAGGATCTTGATAATATAACATTATAAATGGAATTGGGATGTTCCTCTAGGCCAAGGCTTCAAGAGTGAAAACATAATTACAAAAGATCCAGGCATACATGCATTATTCAACATAGTCCAAGTATCAACATCAAGCCCTAGGTCTAGGTGAATCATCCAAATTTAGAATGACACAGATGAAGGTAAAATATAATTTTGAAATAGGGGGGCCATGAGATTCAAATTATTATCATATTTAAACATGGAATTTCCACAACTAGCTGTATTAGGCCCATTTTATGCACCAACATGCCGTAATGGAAATCGATACGATACAACATGTATTATACATAGTCTCATTAGATAATATGAAATATATCAATCTTATTATATATTATTAATTATATATATACGTCATTCTCTTTGCAGGTCTTTAGAACTGCTGACTTCAACATAGGTGGAAAGCATTTCGATGTATATGCTACCTATATGAAAGATGAATTAGATGATGTAAGAGAAGAATGAGCAAAAGCCCTACAAAGAGTGGGAATTTTTAAATATAATTTTATTGACAATGATGAATAAAGAATAACTTTGTTCTCATAATTATTTTTGTGTGAATATGAATGAATTTTTATGAATTGTCATATGTGTGTGAGGATGATCACATGAATGTTTCTACATGTGTCTGAATGTGAAAAGAGATGAAATGAATGGAACTATAGGTTGCTACTAGTTTCTACATGTGTGTGATGAAAAAATAATATGAATTAAATGTGCTTATACATATGTGAATCACATATATATAAAATATTGTCCATCTTGTTAATTTTGAAGGTTTGTGGCCTGTTGTCAGTTGATATCAATGGATGTCATAAACCTACAGTTCAGAACTGAACTGCAGGTTCTCATCCTACGACTAGCCATACACTAGGCCTGCAAATTGATTAAAAACATCATAACATAGGCGTCGGTTATTTTTCAAGCAATGACACCAAAGACATACGACGACGGTTTTTGACAATAAACCGATGTCTATGTGGCCAGGAAGCACGACCGTGGTGGGAAACATGACCGTGGTGGCAGGGGATAACATAGGCGTCAGTTATTTGACAAAAAACTGACATCTATATGTACAGGAACCACAGCCATCCTGGGAAGCATGACCGTGGTGGCAGGGGATATGGCATCAGTTATATTACAAAACTGACGCCTGTAGTCCCTTTGCTGGCGCGTTTTCGGTGGCAGAAAGCATTTTGGCATCGGTTCTTTTAGTAACTGACATCGACCATTCTATAGTGTCGGTTTTCTTAAATAATCGATGCCTATAGTCCCTCTACTGGCGCGTTTTCGGTGGGGGGAAGCATTTTGGCGTCGGTTGGGAACCGACATCGAAGGGCCCCACCTTTAGCGGAACCCACTTGGGTGTCATTTGGAAACCGACACTAAAGCCCTTAATTAACCGAAACTAAAGGCATGTTCTATAGTAGTATGCTAGAAGGGGAATTGGTGGGATCCTTAAGGTAGCCAAGGCTGAAGTTGATCCTAATATCCAAAGAATAGATGAAAGCCTTAAATTGATTGCACTAAAACAAGATCGTTTAGAGTCATCCCTAGGCACCTATAGAGAGTTACCCCATCAAATAAAAGTTGGAGACTCTCTCTGTGTCATCTACCATAGATATGATCATACCACCTTATATTGCCAATACCTTTACAACACTACCATGCACTCTAAATTAGGACAACATTTGGACCTAAACTCTATTCACACCATACCTGGCCAGAGTTACTACAACCCCAATCAAATTAGAAACCATCCTGGATTCCAATATGGGAACCTTGCAGGTGCTGAAAACCCTAGACAACTCCAATCCCAACAAAGGCCTCCCCACCCTCAAAACAAAAATCGACCACCACCTAGATTCCCATACAACAATCAAAGGAATTTTGGGAACCAGGGGAACTATCGAGGTAATCACCCAACTGACTACCATATCAAGGTCAAAAATTTTAAAAATTGAACCTCCATCCTCAAAATCTAAATCAGCCACCTCCTCAAATACCTCATCATCCACCACCAAATGTTCCTACTCGCACTCCTTCAGCTGATGAAAGGAAAGCTGCCTTGAAACAAATCATCATTGCCCAACAAGCTCATCAAAAAGAAACTGACGCCCAGCTAGCTCACTTGTTCACCCAACAGAAAGCCCATGTCGACACTTTTTTTGGGCAACCTGAAAACAACCCCAAACATCATGAACAACTCAAGGTTGTCTCCACTCGTTCAGGAAAGGTGCACTCCCCTCCTCCTCCAGAAAAACCTTTAGCCACATCTCTAGAATTCAAGGATGAAGACATGGTAATTGTTGAACCTGAAGCTACACTTGAACCAACCATCCCTGAACCCCCTCAGGCAGAAGCCAAAGAACCGATCTACAAAACATGACCTCCCTACCAAGTCCACCTTAAACAAACAAGGCTTGATGCCCATTTGATGAAATTTAGGGATGCAATGAAAAAATTACATGTCGACATTCCCTTCCTTGATGATTTTATCAGACATGCCTGTCTGGTCCAAATACATGAAATCACTTTTGACTGGGAAGTATGTTATTGAAGAGTACAAGACTGTCAAACTTGCAAGGATCACTTTAGACATAATCTAAAGTAAAATGCCTAAAAAATAGAAGGACCTTGATTCTTTTGGAATAGGATGCTACTTAGGTGATAATGCTTGTAGAAAGGGCCTAGCTGATTTAGAAGCCAGTATATCCATCATACCCTATAACCTTTCCAAAATATTTTAGGATTCAATGACATGTTACCAATAGCCATGACCATCCAATTGGCAGACTCATCCATGACCAAACCCATGAGAATCATTGATGACATGCTAGTTAAGGTTGGGAAAGATGCTTATATCCCTTGTGACTTTGTGATCATGGACATAAAAGAAGATTTGTTCTGCCCTCTCATTTTTAGTCATACCTTCTTAGCCACAACCTAAGTCTTGATTTATGTTGAGATCGGGATCATTCCGTTAAGATTAGGGAAGCAAACCCTAGAGTTTAGGTTTTTGAAAGCATGAAAGGCCCTAGTTTCCAGGAAGAAGTCTATCTCCTTGACTGCATTGATAAATTATCTCAACTGAGGCAGGAATGGGAGTTAGTTGATGACCCCCCCCCCCTACACATAGCCCTCACTAACCCCCTACAAGTGACTTTGACAATGAACAATTAGATCAATGTAAGGCTCACTTGGATAACTTTGAGGAGATCCCTAATGCTGAAATTGAGGACCTTAAAATGATCTCCATCATGGAAGAAAAACCTAAACCTCCAAAGGCTCCAAAAATGAAGACTCTCCCCTTAGATTTGAAATATGTTTTTCTTGATGAACAAAAAATGTGCTATGTCATCATAAATTCTGACCTCACCCTTCATTAATGACAATTAATTTGGGTTCTAGAGATAGTGATTTGTACTACTTTGGTGATTGTACCTTTCATCTTCCCTTTTGGTGTGCACACCTCTCCAACTTCATCAAAGCCACGTCACCCCTCTCTTGAAAAATTGAATCATCTAGAACCCTCTTTATCTAGTTTAGAAATTCTTTCATGTGACTCATATCAATCTAGGATTTGCATCCTTTTTTGATGTTAAATACTTGATATCAACATGATCAATATAGATAATCATTGGTGAGCGTATGAGATAGGAGCAAAACTTTTCAAAAATATATACAATGGTGAGAAGCTCCTCTTTAGTGGTTGCTTAATTTGTGTGTGTCATACAACATCTTTCTTACATAGTAGACTACATTATGCTTCTTGTTGATGTGCTTACCCAAAACTACACCTATGACATAATCACTAGCATCACACATGGTTTCAAAAAGAAGAGAATAATCTAGAGCATGAAGGATTTAGGTGGATATGAGAGATTCCTTCATGGTGTTGAAGCTCTTCATACAAATAGAATAAAATATGAATTTCACATCCTTTTGTAGAAGATTTGTAAGAGGTTTAGTGATTTTATTGAAAAATTAAACAAAAGGGAACTAAAAAATTGAAATCTAAGATGAAAATCATATTCTTTGGGTTCCAATTAACTTGGGAGTCAAGTTTCACCTTATTCACACAATAATGGTTATCCTAATTTCTTTTAGGAAAGAAATTGTGAGTAATTCTATAAAATAGTAAATAAATCCTTAAATGACTCCAAAAGTGGAAACAAATCTAAAATTCGTAATCTACATGTTAAAATTAGCTATTGTGTTATTTTTCATCTAATTTGGAAAATATTTAATGTTAAGGTGAAGATAAGGAGAGAGAATGTGTAGAATCTCAAAACATTAACTAATGTAATAAACAAATTTAAAGGATGAAACTAATGGCAAATTCATATCCAACATACTTGAGTTTGCTTGAGAGTAAATTTTCATCGAAATTGGATAATTCTAGTGTCATTAATGCACGAGGAACGAGAACATATGATTTTCTTAATACATGTATCAAAGTTTCCTATTGTGAAAATTAATGCCAAAATTAGAATCTAAATGCCTTTATTAGCCTATGTGCAAAATTTCATATCAATTGGATGAAGTTTGAGCCCCCAATTTTATTAGGAAAGAAATAGAAGTTAAAAATACATTTAAATGGTAGATATTTGAGTTAATGTTGCTTTTCTATAGTTTCATTTTTCATTGTTGTCATGTTGATTTTGCTAGTGACCTGACAAATCTAAGACTAATACCATCCGCCCGATCATGATCTGACAGTGTGCCAATCGTCTCCTTCCTAGATGCTGATTTGGAAACCAAGAGATAACATTTCTACAATCCGATTTCCTCACCTTTATCTCCCTCTTCTTTCCTCCTTCGACTCCATTTTCGCCTCCCTCACTCTCCTCAGTTCATCTCAGATGTAACGACCCAATAAAACTTAGGGTTTTGAAAACCTCACACCACTTTTGACTCCGATCACCCTACTCACATGTTCCCTCTCTATTTCTACTTCCTTTCCTTCTCCTTGCAATCCCCAGTCACCAGACCCTGCAAAAATGATACCCTGACATCCTCTGCATCAATACTACATTTTCCTATAGTTGATGGGACCCTTTCTTGCCCCGAGTGCTTTTCCCCTGCTCATGCTACTCTTTAACGCAAAACCTCAGTTGGGGTTAAGACTTCTATCTGTCGTGAAGCCTGGAGAAGACATGAACGCATCCCCCTCGTCTAATAGATGATTCTCAGAACCTCTATTGCAATAAATCAGGTAACTTTAATGTTTTTTGAACTTTTGCTCTTGATGTATAGGTTCAAATTTAGAATTAAAATTCAATGTGTTTGTTTCGATTCATCTTGTTTTATACATTCTTGGCTTCCAAGTTATTTCATGAATGTTTGAACGGTTTCAATTGTGTTGTACCTCTCTTATCCTAGTTGTTTCACCTCCTCTCCATGGCCAACAATGAAAAAATCCTGACCTGGAGCTTCTGGACCCCCGTGATACTAAATTTGGGGTCAGTGGAATAAAAAAAGGGACAAGGAGCCCAAAGGATGTAATGCCATGTGGTAGTTTTCGATATTTTAGTGTGTTGATTCTCACTTTGAGGTATGACTTAGTGATCTTCCTACTCGAGTTCGATGGTTGAACGAAGAAGATGACAATTAGCATATTTACTCGTCTGCCCTTGTTCTCTTTTCCTTTTTCATTCTTCTGCTAGGGGTTTACTTGTCTTTTCAACTCAGGTTTTCTTTGAATGCAAGGTTAGCTATGCTTTGAATTGATAAAGGTGCAACCACCTGGCTAATCCTGATTAGGCCACCTCAGAAGTGGTTGTGTTTTCCAGGACATTCATCTATGTGGCTTTTCTTATTTCCTGATTAATTGGTTTTCTAAATTTTATATCTCAAAAAATAATAAAAACCAAGTTTTGGAATCATGAGGTCGTTCTCTATATGTTGGTATAAATGTGGTCCCCTAATTATAATCAATTAAATATTTGGTTTTTATGCATTCATCTAATTTGTTAGATATTCAATAATTCATAACAAATTATTAATAAGTCAGAAAAATAAAACAAAATATTTTATGAACTCAGAATAATATAATTTAAAATATGGTGTGGTTTTTAAAACCTAATGCATTAATAATAAAAAAGCAATTTTTAGGGTTTATATAATTGATGTAAAACTATTCCTAATTCTACATACATGTCAAATAGGTGCTTTGGAGACCTAGGCTTGGTCATAGGATTGACTTTGAACTTGTGTATACTCTATCTAAGGTAGTATTGCATCCCATATTATTCCTATATTGAGAAGTTTTTTATTCATGTCTTTTAATGTATGTTTGCATTCCCAATTATTCTATATTGAGTAACTAACCTAATTTTATCCTCTCTTGTTGTATATTTGCATCCTCTATTATTCTTGTTGGGAAATAAACATTTCTCTCTCTCTCTCTCTCTTTGCATACTAGCATATACAATCTCTCCCTTCAAAGAATGTATTCCAAGTGAAGCACTCTACTTGATTATAATCTATTGATCATCCTATTTTGTTGGAGTTTCAGTTGACTCGAGCTTGTACATTTAATCTTGAAGATACCCTAATTTTGCCAGCTTATGGGGTTGATGCTTATTTTTTCCATTTTTGTGATGGAAACTTTTGTGTTGTAAAAGACTATACATTTTACTTTCCTCTAAATTAAGCATGGTATGTGATCAGTAGCCCTAGACTAGCGTAAGTACATTAGTTTTTGGGTTGTGTGCCGATGTATTATTATTGGGATGGAGGTTGTGTGCCCCATACCCAGGTGGTGATGCCCATTTATATATATATCGAAAATCTGGCGGAAGGTCATTCGCTATCAGGTTTCAAGTTTGTGAGACTTGGCTGCCTTTGTTGTTTATATTATTCTTGTGCTATTTTTATTTCACATGCATGCATGTTGATATCATGGGTTTTGTACCCAAAGATTTATATGTTCTAGTGTGGCACAACTCTTATTTTTATTAATTGCAATGATTCTTTTCTTATCATATATATTTCCTCTTGATACCCATTTGGGTAATCCTTTACTTTTCTATGTGAAGCATTGCTTACTTGATGTTGTTTACTCCATATATTGATCAATCCCGTTTTAGTATGCACATACCATATTTTTGTTGATGTCATCTATTTTTCTCCTCTTTATGGGGTATGCTCCCAACCCCAGGTGTAGGACATGGAGGTCATGTCATGCTGAGATGGACTTAGGTTAAGGAGTTGATGCTTGGAGACAAACTTAATATGGTTTAGATTTCCCTCTACTATATCCTTTCGATATAAAATCCATGTAAACCATTTATGAGAGATGATGATGTACTTTTGTTATTGATTAAAAACATGTTTTTTATCCCGCTTGTATACTTTGGTCTTTTGTATACCACCACTTCAGATTTAAACTTTTAACACCTATTCTTACATACATTTTGTGTGTGTTTGGAATGGATGTTTTATTCTGAAATTATAGTAGGGAGTTCATCCTATCTTGGGTCCCATTCTTTACGAAAAACTTGATAAGAGATATTGAAAACAATATGGGTATACATATGTGAATCAATAGATGATATGCGAGCTCAAATGAATCTTAGTTAGTCTTATTTAGTTCAACGAACATGAATTGAAAGTTGAAAGGGATGATAATTCCATGTCTCGAGTTCAATCTAGATATCACAGATAGGAGAACTATACAATCACTACAACTCTAATAATTGATTGTAGGTTTTTTTTAAAAAAAATTGGCCATTCATTCATTCTGTAGCCTAGGGGTTTCGAACCTACGACCTCTCAGTCTTACATTAGTACTTTCACCAAATGGGTACCACTTGTTTGGCAGATCATAGATTGTAGGTTGAAGTTGTTATCCAACATTCCAATTACTTGGGTAGTAATGATGTGTTTCTAGATACCGCTCATTTCTTGTGATGTCATAAATTAGTTATGGACATTCACTGTCAACGTAATTTGGGACCTATATGGTCACACACATAGGGTGCACTTGGAATAGGAGTTTATTCTTGAATGGTGTTTAACTTGATTACTAAAGCATTTAGTTATTGAATTTGAATAGGATTGGAAATCAGAAATCTAAAGTCATTGGTTCATCTAGTGAACTGATAGGTTTTGATATATGAACTGACAAATTTAGGTTGCGAACCGATGAGTTGGTTGATTAATGTGATTGGATCAATGATTGATGTTGACATCATGTTTTGCATTAATTGAATATTGAATTTCAATGTGATTGAAAATAGTAATACAAGTGAACCGACTGGTTCAAGGGTTGAACTAACCAATTCATGTGTGAACTGATTGTTTTTTCATTCTCAGCATCCTAGAAATTCATGAAATGTTGTCTCTTCAATTCCCAAATGAACTGGAAATCTTGACCCTGGCCATCTTATATAAGGGGAGTGGGCAGTCTAGGCTTCAGATATACAACAACACACTTCGAAAATTGTTGTCCTCTATGGTTGAGGTAACCAAGAGAGCCTGAGCAAGTCTTACCCCAAAAGGGAGAAACAACAAGGGAGAGACATTAAGAGAGAGCAAAGTTGTACTAGCATGCAGACATTCAAAGGGATGACTTCTCGTTGGCTCCTGTGAGTGTAACATGAAATCCTAGTGGTCTAGGTTGACTACATATAGGTGTGGAGGTTGTTGTCACCCACTAGTACATAACTGTCCTTTAGTGTCAGTTATTTAAGGCCTTTCGTGTCGGTTTTAATGTGACACCTATGTAGGCAACGCTAAAAGGCCAACCGTTAGGCGTCGGTTCTCAAACTAATGCCACAACCCTTCGCACGCCACTAAAAATGCACCAGTAGGGGGGTATAGGCATCAGTTATTAGCTTTGAAATCGACGCCATAAACCTTCGCACCACAGAAAGGGAGCCATCTGGGGCATTATCAGCATCAGTTTATTAGTGATAACTGACGCCATCTCACTCGTTGCCACAATCGTGCTGGCCAACACGGCCATGTTGTCTGGCTCGCTTCCACGGCCGTGCTGGCCAGCACGGCCGTGGTGTCTTCTCCACTACCATGAACGAGGTGTCCAGCACGGCCGTGGTGTCTGGCCTAATTAGGGAAATCGACGTCAATTACATGTAGGGAAACTGATGCTAGAACCATCAACGTCGGTTTATTATTGATAACCGACGCCACATCACATGCATTAGGCATCAGTTATAATTATTTATCTGACGCTGTAATCATTTGTCATCGGTTTTAAATAAATAACTGACGCCTATTGCATGTTTTTTTTTCTTATCAGTCTGCAGGCCTACTGTGGCTGGTCGTAGGATGAGAAACCTGCAATTCAATTATGAACTACAAGTTTTATGACATCCATTGATATCAGCCAACAAAAGGCCACAAATCTACAAAATTAACAACATTAATTTTCACACATTTAGCAACCTGCAGTTCCATTCGATTTTCACACATGTAGAAACATTCATTTAGTAATTTGTAGTTCCATTCATTTTCACATTCACACATGTAGAAACATTCATATAGTAGCCAGCAGTTTCATTCATTTTCACATTCACACATGTATAAACATTTAGACACATGTAGAAACATTCAGACATGTAGAAACATTCACACATATTATAATTCAGAAATTCATTTACAAAATATCATTCTTTAGTCATTATTCGCTATCAACATCCCAATTATATCTTAAAACCCCCACTACTTGTATGGTTGTTGCCCATTCTTCTCTTACATCATTTAATTCTTTCGTCATATAGGGAGCATGTACATCTAGTAAGGCCTTTCCTGTAGTATGGTCAGTTTTAAACACCTGCAAAGAGAATGATGTATATATATAATTAATAATATATAAATAAGATTGATATATTTCATATTATCTAATGAGACTATATATAATACCTCAGGAATGGCATCGATGTCCACTGCGGCATATTTGATAATCATGTGCATAAATCACATCACATAGTATGCACATGCCCATCCGTTGTCTTGTGTAGCACACTATAAATTGAAACATACAAAATATTAAAAAATACAACTAATTAAGAACTGTTCACATAAATAATATATACATTGCAGTCGGGAACTTACTTCCATGTTTTTCCAAATTATTGACTGGTTCTTTTTCCTAGGGACCTTTCCTCCAACCTTTTTCAACTCATCTAAACCCCTACATGTTAATGCAACACAGTACATTGCATAATTAAATAGTAATGTAATAACATATGTTAACAGATATGAAAATGAAATATTTCTCACCGGAATAATGCCATTTTCATTTTGTTTCCATATTTTGAATTCAATTTAGTCCCCTTAGGATCTAGATAATAGACATTGAACGTCTTGGGGACAATAACTAGTAACTCCCAATGCATACCACTAGAGGTAAAAAAGTTAAATATTAATAACTCAAAATCCACAATAAAAATGTAATTTTCTTAAGTCCAAATTATAAGCAAAGCAAACTTACTCCACATTGAATGGAGCTATTATCACCATCTTGTTATTTTGAGAAAAATTTGTAAAAGCATCACAAAAGTATTGTTGAACTAACGGAGGGTCTTTAGCTACTAGACTAATCAAAGATGGAATAAAAAATCCTACATGTTCGAATGCAAAATCTGCACATATCTTGTCTAAGTAGCTGCAAAACATGTACTACGTATGCATTGATAAATAAGAAACCTAGTCACCAGATCCTACACAAGGTATATGAATGTATAAAGAAGATCTCACCTTATCCATAGCTCTATCACAGATGTATTCATCCAATCATATCGAAACAACTCCAAAATATCTTGTATAAATAGTTTGCTTTCGTATGATTGACCTACAACATCCACATCTATAGAAACAGTTATAGGGAAATTTATATCATGTTCGCCTAATGATATTGACATACCCCTACAATTAGGACCTAATGGGACAGGTAGGTCCTGTGGAACCCAACTTGGTAATGTAGGAGGTGGAGGTGGAGGCCTAGATGCTCTGGGTGTCTTCTTTTTAACATGTCTATATATAATTTCAGATCAATTGACATCATATACACACACTAACAATTTAACATAATGTAAATTTACCATACAATTTCAGTATAGAGGACATCCTCTTTTAGCCACAATATCACTCTGCCTTCTGCCTCACCAAGCGTTTCACAATCTGGGTGGGAATATGGAAATGGAAGATCTATCCAATTGGGGAATATATGTACCGGGCTCACACGAACCCAACCAGCTGGCAATGGAGACCCATGAAACATTTCCCCTGGTAGGGATGGGTAAGCCGATACCTCTGCAACGACAAATTCCTTACTTTTTAGATGGCATGGCTTCAACCCCTACAAATTTTTGTGTAAAGAATGTTATATACATATATACATATCATCTTGAAAAGACTAGTTACTATGCCATAAAAATACTTACAGTGGATGTGCTAGGTGGTGGGTCTACATGATTACTCCCAACCTCTACAGTAGGAGTAGTGTGGGATGCCATAGGTACTGTCTGCTGAGTGGCAGTCAAAGATTCCTGCCACTTGCTCATTGCTTCTTCGAGTTTCCTATCAACTATCTTATCTACCTATACATGGAAAAAAGAAACCTTAGCTTATGATTATTTAATTCTCTTTTACAGTAACATTATAAAGAAAGAATAGGTTACCTCTTCTTGTGAAAGTCCCGCTTTTGGGACATGTTTGCTCTGGGATGGCCCGAAGAATGCTTTGATGCCCACACCAACTCCTGCATCCCTAACACGTCCAGGATGCTCTGGGTTACCCAGAGCAACTGTCAATTCATCCCTTGTGCCCTCAGGGATGAACTTGCCTTGTTTCCTCAACTCGTGCATCTCCCTCTAATCGCCAAAACAAAAATTTGTAATTAAGTAAACACCACAAATAATGAATATTCGAACGATTGCTCTAAGAGCTGTATTTTACCATTTTTCCAGCCGCCTCATCAGTTGCGGGCTTCCTTATTTCTCCCTTCTTATTTTGCCTCCCATCTATCTAGACATCATGTCGAGGCAGTGGTGTGGTACCTATAGTAGAGGACTCCTGAGTAGCAGTAGACTGAGTAGTAGACTCATCATGTAGTCTTTGGCGAATGCCTACATACCCCTTTGGACCCATTGTGTGGTCATGCACATTCAGTGCACGCCATGCTTTTTGCATCTCACTGAGGGCCTAGTTGGTATGCATATTAATAATTTGGTTAGTAACACTAAATGTTAATCTTGAATAGGTGAGTACAATGTATACTAATTAAATTGGGAGTGACGCCTAATACCTTGAATTCATCAGTTTGTCTTGAAGCAACAAACGTGTCTCATTCTTCTTGGTCTAGGAAGTTCCACTGTTCAGTGGTTGTCTTCTTCCTCTTGTCACCTTCTTTTATGTATTCTTGGGTGATATTTGTCCTATAGTTCCTTAGGACTCTCCCACATCATTGCATCATGCATTTACGATGCAACTTTTCATCCAATTCAAATATAAATTGCAAAATAGAATTGCTATTAACCAGTATCTAAAAAATTAGTAATCTACAAAATAGAATTGTTAATTAATAATAAATCTTGCATAAATCCTTCCATATTACGTCTTTCTTCCCCTTTGGAACTTTATGCCAAGAATCTATCTTACAACCGCAATGGCTACGAGTAACATACCCAAGATATGAAACAAACGAATTGTGATTCACTCCAATTGCTTTTCCTGCATTATCAAAATCAACAACAAGTTTGGGTCCATTGCCCCTTTGCACTATTAACTTATTCATCATAGTGATGCCCTTCTCTTGTCAACTTTTTGGTGCTACTCATCAAGTGCCTCAAGTTCTTCATAGGGTACATGTGCATCATCAACCTAAAATTTGACAAAATAAACACACTTACAGGATATAACTATAAATGGACATATAGATATAAATATATGATATATTTTTAAAAACTTACATTGTGAGGTGGCACATTGATGTCCTCACCCTCACGGTAATCATCAGCACGGTCATCAGGAGAATGCTCAGCCATCTGAAAGTTCACATTCACATTGTAAAGTTCACATTGTAAAGTAATTCACATTGTAAAGCTCACATTGTAAAGTTCACATTGTAAAGTAATTCACATTGTAAAATTCACATTGTAAAGTTCACATTCAGAAAAATAAAACATATAAAAAATATAAACATGCCTCTAATATTGCGATTTTTTATCAATTAACAATCCTTCATTGTGATCTCCACGCACATACAAGTCATCATTAGCTTCAATATTTGCTGGTGTTGGAAACCCAACTGAGAATGGACTGGAGTCATCATACTTATCATAGTACTCTTCTTCATCTATTGGATCTTCAATGAACTATCTTTTACCATGAAGAACAACCGACCATTTATTATTTGCAGGATCATCGATATAAAATACTTATTTCACCTGTGATGCCAATATGAATGGTTCACCCTTCTTTCCAATCTTTTCAAAGTTCACTAAAGTGAAACCCAATTCATCCACTATAACTCCATTGGTGTTATCAACCCAATTACATTTGAAGAGCGGAATTCTGAAATCTATGTAGTCAAACTCCCATATGTCTTCAATGACACCGTAATATGACATTTTAGCTTCATGTGGACTCTTATCCTTTGCACTTGCAAAAAACATAGTCGATGCTTGAAGGGTGACCCCACTATTTTTGACGATACTCTTATCATCTTGGCACTTTGTGTAATATGTGAATCCATTAATGTCATACCCTTCATAAGACATAACATTCAAGTTTGGTTTAAAGGTGAGGCATTTGATAGTTTCAGTAATATCATCTGGTGTTTGAGATAGTTGATGTTAGACTTTATCTTCAAACCACTTAATAAATGTCTTGTTATGCTCTCTAGCAAGCCACATTGTATTGGCTCAAGGATATTCTCTCTTGATGAAATTGGTATGTTCCTCGATATAAACACTCACTTCGTCCATGTTGTGTAAAATATACAAGTGACCTTGTTCCAACTGCTCATGGCTGATTACTTTCACCCGTGATCCCAAAATTCCTTTGCTAAATTTCTCCTCAATATTCTTGTCATTACTAGGAGTGTCATTACCACTGAGAAGGTCATTGCAAAAATCCATAACCTCTCTCGCCACATAACCCTCAATAATACTCCCTTCAGGCCGATAACGGTTTCGAACATCACTTTTAAAAACGCTCATGTATCATTCAAAGGGATACATCCAATGCAATGAAAACTGGTCCCAACATTTTCACTTCCCTAGTCAAGTGGACAACAAGATGTACCATGATATCAAAGAACGCCGGAGGAAAATACATCTCAAGATGACATGGGGTAACAACCACTTCTCTTTGCAAATTATCGAGAGTATCAGGGTCAATAACTGTGCTGCACAGACTGTTGAAAAAAAAACAAAGTCTGGTGATTGCAAACCTTACATGCTTCAGCAATATAGATCGAATTGCCACAGGCAATATTTTTTGCATTAGAGTGTGACAATCATGAGATTTAAGACCTATCAACTTCAGATCTTTCATTGATATCAATCTATGGATGTTGGATGAGTAACCCTATGGCACCTTAACATTTACTAAACATTCACAAAAAGTTTTCTTCTCCTTTCTAGACAATGTGTAACAAGCGGGAGATAAGTATGTTCTCCGATTTCCCATTTCACGTAATTCTGTTAATTCTGACCTTATTCCCATTTCACGTAGGTCCAGTCTGGATTTTATCCCATCTTTAGTCTTACCTGGTATATTCAACAAAGTATCAATGACACTATCACATACATTTTTCTCAACGTGCATGACATCGATACAATGCCTGACTGTCAAAGAACTCCAATAAGGAAGATCCCAAAATATTGACTTCTTCTTGAATAAAGATTTGTCACTCCGTGTGGCCATAGTACATTGTGATCTCTTACCAAATTCATTGACAAAGTCTTTTACTCTTTCATAAACAACCTCCCCTGGTATAGGTTTAGGTGCACTCCGTTCCTCATTCAATCCATTGAATGCTTTGTGCTTCCTACGATACGGATGGAATTTTGTAAGAAACCTTTAATGACCGAGATATACAGTCTTACCGCCATGTTTTAGTCTTATTGAATCAGTGTTCTCTTCACATATAGGACACATTTTATCTCCTTTGACACTATATCCAGACAAATTCCCATATGCTGGAAAGTCATTAATAGTGCAAAACAACATAGCATGCAAATGAAATGTCTCTCTTCGTGAAGCATCATAGGTCATCACACCTTCACCCCAGAGTTTCTTTAAGTCATCAATCAGAGGTTCAAGATAAACATGGATATCATTTCTAGGTTGTTTAGGGCCCCATATCAACAACGATAGCATTACGTACTTATTTTTCATACACAGCCAGGGAGGAAGATTGTATATAACAAGCATGAATGGCCAAGTGCTATGTTGGCTGCTCAATGTCCCGTACGTATTCATCCCATCTGTACAAAGCCCAAGTCTTAGATTCCTGACTTCTTCACCAAATTCAGGGTACAATAGATCAATCTTCTTCCACTGTGGGGAATCAGACACATGTCGTAGGATCCCATCATTATTTTTCTCAACATCTACATGCCACCTCAAATTCTTTGCATCTATCAGATTGGCAAACAAGTGTTGAAACCGTGATATTATAGGTAGATACCACATCACCTTTGCAAGAGAACTAGTTTTGGACTCCCCCAAAGTCATCAATTTATACTGTGACGCACCACTTTTGGACAATCTTTCAAATCCACATAGTCCTTTTGAAATAATGCACAATCATTCAGGCATGCGTGTATCTTCTTGGCATCCATTCCCATTGGGCACAACAATTTCTTTATCTAGTATGTTGAGATTGGCAGCTCGTTTATTTCAGGAAGAATTTCTTTCAACAAAGACAACAATGACGTGAAGCTTTTGTCGCTCCATCTATTGTTAGCTTTCAACTTATACAATCTCAACACAGCGCTAAGCTTCATAAACTTAGTACAACCTATGTATAACGATATCTCAGCATCATGCACAATGTTTCTAAAAATGGGAGGTGGATCAGTGTGCTCTACTCCACAACTATCCAACATTGCATCAACGATGTCTACTGGAACTGGTTCATTCACATCTACGTCATCAGAGGCAATTTCTTCTTCCACACAAGCTTTGCTATTGACATCCACTAGTTTCAGGTTTGAAATCTCTCCATGCAAGTGCCATTCTGTATAGCCTTGTATAATCCCATTGCACATGACATGACTTTTGATTTCGTCACCAGTCCTGACTTTCAAGTTGTTACTGCAATGCCTACATGGACAGTAGAACCTATCTCCAAGTTGTTTCCTATGTTCCTCGGCAAATCTAATAAACTGGTCAAGACCAAAAATAAACTCTGGGGTGCAGTGATTGCGAATGGACATCCATGATCTATCCATTCTATGATCAAAGAGAAAACAAGTATATATTACAACAAGATTAGGGTGTAGGGTTAACAAATACATGTGATGTCATTCTTATATATAATAAATGTGTACCACCTATCCCATCCTTGAACACCTAATATCACTAGTAAGTGTATAATGTGTATTGGGTTTTCAAGAAAATTTCGAAAACATTTCCCCGCTGTTCTCTAAGTACATATGTACATAGAGAACAAACGGGGAAATGCTACTGAAATTTTCTCAAAAATCCAATACACATTATACACTTACATCCTAAGTGAGATTAGGTGTTCAAGAATAGTCCCAAACCAGGGACTATCCAAGATTTACTCCTAATTAGTAAATCTTGGATGGGTTTCTAGGCCAACAAATACATGTGATGTCATTCTTATATATAATAAATGTGTACCACCTATCCCATTCTTGAACACCTAATCTCACTAGTAAGTGTATAATGTGTATTGGGTTTTTAAGAAAATTTCGGCAGCATTTTCCCGTTGTTCTCTAAGTACATATGTACATAGAGAACAAATGGGGAAATGCTACTGAAATTTTCTCTAAAATCCAATACACATTATACACTTACATCCTAAGTGAGATTAGGTGTTCAAGAATAGTCCCAAACCGAGGACTATCTAAGATTTACTCCTAATTAGTAAATTGTGGATGGGTTTCTAGGCCAACAAACACAATGATAGATATGTTCATGTTAGGGTTTCAACACAATTGATGTTAGGGTTTCATCAATGTTAGGGTTTAATCAAATCAAATTAGGATGCTAGAATGGACAAGTTTAAATCTTATTTCAACATGCATCAAAATTTACTGAATTAGGTCAAGCATTAGGATTAGAAGCACAAATATATGCAAGCAAAAGATTTGTTCATATCCTAGGTGGATTTACAATAGCAACATCTAAATATATAAAGTCAAAGCATTAGATAAATAAATATAATATGTAGATAAACAAATACAAAGCAATAGATAAAAAAATAAATGAACAAAATAGCCTCTTTTCTTCCTTCTCCCTCCTTACCAATAGCAAGCACGGCCGTGGCTGTGCAGCACGACCGTGGTCGGCCAAAACAGCCATGACCGTGCTTGCTATTGGTAATGAGGGAGAAGGAAGAAGAAGAGGGCATGGAGGAAGAAGAAGAGGGCTACCTGTCGAGAAAGAGAGTGGCGGAGCAGTGAGCTGGGGCAGGAGAGCAGTGCCAGAGCAGGAGAGCAGGAGAGAAGGCCGCCACAGCTGGAGAGCAGGCGGCCAGAGCTGGAGTAGGAGAGTGGCGTCGTAGCTGAAGCAGGAGAGCAGGCCGCCAGAAGGCCGCCAGAGCAGTGAGATGGGGGCAGAGCGGCACCCAGAGCAATGAACGGCGGCGGAGGAGGCGATCAGAGGAGCAAGGAACGGCAGCAGAGGTGACAACCAGAGGTGAAATTCGTCGGACCAAACCCTGAGCGAGATTGAATGAAATAGAGAAAGGGAAAGAGTCGGGCTCGCGTGGGTCCTATTAAGTTAACAATAGGTGTCAGTTCTTAAATAAAACCGACTCTTAATACTATAGGCGTCGGTTCTACAAACTCACTGAAACCTATTCTCAATGATAGTCATCAATTTTTACTAGAAAAAAACTGATGTCTATCTACATATGCCAATTAAAAAATTTGTTCTTGATTAATGACCATAGTCGTCGGTTTCTTTCGAAACCGATGCTCAAAGGGTGTGAAAAATTTCTCGGGAAAAATACGGGAAAACCCATAAGCGTCGGTCATTGTAGTAAAACCGACAACCAAAATGTGCCCAATTTATGTCTCGTGAATAACCTTTCGTCGTCGGTTTAATAGTTAATAACCGACGCCATATGTTAAATTTTGGAGGTAATTTTTTTCACTGGAAATTTTGGATTTGGCAGTTAATTTTAGGCATCGGTTTATTATTAGGGAACCGACACTGAATAAAAGTATTACTCGTGTCTGGTCGCCCTTCACAGATAGATGTCGGGTTTTTTATTAAACTGACGCTTTAGGTTTTAGGTGTCGGTGTATTTATACAACCGACACCTTTAAAAGTGATGTTGTAAGCCATTTCTGTAGTAGTGACCTCGCTAGGAGGACAATAACCACCACCATCAATGGTGGTGCCACCCCGATAGTTGTCCATGTGCAACTTACAGAAGAAGAACATTGTTGCAAGGGTTTCTGCAGACTAGCTTCAGGACCAGGTATATGTCTTGCAAACCCTCCTTCCCAATCCATAGTTGTTAATATATCTTTTGGTTTAAGGGGAATATGCCAACTAATGTTTGTGCTCTATCTCTGGAGCCATATTTACCAAAATGGGGGTCAAATTGCAAATCCCATTTCATCATCTATCCATCATAATCGACTTCCTAAGTTGATCTCTATAGGTGGTGGTCCACCACTTTGGGATGTGGAACATGCTCCAATTGATCTTGGACCAATTGACATCTTCCTAATATTCAATGTTAATCCATGGTATGGTTTGGATATTCAAGCTGGCCATATCATTATCACCAACATTATACAAATGGTTGACCCTGACCCATTTATTGGATAATATTTTCCACACCTTAGAGGGATCGTTCCTAGTTCACTCATTATACCCTGATATCTTGCTAGCATCCATTTTGACCAAATATTATCGTTGCATCTGAGATGCATGTAGGTTGATATGAAGGGTTTTGTGCCCAAAGATGTATATGTGCTAATGTGGTACAACTCTTATTTAATTAATGGCAAGTAATCTTTTATTATCATATGATTTCAATTCATTTCTTCTTGATACCCGTTTGGGTAGTCCTTTACTTTTCTATGGGAAGCATTGCTTACTTGATGTCCTTTACTCCATATATTGCTCAATCCCAATTTAGTATGCACACACCATCTTTTTGCTGATGCCATCTATTTTTCTCCTCTTGTTAGGGTATGCTTGCAACCCCAGGTGTAGGACATAGAAGGCATGGCATGCTCAGATGAACCTAGCTTAAGGAGTTGATGCTTGGCGACAAACTTGATATGGTTTATATTTCCCTCTTCTAGATCCTTATGATGTAATATCCATGTAAACCCTACATGGGATATTGATGCACTTTTGTACTACTATATTTTGGTCTTTTGTATACCATCACTTGAGATTTAAAAATTTATACCTATTCAAGCATACCTTTTGTATGTATTTGGAATGGATGTTTTATTATCAAATTATAGTAGGGAGTAGATCCCCTATCAGGACCCACTCTTTACAGGCCACTTGATAAGTGATATAAAAAACATATGGTCATACCCATGAATAAATAGATGATATGTTAGCTCAAATGAATCTTAGACAGTCTTCTCCAGTTCAAGGAACATTGATTGAAAGTTGAAGAAAAATGACGATTCCATGTCTCGAGTTCGATCTAGATATCACAGACAGGAGAAATATACAATCATGATGACACTAATTACATATTATAGGTTGAAGTTGTTATCCAACTTTCCAATTACTTGGGTAGCAATGACTGTGTTTCTAGATACCGCACATTTCTTATGATGTCATAAATTAGTTACAAACTTTCACTGTCAATGTAATTTGGGACCTATAGGGGGTCACACTCATAGGGTGCACTTGGAATAGGAGTTTATTCATGAATGTTGTTTAACTTGATTATGAAAGTGTTTAGGTGTTCAATTTAAACAAGATTGGCAATCAGAACTCTAAAATGACTGGTTCATCTAGTTAACTGATCAATTTAGATATATGAACTGACCAGTTTATGTTGTGAACCGACCAGTTGGTTGCAATGAAATTGGATCAAGGATTGATTCTGACATCATGTTGTGCATTTATTGAATATCAAATGCCAATATGATTGAAAATAGTAAAGCAAGTGAATTGACTGGTTTAAGGGTTGAACAGATCGATTCATGTGTGAACTAATCGGTTCACTAGTGAACGGATTGTTTTGTCATTCCCCACTTCCAAAAAATTCATGAAATTTTGTCTCTTCAACTCCCAGATTAACTAGAAACCTTGACATTGTCCAACTTATATAATGGAAGGGGTCACTCTAGGATTTCAGAGATACAACAAAACACATTGACAATTGTTGTCCTCTATGGTTTAGTTAACCAAGAAGGGTCGAGCAAGTCTTACCCCAAAATCGAGAGACAACAAGGGAGAGAAAAAAAGAGAGAGAAAGTCAGTACTAGCACGCGTTGACATTCGAAGAGACGATTCCTCGTTGGCTCCTGTGATGTAATAGGAGTTCCTGGTGGTCTACATGGACTACATATAGGCGTGGATGCCATCTTCACCATGCTATAATGACAACAACCACCATCATCAGTGGTGGTGCTGCCCCGATAGTTGTTCGTGCGCAACTTGCAAAAGAAGCACATTGCTGCAAGGGTTGTCGTGACCTTTCTCTAAGACCAAGTATATGTCATGCAAACCCTCCTTCCCAATCCGTAGTTGTTGATAGATCTATTAGTTTAAGGGGAATATGTCAACTAAATTTCTATTTCCTTTCAACCATTGGAGCCATATTTCCCTACATGGGGGTCAAACTACAAATCCCATTTTGTCATCTATCCATTGTAATCAACTTCCTCAATGTATCTTTATAGGTGGTGGTGCACCACTTTGGGATGTGGAACAAGCTCCAAATGATCTTGGAAAAATTGACATCCTCGTGATCTCCAATGTTGATATGTGGTGTGGTTTGGATATTCAAGCTAGCCATATCATTATCATCAACATTGTACAAATGGTTGACCTCGACCAATATATTGCATAATCTTTTCCACACCTAAGAGGGCTCGTTCCTAGTTCACTCGTTATACCCTAATATCTTTCCATCATCCATTTTGACAAAATATTATCATTGCATCTCAAACACCGATAAGTTCCTTTGAGTTGGAAAACCATGGATCCCCTTTCCATAATACTTTAGTAGCTAAGAACATACCCAAAAGATCTCACTAATGATGATGGATAAGGATGTTGACCCCATGCACGTTTCTAGAACTTATATCCATCTACTGTTCAAACCCTTGCCCTCCATTAAATTCCACATAGTATCCTATTTGACAATGTCATAGGATTTTTTCAACTATGTCTTGACAAATACTTTTGTGTTACTCTTTTTCTCACAAAACTATAAGACTAAGAAGCAAGGAGTGTACAACTTATGATCATAATCCCATCAATACAGACACACTACTCCTATGATATGATCTATGGAAGCTCTTGTCACAAAACTATTTGTTACCCTCATGATGCCCCCACTAACAATAGAGTTAGTGGTAGTAGGGTTTGGGCATTCATTAGTATCAGCATAGTTTCACACAACTATATATATATATGAAAAGCAATAACAAAACTACAGAGATAAAATGATTATAATATAAATATAGAGACATTTACCTATTATATTTCAAAGAAATCTCATTGGTGTATCATTTTAGAGCTTTAATTCTTAATTGTAGTGAATATTCATTTGGTAACTAAAAATTTGATAAACAAAACATATTAATTGTAAAGCATTATGTACAATATGAAACTGCGCCTACACAATTGAAGAGTATATAAAGGTGCTTGGCTATAAACTTTTAAATAAACAAGATGAAATAAAGCAAGAAAGTTTAATAACATTTTTTTATACAAGGTGTGTTTTAGGTTGCATTTTCCATAATATCAACATTAGGCCTCTGACCAATTATATAGGAAGGGTTTATGAGGGGCATTTGAGTCTCAAATGTTGTATCTCAATCGATTTCTACATGAGTGACATCAACACCATAGTCAATGAGCTAACCGTGTTTCAATCATGCCTTGTTTCTTCACTCTCGAGAATTTAAGGAGGTAAATAACTGTTGTACAATGAATTTCTGTATACTATGCTCAAGATGTGTTAGTATAGTATAATCAAACATAAAAGTAGTATTCATTGGAACAATAGCTCAATTAGGTAACTACGTATCCAAGCATTTATAAGACCATACATACAAACAACCCAATATCATAGTAGGGTCAAGAGATTAAGAATACCTTGTGATTATTGAGAAAGATTGGATTCTTGAATACGATTTCTAGAGAAGGTCCAACTCAAAGGGGGCGTAAGATATAAAAAGACATATCATGATGTCTTATAACAATAAGATCTTGATAATATAACATTATTAATGGAATTTGGATGTTCCTCTAGGCCAAGGCTTCAAGAGTGAAAACATAATTACAAAAGTTCCAGGCATACATGCATTATTATTCATAGTCCAAGTATCAACATTAAGCCCTAGGTCTAGGTGAATCATCCACATTTAGAATGACATAGATGAAGGTAAAATATTATTTAGAAATAGGGGGGCATGAGATTCAAATTATTATCATGTTTAAACATGGAATTTCCACAACTAGCTATATTAGGCCCATTTCCAGCATCATATTTCCAAGTCATAAGATCATCGATAACTAGGATAGATAAAGTTGGTATTTAGTGATACAATTATAATTAATCTAGCACTTTTAATTATTGATATACATGTGCAAGATTATAGCATGCTTCTTGAAATATTGGAATCTCACAATCAACATATGCGATTAGATCATATTAGGTGTCACATTTTGCTAGGTAGTCAAGATGGAATATGTGTATTACATGGAATTTTATGTGACAAGACATGTTACGGATTGATTTAAAAGTATAACATATGGCTCCAACAGCCCTTGCATGCATGAGGTTCCATCCCACTATCATATTGGTATACTCCGACAAGCTCCACGTCCACACATTGACAAGGATGTTATGCATGGAGTGGAGGAAAGATTTAGGGTGCCATTGGGCTCCATGGAAAATACCTTGCAAAAGTTGGCTCCCAATCAAGCACTATCAAGATGGTTCTATGACAAGCTCCAAAGAAGGATGTCTATAGAGGAAGTAAAGGGGGTGATGGGCTGTTGGAGAGTATGAAACTAGATGAAAGGAGAGGGGAATCATAGGGGTAGGAGAAAGTAAATTACAAGTATTGTCAATTGGAGGGAATAAACAAGGATGGGTTGGAAAAAAGAATTGGTTCTTGGTTAGAGTATACTATGGCATTGCTACATTGCACGAACTGAGGATGGGGATAAGGAGTTGACCGTTGGATCAAGGGGCATGATCCATGGGACATTATCCCACGACTCAGAGTAATCCAATAAACAAAGAGAGGATAAGAGAGGGCTAAACAATTACAAATTACATGCACCACATGCCATATAATTGGTTTTAAGAAGGGTCAAAATTGTACAAATTTGATTAAATCACATGTAAGTAGACCAAATCTTCATTATTCCCTAACTCAAGATGTAGATGGATAATTAAGGTGGTTTTTGAACCATGGGATAGGTAAATCAAAGAGATAAAATGTGATAGACATAAGAGAGTTAGTTGATGACAATGCTTAGGTTCAAAATAATTTACAAGATGGTGATATATTAAGGATTCATAACTTAGGTCTAAAAGTATATTTCATGTCACCACAAGAAACATGTACATATGAAACCAATTGATCATCAAAAGACATTCAATCATGAGACTGAATTCAAGATTAAGAAAAAGAGTGAATTTGAATTTCATAGCATATATCTAAGGAGAGAGAAAGAATCAGGTTATCACATCCACCCCACCTAAAAAGAACATTTTCCCCTAAAATTAAATCAATGCATCAATCAAGATTGGAATTTCATAATCCATATCATAATCATCTTAGTATTCCAAATAGGTAGCACTATCATCATATCAAAATCAAGAAATCGAATATCAAACCCGATAGATAGTCAGATGGGTCATCAAATTGGGAAGATCATTACATAAATTACAATATGGAGAGAATATCCTATAGATCAAAATTTTGGTGAGATAACATTTTTGTTCAAAATAATAGAGCTATTGAATCAAAAGTACAACCTGACTTTCAACCCCAACATTTAGGGTTTTGGCTTCTTCATTTTACTATATGGGGTTATTCTTCCCTAATTTGAGATTCATATTTCACCAAATAGAAATAAAACTCATATTTTTTTTATTTCCTTTTCAAACTCAATGGAAGGTCCCATTCTGGTCCATAAGAGATTTATGCACTAAGTCATAAATAGAGAGAATCAACATCATCATAATGACGAAGAATTCAAATTTTGGATCTTGAGATCCAAAAGTGTGATCATAGGAGTCAAATCAATATCATGATCCTTAATTAAGAGTCAATATTTTCATTATTTAAATGTAGGGTCAAGTTTGAACATCGAAGTCATAGGTCCAAATTTTTGAAGCTAGTGTAGATTCCTATATAAACATCGGGGTGATCTTTCTTCCATATAGAACAATTGATCAATAATCAAGAAACAACCAAGTGATAGTTCATGGTCCCCAAACCAAATTCATTACTTGCATAATTCAAGATTGATGAATGATCTAGACCTAGGTCGTTCTAGGAACTTAACCACAAACTATAGTCAACACCATCATATTTCAAGGTCGTCATGATCATCAATATTGTACTCAATTTGACATATGAGATTCTTAGGTTATGAAACAAAAATCATGTGGAAGGGGATGCCTTCTCAAACTCTAGATAATAAACTATATGAAAATTTATAGGTGTTCCAAATAGATATGTGACTTAGGTACAGAAGTCATATATCAAATAATACCCTAATATAGAACATTTATCTTTATTAGTCATGAAACATTGATCATAAAAAAAGTGTGGTGTGTCAAATATCAAATAATATTTCATAAGGTCATGTGATAATAGATCAATATCGTCATAGGGAAAACTATGTTTCAAGACTTTTCAATATTGTGGTTATAATATAACTCCCTACCTTTCCTAGATAAAGGTAAGGGATGCCATTTGGACACCAGTAAGTCACATTGGGAACTCAAGAGTTAAGAATGATAGTGCATGTTCAAGACTTCATATGTACTTGTTGTTCAATATTAGGTCTTATAAAGAGGCATAATAATCAATAGGGTATTCCTCTAGTAACAAGTCTTCACATCATGATCTAGGTATCCAAAGAATAGTGATAGAAATTATGGGCATAATACATATAGATAGGGAGAGATTTACTTAGTTATGCTTGTGATTTGATCAAATAGGGACAACATAGGTTTAGTCGAAAGGGACCTCATAAACCATGACGTGTAAAACATATGTTTCACCTTATTTCACCATATCAAGAATTTACCTCAAACATAGAAAGCACTTATATCATATTTGATAACATTGAGTTTTCATAAACTTTACACATGAATACATCACTTCCAAGAGTACTTCTCTTAAACAAAATATGGCTTTAAATTTAAGATCAGATCATGGCATCATAATATTAATTAAATTTAATGAATTAAAATGATTTTTTCCCATGCATAAGATACCCATAATCAAGAAATCATTCGACTAATAGTCATGAGAGAATAATCACATGAGAATAAGAAGAGTAACTAATCATAAACTTCATGGGGGTATTAGGTAATCCTTAAAGATGCGGTGCGATTCTAGAATACTCTTTATTCTTTAGGGGGAAAACCTAATCCAATTTTGGATCCACTTAGGATAGGTGATGTGTAGAGGAACCTCAGCCACTATGCTGAGTCAGATGGGATGTGATTACTACCTAGAACCTCCACGTTTAGCACCATACCCATTTCCTTGGATTCACCATTATGGATTTTAGTTCTCTAGATGTCCATATTATGTGTTATGCCTTAAACACATATAGGGCCTTGTGTTTATGGCTTTAATACCATTTTTCACAAAACCATTTGTTACCGTCATCCAGCCAACATTGATTATAGAATCAGTGGCAGAAGGGCTTGGGTGTCTGCCCGTAGAATGGCACATAGTTTCACACAAATAATATATATGTAAAGGCAATAACAAAACTAAAGAAATAGCATGATGATGATAAGTAGATAGATATATGTAATCATTATCATTCAAAGATATCCCATTGGTGTTTCATTTTAGTGCTTTAAGTCTTGAATACAACATATCTTCATTTTCCAAATTGAAATTTAGTGAACAAAATATATGAGTGATAATGCATTGAGTACGCTATGAAAGGAATGTAAACATAGTTTAAAAGTATATAAATGTTTATTGGATAGAAACTTTAAAATAAAAAAGAATAAACAAAGCAATAAAGTTTAACGACATTCTTTAAAACAAGGAACATTTTGGGTTACATTTTCCATTATATAAAAATTAGGTCTTTGAAAACTTCTAAAGGATGGTTCCATGAGGGTCATTTGAGGCTCAAAGCCTATATGTCACCATATTTATGCATGAGGGGCCTCAATACCAAAGTCAATGAGCTAACTTTATTTGAATCGTACCTTGTTTCCTTACCCTCAAGAATGCAGGTAGGTACGTAAGAGTTATATAATGGTTTTTTCTCTATTATGTTCAAGGTTTGTCAACATGATATAATCAAACATAGTAGTATTCATAGTAGCAATTTCTCAATCATGTAACGAAATAGTCAGTCATTGATATAAGCATACATATATATATAAGTCAATATCATAGTAGCATCAAGAGATTGTGTACCTTGTTAGTAGTGAGCAAGATATGATTCTTGAGTAAGATTCCTAGAGAAGGTCCAACTAAAGGGGGACCTAATATATCAAAATACATATCATGGTGTCTTATATCAGTAGGGTTTTGACAAGGTAACATCATAAGTGTCATGTAAAAGATCCCCCACTAGGACTGAGCTTCAAGAGCTCAAACTTAGTTTCTAAAGTTCCAAACAGGCATGCATTAATCAACATAGTCCAAGTATCAACAATGATCCCTAGGTCTAGATGAACCATTCAAATGATAACTGAGGAATATGTAGGTAATATCTTATTTAGCAATAGTGAGAGCATGAGATTGAGATTGATATCTTGTTTAAACATACAAGATCATAACTAGTCATATAGGTCCATTTCATGCACTAGCATCATATTTTCAAGTGATAAGATCATTAAGATAATAGGATAGATGAAGTTATTATTTATTTCTATAATTATGATAAATCTATTGATTTGAAGTCAAGATACTTGTATGACATTAGATCATGGTTCTTGCAAGATCAGAATCTAATAATCAACATATGCATTTTGATTATGTCAGATGTCACATGTATGCTACATGTAGTCAAGAAGACATATAGTGTATTACAAAAAATTTGGAGTAACAAGACATATTAAGGACTTATTTTGAAGTATAACTTAAGAATATGAATATTTAGGATCAAATTTGCATAAGGTTTAAATATTTAAGCATATAGTACTCAAAATCACACTTTAGGGCTATAAAGGTGAGTATCTGAGTCATACCAATTACTCTAGGAAAAGAGGTATAAGATCCTAGTCGAACATTGTACAAACAACATAAGGTTTACTAATTTTATAGGAATAAATATATGATGATAAAAGATATTAAGATTTTAAGATTATACAAGTGGAATCATGTACATGCATCAAATGGGCACTTTTAGGTTAAATTAATAAACATAAGTGCATCCAAGTGATTCATTTGATTCAAACCTATACGAGTGAACTAAGGTTTAAGAGTGATATGGAATGTAATAATACTAATTGGGATCAAGATACATCATTTATTATACATAAAGTACATAAAAGACATGCTTTTTAGGATATCAAGAGAGGAGAAAGAAGATTTAGGTTGTAAAACTAGTTTCAAAGTATAGATCTCATAAAAATGATAAAAAATCATAAATTGTATGCCATGTTATCCTAAGGGATGTGAAATATATCTATTTTATAATATATGCATGAAACAATATGAAATTGAATATTTGGATCTTTGGACAACACAAATTGTCGCCGTTTTATTATTTGATGCATCTTGACCCTCTGTTACTGATCCCAACAAGGTAAGGTTGGACAACCTATTCTAGTCCGGTTGGGCCCTCATCCCGTGACACAATAGGGTGGGACTCTCCCAGTTGAACCCTCACCCTCTATTGGGGGGTCCCTTCGGCCCCAACAGTCGTCGCATGAGTGAGGTTGCATCTATCATTGTACTTGGGTACTACAAAGGGCTCCAGGTTGAACACTTGGTGTGAGGCTCCTCCTGGAGTGGGGAAAAACTTTGGGGCTCCATGGAGGCTACCTTTAAAGGGATGTCTCCCCATCGAGCACCCTAGAGATGGTTCTCGTGTGAGCTCCAAAGTATGTCGACCACACAAGAATGTAAAGGGGGTGATGTGGGGTGCTGAAGAGCATGAAACCAAATCAATGGAGAGTGTAAATAAAGGGGAAGGACAAAGAAAAGAAAAGCATGGTTTATTGGATGGAAGAATCAAGAATTTTGGCGGAGAAAATTGGTGGTTCTTTCTTAGGGTACATTGTAGTGTTGCTATAATGTACAAACTAAGGTTGGGATGAGGTGTTAACTGTTGGATCTAGGAGCGAAATGTGTGGGATATGATACCATGGTTCAGGCCATTCCAATAAAATAAGAGACAAAAAGAGGGGGCCAAAAAGAAAAACTTAGATGGGCAATATGCCCTATAATGGGCCCCAAAAAGGGTCAAAATTGTATATATTTGATTGAATCACATGTCATTTAACCCAATCTTCATTTGTCCATAATGTGGGCTTTGAATGTCTGATTAATGCATTTCTTGCCTGATAGAAAAGTAAATGGAAGATATATGACTTTAAAAAGATGAAAGAGTAAATTGATGAAGTTTATTAGCTTCAAAATAATTTGAAAGATGCTGACATATTAATAATATGATACTTAAGCATAAAAACAAATTGAGTGTCATTGTAAGACACATTTGCATAAGAGAAAGCCATAGAGCATAAAAACACATTCAATCATGAGATTGAATTAAAGATTGAGAAAATGAGTACAGTTGAAGTGCATAGCACATATGTCAGCAGAGAGAAAGGTTGAGTTTACCCATCACCTCCTCGAGTTGAGCAATAGGCATGTAGTTTTTTATCACACTAGAATCCTTCCTTTTAAAAATTATCTTGATAAAAGTGTCATTCACTATACAAACAATATTGGCATACCTTCATGAATATATCCAACATTCAAAATTTTGATAAAATTGCTAAACTAATTGGAGTTGAAAACAACACAAGTAATTTGGAAATATGTATCAAGACAAGATTGTTCCAGTTCCATTTCCATAATCATATTAATTTCACATATGAAATATTAAAATATCATTAACTTTACTTACGAATAAGGATAAATATTGAAAAAACATTATTTTTGCTTGTTTGCGTGTGTGGGAGTATGTGACATCGAACTGAAGTAACTGAGTCACATTTTTTTATTATAGGTCTAGAAACATTCTCAAAATAGGACCAATATTTGTCATTTCCTTTTCCTTTGCAGTTTCTATAAATTTTTAGTGATTTATATTCTCTTTATCTTAAATTTATTTCATAGAGTCTAAAGAAGCCTAATAATACACTTTGCATGTATTATGTCATAAAGAACATGAGAGACATTCTTAAGATGAGAATTAGAAATATTCTTGTAGATATAAGTTCGTTATAATTTTCTTTTAGTTTGATTGAACTTAAAAATAAATTAGATATATTTGACATATGATTGCAGTATTTGAAATATAGTAGTTGTTGTTTTATCCAAAAAGAGACTGATAAGTTCTAAAATCAGTGGGTGACATTTGTTCTTCAACATACACCAAGTTATCTGACATTAGTGGGTGGTGTTCGCTCTTTATCATAAGAAAATTGTCTAAAAATCTTGCAATAATTTTTTGATTTGATTCTAAGTATGTACTTTTGGAACACCACCACGCTAAAAGAGATTAAGCAAAACAAAACACGCAATCAACTACTAGTTAACCACATAGCAGAGAAAGGAGATAATTAAAACCAATTTAAACATTTCACACATGTATGAAAACCTTTAAATATAAGTCCATCAACTTGCATAATAGCATATACCCTATTAGGTATTTACATATATGTCCAGTGGCTGAGGTCACAACATGTATACAAAAGAGATGTTTCACATATACATGCCATATACATACATCAAAATACTACCAAAGACTCAAGTTTATATACATATCTTCTACAATACATTCCTTGCCCAGACTTGAGAGTACATTGATGACTTTATGACACTCTAACTACTAGCCAACATTCTACTACTATTACTCTCCAAACTACTCCTACTCAACACCTCAAACCTAAGGACCTTGTTCATGATCACCTAAAAATATATGGTGATCCATGAGGTGAGATCCATCTTCCAGTAAGAGAAATAACTCTCTACAATGGGATTATTGTAACATCCCTGACCTGGGTTATGAACAAACCCTAGGTGTTTTGCCTAATTGAGTGATTAGATGCTTGTGTTTATCTTTTGAAATGTAATTAAGGATTCTAGAGAACTTATATTTCAATTTCAGTCCTTTTTGCATAATGTTGAAACATTATTTTGTTCAATATGGACTAAAGTGCAAATTACCCAAGTTGAGGGGTTAACTTGCAAATTGCACATGTTGAAATGTTCCTCTGATGTTGAGACATCATAAGAATGTGTATGGTATGGTGGTATGGATTCCAAAGCTTGAGCACCAAGATATAGCTTGTAGAGCAATCCTTGTGCTTTAAAACCTAGTTTTGGTGTAATGTGCAAATTACCCAAAACCTAGGTTCCAACATGTAAAATATATCCTCTAGAGTATCTCTTATGTTTCTTGACATCAATTAGAGAAAAGAAAATGAGGATGGTGCCTCATTTGAATGATCAAGGAGGAAAGATAATATTGATATCAAAATAATCAAAACTTAAGCAAATGGCCCTTTAAGATATATATAACTTAGTAAGGTAATTGGTTTATTTTCCTTTTAACCTTGGATAAGGGAGGATTTTTTCATGTGATTAGGAGGAAGAGACGTGGCCATGGATGATGCAAGCCTTGGTGGATAAGTTTAAGTAATAAAAGAAATAACAATCGTTTTCTTTGCCTAGAAAATATCCAAAAATATATAAAGCATCCTTAACAATAAAGCAAGGGATCGTTTCCCTTAGTCCTTTTCTCATCTTCTTGCCTTGACCGACCAAGAAGGAGCTCTGGAGCAGAGGAAGGACGACCAAGTTTGTTTGGTAAGTATGGATCACCATCTACCTCGAATTCATGGTGGGAACCCTAAAATAAGGTTGGTTTATTGGTGTTTTTCACACAATTCTTCTTTCTAGCCTTCTTCTCCATCCAAAACTTGAAGAACGGACCTTGGGAAACCACTATAGATTCATCCATCATTATAACTACGAAGCTTGGAGCTCTATATCAGATCTAAAGGTGGGTTTTATAACTCTAACCCTTAAGCTTTGATTTTGCATCCTTCTTTCTTAGAAATGTTGCTTATATTTCTTCTTTAGACACTTTTGTGTGTTCTTGCAAGTGTTTTCGTGAAGAACAACCTCTATTCTTGAGGTAGGAGATGATGACGTTAATTCCTATGTTTATCCCAAAAAGTAACTTTAGCAAACGGCCTCCTAACTTTTGCAAACGGTTTCTCAAACCGTTTGAAGGCAAACTGTTTCAACCAAGAACGCATGGAAGCAAACGGTCCAAGACCGTTTGGGGGCATTGACCATTTAAAGGTCTGTTGTAAATAATGTGGACTAATAACCTACCAAAAATCATCAAGTAATTCCAAGTAAATCACCAATTGAAGGCACATCAACCATCTAAAACCTAATTGGGTTAATTGTTGATTTCAATAATTGAATTAAGTTGAAGTTTGGGTTGAATGGCCCAAACGGTTTCAAAACTGTTTGGGGATCACCCAAACGGTCTCAAGACCGTTTGGTGATCACCCAAGACCGTTTTTAGGTCTAGGGTTAAGTAGGGTTGACCAATTGAGGGTCCAATGATATCAAGTTGATGAGCAATTAAGTGCTGATTTGGCGACCAAGCCTAGGGTTCAAACCCTAATTGAATGACTTGGTTTATGATGAAATAATGTGAAAACGGTCTCAAGATCATTTGGAGGATGTCCAAACGATCCCAAGACCGTTTGGGGGTCACGCAAGACCGTTTGGAGGTCTAGGGTTGACTATGGTTAAGTGGTTGAAGATTTAAAGGCAATAAGTTGAAGTGCAATTGATTGTTGACCTAGTGATCAATCCAATGAGCCAAACCTTAATTGGGTGAGTTATGTTTTGATGTTTATTTGAGAAAACGGTTTCAATACCCTTTGGAGGTCATCCAAATGATCCCAAGACCGTTTGGGGTCAGGTCATGACCAAATTGAATGATGGTTCAATGGGTTCAAAATCAATTAGACTCATGTTGATACATGTTGAAGGGTGATCTATTCCAAACCCTAATTCGATTGATCCAAGCCCTAATTAATGATCAATTGAGGGTCAATTGAGTGTCAAATCAATGAAGGATTGACCTAATTGACTCAATTAATGAATGGCTAGCAATGGCATGATTGATTGAGGGGTTCAACATTGAAAACCCTAATTCAATTGAAGTTGTTGAGACACTTTTTGGTCCATGTGGTTTTGAGGTGGTTTGGACCAAATGGTCTCAAGACCGTTTGGGACCAAACGGTCTCAAGACTGTTTGGGACCAAACGATCCCAAACCGTTTGATGTCATGGGTTTCAAGAATGGTTGTGTCCATGAAGTTTCAAAGTCAAACATGACCAAACGGTCTTCACCTCATCTTGGGCAAACCGTCTTGAGTGTGCACTTTACCAAACGGTTTCAAAAGTCAAACTAGACCAAACGGTCAACAACACCAAACGGTTTCATGGTTTGTCCAAGACCGTTTGCGGGTTTAGTGTGCAAGACCGTTTGAGGTCTAAAAGGGTCAAGATCGTTTGATGCCTTAGTGGTCAAGAAGGTTTAGTGGTTGATTAACCTAAACCTCATAGATACTTAAAGTGATTAAGGGACCAAGCAATTAGTTAATTAATGTTTGTCTTGATCAATGGTGAACATTACAAAAATACCCTTGATGGGATAGAGTAACCAATACCTTTTGATCAAGTGAATCTTAATGACCACAATAGTAATGACACAACCCATGATGTCAGTGTTGAATTGACTTAGCCTAATCATAGGTGATGTAAACATCATCTGATAGATGGAGGAGAGAGAAGACTCCCTATATGAATGAGAATTAAGTAATGAATCTCCAATATGTTTGACTGTGTCTAATTAGCGTATGATCCTTCATAGTGAGATCATGGAAACCCTAATTATGATGGTTAATGAATCTTAAACTAATTGGAGGGCATTAATGGAAGTAATCCTAATAAATATGAATAGTAAACCCTAATCTAGGGTAATGTGATGCAATATGAATAGTAAACCCTAATCTAGGGTAATGTGATGCAATATGAATAGTAAACCCTAATCTAGGGTAATGTGATGCAATATGAATAGTAAACCCTAATCTAGGGTAATGTGATGCAATATGAATAGTAAACCCTAATCTAGGGTAATGTGATGCAATATGAATAGTAAACCCTAATCTAGGGAAATGTGATGATATGAATAGTAAACCCTAATTCTCAGTTATGCTTTTAAACATGAAACTCTATGATTGAAGTATGGAATGAGGAATCACTATTCCTAATTAAGATAAGGGATTGAATAACTCTAATTGAATTGAATAAGAAACCCTAACCCTAGAAACCAGCCGTGGTGATGTAACACGGTCGTGGTATTCTATACTTGACTTGGAAATAAATTGTATTGTGCTGATATAGATATAATGTGCATGTTATCAATTGTGTTAGTCATGCATGTCTTTATAAAGAAGTAAGCATAGCCAGGTAAGGGTTATGATGCCATGTTTATTGAAAACACTTTATAAGCTTTGAAAGTAATGACATGCTTTGTTGCCTAGTAAGAGGTAACATATGAGATTGATAGGCTATATGAGCCATGAGAAATATCTGTATTGCCATCAAGTCATCAATATGTTACTTGGTAACATGTGTTTTGATGATCTAAGGGTTTGAATACCCATATTCCTAAATTATAATGATGAGATGGTTAGGGATTGATATCCCAATGATAACTGGATGTGAAATGAACTTGATACAATTAGTACTCTTTCTTTATAGCAATTATTTTATTGGTTTATGTTTGAAAACATGCCTGATGCTAAAAGAATGCTATAATGTACTTAAATAATCAAGTATAATGATATCATGTAGAGCCCTGACAATAGATCCATCATTGTCAGAAGTTAAATGATGGTGAAACAGGTTTTCCTAAGGAAACTCCTAGAGAGCATACTTTTGAGTATGTGGGGGTTATGGACGTGAATATCCTTACGTCCTAATGTGGGAATTGATGTGAGATGTACATTTAATCTCTCAATCCTTCATTATATGTTTATGCCAGGATGATGTATTACTAATCTCCCGATGATGTTGTTAATGCCGCATCGATGAGAGATAAACAAGAAATCCCTCGATGGCGAAGAGAGTACAACATGCCACTATAACTCTAATAGCGAAGTTGCCAGAATACCCTCGAAATCTATTATGGTAGAGACACAAGATGTCTTGCATGTTGATCCTCACACTGACTGAGGATGATGAGGTCATAGGAATCCAACTGTTACAACCCCAGTTTTGGGTTCATTTGCTGAGAAATATAATTTCTCATATTAAAGAATAAATGATATAATTGTGAATAAATGGATTTTATTTACAATAGCCTTGTTGTTTGAATTGCGGGCTTTATTGGCTATTGGGCCCAATAACAAGGATATTCAATTAATTAATGAATAATTGAGTATTTGGTGTGGAAACCTCTAGAAGGCAAATCTAAAGAGGATTTCGTGCCTCTTAGATTCCTTGGGTTCCAAGGAGTCCAAAGTTGCAAAGAAAATGCAATAAGAAAAGAAAATATCAAGTAAGCATTTCCTTGTTAATAAAGTAATTGAAAACATTGATGAAATATGGAAAATATGTGAAAGAGGTATATTTGGGTAGTCCTTAGTGGATTTTCATATCCCAATAATTTCTAATGATAAAAGGAATACCAATGAGGAAAATAAAAGGGAAATAAAGAGAAATCCTCAAAAAGGAATTATTTTAATAGCAAAATAAGAAGATAATATGAGTATACCATTAATGTATTACATGGTATTGCTAAAAGAAAGTAATTGTTATTAAAGGAAATAGAATTTCGTGCCAAATAATTTTAAAAGCCTAGAACGAGAAGACAAAAGGAATAATTTTTCAAAATTCCTTAATTACCAAGGATCGAAGAGAAATAAGGAATTAAGAGCGATAAATTACACCTAATTAAGGAAAATCGTTCCTTTTAGGAAAGGGGGGGACTTGTTCCCTCTTGGTTGAAGTCTTGGGGCGTGGATACCTTCCCCTATATAAGGGGAAGGGTCTTTGGCCGAGTTTGAGAAAAACCCAAGCAAGCTTTTCTCTTCTCTTCCTTCTTCTTAGTTCTAACCCACACCATGAGATGTTGGGTTAACCCTGGAGCAACGGGAGCAATGGAGTTAGCATGATGGGGAGCCGAAGTTCCCTCTACGACTAGGGGTTTGAACGACGCTCTTCTCGCGCCTCTCAGCCCTGTGCAACCGCCGCAGCACGGCTGCAAAGGTCGTCCGTGTGGGCAGACTTGGCCAGCACGGGCCGGCGGCTCTGGCCATAAGATCAGGGTAGCCAGGGGAGTGCTGAGGTCCGTCGAAGGCGAAGGGATCATCTATAGAGGCCGTTGGAGTCCAGGAGAAGGACGAGTAGCCGTGCAAGTCCCAGCTAGGGCGGCAGCGGCGCGCTGTTGTGGGGTTGAAGACGATCGGTTTCGGTTGGACGAAAGTGCCCCTCCGGTGCGTGAAGAAGTGGTCCACATCCTGGGGGTAAAACTGACAATCCGTTATAATTTTAAAGCTGGCCCGCAAAGGTACGTGCATGGGGGGTAAGTTGCCTACGTGGCATCATCCTATTGGTTCATAAGTATTTTCATTGCAAAAATCATATCTCCCTAATCATAGCTCGGATGAATACACATAAAATATGAAACTTGCTCAGAAAATCGAGAGGAATCTAAATAAAATATAATTGAAGCCTGATTCCTTATGCAATTCGAAAAGTAATGGAAGATATCAACTTTAATGTATTAATGTTTAAAGAACCCTATTTTTGATATGATTAAAGCGATTAGTAGGGTTTAATAGATGATTAAAGTTGATATTAGCCTATTAATGCTAAAAAGGAACATTAGGAAGAAAAAGGATGAACTTTACATATAATTAGTTAATTTAAAATTCCATATGCATGAATGTACTTTAATGGACCTTGAAACCCTAATGTTGGTAAATTCGACTCTTAATGGCTTTAATTGATTAATTTCATGATTAAAGTTGGAATATGCTGAATATAAGCTATTTCAAGCATTAAGTTCCTAATTTGTGGATAAATGCCCTAAATGTAGTAATTAGGGGTTTTCTAAAGGATAAAGATGGAATTAATGATAAATAGGGTTCATATGTGAATTAGATCATGATGAACTATGAGTTGTCAATTCGAAGGAAATTAAAGGTGGAAATTGAGTCTAATGGTCTTGAAGTAACTTGAAAGAGATAAAGATGGTAGTTTTAGTATAAAAGGGAAATGATGGACTTTAACTGTGCTTATGATGTTAAAATTAAGGTTTGTGAAATAAGAGGGCTTTGAATATGATAAAAGGTATTATGGAGACTAAAACTCTAATAAAACCCTAATGTGGCCTAGAGAGCCTAAGGTGGCATCCAAGTCTAGCTTTAGAATGTTCTGGATAAACTATAACACTTGGATGCCATGCATTAATTTCAGGATATGACTGATTGCTTGTTTCTTGTTCTTTATCCTTATTGCTTGGACATCAAGTTGCTCTGGATCAGGTATGTGGTTAATTATGGATAACCACCTTAGTTTCCCGAGGATTTTCCGGATGGTTAATCGCATTGAATGCAAATTATCTATTGGATGTTCATACTTGCCAATTATAAAGTCACTATGATTATCACATTAATAATGGAAGTATAGATTCTCGCACCTACATGCCACCCTGATGGATGATGCCAAAGGTCAGGCCCAGATGGGTAGACCAATGGACACCTTGAGTGGTGACCCCAGGCACCAAGAAGGTGGCCTATGATATTGCATGACTAGTGGGCACCATGAGTGGTGACCCCCAGGCACCAAGCTCGGGATTGAGAAGGTGGCCATAAGTCATTGGCAAAAGGGCACCCTAAGGTGGGTATGCCAGGGATAGGGCAAAAGCGGTGGAGAATGTCATATTGAAAAGTGTAAATTGGCTTGTTAATTAATTTGATTGTGATTACTAAATGTTTAGCCCTATTTGCAAGATTTTGGTTGTTCCCACATACCAGTATATTTCGATATACTGACCGACGTTTTGTTTGTCGGCGTTTTAGGAACAACAATTGAAAGAACAAACAGTAAAGTGACACATTGTGAAAGTAAAACATAAAGTGCAAGGAGGATTAGTTAGAGTGGATTAAAGCTTGGATACATAGATTACCAAGGTTTTCAAAGGTAAGTAAAGTTTTAATTTTATACCAAATTTCAGTTGGTTAGTAGAATTTCATAATTGTTATTGATTATTTGTGGAACCTTTGATCCTGTTAATTGGATAACGGCATCGAACTTTCAGTCTCCCTTAATTGGGGGTTACTGGGAGGCGGGGTCGTTACAATTGGTATCAGATCATAGGTTCCTCAAGTAATCTTTAATAATTATTAAATTTTACAAATTCTATAGAACCCAAGGGAGTTATTAGAGGCTTATCCGAAAGATAGTGGTGTCTAGAAAAGGATCACGACTGGGGGCTGGAAATATTTTTCTCCGCACCACTAGTCGGAATACGAGGACTCCCGGATCCGTGTGACTACCTGGCCAAAGTCTTAGGGTATGATTCGAAATAAGATACCTTTAGGACTCTCTCATCTTGTTCATCCCTTCTCAACTCAAATTCTATTAAGGACCTTAAGGATTAGGGTTTTCTCTCTTCTCCTCACCCTCTTGAGGTATGGGAAAAGTTAATAAGGTCTAAGGAATCCTCCACCAAACTAATGAAAAGCATGTAAATAAGATGTCATGGACATAAGCTTAATAGATTAAGCGCAAACTAAAGAATAGATACATGCCTAGGTCGTGTGACACAAGTTGTCATATCCCTCGAGAGAGACCCGAGGATAGACCTCCTTGTCAGGAGGATGAGTAAAGAGAGTTAGTCTTGGAGGTAGAGACCTCCATTGAAGAAGAGACCGAACCCATCCTCTGAGGACGATGTTAACCCTAACCCTAAGAGAAGGTTAGAGAGAGAGGTATGATGAGATTAGATGTCATGGTAGACTGGGTGTTTGGAGGAACATGCCTATGGTTTGTCATATGAGCCATGAGAGGTTAGATGGCCTAGCACCTTTGGCACCCCAACCCTAAGAAGGATCGTGTATGTTTGAGCAAAGGATAGCTCCTTCCTGGATAAGGTTAGAGATGAACCTATATAAACCTTATGGGCTGTTGCAAGTAAGATATAGCTTGCACCCTGAGTACATCAGTAATGTGAATAGTAGGTTAAAACTAAGGCCAGAAGGATATGATGGATGGCTTATGAGATAAGCAAATGGATAATCTCGAGCCAAACATGAGTTGAGCATAGGCTTCACCCACATAGGGGTATGCTTGTGAGCATGAGCCTTCATGGAGAGGGGACCTCTAGTAGTAGGGTTGGATGTGGAGTTAGCTCTAGAGAGAGAAAGCAAGAACCCAGCAGGAGAGTTGGAAGCTTAGGTTCCAAGACTTAGGAACAGTGGGAGTTGAGGATGATGCGACCTAAGTGGATGATAATGGTTGCCTCATGCATGATCCCACTTCCGTTGATGATGTCTGGGTTAGCTTGAGAGTACCCAAACCCTAGAGAGAGGATGATGCTTCTGGTACCTATGGTATAAGTGAGTACCTACTAGATGAGATAGAGAGTGCTTTAGACCCTGAGGAGGTTAAGGCACCAGTTGTGAGGCTTTATACCTAGTAGTTGTCTGGGAAGAGGAATCAACTCTGAAGTGTTGCTTGAGTAGAAAGATCATGGGAGTACATGACATATCTTGGACATGCTGGATTCCTGGTTAAGAGAATGAGCATGCAGTTGGACACCCGGAGGCGAACCTAGGATTCCTAGGCCTAAGAGGGGAAGCAGTGAACCCAATGCTCATGATGAGTTTTGAGTCTCTATAGTTTCGAGCATGGTACTCCTCATGTGTAAAGGTAAAAGAAACCCCTTAAGTTAAGGGTATGTTTGATGAACCCTTCCCGTCTAAGTTGATCTAATGTTGAGGAAAGAGAATAAGTATGACCTAGCATGGTTTAATAGGTGGTCTACTTGTGCCCTAGTAGCTGCTAGGTTAGGCATGATCATATGGATGTAAACCCTAAGGATGCCTGTGACCTTGTTGTCAAGAGTTGTAGTTTCCTCCCATCCTGGGAGAGGGACCCTTTAGTTGGGTGTATACCAGTTTTGTTGGAGTTAGGATAACCTAAAGAGGTTTTATAGGATCCTGAGAAAGATAAGTGAAAAGTACATGGCCTGAGTTTTAACCTATAGACCCATAGTTAACCATCTCTAAGTGCATATTGATGTGTTACCATGAAGGTAACCGGTATGGTGCCTGACCAAGGTAGGCAGGTCGCCATGATCCCTGAGGGAGGATGGAAGTCAGTCATGAATGCAGAGAGAGATGATGAAGGATTGGGTAAGGTTCTAAGTTGAACATGTACTATGTTAGAATCCTAAGTCTATCCAAGGGTCAGGTAGGGATAAGACCGATGGAAGGAGTTTCCTAATTCCCTAGTTGCACATGACCATAGGGTCGGGAGGTAACAGCTATCATTGTCTGAGGGCCATGGGTTAGGAGATTGATCACCTTCATGAACTCATGGGACCCAAAGGGCAGATGAGTAGGGCACTCTTTGGATGCATAAGGGAAGAGGGATGACCCCAAAAGTGCCGACACCCTATAGACCTAGAGGAGATGATCTAGGATTATGCTTGGACCAAGTAAGTCTGAGACCAGTTTTCCTGGAAGTAGTGTGGATATCATGATGGTTGTGATATAGAGACTTAAGACGCATGTTTCAAATTGGATTTGAAAGTGTACGGGCAAGGTGGGTTGTACCATCTCCACCCTTGGAACAGGAAGAAATCTGTATTTGGACTGCAGCCAAATGCTTATTTCTTCTTGTTATGGGAGTGAGAGATAGGACAGTATGCATGCCTTACACCAAGGATAAAGATGATGTAAGTTGGAACGTTGCTACAAGGGATAAGGATAGAAATGATAACATACCTTTGTGGAGTGAATGATACATGGATGGTTTACAAACACTAAGAGTATTAAGGAGATCATCTTGTGAGGATGTTTTATCATGAGCTATGTGGAATTTGCAAGTTATGCAAAGTTGAGTTTGATCACCATGAGGATGAGCTCAGAGTTTCTTGTTGAAGACAAACATAGAGTTTGAGATGAGATGATAATTATAATACATGGAGGGGTATGTAACCTAACACTTAAGGATGAGAGGTGGTAATGAATGCTCTGGTTAAGATATAGTTGCCTAGTTAGTTGGAAACTAGAAGAAGTTGAGGTTGTTTGGCTAACCCTAAGTTCGGAAAGAAGATGTGCTTTGGCTAACACTCGGATGTAATAAGATATGTTGAACAAGTTAATGGTTGTTTGGGTAGCCAGTTTAGTCCTTGATGCAGTGAAAGGATGGCGATAGAACCTCAGATACACTTCTTTGGGTAGGAAGGTAATAAAACCCTATTGAGAGTGGTTTAGGGTTTCTGAGGTATAAAGCTTGAGGAATCATAACGATACAGGAGGACATGATATACCTTGGTACTACAAAGATAGTAAGTGATGGTATCATTCTGGATGCTTAAAACAAAGTTTCTTGTAGCATGTGGCCATGCAAGCCAGGAGGTGAAGGACGAACACCATTAACCCATTGCATGGATATAAAGTATAAAGAGTTCCCGAGAGGGAATGGGAGTTCTTCACTATGGATGTTGTGAATCTCTCCTAGACCAAGAAGGTCAAGATACAATATGGGTTATGGTAGATCGCCTTACCTAGATGGTTTGAACTACATATGAAAGAAAATGGTTCAACTACACCATGATGCGAATTCAAAAGTTCTTGGATATGACCAAGGTTCACTTCCATGAAGTGGAAGTAGATACATGACAAGCTTGATGATAGTATAGTTTATCACCCCTAACTAATGGTAAGTATGATCCAGACTAGAGGGTCTGATGAGAGCAAGTGTGCTTGTTCAGGGTGATACCAAGAGACAGTTCTAACGATGTGATGTTAACCACCATAACCTTTATCGAGATGCAAGAAGTCTTATAGGGAGGTTGTGTCGGTCACCACTTCATTATGATGATGTTGGTGAAGGAGGCCTCACGAAGGTCAGAAGAGAACCACGGGTGTGTGCAGATGAAGTCGCTTTGATCATGCAATGGCTGAGAGAGAGCCCAGTGGTGACATGAGTCACGAGCTGATGCAAAGCAGACTGACATGCAGTTCTTTGTGGAGGAATATAATGTGAAAATCCGACCCCTCGAAGCTACAGATGAGAGAGTTGAATCTACGACATAGGGGTCCATTTGAGATGGATTGGTGGAGATGGTTGTGTTTAGCCTTACCCCTCAGGATAACATGATATGTAATGTATTCCATGAGTCCGATCTAGAGCACTATGTGAGGTACCCAAGCCATGTGTTGAGCCCTGAACCTATTCCGCTTTTGAGAGGCTGAAATGTCCTGAGTCACCTATGAGGGTATGATATATCAAGGTAAGAAAGAACTCATATGGAAGAATATGGGATAATGAAGGTTCTTGGAAAGCACCATGGAAAGGGTGAAGTCGCATGGTAGCCCTGATGGACATAAGAAGACGTATCCTGTTTGTTTGCTTGCTTGATGGAATAATGAGGACAAAATTCTTATAAGAGGGGAAGGATGTTACAACCCCAGTTTTGGGTTCATTTGCTGAGAAATATAATTTCTCATATTAAAGAATAAATGATATAATTGTGAATAAATGGATTTTATTTACAATAGCCTTGTTGTTTGAATTGCGGGCTTTATTGGCTATTGGGCCCAATAACAAGGATATTCAATTACTTAATGAATAATTGAGTATTTGGTGTGGAAACCTCTAGAAGGCAAATCCAAAGAGGATTTCGTGCCTCTTAGATTCCTTGGGTTCCAAGGAGTCCAAAGTTGCAAAGAAAATGCAATAAGAAAAGAAAATATCAAGTAAGTATTTCCTTGTTAATAAAGCAATTGAAAACATTGATGAAATATGGAAAATATGTGAAAGAGGTATATTTGGGTAGTCCTTAGTGGATTTTCGTATCCCAATAATTTCTAATGATAAAAGGAATACCAATGAGGAAAATAAAAGGGAAATAAAGAGAAATCCTCAAAAAGGAATTATTTTAATAGCAAAATAAGAAGATAATATGAGTATACCATTAATGTATTACATGGTATTGCTAAAAGAAAGTAATTGTTATTAAAGGAAATAGAATTTCGTGCCAAATAATTTTAAAAGCCTAGAACGAGAAGACAAAGGGAATAATTTTTCAAAATTCCTTAATTACCAAGGATCGAAGAGAAACAAGGAAATAAGAGAGAGAAATTACACCTAATTAAGGAAAATCATTCCTTTTAGGAAGGGGGGACTTGTTCCCTCTTGATTGAAGTCTTGGGGCGTGGATACCTTCCCCTATATAAGGGGAAGGGTCTTTGGCCGAGTTTGAGAAAAACCCAAGCAAGCTTTTCTCTTCTCTTCCTTCTTCTTAGTTCTAACCCACACCATGAGATGTTGGGTTAACCCTGGAGCAACGGGAGCAATGGAGTTAGCATGATGGGGAGCCGAAGTTCCCTCGACGACTAGGGGTTTGAACGACGCTCTTCTCGTGCCTCTCAGCCCTGCGCAACCGCCGCAGCACGGCTGCAAAGGTCGGCCGTGTGGGCAGACCTGGCCAGCACGGGTCGGCGGCTCTGGCCGTAAGATCAGGGTAGCCAGGGGAGCGCTGAGGTCCGTTGAAGGCGAAGGGATCATCTGTAGAGGCCGTTGGAGTCCAGGAGAAGGATGAGTAGCCGCGCAAGTCCCAGCTAGGGCGGCAGCGGCGCGCTGTCGTGGGGTTGAAGACGATCAGTTTCAGTTGGACGAAAGTGCCCCTCCAGTGCGTGAAGAAGTGGTCCACATCCTGGGGGTAAAACTGACAATCTGTTATAATTTTAAAGCCGGCCTGCAAAGGTACGTGCATGGGGGTAAGTTGCCTACGTGGCATCACCCTATTGGTTCATAAGTATTTTCATTGAAAAAATCATATCTCCCTAATCATAGCTCGGATGAATACACATAAAATATGAAACTTGCTCAGAAAATCGAGAGGAATCTAAATAAAATATAATTGAAGCCTGCTTCCTTATGCAATTCGAAAAGTAATGGAAGATATCAACTTTAATGTATTAATGTTTAAAGAACCCTATTTTTGATATGATTAAAGCGATTAGTAGGGTTTAATAGATGATTAAAGTTGATATTAGCCTGTTAATGCTAAAAAGGAACATTAGGAAGAAAAAGGATGAACTTTGCATATAATTAGTTAATTTAAAATTCCATATGCATGAATGTACTTTAATGGACCTTGAAACCCTAATGTTGGTAAATTCGACTCTTAATGGCTTTAATTGATTAATTTCATGATTAAAGTTGGAATATGCTGAATATAAGCTATTTCAAGAATTAAGTTCCTAATTTGTGGATAAATGCCCTAAATGTAGTAATTAGGGGTTTTCTAAAGGATAAAGATGGAATTAATGATAAATAGGGTTCATATGTGAATTAGATCATGATGAACTATGAGTTGTCAATTCGAAGGAAATTAAAGGTGGAAATTGAGTCTAATGGTCTTGAAGTAACTTGAAAGAGATAAAGATGGTAGTTTTAGTATAAAAGGGAAATGATGGACTTTAACTGTGCTTATGATGTTAAAATTAAGGTTTGTGAAATAAGAGGGATTTGAATATGATAAAAGGTATTATGGAGACTAAAACTCTAATAAAACCCTAATGTGGCCTAGAGAGCCTAAGGTGGCATCCAAGTCTAGCTTTAGAATGTTCTGGATAAACTATAACACTTGGATGCCATGCATTAATTTCAGGATATGATTGATTGCTTGTTGCTTGTTCTTTATCCTTATTGCTTGGACATCAAGTTGCTCTGGATCAGGTATGTGGTTAATTATGGATAACCGCCTTAGTTTCCCGAGGATTTTCTGGATGGTTAATCACATTGAATGCAAATTATCTGTTGGATGTTGATACTTTCCAATTATAAAGTCACTATGATTATCACATTAATAATGGAAGTATAGATTCTCTCACCTACATGCCACCCTGATGGATGATGCCAATGGTCAGGCCCAGATGGGTAGACCAATGGACACCTTGAGTGGTGACCCCAGGCACTAAGAAGGTGGCCTATGATATTGCATGACTAGTGGGCACCATGAGTGGTGACCCCCAGGCACCACGCTCGAGATTGAGAAGGTGGCCATAAGTCATTGGCAAAAGGGCACCCTAAGGTGGGTATGCCAGGGATAGGGCAAAAGCGGTGGAGAATGTCATACTGAAAAGTGTAAATTTGCTTGTTAATTAATTTGATTGTGATTACTAAATTTTTAGCCCTATTTGCAAGATTTTGGTTGTTCCCACATACCAGTATATTTTGATATACTGACCGACGTTTTGTTTGTCGGCGTTTTAGGAACAACAATTGAAAGAACAAATAGTAAAGTGACACATTGTGAAAGTAAAACATAAAGTGCAAGGAGGATTAGTTAGAGTGGATTCAAGCTTGGATAGATAGATTACCAAGGTTTTCAAAGGTAAGTAAAGTTTTAATTTTATACCAAATTTCAGTTGGTTAGTAGAATTTCATAATTGTTATTGATTATTTGTCTAACCTTTGATCCTATTAATTGGATAACGGCATTGACCTTTCAATCTCCCTTAATTGGGGGTTACTGGGAGGCGGGGTCGTTACACCAGCTCTTCTGATGACCTATGTATGGTACCGATTGTGATTTCGTAATGGTCGGTGGGAGTATGAGAGGTGTAACTCATCTCCTCAGGGCATAAATATGTTTGAAAAATGTAATCAGCTGTATAGCATAATTGCTAGGGTTGAACTATGAGAAATCATGATTGATGATACATTATTTATAGTGTTCTAGTTGAATAACTAGTATACATGTTATTCATATTCCTTATTGACATATGTCTTGTCATTCAATCAAGTTATAATTGAAATGATTGCTTATGAAATACTGTGCTACTTAGCTTATGCAATATTTTACCTGCTGTTGAATAATTATAGTTCTACTACTCCAATGTTATTCCATTATTGCAATAACAATGCTTCTGGCGGAGAGTTATAACTCTTTCTGGGATGATTATTCAATTGTCTCACCCCCGTGGGATTCGACTTTTTAGGTAGACACCGAGGATGAAGGAACCCATCAGTGGGTGAGCAACAACAACAGCAACAGCAACAACATCTGGGACAGTAGTGAATCTTAGGTGGAGACACTGTCTTCCAAGTCTTGTAGATAGAATGTCCTATGTGTCGTCTCTGTACTCTCAGGTCCTAGGAGTCAGTACATGTTTAATGTAGATATGAGATTTTGGCTTAATGCCTCGAGATTTTGTATCTTGCCTTGTACAGTTAATAGGGTAGTTGATATTTGTAATCCTCGAGATGTGATTTTATAGAGATGTAATGATGGATTAGTTTTTAAATAACTTGTCATGTTTCCTTATGAAAGATTTTTACCATTTTTAGATCTCTTTACAAAAAGTTTTAATTTTTAGTGATTTTCAATAATTCCGCTGCTAACAAATTGCTTCCACATTTGTTTAAATTTGTTAATCTTGTTTTCGCGAGACGGACATCACAGTTTAGTGGTATCAGAGCCCTAGGTTTGCTGAGTCTACAGAGACATAGGATTTAGGTTGTTGAGTCTGTTCTAGTGCTTTCCAATATATCTGATAGTGTCTTCTGCTCATTTAGGAGGAGAAGATAAAACTAAGGATGTCTGGACCACACGAAGAACACGTCACTGAGAGTAGTGTCGCTGCACCCAGAAGAGGTGCACGAGACCCAGATAGAGAAGAACACTACTACAGAATATGCCTTTGGCGTCGGTTGTTTAACCCCCTTTGGCGATGGTTTCAAGCAACGCCTATGTGGGCGCCGCTAAAGGTCGAACACTTCGGCGTAGATTTTCTAACCGACGCCTATATGATCTATAGGCGTCAGTTATATATAGTTGGCCGACGTCTATAGGGTTCGCGCCACAAAAAGGGCACCACCTAGGACACTTTCTGCGTCGGTTAACAACTGAACCACCGACGCCATACTCCCAGACGACACGGTCGTGCTTCGCTGCACGACCGTGTTTAGTACTATAGGTGTCAGTTTTATATGAATAAGTGACGCCTTTTCCACCACGGCCGTGCTTTCCTGCACGGTCGGGTTGTTTGTCATATTAGGCGTCGGTTTTTATCTAATAATCGACGTTGTAGGCCTTTGATGACGGTGTTTTATAAATAACCGACGCCTATACTTTAATTTTTTTTTTTCTTATCAGTTTGCAGGCCTGCTATGGCTGGTCAGCAGGATGAGAACCTGCAGTTCAGTTTTCTAAATTGCAGGTTTACGACATCCATTGATATCAGCCTACAAACAGGCAACAAACCTGCAAAATCAACAAATATTTTTTCACACAAGTAGATACATTCATACATCAATTCAATTCTCACATTCACACATGTAGAAACATTCAAATACATGTAGAAACATTCAGACATGTATAAACATTCAGAAATATTCATTTACAAAATATCATTCAGCATCGCTATTAGCATCCCAATTATATCTTACAATTGCCAATGCTTGTATGGCTTTTGCACATTCTTCTCTTACTTCATTTAATGCTTCCATCGTATATGGAGCATGTACATTTTTTAAGTGTTTACCTATAGTGTGGTCAGTTTTAAACACCTGCAAAGAGAATGATGTATATATATAAGTAATAATATAAAAATAAGATTGATATATTTCATACTAACTAATGAGACTATATATAATACCTCATGTATCGTATTAATATCCGATGCGGTATGTCAGATAATCATCTGCATAAATCACATCACATAGTATGCACATGCCCAGCCGTTGTCTTGTGTAGCGCACTATAAATTGAAACATACAAAATATTAAAAAATACAACTAAGCACAGTTCACATAAATAATATATACATTGGAGTCGGGAACTTACTTTTACATTCTCCCAAATAATTGGCTGGGTCTTTCTCCTTGGGACATTTCCTCCAGCATTTTTGAATGCATCTAAACCCCTACATGTTAATGTAACACAGTAAATTGCATAATTAAATAGTAATGTAATAACAGATGTTAACATATATAAAAATGAAATATTCTCACCAGAATAATGGCATTCTCAATATGTGTCCAATTTTAGTGTTCAATGTACTTCCCGCAGGATCTAGATAATAAATAGTGAACGTCCCGGGGACAATAACTAGTAACTCCCAATGTCTATCGCTAGAGGTAAAAAAGTTAAAAATTAATAACTCAAAATGCTCAATAAAAATCGAATTTTCTTAAGTCCAAATTATAAATAAAGTAAACTTACTTGACATTGAATGGAGCTATTATTATCGTCTTCTTTTGTTGACTAAAAATTGTAAAAGCATCTATACAGTATTGTTGAACACTATCAGGGTCTTTAGCTACAATACTAATCAATGATGGAATAAAAAAACCTACATGATCAAATGCAAATTGTTTGCATTGATCTTCGACTAAGTAGCTGCAAAACATGTATTATGTATGCATTAATATATAAGAAACCAGATCACCAGATCTTACACAAGGTGTATGGATGTATAAACAAGATCTCACCTTATCCATGTCTCTATCATTGATGTATTCAGCCAATCATACATAAACATCTCAATAATATCTTGTATAAATAAAGAGCTATCGTATAATTGACCTGCACAATCTGCTTCTAAAGAAACAATTATAGGGCAATGTATATTATGTGCCCGTAGCCAACATGCCATTCCCCTACAAGTAGGACCTAACGGGTATTTTAGGTCAGTTGGAACCCAACTTGGTAATGCAGGAAGTGGAGGTGGAGGCCTAGGTGCTCCGGGTGTCTTCTTTTTAACCTGTATATATAATTTGAGATCAGTTGACCTCATATATACACATTAACAATATAAAGTAATGTAAATTCATCTTACAATTTCAGTAGTGTAGACGACATCTGCTTTGGGCCACAATATCACCCCGCCTTCTGCCTCACCAAGTGTATCAATATCTGGGTGGGCATATGGCAATGCAGCTTCCCTCCAATCGGGTAATACACATATCGGGCTCACACGAACGTAGCCCTATGGCATTGGAGTCCCATGAAACGTTGCCCCAGGAAGGGACTGGTAAGCTTGCGCCTCTGCAACAACATAGTCTTACATTCTTAAGCGGCATGGCTTCAATGCCTACAAATTTACGTAAAGAATGTTATACATATATACATATCATCTTGAAAACATATCATCTTGAAAAGACTAGCTATAATGTCATAAACAATACTTACAGCAGACGTGTTAGGCGATGGGTCTCCAGGATTACTCGTAGTCTGTGCATCAGGAGAAGAGTGGGTCGGCATAGGCTGATTGGAATCCTGAGATGCCTGCCACCGCACTATTTCTTCCTTGACCTTCTCAGCAACTATATCATTGACCTTCTTAGCAACTATATCCTCGACTCTCTTATTCTCCTATACATGGATAAAAGAAACATTAGCTTCTTATTATTGAATTACCTTTTACAGTAACATTCTAAAAAAAGAATAGGTTACCTCTTCTAGTGAAAGTCCCGCTCTGGGTTTGCGCTGGGATGGCCCAAAGAATGCTTTGATGCCCACACCAACGCCTGCACCCCTAACACGTCCAGGATGCTCTGGGTTACCCAGAGCAACTGTCAATTCATCCCTTGATCCCTGAGGGATGAACGTGCCTTGTTTCCTCTGCTCGTGCAGCTGCTGCTAATCACCATCAACAGAAATTGGTAAGTTAACACCACAAATAATCAATATTCAAACGATTGCTCTAAGAGTTGTATTTTACCATTTTCGCAGCCGCCTCAGCAATTACGGGCTTCTTTATTTCACCCTTCTTGTTTTGCCTCCCAGCTATCCAGATATCATGGTGAGGCATGGGTGTGGCAGACTCCTGAGTAGGAGAAGACTCATGAGTAGCCGCAGACTCTACTTGTAGTCTTTGGCGAACGCTTGCATAGCCCTTTGGACCCATAGTGTGGTCATGCACATTCAGTGCACGCCTTGCTTTTTGCACGTCACTGAGGGCCTAGTTAGTATGCACATTAATGATTTGGTTAGTAGAACTAAATTTTAATCTTGAATAGGTGAATACAATGTATATTAATTAAATTGGGAGTGACGCCTAATACCTTGAATTCTTCAGATTTTCTTGAAGCAACAAAATTGTCCCAATCTTCTTTGTCCAAGAAGTTCTACTATTCAAGGGCTGACGTCTTCTTCTTATCACCATCTTTTATGTATTCTCTATTGAGATTTGTCCTATAGTTCCTAAGCATCTTTCCAGCGCGTTGCATCACGCTTTTACGATGCAGCTTCTCATCCAATGCAAACAGATTCTGTAAAATAGAATTCTTATTAACTAGTATCCAAAAATAGAATTGCAAATAATAATAACTCACACATAAATCCTTCCATATCAAGTCTTTCTTCCCCTGAGGAACTTTATGCCAATTATCATACTTAACACCACAATGGCTTCGAGTGACACACCCAAGATAGTTTATAAAATTATTGCGGTTCACTCCAATTGCATTTCCTCCATTATCAAACTCCACAATCAATTTGGATCCACTACCACTTAGCGCTATTAACTTCTTCAACAGAGTGATGCCTCTTTTCTTGTTAAGTGTTTGGTGCTACGCATCAAGTTGCTCTAGTGCTTCAGTGGGTACATGTGCATCATCAACCTAAAATTTGACAAAAATAAACCCACTGAATTAGTGCAATATAGAAATATGGGATATATGACATAACTAGAAGATAATGAATTTTATCGAAATACAGGATATGTTTTTAGAACTTACATTGGTATCCTCACCATGCTCATCATGGATAGCATGCTCATCATGGACTTCATGCTCATCATGGACATCATGCTCATCATTGTCAGCCATCTGAAAAAGGCAAACATTTAGCATTTGTATTAACTAGAAAAAGGCAAACATTTAGCATTTGTATTAACTAGAAAAAGGAAAACATTTAGCATTTGTATTAACTAGAAAAAGGCAAACATTTATCATTTGTATTAACTAGAAAAAGGCAACCAGTTAGCATTTGTATTAACTAGAAAAAGGCAAACATTTAGCATTGTATTAACTAGAAAAAGGCAAACATTTAGCATTTGTATTAACTAGAAGATAATGAAAAATCAAATCTGAAAACGATATTGATATTAAAAAAGCAAATATTTAGCTTCAATAAAAAATATAAACATACATGCCTCTAAAATTGTGATCTTTTATCAAATAGCAATCCTTCATTGTGATCTCCGCGCACATATAAGTCATCATTAGCTTCAATATTTTGTGGAGTTGGCAACCCAACTGAGAATGGACTGGAGTCATCATACTTATCATAGTACTCTTCTTCATCTATAGGATCTTCAATGAACTATCTTTTACCATGAAGAACAATCGACCATTTATCATTTGCAGGATCATCGATATAGAATATTTGTTTTGCTTGTGATGCCAATATAAATGGTTCACCCTTCTCGCCAATCTTTTCAAAGTTCACCAAAGTGAAACCCAATTCATCCACTATAACTCCTTTGGTGTTATCAACCCAATTACATTTAAAGAGCAGAATTCTGAAATCTATGTAGTCAAACTCCCATATGTCTTCAATGACACCGTAATATGACATTTTAGCTTCACGTGGACTCTTATCCTTTGCACTTGCAAAATACATAGGCGACGCTTGAAGAGTGACCCCACTGTTTTGGATGACACTCTTATCATCTTGGCGCTTTGTGTCATATGTGAACCCATTAATGTCAAACCCTTCATAAGACATAACATTCAGTTTTGGTTTAAAGGCGAGGCATTTGATAGTTTTTGTAATATCATTTGGTGTTTGAGATAGTTGATGTAAGACTTTATCTTCAAACCACTTAGTAAAAGTCTTATTATGCTCTCTAGCAAGCCACATTGAACTTTCTCGAGGATGTTGTCTCTTGATGAAATTGGTATGTTCCTCGATATAAACACTCACTTCGTCCATGTTGTGTAAAATATACAAGTGAGCTTGTTCCAACTGCTCACGGCTGATTACTTTCACCCGTGATCCCAAAATTCCTTTGCCCTCCTCAATATTCTTTTCATTAACAGGAGTGTTATTACCACTCAGAAAGTCATTGCAAAAATCCATAACCTCTTTCGCCACATAACCTTCAATAATACTCCCTTTAGGCCGATAACGGTTTCGAACATCACCTTTAAAAATGCTCATGTATCGTTCAAAGGGATACATCCAATGCAAAAAAACCGGTCCCAACATTTTCACTTTCCTAGTCAAGTGGACAACAAGATGTGCCATGATATCAAAGAACGAAGGAGGGAAATACATCTCAAGATGACATAGGGTAACAACCACTTCTCTTTGCAAATTATCGAGAGTATCAGGGTCAATAACTTTGCTGCATAGATTGTTGAAAACGAAACAAAGTCTGGTGATTGCAAACCTTACATGCTTTGGAAATATAGATCGAATTGCCACGAGAAATATTTGTTGCATTAGAGTGTGATAATCATGAGATTTAAGACCTATCAACTTCAGATCTTTCATTGATACCAATCTACGGATGTTGGATGAGTAACCATGTGGCACCTTAACATTTACCAAGCATTCACAAAAAGCTTTCTTCTCCTTTCTAGACAACGTGTAACAAGCGGGAGGTAAGTATGTTCTTTTATTACCCATTTCACATAATTCTGTTAATTCTGACCTTATTCCCATTTCACGTAGGTCCAGTCTGGATTTTATCCCATCTTTAGACTTACCTGGTTTATTTAATAGAGTTCCAATGATGCTATCACAGACATTTTTCTCAATGTGCATTGCATCGATACAATGCCTGACTGTCAAAGAACTCCAATAAGGAAGATCCCAAAATATTGACTTCTTCTTGAATGAAGAATTGTCACTCCGTGTGGCCATACTGCATTGTGATTTCTTACCAAATTCATTGACAATGTCTTTTACTCTTTCATAAACAACATCCCCTGGTATAGGTTTAGGTGCACTCCGTTCATCATTCCATCCATTGAATGCTTTGCGCTTCCTACGATACAGATGGAATTTTGAAAGAAACCTTCAATGACCAAGATATACAATCTTACCGCCATGTTTTAGTCTTATTGAATCAGTGTTTTCTTCACATATAGGACACACTTTAGCTCCTTTGACACTATATCCAGACAAATTCCCATATGCTGGAAAGTCATTAATAGTGCAAAACAACATAGCGTGCAAATGAAATGTCTCTCTTCCTGAAGCATCATAGGTCATCACACCTTCATCCCAAAGTTTCTTTAAGTCATCAATCAGATGTTCAAGATAAACATCGATATCATTTCCGGGTTGTTTAGGGACCGATATCAACAACGACAACATAACGTACTTATTTTTCATACACAACCAGGGAGGAAGATTGTATATAACAAGCATGACTGGCCAAGTGCTATGTTGGCTGCTCAATGTCCCGTACAGATTCATCCCATATGTTCAAAGCCCAAGTCTTAGATTCCTATCTTCTTCACTAAATTTGGGGTACAATAGATCAATCTTCTTCCACTGTGGGGAATCAGACGCATGTCATAGGATCCCATCATTATTTTTCTTAACATCTGCATGCCACCTCAAATTCTTCACATCTTTCGGATTTGCAAACAAGCGTTGAAACCGTGATATTATAGGTATATATGACAACACCTTGGTAGGAGAACCAGTTTTGGACTCCCCCGAAGTCATCAATTTATACCGTGACGCACCACATTTTGGACAATCTTTCAAATCTACATAGTCCTTTTGAAATAATACACAATCATTCGGGCATGCATGTATCTTCTTGGCCTCCATTCCCATTGGGTACAAAATTTTCTTTACCCGGTATGTTGAGATTGGTAGCTCGTTTCCTTCAGGAAGCATTTCTTTCAACAAAGTCAACAATGAAGTGAAGCTTTTATCGCTCCATCTTTAGTTAGCTTTCAACTTATACAATCTCAACACAGCGCTAAGCTCCGTAAACTTAGCACAGCCTGTGTATAACGGTATCTCAGCATCATGCACAATGTTTCTAAAGATAGGAGGTGTATCGGTGTGCTCTACCCTACAACTATCCAGCATCGCATCAATGATGTCTACTGGAACTGGTTCGTTCACATCTACGTCATCAGAGGCAATTTCTTCTTCCACCCAAGCACTGCTATCGACATATACTAGTTTCGAGTTTGAAATCTCTCCATGCCAGTGCCATCCTGTATAGCCTTGTACTATCCCGTTGCACATGACATGACTTTTGATTTCCTCACCAGTGTTGAATTTCAAGTTATTACCGCAATGCCTACATGGACAATACAACCTATCTATAGGTTTTTTCCTATGTTCCTCGGCAAATGTAATAAACTGATCAAGACCAGATATAAACTCTGGGGTGCAACGATTGCGAATGGACATCCATGATCTATCCATTCTATGATCAAAGAGAAAACAAGTATATATTAGGACAAGATTAGGGTATACACTTACATCCTATCCAAGATTTACTCCTATTACAGTCCCAAACCGGGGACTATCCAAGATTTACTCCTAATGAGTAAATCTTGGACGGGTTTCTAGGCCAACAAACACATGTGATGTCATTCTTATATATAATAAATGTGTACCACCTATCCCATCCTTGAACACCTAATCTCACTAGTAAGTGTATAATGTGTATTGGGTTTTCAAGAAAATTTCGGCAGCATTTCCCCATTGTTCTCTAAGTACATATGTACTTAGAGAAAAAACGGGGAAATGCTACCGAAATTTTCTCGAAAACCCAATACACATTATACACTTACATCCTAAGTAAGATTAGGTGTTCAAGAACAGTCCCAAACTGGGGACTATCCAAGATTTACTCCTAATGAGTAAATCTTGGACGGGTTTCTAGGCCAACAAACACATGTGATGTCATTCTTATATATAATAAATGTGTACCACTTATCCCATCCTTGAACACCTAATCTCACTAGTAAGTGTATAATGTGATGTCATTCTTACGAATGGACATCCATGATCTATCCATTCTATGATCAAAGAGAAAACAAGTATATATTAGGACAAGATTAGGGTATACACTTACATCCTATCCAAGATTTACTCCTATTACAGTCCCAAACCGGGGACTATCCAAGATTTACTCCTAATGAGTAAATCTTGGACGGGTTTCTAGGCCAACAAACACTTGTGATGTCATTCTTATATATAATAAATGTGTACCACCTATCCCATCCTTGAACACCTAATCTCACTAGTAAGTGTATAATGTGTATTGGGTTTTCAAGAAAATTTCGGCAGCATTTCCCCATTGTTCTCTAAGTACATATGTACTTAGAGAAAAAAGGGGGAAATGCTACCGAAATTTTCTCAAAAACCCAATACACATTATACACTTACATCCTAAGTAAGATTAGGTGTTCAAGAACAGTCCCAAACCGGGGACTATCCAAGATTTACTCCTAATGAGTAAATCTTGGACGGGTTTCTAGGCCAACAAACACATGTGATGTCATTCTTATATATAATAAATGTGTACCACTTATCCCATCCTTGAACACCTAATCTCACTAGTAAGTGTATAATGTGATGTCATTCTTACGAATGGACATCCATGATCTATCCATTCTATGATCAAAGAGAAAACAAGTATATATTAAGAAATAAGTATATATTAGGAAAAGATTAGGGTATACACTTACATCCTAAGTGTATAATGTGATGTCATTCTTATATATAATAAATGTGTACCACCTATCCCATCCTTGAACACCTAATCTCACTAGTAAGTGTATAATGTCTATTGGGTTTTCAAAAAAATTTCGGCAGCATTTCCCCGCTGTTCTCTAAGTACATATGTACTTAGAGAACAAATGGGGAAATGCTACCGAAATTTTATCAAAAACCCAATACACATTATACACTTACATCCTAAGTGAGATTAGGTGTTCAAGAACAGTCCCAAACTGGGGACTATCTAAGATTTACTCCTAATGAGTAAATCTTGGACGGGTTTCTAGGCCAACAAACACAATAATAGATATGTACATGTTAGGGTTTGATCACAATTGATGTTAGGGTTTCATCAATGTTAGGTTTAATCAAATCAAATTAGGATGCTAGAATTGACAAGTTTAAATCTTATTTAAACATGCATCAAAAATTTACTGAATTAAGTCAAACATTAGGATTAGAAGCACAAATATATGCAAGCAAAAAATTTGTTCATATCCTGGGATTTACATAAAGCATTACATAAAAATTTGTTCATATCCTTACCAACAACAATCACGGCCGTGGCTGTGTTGGCCTACCAAGGCCGTGCTGGATAGCACGGCCGTGGTAGGCCAACACAGCCATGGCCGTACTTGCTGTTGGTAAATAGCTAGGGAGAAGGAAGCAAAGAGGTAGGGCTACCTGGAGCTAGTGTGGAAAGCACGGCGGCGAGCGACGGCAGTAGTGGCGGTGGAAGAAGAGAGAGCAGAGTGGCGGGCGCTAAACAACAGTGGCACCAGGAATGAGCAGAGCAGTGCGCGGCACACCAGTAGCAGCGGCAGCGGCGAGTAGAGGTGCACCAGCAACAACGGCGCACCAGTAGTAGTGGCGGCGGTGAGCGGAGAAGCACCAACAGTAGTGGCGGCGAGCAGCAGCGGGGTCGTCGGGAGATTTTAGGAGAGCGGCGGCGAGCAGCAGCACATCAATATCACGATGAAATAGGAAGAAAGGGGGAAGAGCTAGGTGATCGAGTTTATTAAGTTGGTCAACGGCGTCAGTTATATACAAAACCGACGCCTATTATGATTTAGCGTCAGTTGATAGTAAACAACCTATGCCCAACTAGACAACCTTTACCCTAAATTATTTGGCAGAAACCATTATCAGTGTCGGTTATCGAAGGATAACCGACACTGAAAGTGGGACTTTTCACGCAGATTTTCATTTTAAATAGGCGTCGGTGAATTGTTAAAACAATCGACGTTGTAGGTGACCTAAAATGTTTTTGCTCAAAAATTGGATTTCGCGGGCGATTTTAAGCATGTGTCTGTTATAAGCAGCCGACGCTGAATACAAAGTGATACCCATGTCTGGCTGGTCTTTGAATATAGACGTCGGTTTGCATAAATAACCGATGTCTAATATTATAGGCGTCGGTTTTCCTAAATAACTGACACCCAGAAAAACAACACTGAATGTTGTTTCTGTAGTAGTGGAACCTGTGCCTGAACCACCCCAGTTCAATCGAACTGACAATGGGAACCCAGCCGTCCAAGCCATGTTTGGGCAGTTTATGACTGCCATGACACATATGACTGATAGTATGCCTATACCTGCACCTAGGGCACCTACCCATCCTGAAGGACAAGGATCCGACAAGACATTTGAATGACTTTTCCGGGTTGGAGCCACAGAGTATGCCAGAACAGCTGACCCAGCAGATGCTGACTTGTGGTTAACTGAACTAGAGAAGGCCTTTAGGATCATGAACATTCCAAAAGCTGAGAAGGTTAGGCATGTTGTGTATCTTCTCAAGGGGAGTGTTGGTCATTGGTGGACTATGGAAGAACAGAAAAGGCCAGGTGTGGAGATTGCATGGGAAGTTTTTCGACGAGAAATTCTCAATAGATACTTCCCTAAGACGTTCTTGGATGAGAAAATCTCTCAGTTTGAGAGGTTAAGACAAGGACCAATGAACATTAGCGAATACGAGGCTAAGTTCATGGAGCTTTTGCGGTTCTGTCCACACATGGCAACCACATATGAAGAAAGGATTAGGCATTTTGAGAAAGGACTCAACGCTGAGTTGACTACTCCTGTGTCTGCTCTGGAGAACAGGGAAAGGTTTTCTACCTTAGTGGAATCTATCAGAAGGGTAGAGAGGTTTGTGGAAGAAAAGAGACAAACCAAGAACAAGAGGATGTATCCCCAGTTCCAAGGATCCTCATCTAAAGATTTCAAGAAACCGAGGTTCTCTGTGCCTACACCACCACCTAGATTCAATACACAGACACAATGGACGTCAAATAGGGGTAGAGGACGAATCCTACCACTAGAAAGAGCTCACAGTTCAGCATCTATGTCGGTTATAGGACCACCCAGACCACAACAACTGAGCAGAAGTTGTTATTTATGTGGAAATATGGGACATCTGATGAAAGATTGCAGAGCCAGAGAAGTGAGTGTAACTCAACTTCAAAGGCAGAGTCAGCAAGGATCTCAAAGGAGACAGTTTCCAGGAGGATTTAGAGGATGTGGACAAGCGTCCCAAGCTGGATCATCGACACCTAGTCTTCGAGCACCGAATCAACCACAGGCAACAACGAGATTTTACGCAATGAATCCACCTGAGGCAGTGATCAACCCTCGGGTTGTGGCAGGTCAGATGGAGTTATTTAATTCTGATATGCTTACATCTTGCGTTGTATCTGTTTTGATTGATCCGAGTGCTACGCACTCCTTTATCACTCGAAGAGTGATTCTTGACTGTAACCTGACTACAAGTCATAGGACAGATAGTTTGTTTCTAGAAACTCCGTTGATGGGATCTGCTGTGCTGCAGGAGATATTTTCTCCCTGCATCCTCTTTTTTTCTAATCATCGCATTCAAGTGGATCTTATACCACTTGATATGCATGGATTCGATGTAATCCTTGGGATGGATACATTTGAAAGGTATAAGGTTGTCTTGGATTGTGAGTCCAAGCAGGCTGTGTTCACAGATGATAGTGACACATGGATCTTTCAAGGAGAAAGAAAGATTCTACCCACCTGTCTTGTGTCGGCTATGGTTTCTGAGAAGCTGATGAGGCAAGGATGTTATGCATTCTTGGCCCATGTGGTAGATACTACCATGGAGAGTCCTTATCCTGTTGAAGTTCCAGTAGTCAGGGAATTTTCAGATGTATTTCCTGAAGAACTTCCAGGGGTACCTCCGCCCTGAGAAATAGATTTTGACATTAATCTAGTTCCGGATACGCAACCTATAGTACAAACACCATATAGGATGGTTCCTGCTGAGATGGCAGAACTCAAGACACAACTACAAGAGTTGCTTGAGAAGGGTTTCATCCGACTGAGTACTTCGCCTTGGGGTGCTCCGGTCCTCTTTGTTAAAAGAAAGATGGGTCAATGTGGTTGTGCATTGATTATAGGCAGTTAAATAAAGTAACAATAAAGAATAAGTATCCTCTACCGAGGATTGATGATCTCTTCGATCAGTTGCGTGGTGTAACCATCTTCTCAAAGATATATTTGAGATCGGGATATCATCAGCTGCGTATTAAAAATAGTGACATACCCAAGTCTACCTTTAGAACAAGGTATGGTCACTATGAGTTCACAGTTATGTCATTTGGACTAACTAATGCACCAACTGCATTTATGGAACTCATGAATAGAATCTTCTGACCTTTTCTCGATCAGTGTGTTGTTGTCTTCATAGATGACATCCTGGTCTATAGTAGAGATGCTCAACAGCATGAACAACATATTCGTCAGGCTTTAACTTTGCTAAGAAAGCATAAGCTATATGCTAAGTTTAGCAAGTGTGAGTTCTGGTTACCAGACGTTTCTTTTCTTGGACACGTAATATCTGCTTTAGGTATACGTGTTGACCCTAAAAAGGTAGAATCTGTCCTGCAATGGGAATAGCCAAAGACACTGACAGAGATCCGTAGTTTCTTAGGGTTGGCAGGCTATTATCAGAGGTTCATTAAGAAATTCAATTCTATAGCTTTACCCTTGACTAAGTTGACCAAGAAGGATGTTCCTTTTACCTGGAGTGATAAGTGTCAGCAATCTTTCTAGTTGTTGAAGGAGAGATTGACAAGTGCACATGTACTTGTGTTACCTGAACAAGGAAAAGGATATATAGTTTTCTGTGATGCCTCTAAGAATGGGCTTGGATGTGTGTTGATGCAGGATAAACAAGTGATTTCTTTTGCTTCTCGACAGCTTAAGAAACACGAGGAGAATTATCCGACACACGATCTAGAGCTAGCTGATGTAGTTCATGCCTTGAAAATCTGGAGACATTATCTTTATGGAGAGACATTCTAGATTTTCACAGACCATAAGAACCTTAAGTATATCTTTTCTCATCATGAGCTTAACATGAGGCAATGTCGCTGGATGGAATTAATCAAGGACTACAATTGTATAATTGATTACCATCTAGGGAAGGCCAATGTTGTTGCTGATGCTTTAAGTAGGAAATCAGAAACACCAGCCTTAGATAGTGCACAACTGAATTCCTTATTGTGCTCTAGGATAGATATGCTTATCTCCTTAAGACAAGACAATTTACAATTGAGAGTATCATTGTTATCAGGGTTGCTAGCTGAGATGCATGTAAAACCTACTCTGAGAGAGCAGATTAAGGAGGCACAGCAAGTTGATGTTGCAGTTCAGCAGATTAGATCGGAGTATGGTAGTGAGAAATGAGATGGTTTCCATGACTTAGACGATCAAGTAGCTTGTTACCATGGTAGGATGATAGTGCCTGATGTGGATAACTTGAGGAAGTTACTCCTAGAAGAAGCTCATTCTTTAATGTATGCTATGCATCCAGGAAGCACCAAGATGTATCAAAACTTGAAAGATATGTACTGGTGGCCTAGTTTGAAGAAAGACGTTGCTGAGTTTGTTATGCGGTGTCCTGTGTGTCAGCAAGTTAAAGCTGAACATCAGAAGCCTACAGGAACAATGCAACCTTTGCCCATACCACAGTGGAAGTGGGATCATGTAACCATGGACTTTGTGGTTGGTCTACCCAGGATAGCCAAAGGACATGATTCCATCTGGGTAATAGTTGATAGGTTGACAAAGACAACACATTTCTTACCTATCAAAACAACCTATTCTGCTGAAAAGATGGCACATTTGTATGTAGATAAGATAGTACGACTGCATGGAGTCCCAGTTACCATCATTTCAGATAGAGGTCCCCAGTTTATGAGTCATTTTTGGGAACGACTTCATAAAGCTTTAGGCACACAGTTAAGGTTTAGTACAGCCTTTCATCCACAAACTAATGGACAGTCAGAAAGGACTATACAAACTTTAGAAGACTTGCTTAGAGCATGTGTACTTCAGTTTATAGGAAGTTGGGATCTGCACCTAAGCTTGATTGAGTTTTCCTATAACAATAACTATCAACATAGCATTGACATGGCACCTTATGAAGCTTTGTATGGTAGACGTTGTAGATCTCCTATATGTTGGTATGAAACTGGTGAATATCGAATTTTAGGCCCTGACCTTGTGCAGCAGACCACCGAGAAGATTAAAGTAATACAACAACAGATAAAGACTGCACAGGATAGGCAGAAATCTTACGCTGATAAGAGTCATAGACCTTTAGAATTCCTAGTTGGAGACAGAGTGTACCTCAAGGTCTCACCATGGGAAGGAGTTCTTAGATTTGGAAGGAAAGGAAAGTTAGCTCCTAGGTTTATGGGACCTTATCCAATCATAGAACAGATTGGAAAAGCAGCTTATAAGCTAGAATTACCACCAGAGTTACAAAAGTTACACCCTGTGTTCCACATTTCCATGCTTAGGAAATATCACCCTGATACAGAATCGGTTCTGCAACCTATGGAAGTATAACTGAATGATGATGTATCTTATGAAGGACCTGTGTCAATCCTTGACAAAAGAATTAAAAAGCTGAAAAAGAAAGATATAAGTCTTGTGAAAGTCCTCTGGAATCACCATGGTATTAAAGAAGCCATGTGGTAACTAGAGGAAGAGATGAGAAGGAAATACCCTGCTCTTTTCTCTTAAGATGTTTTTGTAATAATTTCGAGGATGAAATCCTTATAAGGGGTGGATAATTTGTAACATCTCTGACATGGGTTATGAACTAACCCTAGGTGTTTTGCATAATTGAGTGACTATATTCTTGTGTTTATCTTTTGAAATGTAATTAAGGCTTCTGGAGAACTTATATTTCAATTTCAGTCCTTTTTGCATAATGTTGAAACATTGTTTTGTTAAATATGGACTAAAGTGCAAATTACCCAATTGAGGGGTTAACTTGCAAATTGCACATGTTGAAATGTTCCTCTGATGTTGAGACATCATAAGAGTGCGTATGATATGGTGGTATGGATTCCACAAGCTTGAGCACCAAGATATAGCTTGTAGAGCAATCCTTGTGCTTTAAAATCTAGTTTTGGTGTAATGTGCAAATTACCCAAAACCTAGGGTCCAACATGTAAAATATATCCTCTAGAGTATCTCTTATGTTTCTTGACATCAATTAGAGCAAAGAAAATGAGGACGGCACCTCATTTTAATGATCAAGGAGGAAAGATAATATTGATATCAAAATAATCAAAACTTAAGCAAATGGCCCTTTAATATATATATATAACTTAGTAAGGTAATTGGTTTCTTTTCCTTTTAACCTTGGATAAGGGATGAGTTTTTCATGTGATTAGGACGAAGAGACATGGCCAAGGATGATGCATGCCTTGGTGGATAAATTTAAGTAATAAAAGAAATAACAATCTTTTTCTTTACCTTAAAAATATCCAAAAATATATAAAGCATCCTTAACAATAAAGCAAGGGATCGTTTCCCTTAGTCCTTTTCCAATCTTCTTGCCTTGACCGACCAAGAAGGATCTCTGGAGTAGAGGAAGGACGACCAAGTTGGTTTGGTAAGTATGGATCACCATCTACCTCGAATTCATGGTGGGAACCCTAAAATAAGGTTGGTTTATTGGTGTTTTTCACACAATTCTTCTTTCTAGCCTTCTTCTCCATCCAAAACTTGAAGAACAGACCTTGGGAAACCACTGGAGCTTCATCCATCATTAAAACTACGAAGCTTGGAGCTCTAGATCCGATCTAAAGGTGGGTTTTATAACTCTAACCCTTAAGCTTTGCTATTGCATCCTTCTTTCTTAGAAACGTTGCTTATATTTCTTCTTTAGACACTTTTGTGTGTTCTTGCAAGTGTTTCCATGAAGAATAGCCTCTTTTCATGAGGTAGGAGATGATGACGTTAATTCCTATGTTTATCCCAAAAAGTAACTTGAGCAAACGGTCTCCTAACTTTTGCAAACGGTTTTCCAAACCGTTTGAATGCAAACGGTTTCAACCAAGAACGCATGGAAGCAAATGGTCCAAGACCGTTTGCAGGCGTTGACCAGGCATTGACCATTTGGAGGTCTATTTTAAATAATGTGGACTAATCACCTACCAAAAATCATCAAGTAATTCCAAGTAAATCACCAATTGAAGGCACATCAACCATCTAAACCCTAATCGGGTTAATTGTTGATTTCAATAATTGAATTAAGTTGAAGTTTGGGTTGAGTGGCCCAAACTATTTCAAAACCATTTGGGGATCACCCAAACGGTCTCAAGACCGGTTGGTGATCACCCAAGACCATTTGGAGGTCTAGGGTTAAGTAGGGTTGACAAATTGAGGGTCCAATGATATCAAGTTGATGAGAAATTAAGTGTTGATTTGGCAACCAAACCTAGGGTTCAAATCCTAATTGAATGACTTGGTTTATGATGAAATAATGAGCAAACAGTCTCAAGACCGTTTGGAGGATGTCCAAACAATCCCAAGACCATTTGGGGGTCACCCAAGACCGTTTGGAGGTCTAGGTTTGACTATGGTTAAGTGGTTGAAGATTTAAAGGCAATAAGTTGAAGTGCAATTGATTGTTGACCTAGTGATCAATCCTATGAGCTAAACATTAATTGGGTGAGTTAGTTTTTGATGTTGACTTGAGAAAACGGTGTCAATACCATTTAGAGGTCATCCAAATGATCCCAAGACCATTTGGGGTTAGGTCATGACCAAATTGAATAATGGTTCAATGGGTTCAAAATCAATTAGACTCATGTTGATACATGTTGAAGGGTGATCGATTCCAAACCCTAATTCAATTGATCCAAGCCCTAATTAATGATAAATTGAGGGTCAATTGAGTGTCAAATAAGTGAAGGATTGACCTAATTGACTCAAGTAATGAGTGGCTATCAATGGCATGATCGATTGAGGGGTTCAACATTGAAAACCCTAATTCAATTGAAGTTGTTGAGACACTTTTTGGTCCATGCGGTTTTGAGGTGGTTTGGACCAAACGGTCTCAAGACTGTTTGGGACCAAACGATCCCAAACCGTTTGATCTCATGCGGTTTCAAGAATGGTTGTTTCATGTGGTTTCAAAGTCAAACATGACCAAACGGTCTTCACCTCATCTTGGGCAAACGGTCTTGAGTGTGCACTTTACCAAATAGTTTCAAAAGTCAAACTAGACCAAACGATCAACAACACCAAATGGTTTCAAGGTTTGTCCAAGACCGTTTGGGGGTTTAGTGTGCAAGACCGTTTGAGGTCTAAAAGGGTCAAGATTGTTTGATGCCTTAGTGGTCAAGAAGGTTTAGTGGTTGATTAACCTAAACCTCATAGATACTTAAAGTGATTAAGGGACCAAGCAATTAGTTGATAATGTTTGTCTTGATCAATGGTGAACATTACAAAAATACCCTTGATGGGATAGAGTAACCAATACCTTTTGATCAAGTGAATCTTAATGACCACAATAGTAATGACACAACCCATGACGTCAGTGTTGAATTGACTTAGCCTAATCATAGGTGATGTAAACATCATCTGATAGATAGAGGAGAGAGAATACTCCATATATGAATGAGAATTCAGTAATGAATCTCCAATATGTTTTACTGTGTCTAATAAGGGTATGATCCTTCATAGTGAGATCATGGAAACCCTAATTATGATGGTTAATGAATCTTAACCTAATTGGAGGGCATTAATGGAAGTAATCCTAATAAATATGAATAGTAAACCATAATCTAGGGTAATGTGATGCAGTATGAATAGTAAACCCTAATCTAGGGTAATGTGATGCAATATGAATAGTAAACCCTAATCTAGAGTAATGTGATGCAATATGAATAGTAAACCCTAATCTAGGGTAATGTGATGCAATATGAATAGTAAACCCTAATCTAGGGTAATGTGATGCAATATGAATAGTAAACCCTAATCTAGGGTAATGTGATGCAATATGAATAGTAAACCCTAATCTAGGGAAATGTGATGATATGAATAGTAAACCCTAATTCTGGGTTATGCTTTCAAACATGAAACTCTATGATTGAAGTATGGAATGAGGAATCACTATACCTAATTAAGCTAAGGGATTGAATAACTCTAATTGAATTGAATAAGAAACCCTAACGCTAGAAACCAGCCGTGGTGATGTAACACGGTCGTGGTATTCTATACTTGACTTGGAAATAAATTGTATTGTGCTGATATAGATATAATGTGCATGTTATCAATTGTGTTAGTCATGTAGGTCTTTATAAAGAAGTGAGCATAGCCAGGTAAGGGTTATGATGCCATGTTTATTGAAAGCACTTTTTAAGCTTTGAAAGTAATGACATGCTATGTTGCCTAGTAAGAGGTAACATATGAGATTGATAGAGTGTATGAGCCATGAGAAATATTTGTATTGCCATCAAGTCATCAATATGTTACTTGGTAACGAGTGTTTTGATGATCTAAGGGTTTGAATACCCATATTCCTGAATTATAATGATGAGATGGTTTGGGATTGATATCCCAATGATAACTAGATATGAAATGAACTTGATACAATTAGTACTCTTTCTTTATAGCAATTGTTGTATTGGTTTATGTTTGAAAACATGCCTGATGCTAAAAGAATGCTATAATGTAATTAAATAATCAAGTATAATGATATCATGTAGAGCCCTGACCATAGATCCATCATTGTCAAAAGTTAAATGATGGTGAAACAGGTTTTCCTAAGGGAACTCCTGGAGAGCATACTTTTGAGTATGTGGGGGTTATGGACGCGAATATCCTTACGTCCTAATGTGGGAATTGATGAGAGATGTACATTTAATATCTCAATCCTTCATTATATGTTTATGCTGGGATGATGTATTATTAATCTCCTGATGATGTTGTTAATGCCGCATCGATGAGAGATAAATAAGAAATCCCTCGATGGAGAAGAGAGTACAACATTCCACTGTAACTCTAATAGCGAAGTTGCCAGAATACCCTAGAAAGCTATTATGGCAGAGACATAAGATTTCATGCATGTTGATCCTCACACTGACTGAGGATGATGAGGTCATAGGAATCTGGCTCTTCTGATGACCTATGTATGGTACTAATATATGTGATGTGATTGAGGATAGTTGTGGTTATACCGTGAATGATAGGGTTTGTCATACCCTAATTACTAGATTTGTGACCTATATACCAAGTGTGAACTAGGCTATTTTGCAACTTGACTTTACATGTCATTGTGGAGAACTCGTACAGATTGAGGGTGGATGAGATCTTAGCATTTTGTCTCTCCTACATCTTATACATAACTAATTTTGACTTATTAGTGGTCAATTGGAATATGAGAGGTATACCTCAAATTCCCTAGGGCTTAATAAAATATGTAATACATCCATGTAGTATATCTGTTAGGGTCAAACAAGGCTCACATTGGATGATAACCCTTGCCTTGTTTTTGGTAATCTTTAGTTGATGCATAAAGTGGTAAGAAAAAGTAATTCTAAAATATGATATATTTATCGATACTTCTATATACTATGCTAATCATGCTAGCCTAGTTTAGTTGTCTAGTCTATTTTATCTAATTATCTGCTTAATTGGTTTAACTTTTTCTATAATATTACCTACTGTAATTGTGACGCCTGTCTCACGAAAACAAGATTAACGAATTTAAACTAATGTGGAAGCAATTTGTTAGCAACGGAATTATTGAAAATCACTAAAAATTAAAACTTTTTGTAAAGAGATCTACAAACTGTAAAACTCTTTCATAAGGAAACATGATAAGTTATTTACAAACTGATCCATCATTACATCTCTGTAAAATCACATCTCAAGGATTACAAATATCAACTACCGTGTTAACTGTACAAGGCAAGATACAAAATCTCGAGGCATTAAGCCAAAATCTCAGATCTACATTAAACATGTACTGAATCCGAGGACCTGAGAGTACAAAGACGACACATAGGACATTCTATCTACAAGACTTGACAGATAGTGTCTCCACCTGAGATTCACTACTGTCCCGGATGTTGTTGCTGCTGCTGTTGTTGTTGCTCACCCACTGATGGGTTCCTTCGTCCTTGGTGTCTACCTAAAAATTCGAATCCCACGGGGGTGAGACAATTGAATAATTGTCCCAGCGAGAGTTATAACTCTCCGCCAGCGGCATTGTTATTGCAATAATGGAATAACATTTGAGCAGTAGAACTATAATTATTCAACAGCAGGTAAAATATTGCATAAGCTAAGTAGAACAGTATTTCATAAGCAATCATTTCAATTATAACTTGATTAAACGACAAGACATATGTCAATAAGGAATATGAAGAACATGTATACTAGTTATTCAACTAGAACACTATAAATAATGTATCATCAATCATGATTTCTTGTAGTTCAACCCTAGCAATTATGCTATACGACTGATTACATTTTTCAAACATATTTATGCCCTGAGGAGATGAGTTACACCTCTCATACTCCAACTGACCATTATGAAATTGCAATAAATATCCTAGATATGACCACAACTGTTCTCTTATTGAGGTATGATCACACCCATCTTCAAAAAACCTACCTATAGTCAACATTATATGACTCCTATCTTCCCTTTAGGAATACTGACGAGCTTTAAATGTGGGTCCAAAAGATGGAGACATGCCTAGGTTATCGAACTTTTATAATTTATAGTACCCGAATGTTTAAGACACCTGCAACTAGCACAAGGTCGAAGTAGTTTGGGGTCGAACACATGGATAGGAAGAACGACATTTCAGAACTTGAGTTTCGCTTGTCTAAGCACTTCAAAAGGGGTGCAAGAAAAGGTTGTTGTCACATAAAAGAATCACAAAGAATTAAATAGAAAACCCTATCTCCAAATGGAGTTACAAGAAAGATTTAGGTTTTGGGGTTAAGAGATTTTTATAAAGGGTTTTGTAAAACAGAATCCGCGGAGATAAAACTATCATTGAGGTAAAGCACGAAGGATGGAAACTTGGGCTTAACAAGCGGTAGCGGAAAACATCCTGCACTCTCTTCTCTCAAAGAGAGTACCTCCAACTATGTACCAATACTCTCTGTCAAGAGTAGTGGACATTAGTTGGAGTGGAAAGAAAACTAGGTAAGCCCCAAACCTGGGTACTCTCATACTCCCAAATCGGACCAAACTCTAGAGTTACAACATCCCTCTCTCGAAGGAGTTGAAACAGGAAACATGATTTGATAGCTAGTCAAAACATGATCCAAACGTACATGCCAGAGTTTAGATGCTATAAAGGATTCATCCAACAAAAAGGAACTAAACACATGACAATAGATATTAAACTCCACTGATTCTATAAGCATAGATATGTAAAGGGGTTTAGTTACAATGCATAATAAATGAAAGTAAAAATGCTGAAAAGGGAAGATAGGTATCGGCCTCCTTGATATAGGAGGTCGATATACATCAGCAGACCCCTAAGGTATCGCTAACCAAATACCGGGCGGGGGCTCTTCCCGAAGGCCCGTGTCGGGTGGCTAGCCCTGTCGGGTGACATGTCGTGACGGCCAGGCATATCGGTCAAGTCTCCCTACCCGATACGGTCGTCACGGGTTCCCACCCTATTGGGTGACACACCATGATGTGTGATCCGTATCGGGTGCGGTATCGTGTTAGGTTAGAGATGACTTAGGTTCTCGGGTTCCTTATATCAGGTATAGGGTGGGCGAGCCGTCTCGGGTAGGAGCCCATGTAGGAACCCGACACATCGGGTGGCCTTCTTGGTCGTTATCGGGCTACTACGGCTACCGGGACGGGTTCTTAGTGAACCACTCCCGCCCCTCTCGGGTTGGGGGTGTGCTCACCTAGTGTCACCCGGCATGCCTTGGGACTCGACACACTAGCTCCATATGCTTTCCAAAGTTAGCTTTCATGAGATTTCGACCCATCCCATCAGAGTCTTGTAGCTGCTATTTATAGGCATTGGTTGGAAGAGATTGTGGTTCTCGTGGAGACATGTGTCCTCAATCGGCTCCGTTTACATGGCTTCAGGGATGGTTGACACCTGTGTGTCGCCTGGCACGGTAGGCCGGCACGTATCAGGCAGCGAACGTATCGGGTGACCTTGGCGGGCAGCCGCTTTCGATGAGTGACTTGAAGTGTGTGACATGCCCGTATCGGGATAATTAGTCGTGGCGGGAAAAAGCTCTCTGTCGGGTAGGTAGCGTACCGCTTGTCGGGGGCCTCCTCGCATGACATGCTTGTGTCGGGTTGCTGCCATATCAGGCAGTGACCATGATGGGTAAGTGGGTGTGTCGTGTAGCCAGTAATGGGCTGGTTCAGGTGTTCATTGTAAGTGGGCTGGGACGGGCCTTTTTGCTTACTTTGAGTGGCAAAATGAGGAAAAACTCTGTAAAAGATGGGAAAAGAGTTAGGAGCATAGTGTGGTTTATTCTAATGCAATAACATGATAAAACGGAGAGGAAAATAGTTTAGAAGGCGGGTTGGACAACAAAATATGAGCCATAAAATGGGTGTTATCAACTCCCCCAAACTTAGCATTTTGATTGTCCTCAATCAATCTGCAATTATTTCAAAACGTTGTTTTGCGATACTTCTTCTTGACCCGACATAGTCTTCGGACAAGGGGTTTGAGAAAATTTTTGAGACGTCCTTGGGGAGAATTACGTCTGACCACGAACAACAGACTTTATTTTTCCTACCTTATTTAAGCAAAAAAATTCTCTTCAGCTTCGACGAGACTTTGGTGCATGATTTTGAAGTTAGCTTTCACACCAAACAACTTTTGGGAGTAAAAAGTTGGGTTTTTGGGTAGGCTTAAGGCTTTTTGGGTTTTTCTTGTTTCCCATCAGTCCATCCAGGTATGGGTCCATTAACGGGCAAGTGGTCTCTGTAGTCCAAGCTAGTTGTCTTTAGAGCAGTGATTTCACATCCTACATACGACTGCCCCAGATCTACCTTGCCTAAAGATTGGTACTTTTGGAAAGACAAGTGTGTTTTTTTTGTTTTGCACAACTCTCATGCTTTTATTCGCACTCATAAGGCTTTTCTCTCTTTTTGGGATTTTGTTGGGTAAAGGAAACAAGAGAAAGTTCACTGTTTGGGCAACTTTTTCCTTCACATACACATGTCTTAGCTGTTGTGATATTTTTTTTCGAAATTGGCGTAGAAAAGTTATAGTCTTTGTCGTTTAAGACTGCATTTTTGGAAAGAACATAACAAAAACCTACACCGCCTTAGACATAGAGAAAACAAGTAGGGAGAAGTCGTATCAGGTTTTTACTATGGAATGTCTTGTACAATTGTAGAGAGGCAAAGAGTTGTATATGCACTATTTTTGTATCAGACATGTATATATATATGTACACATGGTATGTTTAAGGAAAAGAATAAAGGTAAAATGGGAGAACTTTTAGTACCTCCCTCACTAATATATAATATCCCCCCCAAACTTACCCCACACTCTGTCCCAGAGTTGTGAGATAGATAAGGTAGGGTAGTGATAAGTCAGTGAGGGTTTAGCTGGTGAGCGCGCCTTCGTCAGATAGAATCTCCAACACATATTCTCCATGTTTTCTATGGTAGTCGATGTGGTGGAGGTTGTCAAGCATTTATTATAGCATCACCGAGCTAGCGATCCACTCCAGCACGTAGATGCCACAGTCATTGGATTGTGGAGTTTGTTAAGGACTGTTGTGGCAGAATTGAAGCTCATGCCATTTGCTCTTTGTATTCTCTAGGAATGGATGGATCAACGTTGCCACCTCGATGTAGTATTTTCTTGCTAAGCGCTCGAGGGGTGTCAACGTTGTTGATGTACACTACACCAGATGATCTTTGTTTCTATCCGAGCTGTTGTAGAAGATTGCCGCTCATGGGCGAGTGTACACCGTCAGGAGCGTCCAGTGATTGTAGTACAATATAGGAAAGAAGATGATACATGACATTGTGCTTTGTATCTCTTCCAGAAATGATTGTTTCGCTCCTGACTCGTCAGCTAGGCAGATGTTGTTGAACAACATTGGATGGGTGATGTATGTGTGTTCAAACTTTTTCTGTAGTATCTGGATGTAGGATGCCACCACCTATATTGCCTGACATCCTCCTGCCTTTACCATGTCTTGTAGGTCATCAACTGGGACTATGACGCTACCTGTCTAGTAGATGACGTCTGCGAGGGGAGCGTCAGCTAGCTTTTGGATAATTTCATTGACATGTTCCTGGGTTAGTGTAGAAGATGCAGAACGGTCAAAGTTTCTGATCATTACTTCTAAAACATTAGGCGAACTGGGGTCTTCATTTGAAAGTATCTCTCATAGAACGTCCATATGCTTTCCTACCCCGTAGATGTCTGTGGCCATCTCAGCTTCTCCTTCTGGAGGGATGTTGGGTTGGGAGGATTCATCTTCTTGATTGTTGTCGAGCAGATTCTCTGGGACACCTGCGTCTCAGAAATTGCTCCTGTCCTTGATCAGCAGCAGCGCATAGGTGCTTCTGAGCTGATAGAAGTTATGGCCCTTGAGTTGCCTTATGTATCTAAAGATGTGTAGCATCTCAATGGCGTGTAGGACTATGAAGGCACTATTTTTGCTTCCCACTTCTTCTTGAATGGGGAAGTCTCCAAGGGTGAAGAAATTCTAAACGGCATTGTGCCATTGGATTCCATACTTGATTGTGAGGTGGAGACGCAGCGGGAGAAGCCTCAGATGTTTGTCTTTGGGGCGTACGGAGGTGTTTCCTGAGCATGGGACCTCCTCGTTGTAGCAGTTGAGGAGCTGGACGTCATGATTTTGGAGGTCTTCCATGCAAAGGAACCAGTTTCTTCGATGCTTGTAGGGGGCCAACACTAGGTTAGGGTTGTGTTCTTCTATGTATTACAGCATGCTGGCCACCTATGTGGAGTCGTACACCCCCTTCATTAGTCTTCTTTCCAAGGCTGGGGTGGCGTTGTAAATTTCCTGTTGGCCTGTCCTGATGCCCGCGTTCTTGATCACGGTGCCCTATAGGATCTTGAAGAGTTTCTTTCCTATGACGACGGCTGAGAGAAACATGCATCTCAGCACTCCCCATCATACGGAGAAGTAACTGTTGCTCCAGACGACGTCTTCTTCATCTTCCTGTGATCTCAGGACCTTGTTTAGCAGCTTCTAGTCTTTGATCATCAGGTACCTGATGGCTCTTTGGTCGAAGTTCGCCATCTTGAAGGAGGGGATTTTAGATGGCGCAGAAAACACATCTTCTGTCAAACTCCTTCTTTTAGGGGGCGTCTATCATTGGTAGTGTATATGTCCCTCCCTTCTCCCCTTGATTCTTCAGAAGAGTCCTCCCCTATGTTGATTGATGCATCATTGTCCTCAACTTCATCTAGGGAGGGTGAGGGAGCTGCTTCTTCGATGTCGTGGGAGCTCTCCTGTCCTACTAGAGCTCCGTCGGCGGTCTTATTCGTCACTTCTTCCTTGGGCATTGTGGAGGGCCTGCTGAATAAGATAGAAGACGATGTCCCAGAGGAGGACGTTGATGAAGATGGTTGAGAGCCAGATCCGAGAGGATATGGGGACCTCCTTGGCTGTCTCGAGCAGGGGTGGCCATCCCTCTGGTTCAGCCTCTCCTCAATGGCGTTGAGACGTTGGAGCACCAGCTGCATCATATTGTTCAATGCCTCTAGTTGGCCAGGAAGGCCAACTAGAGTTAGCAATTGTCACTCCTACTCACTGAGCCTCTCCTGGAAAATAGTGAACTTGCAGGTCAGGGAAGAAAAAGTAATAGAGTGATTTCTTGTTACCTCCCACAAGTGGTCAAACTCTTGACAGAGAATTTTCCCTAGTGACGGAGGGGCTGTGGCTGATTTGCCTCTCATCCTCATGATGTCCCTTGCGCGGGAAGTTCGGATCGATGAATGCGCATCTTTGAGCGGGTCTGAATCCATCTGAATTGTCCGCGAGGGCGTCATTTTAGAGAGGGGCATTGACGCCTTCGTGGCTGCCTCTGCCTCGCCTGCTTGTAGTGGTGGAGAAGGGTGTGAGGAAGGTGGTTGTTGTTCCACCATCTGGTTGTCAGCGACCTCCTCCGCAGCAACCACTGGTGACATTGGTGGCGGCGTCGGCGTGGGCTGCACAACCCTGACCTCCATCTCGAGGAGCTCAGTGAATGCATCATTGCTGGCGTCCGACTGTACCACTTCTTCCACCATTGAAGGTGCAGTAGACGCTTCAGGAGCTACGACCGTCTCTTCCACAGCAGCTTCCACAGGGTCTATTGTCGTTGTATCAGCTCCGATTGTGTCAACGACCTCCACGATCGCCATTATTTCTTCAGTAGCCATGGAAATTGTCTTTGTGGCAGCCGTGGCTGGGATAGGAGAAGCAATGTTGAATTCAGGAGCAGGTGTCGCTGGTTGTGTGGGGGCGGTGGATAACTCAGTAGGAATGATGATTTCCAAAGACTTGTCTAGCTGAGCGTCGAGAGGGATTGGCCCCCCTGTTGTGGCCACCCTCTCTTGTATCCTTCTGGTGATAGTATAGATGGCTTTGATAGTGATGGCTTCTATTTTGTCCTTCGTGAAAACCAGCTTCTCTACATTGTAATTGGTGCAGAGTGGGAGGAGCAGGAGCATGTCTGTCCTCGTGAATCTGTAGAAGAAGTGGCTTCTCTCCTTCTTTATTATGTTGGCTCTTGTGAGGAACTTCAGGTCTATTCTGTCATCACCCCTTGTCCTTAACAGGCTGTGTGGCTCTCTGGGGTATCCTAACCCTGCCACGATCAGATTCACCAGCCCTCCCATGTTGTAGTACTTGGTGGCGTCCTTTATTGGATGAAGACGGTTGAGGAGGAATCGCCCCAAGTTGATCGTACGCCCTTACATCATATACCACATGAGGTGGAGCTCCTTAGTGTAGAGGTTGCTTGATTCGTACTTGTTAAAGAGCAGGCACGCTACGATCTTGTGGACTATACACCAAAAATAGGAGTGCACTACTACTACCTTGCTTCTCGGTGTGAACGTTGACTCACCGATCAGCCTCCTCCAGAGTGAAACTGGGTTGAACCTATCGCCCTCGATGATTCTGACACTATTTTTGAGTAGTTCTTTTTCTGCTTCATTGGAGGAGAAGATCTCATTGAGCAACTTCTTAGATATGTCGTGCTTAGTGTTGTATAGTCGCCCTCATAGTCTATTTGTGCTACCAAATCTTTCGACTTCTTCTGGTCTATTCTGCACCTGACGGAGGGAGAACATGAACTCCTTGGTGAGTTCGGTGTAGGACGCGGTGTAGCTGAAGCATATCTTCCTCAGCCCCGCAACTTCTAGGACATTTTCTAGCCTGTCAAAAATGCCTATCTATCGGAAGGACGATTGGTGGCATAAGAGGCTCGGTCTATAGACTTTGGCCGCCAACTCCGCATAACGCCTCCTGTGCTCGTCATCTCTGGGCACGAACTGGCCTAGTGAGTGATCCATAGGCTCTGGCTCGACAGCCGTGGTTGATACTATCACTGGGGCTGTTGCTTCTTCTATCCTAGGCCACTTGTCGACCTTAGATGGCCCCGCTTTATCGGGGTTTGGGTGCTTCTGCCCAGCTGTTGTGGCTTCATCTATGGCCTCAGGGTTGATCATGCGGCTGTGTTTGTCTACTTGGATGATAGTTTGCTTGGTGCGGGCCATTTCTATAATTATCAAACAAGAGTATAGTAAGTAATAAGATTACTCAGTGGGCCACCCTACCCGATATCGGGTGGCAAACAATAGGAGTCACATCACCCGATATGAGGTAGGTGATGCTTGAAAAACTAATATTGGTTAAAACTAAATGAATCCCTCCATAAGGAAGTCGATATCGGGCGGCGGTAAACGTGTCTTATTGCCCGATAGGATCTGGCCGATAGCGTTGGCCGATATCGTGTATCGTTAATAAAATGGGGCTTGCCCGATATGGTTGTCTGACATGAATGCCCGACATGGGCACCGGCCAATGGTGCATGCCAATATCGGGTCGCTAAACAGACTTTGCCTGATATGTGTGCCCGACAAGGGCACCACGTGATACACGTATCTCCCAACAAGGGTTCAGAAGCCGATACGATCTCAAATCGGTTACTCAAACATATCACGCGGCAAACTTAGAGAAGGTGTCGCCCGATACAAGTGCCGCCCAATACAATAGAGTGTCGGGCGACACGAGTTAAATCTCCTTTGTCAAACAAAACTAGACGATAAGGGTCTTGCCCAACACAACTTGTATCGTTCGGGTGCGTGTGTCGCGAGATACGTGTATCGCGTGATACAGGTAAAAAACATTTGAAATCCCCGCTAGGACAAACCCAGCATAGAGAAAAAGAGCATTGCTCGAAACGGGTAATGTGCAAAGTGTATAGCCCGACACTAGGTCTTACGCGATACACTCTAGATGATACATTAAACTAAAGCCTCATGCCCGATGTGAGAATCGTTAAAACAAAAGTTGTGTGATATGACATGCCCAACACAGGTTGTGCGACACAATAGGGTATATCGGGTAACTCACGCGATAGGGAGTATCAGGTTACACCTGTATCTAGTGAAAGGTTTGTGCACGACACGAGATCTCGGTAGAGGTTGGTCGGTACGGGAGAGAAAGCGAAGGCTATATGCACGATACAGGAGTAGGTAAAAAGTAAATGCAAGTGCTCGACACGGTTAACTGAAGTTACTATATATAGCCAATGTGAGTGAGGGTAAATCGGGTAAAAACATGGGCACGTGTCACGCTAGGAGGCAAATCACTCTCGAGACATAGTAAAATTAGTCTAATCCATCACGTCTAAGGTCGATTTGGATTCATAAGTAAGCTTCGCGCGTGCTGCACGCGCGTCGCGTGAGGTTGGTGTATCGCATGACACGGTCTCCTCGTTATTGTTCGATGCCCGATACGAGTGCCCCACATAGCTGGCACCTGTCGTGTGACGTGGGGTGCATTGCCCGATACAACCCTGGGCGATACGTCGCCCGATATGGTGCAACGTGCGAGGACTCGCTACTTTCCTCACACGGGCACAGAAAAGCAGATTGCTGATATGGCCAGAAAGAAGGGTATCGGGTAGAGCAACTATGCATGCCCGATACAAAGAACTAAAAAGGGGGAAAAAGGGTAAAAACAAAGCAAGTCAAGGATAGAAAAACTAAAACTAAAGAAGAGGAAAAAGCTTTGATGGGTAAAACATCATTGGCCTAAAAGGGAAGATTTCCAGCCTCAGATAGTATTACCCATCAAGGCAATAAAACTAAGTCAGTGGCCCATAAAATGGGAGAGTCTGTGCATGTAGCGTATGCACTAACTCAGGCCTTATTACAATGATAATGTTCGTAATGTTTTTTTCTTGAAGGAAAGGAAACAACGTCCTATACTAGGAAAAGTAAAGACTTGGTCTGCCTCTCGAAGAGCATTGTGGTTTGCGTCGTCAGCTTCAAATGCTTTTACTCTGCTCTGTTGGTTGTTGTTTCAGCATCTTGTAGGTTTATCTCTGTTCTTCTCACGAACGCTTCATCTTCATAAAACCTCTTGACTCTATGCTTGTTCACTGGGAAGACATTCACTGGACTATCTTTATCATATAACTCCATCATCCTAGATGGGTATATCTTTGCCACGATGAAAGGTCCATACCATCTACTCTACAATTTTCCTGGAAAAAGGTAGATAGAAGATTTAAATAATGAAACTTTATCACCTTCACTGACATCCTTTTTCTTCAGATGAGCGTCGTGCCAGATCTTGGTCCTTTGCTTGTAAATCCTGGCATTTTCATAAGCATGGAGTCTCAATTCTTCAAGTTCCTGGAGCTGAAGAAATCTTTTCTTTTTGGCATGTGTCTGGTCCATGTTAAGGCGTTTGATCGCCCAAAATGCCTTATGGTCCAGTTCAAAGGGAAGATGACATGCTTTTATGTAAATCAAGCAGCAAGGTGTGGGGCCCAATGACGTCTTACAAGCAGTTCGATATGCCCACAAAGCATCATCTAGCTTAGCAGACCAGTCCTTACGGGACTTTCCGACTATCTTTTCTAAAATTTGCTTTATTTGCCGATTGGAGACCTCAACCTGTCCCGATGTCTGTGGATGATACGGTGTTGCAACCTTGTGGCGGACGTTGTACTTGCGTAAAAACGATTCAAACTGTTTTTCTACAAAGTGGGAGCCGCATTCACTAATGATGGTCCTCGGAACTCCAAACCTCAGAAAGATAATCTTGGTAAAGAGCTTGATTACTGCCTTGGCATCACATGTTGTAGTGGGAACTTCTTCCACCCACTTAGAAACATAGTCGACAACGAAAATAATATATTTGAAGCCAAATGAGGAGGGAAAGGGGTTCATATAATCAATGTCCCATGCATCAAAAATCTCAACTTCTATCCAATCAGAGAGTGGCATCTCATTGCGGTGGGAGATATTACTTGTTCGCTGGCATTCGTTGCAAGATCTTACAAAAGTGTGAGCATCCTTGAACAAGGTCGGCCAGTAAAAGCCTGACTGGAGGACCTTAACAACAATTCTTTTGCCACCCAAGTGTCCTCTGTAAGGGGAGGAGTGACACTCAAAGAGGATTTTGGGGGCTTCTTCTTCTGCGATACATCTCCTGTACAACCCATCAGCGCAATGCCTAAACAGAAAAGGGTCATCCCAATAGTAGTTCTTCAAATCAGTGAAGAATTTCTTCTTTTGATTATAAGTCATATCTTGGGGAAGCTGCTTGTAGGCTAGGTAGTTGCAGAAATCTACATACCACAGCCCCTCAGGGTCGGTCGACTGGGCTATGTAGATGGATTCATCAGTGTAGCTATCATTGACAGGTAGTGGGTGATCATCTTCCACCCTAATTCTAGATAGATGGTCAGCGACCACATTCTCTGATCCTTTCTTGTCCTTTATCTCATGGTCAAATTCTTGTAACAACAACGCCCATCGTAACAGCCTGGGCTTTGCATCCTTTTTATGCATCAGATATTTTATTGCCCCGTGGTCGGTATGGACTACTACCTTGGAACCCATAAGGTAGGATTTGAACATGTCAAAGGCATACACGATGGCTAGCATTTCTTTTTCCGTGGTCGTGTAATTCTATCGTGCCTCGTCTAGGGTCTTGCTCGCATAGAAGATGACATGATGTTTCTTGTCCTTCTTTTGCCCTAGGACCGCCTCGATAGTGAAGTCGTTGGCATCACACATCAGTTCAAATAGAATATTCCAATAAGGAGATTGGAGAATGGTAGCAGATACTAGAGCATCCTTTAGAGTTGAGAATGCCTTCATGCACTCATCTGTGAAGTCAAACTTCACATCTTTTACCAGAAGGTTGGAAAGGGGCTTCGCTATCTTAGAAAAGTCCTTTATGAACCGCCGGTACTAACTGACATGACCCAGAAAACTCCGTATATGTGTAACTGAAGTTGGCAGAGGGAGCTTAGCAATAGCCTTGATCTTGGAGGGATCAACCTCGATACCTCTGTTGGACACATTGTGCCCCAGAACTATACCTTCTTGGACCATAAAATGACATTTCTCCCAATTCAGGGTGAAACTCTGTTCCTCACATCGTCTCATCACTAAAGACAAGTTGCTCAGGCAATTGTCGAATGAGATGTTGTATACACTGAAGTCATCCATAAAAACTTCCATATTATCCTCGAGCAGATCGGAGAAGATGGCATTCATACACTTCTAGAAGGCAGCAGGTGCGCTACAGAGCCCGAAGGGCATTCTTCTAAAAGCGAAGGTTCTGTAGATGCAGGTGAAAGTTGTCTTTTCCTGGTCATCAAGGTGGATGGGGATATGATACAAACCTGAATACCCATCCAGCCAACAAAAATAAGAATGATGAGCCAAACGTTCCAACATCTGATCAATGAACGGAAGAGGGCAATGGTCCTTTCGGGTGGCGGTGTTAAGTTTTTGATAATCTATACACATCCGCCATCCAGTGACCATCTTAGTAGCCACCTCTACTCCATCATCTCCTTTAACTAAGGTCATGCCTCCCTTCTTCGGGACAACTTGAATCGGGCTCACCCACCTACTATCGCTAATAGCATAGATAATTCCGACATCGCGAAGCTTAACCACTTCTTTGCTCAAAACTTCTCAAAGTTTCTCATTCAGCTTTCTGTGAGGCTGGGCATATGGCCTAGAGTCCCCCTCCAGATGAATTTTGTGCATGCACACAGAGGGGCTTATCCCTTTCAAGTCTCTGATTGAGTAACCCAAGGTTTTCCTCCACAACCTTAACTCTTCGAGCAGCTGATCCTTTTGGCAATAAGTTAAACTTGAGTTGATGATTACTGGGTGCATCTTCTCTTGATCTACAAAATGGTACTCAAGACCTTTCAGTAAAATCTTTAACTCTGGCAGGACCTCCTTTCGTGGTTCTTCGGTAGGGACTTGGCGGAGAGCAACATACCTGACTTTCTCAATAGGATCCTCATCCTCAACTATTTCTTCAATATCCAAATAGGCTAGCAAGTCCTTGACTTCAGGGTCATCGACTTCTCGTGCTTTTTCAATTAAGGCTTGCATCAAAGGGTCCACCATGGCCTTCTCTTCCTGCATTTTGTCGCAAAGCTGTTGATAGCTTTCGACGAAATAGGAAGATTTGAAGAACGAGGGGGTATTCATGCAATCACCGATGTTGAAATCGATGTGATCTCTTCCAACACAGATTGTAATTATTCCCACCTCGACATCGATAAGAGATCAGCCGATAGCGATGAAAGGGCATCCAAAGATGATAGGGAAACTCAGATCTTCTATGGTGTCGATTAAAACAATGTCACAAGGGATAAAGAAACGCCCCACTCCGATGGGAACATCTTCAACAACTCCAACTGGCCTCATTAAGGTGTGATCAGCCAGTTGTATCCTCATATTGGTGCTCACCATGTCGGTGAGCCCAATCGTCCTCGCAAGGGACAGGGGCATCAAACTGATGCTGGCCCCTAAGTCTGCTAGACCTTTCCAGGTGACATTGTCTCCAACTTGAAAGGGGATCACAAAGGCCCCTGGGTCCTTCTTCTTCAAAGGCATACTAGCCTTAACAAAAGAACTAGACATCTTGGCAAGCTTTACAATCTATACATCTTCTCCTCTTTTCTTTCTTTTTATCAGATCTTTTAGGAACTTAGCATAGGTGGGCATCTCTTCAATGGCATCCAGGAACGGGATGTCTACATGCATCTTCTTAATGGCAGCCATAAACTTTTCATACCTCTTTTTCAGTTGGGATTTCACTAGCTTGTGTGGGAAGGGTATGCATGGTGCATACCTATCTGGATGATCTTCATATGAGACATCTTTATCTTTGTGTTTAGCTACCTTCTTTGACTTAGGCGGGGCTTCTTCCTAAACAATCTCCGGGCTGATCTCTTCTGTAGGTGCTGCTGTTGGTGTTGTTGGCTTCTCAATGGCTATTTGAGCTACAGTTCCCAATCTCAGAATGGCCATCATTGCCGTCTTGTGGCCTCATGGGTCAACTTCAGTATTATATGGGAAATGCCCCACTTGGTGGTTGATGGTTTGGGCAAGACTTGCCAGATGGTGATCTATCTGTTTATTATGCTGCTGGAGTTCCCCTATCTAGGTAGAAAAGCCACCCATTTGTTGTTGCATCAGCTTCAAAAGAGTTGTGCTATCCACAAAACTCTTGTGCAACTTCTTGTTGAGGTCGTTCTACTTCTTGGAAAAGGACATAAGCTCCGTCATCATGGACAACCTTTGTTGCTGGTTTGGTTGGAAGGTCCTCTACTACTGAAACCCTGTCTGCCGTTGCTGGTTCGATGGTCCTCCTGAAGAATTCCCCTTCACCAACTGGTAAGAGTTTTCTGCAGCACTGGTGTTCCCGTAAGAGAAACCGGGGTGCTCGGGTCTTCAATACTGAACAAAACTCACATTCTCTGTACTATTCTCATCAAGATCTTCTTCAGGTGTTGTGTGCGGATAGACATCTGACGTGTGGTTAGGTTCTCCAAAGGCTACACAGCTTCTTATGGCCTCCTGCCAAACTTTTCCCTTGTAACCTTGTTCCTTGAGGGTCTTAACATCAGTCACAATCTTATCGAGCTTCACCGCAAGAGCTTCCATTGCTTTAGACTCTCCTGGAGTGGTGTGGCTCATTGACTCGCGGTCATACTTGCCATCTTGTTGATTTGTGGCCATGTTTTCAATGATCTCTCAGTCCCTCTAGGCACTCATTCCCAAGAAGTCACTGCCAACTGTAGCGTTTAAATACTTCCTCTCAGTGGGACACACCCCGTTGTAAAACGTGGTGATCAGCTTCAGTTCAGAGAAACCATGGTGCGGGCATTCACGCTGATAACTCAAAAATCTCTCCCAAGTCTCATGAAGATTCTTCAAAGGCTTCTGAGAGTACCTCGTGATCTTGTTTTGGAATTTGATGGTCCTTTTGATGGGAAAGAACTTAGAGACAAAAGCATCGACAAGATGGTCCCAGTCAGGAAGGCTACCATCCTGTAGGCTGGTATACCATTCCAATGCCTTATTTCTCAAAGAGAACGGGAAGCACTGGATGTAGATATGCGTCATTGGGACTCTGTTGATCTTGAAAGTGTTGCACGTCCTCTTGAACGTCGTTATATGATTGTACATGTTCTCTTCAGAGGAGTTCCCGCGGAACCTATTGTGTTGAAGGATCTGAAGGAAAGCATGCTTCAACTCAAAGTTAGTGACATTGAGAGGTTGCGTGGAAACATGGTTCCTCTCTTTATTCACCCAAACTTAGTGGAACGATCGAAAAGAGGGAGTCATAGTAGGTTGATTAGCCAAAGCTTGCTAAGGCAAGGATGACCTAAGAGAGATAAAAAGAAGTACTTAAAAAAGGAGAAAGGTGTAAAAGTGTTAGTATTATGGACAATAAATATTATGTGCAATATATGTATTTGCAGTATTATATGCATATGTGCAAGGTTTTGGAAAAGTTCAAGTAAAACTCAAGTTTATAGAATGGTTTTCATTTCCTATCCCCGGCAACGATGCCAAAAAGTTGGCGAGCCTTAAACGTGGGTCTAAAAGATGAAGACATGCCTAGGTTATTGAACTTTTATAATTTATAGTACCTGAATGTTTAAGACACCTGCAACTAGCACAGGGTCAAAGTAGTTTGGGGTCGAACACAGGGATAGGAAGAATGGTGTTTCAGAACTTGAGTTTCGCTTGTCTAAGCACTTCAAAAGGGGTGCAAGAAAAGGTTGTTGTCACATAAAAGAATCACAAAGAATTAAACAGAAAACCCTATCTCCAAAAGGAGTTACAAGAAAGATTTAGGTTTTGGGGTTAAGATATTTTATAAAGGGTTTTGTAAAATAGAATCCAGGAGATAAAACTATCATTGAGGTAAAGCACGAAGGATGAAAACTTGGGCATAACAAGCGGTAATGGAAAACATCATGCACTCTCTTCTCTCAAAGAGAGTACCTCCAACTATGTACCAATACTCTCTCTCAAGAGTAGTGGACATTAGTTGGAGTGGAAAGAAAACCAGGGTAGCCCCAATCCTATTCTCATACTCCCTGGTCGGACCAAACTCTAGAGTTACAACATCCCTCTCTCGAAAGATTTGAAACGGGAAACACGATTCGATAGCTAGTCATAACATGATCCAAATGTACATGCCAGAGTTTAGATTATATAAAAGATTCATCCAACAAAAAGGAACTAAACACAGGACAACATATATTAAACTCCATTGATTCCATAAGCATAGATATGTAAAGGGGTTTAGTTACAATGCATAATAAATGAAAGTAAAAATGCTGAAAAGGGAAGATAGGTATTAGCCTCCTTGATATAGGAGGTAGATATACTGTAGCAGACCCCTAAGGTATCGCTAACCCGATACCGGGAGGGGGCTCTGCCCGATAGACCCCTGTCGGGCGGCTAGCCCTATCGGGCGACATGCCGTGACGGCCAGATGTATCATTCAAGGCTCCCTACCCGATACAGTCGTCACGGGTTTCCACCCTCTCAGGAGACACACTGTGATGGGTGATGCGTATTAGGTTCGGTATCGTGTTGGGTTAGAGATGACTTAGGTTCTCAGGTTCCTTGTATCGGGTGTAGGGGGCGATCCGTCTCGGGAACGAGCCCATCTAGGAACCCGACATGTCGGGTGGCCTTCTTGGTCGTTATCGGGCTGTTGCGGCTACCAGGATGGGTTCTAAGTGAACCACTCCTGCCCCTCTCAGGTTGGGGGTGTTCTCACCTAGTGTCACCCGGCATGCCTTGGGACTCGACGCGCTAGCTCCATATGCTTTCCAAAGTTAGCTTTTGCGAGATTCTGACCCATCCCATCATATTCCTATAGTTGCTATTTATAGGCAGCGGTTGGAAGAGATCGCGGTTCTTGTAGAGACATGTGTCCTCAATCGGCTCCGTTCACGTGGCTTCGGGGATGGTCGACACCTTCGTGTCGCCCGACACGGCAGGCTGGTGCGTATCGGGTAGTGAATGTATCATGTGACCTTGGCAGGAAACCACTTCCAATGAGTGACTTGAAGTGTGTGACACGCCCGTATCAGGTTGATTAGTCGTGGCGGCCGGCAAAAGCTCTCTGTCGGGTAGGTAGTGTGCCGCTCTTCGGGGGCCTCCTCGCACGACACACCTGTGTCGGGTTGCTTCCATATCGGGCAGCGACCGCAATGGGTAAGTGGGCGTGTCATGCATCCAGTAATGGGTCGGTTCAGGTGTTCATTGTAAGTAAGCCAGGACGGGCCTTTTTGCTGACTTTGAGTGGAAAAATGAGGGAAAACTCTATAAAAGATGGGAAAAGAGTTAGGAGCATAGTGTGGCTTATTCTTATGCAATAACATGATAAAATGGAGAGGAAAATAGTTTAGAAGGCAGATTGGACAACGAAATATGAGCCATAAATAGCCATAAAATGGGTGTTATCAAATATCTATTTCCCCATCCACTAAGTCCTGACACTGGACTGGTCCTACAACATTGGATACTACATGATTAGGGTTTCACTTGATTAGTTAATGTCAATTGGGTGTCTTTTAGCTACATCAATCAAGTTACAAGAAAACCCTAAAAGAATTCTACAAAACATGGGTATATAACAATTCCAAAATATATAAAGTGTATAAGGTTTAATTCTTATCACATCATCACATGATACCATTCCTTTCACATAAGTAAGAGGATTACACCTCCATTATGTCTCAAACTGTTCCCAAGGGTCATTAAGACCATCATATCATTCCCTACAAGAACATCATTATCTTTTCATTCCTTACCAAAGGCTTCAACAAACCATCACCATACATGTGATATACAACTTTAACATAATGTCATATTAAAGAAATATGGTGTTTATATGGAAACATATTAGGGTTACAACAACTTTGATAAAGTATCCCTTCAACATATCATGGAAGGAAGTTAAGTATGAATAATTTTTGTACCTTAATTGCTTTGGGTTAAGTTCACTAAGATAAGTGGGAGAAGATTGTACAAAACAACTCTTCAACTAAACCCTAGGTTCATACACTTACTTAGGTCAAAACACAACTTTCATATTAAACACACCCTTAAAAATCATGAATATCCTTAAACCAAGACATCACCATCGAAATAGAGTACTAAATCCAAACCATCAAATCATAAACCTCACCTAATAAAAATAGATTACATATAAACAAAACCCTTGATTCATATGTCTAGTTAAACCATCAACTTGTGATCTTTATAAGCCATCTAACTTGACCTAGTCAAGCCATCAGTTTTTGACACATAAGGCACCATCGTTTGCTGACCTCAAAAGAGCCATGGGTGTGGACATAAAGTCCACCATTAGTTGTGAATCATAGGACCACCATAGAATCATGAAGCCAGAAGAACCATTGGTTGAAACCATTGACTAGTGAAACCATCGACCTTGGAAACTAGGTTAATCATCAAATATAGACTAGCGAAATTGTCAATTGTTAACCCAGTGGAACCATTTAATGTGGACCATCAAGTCATGAAAAAATGAGTCCTTTGGTTGTGGACTTAGAGTGACCATTGAGAGAGGAACCCAGTGAGGCCATCAAATGTGGTCAAGAGGTGGGGAAACACGCCTCAAACACCAAGTAAAACCATTGGTTGTGAGCGGGAGGGAAACCATCAAGTTGCACCACTTGAAGGAACACCAAAACCATCATTTCTAGAGAACATGAACGTTCAAAATAGAACTAAGTCAAAGTCATCAGTTGGCACAAGAAGGCCTACCCAACCAGCACCAAGAACAAAACCATTGAGTTGCAACGTGAGAGGGAAATCAGCTCAAATCCCTAATAAAGAACCATCATTCGTGAGAGAGAAATCCATTAGTTTCCAAATGAAAGCTATGTAAATATATTACACTACAAAAGAAAGGTCATGCACAAGGTTTTATGATTTATACAAGAATAAAAATATTCAAGGATCATCACATAAGCTTAAACCCTAGGTAAAGATAGAATCTTTCCACTTAGAAATACATTTTTGAGCAAGATTTTGTACATGCAAGCTAGGAGTAAGCAATAAACATAAATAAAGTTATATAACTCTCCTCTAGGTTGAAGATAAGGTTCCAAGAAGTAAGGTATCTTGATAAAAAGAGGAATAAATCCTATCTTGAGCCCTCCACTTGGCCAAGCTATCTTCTTATCCAAAAAGGAAGCAAACCCTAGGTCAAAGAAGCAAGAAAGAAGGCATCTTCAAGATCTAGCTCAACTACTACATGGATCCAACCAGAAAGAAGGGATAGGAAGGTAAAACATAAAGGAAAACCAAATAAGGAAGGGATATCTCACTTAACTAGGCCATGAAACCAAGAAAGGAAGTGCCAAACGACCGTAACTAGGGTAGATCCAAACCCGAGGTGTACATGCAAGCAATATCGGCCAACTTCTTCTACCTTGAGCTCCACCTTCTCTATAAATAAAAGGTGGACAAGCTCCAACAAAAAGAAGAAATAAAGAGGGCTTAAAGTGTTTGATTGCATGGGAAGAGGAAGGTACATATGGCTATGGGTGAGAGAGAAGAGAAGGATAGGGTGTCTAGCTAAGCATGCCACGTGTCTATGGTCAAAGACATCACATCCATGCAACTCGGAAAATCCATTGGTTGTAAGAGCTAGGAGGACAATTGATTCTTGAATCACAAGGTAGCCATCAACATCCAACAATAGGGTGACCATTTAAACTTGGCCCCATGGTCACAAGGGTGGAAACCCTAGCACCACCATCGGTTAAGAACCTCATTGGATGAACCATCAATCTATGGTTCCCCAAGAGGGAAAACCATCAACCCTCATACCTTAAGTGACCCCCATTGGATTCCAACACACAAAGGAAGCCATTGGATCCCACCAAACTAGAAGAACCATCGAGTTCTAGCACTCGAGGTAACCCATCCATGAAAGGAAACCTTCAGTTCAACTCTAAGTAGATGCCACCACTCAAACCAAGGTGCAACTAGGTACCCCAAGGAAAAAAAATCCCAAGAATGATATGATAACATGTGAGACACAATAATCATGTGAAAAATTACAAGAAAAATCCTTGATTTGGGTAAATTTCATAAACATCCAAAACAAGCACATATATGCATAACTTGCTCAAACAACATACAAATTGGACCAAATTGAATTGTAGGTTTTTCACTTGATATTGAAGCACATATTAGGGTTTCATTAAGTTTTTATGCATTCAATTAAGTTAAAAAAACATGTTCAGCCATTAAGTAGGGTCAAGGGCTTTATAACCATAAACCCCTATAGGAATTTCTCCCTCAAAATCCTACACGAACAAAGATGGGTACATTCTATGCATCTCATTCTTTAACTCCCACGTGGCTTCCTCCAAACCATAGTGATTACATAAAACCTCACTAAGGCTATATACTTCTTTCTCAACTTTTGCACACACTTATCCATGATCAACAGAGGACCCTCAACGTAAGACACATCCTCCTCCAACTCAACCTCCACTGGATGTAACATTTGCTCAGTATCTGGATGACACTTCCTCGACATGGAAACATGGAAGACATATATGCATCCATTATAGATTTGATGGTAACTCCAACTTGTATTCCACCTTCCCAACTTGTGCATAAATAGGATATTGTCCCATATATAAAGGATCTAGGTACCCTTATTACCAAACCTCACACATCCTTCCATGGGGAATCCTTAAGATACACACGGTATGACAAAGTGAGTTTATAATTTATTTTTCTCTCTCTTAAAATTTAATTATATAAATAAATTCTCAAATTATTTACAAAAGTACTCTCCATTATCTTACTCACTAAAGTGACCGAAAATGGGTCACCAATTTCATAAAAATACAAACACTAATCTCATAATAAGATGGGTTATATGTATTAGGGTACATAGTCAATTTATATAATTAACATTTGGGTTTGACCATAAATTTTGTACTGTAGCTAGATGACATCATAATGAATCTCGATTTTAATTTTCACTCCAATTGGATCAACCAATTGAGAGTTATAAGCATTTGGAATTATGCACATTATTTGGACCCTAGAACCTAAGTTGTGGATTATATGTATCGAATGTGTGACATGTATATGTCACACGGACAAGAGCAAACCTTGAATAATCTCTTATAATACCTAATTCATATAATGCAGATCTAACAATGCTAGCGCCATCCCTACTCCCACAAACCGTGACATCTCAGCCGACTAACGGTGAGATTTTTCTCGAGCTCAGCCCAACAACCTTGACCATATCTGGTCCATATATTCGGAGAAAAAATCACTCTTTCTGAGCTGAGCTCAACCAACTCTCACTCATTCCCCCTCATACTCATACTAGGGAGAATGAGCTCCCAAATCCATGTGCCTCTTATTGATGGCGACAACTAGATTAGGGCTTTCACACCCACACTCCCACTCGCTGATTTAAGCACACCACTAGCTCCACCAACCCTCTTTTACTCCTTCCCCACCTTCAATTGCTCATGAGACAACCCCAAGAAACATCTCCACCATATTCACCTTCTCCCACCTACACCATCTTGGCCACACTTGACTCACCTCATCATAGCAAATCACCACCATCGTCACCTTCACCAAGCTCTTACAAGTAGGTCTGGCTACTCATACCCAACTCGAAACCTCTCTCCACCCTAGACCCCTTTATCCACATTGACCTTCCTCCCTATCTTGACGGGGCTCAAAACCCATAGGGAGATGAGGTGCCTAACCTAGATGCCCCGATCCAGAGTGAACTCACAAAGGCATGTGCACATTTGATTTGTCACCAACACCTCTACTCTCGAGCAGGGACCTCACCGGAGTTGAGCCCAACCACTCGAGTACACCACTATAGCAGGAGAAGGAGAGGAGATGTGGCACCACCAAGGAGCTGACTTAGACTAGTTAGAAGCTACCAAGTCAAATGTTGACTGTGTGTCAGCAAGGTCAAGTTAGGAACTAGCTTGCTCGCGTGGACCAACCACGAGTCACCACATAGCTCCAACTCAACCAAGTCGAACATAGCTCCAACTCAACCAAGTCGCGTTCATCCTCCTGAAAATCTGATCAATTATGGTTGTATACTTGCATCTAAAATTGAACCTCAACACCATGGTCTTTTGTCTTTCTAATATGTACCATGCTATAGTAGATTCTAATATGGTAGGAAATAGTTCAATCACAAATATGGTAGGAATCCATTGTGGATGGAGGATCTTATTTTGCTGCACGGCTAGAAGAAGACTGCTGCAGGTCTGTCTATTCATAGGATTTGTCTCAAGAGGAATGCACGTATCTTTGGTGGTCCTAGGCGAAGCTCTAAGGACTGCTGGGATCTAGTATACTTAGATACATTAAGTTTGCATACAGATTCAGTGTACAGATAGTTAGTTTTTGTTCTGTTTCCCTGTCTTGGGGCTCACCCATAGGCATTGTATATAATTTCATTTTTTGGTTAATGGAAGAGAAACATGCTGGGTTCAACAAAAAAAAATATAGACCAAACGACACAAATTTTACCTAAATCAAACATTTGTAGAGCATGTGGTGAATATTTGAACTTTCCTTGTGGCACCAAATTTTACCATGTTGTGTCCAACCTCCTAAGGCCAACTGATGGGAAAGGCATAGAAGAGATACATGCTCAGGATATCCCATCCTTATCTTATTCATCAGGGAAAGAAAAATGTAACTTTCTTCTTCCTTTAGCATCTACACCCAAATCAAGAAAAGAGGAACTAGGACCCTACGATACGATGGAAGTCCCCACACTTATCAAAACCCTAACAGTTGCCCCATTTAAGGGTCTTGGATCCTCTTCCTTTTCCTTTTTCTTATCCCTAGTTCCCCCCTCTCATTCTCATTTGACCACCTCCCAGATCCTTCCTTGTTCTGCAACTGGGTGGAAATGCCAACATGGGTGGTCGTAAGTGTAGGCCGCCCCTCCTCTCTCATCACCCTCAAATGATCGACACAACCATGAAGACCCAGACTTCTTTAGGGCTCATCTTTGTATGTTGGTGCTATGGTTCATGCTAATGGATTATGTTGGTGATCTTGGGGGCATTGGGGAATAGGCTTGTCCAGCCAGCCTTAGGCCTGTTCGTGGCAATATCACAACAAGAGAGTCACCACCAAGTCTGACCCCCTATGACTTCACCCTTTCCCATCTAGTTTTGTTGCTAAGAGGAGTGTCAGAGGGCTGGTGAAGGACTCCCCTATTCCTCCCCTATACTAAGTAGAGTTCTGAAACTTGGTCAAGCATGAGTGTGCAAGATGGTGAGTGACAGTCAACTCCTACTCACGGCCACGAGCAAGGCACATCAATGGCAGGGGGCTCAGGATCTCTAGTGGCTAGTGGGTCAGGGCACGGGTAGCACAACACCGCAAGATGATCAGGCAGGTCAACCATGGGTGCACATGCTAAGGGAGAACCATCTGATCTCAGTCTAAAGGTCCAAATCAACCAATAAATGAGGGCTAAAGCTCCCCTCTCCATTTCATATAGTTTCCAATGTAATCCATCTAAAAATCATATCTCACTCATTCCTTGGCCAAAATAGATGAACCAATGTACCAAATTCATCCTCTCAAAGAGACCTACCCAATGGACTAGGTTGAAAACACTAATTCAGCCTTTTACTCCCTTGGTTTCTCTAAAAGTTGTAACCTTTAATCATATGAATGAAATATATGCATGATTATGTAAAATGTTGAATGTTTGATGCACTCCTGCTGTCATATTCATCAAATCAGTAACTTTGTGAAATTTTGAACTATTTGCGGGTTGTAATCATCTCTACTCTTGATGCACATATATGACTAGTATTTGGTACTAATGACGCTTTTTGCCCTAAAGTGCTAACGTTGCTTCCTAATGACACAAAATGCTTGATGAACCTTGAAATTAATAATATATGTCCCTCCTTGACACTAATATTAGCCCCTCATATCCTCTTTTCTATGTTTAATCTACATGTTACTAGATGAATGAATATGATGGTGATGCATGACTACCCCCTAATCAAATGTGAATCTTATTACTATGATCTCCCCTCTCAAATAAGATTTGATTCATTTATTCCTAATCACCTTGTTGTGGATGTTAACCAAAGTCTTATATTGACCCCTAATGACATATGAACTATGTTAATGCTTGCGTATGTATTTAAATGTTAATAACAATGATTGGGAATATGATTCCTAGACCATAGGGGCATCCACCTACATTTAAATGTGTGTCTTATGACCTATCTTACTAAATCTGGTTTCATATCTTGTACAATTATCATGACTTGATGAACCTATGTCTTGTTTCCCAATTATGAGTCTTTTAACCTTGAAATGTGCATAAATGACATAAATCTTAAAATGCTCATATAAAATGAATGGAAATTCCAAATGATGTGAAACTTGAACCCCACCTTGATAATGATATATAAACCAGTGAAAGATCATCTAATGTACTAATAACCAACATGAATTTTAATTTGGCCAAAGCCCTAAGATGGAACTAGTTAGGGTTAATGATAAGAATCTACTACATGTATGTAATTTGATCTTAACCAAGTGGTTGCTTGTGATCTGGATGGTCAAGCATATGTTATGAAATCTCTAAATTAGGTATGAGTTTTAAGCAATTATATGACTATGGATTTCTTGCTTGAAATGTGATACATATGTATTATTGTTTGTAGTATTCTTGTAAAATACTGAATCCTAGACATTTTGTCTTTTGGCCCTCTTTCCCATATTTTCCTTTCCTTTCTATCCTTTTTGTCCTTGATATTCAATTTGTGGAATTATTAGAGGTTTGGGGTGATTTTGATCACCATTTACGCCAGCATTTAGGTTTATGCACAAATACCTCAGTAAATATTTTTTTAATAATGATCTAATATGAAAATATACCACTGATGTGACATATTAATAAAATATACTCATTCTAGATCATTCCTTAGCCTTATGAGCAAGGAAGAAAAAAATGAATGAATAATGTTTCTTTAAATATGATATTGAATTAATTAATATGGGAAATATTGGTAATGATGGACAATGGGATAAATTCATAAAAGAAAGATTAATTGATTAAAAATAACTTAAGATTCATTTTCCTTGGGTTTGAGTTTGCTTGAATGACAAGTTTCACAAGTTTGAAATTTCGATAATAAACTTTGCATTAATTGGAAAGGGAAAATGTGAGTTTTTATCCATATTATTAAGTAAATTATTAAATGACTTCAAAAGTGAAAACAAACCACAAATTCATAATCTACATGTCAAAATTACTCTATGTGTGAATTATCTAATTTGGACAATCTTAAATATTTTATTTTATCTAGGAGAGAGAAAATCATTTAAAGAGCCAAAATATTAAATAATGTGTTGAAAAAAATAATTAATATTAAAATCATGTTCCTCATGTTTAGTAGTGCTTATAGGCATAGTTTCGTAATTTTAGAAAGTTTCTATATGCCTCTAATTAATTAAAAGGATGAAATAAGTGATAAAATTTAAATGTATTCAATAAAAAATTAAAGGCTTAAAAAAATAAATTATGTCAAATTTAGGTTCTACATGTTAAAATAGACCTTTGGGTGAATTTTCATCCAGTTTGGAAAATATTTGATCAGAAGGTGAATTTAGGAGAGAGAAAGTTTGCAAAACCTTCAAATCATTAATTAAAATAATAAACAATACCAACAAATGGAAATAATGGCAAATTCGTATCCCACACACTTAATATGAGTTATAGGTGAAGTTTTATTATTTTTGTAAAATGTTAGAGTCATTAATGCATGAGGAAAGAGAAAATAAGATTTGCTTAAATAAAATAGTAGAAGTCTTCAAAAGGTAAATCTAATTTTATATCCAGATTTCTCACCCCAAATCAGTTAACGTACCAAATTTGAGTTCATTTGGACTTTTTTTTATACCCTCAAATAATTATAGAAATTTGTATGCATTAAATGCATCAAAAGAACAAAATTAAGTTGTATTAAATGTTCCGAGTCATCCCCTACCTCTAGCCACGTAACAGTATATTAACAAATTTTTGCAATTTTTGGATGGATTTATCTCCCTCGTTTCTCAATGAAACTTTGCAAAACAAGTTGCATTGGATTCTGCACTGTTTGATATATTATTTTTATGTTTTGGTTGACAAGTTAGGAAACTCCCAAACCTTGGGCTACAAGAAATGACGACCACCTCCCTCCTCACCACAACTCTTACCATCACATATATATAACACCACTAAAACATCCCTCGGCCCCAATGCAACCCTCATCTTCTCTTAATTTCTCTATTCCTCGCTTGTGTGACAACCGACGTGCTTCTTGGGACCTTAGTTTGTAGCGACTACTCCTCTTGCTCCTGACCACCTCTGTACAAATTGATGGTAGGTTTAGATCTCTCTCTCTCTCTCTCTTTGTTCTTTCTTTTGGTTCTTTCAGTTTTGAGTTTGATAGAGGTTTGAATTTTCCCCTAAATCACATCCAAGCAAGCAGCTCACTACTTCTGCCATGGTGTGTGGGGTGTAGGGGATGATTCACCTCCGTGAAATTCCCATCTTTCCCTCCTCTTTGCTCACTTCCTCATTTTCTCACTCGAGGGTAATTAGGTCTTTAGCCATTTTTGAGTTTGCCTGATTGTGCAGATGATGGGGAAGGGACCATTGAATTGGCAATGCGCTATTGGGCCAAGTCACCAGCCCGCCTCCTCTCCCTCTCTCTTTCTCTCTCTCGCAACTTTAAATGTTGATGTGGAATTTTGTGATTGGCTGTATTTGTAAAAAGCATAACTTTTGGTCCGGTTGTCCAAAAATAAAAATAAAATATGTTTTGAACTTAGAAAAATATCCTATATCTAATAAAAATATTTTCTATGCTTGATTCTGAATTTTTCTTAAAAGTGTTTCTAAGAATAATTAAATTAATTAAAAATCACTAAAAATGCCTCTAATTGTCCATATCTTCAAAATGCATAAAATTATATGTCATTTTGATTAGAAAACAATAACTAAGACAATAGAGATGGTTTTAGGACTTCAATTGATGGTTTGTAGAAAAAATTGGCAACTTTGGGGCTTTTATGTCTTTAATGAATGTATATAGTTCTAATACATGGATATGATAATGTTATTAGGACAAGTGGACCCTGATCTCATATATGCATCTGAAGAGTGGTTTCTAGGAATCAAAGGAAGAAGTATGTGGATTTACACCTTAAGTTGGGATATTTGTGCCTTAACCTACTTTTTTTATGATGAGGCTTTATTAAACCCTATTTCGTAAACTCTTCAATCTTTTTCTATACATGCCTCATAAATCAGTTTTGGAATATTATTCTTGGTTCTTGGTACCCCCTACCATGTTCTAATTAAATGATGCTATCACTTACCATTGATTCTAGCATGATGCTTTTATTATACTAACTAGCTATAGTAGTGGTGCTTATGTACCACCACCCATAGTAGGGCATGTGTTCATTCACCCTAGGAAACATCTTAATCTCCTCCACACATGAAATATGATTAGGTGACTGGGAATGTCTTATTCTCCCCTCACTTTTTGGTTGAAGGTCCGGTAGGTGCCTCAACCCTACTTAGTTAAGGTAGTCAATATTAATCATGCATGCAATTATTTTATTGTACTTTGTTTATGGCAAGCTTCTGTTGAAAGTAGCCTCATACTCTTGTTGTCTTCATCATATGATGATCACTAGCCTACTTTTACATTCTTTACTTTTATTGTTATCCTAGATTAGTTTTGTGATACATAATTATTTTTCCTTTCCCTTTTGTTGGGTTCCTTCCCAACCACCCAAGTGTTGAGCGAGGTGATGGATAAGACAAGGAGAACACAACTTTGGCTTGGACCTAGCTGATGGAGATGTTTCTTGGAGACAAGATTGTAGTAGTCTAGACTTCCCTCTATCTAGATTCTATTTGTGTATTTTGATGTAAACCCTAATGGGAGAATGATAATGTATTCTTGTATAACCATTTATGAAATTGAATATAGTCAGTTATTCTTTATTTTGCTTCTCTCCAATGGTTTTTTGTATACCATATAAATAAAGATTTGAACATTTTACACCCTTTTTGACATACCTTTTGAGTATGTTGGGAATGGAGGTTTAATATTTCAAATTTTTAATAAATGGGTGATTTCACTCATTTACAATTCTAGTATTATAATTGATGTTTATCTCACTATCACTATTTTATAACTTTAAAAAAATAATATAGAAACTCTATTATACAAACCTCATACACCTACCTGAAGTTTTGGGGTAAGGACATAAGGTCGAGCGTCCTACTTGAATCATCAAGATAGATAGGACCATGTCAATAAAAGGGTTAGCTAATCTTTAGCACCTCATAGACTCTTCCAATTAGAAGTTGACCATAAAAGTCCTTAAGAAAACATGATATTGATGAATGTACAATATGTCAATATAATTGGAGTGAAATGATATAAAACATAGAGTCTCACTTTGCTAAATACTTAACATCTTATTCTTGTTCATCTACTTTTGCAACTCTTTCCAAATTATGCAAAACTTATTTATATGTATCTTTTAGCCCTATACTCAACCATCATGTGTTGACATGCATTGTTTCACATATTTTATAGGTGCATAGATGGCTAGAAGTTGATGGGCTTGGTGATCTATGTCAGGTGTAGTTGTTTTAAGATCCCTAGTGTACATGCGAAGACTTCTAAAATTGTACTCTTGAATACATAACTGAAAGCTTGTCATAAACAATTTTGCTTAATATTTCTTATTGAATGTTGAGATTATGATTGGTATTTTTATTTCATTATTTGTTCATGTATGCTAAGGTTTATGCTTCCATATTTGCAGTTTGTGAATATGTTGCTAGGGACAAATTACATGTCCTATCACCATTGACTTTGTAGTCATTTGTTGTTAGGATTTTCATAATAATCAGTTCCTTGACATTCTTCTTCTAACATATAGAAGGATAGGTAAATGCAACAACAACTCAATTGATAGTACAATTTCTTGGAATATCTATTAAAAAGTTATATCCACTCATCCAAATCCAGTCTAGGCATAGACTTGGAATGCACAATCTAGTAGAACTTGACTTGGGTTGCCCTTTCGAGCAACATAAACAAATGCATTTGTGGTTGCCTAAAAAGAACTGATAGCGTGCACCTATATGCCCATTCTGAATGAGTGCAAGAAAAATAAATCTATATTTTTTGTATCTCAGTTATTATATATAATTTTTCCCAAAACTAAAGTTACAACAAGCAACGACCTAGTATTGCCCCTAGACATGATCAAACCATTTGTGTGTTGAATTACAAACTTAAAGTTTTTGATGGATACCAATTTTTTTAATAATAATAATATATAATTCTTATGACTTTATAGGAATACATGAGAATGAGATCACCTCATAGTCAAAAACAAACACTTATAACAAAAAGGTAGATGGCTTGCAAATTCTGGTATGATAAAAATTGTGAGCTAATTTGACGCAAACAAACTCATGAACAAAAGTCTAGGATCCACACATAGGATCCCACCTTCCCAAGATCATAATATTTATTTAACCTCCAACAGAATTGAGATTAGGTAGTAAATAAAAAACATGCCATCTATTACCTCATGTCAATTTATTATAATAGCATTGTAAATAAAAAAGGTAAGAATGCTTCTCTGTCTAATGGGTTTTCCATGAACTTTTTTCAAAGGCCTTTTGGGTACTTTTGTGGTTTATTATGTGAGAGAAACTACCTTCCTTAGAAATATATCCCTTAAGATATATCTACATTGCATATATATATATATATATCTATATATATATATATATATATATATATATGTCAACATTTAATGGTCTCTCTCTCTAGGGCTTGTGCTCTGACCTCTCTCTAGTTTCTCCCCGGTGGCCGCCGCTGGGGGGAGGGGCCGTATCCCTTCACGCTTTCCTCCCCCTGGCCCTAACAGGTCTCGGGGTGCTTTCGACTGGGAAGAGCAAGTGTTGCGAGTCGATGGAGCAGAAGATGCAGTCGTCGGTGGGAGAAGCTCGGGTGTGCCGATTGGAGTGGTGATGTGAAGCACTGCGAGCAGCAGCTCTGGGCCAGCAGATTGGCATTTCGACTCGGTCGATTCTACTCCGTTCAAGTGCGACAGATGGAAAGGGCCTTTCCCAACCAGATCTCGCATGTTCGTCGTTGCTTTACCCTGTAGGTGATGGAAGGGTCCTATTCAATGCTTCCCTCACTAGCATCCCCCCCTTCCTCCCCCGTGCGACGCCTGGGTTTCGTGGGTGGTAATGGGTTCTCGACCCCACCCTGGCTCAGGTTGGTAAGCATCGGCGGCAGTGGGACATGTCGTTGGGCTGATCGACATCCTCAGCTTGGCGGCGTGCCCTTTCCACAACGACAATGAGGTTGGGCATCTCATCATCAAGCTAGCCTCAATGGCTCCTAACGATGATGCTCCCTCCTCAACCGATGTCAGGGCTCTTTCCACTAGCATCGGTGGTCCAAGCAGTCGTGCTCTGCATTGCCCCCTGATGTTATTGCCTTGGGTTGAGGCCTTAGGGGAAGCTGGTTATCTCTTACTGCTGTCTGTGATGTGGCAGCGCTCCATTCTTGGTGGTGCCTTCAGATCTGGGGTCAACAGAGGTTCATGCTAGTGCTTCCATCATTGGATGATCGGTGGATGAGGTGTGCGGTGTTTCCTTGGTTGGCCCTGTAGCTGAGAGATGGAACACCGTGAGGGTGTTTGTTGGTATGCACTGTGCGAACAGGGGCATCGGTTTGTTTCCTGCAGCTTGTTTTCAAGTTTTGTGAGTGTCTAAGACTAAGGAAGAAGAAGATGAAGACACGAAGGGTTAGGGTGGATGAGATTCTGTGGATTGATGACTCCATATGACCTTGATACTTATCCCTCTTGTTGCTTAGGTGCTCATTCGTTACAGCATGTTGAACATATTACCTTGGCTGGAAAAAGGTTCTAAGCTGGTGTTGAAGACGAATCCAAAATGGACTCAAATTCTGAGTTGGAGCTAGATCCCTGGGAGGCTGAATCATAGGATTTCAGTAATTACAGGCCTAGCAGGGGGTTAATCCCCAAAGAAGAGGAAGATTGGTTGACGCCCTCTCCTTTTTTTTCCTGGTTCGTTCTTCCACTATTTTGTGGATGAGTATAATGTTGTGTGAAGGATGGTTCAGGTTGTCTGCACCTTGGTTTTCATGGGAGCTGATACAGATTTCAAATCTCCTTGTTTGTCTGATAGGATTATAGGATGATGCTTCCAACGTTATGTTGTGTAAGCGGATGAAGATAGATGGTTCTCTGCATGGTACCCCTTTAAAATGTCTGAGTACATGTCCTAGTAGATATGTTTCATCCTACGTTGATGTATATGTTCTCTTTGTGGGTGGGTTTTATTGTATGTGCAGTTCTTCATCATATTAGGGTGTGAGTCTTTTCTGTGTGGGCATGTATGATCGCGTTTTAGTGTGTTGGTCTAGGTCTGAGTTCTTGTCTTTCTATTTTGAGTCTTCTGTGCAAGACTGTTAGTTATCTTTTTTGTTGTGTTTTGGTAATCCTCGTAGAGGATTAGGGGGTGCGTTTTCTTTGTACCTAAAGTTTTGGTATTTCACAATAGTAACATGAGTTTTTGACCGACCATATATATATATATATATATATATATATATATATATATATATATATATATATATATATATATATATATATATATATATATAAGTATGTATGTATGTATGTATGTATATATGTATGTATGTATATATCTTCATTGCAATACAGTACATCCTTGGTTAAAGGCTGGCTGACAAATGCATTTCACTTGAGATGCAAAATATTCATCTATTCACACAATGGTAATAATCAACAAAATAGTGGTGTGTGAACTTCTAGGAATAGTCTATGAGTGTGAAATGTAAAAGACACATATGAAGCCTCATAAAGAAAGAATAATTTGAGAAACACCCCATGCTAGTCTTCCTACTCCCCTAGCAATAGTCTATATGAGATTTTCAAATTAAATCCTTTCTATTTAAGGATCATGGCAGTATTTCTTCAATTAAGAAAAAATGTAGTAGGCAATGGCTCTTGGTAATTATTTGAAAGATTGTGTTTTTGTAAGCTATGCTTGTGGTGAATAGAAACCCAAATATGCAAATTGGCAGGGGAAGGCATGATGTGGATACATAGAACATGATGATTCAATAGTAATTATCAATAATTTTTATTCTAAAACTAGCAAAGAGAATGAGAATGGATAAGAGGAAGAGATATTTATCAATGATGAGAGTTAAGTAATTTATTCTTGGGAAAATCTTGAGATTTCTTAGAAAAATTTGGTAATTAAATTGATTACCAACCAAAAATTTTATAAGGACACATGATCTTCAAAGAATGATTCAATAGACAGGTATATCAATAAAGAAAATATCATCATATTGTATTGAATAGAAATTAAAATAGATATCCATGTATTTGGAAAAAACATATTAGAGAGAGAAGATGAGAAGAAATGAGACCAGTTGACATCATCCTTGTCCAAAAAATTCCCAATCTAAGGAGCCCCCCTACTTCATTCCATTATGAGAAGCACGCTATTTATAGGGGAGACAATGCACCTCTTGGGTTTTAAGACCACCATTTATATATATGGAAGAACATCATTACCAATGCACATGTAATATATTACACACTATTTGGGAGGCATAACACCCCTACCCAATGTGACAAGAACCCCCCACCTTTGGCTGAGGCCCTCCCAATGAGAACCATCTTTAGGTATGCACACTAAATATAGTAGCAACAAATTTTCATCTTGTTTTCTGGAAAGAAATTCATAGTCAACACAAAATTTGAGGTATAACATTAACTTTTCATCTTATGTTCGGTAAATACGTTAGATGTAGAGGAAAAGTATAATGGTAGATGAGTTGTGGGTGAAAAAAATTCTATGAATTTTTTGACTTCACTCTAGTTGTTGGGGAGAAATCTTCAACAAATAAACCCTGGGTACATTTTGTTAATAAAGAGATTTAAAAAACCATGTTCTATACGGGAGTCTCATTAGCACTTGCACATGTAATATTAATTGTATTCTATACTATGTTTCCATTGGTCATTAGACATGCACTTTATTAAATTTGTTTCACATAAATGTCTCAAGTGGCTAAAATATGTCGAGTTCTATTAAATTTTATGATAATGGGTCAATTGAAATTGAACTCAAAGGAAAAGACACAAAAAAGTATGTTCCCATTATGTAGTTTTTTGTGATAAAATGCCATCACTTCCAGTAAATATACCTGAGATAGTTTTTAGTCAGGTCAATAAAGTTTTCAATAATATATTTACCATGCCTTGCAACACTTATAATGAATGCATAATTTATAAGTATTGCCCAATGTCAATACTATATTGAAAGTAATACAAAGGAAAACATGTATTTAAATTACATGTAACCTATTTTCCATCAATTTCACAAAACATCATTGTAGGGAGCTCCTAGGCTTCAAGTATCAGCATGATCTTGTAAGAGATGTTCTTTATGATGTTCTTAGACATGCGGGAGTTGCAGCTAAGAAGGAAGATCTTGTGAACTTTTTGACTAATCCTCAGGAGGGCAGGTCGACACTTAGGCCAGCAGACGTTCTTATTTTTGGCTGGGTTGGAGGAAAACATGCATGTGTAGATATAACAGGAGTTTCCCCATTGGTTGGTCTGAAGGGTGGCGACTTTACTGTGGGACATGTTGCCCGTAAATCCGTTTCTACTAAAGTGGCCAAACATGAGATGGCATGTATCGACAATCAACATGTTTTTATCCCGTTTGGTTTTGACACTTTTGGGTTCCTAGCACCTAAGGCTATTGAGCTTCTTAAGAGAGTTCAAAGAGTTATGCATAGTAATGTAATGACTCCCAGATCTATGGATGTGCTGTTTCGGTGGATTGGATTTGCCATTCAAAAAGGGGTGGCGGCGCATCTTGTTTCCCGCCTCCCTTCTATTTCCTTGTAATCTTGTAGTTTTCATATTCAATGAAGCCATTAAGAGTCACATTTACATCTTGTTTAAAAAATGTGTAAATGATCAAGGGGTGGAATCTTAAGGCAAGCATAACAGAAACCAAGATAGTAGGATCAAGTGGTGGAATATTAAAGGAGAACAAAAATTGAATTTTCATGATAAACTCATCAAGGAGGGAATTGGAGTCTGATGTTAATACTATGTGGCATAACATGAGTTTCTGCATAACAAAAATTTCCAAAGAGATTTTGGGGGAGTCCACGGGTTGTGGGCCTCCACAGAAAGAGATGTGGTGGTGGAATGATGAAGTATGAAAGGCTATTAAGTTGAAAAGGGAGATCTATAGGAGCTATCCCAAATCTCAAGATGATGCAACATTCTAGAGATAAAAGCAAACAAAGAAAGAAGCTAAAAAGGTTATTTAGGAGGCAGGGTCTAGATACTTTGATGATATTTATAAGAAGTTGGACAAAATAGAAGGGGAAAAACATATATATAATGGATCGTATAAGAGAAAGGAAAGGAAGAAACTTTAGTCGTGTAAAATGCATTAAGAATGAAGATGGTAGAGTGTTGGTGAAGGACAATGACATCAAAAACTAATGGAGAAACTACTTTCATAAGCTTTTAAATGGAGATATTGTAAATAATGTCAACGACTTATGCGACATGTTTACAAGAGATATCATTTACACACGATCAATTTCAATGTTTGAGGTCAAGACTGCTTTGAAAATTATGGAAACCAAAACGGCATGCAGACCAGATGGTATTCACATTAATGTATGGAAGGGTATGGGGTGAAGGAATTATGTGGTTAACAAATTTCTTTAGTAAAAGATCATGAAGACAAAGAAGATGTCAGATGAGTGGATAAATAGTTTTATAGTCCCCATCTACAAGAACAAAGGTGATGTTTAGAGTTGCACAAACTACAGAGGTATCCATTTGATGAGTCACACAATAAATATTTGGGAGAGAATTATTCAGTCGAGGCTAAGATTTATAATGCAAATATCAAACAAGAAATTTAATTTCATGCCTAGAATATCTGCAATAGATGCTATCTTTCTAATATGGAGGCTTATGGTGAATTATATAGAAATAAAACGAGATCTTCATATGGTTTTTATTAATTTGGAAATGACTTATGATTGAGTACCCATGGATGTTTTGTGGATGGTTTTGAAGAAAAAGGGTGTGCCAATCCAATACATTGACTTTATTAAAGACATATATGACATCTCTACTTCAAGTGTGAAGACCCCTGGAGGAGAGATAAAATTTTATATCATAGTTGTGGTACACCAAGGATCCACACTTAGCCCATATTTGTTTGTTCTTATTATGGATGAGTTGACAAAGAATGTTCAAGATGATATTCCTTGGTGTATTTTATTTATTGATGATATTGTATTGATTGATGAAACTAAAGATGGGTTGGATGATATAGTTGAATTTTGGATTAAGGTATTGGAATCAAATGGATTGATGATTTGTAGGAGAGAAACTGAGTATATGCATTGCAATTTCAGCCAATCTTGCAGTGTGAATGGTGGAGCCAAGTTGGACGGAGTAGACATACCAAAATGTGATAAATTTTGTTACTTGGGTTCTATTATTCAAACCGATGGGGATGTCCAAAATCACATTTGTAATAGGATCACTACAGGATGGCTGAAATCAAGGAGTGCAACTGGAGTATTATGTGACTAAAAAGCATGTTTTATAGAATTGTCAAATGACCATCCATGCTCTATGGGAGTGAATGTTGGGTTGTAAAGAAACAAGGTCTCAACAATATGAACGTGGTTGAATTGTGTAAGCTTATTTGGATGTGTGGGAAGTCAAGAAAATATCACTTGGTAAATTACTATATCAGAAAAAAGTGGGGGTGGTGAGCATTGAGGACAAGTTGTGTGACGGTTGACTCAGATCACATGGACACGTGCAAAGCAGACCGACTAATGCACCTATATGAAGTAATGCTATTCAGTGAAGCACAATTAATAGAAGAAGACGAAGGCCTAAATTAACATGGGAAAAGATTATAAAGAGATATTTTGAAACTCCGCGTCTCGACCAGAATATGACCCGTGATATAGTGGAATGGAAATGAAGGATCCATGTAGCCGACCCCAACGTAGCTGGGACTAAGGCTTAGATGTTGTTGTTTTTTATGATGATGATGATGATGATTAAAATTGTTTTATTCATTATAAGTATGTGCTCTCTATATAGGAAGAACATTCAACACTTATCAAAAATAAAAAGCTAAAAGAAGAACATATGTTGACATTGAGGGACGTCAAACATTCATTCAATATTTTGTATATAACTTTGCCAATAAAGAATACATATTTCATCATTCAGTCTCCCCTTACACATTGATCAATGTGAGTTGAATAAATGAACGTGTTCTAGTTGAATCCTCAAAAGGAAGTGGCAAAGTAGAAGTTCCATATGGAGGCATTAGAATAAACTATGGTGAGGCTTGATCTGAATATCTGAGATCACATTCAATATAAAGAAAAATTAGGATCATGTATTGGAAGGAACTATCATGGATATTGTCCCAAAATATAGAGTCCTCATTGTTAATGTCGTTCATCTTGTTCTGATGCAGTTGTTATAGTTTTTCAAGTTCCAAGAGCTACTATTGCTTTTCATCAGTTAGAGTTGCCTATACTTGCCCATCTATAGATGAGCTCAAAACTAGGGTGACATCTCATGGGGAGGATATAACATATTGAAACCTAGAATTTTGACTCTAGAAGCCCTATTTCCTTGGATATGATGCTTATATTTTAGACATTTACTTTCGGCCATGGTACAAATTAAGCCTAACAATACCCTTGATCTTTAAACACTTATATGATGATGAAACAAATATATGAAACCTAACCCTAGGTTTGGAATATACTCATGTTGTGTAAGATGCTCTAGTTTCCCTGAAACCCTTATTTATTATTATAAACAACTTAATCAACACATGCTCAGTATTTCATGTGATGATTTAGCATCATTAGGTGTTATAATAACATTATATTCTTTAATAATCCTAAAATGAATTGAATAACCTAAGTAATGATATATATTTAACTGATATTCATTTATCATGTCAAATATGCTTCATGGTTCACATATGCATATATAATGGCTACAATATGATTCATGAATAGTTGGATGGGACTAAATACATATACATACTAAATAGAGATAATTTATTCTTAATGCATGAAGTGGAATAATATTTGGGGCTTTAACATAGAAGGATAAGAATAACATGATGATATATTATCTTGATGGGTAATTGAAAAAAATAACCTAATTTGTGCATCACAATATAAGGTAACTCTTTTGATAGAAATGTGAAGATAATGGGACTCTAGTTTATGTTTATTGATGAAAAGTAGTATATATAATAATATATATGAAGATAAATAGCCTAAACCCTAATTGTGTTATATCTCATAAAAAGAAACTTCAAAACCCAAATCCAATAATAAAATTGTGTTCCTATGTTTGCAATTAACTTGGATGTCAATTTTGAGATTAATTGGATAATCCTAACTATCACAAGTTAAATAGAAAAAAATGAAGAAATAATTCCAAAAATACTAAGTATTTTTCTAATGCGGCCATTTTTTCTTTAGTTTCCTAGATTTTTAGGGAACACAATATCACATACATGCTTTTGGGTCCCTAATTTTCTTATGTTTGTGTGACCTCCTTCCCCATAACTGGATTGCGGTCCAAGGAACCTAGGACCCTCTTCTCCATTTGTTCAAAATAGGAAACCTTGGTTGTTTCCATGTTTTTTGTACGTCCTGAGAAATTTTTCCGCCCAATCTTCCTCTATCACTTACTCTTTTTCTAATGATTTATTCTCCTTAACCCTCCTTTTTCCCAAGTGCAGCCGATAACCCCTGACTTTCCTTATTTCATTGCCTATTCCTCCAATTGAATCTGAGTTATCTAATAGCCCTTATTTCTCCCATGTGTATCAACTCTCCTTAACCCCCTACTTCCCTAGGCTCTCAAACTCCAATAGATACCCTAAAACCTCCCACAATGACCTTAAGAATGGTCCCGACCCCTCACTTACTTCTATTCTTTTCGTGAACCCCATTTCATTTTCTTGCCATCACTGTGGTGATTGCCTTTTTGTCATGAAGGATGCTTGGAGTCTACGGAAAGGATTTTGACTATATTCAGGTGAGGCTTCCAGATTTCATGGAGCCATGGAAGATCTCAGACACTTAGTGGTGGTCTTACAAAAAATGTCGATGAGGCACTCAAAGTTTTCCCTATTGAGATCCATTTTCTAGTATGTACTCGCCTATGATTTTCTTCTCCATTGACATGTTGTTTAAGTAGGGACAAATACTCCTTGTGGTAACTTTCCTCACACACTCCTCCTCCTTCCCTTTAATACATTTTATCACATTTTTTCCTAGATCCCTTGCCATGGTCACGGGTCTCATGCATTTGTGTTTGAGGAGTCCTCAATTGTGTGAGTAGTGGGGAAGATGACTTCTTGCACCCTTTTTCAATTCGAACCCCATGTTCTCTGATGTTTTGAGTTTTCTGGCCAAGGGTAAAATATTTTTTCTCTCATTTTATTTAAATATCCAATGTTGTATTGTCTTAACTTTCATAATTCTAGCAATATGCATTTGACCAGAATACTCTCTCACTACATCATTTTTTTCTTTGTTAGATGCAAGGGTATGCATGCCCTTTGATGAACCATTTCTTTTTTGGTCGGTCTTGATGAACCATTTCTTCAAGTTAACTAGTATATATATTTATTTTAAAAAAGTCATAATTAATTATGTATAGCTCAAATTATAAACAAAAATATGTGCCAAAATTGTGTGATTCTTCTCTATCCAATTGTATATGTTTCATTGCCCAAATCTAATATTGAAAATTTTGATTATTAACCTTTTATTCTAATTATTTATCATTTCTAAAATCATAACTAATAAGCTCTAATTGAGAAAAATAAAATAAAATATGTTATGGAATTTGGATATACAATATACATGTTGGAGTGGTTTTGATAACCTAATTCATTAATAATAAAAAGGTGAATTTTAATGTTTATATAATTGATGTGAAGTTAAGCCTAGTCTCCAATATGCTTTTAGTAGGTGGCATGTGAACCTGATGTGGGACTAGGTTGACCTTGGAAATATCTAGAATTGATGTAAGGTATGTTGCATTGCCCATGAGTCATATTGAGAAATTACTCTCTTATTTTTGTCTCTTGAACCACTATGAGGTATTAGTATATTAGAATTCATCTTTCATACTTGATCGGCTTATATGGATCAAGTTGACTGAAATAGATGTTATGATCTTCATATTTTTCTGGATATGCTTGTTAGTTTCTGAGTTACATCTTTTTCATACTATTCCATTTTGAAACCCAAGTTTCAATGATTGAACTAAATGATACATAATTTTTGTATGGTGCACCTATGATCTTATGAGGCATCTTACTTGCGGAGATTGTTTGATCTTTGGTTATTGTATTTTGGCGTCACTTGATATTAGTTAGATGTTCTCATCTATCATTTGACCATGAAAATAAATTATCTTGCATATCTTATTCCATGTTTGATTAATTAGTCATAATTAGAATTAATGAAACCACATAGACATTGGGTGTTATCCCCTGCCTTTCATGATGTTTTAGGCATTCAATTTTATTTCCCTTCAAAGCACTGGGCTTTATTCTCCTTCTACATCTAATATTTGGCACTGAGTTTTATTCCCCTACCATGCACTAAAATTTTAGTCCTAGTATACAATTTTATATTTTTTTTGGCACTAAGGCTTTAGTTTACTGCCCCTTGGTATGGAATATATGGGTTCCTACTTTTCCCTTTAGGATGTTCTAGTCTTCTTATTACTCACCATGAAACTGTTTATGATTGTGATATTTGTTGTGATATTGAATAAGGAAATAAATATATCATTCTTTATCTTATTTAAATGTCCTCTTTGATATCCATATGGATGTTCTTTTTCCCTTTTGATCTAGGAAGCCTTGATATAGTTTAATTAATGTCTTTTTTCCTTTATATTTCTCAATATATATTTATACACTCATATTAATATTTTTATGCTAAAAACAAAAAATAGTATTCTTTTATGGGGTATGCTTTCGACCCTTAAGTGAAGGAGGTGGTGGACCTAACATGATGACCTGGACTTGGACTAGTGGAAACTAGGATATAGACTTGAAATAGTTTAAATATAACTTGTATAGATCTTGAAATGCATTACTTTCATGTAAATACCTAATGAGAGATTAGTAAATTTGTAAACTGGATATAGTCATGATTATTTATTTCATAGTCATTCTTGTATACCATTTTTTGAGAAATTAAAAAAATAAACATATTCCAATATAGTTATTAGTCTTTTTGGATTATCTGGACTTGTTCCTTAAATTGAGTAAGGAGTAGATGCAACTATCTTCTAGTTTCTCTTGGGTGGTGGTTGTGTATCTCCTGGTCTTCACCATGGACATCAAACAAGACAACTTCTACAGTGACTCTTATGGTCTCGCCAAAATCTATAGATTGGAATTACCCTCCAACAGCAGCCAATGTACTCCTTCCTCTAGTGTAATCCACATGGATAAACTAGAAATTTTGTCATTCAATTAGAATAGATAGGAAGTAGATGTCCCTCCCATTGGCGTACTAGTTACCAACTTGCTCTCTAACAATAATGATCCTCAGTTGTTCTCTCCCGTCGCTATCCCTCCCTGGTTAGGTAGGACTTCCTTGAGCTCTCTTGGTTATCATAATCAGAGAGGACAAAAATTGTTAGAGAAAATGATTCTCAAGTATATGTGTTATTGTTGTGCTCTGGGAAGTCCCCAATACCTCTCTATTTATAAGCGGGGTTAGGGCTAGGGTTCCCAGTCAGTTTGGGATCTGTGCGGGAGTGGAAGTGACCAGAAGATCTTGACTATTTTGCAACCTTCAAACCACAAGACATTCATCTGGTAACCTAGATGGTTGTTTGGCACTGTGAGATGGTCGTTTCATAGTTTCCTAATCACATATGAAATTAGCAATTTGTTTCCCATTAATGCTAAACATTAATTCCTTGCACAACAAGAATTATACAATCAAAATGATCGAATTCTTTCACAAATTCAAGAAAGTATCTAGAACCTTTATTTGGACTAATTGATTGATCTAGTACATGCGACATGGTCACCTCTCTCAACCATATGGTATTCTAGTGATCTGAGCCAAACCGGTAAGTTCAAAAAAATGAATCAGTCAGTTCACACCTCAGTTTGGGTAGAATATAGCTAATTCAATTTCTGACCAGCCTGACAATCCAAACGGCTGTCTCAACACTTGAGACAATTGAATGGTACACCAAATGGTCGTCTAACCCTGTGAGATGATTGAATGGGGTGCATTGAGCTGATCTTCTATGTGAACTGAGTACCTAAACACTTTAGTAATCAATCTAATGATTATTTAATATTAAACTCCTATTCTAGATGAGTTTCTTTGTGTGTGACCCTATAGGTCCCATATAATGTTGGCATTGAATGTCCATAACTAATTTATGGCATCAAAAGCAGAGAGTGATTCCTAGTCACACATTAGTTCTACCCATGTGATTGGAAAGTTGGAGAACAACGTCAACCTACAATCTCTGTAAGGTGTTGCAGTGATTATATAATTTCTTTGTCTCTAGTATCTGGAGTGAAATCTAGGCATGGATATCATCATCCTCTCAACCTTCAACTCATGTTTCTTGAACCAAGAGCAGGTTCTCTGAGATAATGTGACCTCAATATCATATATTGATTCACATGTGCATGCATTTCTCAGTCTCACTTATCAAGTGGCTAGGATATCATACTCGAGTAGGAGGGACAAATACCATATCTATGACTCACAATCTATCCCCATGTGTCAAAGAGACCCAATCAAATCCTTTATCACAACCCATGTTTCAAGACTACGTTTGATGGTATCCAATGACATGAGATGAGTGTAGTGATTTTAGGTCTAAGAATCACAATCACCACCTTCACTATGAGAGATGACTATGACTACCAATGATGGTTTCCATGTGTCACTCTCAAGGTGGGTATGTCTGTTACATTGTTCCCTAACATGTATATGTGTGCTTGGATTGAAATTTCCATATCATGACTAATGAGACCAGCCATCAACCAATCCACACTCCAGTCTTATGTGTTACTGGTGTCTATCTATCTTCCACATTAACAACTGATTAGAGACATAACAAGAATGTACATACTCTTAGCATTCATATGATCTCATTCTCAATCACGTATTTGAAGACATACATCATTGAGTATTGTCATTCTTTAATGTTTCCTCATTATCTCATAACTCAATGAAACAGAATGAATTGGAATCCTTGCCTTTATGAGTACTAATCATATCATTTATGATATATACCATGTCAATCATCACATAATTGGCTCTATGGGCATACTCTACTAATAGACTCCCACTTGTACTTAGAGCCAATCACCCATGAATCTCATTCTTAGTGATCTAAGCATTTCCACCATGCTTTTGCTATGCAAGTGCTAATCCAGCGGGTTAGCAACATTTTTTTATTAGTCGGTATATTGCTTGTTTCTTATCTCCTCATTGTGATATGAAACTGTCATAATATGCCATCTAATATTCCTTCCCTAATAAGTAGTTCCATTGTTGTCACAATATTACTATTGAGTCATCAATGGTTGGAACATCTAAAAGTTCATCATATGAACTTGTAGATCCATATAATATCACTCTATGATCGTAACAAAAGTATACTCAGATCTTATTGTAGAATAGTATTAATGTCTATTATTTCAGAATCCTTCCAACTATCAACATTTCTCCTTTCTGATTGAATATCCATCTCCTCTCCTGGGCCTAGCCCTCTTTCTTGAAGAACCTAGTTGGGTTGGTAACCTAATTTGTTTCCTTTTTCATAGCTCGGATTGAATTTACATATTTTAATTTGTGGTCACTTTTATCACTATGGAAGCTTGCATCGATGTAACCCTTTACATCAAACTCTTCCTTTATTGCTATCTTTGATTACTAGCAATCTATCCTTAAGTACTTCTCAAGTACTAATGGATATCTTTAATGACATTCCAATAACCCTTATTGGAATTTAATATCATCTTGTCATGTACAATACATACAAGATTATATGGGATAAGTACACTTATAGCATTCATGATAGATCCAATGCAACATCCTATGGCATCCTACTCATGTTCTTTCCATTATTCATAAGACTTGGAACTTATAGTCTATGATAGACTGATATGTATACTCTCTCATTGAATCCTTTCGTGTTGAACTCTTTCAACATATTACTATTGTATGTGCTCAAATTTATATTGTGAAACATTCAAGAACTATCTTTATAGATCTTTATCCTTATCTTATAAGATTCTTCACTAAACCCTTAATTTTTGAAGGGGTTTTCCATGCCATATCTCAACATCCACAATATTGAGATGTTATTCCTCAACATATGTGGAATATTCTTATATGCTATGAAAAAATCTTTTGCAATCACATATTTCATCTTTTATCATGATTCAAGTCAAACTTTTTGAATATATTGTCAACTCAAAAGATCCCTCCTCTGAGATGCTTGTTTCAATCCCAGATTGAACTTTGTAGCTCATAGGCTTCATTTGCATTCTTGAAGTTGTAAAACCTTTTAGGTTGTGTCATGTACACATCCTCTAATGTATTCCCTTTAAGGAATCCAATTTTATCTTCATATGCTAAATCTCTTACTCTATTTTAACTACAACAGTAAGAATGACAATTGGTGAAAGAATTTCTATCATGTTCAACTTCTTAAACTGATTTAAAAAAACTTTTCAACTAGATTGTCCTTTTATGTTATCCATGTAGGTCTTTGTCACAAAGGCCTATTGCACACTTTAGGTATTACCCCTTTAGGTGGTGCTATCAAGGTCCTACATTGTTAGCTAATACGGAGCCCATAATGGCCTTGAGCCATTACTCATATTATGGAACCTAATAGCTTCTATTCGATTAGTTGGCTCATCCTGTTATGACCATTCTATCTACATTGTTAAATTCATAATACTCCAATTTTAGATGTGTTCTACTAGAACTATTTTGTTTTGTGTCACATGACAAACTTTAGATTCCATGTCATCTTGTGATTCTCTTCGTTCTCATTGTACTTCTTTGTTGACCTCAAACATTTTGAGTTCTACTTTTACTCCCACCTATTGTTTAGGAATTCAGTTATCATATCAACAAAACAATTTTTTGTTATTAGATTAGAATTAATAGTAACATTCAACAATTATGGTTTGTGGATGAACTTTTGAAGAAAATAATTTCTCAATGTATATCAATCCTTTAGACATATTTAGGGACATTCACATATCATATCATATATGATTCCTTATAAAGAATACAAATGGTACATTATTTAGTGATTATATATTTATGAGGGTATAAGTAGATTACATTAATTGATAATTATATCATGACTCATTATGATATAATTCCTTCATTATGACACATCATGATGTTTAGTTAGATTTTTGATACATTATCACAGTTCAACCTGTAGGTTCTCAAGATATTGATGTAAAGTATTTCAACATTTGATCTCATCAATGTTTCTTAATACTTTTATCAAAGTAATACTTCATCTATAATCTCCTTTAACATTTCAAGAGATTTTATGTTTCTATTTTACTGAGTACATATCATCATATTACCAGTAATAGAAATGAAGTATAAGTAATCATATATAGCATTCATTCTATAAGATCTTTATGCATCATATGTATAAAGTATGATGGAAAGCTTATCCTCCTACTCATCTTATCCTCCTACTACATGTAGTGAAGAATGTCATGTCACATTGTGCATAAATAAGGGTTTTCATGTTTCCTTAGGTACAAAACCAAGGGAATCTAGATTAACATTAGTATGTATTCTAGACATGCATTTCTTAAATGGACTTCCAAGGTGACTATTGCTAATCAAAGTCTTGAGTTATAAATTACATTCCTTTAGTATTAACGTTGGAAAACTTATCTAAAATTCCTTTGAAGCAAATATCATTAGATATTTGGGGATTTCCATGCAAGATCATATCTTTTGAAATAGAAACATTAATATCTTACTTTGTTGATTCATAATTCTTTTCATATAATATGCCTAAAGAAAATGTTTCTATTTATTGGCACAATGAAATAGTAGTTCAACTAACTCTATTACATGCCCATCGGGATAAGATAAATTTACATGTAGACTAAAGCTTCTGCAACTCTTGCATCACTTTGTCCATCTTTGTCCTTCTATGAGGGCTTTTACTTCTTGTCAGATCATGCACATCAAGTATGTCAGATCGTTGTTTGGTACCCCATACCAAGAAGAAGTAATCAAATTTATCTTTTAATGTTAATACCTGAAGTGGAAGCCTCAGTGCCTTCCTTCTTCTTCTTTAGTTCCTCTAAGGAAATTTCTTTGCCTTCCTTCTTCTTCTTTAGTTCCTTTAAGGCAATTTCTTTTCCAATATCTAGGCTGGTGACATTTGCCTCTTTTCTTCTCTCCTTTATTTCCTTCGAGATATGAAGATTTGGGCTTCTGGCTAGCTTTAGAACCTTTCTTAGCTTTTCCTTTTCCTTTATACTTCCCCTTTATTTTACTTATCACCATCATAGACTTGGGCTTGTCTTTCTTCATATGTCCCTCAGTTGTGCTGAATATGCACAACAACTCTGTCAATGACTTGCCAAAGTCGTTCATGTTGTAGTTCATCAAAAATAGACTATAAGATTATGGCAAAGACTGTTGAATCACATTAGTGGCCAACTCTTGACACAAGGGGAATCCCAATCTAGCTAGGTTCTCCACATACCCAATAAACTTGAGCACATGAGGACCTAGTGGAGATCCTTCCTCCATGTTACATTTGAATAGTGCCTTGGGGACATCATATCTCTCTTGTCTTGCCTGATCTTGAAACATGTTCTTGAGATGTGTGACCATATCAATCACCCATCCATGTTCTCTTGCTGCCTTTGCAACTCATAGTTCATAGAGCATAGCATAAAACACTTGACATCCACGACATCTTCAGTATTCTTCTTGTAAGCATCCCTGTCAGCCCTAGGTGCAGTATGAAGGGAATCATCTAGTTATGGCGTCTCCAGGACATAGAGTTTGCACTCCTGTGTGATCACGATTCTCAATGTCCTAGACTAATTGTGGAAGTGCTTCCCATTTAGTTTATCCTCCTCAAGGACCGATCGTAGATAAATGTGTTTGTTGTTTGTTCTCATTTTATTCTACAAAATAATTTACAATTTTGTTAAAAATAATTTTTTATTTGATGAAATTTGGATGATGATAATTAGGTCTTTAATTAATTATCTTGCTCATTATTTTGATTAAATTGATAAACCTCAAGTATCAATTTCGAAAATTGTAGCAAATCCATTTTCTCATGAGAAAGATCTAAGATTATTCAATTATGACTCGACCAATGCCGCTAAACACAGTCAATTACCAAGGCAGGCAAATTTTCCCAATTGCATCATATGCAATTCTTGATTGAAGATATGTGCACTCCTTTCCATTATCATTTTCATGCTTCTAGGCTTAGATGCTCTAAGAATCACTAGTTAAGCCTGTCCCAATAGCCAATACAATAATAATGCACCCCCCAAAGGTGGAACCTACATTACTACCATCACACTTCTATGAGGTAAACGACACACCACACAAAGGCGTAACCTATGCTTAGTCGAACAAGCTTTTCATGTGTATTTCTATTGGAAAGCATCTTAGACTTAATAAGCTTGATTGAGATATTTGTATTTTATATATATATATATACATATATATAATACATACATACATATATACATATGCATATATTGTATCCAATCACCACATTTATAGTATGTATCATATACATGCTATACCTCATAATGTAAACATGTAATATAAAAAAATGATGGTTATGGTTGTGTCTACTATAATTCCTTGGAGCCACAAGGAATTTCTACCACCTAGGTCAATCATAATATCAAATCTATGAACATGTTGTTGATGTAGATCTATGCTTTCCAATCTAGGTAGATGAGTTCAACCCTTGAACTGGTTGTCTCACCTCATGGCTGGTTGGTTGGTCCTCCTGTCCAACCGATGTTTGGAAACCTTTTAGATGATCGGTTGGGCCTTCTCGGATGTTTGTCAGGCCTCCTTTCCAACTGATGTTTGGACTCTTTCCAAACATTCGATTGGGTCCACCAGGCTGACATCTAGTTCCATCATTTTGTCCTTCATGGTCCTCCAGATGGTCGATTCATCTCACGAACGGGTCGTCTTATCTAGAGATGATCATCTTTGTCATCATTGCAAGAATGTAACTATCCTAATACTACTTTATTACTTTGTAAGGAGAAACCTTGAGTTACATTTGAGGGAGCAAAGATAGGAAAGAATTAACTTTACATTGGGAAGAGGGAAGTAGAGTTTCATTATGCAAACTGAGATAAATAGGAATAAAACCACACCATCCAACCACACAAAGATACTGGGTTTAGGCCATAACCGTGCCACACATCCACCATTAAAATTTCTTTTAGGGATGACACATGTAAATTGCATATATATATATATATATATATATATATATATATATTTATAAATATATTAGTGTGGTATTATTTGGTCTTTGATTAGATACGCATATGAGACAATTTGAATATTCAAAATGTATGCAATAAATAAATACTAAAACCAAAAATCCGATCATATCAATTATCCTAAAACATAGTAAATTGGTGTGGCTGTGATACCAATGTTTTTCGAAAATATAGGCACAAAGTAAGGCAGCGAAAACAAATTTTTTTTCTATCCATATTCGTATACCAGTAAGATCGCATAAACTACTATAAAATAAGAAGGATGTTTTAACAACTTATACCAAGTCTTGGAGCAAGTACATAGGCAAAAAGTCATTGTGATGCAACTATCTTCTAGTTGATCTTGGATGGTGGTTGTGCAGCTCCTAGTTCTCATTAGTGACAGTGAACATGACAACTTCTACAACGACTCCTATAGTCTCACCACATACTGTAGATTGACATTCCCCACCTAGCAGCAACCAAAGGACTCCTGCCTCTAGAGTAGTAAACACTGACCAACTAGAACTCCTATCATACAACTGAAACATATAGGAAGGAGTTGTCCCTCTCATTGGCATACTAGTCACCAACTTGCTCTCCCACAATAATGATCCTCAGTTGTTCTCTCCCATCCCTATCCCTCCCTAGTCAGGTATGACTTACTTGTGCTCTCTTGGTTACCATAACTAGAGAGGACAACAATTGTCAAAGTAACTAATTCTCAATTTTTTTATATTATTGTTGTTCTCTAAGAAGCCCCTAATACCCCTCTATTTATAGACAGGGTTAGGGCCAGGGTTCCTAGATGGTTTGAAATATGTGTAGGAGTGGAAAGGACCAGATGATTTTGAATCTTCACAACCTATAAACAACGAGACGGTCACTTGGCACTATGAGACGGTCATCTTGCATTGCAAGATGCTCGTTTTGTAGTTTCCTAATTGCATATCAAATTTGCAATTTGTTTCCCATTAATGTTAAACATTAATTCCTTACACCACAAGAATTGTTCAATCAAAATGATCTAATTCTCTCACAAATTTGGGAAAGTATCTAGAACCTTCCTCTGTCCTAACTGAGCAATCCCATACATGCGGGACTGTCATCTTGTTCACCCAGATGTTTGAGTAGTGAGCCAAGTTGAACTGGTCAGTTCACACCTTAGTTTGGCTAGAATATATCCAATTCAATTTCTGATCAGCTTGACAACTCAAATGGCCGTCTCAACACTTGAGACGATCTTCTAGTGCACCAAACATCTATCTCACACAGTTGGGTGCAGTCAGCTGATTTTTTGTGTGAATTGAGTACCTTAACACTTTAGTAATCAATGCAATCATAATTGAAGATTAAACTCCTCTTCTAGATGAGTTCCTTTGTGTGTGACCCTATAGGTCCCATATCATGTTTCCAGTGAATGTCCATAACTAACTTATGACATCACAAGAAGAGAGTGGTGCCTAGTTACACACTAGTGCTATGCAAGTGATTGGAAAGTTGGATAACAACTTCAACCTACAATCTTTGTAAGATGTTGCAGGGATTGTATAATTCCTTTGTCTCTGATATTTCGAGTGACCTCGAGGCATGGATATCATCATATTCTCAACACTCAAATCATGTTTCTTGAACCAAGAGTAGATGTTCTGAGGTAATGTTACCTCAATATCCTATATTGATTCACATGTGCATGCGCATGTGTGTCTCAATCTCTCTTATCAAGTGGCCTGGAACTCATACTCTAGTAGGAGGGACAAATTGTTGGTATCTGTGCCCAAAGAGCCAATAATATTGGCATAACATATAAATAATTTGATTAATAACAAAGGCAAGATTCTAATTTATTTTGTATGTTCAGTTATGAGATAATAAATAACATAATAAATGTATAAATAATACTATTACTCGATGACATATGTCTTCAAGTATTAAACTTGAAAGAAATGAGATCATACAGATATTAAGAGTACATATATTGTCATTGTGGAAGTTTGATAGACAACAATGACACACAAGATTAGAGTGTGAATTGGTTGATGACTGAATCTTATTGGTCATGATATGGAAATATCAAACCAAGCACATAGATACATGTTAGAGAACAGTGTATCAGAAAGACCCACCATGAGACTAACACATCGAAGCCATCATCATGGAAGTCATCAGCTCTCATAGTGATGATGGTGGTTGTGGCTCTTAGACCTAAAATCACTGTGTTCATCACATGTTGTTGGGTACACTTTAACATCATCAAATGCAGTCTTGAAACATGGGGTGTTATAACAGTCATGATTGGGTGACTTTGATACATGGGGATTGAATATGAGTGATAGATATGGCATTTGTCCCTTCGATAAGAGAATGATATCCAACGACTCTTGATTAGCAAGAATGAAAAAGTATGGCCATAAGCATGTGAGTCAATATGTGATATTGAGCTTACATATATCACATGCAGTCTTCTCTAGTTCAAGGAACAAGATTGAATATAATGAGGATGACTACTCAATGCCTCTAGTTCAATCTGGATATCAATGACAAAGGAACAATACAAACATTGTAACACCATACATAGATTTTAAGTTGAAGTTGCTCCCCAACTTTCCATTAACTTGGGTAGCAATAATGTGTGACTAGGCACCACTCTTTGCTTGTGATGTTATAAGCTAGTTATGTACATTCACTTCCAATGTGGTATGGGACCTATAGGGTCACACACATAGGAACTCACCTAGAAGAGGAGTTCATATCTTGAATAATAATTGAAGTACTAAAGTGTTTGGGTACTCAATTTACACAATAGATCGATAGATTGGATGACTGAACTGCCAAACAACCATTTCACTGGGTGAGACAGCTATTTGGGAAGCCAGACGGGTGTCTCAAGTGTTGAGACATCTGTTTCGATTGTCAGGCAGATAACAAATTTAATTGGCTCAGTTCTGCCCTATGTATCGACTAGTTCAAGCTGTTGAACCAATCGGCTCGACTCAAACTCACTAGAAGGTTGTTTGGGTGAGTGAGACGGGTGTTTGTTTTGTGTGAGATGGCTCAGTTGGAACAAACAAAAGTTCTATAGTTTTACAAAACTTATTTCAATTGCACATAATTGGGGTGCAAGTAAATTAATGTATGGCATCGATAAGAAATGATTTGCCAATTCATATCTTATTGGGAAAGCATGAAACAACCGTATCCCTTAGCATGATGACCATCTTGCATCCCAAACAACTATTTTTCTTAGTGAAATGACAGTCTCGCATGTGAGATGACCATCTCACTTGGGGAGATGACCGTTTTGTCACATGCAGGTTGTGAAACTTTTAGGAAAGTTATGAAAATTCAAGATTTGTTTGTCCTTTCCACTCGCTCCTTAGTCTTGCATTGGTAGTAGACAAGAAACCCTAATCCTAATCCCTCCTATATATAGAGGGGTACTGGGAGCTTCCCAGTACACAACTACTACATAGACAATTGAGAATCAGTTGCTCTGACAATTGTTATCCTCTCTGGTTGTGGTAACTATGAGATCCCAGGAAAGTCCTACTCAAAAAGGGAGGGATAGCCACGGGAGAGAAACAACTGAGGATCATTGTTGTGGGAGAGAATGTTGGTAACTAGTACACCAATGGGAGGGACAACTTCTTCCTATCTATTCCTATAGAATGACAGGAGTTCTAGTGGGTCTGTGCGGACTACTCTAGAGGCAGGAGTTTGTTGGCTGCTGCTAGGAGGGAAACGTCAACTCACAGTCCGTGGCGAGATCTAAGGATCTATGTAGTATTTGTCCAAGTCTGATGTCAATGTAGGAGCAGTTAGATGAGTATGAGGGAAACTAGGTGCTGAATAGACATTGTCTAAGATAGAGTGCACATCTACATCAATGATGATTGTCATTGGACTTGCTCCAGGACCATGTATATCTTCGTGAAACCATCCTTCACATTGCATAGTTATTGATGTGAACTCTTGGTTAATGGGAAATATGTCAGTGATTTTTTTGTTTCCACTGCCTATCTGATGTTGTGTTTCCCTATAGTGGTATCGAAGGCATGTCAATTAATTATATTTTGGGATAATCGATATGATCAGATTTTGGTTTTACTATTTTTTATTGCATGCGATGCAAATATTTAAATTGGTTGATGTGCATGTCTTTCTAATCACCACATAAAGAACCCAAATGTGTGTATATATATATGCAATTTACACGCATCACCATAAAATCAGTTTTGAGGGTGGATGTAAAGCATTGTTATGATCAAAACCCCAGATCTGTGTGTGCATGGTTGTGGCTTTTATTATTTTTATTAATCAGTCTACATATTGAGCCTCTCTCTTCTTTCTGAATGTAAATTAATGCTCTTCTTCCTATTTCCCCTCGAATGTAACTCGATGTTTTCCCCATATACAATGTAATAAGAAACAAGATAGTTTTAGTTTATGTTTCGACGTGAGGTGATGATCTGCATAAAGGTGAAACAACCGGATCATGAGATGACCTAATCAACTGGAGGACCAAAGAGACCAGATGAAAGGAGGACAAATCGATCGACTTGTGGCTCAACTGTCTGGATGGAGGTGTTCAGACACTGCTTGGACCTGTGAACTAGATGATCATTTCAGACAAAACCAACTGAGCAACTAGGAGGAGAGCTGACCGATTCATGAGATGAACCAATCTACCTGGATTGGTTCGAGCATATATCATCACCAATAATAGGTTGCATATGTTGCGGACCATAGGTGGTAGTAATTTCTTGTGGCTCCAAGGAATTACATTAGTATGGCCATAACCATCGTTTGTGTATTTTATTTATTGCATGTTATCATTTGTGGTTATAGCATGTATATAATACATACTATATATATGGTGATTAGATAAAGTATATGTATTTATACATACAAACTCCCTCATTATAATATCAAGTCTTATACGCTTTCCAACATTGACCCACATGAAAAGCTTGATCGACCAAGTGCAAGGTCTGCCACTGCGGGGTGTGGCGTCTATCTCGTGGAAGTGTGATGGTAATAATGTAGGTTTTGCCTCCACGGGGTGCATTATTATTGTGTCAGCTTTTGGGTCAGGCTTGACTGGTGATTCTTAGAGAGTCTGGGCCTAGAGGCATGCAAATGATCATGGCAAGGAGTTGTGCATATTATCTAACTAAGAGTTGCATATGATGCAATTGGCATGATTGCCTACCTTGATAATTGGTTGTGTACGTTGGTGTAGGTCAGGTGACAGTTGAATTATTTTGGATCTTGGCCCACTAGAATATTGTACGTTGCAATATTCTGAATTGCTATTGAGGGTTATCAATTTGAATAAAATATTAGGAGCGGTATTTAAATAAAGACCTAATTAATATTGTCAGTTTATCAAATCAAAAAAAAAATAAAAAAATGTTTTGAAAAGGTTCCAATATTTCTTTGTAGAATCAAATTTCAAACAAAAAACACATTCAAATTGTGATTAGTCCTTTAGAAGGAAAAAATGGGATAATGTTCCACAATTGGTTAAGGACTTTGAGAAATGTTCTTGTGAATGAGTGAAAGCTCTATGTCCCTGATAGACCAATGCCCAAGGAACCCACTCCAAATGTGTGTAAGGCTAAATGGATGCTTATTGGAAGCATACCAATGATGCCATATACATCAAAATACTTATTCTATGTTGTATGAACTATGACTTGCATGAACAACATGAATACATGGACATTCTCAAGATGGTAACACATCTCAAGAATCATGTAAAGCATGTAAAATGTCTCCAAAGCACTAATTGAGTACAAACTGACAAAGGGAGGTCTAATAGAACCCTATGTTCTTAATATGATTGGACATGTGAAATGAGTGGGATTTCTCTTAAGTCAAGAGTTGACCATGGATATGATTATGCAAGCATTGTATGAATCATATCGTCAGTTTATCAAATGTTTGGCATGTTGATGCCAAAACAAGGAAGAAGAAGGACAAATCCGTGATGGTTATCAGCATAAGTGAGTCATAGGGAAAAGGCAAGGCAAGGAAGCATTTTGAGGCTAAGACAAAGTCTAATTCTTCTGCACTCAATATATGGAGAAGGGAATATGTCCTTTTTCACTTGGAACGATAAAGAAAACAAAGTGATATCATCATCACCTATTTGGACATTGTAAAGGAATTATCCTCTTCATAGAGGATCTCAAAAAGAAGATAGAGATAGAGATATCTACTTCAAGACCTAAGAAGAAGTAATCTATAACTATATGGAGCAAGGGTTGTTGCCCCTATAGTAATAGGTTGTAATTCATGGGCACATCATAGAATTAGTGAATTGCTATTGTGTACTTGCCAAACATCATATGTTTTGTATGACAAGAACATTATGATCTTTTATGGCGATGCCCTATGTCTCATAAACTATACTTGATAATTGAAAAGACAAATGTGTATTACACATATATTGAATGACTTGATAACTCAAACATTGAATACCTATAGCACTATCACCTAGAGAGCATAAATGAGAAATGCATTTCTAGAATCCATATGATGGTTATCTAGACTCTTTTGGTTATTGAACCAATAGAGACATGCATGTATTATTTGTTGTGCCATATGACAAGAGTATCTTCACTACTTGTAGTGGGAGATTGACTATTACATTAGTACTAGTACATACTAATGTACATAGATCTTTTGAATGAATGTTAAAGGTAGTTACAAGTACCTCATTATATTTATTGATGCGATCAGTAGATACTGAAATTTGTATTTAATGAAATACAAGTTTGGATATCTTGAAGTGTTCAAGGAGTTCATAAATGAAGTACGTAACTAAATTGGTGAAAATATTAAGATACCTCGATATTATCGATGTTGAAATACATAAACTAAGAGTTTGAGGACCTTCAGGGAGATCATGATAGTGTATCACAATTAATTCCATCTGAAACATATTGATGTGTCAGAAATAAGGTATCACACCATGTTATGGTGAGACTATCAATAAAATCTAGTTGATCTTGCAATTTCTTTTGGGTACGTGCTTCACACTAAAATAATGTATTGTCTAAAATGGTTCAAATGACACCATATGAGATATGGCATGGGAAGTCTCCATGTAAGTCTTTTGTAGTGATTGGGATTGAGAGCTTGTATAAGAAAAGAGTTTCTTAAAAGTCTTATCCAAAAATCACATGAATGTTATCTTGTTGAATACTACTCTTATACCAATCCGACAACAAATTGTTTGTTAGTTTGTGTGACTAAATTCCTAAAGGGAACTTAGTTCCAAAGGAATCAGTCAGAGTAAAAGTAGAACTCAAAATGTTTGAGACAAACATGAAAACATTGAACCTAAAGAATTACGACTCAAGAAGGGGGTAAGTTGATCATAGTGATGAGTTAACTACCTATCTATAAACCATTGAGGAACCAGATTCTAAAAAATGGCTTGAGGCCATGAGATCTATGATGGACTCCATGTAAACCAACAAGGTATGACCTCAGTTGTTATGACCACATTTGCTTAATTGGTAAACTAGGGTTTACCTGAATGATTACATGCTTAATTAGATTGAACATCATTTAGACATGATTAATGATAGTAGCTCAATTGTGATGTTTCAAACCTAAGAAGGAACTCTAATTATGATTTTATCTTGAAGAATTAGGGTTTGAGAAATGTAAATCGTAATCAGAAAAAATTAGGGTTTTAATAGTACATGAATATGGAATTTGATCAAGATAGCAGTGTGGTAAATGACTTTTCATATTTTCTATATATCTTGTATTTAATTGAATTTGGGATATGATATGCATAACAAAATCATGATTTATATAGAAATATTTTAGAATATTTGGATGTTCTTTGAATGTGTTTCTCAATCAAACTTTACTTCGACCGACCATGCTGACATAGTGTTGTTCGATAGTGTAGTATTTCATTTTTAATTATTTATTGATAACTCCTAATTATCTTAAATTTATAACGAAGCTCTAAAATTAAATTTCAGACATCATGATACATTTACACAATTTTTGGAGGATATTTTACCTATGAAATAAATGAGTTACGGTAACTTTTTTATAACAGAAAAATATGATGAAATAAGAAAAAGTATAATGAGGGGTTAATGTGTAAATTACCCAAGCACCTCAATTTCTCTACATGATCAAGCTAGCACCCAAGGATCTCTCATTTTTCATGATCCATTCTAGAGAAAATAATTTCTAGAGAGAGAGGAGAGCTAGGGTTTTGAGAGGAGAAAGTGGTGGAGATGCTGACCTAGGGTTTCTCTATCTGAGATAAGATGAAATCAAGTAAGTTTAGCTTCTTAACATAGCCTTTCATGGTGAATCTTCTCTCACATGTCAAGATTCCATTCCTCCTCTGAATTGATATAAAATGGTATCAAATCTTCCCCTTTTCTCACTCTTTCATCATAATCCCTGATTTCTAGGGTTTCTAAGTTGAAAGGAAGAAGAAACTGGTAATTTGCTAGGGTTTTGATATGGATTCGAGATTTTTAGAGATGGGCTACATTTTTAAGGTGTTTTCATAGCTTTGGGTGAGTGGGTACTTCCTTTAAACAGTAGATTGCACGAAAATGAGTTAAATCACCAATAATCTTCAATTGCTTAGTATGCAAGTATAAACCCTAAATTGTCTTTTTGATCTAGTTTTTGCAAAATGATATGAAATGGATTCTTCCTATGTTTAGATGAATTTTAGATGATAAAATCATATTAGAAATGGATACAATCTATATTAATGATAATTCCCTAACTATTTGTAGAGGTTATAAGAGTAAACTAAAATTTAGGATTTTTGGCTATGACTGAAATTGTTGTATAATTAAATAGAGAAATGTATATATATATATCTCATTGATTATGAATGATTGTTTATCTGAATGCATAGTACATATATGTCAAATACTATCTTGGATTTTGAGTAATGTGAATAGTGTTTGCTTAAAGGGTGAAACCCCAGATGAGTGGAAAGTTGGAAATTTGCAAATAGATATTGTGAAATGCATTTGAAGTGCTTTTCTTGACATAATAGACTTCATTTATTCAGTGTTATTCTTAATGCATGATATCTCAGTGAATGGTGTGAAAACCCTAATTTAGCTTAATTCCAAGGTTTCATACATATGTTGATTGTATATTACTTGTTGAAAGCAATCTTTATTCAGTGAATGTTTATGACACATTAAGTCCTTATGCGAGTCATGTGATAAGTGAATGAGGTAAATGAAACCCTAAGGATAGGGTGTTCAATGAATCAATATCAATGTTTCTTAGTATGAGATTTGGTGATGCTTAATAGTTTAATTGTGGTAAATGTTATCAGATGGCCTATGAAATGAACTGTTTATATAGCTAAACTAAGATATGTTGATGTGATGATTGAATTATGAATTTAAAGAGTGAAATAGACATTTATATGCCCTGAACACTATATAATCCTCACATCATGAGGCCTGCACTTGGGGGAGGAAATAGTTTCCTGAATGGAGGTATTCTAGATCGAGGTAAGTCGGAGTGCACTAGTAGGGTGTGAGGGTCTTGACTAGTAGAACAGAATCCTTATAATTGTGTGGTACCCAACACCAACCAAGGATGTCGGTGGTACCTATGTTACATGTTGTAGTGATTAGTGGTCAGTAGGTCCACTCATGCACAATAAGCCTGAGGGTTTTGAATCACCGCCTAAGTACCCAGGTTGAGAGGTGGAGTCTGAGATATCCAACCTCTCCCATTAGACATCGAGAGGCAGACACGCCGAGGCCCGCTGCAGACTACGAGAGATAGGCTTAGGAACATGGGCATGCTTTTAAGTGTTTTACAGTGAGATCATAGCTTGTTGCGATTCTTTCACATGTTGTGGTAAACCTCATGTGGACTTAGGGCATAATTAGATGAATGAGAGGTTGACTAAGTGCGTGAAGTTATTCAATTATTCTTTGTATGTTTCTGGATTATTATTTTTCTTTGTGATTAATCAAGCATGTTCATATATTGATTCACTCTTGTAGATGTCTAAAGTATTGTGCCATATTTATATTTGTGAATGATTAGTCTCTTTAAAGCTTACTATTATTATAATTGATATCAGTTTCTAAATAGTATATCAACAATTTAAAAGTGCTTTAAACTATTTCTTTGAAGTAATCATTCACTGAGCGAGTAGGCTCACCCCTCTACTCAGAATTTTTAGGGATAACTCATGGACTGAAGATGTCATTGCATCCGAGTAGATGTGCCACATGAGTTAAGTATGGGATTAGTTAAGTTCAGTCAGTCCTTGTCACTCTAGGTCCTTGTATAGAAATGAGAGAGTTGTAAATGATGATATGTATCTTTGTTTCCTTAATAATAAAGTATATATCTGGTTCTCATATTGTATGTATGTGGAAGTGTGAGGCAAAGAATGAATGTCTGGATGTGTATTATTAATGTTGAGATTATATTAGAGTAATCAAGGTTTAATTCACTTGTAAAGTTTGTTTATGTGATTGAATGTGAGAAAATAAAGAGTTTGAAATAAAGGAAAAAAACATTGGGAGTGAACTTTATATTAAGTATAATCGTTAAACGTATGCCCTAATTTCATGATTCGTGGTAATTTTGGGATGTGGGTGTAACATCGGTGGATCCACCTGAAGGAGTAAAACCCATAGGGTGAATTTGAGTCTTTGTAAGAAGACCAACATGGAAGGGTAGATTGGTTGCAAAGAGTTTCAAACTAGTTCAAATTGGTGAACATGATTAGGCCTTTCACCAGTTACCATGGTTAAATCCATCTAGATCATGTTTGTTGTTGCAACTTATTATGATTGTGAGATTTGGCATATGGATGTTAAAACCACATTCCTTAATTGTAATAATTAAGAGGATGTGTATGTGACACAACCTTATGGTTGTATATATCCATTAATGCAAATAAAGTCTGTAAGCTACAAAGGTCAATCTAAGGATTGAAGCAAGCATATCAAAGTTGGAATCTTTGATTTGACAATATATTCAAAGGTTTTGACTTGAGTAAGAATGAAGATGGATTGTACAATTACAAAATATTTAGTGGGAGTGTATTGATATTCCACATAATGATGCAGAATAACATCCTTATCTATAAATATTAAAACCTGACAAGGAAAGTACCTTCTCTATGAACTGTTCAGGTGAAGCATCCTATGTGATAGGGATGCAGGACTATAGGGATAGATCTAAAAAGCTTCAACCTAAGTAAAAGCACATACATTGGTAAGATGTTCAAGGTCTCAACATGTAAGAATCAATGAGAGAAAACTTGTCCATATTCCATGGAGTTAGTCTTTTAAGAGCCTAGTGTTCTAGTTGTTATGAAGAATAGGGACACATGGATATATGCAATTGGATCTATCTTGAATGCAATGCTATGTACTTATCCCATTATCTCATATGTATTGGACATGAGGAGAGGATATTCAATCATCTCATATGTATTGACATGATGAAAGGGCACATATATACCTACCTAGCAATCTTATATGTATTGGACATGATGAGAGGGTATATGTCAGATACTAGTGAGAGTCATTGAAATACCATGATAAACATTCTTATGTGCTTGTGAAGCACTTAAAGGATTGGGTTATTGGTTATGGTGATTAGGAAGAGTTGGATGTAAAGGGTTACACCCATGCAAGCTTCTAAATTGACAAAATGATCATAATAGTGTTTGACATTAAAATGAGAACTATAAGATGGAAAGGATTTGAGCTAATGGAAGTTGTCCTAATATACACAAGAAGTCGAGTTCTCTGTGTTATGAAATCAGTAGAGGATATTGTATGGATCAAGAAGTTCATATGTAGGGATGGCAAAATAATTCGTATACCAGCAACCGACCCACACCCAAACTGAACCAGTCCGTTGTTTGGTAGATTTTATCATTTACTTGAATAACGGGCCCTCGCGCCTGCACACCCATGATATATGGATCAGGTGAGTGGTAAACCGCACCAAACAAATTTCATGCATCCGCTTGAAACGACATGTATTACGGTTGTCAAACCTAATCGCAGATGCATTTAAACACGACCGAGTCATAGTAATAGCTGGCGTGGGATCTATAAGAATGTCATAGACAAAGTCGCTGTCAGCCACCATGGCACCGACGTCGTAGCCAAAGCCTCCGTCAATCACCATGGCACCGACGTCGTAGCCAAAGCCACCGTCAGCCACCATGGCACCGACGTCGTAGCCAAAGCTACTGTTACCGTCATGGCACCGGGCATCTACACCCTCTGGACTAGTAGAGGTTGTCATAGACATCGTAGGTCTGTCAGTCGTCGTGGTGGCATCGGCCATTTGCATAGTCCATATTGGCAGAGGTTGATTTACATGTCGTAGCACCGCCAGCCGCAATGTCACCGGATAAATGCATAGTCCAAATTGGCAGAGCTACCGTAGCTCCACCGCCGTCAGCCATCATGGCACTAGTGTCTGTACAACCGGGATTGGTAGCTCCAGCAGGCCGCCATTGAGCATGGCTTCCTTGGGAAATGAACATGGGCTTTGATTTCTCTACGGTTGAGCTAAACTCCTTCCCGTCGGTCGTTGCATTGATCTGTAATATCTCATTTTGCAGCAATGGCATTCAGAGCCTTGGACGGGGCAGCGGTCAATGCCGAAACGTGGAAAGGTACGAGACGGAAGGTGGAGAGGTAGGTGACGGAAGGTGGAAAGGTAGTAGTGGGGCATTTATCTAGCTTCATGCATGGTTGCATGAGAGGAAATTGTGAATGGGTCCCCGCAGTCACCCGAACGTCAAACCACCATTCACCCAAACCATATGGAGTGGATTCCCATCTGATCTTTTAAAAAATGGAGCGGGTTGGGTGGCTGCCAATGGATGTGGGTTCTCACTTTTTCCATCCCTATTCATATGGGTGAACTTGTGTGAGGTTTCAAACCATTGATGACATGGTAGAAATACTGATGACAACAATGGAGCTAATAGTTAGGCTGGGAATCTTGGATAGCATACTATGGAAGTTCCATCTCATATGAGTAGTCATACAATGAAAAGATGAGAAAATTGTAAAATAACAACTTATAGCAAATTTTGCTAAACCCTCTATAAAAGTACTTACACGGAAGAAGCATGATGGTCATGCAAGGTCACTCGGTATGTGTTCCATGGGTGATTGGCTCTAAGTGCAAGTAGAAGTCTATTGGTATGTATGCCCAGAGAGCTAATCATATGATGATTGCAATGGCATGATATATAAATGATTTGAGTAATAAAAAAGGAAAGCTTCAAATTTATTTTTTATGTTCAGTTATGAGAAAATGAATAACATAATAAATATCTAGAGAATATTATTACTTGATGATGTATGTCTTCAAGTATTAGACTTGGAAGAAATGAGATCATACAAATGTTATGAGTACATATACATATTATCATTGTATCCCTAATTGGTTGTCATTGTGGAAGGTTGATAGAAAACAATGACACACAAGATCAGAGTGTGAATTGGTTGATGACTAAATCTCATTGGTCATGATATGGCAATATCAAACCAAGCACGTAGATACATGTTAGATAACAATGTATAAGACAGACCCACTATGATATTGACACATGAAAGCCATCATCATTGAATTCATAGTCATCTCTCACAATGATGGTGGTGGTTGTGGGTCTTAGACCTAAAATCACTACACTCATCACATGTCGTTGGGTACACTTCGACATCATCAGATTCACTCCCGAAACATGGGTAGTTTTAACGGTGATGATTGGGTGACTTTGACACATGGGGATTGATTGTGAGTGATAGATATGGGATTTGTCCTTGCGACATGAGTATGATATACAAGGCTTCTTGATTAGAGAAACTGAGAAAAGTATGGCCATACGCATGTGAGTCAATATGTCCATACACAGACTGTAGGTTGAAGTTTCTCCCCAACTTTCCATTCACTTGGGTAGCAATGATGTACAACTAGGCACCACTCTTTTCTTGTGATGTCATAAGCTAGTTATGGGCATTCACTGCCAAAGCGATATGAGACCTATAGAGTCACACACATAGGAACTCACTTAGAAGAAGAGTTCATATCTTGAATAATAGTTAAAGTACTAAAGTGTTTGGCTACTCAATTTACACAATAGATCAGCAGATGGGCTGGTTGAACTACCAAACAACCATCTCACTGGGTGAGATTTACGTTTGGGTATCCAAATGGGTTTCTCAAGTGTTGAAATGGTTGTTTGGGTCGTCCGGCAGATCACAAATTGAATTGGCTCAGTTCTACCCTATGAACTGACTGGTTCAAGCTATTGAATTGATTGGCTCGACTCAAACTCACCAGACGGCCATCTGGGTGAGTGAGACAGGCGTCTTGCTTGTATGAGATGGCTTGGTTGGAATGAATGAAAGTTTTGGAGTTTTCCCATACTTGTTTCAATTGCACATACTTGGGGTGCAAGTATATTATTGTATGCCATTGATAAGAAAATGGTTTGCCAATTCATATCTGACGGGGAAAGCGCGAAACAAGTGTCTTGCTTAGTGAGACGACCATCTCGCATCCCATATGACCATTTCTCTTATCAAAATGAACGTCTTAGGTGTGAGACAACGGTCTCACTTGGCGAGATGACTGTTTCATCGCATGAAGGTTGTGAAACTTCCAAAAAAGTTGCAAAATTTCAAGATCTGCTTGTCCTTTCCACTCCTGCTTTGGTTCTGCATTGGTTGGGGACTCGGAACCATGACTCTGACCCTTCCTATATATACAGGGGTATTGAAGGCTTCCCAAAACACAACTACTACATAGACAATTGAGAATCAGGTTCTCTGACAATTATTGTCCTCTCTTGTTGTGGAAACCATGAGAGCGTAGCCAATTCCTATCCGACAAGAGAGGGATAACCACAAGAGAGAAACAACTGAGGATCATTGTTGTGGGACAGTATGTTGATGAATAGTACACAAACGGGAGGGACAACCCCTTCATGTCTGTTCCTACAGGATGACAAGAGTTCTAGTGGGTCAGTGTGGACTACTCTAGAGGCAGGAGTCTGTTGGCTGCTGGTAGGAGAGAAACATCAACTCACAGTCTGTGGCCAGATCTAAGGAGCTGCTGCAGTAGTTCTCTGGGTCTGATGTCCATAGAGGAGCAGTCAAACAAGTCTGAGTGTGACTAGGAGTTGCACAGACACCATCCAAGATAGAGTATGCATCTACATCAATGAGGATTGTCGTTGGACTTGCTCTAGGACTAGGTATATCTTTGTGAAACCATCCTTCCCATTACATATTTATTGACGCGATCTGCTGGTTAATGGAAAATATGTCAGTAAAATTTATGTTTCTGCTTCCTATTTGATGTCATATTTCCCTACAAAAACCTCATCTCTATCACTCACTGTCTATCTTTGTGTTTCAAAGTCACCCAATGATCACCTTTATGACAACCAATGTTTTAGGAATATGTTTGATGATGTCAAAGCATACCTAACAACATGTGATGAGTGCAGTGATTTCAGGTCTAAGAATCAAAATCACCACCTTCACTATGAGAGATGACTATGACTACCAATGATGGTTTCCATGTGTCACACTCAAGGTGGATCTATCTGATACACTATTCCCTAACATGTATATAAGTGATTGGTTTGATATTACCGTATCATGACTAATGAGATTCAGCCATCAACCAACCACACTATAGTTTTCTGTGTTACTGGCGTATATCTTCCTTCCACATTAACAACCAATTAGGGACATAACAAGAATTTACATACTCTTAGAATTCTTATGATCTCATTCCCCAAGTCACGTACTTGAAGACATACGTCATTGAGTATTGTTATGCTTTAGACATTCATAATGTTTCCTCATTATCTCATAACTAAATGAAATAAAATGAATCGAAAGCTTTCCTTTATAAGTATTAATCAAATCCTTTATGATATATTCCATTTAAATCATCACATGATTGGCTCTATTGGCAGACTTTACCAATAGAGGCCCCTTATTTAGGATCTTTAATGGTGGTTGGCTTCCTTACCTATCAAACTTGGTGGTCTGGGTTTTTATTTGGCAACAAAGGCTTCTTCATATGTTTTTCTAGCATCCAAGGTTTAGTCTTGGGTGCTTCAAGATCATATTTTGTGAGACAGTGGAATGCATGGTGTGGACTCTAATTTTGATTATGCTTTCATTTCTTTACTTGTGATGACTCAATGTTTTGCTTAGTTATTTTTCTAATAAGGACACTGTCCCCACTAAAGCCAAAAAATTATTAATGACATGGATGTTCAGTTTGACATGGACATTACACCGAAAGCAATATTCAAGTGTTTGCAAGATGAGCATGCTCAAGATTTACTTCTTGCTATTCTTTTTTATGAGCTTGGACTGCACATGTCACTAGTAGGGTATCATACTATCCTCAAGTATTGCCTTTTGAGCCCTCTTTTTCTGATTGATGAGGTATGTCTTGTTTATCACAATGTGTGCTTACACACCTTTGGGGAGCAAGTGTTTCACTATAGTGAGCTCCCATACTTTAAATATTGACATGATCTAGTTAGGGATGTTCTCTATGATGTAGTTAGACATCTGGAGTTGTTTCCAAAAATGAGACACTTGTGAATTTTTTGATTGATCCACAGGAGGGGAGGTCCACACTTAGACCAGTAGATGTCCTGATTTTTCACTAGTGTGGAGATAAACATGTGTGTAGATCTATTAGGATTCTCCCCATTGGTGGGTTTGAAAGAAGGAGATTCTATTGTGGGACATGCTGTCCTGAAAGATGTTGCAACCAAAGTGGATAAGCATGAGAAAGCTTGCAGCAAAAATCAACATATATTTATACCTTTCAGGTTTGATATCTTTGGATTCTTAGCACCATATGCGGTCGAGATTCTTAAAAAGATCCAAAAAGTTGTGCATAGTAATGTTACGAATCCTAGATCTAGGGATGTAGTATTTGGAGGAGTGATTTTTCCATCTAAAAGGGGTTGGTGGAGTAGCTTGTTGCCCATTTGCCTTTTTTCTCATTGTAATTGCATTTCTTTCATGTTATATAGATAATCATAAATACATTCTTAGATTTTCTTATTTTGTTGCTCCTATTCTATATGAAATTGGATACTTGTTAATCTATGTGAATGTAGAATGTGCAAGGTAGTGTAACCATTTGCAATATGTAATTGGATGATGAAATAAGTACGGACATGGACAGTGTGATCATTTTTGCTAATGATAGGGTAATGTTCTAACACTAATTGTTTGTATTGCATATTGGTCATAAATTGCATGTTCAAGTCTTTACTATTCAATGTATGTATGATCTAGACACCTAATTGTGTTCAGTTGCTTGTGTTGGATCTAGCTATCTAGAGGGGGTGAATAGAGCTTCAAAATTATCACAAGAATAGTTAGACCTTAAAATTATATCAACTAAACCTAAATGCTCAAGAAAAATTTGAAGTCCTATCTAAGAAAGCAAAGAAAGGATGAGATATTGAAACATACACTTGGACAAGGTGGTCAGAGTGCTTCCAATCTCGAAACTAAGAGAACATCAATCCGCTACCTAGAGAGGTCAACCTGTAGGACTTTGCAACCCATGTATACATATATTCCATCACAAGAGATACAAGGAGACCACCAAACATACAAGGACTTACCTATTCAAGACAAGAGTCTTTCACCAACACAAGGACTTACTCACTTCATTAAGATGTCTTCAGTCTTCACCAAGAACTACCCACACATGCATCAAGTCTTTTGTCTAAAAGGAATTACCCACTCTTCTTAAAATCTTCTCCTTGACCTTCTCCTTCACTCAGAGAAGACCTTCACCTCTTCTTCAACCCTAAAGAAGAACAACAACTTCACCTTCACTTGGAGAAGCCCAATTCAACCTTTTCTCTTTGAGAAAGGAGATTGGGAAGATGGAAGGAACGAGAGCTTTACAAGATAACATGGATATAGCTCGCTTACAACATGCCTAACCCACTCATGCTCACAAAATGCTTTGTAAATGAGAGAGAGAAAAGGGCTCAAAGGGTTGCAACACACTCAACTATAGCAAGGACCAAGGATAGCATGAATGAGAAAACATGGAATGAACTCTAAGGGGTTTTATAGCTGGGATATTCCTTTGAGTTTTAGATCACTTAAGAATGAAAAATTGCCATTTTACAACTTTTAATGGATCTATTTTCATTTCTAAGAACTCTCAAATGGTTGGGATCACTTTTTTTTCTTTTTTTTGTAAATACATTTGGTCAAGTTTCAATAAAGATAACTCGACTGATCCACTAATCGACAAAGCTAATTTTCAAACTATCGATCGAGTTTGTCCTGGGGAAACTCGATCAATGAGTCAAAATCAATTTTAGTTAGTGATTCAGTTGAGTTCTGTGAGTATACAACTTGACTGATTGATCCATTTCCAAAAATCCATCACTGGTCGGTCGAGATTTCAAACTCGACCGATAAAGTTGTTGTGACAAATTTTTCAAAATGGTGTTAGAGTGACCAAATGTTGGAATTAAGTGTCCCTAATTTTTTCTCATCTTAGTTACAAGTCATGCCATCAATACAAGTGATTACAAAAATATTCTAAGGTGGTTTGAAATGATTTCCCAAATTGCACGCTTGCATTGCTTTTGACTTGAACTTGGATAAGTTAGGGCTTGTGTAATTTGATCCTTTTCATGTACCAGAACCTAAAATCAAGAAACAAACATATTAGATACATATGAATGGAATGGTTAAGTCATTATCAAAAAATGGACAATGTATAACTCTCAAGTCAACATTCTCCCCGTTTTTGACAATGACAAGCCATTCCTTAACATATTAAAAAGGATATGCAAAGTTATACCTTAGACTTGTGAATTGGAAGGGGATTCAAACTTTTAACAATGTGAATTACACCCCCTCAATCTATGCTCACTCTTACCTACATAGTTAGTCTTTCTACACAAAGCATTATATCATATATATACTATATGGTCCTTTAGCAAGTCACATGATAAAGAAATTATTGAATAATAAAAGGATCACGTAGGTAATAAAAGCAATATGGTTGAGATACAAAACATTGAACTTCTCTCCCCCTTGTATCATTATCAAAAAGTAAGAAGGGGTAGAAGAGAAAAAAAATAGGTCTTCTCCAAGTACAACCAAAACATTAAATCCACAAGATAAACCATGCAACCTCATAGGACACAACAAATAGAGATGAGATAGAACCAAACAATCTATGTCATATTCAAAATTTGGTAAACATAGCTCCAACTCATTAGATATAGCCAATCAAAGAGTAAGTGTATATATGATTTAAGATTACAACACTGAAAGCATGTCCTAAAAAACAACTACAAGCCAAAATGATGAAAGCAACATGATGATAGATATAGTACATCTCAGATAATGTGCCCAAATGTTTTTAGTACAAAAGAGTCTACAAAGATATATATGATCACTGTCTATAGACTAGAAATTAAAACATATAAATGTCTAGTCTATCTATGTCCAAAACATCATCATCATCATCATCGCCAACATCATCATAACAGGCTTCAGGTTCATAGTCATCATCTCCATCTAAAGGCACATCAGAGATAGAAACTTCACTTTCATCACCAGATGCACCAACAAAGCCATCATTAGAACCATTTGAACCATCCTCGCCATTATCCTCAGATGCCTCCTCATCAGTAGCAGCAACTTCCTCATCAACTTGGTCAGACATCTCCTCATCGGGAGAAGGACCGAAACCACGATCGAGTCACATGGCATTTTGCTCAGCCCAAGACATACCAAGGTCATGCAACTCTTGAGCTTGAGGAAAAGTAGGAGCAGAGGTACCAAGTCCTGAAAGCAAGGTAGTTATAGGACCAGTAGGGAGAGGTAGCACTCCAAGGCTAAATCCACTAACAGTGGAGGGTGTAATAGTAGAAGTAGCAGGTGGAGGGGCTGGGTAAAAGTGATTGTATGCATAGGATGCATAATCACCTCCAAGGTAGGGCTGGTAGGTAGGGTAAGAATAGGTACAAGATAGGTTCATGGTAGACATGATAGCACAGAGATCCTTATACATATGCTCCTGAACCTAAAGGCTATATGCCTGCTGATGCATCATGTAACTGATGAGGGTTTCATTTGATAGATTAAACGAGGCACAGGAAGGTCAAGATGATTGAGGAGGTAGAGGTGCCTAGGTGGAGGTGGAGGATCTAGGTGTGATAGAAGAAGGGTTAGGCACACTCTTCTAAATTGTGGTCTCATTGATGCAAACTCCTTTTTTAGAAGGTTTGTAATGAAGGTTGTGAAAAAGAGACTTTCAAGTGGTAGATTGAAACATACCACAAATCAGGGCTGGGTAGGGTGGGTGGGTACCATGGGTGTTCTTATCAGAGTCGGAGTAGGTCATTTGATGAAGAATATATCAAGACTACTTGACTTCAATGTTCTTCAAGATATATAACATAATCATAGTGATGTTATTTGCAATTTTAGTTTAGTTTTTATTTGGATGAATATTGCAGTTGACTACCAGGGCAACAATGTGGTTCTTTAGGTCTAAGGCAGAGGAGGGAAGGGTAGACTTCTTCCTATAGGAAAACTAAGCCTTCTTCAAGAATTTGTGTATGTCAAGGAGAGTGATATCATATTTCTTGTAGAAGGCCTTAAGATCTAGGAGGTCAAAATACTCATGGTAATCCTTCCTCCATGTATCGGTCACCTTAGTACCAGAGAAGAAGATATTCAAGGTATCCTCTGAGACTTGGAATTTCTTCCTCATAATCATAGAAGTAAGAATGACTTGAGTATTTGGTGGGGGGTATAAGAGTGTCATAATTCTATTACAAATTTGCATATAATTCATCAACGACTTTAGTGCTTGTGATTAAATTGTTATAGCATGCGCTGTTCAACACTCAAGGTGGAGAGGTGGTGGTCGTACAACAACTTAGCATCCTAATCAATTACCTTTTTTCTATGTGTGTGTGGCTCAAACAAGGCAGGATAAGGGAAGGGGTTCCTAGGAATGAGCTCCTTGTACCTATTTAGATCATCATTTGAGACAAAGAAGGTATAATCTATAAGGATAAGGCAAGAGTTGGAAGAAGAGGATGGTGCTATGTAGGGGGTGACTCTCTTTCTCCTATCGGAAGCCATGGAGGATAGATAAGAAGATAGAGAGGTCAAAAACATAGGAAACACCACCAAGAAAAAACTAAACACCTAGGGGTTGATGTGTAAGAGGTCTAGGAAGAAGGTCAAGCAAGGGCAGGATAGGGCTAGGAAGAGGATGGCCGGGGCTAGAATTGAGAGCTTGATGGAGCTGGAGAGTGAATCGATTAGTTTTTCTCTAGTTGAGAGGGAGAAACGTCGGCTGAACCACACTTAATTTTTCTCCAGCCCAACCATCAGTCGAGTTCTGAGACTATGAAATTTGACTGAATGTGTTTTTTAAAAAAATCCCTAGGCAATGGATCGGTCGAATTGGCAACTCAACTGATGGTCAACCTAAACCATCATTAGAAAATTTAATTTCTAGTCGTATGAGTGCTAATTAAATTTATTTTCCTAGTCCATTTTGCATTTTAAACATAATAAGGCACATATCACTCATCATTGGGTACTATTTAGTGATGAAACAAGCATTTGCAAAAAATACCCAAAAAAAGCAAAAAACAAGGCATAAGAACATGAAATTTTGAGAACTTTATCAAGCAAGGATGATCAAGGCATGACCAAAGAATATAGATTAGATAAAAACTAGATAGAAGGTATATTAGATTCATCCAAATCAGTTATGAGTAGTTTAGATCTAATAAAATTTAATTGTTCTCTAGCTAGAGGTTTGGTGAAAATGTCCGCCAACTGATTTTCCATGTCCACATGCATGATATAGATATCCATTTTGTCAATGTGATCACAAAAAGTGATGAAGAATATCTATATGCTTGGATCTACTATGCAATATAGGATTGTAAGATAAATTTATTGCATTAGTATTATCACAATAAATATGAGAAGCATCAAAATAAATGTTAAAGTCTTGGATAATTAGCTTCATGCATAGAACTTAGGTACAACAACTCCCGACTGCAATGTATTTAGCCTCGGTAGTTGATAAAGCCATAGTTCTTTGTTTTTTGGAGAACTAAGACATCAAGTATGGCCCTAGGAAGAAGCAAGTGCCACTTGTGCACTTTCTATCAATCAAGCATCATGCGTAATCCGCGTCACTACAAGCCATAAGAGTAAAGTCCCTTGACTTGGGATACCATAGTCCAAAATTTGGACTTTTGGCTAAGTACCTTAAAATCCTCTTATCTGTAAGATGTGATTTCTTGGGATTTTATTGAAAGTGGGCACACAAACTAGCACTAAATATTATATCAGGTCTAGAGGTAGCTAAATAATGTAAACTTCCAATCATACCTCTATAGAGATCCTCATCCACTTTCTCACCTTCATCATCTTTATCAAGTTTGGCAGTGTTTGACATGGGGGTGTCCATCAGCTTGGCTTTCTCCATCCCAAAGTGCTTAACTGGCTCACTTGTGTACTTGCTTGGTTGATGAAGTTTCCATCTTTAGTTTTCTTGATTTGAAAGCCGAGAAAGATTGTATGCTCAACCATCATGCTCATATCAAACTCACTCTGCATAAGATCACTAAACTCCTTACAAAGATCAAGATTAGGTCCGCCAAAGATGATATCATCAAGATAAATATGAATGATAAAAAATGTGTTAGAAGTGTGTTTGTGAAACAAGGTTGAATCTATTTTGCCCTTGATATACCCATTATCTAACAAAAATTTCTTTAATTTCTCATACTGTTCTCGAGGTGCTTGTTGAGTCTATAGAGAGCTTTTTGTAGTAGATAGACATGGTTAGGTAAACTATCATGTTCAAATCCCGGGGGTTGAGAAACAACATTCAAAAACACACTTTTAACATTCATTTGATAAAGAAGAAAGTTCTTATAACTAGCAAAAGCAAGAAACATATGAATGGACTCAAGTTTAGCTATAGGTGCATATGTTTCATCGAAATCTATACCTTCCTTCTGATTGTAGCCTTGAGCCACTAACCATGCTTTGTTTCTTACCACCTTGCCACTTTCATCTAACTTGTTGCGGTAGACTCACTTGGTGCCAATGATCTTTCTATCACATGGTCTTGGCACTAGGGTCCACACTTTGTTGTTATCGAATTGCTCTAATTCTTCTTCCATGACTAGGATCCATTCATCATCCCCAAGAGCTTCTTTGACATTCATTGGATCGAGTTGTGAGATGAAGGATATGTTGGATTGTTCTTTGTTGAAGGAATCTTACATCTTCACTCTTTCAAAAGGGTCACCTAAAATCATCTATTTTGGATGATTCTTTGCAAAGCGGGGAGTTTGTTCCTTCTTCTCTTCATATTTATCTTCTTCTTGAATGACCACCTCTTTTCCCTTTTGGGTGATGTTGATTTCTTTTAGGCTAGGAATAACCTCACTTGCAACATCATCATTGGGAACAATATATTTTGGAATGGAGGGGTAGGTCTCGATAAACTTAACATTAATAGGCTCTTCTACTTTAGCATGCTCAACATTAAACACTCTATAAGCCTTGCTGGTAGTGTTATAGCTAAGAAAAAAAGCCTTGTATTGTAACATCCCTGACCTGGGTTATGCTTTAACCCTGGATCTTTTGTTTAAGAAAGATAATTATATGCTTGATATTATCTTTTAAAAAAGTAATTAAGGCTCAAGAGCAACTTATATTTTAATTTTAGACCATTTTGAACTATGCTGAAAATAATGTTTTGCTTATGTTGGACTAAAGTGCAAATTACCCAAGTTGAGGGGTTAAATTGCAAATTGTGCATGATAATATGTTCCTCATGTGTTGAAGCATCATGAAAATGAAGATGATGCAGAGGTATGGCTTGTGGTAGCCTGAGTACCAAGAAAGAGTTGATAAAGCAATGTTTGTGCATTAAAACCCAATTTTGGAGTAATGTGCTATTTACCAAAAACCCAGGGTTCAATATGCAAAATACCACTTCAAAATAGTCCCTAATGTTTTTTTGGCATCATGTAGAGCAAAGAAAATGAAAGGGGCGTCTCATTTGTACCTCTTTGAAGGAGAGAGAATCTTGATATTAAAATTATCAAGATTTAAGCATAATTGGAACTTTACTTCAAATTAATGCAAAAATAAATATGTTAATTGGAGTGCCCTTCAACCAAAATTGTGTTGGTTGAAATCCATATATATGGAAGTCCTTGTGCCTTGCAAAGGCAACGAAAATATCTTAAGGAGGTGAAGAACCCACTCACATTATTATAAGAAAAAGAAATATCCACTCACTTATGGATATTATTATATTATGATTTAAGGTGCTTAGTTTGTTTTCCTTTAAATCGTGGATAATTGAGAGGAATATGAGGCAAGGAAGATATACTCGTATCTAAGGAAGGGAAGGGAGAAAGTGGCAAGGAAATGGAGGATATAATCCCTACTTTCTATCTCATAAATGAATTTTCAATAAAATACATATATATGCTCCTTTATCCATGAGTTGAAAGGGTAATTTCAAAACCACTTTCACTTCTTGCTTTCAAAAATGACCACGGGAGCTTGGAGAAACAGAAGGACGACCCCCAACCTGTTGGTAAGCTTTTTGACCCTCTTTCACCTTGATTTCATGGTAGAAATCACAAATCAATGCTTGATTTCTTACTTTCTTCAATCAATCTTCAACTCTAGCCAATCCTTTTCACTCAAAAGCTTGAGGAACGAACCTTGTGGTTTGAGAAATCTTCTTCCACCATTGTTTACGTGAATCTTGGAGCTTTGGATCTCAATTGAAGGCGGGTTATTTAACTTGAATCCTTGAACCTTGTTATTGATTCCATATTTATATCAATTGTTGATTCCTTCCTTATTTCTGAAATTTTATTTGGTTGATTTATGCAATCACCATGAAAATCACAGAAAGCTTCGTGGGTTTATAGCTTGATGATGATGACATCATCATAAGCACACACCTCAACAAATATCTATTGCACATGGTTTCATAATGTTGGTCCAATCAGTTTCACCAAACCGTTTGGAGACCAAACGGTTTGCAAACTGTTCGAAGGTTTGGATCCCTAACCGTTTGGATAGGTTGACTATTTGGAGGGGTTGACCGTTTGAGGTCAGGACCCAAGTACATGTTGGATGATGATGCAATGGATCCAAGTGATTAATTCAATATATGGACAATCTACCAATTGCAAACCCTAATCGGGTTGAGTGCTAAAATTCTAAATTGATTGGTTTAATTTTTGGGTTGACTAACCCAAACGGTCTCAAGACTGTTTGGAGGTCAACCAAGATTGTTTGGAAGTTTATGATGAAGTGTGATTAGTTGGTTGAAGATCCAGTGATATCAAATTGAAATACAATCAATAGCTCAATTGAATGATCAATTCTATGATGCAAACCCTAATTGAATTGCATAAATTTCTATGATGGATTGGGTAAACGGTCTCAAGACCATTTGGAGGTCATCCAAACGACCTCAAGACCGTTTGAGGTCAGGTCATGTCATGGTTTGATGACAATCCAATGATTTCAATTGAATTAGTTCTACAATGTCAATCATTGATGGTTCCTCAATTTCAAAACCCTAATTTGATGGTTTCTTGATTATAAACCCTAGTTCAATTGGGTTCAAAACCCTAATTTAAGGTTTAATTGAAGGGTGGTTCAATGGTTCAATTGACGAATAAATAAGTGGTTCAATTAATAGATGGTTCAACGATTGAAACCCTGAATTGACTAAGTGATGGAAGACCCTTTTTGGTCTGTTCCGTTTTGAGAGAGTTTGGACCAAACGGTCTTAAGACCATTTGAGTCCAAACATTCTCAAGACCATTTCGGATCAAACGGTATCAAGAACGTTTTGTACCAAATGGTCTCAAACCATTTGGAGACCCAAGTTCATTCGGTTTCAAAATGTGTTGTCTAAACGGTTTCAAGCACCAACCTTGCTAAACAGTTTTAAAGTGTTTGAACTTAATTGGTCAAAACCATTTGAAGTCTAAGTGACCAAGATTATTTGAAGTTCAATTGGTCAAACCACTTGAACACCTAATATGATTATAGGTCAATCAACTACTTGATTATTAATTATATAGACCAAAGGTGATTATAAAGGTTAACCCTAACTGTGTGTACTTAATTGAAAAGCTGACCTAGATCAATCTTGAACTACTTAACATCCTAGAGAGGATGAGAGAGAGAGGAATGCTTACATTCCTAAGCTATAATTCTCTCATTATGAACAAAATATGTAATTAGGGTATGATCCTTAATAAAGAGATCATGAAACCTGATTAAAAAGATTGATGAGCCCTGATTCTAATATTAGGGCCATACTGAGTGAAAACCCTAATCCAGGGTGATGTTATGTAAAGTTACAGAAAACCCTAATTTGGGTAAAAGGACATGATAAACCCTAATCTAATGTGAATAGTGCATCCTAACCTTAAATTGGGTAATAGGATATAATAAACCCTAATGCAGGGTAATGCTATGTGAAACCCTAATTGAGGGAGATGTCAAGTGAAATCCTAATTTCAGGTAACACTATGTGAAACCCTGATATAGAAGGATGTTATGTGAAACTCTAATGAAGAGTGATGTTATGTGAAATCCATATATATATGGGAGATTCTATGTGAACCTTAATTTATAAATATGGAAAATCATATTCCTAATAATGGAGTAGTAATTAATATAATGACAAACGTAACACCAAGAGAGGTTGGTAATGGATATCCTTATATCAATAGTTCCTAACTCAAAGATGAGTCCATATCATTGGCAATGGTTGTATATTCTAAATAAGTGACTTATGACCAATACATTACATGATAAATGTGATGAACTGGTGCATAAAGTATTAGGATGGGAAATACCCTAATACAAGTTGAGTGGATGAACTCAAGTAAGAATAAAGGTGATGAGGGAGGTGATACATCAAGATATTTTAGATATCACATCCAGCACCTCAAGACTAATATACCTTGATGTGTTTTAAATCCAATATATTGGATGAATAACAAATGAAGTGTGTCATGTCAATTGTTACATTGAGATGTAATGCACTTTGATAAGTGTAGGCTAACATGCCTTATGAAAAGGTTAATCCAAACCAATAAATTATGATGCAATCATATTTTGGTAAAGATGAGAGAGATACTCATACTTTGTGTTGATAATTCATTTAGTGATGAATGATGAGAACAAATAAGTATGATTGAATACTATGTTATCGATATTGGCTCGTAGTTGTGTGAAGCAATGAAATATATTTTGATCATTAATTATATGATCTTGAGAACCAAAATGGTTATTTATGTGAAATCCTAATATAGGGTAATGCTATGTGAATCTCTAATACAAGGTGTTACTATGAGAAACCCTATTATAGGGTAATGCTATGTGAATCCCTAATACAAGTTAATTCTATATGAAACCCCAATACTGAGTGATGAGTTATGAATGTAATAAGAAAACCTTTGTGTTGCATGGTGCTGATATGAAAGCATTATAATTGTTATCATAAATACTAATCATGCAGGTATGTTGAGATGATGAGCATAGCTAGGTATGGGCTATGATGCTCTGTACATTGAAAATGTTTTATAGGCCTTATAAGCCTTCATATGCTTTGTTTCTTAGTGAGAGGTAACTTGAAATTAATGAACCTATGTGCCATATGATGTTCTAATTATTAAATTTTTTTATGGGCTTCATAAGCCAAATAATGCCTTGTTTCCTATTAAGGGGTAAAAAGAGGTGACATGAACCTTGTGAACTATGTGGAATGCTTGGGTAGTAAGAATCATGATTACCTTGGTCAGATGACTTGAAGGTATTAAGTTACCTGTTAAGTGATAACAAATATTCTATGATAAACTAAGGGTTTGAATACCCATATTCTACAATCATGATGATGAACTTGTTAAGAAATGGAAATGTACTTGATGAGATGAGGGATTAAGATCCCAATACTTTGTTAAAAGAATATGGCTACAGGCCATGACTCCACAAAGACAATGTCAGGCATTAGCTATGTGATCTAAGCCTGAAGAGAGTATATGTTGTGGTTATAACTCTATAGTGAATAAATGTTATACATGTTCTTCATATTCCATAATGGATAAGTGACATGTTGTTCTATCAAGTTATAGCTGCAATTCTTTAGATAAGAATAATGTTCTAATCTGTTAGACAATGAAGTAATTACTATTCAACAATACTGATTCTTCTATTCAGATTTATCTTTTTAAACTACAATAATAATGTTTCTAGCGGAGAGTTATATCTCTCGCTGGGACAATTTATAATTGTTTCACCCCTGTGGGACCAGATTTTTAGGTGGATGCGGACGAGGAAGCAGGAATCCTTCAGTAGGTGAAGGACAACAATAGCAGTAGCAGGAACAACAGTGAATTCTCAGGTGGAGACACTGGCTGTTATGCCTTGTATAGATGTACATAGAGTCCTATGTGTCGTCTCTGTACTCTCAGGTCCTCGGAGTAGTACTTAGTGCTTTTGAGATTTTGGCTTTGTGCCTCGAGATTTTATACTGCCTATGTTTAGTTTAATAGGGCAGTTGATGCTTGTAATTCTTAGAAAAAGATGATGCAGGACATGTACTTGTAAACTAGTATGTAATTAAATTACATCAGTTCTTTGTGAAAGAGTTTTCCTATGTGTGGACCTCTCTGTAAAATGGTTTTAATTTTTAGTGATTTTCGGTAACCCGCTACTAACGAATGCTTTCGCTTAAGTAAATTATGTGTTTGTGATCGGTGTGTCACAATTTAGTGGTATCAGAGCTCTAGGTTTGCTGAGTCTATAGAGACATAGGACTAAGATGTTGAGTCTGTTCTAGTGTCTTCCAGTTATCTGATAGTGACTTCTGCTCATATAGGAGGAGAAGAAAAACTTGAAGATGTCTGGAACACACGAAGAACACGCTGCTGATAGCAGTGTTTCTGCACCAGGAGGAGGTGCAAGAGACCAGAATAGGGATGGGTCTGTACCTGAACAACCCCAGATTGACCCAGCTGTGATAGAAAACCCGGCCCTCCATTCTCTTTTTGAAAAATTCCTAACAACCATTACACACATGGAAGACAGGATGCCACCACATGCACCTAGGGCACCAACCCATAATGAGGGACAGGGAGCCGGTAAGACTTTTAAGAGACTTCACCGGGTTGGAGCCATACATTATGCTGGTACATTTGATCCAGCAGATGCTGATTTGTGATTGATGGAGCTAGAGAAGGCTTTCAGGATCCTTGATATTCCTGAAGCCGAGAAGGTAAGACATGCAGTATACCTCCTAAAAGGGAGTGCTAGTCACTAGTGGATTATAGAAGAAGATAAGAGGCCAGGTGAAGAGATTGGATGGGAGGTATTCTAACGAGAATTCGTCAGTAGATACTTCCCTAAGACGTATCTAGATAAGAAGATCTCTCAATTTGAGAGGTTCAGACAAGGATAGATGAACATTAGTGAGTAAGAAGCTAAGTTCATGGAGCTTTTGCAATTTTGTCCGCATATGGCAGTTAATGATGAGGAAAGAATTTGGCATTTTGAGAAGGGATTGAACGCTGAACTGACCACTCCTGTGTCTTCTTTAGAGAACAGGGAGAGGTTTTCCACCTTTGTGGAGTCGGTAAGGAGGATAGAGAGGTCTGAAGTTGAGAAATGATAGACCAGTGGTAAGAAGGTGTACACTCAGTTTCAAGAACAAAGATCTGAAATTTTTAAGAAGCTGAGATTTTCTACATCGAAAGCACCATCGAGATTCCATACCCAGACGCAATGGACGTCAAGTCGGGGTAGGGACCGTAGTATTGATCCAAGTAGAGCCCCCGACATAGCATCAACATTGGTGACTAGATCTCACAGACCCTATTTTGCGACCAGGGTATGTTACCAATGTAGACAACTGAGACATCTAGCAAAGGATTGTCCAGTTGGGAATACAATGGTGAGTCAACCACAGGGGCAGAGTCAGCAAGGCTCACAAAGGAGGCAATTTTCTAGTAATATTAGAGGAAGTGGACAAGCGTCCTGAGCTAGTTCATCAACACCTAACAATCAATCACAGGGTCAACAACAAGCAACTGCGAGGCTCTATGCAATGAATCAATCTGATGCAATAGTCAACCCTCGGGTTGTGACAGGTCAGATGAAATAGATTCATTCTGATATTTCATTTCATGATTCTATGTGTTAAAAATAAGAAAGTAGTTGTTTTTGAACTTCCTTTGACTAGTCCTATAAGGACACAAGGAAGATGAGAATTTACATTTTATTCAGTATTCCTTAAAATGATCTATAATCTCTCTTATCTGTGTGATAAAAGATGAGACATAAAAGTGATACCTGAAGAAAATCCAAGAATGAAAAATCTTGTGTGTATAATGATATGAAAAGTGAGGAACATGAAAATGAATAAAGTGCATACTACCTAATCTCGATACTTGTATACCCTGGCCAGGTATATGAATATTGGAGATAAGGCAAGTATGGAACTCTTAGATTGTTAACTTTCTGATTACTCTGATCAAGTAGTCATTCTAAAATAATCTAGTGAGTATAATGAAATTATATAGGGATTACTCAGTGAACTTTCCCAATTACTTAGGGATTGCTAAGTGAACTTTCCCTAAACATAAAGGGATTGGTCAGTGAACTTTCCCAATTACATAGGAATTGCTAAGTGAACTTTCCCAATTATATAGGGATTGCTCAGTGAACTTTCCCAATTACTTAGGGATTGCTAAGTGAACTTTTCCCAAACATAAAAGGATTGCTCAGTGAACTTTCTCAATTACTTAGGGATTACTAAGTGAACTTTCCCCAGACATAAAGGGATTGCTCAATGAACTTTCCCAATTACTTAGGGATTGCTAAGTGAACTTTCTCAAAACATAAAGGGATTTCTCAGTGAACTTTACCAATTACATAGGGATTTCTAAGTGAACTTTCCCCAAACCTAAAGGGATTGCTCAGTGAACTTTCCCAATTACATAGGAATTGCTAAGTGAACTTTCCCAATTATATAGGGATTGCTCAGTGAACTTTCCCAATTACTTAGGGATTGCTAAGTGAACTTTCCCCAAACATATAGGGATTGCTCAGTGAACTTTCCCAATTACTTAGGGATTGCTAAGTGGACTTTTCCAATAACATAGGGATTTCTAAAATGAACTTTCCCAATTACTTAGGGATTTCTAAGTGAACTTCCCCAAACATAAAGGGATTGCTCAGTGAACTTTCCCAATTATATAGGGTTTGCTAAGTGAACTTTCCCAAACAAATAAAGGATTGCTGAGTGGATTACCTCTATTAAATATATATGTTTCCTCTTTGATGAACAACCTTGGGTAATGATAGGGGTATGTTCTTTTATGTTTCTTCCTTTCATTAACATGACAATCAAGTAATTATTATGACATTTGATGCACATAGATTAGAAATAATCTGTTGATGGATACTTAGAAAAGTATCAGTTTGCTTTGGACTTTGGTTCCAAGATAATGATATATGGAACAAGCAATTTCCTAAAATGAATTAAATACCTTTTGCATGTGTACCTTTGGTGGTAATAATAGACAAATGAATATGATAAGGATGAGATGTGTTCTCAAAACATATGATGAATACCAAAGTAAGGATTATGGTACCTGAGAAATGATAGATGATTTATGTTGGTTACCTATATTGGCCAACTGTGAAATAAATCTAGTTACATAAAATAATATGGACATCATATGTCAGGGGTTTATGCTCTGCATAAACATAAACATTGATAAGGTTGAACTAATGGAAGGAACAATTGTAATTGGTGGAAAAGTTTATCAAGCTAAAAATATTTCCTTAGAATAACCCTATGTGGAAGAACTTTTTGTGGATTAAAGATCTATGGTATCTCCATGACATTAAGATGTTATGTGGAGACTTGATGGTATCATAAATGATTAAAATTTGTCTCTCCTTTTCCTGGGATTTCGGGGATGAAATCCTGGTTAGGGGTTTATAACTTGTAACATCCCTAACCTGGGTTATGCTTTAACCTTGGGTGTTTTGTTTAAGAAAAGATAAGTATATGCTTGATATTATCTTTTGAAAAGTAATTAAGGCTCAAGAGGAACTTATATTTCAATTTTAGTCCATTTAGAACTATGCTGAAAATAATGTTTTGCTTGTGTTGGACTAAAGTGCAAATTACCCAAGTTGAGGGGTTAAATTGCAAATTGTGCATGATAATATGTTACTCGTGTGTTGAATCATCATGAGAATTAATATGATGTAGAGGTATGGCTTGTGGTAGCCTGAGTACCAAGAAAGAGCTGATAAAGCAATGTTTGTGCATTAAAACCCAATTTTGGAGCAATGTGCAATTTACCCAAAACCCAGGGTTCAGTATGCAAAATACCACTTCCAAATAGTACCTAATGTTTTTTTGTCATCATGTAGAGCAAATAAAATGAAAGGGGCATCTCATTTGTACCTCTTTGAAGGAGAGAGAATCTTGATATTAAAATAATCAAGATTTAAGCATAATTGAACTTTACTTCAAATTAATGCAAAAATAAATATGTTAATTGGAGTGCCCTTCAACCAAAATTGTGTTGGTTGAAATCCATATATATGTACGTCCTTGTTCCTTGCAAAGGCAACGAAAATATCTTAAGGAGGTGAAGAACCCACTCACATTATTATAAGAAAAAGAAATATCCACTCACTTATGGATATTATTATAATATGATTTAAGGTGCTTAGTTTATTTTCCTTTAAATCGTGGATAATTGAAAGGAATATGAGGCAAGTAAGATAGCCTCATATCTAAGGAAGTTAAGGGATCAAGTGGCAAGGAAATGGAGGAGATAATCCCTACTTTCTCTCTCTTAAATGAATTTTCAATAAAATACATATATATGCTCCTTTATCCATGCGTTGAAAGGGAAATTTCAAAACCACTTTCACTTCTTGCTTGAAAAAATTACCAAGGGAGCTTGGAGAAATAGGAAGACGACCACCAACCTGTTGGTAAGATTTTTGACCCTCGTTCACCTTGATTTCATGGTGGAAATCACAAATCAATGGTTGATTTCTTACTTTCTTCAATCAATCTTCAACTCTAGCCAATCCTTTTCACTCAAAAGCTTGAGGAAAGAACCTTGTGGTTTGAGAAATCTTATTCCACCATTGTTGACGTGAAGCTTGGATCTTTGGAGCTCAATTGAAGACGGGTTATATAACTTGAACCCTTGAACCTTGTTATTGATTCCATATCTTTATCAATTGTTGATTCCTTCCTTATTTCCGAAATTTTATTTGGTTGATTGATGAAATCACCATGAAAATCACAGCAATCTTCGTGGGTTTATATCTTGATGATGATGACATCATCATAAGCACACACCTCCACAAATATCTATTGAAAACGGTTTCATAATGTTGGTCCAATCAGTTTCACCAAACTGTTTGGAGTCCAAACGGTTTGCAAACCGTTTGGAGGTTTGGATCCCAAACTGTTTGGATGGGTTGACCGTTTGAGGTCAGGACCCTAGTACATGTTGGATGATGATCCAATGGATCCAAGTGATTATTTCAATATATGGACAATCTACCAATTGCAAACCCTAATCGGGTTGAGTGCTAAAATTCTAAATTGATTGGTTTAATTTTTGGGTTGACTAACCCAAATGATCTCAAGACCATTTGGAGGTCACCCAAACAATATCAAAACCATTTGGAAGTCAACCAAGATCGTTTGCAAGTTTATGATGAAGTGTGATTAGTTCGTTGAAGATCCAGTGATATCAAATTGAAATACAATCAATAGCTCAATTGAATGATCAATTCTATGATGCAAACCCTAATTGAATTGCATAAATTTCTATGATGGATTGGGCAAACGGTCTCAAGACCATTTGGAGGTCATCCAAATGACCTCAAGACCGTTTGAGGTCAAGTCATGTCATGGTTTAATGACAATCCAATGATTTCAATTGAATTAGTTCCACAGTGTCAATCATTGATGGTTCCTCAATTTCAAAACCCTAATTTGATGGTTTCTTGATTATAAACCCTAGTTCAATTGGGTTCAAAACCCTAATTGAAGGTTTAATTGAAGGTTGGTTCAATGGTTCAATTGAAGAATAAATCAGTGGTTCAATTGATAGATGGTTCAATGATTGAAACCCTAAATTGACTAAGTGATGGAAGACCCTTTTTGGTCCATTCGGTTTTGAGAGAGTTTGGACCAAACGGTCTGAAGATCGTTTGAGTCCAAATTTTCTCAAGACCATTTGGGATCAAACGGTCTCAAGAACATTTGGGACCAAACGGTCTCAAACCGTTTGGAGACCCAAGTTCATTCGGTTTAAAAATGTGTTGTCTAAACCGTTTCAAGCACCAACCTTAGTAAACGGTTTTAAACTGTTTGAACTTAATTGGTCAAAACCGTTTGAAGTCTAAGTGACCAAGATTATTTGAGGTTAACCCTAACTGTGTGTACTTAATTCAAAAAGCTGACCTAGATCAATCTTGAACTACTTAACATCCTAGAGAGGATGCGAGAGAGAGAGAGGAATGCTTACATGCCTAATCCCTAATTCTCTCATTATGAACAAAATATGTTATTAGGGTATGATCCTTAATAAAGAGATCATGAAACCTGATTGAAAAGATTGATGAGCCCTGATTCTAATATTAGGGCCATACTGAGTGAAAACCCTAATTCAGGGTGATGTTATGTAATGTTACAGAAAACCATAATTTGGGTAAAAGGACATGATAAACCCTAATCTAATGTGAATAGTGCATCCTAACCCTAAATTGGGTAATAGGATATAATAAACCCTAATGCAGGGTAATGCTATGTGAAACCCTAATTAAGGGAGATGTCAAGTGAAATCCTAATTTCAGGTAACACTATGTGAAACCTTGATATAGAAGGATGTTATGTGAAATTTTAATGAAGAGTGATGTTATGTGAAATCCATATATATGGGAGATGCTATGTGAACCTTAATTTATAAATATGGAAACTCCTATTCCTAATAATGGAGTAGTAATTAATATATTGACAAACGTAACATCTAGAGAGGTTGATAATGGATATCCTTATATCAATAGTTCCTAACTCAAAGATGAGTCCATATCATTGGCAATGGTTGTATATTCTAAATAAGTGACTTATGACCAATACATTACATGATAAATGTGATGAACTGGTGCATAAAGTATTAGGATGGGAAATACCCTAATACAAGCTGAGTGGATGAACTCAAGTAAGAATAAAGGTGATGAGGGAGGTGATACATCAAGATATTTTAGATTTCACATCCAGCACCTCAAGACTAATATACATTGATGTGTTTTAAATCCAATATATTGGATGAATAACAAATGAAGTGTGTCATGTCAATTGTTACATTGAGATGTAATGCACTTTGATAAGTGTAGGCTAACATGCCTTATGAAAAGGCTAATCCAAACCAATAAATTATGATGCAATCATATTCTGGTAAATATGAGAGAGATACTCATACTTTGTGTTGATAATTCATTTAATGATGAATGATGAGAATAAATAAGTATGATTGAATATTATGTTATCAATATTGGCTCCTAGTTGTGTGAAGTAATGAAATAGATTTTGATCATTAATAATATGATCTTAAGAACCTAAATGGTTATTTATGTGAAACCCTAATATAGGGTAATGCTATGTGAATCTCTAACACAAGGTGTTACTATGAGAAACCCTATTATAGGGTAATGCTATGTGAATCCCTAATACAAGTTAATGCTATATGAAACCCCAATACTGAGTGATGAGTTATGAATGTAATAAGAAAACATTTGTGTTGCATGGTGCTGATATGAAAGCATTATAATTGTTATTATAAATACTAATCATGCATGTATCTTGAGATGATGAGCATAGCCAGGTATGGGCTATGATGCTATGTATATTGAAAATGTTTTATAGGCCTTATAAGCCTTCATATGCTTTGTTTCTTAGTGAGAGGTAACCTGAAATTAATGAACCTGTGTGCCATATGATGTTCTAATTATTAAAATTGTTTATGGGCTTCATAAGCCAAAATATGCCTTGTTGCCTATTAAGGGGTAACAAGAGGTGATATGAACCTTGTGAACTATGTGGAATGCTTGTGTAGTAAGAATCATGATTACCTTGGTCAGATGACCTAAAGGTATTAAGTTACATGTTAAGTGGTAACAAATATTCTATGATAAACTAAGGGTTTGAATACCCATATTCTTCAATCATGATGATGAACTTGTTAAGAAATGGAAATGTACTTGATGAGATGAGGGATCAAGATCCCAATACTTTGTTAAAAGAATATGGCTATAGGCCATGACTCCACAAAGACAATGCCAGGCATTAGCTATGTGATCTAAGCCTGAAGAGAGTATATGATGTGGTTATAACTCTATAGTGAATGAATGTTATACATGTTCTTCATATTCCTTAATGGATAAGTGACATTCTGTTCTATCAAGTTATAGCTTCAATGCTTTAGATAAGAAAATTGTTCTAATCTGTTAGACTATGAAGTAATTATTGTTAAACAATATTGATTCTTCTGTTCAGATTTATCTTTTTAAACTGCAATAATAATGTTTCTGGAGGAGAGTTATATCTCTCGTTGGGATAATTTACAATTGTCTCACCCCCGTGGGAACCAAATTTTTAGGTGGATGTGGATGAGGAAGCAGGAATCCTTCAGTAGGTGAAGGACAGCAACAGCAGCAGCAGAGATAGCAGTGAATTCTCAGGTGGAGACACTGGCTGTTATGCCTTGTATAGATGTACATAGAGTCCTATGTGTCGTCTCTGTACTCTCAGTTCCTCAGAGTAGTACTTAGTGCTTTTGAGATTTTGGCTCTGTGCCTCAAGATTTTATATTGCCTGTGTTTAGTTTAATAGGGCAGATGATGCTTGTAATTCTTAGAAAAAGATGATGCGGGACATGTACTTGTAAACTAGTATGTAATTAAATTACATCAGTTCTTTGTGAAAGAGTTTTCCTATGTGTGGACCTCTATGTAAAATGGTTTTAATTTTTAGTGATTTTCAGTAATCCGCTTCTAACGAATGCTTTCGCTTAAGTAAATTATGTTTTTGTGATCGGAGTGTCACATGTATGGTTTTAGATCAAACTCGTCGAGAGAATCTTTTGTGTTCAAGACAAATTAAATAAGGACACTCGAAACATGAAATTACTCGATGGAAGGCTTCCTACCATGCCATATCTCATAGGGTTATTTTTCTCTAAAGAAGGATGTGTAAAAACGCAATTTTGCACAAAGCATGAGGTACTAATGGCTTTGACCCAAAACTTCTTTGGAGTTCCATACTCTAAAAGCATGGTCCTAACCATTTCTTTTAGTGAGTTATTCTTCCTCTCTACAGCCCCATTTTGTTGAGGTGTTCGAAGTGAAGAGAAGTTATGTGCTTAGTTAGATTCATCAAAAAAATGTACAAACAGATCATTTTCAAATTCTCTCCCATGATCACTATGAATAGAAACAATCTGACAAGAAACTTCATTTTTGACTCAATTACAAAAATTGGAAAAGGCATAAGCGTATTACTCTTCAAAATGAGAAAGAAGGTCCACGTATATCGAGAGAAATTATCGACAATAACAAGACAATACTTGGAACCACGAAGCGATTGAGTTCTCATAAGTCCAAATAGGTCAATATGGAGAAGTTTAAAAGATCTCTTAGTACTTAGGACTCCTTTGGTTTTGAAGGAGGACTTGGTTTTCTTTCCTTGGGTATAAGGTTGGCATTTCTCATCCTTTTGAAAATCCAAGTTGGGAAGTCCCTTGACCAAGTTCCTTTTTGGTACATTAAGAGACAAACAAAGATGTATACTCACATCATCTTTCACTTCCTATATAGGTTGAAGCAAAACATCTTCTCCAATCACATGCTTCTTATCAACTAGGAAATTGTATACCTTCATAATCTCCCTAAAATGCCTCTTTCTCCAAAATACCTTTTTATAATTAAAACTCATTACATAACATTATACCTAGGAAAACATATATATATACATATATATATATTTTTGAGAAAGGACGGGAAACCCTATGATGGGGGTTCCCCGAAGAACTATAAATTATCTAGAACAAGGTTTACAAGGTTCAAGCTACATGAAAGGAAAGGTTGCATTAAACTAATCCTATCTACATGACCTCTACGGACATTATTGGCAACGGTATGTGCTTCCCTATTGTCTATACGATTAATGTAGCTAAAACTGCAAAAAGAAAACAATAACTTTAATGAGAGAATATCTTCTACTACAGAGCCAAGATAGTCCCTTCATGCCACGATGTTGTTGCAATCTTGGACAATCGGCATGGAGTCTGATTCCACTTCTACCTGTGTAACACCTTCTTTGTTTGCCCACATCAGTGCCATCCTCACAACCAGCGCCTCGGTCATGGCTACCTCTTTTCTCGAAGATACCTTCTCCCCCGCCACCCCAACCAGTTTCCCTGTAGTGTCCCTCATCACAACGCCTATGCCCGCAGTATTGTCTTCACCGCAAGACCCATCCACGTTTAGCTTCATGTGTCCAGCAGCCAGCGATCTGCACCCCCTTGCCTCCTGTGTGCGTTCGTGACGTGCCCCTTGCATGGGCTGACTCGACCGAGCTTCACCAAATCTCACCGATGTCAGTGCACAGCGGTAAAGAAACCTACTGTTTGCTTCACCGCTATTGAAAACCCGAAGGCATCTCCCTCTCCACACCGCCCACATGGCAGCCACAATCTGCTCAGCCTCACACATCATCGGCCTCGCCAACGCTTCCTTCATGGTTGCAGCTATTTCCCCATCATTGACATCGTCGGCCCAGTTCTGCACCTCCGTTGGTAGGAGTTCCCACACCTCCGTGGCATTTGGGCACCAAAATAACATATGGGGTATAGTCTCCTTCTCCGCCATGCACAACATGCATGTGCCGTCCAGTATGCAGTGTCTATCAAACAGCCGTCCTCTGGTAGCTAGGCCACCCGTGCAAATCCTCCATAGAAAATGGGCTGTCTTTGGACTCCAACCACCATGCCAAATCTTCTTCCATAAGTCGTCCCCTTGTGCGGTTTTATAACGTCTCGCTTCCGCTTTCCCCATCAATACCAACCAATAGGCTGACCGGACTGTGAATTCTCCCGTGTTTGATGGCCACCACATCAATGAGTCATTAGGTCTTCGGGTGCTAAGTTGGATGGCGCCAATCCTCCTAGCATAGTTCTCCGGGAAGCAATCTCTCACTCTTGTCATCTCCCATCCGGTATCGTCCTCTGTCATAAGATCTATGACTCGGTTATATTTGGCGTTCCTTTCATTTTTTAAATGTGCAAGCTTGTCCTCCTCCTCTGGTAGCCAGTAATCCTCCCAAATGTTAATATCTGCCCCATTCCCCACTCTCCACTGTGTTCCTTCTGTCAGCAAAGCTTTGGTTCCCCACAGACTCCTCCACGTGTAGCTTGGATCATGTCCACGTCTTCCTTCCCATATAGATGTCCTGGGAAAATATCTGGCTTTGAGAAATTTAGTTGCCAGCGCCTCCGGGTGGTTTGCTAACCTCCATAATTGTCTTGCTAGGAGGGCTTGGTTGAAAACGTGGAAATTTCTAAAACCATTCCTCCTTGTCTCTTTGGCCTGCACAAATTATTCCAACTCACCCACGACATTTTCCTCTCCTTATCCTTTGCACCCCACCAGAATCTGGATATAATTCTCTGGATCTCATCAATGGTGCCCGCCGGTAGACGGAAGATGCTCATTATGTAAGTAGGGATCGCATGTGCCACTGCTTTGATGAGTACCTCCCTTCCTGGTTTGGATAGTAGTTTTTCCGACCACCCTTGAAATTTCCTCCAGATCCTATCCTTTATGAAGCTGAAAACTTTTTTTTAGATCTCCCTATTGCTGTTGGTACCCAGATATTTATCATGGCGGTCCACCTCCCTCACCCCCAATGTATTCTTCAAACAAAATCGCTTCTCTCTCTTGACTCCCTTGCTGAAAACCACCTTCGTCTTCGAGAAGTGCCTCAGGAAAACTTGCATGATCTCGTTCTCCTGCTTTCTAAGGATGTCATCATCATCTTCTGTACCATCAATCCAGTTCCTTCGTCTTCTGTTGGAGGCCTTTTGGTGGAAGTACGCCGTGTTCCGGTCTCCCTCTCTTAATTCTTTTACACGTGCTCGGGCAGCCCAATATTCCTTATTTTTTTGCAGCCAATATTGTAATTCTTTAGATGTTTCCTCTGCCCTATTCAGGTTAGCAGGTTACTATGTATATATGTATATATATATATATATATATATATATATATATATATATATATATATGTATATATGTATATATATGTATATATATATATATATGTATATATATGTATATATATATATATGTCTATGGATTTCTTAAATTTCAGATGTTTTCTTTTTGCTCGTAAAGATTGATGATCACTTCTTTGTACAAATTGATCATCTCTGTTTTATTAAATCATCAGAAATCATCTTCTTCTGAAAAGCACTGCAATATTCAATACAGATCACTCCTCCAAACATCCAGACAAAAATTTAATATCCAATGTAAGTGGCATGCTACATTCTCAGGTTAGTTGGAATTCATTCCTATGATACTCTTTTTCTTACATTTCCTATATTCAACACCATTGGATGCTTTCCACTCTCACTGCAAATAAACATTTAGTATGCATGTGAAAGCTATTAGATTGTATGCGGTATACTAATAGTGGGCATTGTAAAGTAAATAACTGTACAAATAGACATTTTTGTTATTTTTTGATAAAAAAATCTCATATCATGTTACAAGCTCCTACGAAAATTATTTCAAGCACACATCTTATAAATTGATCTCATTTTCTAGACACCACAATATCTATCCTGATATGTTTTTCAGTTCCTCAATTAGTGCTCATTATGTTAATTTCCATGCACTCCATTTTTAAATTAGTAAATAGGAAATGTCTTTTACTAAATGTATTTGATGCAATCTCAAAATTAATTTTATCCACTACACTAAATATTCAACATCAGGTTGATGGGTGTTGTATACATGATGCATTGTTATCAAAGTTGAGAATGAGGGTCATATTTTAACAATTAAAAGAATGAAACATTACATAGCAGAACATCTGTGCTGAAGAGTATGTTTTGCTTGTTTCCATTATTCAAACGAGCATTTTTTTATACGACATTAGATTAATCTTATATATATTAGGTGAAAAGTGAAACTAAGCCATATTCAATATGTAATACTTGCTCTCTTTAATATTTAAAAATATTATGTATGAATATAAAAAATCAACCTAGCCACACTTCTTAGGATAAATTCTTTCCCTATATATCTTAATGCATATGAATTGATGATTCGTTTGCATCCTATGTATATATGTTCTCTAATATTTTTCTAATATATACATGTTGTGCTTCCAGATCAACTTTTTTCTTATCATAAGTTGAAATTTTAAAAAAAAAATATGTGGAACTACCATGACACATTTTCTCATGTAAGGACCATTTTTCTTAGTTATGAATTTTATGTCTTCCATTCTATGCAGTCCTATCATTTTAAGAGTTTGTTTAGAAATGAACATAGATTATAATGCTCTCTTCTAAATGTTTTGATAATTATTATTTAATCTATTGAAGAGATATAAGAATAGTTGTTTTATCCTTTAGTAACCCACATTCGAATAAAATTGAACAAAAACAGTGACTTATATCTTATGAGTTTTCAACAAGATCATATTTTTGTTTTTCCCACCATGTTTGTTGTAACATATGCGTACATGTGTACTATTATGTTTCTGTGTCAAAGTGTGTGTGTGTCTTTGCGTGCGTGCACGCATGAGTTAGTATTTGTGTGTGTGCCTGTCTGTTGTGTGTAGAATGAGTTTTACATATTATTATTTTAACATCAAGTACTTCTATTTGATATATCTTGACTTACTTGCCAGTTTAATTGACTTATGACATACTTAGGTAGATATTCAATACTAAATAGTTTGTATCAGCACTTTTATTTGATGTTATCTTTTTATAATAAATTAACTCCTTTATGGTTGGTTAAGTGAAGGACTTCAATTGATGTATGGTAATATCTTTTCTTACAACTTCACAAATGATTCAACAATGGTAAATATGTAGACTATCCAACTTGAAAGTACTAAAATAAGAAAGTGAAACATACATATTAAAAATATTATAGGAACATTTTTATCATTCTTGATTTATAAATGGAAAAAACAAAATGTGCTCAAAATAATATGACAATGAAATGTTAATATTTAAAAATTAATTTTCATAATTTTATTTTATATTTTCCTAAGGATATATCAAATATTCTTGTCCCTCTATGAGATAATGTACACATATCTTTCTAAATATTTATTATCCCAAGAAACCTAACCCTTTTTAAATATAAATATATGAATTATGGGAGACTTCAATAGAAAATGAAACATATATATGTATGAATATGTTTGTATGTGTGTGTGTGACAAAAAATAATGAAGCACCATTGTCAAAGAAAAACCTAGATGTACTATAATCTTTACAATATATAGTTTTAATGGTTTTCACCAAGAAACTACTTTGATTATAACTCTGTGAAGGAGTTTTATATTTGCAAGTTATGTTTCTAAATATAGAGAAATATGCATTTAGCACAATAAAAATATTCTTATATTAAATAGATATCTTAGGTTTCAATTGTTTTAGTAATTAAATGAATAGAAAGTAGATGCATAAGATATTTGAAGAAGATGAAATGGTAATGTATGATATTAATATTACCATGTACAACCACTACAATATTTTCTTCTAAATTCATAACTTTATTCATCTAGCTTTTCAAATATCATTATGGTTAATGATATATATTGAATACATCATTTTAAATGAATTACACACAAAGTTAGTGTGAGGTTATATATATTCCTAATCATTATTTATTGAAATATTGGAAGATGTTGTAGATGGTGATCATATTTTCAATCATCAAAATATTCTTCAAGAATAATTGACTTAACTATTATATTTAGGGTCAGTGATTTATATTTATTATATCAATAAATTAACACAAAATTAAAATGAATTGCCATATCTTTTGATCATTATATATGTCGATGATAATTGAAAGCTGGTCACTTTTCAATAATCAAGATTTTTATGTACAACATTGTTGACAATTAAAATTTCTAATCACAAAGTGATTTTTTTCTCAAATATATGTTTGTTTTCTGATTTATTTATAAATTTATAGACCAAAATATTTTGTTTTACTTACTTAATAGAAAGTAATAAAATTAGTTTCCTTCTATAGACAATTATGGATTTCTTAATTATTAAGTTCAAATAGTTATAGTCAATGTCAACTGTACAGTTGTAATTTTCCAAACAAAACTGAGTAAGAATATTAAAAAAGATTACTAATGCAATTTGACTGCTACATGATCAAAATAATTATGTAACATGAAACTTAAAGATAATAAACCATGTTCAAATTCTATTTTTTTAATAATGAGATATCCAAATTGTTTTAAGGAGAATTAGCCAAAATTTCAAATGATGACTTAAATTTTTTGAATGCATATTATTTGATGAATTTCATAAATTAGATTAATGGAACAATGACACAAGCACAATCAAGTGTATCGGTGTTTGTAAAAAAAATGTTGTTGACTAAGTATGTCCATTCATGTGCAAAATGTAATAACAACAACTCGTAATAAAACACAAGGATGTGAGTTGATGGTATAAAAGGTAATTTTACTAAAATTACATGTCATTTCATCATTTTTGCACATATATCTAAAATTTTTATAATAACCATATAGTTTATAGAATGTAATAGCAAGGTATAAAAATATAGTGCAAATTATTTTGATAGATAAAGTATGGATGTGTGCATAACTATTGTACTATCTTGTAGGATCGCACAAAACTTAAAAGTAGAAATATTCCTCACTCATAGGGTTAAAAATGTATATTATACTATCATATTAAGAGCACATGATTTGTGTCAAATTTTAAAAATTATAAGTAGGCATTGCACAAGTTTGTTATATTAAAGTACCAAGTTTTTTTATTAAAAAATGGGGATCCACTGAGTACATAATATGATAACCATGTATTGTTTCTTCATTTGTGAAGAATGTGGATAATTTGAAAAAATGTATATTATATTAGTTAGGGGTCGTGAGATATATTTTCAGTAATGTATTGTTGGCCATTAATAAAGTGCTCATAATATTTGATTTCAATTTACTTTGGATATAACACACTAGAAAATTGTGATATATTTTCTTTGTCAGAAGCAAACTATGATTAAATCATATAAATATATTTTTTATTGCATCACATCTTGTATCTATTACTTATGTTGATCATGTTGACAATACAAATTACCCATGGCCAACAAAAAATAGTAGCGATTGCAAACTTTTAAGAAAAACATTGTAATTGTCGACTTCTTTGCTTTAGTTATGTGTTATTCACCTTGCATATAAGTTCACCACTAGCATTAAGCATTTGGATAGTGACCTCACTAGAAAAAATGTGTTTAAAAATTTATCAATGGATATTGCACATGTACTTATATGTGTATATAAGTTATGGTTCAATTATACTTTTTACATAGTGTTATGATATAATGTGACTAATACATATTTTTTAATTTATACAAACTGATAATTATAGAAAGGATATAAAACCAGTAACATAATGCACTGGTTATGCAAATTATGAATATACCTAAAACTAAATTCTAGCACAACATCCCATGGCCTTTTACTCTTTTGACCATCTTACTGGAAGTTGCAATTATCTCTTGAGAAGAATTGTCATGACTAATGTTATTATCTATGATAGTGTAACTATGACAATTAAGATGAATGAACAATACACAAATTGAATCTATCTTTGAATTTATTTTTAAAATAAATAATAAAATTACATCATATGTTATTAGAATATATTATAACATAACAAAATCCTTCCTTTCAGACCAAAATTTTCAATCCTATCCACCAAAATTTTAGGAACTCCCTTTTATTTGATTGTCCCTTAAATGTCTATTTAGGAAGGATATTTTGTTATACATACATGTTATCTAATGCATGCACACTTCACTAACTCTGTGATAAATGTAATCCTTTAGCATACTCATGTATGCATCCCAATAGGTGAACAAGATCATAATTGATCTTTGTAGAATAATATAAATTATATAAAATGTCAAACACAAGGTGAACTTTGAACATTGGTAGTTTTTCGATTAATGTTGTACAAGCTAATGTACATAATAATTCTTTAATAATTTTATCAAATGAAATACAGTTCACATAATATTTTTTATGTGGATTGTTTTTTATGGCTCCAATTCCTAATGGAACCACTATGGTGGTGAAGATGATTGTTCCTTTTATCCCTTCCCTATGCACCAACAAGGAATCCACGATACAATGTGGAAGTAGCAAACTGAAAGACTTACTAGGATAAGGTCAGCATATAAATAATATGCAATTAGTATCAAATTATCACAACAAATTTAATAGTTTGAGAGAAAATAGAATTATATAATAAGTAGAGTTGTAAATTAGTCGATGTGCAAAGCACGTGCATATACTAGTGTGTATATATATATATATATATATATATATATATATATATATATATATATATATATATATATATATATATATATATATATATATATATATATATATATATATATCATGTTGTTCTAGTTTTTTCCAAGATCGTTTAACTCCACACAAGAACTCACTCGCACAAACAAACATGTTATATGTACGTATGTACGTATTAAAATTATATTAATATTATTCCTACTTTATTATAATTTTTAGAAGTTCAAAGAGATACATATAGCCCACTTCTATACCCTTAGTAGAAAGAGAATGAATAAATCATTCCATTAACTAATAGTGTACTCTATATTTTGGGGCTCTGGAATGAATTCTATGTAACATATGAGATGTATTCACCCTTATATCATGAGTAACATATAAGATGTATGTATGTATGTATGTACACACATGGCCTCTTTTGGACCTGATCATCATCATCAACTAAGCCTCAATCCCAACTATGTTGGGGTTGGCTACATGGATCCTTCTTTTCCATTCACATCTATCATGGGTCATATTCTTGTAGAGATGTAGAGATTCAAAATCTGTCTTTATAAGCTCTTCCCATGTTAATTTAGGCCTTCATCTTCTTCTATTTATTGTGCTTTCCTCAATAGCATCGCTACGTATATGCTCATTAGTTGGTCTGCATTACACATGTCCATACCATCTGAGTTGGCCCTCGCACAACTTGTCCCCAATGCTCTCCATCGCCACTTTATTCCTGATATAGCCTTTTCTCAAGTGATCTTTTCTTGCCTTCCTGCACATCCATCTCAACATACACATTTCAGCCACATTCATCTTGTTGAGTCCTTGTTTCTTCACCGCCCAACATTCCCTCCCATAGAGCATGGCTGGCCGTATAGAAGTTTTATAAAACTTGCTTTTTAGTCTGAGAGGGATCTTCCGATTACATAATACTCCAATTGCACTCCTCCATTTCAACCATCCTGTAGTGATCCTATGACAAACGTCATTTTTGACATCGCCCAATTTATCACATGTTTGTATATCTACTCTATCCGACCCACCATTCACATTGTGAGATTGGTTGATATCACAATGCATATATGCAGTTTTTCTCCTACTAATCATCAATCCATTTGATTCCAGTGCCTTTCTCCGAAGTTCAACTTATTATTCAAACGATCTTTAGTTTCATCAATCAATACAATATCATTAACAAATAACATACACCAAGGAACATCATCCTGAACATTCTTTGTCAACTCATCCATAACAAGAATGAACATATATGGGATGAGTGTGGATCCTTGGACCTATGAATTCAAAATTCTACTTACATGTACAACATCATGTACAACATATGCTTTAGTACCAAAACTATTGACACCTTCTTATCAGGATAAGATCATATTCTTGGTCCTCAATTATGGGTTAGATTTCACCTACATAAACTGATCTTTGCAAATGAGATGTCCTTCATAAGAGGTAGAAAAATAGATTTTTTTTCTTGGTAAAATATGCTATCTAGTCAACTGAATATCATTCTTAAACATAGAATTCCTTTGACCATTATATTGTACTTTTTTGTTGACCTCATTAAGGTATTCAAGTTCTTCAGTAACTAGATGGTATGAGTTGATAAATTAGTTTCCCATCCTTTTTGTCCAATAAAATTATTTCTCATTGATATGTTCTCGAGCCCGTATAGCCTTAGATGAGTTGGTAGACTTTTTTCTTCTGCCATAGTTACTTAGTGCCTAATAGATCTCTTGAACTCACCTTACATAAGAACTTCATTAAAAGACACATACCACTCTTTCTATCAAAATCTTAATTAGGAATTCCACATATAATAAAGAATTTCCAACTATAATTTTACTTTGAACTCAAAGCCATTTTTTCTTCTATATCCATCATTTTATATATCATATTCCTTAGGACCCAAATAGACTTTGTGGTCAAATCTTTCATTTCCCACCTTTCTCTTCACTCTTTTTCTATACTATTCTTCACCCATCCCCTTCCCCTTCCCACTAATGAATGGAATCCTATCTTGAAGAAAATGAAACCCACACTTTTGGGTTGAAGATGTATATATGTGTCCCTTGTAGGCTTTGCAGTTTTAATCAACACAAAATCTTTCCACTTACCATTGTTACTTTACTTCACTGAAGTTTTCTTCTGACAACTACTTTGGTAGAAGTTTACAAGCTTATAACAAACTTAGTATCGAGTTCCTCTATCAATATGATGTTAGGAATTGTGGTGAGAAAGTGAGGATGCTCTGCAAGACTGAAGGCACAAGATTTAATGTGGACCCCCCCCCCCCCGCAAGACAAGGAGGGAAAACCACAGGGCAATACCGAACAACAAGCACTATGTAACTAAGATTACAACTCACACAACCCAGAGTTAACCACCCTGAAATTTAGGAAGCTCCCACTTCTCGAGAACAAAGATTAGGAAGAACAAAATTACACCCAATGTGTACAAACCCTCCCTTTTAACATTTTCTCCCTAGGACACCACTGATGTTGCTGGGGATTACTTGTTGCCATTGTGACCGCTGACCAGGTCACCTCTTCTCTTGATGAGATCATCTACCTCATTTATGTTTGTGGTAATCATTCTAGTTGGCACCACCAACTAGAATTTCAACGTATTGTCAGAGCTCTCTTCTCTTGAGAGAGATGATACGTGTGCTCCACTAATCGGGTAGACCATTACCATTGTCGTGTCACAAATGGCGTGTCACCAATTGATGTGCATCTTTTGCTGCTCGGATCTATCATCATGGTTGATGCACTACCAATGTTTCATCGACTGATGTGTGTCCTTCAAATACCAGATAGACAATAGTTGTTGTCATAGAGACCGACTGATGAGTGTCTTCCTCTGCTTAGATCCCCTTCTGTAGTTGTTGTTGATGTTGCAACACCAACAAAGTGCCACCAACTGATGTGTGTCCTCTGCTGCTCGGACCCGCCTCCATCGTTGATACACTACCATTGTGTTGCCGACTGCCAACCTCTATTTCACCTCAAGGCAAAGTCAATGGCCCTCCCTTATCCACAAGAGAGTTGCATTGTTGGTGCACTCAATGTGCCACTGACTATCAACCGTTACTTTGCTTCAAGGCAAAGTCACTAACCCTCTCTTACCATAAGAGAGTACCATTGTTGATGCACCAATGTGCCACCAACTGTCAGCTGCTACTTCGTTTCATGGCGAGGTCGCTGACCCTCTCTTACCACAAGAGAGCACCACCAATTGTTATTGTTTTCTGGCTCTTCTACCACAGAAGGCCCCAACAACCAACAACTGGTGGGATCACACAACAACATGTGGGATGATTCAATGGACTCCCCCAAGGCCTCTATTTATAGGCCTCCATGCCATGTGGATGTAACTAGGAATCCTAGTCCAATTCTCAGTCCAATTCCAATTCCAAACAATAATTAGTGCCACACATAGGGAGCCATCTTCTTTCCTTCTTGGATTGAACTCCTATTGGGATTGACAACACAAGACAACTCCTACTCAAGCCCAGATCTAATTAGGACATGGACTGAACCTTCCTTTATCAACAATCTCCCCCTCCTCCCCATGAGGGAGACTTCATCTTTAGTGATCATCTAGAGTATCTTCTAGACCCCATCACTACATGTGATGAATCCATTATCCTCCAACATGTCAGCACATTGTTGTCCTTATCCATATTGTTGAAGTCCCACCATGACTTCATTTTATTCCCAGATAACTGAGAAGAAATATCATGCCAATGCCACTTCTCTCTGCATGTCTGCACCTGGAACACTATAAGCTCCCCCTGATGAATTAGTCGAGTCATCTTTGATGAATAATGTATTTATGAAATTCTATATCAAAGCTCATAAACCCTTTGATTACACTCCTCCTGTCTGTGCAACTCCTCTTTAGAATCTTAATTCTCCATTCTAGATGTAACGGTTGAACACCCACTACATTCCCTTTTTCTTCACATGCATGTTGTCCGGAAGAAGGCTTTGGAGTGACCTTGTCTAACCGGGAGCCATCATGCTGCATATTGTTCCCCATCCTGATTGAATCCTACATATCAAACATGAAACTATTCTTGTGATCGCTTCTTGACAGTGTTGTCCTTCTTGTCTTCAGATGCTATCTCACTATGCTCACTATAACCTTCGAACCTTGCTTTGATACCACTAGTTAGGAATTGTGGTGGGAAAGTGATGATACTTTGCAAGTCTGAATACACAAGATTCCAAGGGTAAAACTCAAAACAAGACAAGGAGAGAAAACCAAGGGGCAATATCGACCAACAAGCACTATGTAACTGAGATTACAACTCACACCACCCATATATAATCACCCTAAATCATAGAAGCTCCCCCTTCCCGAGAACAAAGATAAGGAAGAACACAATTACACCCAATGTGTACAAATCCTCCCTTTTAACTTTTTTTCCTCACAAAACCACTGCCACTATTGGGGATTGCTTGTTACTAGTGCGACATCTGACTGGATCACCTCTTCTCCTGACAAGGTCATCTACCTCATTTCCATCTATGGCACTCATTCTAGTTGGCACCTCCAACTATAACTCCGACATACTACTAGATCTCTCTCCGCCTGAGTGAGCCGACACACGTCCTCTACTGATCAACTGATCGTTGCTATTGTCGCGTCACTAATAGTGTGCCACCAACCGATGTGTGTCTTCTACTACTCAGATCCGTCATCATGGTTGATGCAACACCTATGTGTCATCTATTGATGCGCTTCCTTCAGTGACTGGACTAACCATCATCATTGTCGTAGTCACCGACTGACAAGCATCTTCCTCTTCTCAAATCTGTTGTCGTAGTCAATGTCGATGTCGCAACACCAACAAAGTGCGACCAACTGATGTGCATGCTTTGCTGCTCAGACCCACCTCCATCGTCGATGCACTATCATTGTGTTCCCAACTGCCAACTACTACTTTGCCTCCAGGAAAAATCAATGGGCCTCTCTTATGTACGAGAGAGTTGCACTGTCAGTGCACTCAACGTGCCACTGACTATCAGTCGCTACTTCACATCAAGGCTAAGTCACTGATCCTCTCTTACCACAAGAGAGTACCACTGCTGATGCACCAATGTACCACCAACTATCGACCGCTACTTTGCTTCACGGCAAAGTCACTGACCCTATCTTACAACAAGAGAGCACCACCAATTGTTATTGTTTTCTAGCTCTTCTACCACAGAAGGAACCAACAACCAACAACTGGTGGGATCACAAAACAACAAGTGGGATGATTCAATGACCTACCCAGGGCCTCTATTTATAGGCCTCCATACCATGTGGATGCAAAAGGAATCCTAGTCCAATTCTCAGTCAATTCCTAGTACAATTCCAAACAATAATTAGTGCCAGACATAGGGAGCCTTCTTCTTTCCTTCTTGAATTCAAATCCTATTAGGATTGACAACACAAGCCAACTCCTACTCAAGCCCAAATCCAATTAGGACATGGGTCAGACCTTCCTTTCCCAACATATGAGACATATCTAGTTTATTAGGAAATCTATTGGTGGCAACTTAACAATAGATTTTATATCATAAAAATATACAAGTTGTTTATTTTATAATATTTTAGAAACTCTATGTTATGAGTCATGTACTACATGGGAAAGTTTCTTAGCCATAAATCATTAGAAAATTTTAAACTTATTGGAAAACAACTTGACATATATACTTGCATATCTAATAATACATTTATCCCATAGGAATTATAAATCTTCAACCACAGTTTGAATACTGACTGAAACCAAGTAAACCTCTACCCATAGAACTCAACAATATTCAGTCGAGATTCACATGTTTGATGAGTTGTAATGAGTGGGAGTATGAAAGTTTATCCTCATCACTCATTTTAATAACATGAATCATCCAATATACCAATCATTATAAAAAAAATTCAAAGGGATGAAACACCATTATTTTACAACAATGTATCACGCAGCATAATGTAGCAACACAAGTAAAGAAATCTTATTATTGCCAAATTTCTCAAATGTAATATAGTCTTCATCCACAAATGTGGAAACATCAAGAAACTCCAAATAACTAAAACTAATGATAATGACGCACAAAGGGTAACCTACCCATTCCATTTCTATTTTCAAAATTAGCTTATTCAATGTGTGATATGTGTTAGGTTAAACAACTTTGATATTTATTAATTGTAAGGGGTAGGGAACAAACCTAGAAAAGAAATAATAATAGAGAACAAAAACAGAGTTGGTACATGCATATCGTTATAATTTATTTGGGACATGTTTTGAAAATTTTAAAAAATACTATAAAGTAAAGTAACAAGGTTCTTAAAAAATTAAAGATATATATGATCACCACATAAGTGATTTAGTAGAGAATATTCTAAAGTGAATTAGTCCAATTGATAAAAATTAGAATTTAGGGGCATGTTATTTATAATGTCCGATGAAATTTGAAATATACGTGCCATGTCAAAATGTACAACATATGCCAAAAAGTAATAATTATTATAGGTTAGGGAACATAACCCAAGAGAACAATTCGTCAACATGCATGCTATTAACACAATATTTTTTTGAATTTCTCTATCCCATCCTTTGGTCTAGTGCATTATGAAAGTCCTACCCTTTCTAGTTGGGAAATATAACCCTAACCCAAAGATAACAAACATCCATACCAAAATTCCCTTAGAGCAGCACATACTCACCTTCAAATTTGAAAAATATGTTGGACACACAACCCAAGTATTAGGCACATAATATCCATCCCAAGAAAACCAAGGTGATTGTATCGTCCTAGATTATTGCATCAACAATCATGCTCAATGTAGTGACATGTCAAGTTCAATAGATATATTGACTAAAACATGATTTCCAATACCAAAATCAAATACTTCTATTATAGTGCAAAATGAGGAATATGATCTAGATATCACATTTTCTCAATTTTGCAAACCCAACAGTTCAATGATAATATAAGATAAATAACAAGAGGTGGGAACCAATTATGTGAACTAGGTTTGAATAATCCAAATTCAATGAGAAATACCTCACTGAGGTCTAGTTGGAGCATATAGATTAATCAACCAATATTAAATAACAAGAGAATGCAAGAATCCTCATTTTGATGAATCTAATAACTACCCATAGTCTTAGATCTAAGATTTAGATCTTTTTTTTGGTGAACCTAAGATTTAGATCTTCAATTCACCTAATATAAATTTTAAATAATTTAGTACTCATTCAAAACTATTAATAAAATCCTAAAAAATGACCTTAACAACTAAACAAATTACCCCATAAAATTTATGTCAAATGATAGATCTTATCCTCCAGTTCCATAAACGATTTCTGAAGTATAAATACTTAGTATGAATTTTACAAGTAATTTTATTCAATTGTAAAACCTAAACCCAAAAAAATTACTAAATAATTACATCATATATTAGATGATTGATTATTAACATGGCTCATTGGTCCTTTATCTAACACAATACTAGTGCAACAATAAAAATAATAAAATCTTGTAAAGACAAAATCACTGATCCCAAACATGACAATGTAAACAGAGCAATGACAAAATCAAGAGAAATCCTCACAAGGATGTTTCTACATCATATCACACTACACAAAGGTATCAAACTCACAAACACAAATACAAGCTCATCTCAAAGAGAAAACCTATGAAACCACACATGGGGCCAAACTATTTTATATAGTCAATCACATCAGGCCTAATTTGGGTTCCTATGAGGTTAGGAGACATTAGACATGTCCTCCATGGAATGAGAAGGAAGAGTTCTCATGAAGCACTTGGAAGGAAAAAACCCCTAGACCAGACCTAAAGATGACTATGTTGTTAGATTTTTGGATACGCCACACACTAATTTTAATGATAAAAATATTATTCATTTGTGTCATAATGTATGAACTAAGTGATTTAGGTAACTTGAACAAGATCCACAATCAAGTAATGTTAAATAATATGTGTGTCTGGATGCTTGTACATCAAGTTTTACCTAGATGATGCTTTGTATAGGTGCAAATTGTACAACTCAATAGGAATGATGTAAGAACTAGTGATGAATGGATCAACACCATCCTAAACCTAGTTTTATACTTCTATACACCCATCAGGATAGGTAGATAATTTTCCATGTTTGTTGGAAATACTTTCCAAAATGTAGGACCTACTGGGACATAATGGTTTCATTCAAACATTAGTTCAAACAAAAAGTGTTTTGGTCAAACTTTTGATCGAGATATTACTGTTAGACCAAAGATCTCTGTAGTTTTTCAATCAAACTTTTATTTGATCGAGATGCATATTAACTGAACTTTAATTTGACATACGACAATTATGTAGAAATGCCAATGATTGCATAATTAGTCATTTTAATCCTATCAAGCTATCCTATAGCGAGTAATCTCCCACAAAGCTTATGATAAACATTCCCAACAATCATATTATATATTCCTAAGTGTTCCCTATATATAGGATTAGTATATGCACACCAAAAGAACCCTTGAGTTTTGCCTCAACATGGTATCTCTCTCAAGTTTAGAATTCTAATTTGCTACCATTACCTGCATCCAAGAAAGTCTACGCTTAGACTAGATCTAGTGTCATACTCCATAAAATATAGCCTTTCTATACCCAAGTGGAGTTGATCATCACTTGTTGATTAGTGATTGTATTGTGTAATCTTTGTGAGAAGTGGTGTACTTTTTTCTTCCTTGGTGTTAACCTATTTTGGCTTGTTTCTTTGTGCTACTTCTTGAAAGAGGGATGCAGTGAAGTACTTTAGAGATACTTCTTGTGAGAAGGTTGCTTCCAAATGTGGAGGTAGATTGCAATATTCTCCAAATAAGGTGGGTTTTCCGCATTTCGTAAAGAAGAAAACAATTATCCTTGAGCTCAAAAGGAGGTTAGTCATGAGCCACAAAAGATATCGATAATTTTATTTTGTATCAACATAGAAAATGTAATAGAATATGGATTGGGAAATCCTAAGTAAAACAAGTAGGTAGTAAATTGGTGACATTTTAGGCTGGAACCACTCTACATCTTGTACCTTTTGTGGTTGCCTATCTTGTCTCCTACTTGTTTTACTCTTTCTGCTATAATATGTTTTAAGAAGGTTGCAATTAACTAATATTGTGTTTTAAGTTGTAACAGCTGGGCCCATTGCCCAAGACCCTAGTAGAGTTTTAGGAATGATGACTAGCCCCACAGACCACCACTAGCCTTAAGTGTGTGCTTTGTCCTCAGTCACACGCAAGCTAGGAAAAACTTCCTGACTGGTCACCCATCCTAGCACTATTCTGGGATGAGCACTCTTAACCACAAAGTTCTTTAGTGATGGATCCCAAAAAAGGAAGTGCACCTTGGTGATATGGGTAGTCCAATCATTCATTTTAAGATCATTTTATATGAGACCTCAAATCCTAGGACATCACAATCTCCCCCATTTAGACTCTTTACATCCTCGTCAAGCCTAAACTATATGGCTTCATAATCTATCCCCATTTCAATGCAGACCCAAATTGCCCATGTACACCTAGCTCTCGACCACAACTAATAGTGCAAGGGTGGCTCCATCAAGTAGGATAGCACATTCCAACATGCCTAGACCGTATGGATAAAAGATTGGCATGCCACACACCCAAGTGGGTCCCACCTACTAGAGGGGAATTGGCTCTGATAGCATTTGTAACACCAGAACGTTACATAAGTTACATATATCATATTTTCTCTATTCAACCACCCTTTCAAGATTCCAATTGGTATCACAACAAGGCCTCAAGTAGCTTTAACAAGTTCTAAAGATGGCTATATCTATACATATTAAAAGAGGTGTATGTAGTTCTTCTTTCATGGGATTATCTTTGACATTTGGGAAATGGTCATCATACCTTAGGTCCTCCAACAACATATCTTAAGAAATGGGATGCGACTAATGTATAAATTCTATTTCTAACTCTAAAGTCATACCATTCTATATTATTTCCTATCTCCTAATGAGTTTAATAGAATCTCCTCTTATGAAACTACTTATGATATTTGGATAAAATCATCTATTACTCATGAAGAAACAAAACAAGTAAATGGTACTAATATCAATATTGGTAACTGTATACTAAAGTGATTTTACATGGAAATGTTGGATCTAGGGCTCTAGGGGGGTGCATAGAGATTCAAAAATTCTCACAAGATAGATTAAACCTTCAAATTATATCAATCAAAACCAATAGCTTAAGTGCAATTTGAAGTCCTAACTAACAAGCACAGCAAGGATGAGAGAAAATGAAACAAGCCCTTGGACAAGGCTGTTTGGAGTGGTTCTGATCTCCAAACTAGGAGAGAGTCAATCAACTACCTAGAGAGGTCAAACTCTAGGACTTTGCAAGTGATATCCCCTATATATTCACCAATAAGAGTTACAACACAAGACCAACCAAAGGACTTACCTATCCAATACAAAGAATCTTCAAACTTACCAAGACTTACCCACTTTGCAAGAGTCTTCTGCCTTCTTCCAAGGTCTTACCTACTCTTGCACAAGTCTTCAGCCTTCAAGTGATTACCCACTCTTCTTGGATCTTGAGCCTTTTCTTTCTCCTTCACCTGGAGAAGATATTCGTCTCTTCTTCAACCTTGAAGAAGAATAGCAACAGCTCCACCTTCACTCGGAGTAGCTTGCTTCACCTTTGCTTCTTTGAGGAAAGGGGTAGGGAAGATGGAATGGAATGAGAGCTTTATAAGCACAAGGAAGTAGCTCTCTTACAATTGGCCTAACTCACTCATAATTACAAAATACTGTGTAAACAAGAGAGAGAAAGGGGCTCAAGGAGTTGCAACACACTCAACCATAGCAAGGACTTAGAATAGCATGAATGAGTAAACTTGGAATGAACTCCAAGGGGTCCTATTTATAGATGGGGGTGTTCCCTTGAGTGTAGGATCACTTAAGGTATAGCCATTTTTTAAGTTTCAATGGTTCTATTCTTGCTCAAAACAACTCACCAATGGTTCTAATCACTTTTTCTTCATTTTCTATACAGTACATTCGATCGAGTTCTAATAAAGGTAACTCAACCGATCCACTAAATGACAAAGCAAACTTTCAAACTGTCAGTCGAGTTTGTTTTGGGAAAATCAACCGATGATCTAAAATTAGTTTTACTCAGTGAGTCGGTCAGTCGAGTTATGTGAGTGTACAACTCAACTGGTTGGTGTCTCCACAAAATCCATCACTGGATCAGTCGAGTTTCCAACTAGACTGATAAACATCCTGTGACAAATTTTCTAAATTGACATTTGAGTGATCAAACATTAGAATTAAGTGTCCCTGATTTTTTCTCATCTCAGTTACAAGTCATATCATCAATAGAAGTGATTTCAAAAAGTCATCTAAGGTCATATGGAGTGGTTTCCCAAACTTGTACTTGCATTGATTTTGACTTGAACTTAAATAAGCTAGGGCTCATGTAATTTGATCCTTTTCATGTACCTAAAGCCTGAAATCAATCTTGAGAAAACATATTTGATACATAAGAATGGAATGGTTAAGTCATTATCAAAATATAGTAAATGTATAACTCTCAATTCAACATTCTCCCCCTTTTTGACAATGACAAACCATTCCTCAATCATATTGAAAAGGATATGTAAAGTTATACCTTTTCCTTGTAAATTGTAAGGGGATTCAAGATTTGAACAATAGGAATTGCTCCCCCTCAATCTATGCTTACCCTTACCTACATAGTTAGTTTATCTACACAATGTAATATGACATATATATGTACTATATGGTCCTTTAGCAAGTCACATGATAAAGCACATAATGAACAAGAAAAGGATCACATAGGAAATAAGAGAAAATGGTTGAGCTTCAAAATATTGAGCTTCTCTCCCCCTTTTGAAATTATCAAAAAGGAAGGGGGTAGAAGAGCACAGAAACATATCTTCTCCAAGCACAACCAATCATACATTCACAACATGCAATCTCAAAGCATACATTATAATAGAGATGAAAGAAACAAACAATCTAAGTCATAATCAAAATATGGTAAACGTGGCACCAACTCATGAGATATAGTAAATCAAAGTGTAAGTGTACAAATTATTAAGACTACAACCTAGAAAATAGGTTCTCAGAAAATGATTTCAAGACAAAAATGATGAAAGCTAGATGATAAAATAGTACAACTAAGAAAAAGTGCCCAAATGTTTTTAATACAAAATTGCCTATATATATATATATATATATATATATATATATATATATATATATATATATATATATATATATATATATATATATATATCAACATATAAACTAAAAACTAGAAAAACTAAACATCTAAGATATCTATGTCCACAACATCATCATCATCAGAAGCATCTGGCTAGTAGTCATCATCTCCGTATGAAGGTGTAGTAGAGAAACCAACATTGCCCTCATCACCGGAGGCACCAACAAAGCCATCGGATCCATCATCAGAAGCGTCACCATCATCATCATCAGCCTCCTCATCAGCAGTAGCCTCCTCATCAGCTTAGTCTGGCATCTCCTCATCAGTAAGAGAATCGAAACATTGACCGGGCCAACGGGCATTATGCTCATCCCAAGACATGCCAGAGCATGGATCTCATTGGCCTATAGAAAATAAGGAGAAGAACTACCAAGACTAGCAAGCAAAGTGGCCAAGGGGCCAGCTGTCATAGGAAGCATACTAAGGGTAGATCCACCAACAGTAGAAGGTGTAGCAGTGGAAGATGTAGGTGGAGGGGCAGGGTAAAAGTGATCATATGCAAAGGATGCATAGTCACCTCCTGGGTAGGGCTAGTAGGCAGTGTAAGGGTGTGTACATGACAAGTTCATGTTGGACATGATGAAACATAGGTCTTGATGCAAGTGCTCCTAAACGTAAAGGTTGTATGCATGTTGATGCATCATGTAGCCCATATGGTTTCATTGGATAAATGGAATGAGGCATGGGCAGGTCGGGTAGGATGAGGTGGTGGAGGTTCTCGGGTATAGGTAGAGGTAGAGGCACTAGGTATTGTAGAGGATAGGATATGTTACGACCCCGCCTCCCGATAACCCCCATTTAAGGGAAATTGAGAGGTTGAAGCCGCACACACAATTTCCGGATCAAAGGTTCGGCAATTAACCAAGAACAATTATTAAATTTTAACAGACTAAACTGGAAAGCTGTAAGAAAATAAACTTTTGCATACCTTTTTGAAAACTTGGATCTCTAAACTTCTATCCACTTATCGATTCTACTCTAACTAATCCTCCTTGAAATTCTAATTCATGTATTTCACAATATGACGATTTATTGTTTGTCCTTTTGGCCTTGTACCTAAAATGCCGACATAAAAAACGTCGGTCAGCATAAAGCTGGTATGTGGGGGAAACAATAATCGTGCAACTATGATAACAATGTATTGTAGCCAATTACCATTTATCAAACAATTTTACATTTTAAATATAACTGCACGAGTCTGTGATGTCCCTATCCTCTGTGATGTCCCTGCAGTGGACCTGGATGCAACCATGCATTCCCTATCCTCTGTGATGTCCCTGCAGTGGACCTGGATGCTACTTTCCTTATAGTAGATCCCCATTAAACCCCTCATGGTCCCACCTATAGGTGAACCAGTTTCTAGGGTTGAGTCACATGGCACTACCCATAAGTAGCCCACTCCTTAACTCATGGCATGCTAAAGGGTATCATGGCACTACACTTGGTAGCCCAATTTCTAACCCATGATAACCTAGACCTTACTCTAGGTTACCCCTTTTAGCCTTTACAAGCCATAGTGGTGGATTCGGATCTAAGCCAGTTATATATATATATATATATATATATATATATATATATATATATTCATGGTGATAATCATAGTCACTTTATAATTGCATGAAATAAAAGGAATCCAACAGTTATTTTCAAGCATCCAATAAAAACATTCGGAAATCGTCGTGAAACTAAAGTGATTATTCATAAGTGTAACCACATACCTGTGATTGCAGATTTTGAGACAAAATCAAATATGCAGGGAAACCCAATCAAGAAAGCAAAGGTGAATAGAAATCCTAAAATAAAAGAACAAGTTTCCTTTTATTGATATTTATCCAATTTCGTCATATTCCTTAGGATTTCTACTCCAATCTTAGGGTTTCCTTGGAAATTAGGGTTTTTGCCTCCACTATTAAAATTATGATCCCTAATTTATCATAACTACATAAAACCCTTAATTTCTTATTTTAATACTCTTAATAGGTTTAGGATCCTTATTAAACAACTTATTTCCTAAATCTGAAATAAATATGGTTTTTCTCTTATTTTATCCCAAATTAGGGTTCCCATATATATTATTCTTCATTTATGGATTAAAACCCTAAAATTACCAACATTGCATACAAAACGGATGAAAACTCTATATTACTAATCAACTGGTTAATATCTTTCAAATTAACCTATTAATCTTCAAAGATGCATCCTTTATATTCAATTAGGGTTTCTAAGGTTTCCTAAAAAATCCTAACCATCTCAATTATCTTCATTAAGAATTCTCTAATCCAAACTATGTTCAAGAATGATTATAATATAGTTGCATTCTTGCAATATCAGATTATGACCACTAAAACTCATATTTACCCAAAACAGGGTTTTTGGTCCATTAAACCATGTTCATGATCACAAAACCCTAAAAGCAACATATGAATCATCCTTTCATAATCTTACCATTTGTAACAGGTTAAGATTGATCAAAAACATATAAAAGATTCATCATGATTGTTTTTATATAGTTCTAGGGTTTTTCTATCAATTAATGCATTAAAATATGTAGAACCCTATAATTTTTTAGTTCCAAGTAGAAATAGGCTTCAAAAATAATTTCTATGTATTCCTCTCATTCTGAGGATCAATTTTCATATAAGACTTGTTTTAATATGAATTCACTAGAATTAGTTATGAATTTTGTAAGAAAAATACCTTTCGGCCAATCAGCGAGTGCCACATCATCAATTCCCATGCAAAGAGGCCTGACTTCAGTTGTGATGAAAAGTCCCTTATACCCCCATGAGGGGCATAATCGTCCAAAGGGCCCTCCTTCTTCTTCTTCCTCGCGCAGCTCCGCTGCGCTGCCCTAGTCGCGCCTTGTGTGGCCTTTTCTCCCTCAGCTGGACCCCGGCGGCCACCCACCTTGGTTCCTCCTGGTCCGTCGGCCTCCATCGCACCTTCAGGGCCTTCAAGAAACAGCCGAGGTGGTGGGAAAAAGGTCTGGGCAGACCCGTAGTTCAGCTGTCGCATGCAACTGTGTTGCTGCTGCTGCGGTCGGCTAGGGTAAGGGTATGCTCGCCCAAACACCTCTTGAAGTCATGGAAGCATCAAGACTCCCTCGCAACTCCTCCCATCCCCTTTGTTGCTCTAGGAAAGGTGCTCTTCATAGCTAGGGTTTAAATGAGATTGAAGAATATGGGGAAGAGAGATGTGTGGGATCTCTCTCTCTTTCTTGGGCTCGAACCAGGGCTCTACCCTATATATAGAAGGGTGGGTAACGAAACCCTAAGTTGTACATCCACGAGGACTCAAGCCCTTTCCCAAAAGGAATCATATTTCCTTGCTAAAAAGCAACCTCTTCTTTCTTCATTATCTTCTAATATAACTATATTATTTGGGTATTTAGAAATTTGAAAACCTTTTCCCTTATTCTTGTTATTCTTGGCTTTTAATCCGTTAGCCACGAAATAATATTTTCCTTGAGTAGAAAGTACTTCCTTTTTAACCAGACCTCATAATCATTCATTACGCATCATATTATCTTCTTATTTAACTTTATTGGTATTTTCTCTTTCCTCTTTCTTCATTAGGACTCCTTGGATCCCAAGAAACTCTATTATTTCGAAATCTTTTTTATTGGATACTTATTATCCTTCTAGATGCATCTATATGCATTATTTCTCATTATCATATTTATTTCTTATTAAAATATCTATTTTTGAGTATTTCTCTTTATTTCTATTTTGTTTTCCTCATTAGTATTCTTTTTAACATTAGGAATCCTTGGGATACGAAATTCTATCAAGGATAACTCAATTATACATCTTTTCACTTGTTTTCCACATTTTACCATTGTTTTCAATTTCTTTCTTAATAAAGAAATACTTAATTGATCTTTTTATTTCTTATTGCACTCTCTACGCAACTTTGGACTCCTTGGAACCCAAGGAATCCAATAGGTACGAAATCCCTCTTTGGATTTGCCTTCTAGAGGTTTCCACATTTTTCTTTTCTCAAATATTCAATTATTCATTTACTAATTGAATTTTCTTGTTATTTGGGCCCAATAACCAATAAAGCCCACAACATAATCATCAATGCTATTCTAAACAAAATCTATTTATTCAAAACAAATCATATCATTATTTGTTCCAATATCTTTAATATGAGAAATTACATTTCACAGCAAATGAACCCAAAAATTGGGGTTGTAACAGGATAGGCACATATTTCTGAAGTGTGGTCTTACTGATGCAAACTCCTTTTTGGGAAGGTTTTTAGTGTAGGTCATGGAAAAGAGATTTGCCAGTGGCAAGATGGAATAGACCACAAATCAGGGCTGGGTAGGGAGGGTGGGTGCCAGGGGTGTCCTTGACTTAGTCAAAGTTGGTCATATGATGGAGTACATATCTCTCCCACTTGATTACTATGTTCGTCAAGAGACAATACATAATGACCGCAGTGTTTTCTACAATTTTGGTTTGATTTTTCTTTGGATGAATATTGCAGTTAAAAACTAAGGCAAGTATGCGTCTCTTGAAGTCCAAGGCATAGGAGGGAAGGGTGCACTTCTTCCTATAAGGGAATTGAGGCTTATTCAAGAACTTATGAATATCAGGGAGAGTAAGATCATACTACTTGTAGAAGGCCTCAGACTCGACTAGGTCAAAATACTCTGGATAGCCCTTACGCCAGGTGCCAGTCACTTTAGTATCTAAAAAGAAGATGTTTAGGGTATCCTCAGAGACTTAAAATTTCTTCCCGACTATCATAGATGTGAGGACTAATTGAGTATTAGGCGGAGGCATGAGGGTGTCATAATTCCAACACAAATTTGCATAGAATTCGTGAACGCCTATGGTTCTTGTGATGGAATTGTTATAGCACGCACATTCAACACCCAAGACTGAGAGATGGTGGTCGTATAACAACTTCACTACTTGATCTATGACCTCTTGTCTTCATGGACGTGGCTCAAATAGGGCATGCAAAGGAACAGGGTTCCTAGAAAGGAGCTCCTTGTACCTATTTAGAGCCTCATTTGAGATGAAGAAAGTGTCATCAAAGGGAATCAAGCAAGAGTTGGACGAAGATGAAGGTGCATTAGATGGGTCGACACTCTTCCTCTGATTGGATGCCATGGAGATGAAAAGGAGAGGAAGGAGAGAGAAAAAGCTAAAGAACCACCACCAAAACTCATCCACTGACCTAGGGTTGATAGGGAGAGGGTCAAGGAAGGTCAAGCTAGGTCGAGCTAGGGCTAGGGAGATGAAGGTTAGGGCTAGGGTTGAGAGCTTGAGGGAGCTAGAGGTTGGATCAGTCGATTTTTCTCTATTTGAGAGGGAGAAAAGTCGACCAAACCTATCTTAAGTTTGCTCTAGCCCGTCCATCGATTGAGTTCTGTGAGTTAGAATCTCGACCAATAGGCTCTTTAATAAAGCCCCAAGCCTCTGATCGGTCGAGTTGGCAACTAGATAGATGGTCAACTTGAACCAACTTTAGAAATTCTAATTTCTATCCATTAGAGTGCTAATTAAATTTATCTTTCAAGTCCATTTTGCATTTTAAACATACTTAGGCACATATCACTCATCATTGGGTACTATTTTGTGATAAAACAAGCATTTGTGAAAAAGTTCCCAAAAAAAAGAGAGAAACAAGGCAAAAAAACATGAAAATGATTTTTAGCAAATTAGTAGACAATGGTGATCAAAACATAGGCAAAGTATATATGATAGATGAAAAATAGATAGAAGGCATATAAGATTCATTCAAAGCAGTTATGAGCAGTTTTGATCTAATAAAGTTAAATTGCTCTCTAGCTAGAGGTTAAGTGAAAATGTCTTCCAACTGATTTTCTGTGTCCACATGCGTGATATAGATATTCTTTTTGGAAATGTGATCATGAAGAAAATGATGGCGAACATTAATATGATTAGCTATACTATGAAAGATAGGATTATATGACAAGTTAATTGCATTAGTATTATAAAAAAAGATAGGAGAAGCATCAAAATGAATGTTAAAGTCTTGGATCATTTGCTTCATCCATAGGACCTGGGCACAACAACTCCCAACTACAATATATTCAGCCTCAGTGGTTGATAATGTCAATGTACTCTGTTTCTTGGAGAACCAAGACACCAAGCATGATCCTAGGAGAAAGCAAGTGCCACTTATGCACTTTCTATCAATCAAGCACCCTATATAATCCACATCACTATAAGAAGTAAGAGCCCTTTACTTGGGATACCATAGTCCAAAATTTTGGGTTTTGGATAAATACCTTAAAATCCTCTTAACAACAATAAGATTTGATTTCTTAGGGTTTGATTGAAAGTGAGCACACAAGCCAACACTAAACATTATATCAGGTCTAGAGGTAGTTAAGTAAAGTGAACTTCTGATCATACCTCTATAGAGCTTCTCATCTACCTTCTCACCTTCGTCATCTTTGTCAAGTTTGTTGGTGTTTGACATGGGTGTGTCCATCATCTTGGTGTTCTCCATCCCAAAGCATTTCAGTAACTCACTTGTGTACTTGCCTTGGTTGATGAAGTTCCCATCTTTTGTTTGCTTTATTTGAAAGCCAAGGAAGAACGTGAGCTCACCCATCATACCCATATCAAATTCACTCTGCATAAGATCACTAAACTCTTTACAAAGATCAAGGTTAGTTATGCCAAAAATGATATCATCAACATATATTTGAATGATAAGAAAATTTTCAGAAGTGTTCTTTGGAAATAAGGTAGAATCCACTTTGCTCATGATATACCCATGATCTAACAAAAATTTCTTTAATTTCTCATACCAAGCTCTAGGTGCGTGTTTGAGTCCATAGAGAGTTTTTGTACCAAATAAACATGGTCAGAAAAAAAAATCATGTTCAAAGCCCGGGGGTTGTGCAACATACACTTCCTCCCAATTGTACCATTCAAAAATGCACTTTTAACATCCATTTGATACAAAAGAAAGTTTTTATAACTAGCAAAGGCAAGTAACATATGAATGGACTCGAGTCTAGCTACAGGTGCATATGCTTCATCAAAATCTATACCTTCCTGTTGATTGTAGCCTTGAGCCACTAACCTTGCTTTGTTCCTTACCACTCTTATTCTTTCATCAAGATTGTTGCGGTAGAACCACTTGGTGCCAGTGATCTTTCTATCACTTGGTCTTAGCACTAGGGTTCATACTTTTTTCTTTTCAAATTGCTCCAACTCTTCTTGCATATCTAGGATCTACTCATCATCCCCAAGAGCTTCCTTGACGTTCGTTGGCTCGAGTTATGAGATGAAGGCGTTGTTGGCTTATTTTTTATTGAATGCAGCCCGCGTCTTCACTCTTTCAAATGGATCACCTAAAATTAGCTCTTTTGGATGATTTTTTACAAACTAGGGAGTTGGATCCTTCTTCTCTTCATCTTTCTCTTCTTCTTGAGTGACCACCTCTTTTCCCTTTTGGGTGATGTTGAGCTCTTTTAGAATAGGAATTACTTCACCTGCAACATCATCATTTGGAACAATATCTTTGGGAATAGAGGGGTTAGTCCCAATAAACTTAACATTTATGGATTCGTCTACTATACCAAGATCAACATTAAACATTCTATAAGCCTTGCTAGTAGTGCTATAGCCAAAAAAGAAAGCCTTGAAATATTTCAGATCAAACTTTTCAAGAGAATCTTTCATATTCAAAACAAAACAAGGACATTGAAAACATGGAAATACTCGATAGAAGGCTTCCTACCACACCATAGCTCATAGGGGTTTTTCTTCAAAGAAGGATGTGTAAAAACCTGATTTTACACAAAACATGAGGTACTGACAACTTCAGCCCAAAACTTCTTTGGAGTGTCATACTCTAGAAGCATGGTCCTAGCCATCTCCTGTGGTGACCTATTCTTCCTCTCTACAACGCACTTTTGTCGAGGTGTTTGAGGTGAAGAAACGTTATGTGCATAACCAGATTCTTGATAGAAACATTCAAAAAGATCATTTTCAAATTCTTCCCCATGATCTCCACTGATGGAAACGATCCGGCAAGAAGCTTCGTTCTCAACTAGTTTAAATTTTTTTGAGAAAACATCAAATGTATCACTCTTAGAAATGAGAAAGAAGGTCTAAGTATATCTAGAGAAATCATCAACAATAACAAGGCAATATTTGGATCCATGAAGCGATTGAGATATTATTGGTCCAAATAGATCAATGTGAAGAAGTTCAAGAGCTCTTTTGGTACTAAGGACTCCTTTGGATTTGAAGGAGAACTTGGTTTGCTTTCCTTGGGTACAAGGTTGGAATTCCTCATCCTTTTTAAAATCCAATTTGGGAAGTCCCTTGACCAAGTCCTTTTTGCTCAAATTCTTCAACTGATGCATATTTACATGACCAAGCCGATGATGCCAAAGAGAAATATCATTCGAGTTGACTACTAGGCATCTACTAACAACATGCTTATTAGAGTCAAGAATAATTACATAAAGATTACTACTTCTAGTTCCCTTATATATAACGTGATAGGTGAGGGAATCTAGAATTAAAAATTCAAACGAAGTAAATAGCACAAGGTAACCATTATCACATAATTGACTTGCACTAATTAAATTGTGATGTAGGCCATACACAAAAAGAATATTCTTGATACACAAGGATTCACCTACATCACCCTCACCTTTGACATTACCTTTCTTGTTGTCCCCAAAGGTAACCGAACCTCCTTTCTTTTTGGTGAAGTTGTTGAAATGGCTTATATCACATGTCATATGCTTGGTGCAACCACTATCAACAATCCATCTTCCTTTTTCCTACACGAAAGGAGAATGCCGGTTCCCAATTCAAACTTTGGGATCCGAAGTTAGCTTGGAGACCCAGTTTATCTTTGGGTTGGTCCCCTAAGGCTTTTATGGACAATAAGTAGAGTAATGATCATCACACTTGTAATAAGAACAAACCATAGGATTCTTAATGTTGGAAGACTCTCAAACAAAGAAAGAGGTCTCCTTGCTCTTTTTCTTACCTTTGGCTTTGTTCTTGCCTTTTGGTGCACCCCCTACAAATCCCAAACCGCTACTACCACTTTGTTTGGTAGAATGGTCAAGGATTTCATCTAGGGAGTTTTTCCCTTTGAGGAATTTCTATAGAGAGGCCCTTAGTATATGATTATCATCTTTAAATATATGATAGTAAAAGACAAACTAGCAATATCATATCTAGAATGAATAAGGCTGGCCTCTAGATAGAGGGCTTTATTCAAATCATAATGTTTCTCAAGAGAAATAGAAGCAATATGATTACTAAGAAAGATATGTCTAGAAGATAAATCATTAGCTTGACCAAGAAACCTAGCATTTTCAGATTTAAGCACTTGAATTTCCTTAAGATAAACATCTCTCTCATTCCTACGAGAATCAACAAGAAGCTTAAATTTAACATTTTCAATTTTAAGATTTTCAAGCTCCTTTAGGCACTTTTGGTTGTATTCCTTAAGAGTTTCAATGTTCTTAAGGTAGACACCATTCTCTACTTCAACTCCATTGTATTAGAGCTTAAGATCAAGATATTGGCCTTGCCAGTTATCAATGCTCTCAAGTTGAGTTTTCTTATTAAGCTCAAGAATTTCAAGTTTAGCATACAAATCATCAATAATTTTCCTAATCTTTTTCTTTTAGATTTACATTTAGATATAGAAAATGGGTAGAAATAAGCATATCAATAATATCTTCTTTAGATAATTCATGCAAGCTTATGTCACTTGCCTCACTTACCTCACCAATTTCTTCACTAATAGAGGCCACGAGTGCAAGGTGGCACTCTCCATCTTCTTCGGAGCTTGAGCTACTTGAGGATGAAGCTTCCCAAGCTTCATGAGCTGCATTCTTGTGCTTTTTCTCCATCTTGTCCTTCCTCTTGTACTTTCTCTCCTTCTTATACTCTTCCTCCATCTATGAGATGCCCTTGAAGTGTGAATTTCTTGACTTGGGACATTCACTCTTGTAGTATCCCTTTTGTCCACACTTGTAGCATCTAGGAGTAGAGGATGAGTCTTGCTTTCCCTTCAAGTGTTTTCCCTTGAAGTAGTTGACTTCATGCTCACTAGGGCCATCATCTTCACTAGAGGAGGAAGGAGAAGTATGGCAACCAAGTTGTTGTTGAAGGATGACCACCTCCACTTGTGCTTTGAAAGTACTATCTTTGATATTCTTGGCTTCCTTCTCTTTTTGCGTGGATTCTTCTCCTTACTTGTCAAGCCTTGGATCATGATCATGGAGGTTTCCAATGAGATCTTTGATTGGGATGTCACCAAGGCTCCTCACTTCTTCAATGGAGGTCACCTTTTCCTCCCATCTCTTTGGTAGATTCTTCAAGATATTGGAGTTGATTACACCTCTATCCAAAGTGTTGACCAAAGAAGATAGGCCATTGATGATGACATTGAGCCTAGAGCTTCCTCTATATATTCACCAATAAGAGTTACAACAAGACCAACCAAAGGACTTACCTATCCAATACAAAGAGTCTTCAACCTTACCAAGGACTTACCTACTTTGCAAGAGTCTTCCGTCTTCTTCCAAGGACTTACCTACTCTTGCACAAGTCTTCAACCTTCAAGGGATTACCCACTTTTCTTGGGTCTTCAGCTTTTGCCTTCTCCTTCACCTGGAGAAGATCTTCACCTCTTCTTCAACCTTGAAGAAGAACATCAATAGCTCCACCTTCACTTAGAGTATCTTGCTTCGCCTTTGCTTCTTTGAGGAAAGGGTACGGAAGATAGAATGGAATGAGAGATTTACAAGCACAAGGAATTAGCTCTCTTACAACTGACCCAAATCACACATAATCACAAAATTCTATGTAAATAATAGAGAGAAAGGGGGTCACAGAGTTGCAACACACTCAACTATAGCAAGGACTTAGAATAGCATGAATGAGAAAACTTGGAATGAACTCCAAGGGGTCCTATTTATAGTTGGGGGTGTTCCCTTGAGCGTGGGATCACTTAAGGGTGAAATATAGCCATTTTCCAAGTTGCAACAGATCTATTCTCACTCAAAACAACTCACCAACGACTATAATCACTTATTCTGCATTTTCCATACAATACATTCAGTCGAGTTCTAATAAAGTCAACTCAACTAATCCACTAAACGACAAAGCCAATTTTCAAACTATCGGTCAAATTTGTTCTGGGAAACTCAACCAATGCGCTAATATTAGTTTTGCTCAGTGATTCAGTCGGTCGAGTTCTATGAGTGTACAACTTGACCGATTGGTCTCTCTAGAAAATCCATCACTAGATCGGTCGAGTTTCCAACTCGACCGATAAATAGCCTGTGACAAATTTTCTAAATTGACATTTGAGTGATCATACGTTGGAATTAAGTGTCCCTGGTTTTTTCTCATCTTAGTTACAAGTCATATCATCAATACAAATGATTACAAAAATCACCTAAGGTCATTTGGAGTGATTTCCCAAAATGTGCACTTGCATTGCTTTTGACTTTAACTTGAACAAGCTAGGGCTTGTGTAATTTGATCCTTTTCATGTATCTAAAGCCTGAAATCAATCTTGAACAAACATATTAGATATATAAGAATGGAATGGTTAAGTCATTATCAAAACATCAATGTATAACTCTCAAGTCAATAGGAAAAACATGAAACTAATTCTAAAATGTACTACATATTAACTTCCATTATAAATATCATGAAATCTCTTAGAAATCATATATAAGATCATGAGTTTGTCACTAAGATTGTGTGTTCTCTAACCTATAACCTCTAACTATGAAAAAGAAGTTACTTTCATAGAAGAATCTCTAGATCATTTGATTTTGCAACTTGAAGAACTTATAGGTAACTTAGAGACTTATGAAGTCAAGCTCCAAGAACATGAAATGTAAGATGAAGAAGAATGTAATGATGAGAAGAAGAGCACAAAACTCAAAGAAACGGTCTCAACAAAATAGGTATTCATCATCAAGTGGATTGTATAGTAGTGAGGAAGAAAAAGAACCATAAAGGTAAAAAGTCAAATTCTTCTTCTAACAAAAAAATTAAATATTTTTCTACAATAAGTCATGCTTGTATGGAAAAGGGACATTTGAAGGATGGATGTTATAAACTCAAAAGGAAATTGAAGAAGAATTACAAGGACAAAATAAGAAGGCATATCATGCTTCTTGATTCCTCTTGAAATTCAAGATCAAATTATGAGGATGATGGTTGCCACCATGTAGTAGAATGCTTAATTGCCAAATATAATGAAAATGATGAAAAAGAGGAAGAGGTGAAAAGGGATGGTAGTGAGGCATCTCTTTCATCTTTTTTCAAAAAATGAGATCAATGAACTTTTTGAAATTACATCAGAAAATGTTGAAAATTTATAAGAAAAAGAGAAAGAAATCGGATACTAGTTTTGATTCCTTGAATGTACAACTAAATGAGCTAAATGATCAATATGCTAGTGAGAGAAAAGATTGATGATCTTTTTTCTCAAAGTACTTCTTTCAAAACTCAAATTCCTACTCTTTTAGATAATTTGAGTGATATGAAGATGCAACCGAGTCTTTTTCACATGTTGATGATTTAAATGATCAAATTGATATGTTTGATGATAAATTTTCTAGTACTGGCAGATGCTTAATTTCTAGTAAGAAAGACTCACTAATGCATTCCAAGGAAAATGAAAATATTAAGATATCTTTAGATAAATTTGCAAATAGTAGAGATATGTTGAAAAATATATTGCACTCTCACAATGGTCATGTAGGTACAAGTGGTCTTGGTTATATTCTGACAAATAAAAATAGAAAGAAGAAGTGTCAAGGGACTATATTTATAAAAATAAATGCTACATATTCTATCTCCATTAACCATGTTAGATGCTTTGCTTGTGGGACATTTGGTCACTATTATTTCTCATGTCCTTTTAATAGAAACAATGATAACAAAATGGTTTGTGTACCCAAAACCTCTCTCTAGAGGAGGATATGTATGATCATAAAATTCACTAGATATCTTGTTTGATCATGAAGTGCTTTTAATTGGTTAATCTTACCTTTTCATATGAACTTTTTAATTGACACTTTGTATGAAATCTTTTGTAGAGGGCTATATTTCTGCTAGATAAAATGTTTAGTAGACTACCTCTTGGTCAAAAATGAAGTTTGACTGAGGTAAAAGTTAGGAGGTATACAATTTGACTAAAATGCTAGCTGTTAAGTTTCATTTTGACCATCTTACAAACGGTAATTATGTTAGGTTCGTCGCATGTTTCTATGATGTTTTGGATTTGAAATCAATTGTTATGAACTGTGTAAGTATAGTTTTAGACCTTTAATGAATATCTTTATCTTAGTGGTCACTTTCTTAGTTTCAGATCGTTTTTTATGAATATGAGATTAAGGGTGAGCTCAAATCATGCTATTTATCTTGATATCTCTGTTAGTTGATGTTTTAGTGGCTTCTCTATATCAATTGTTGGCTTAACATCCCATAATATTGGTCTAGAGATCTTTTGTTGTTTTCTCTTTAGCTTTATGACATCTCTCTATCATGGAGGACATATCATCACTTTCATCAATATTAAGATATATTAGATAAAGATCATGGTTTTCTTTTCTTGACTCTCATTGACAGCAATGGGCTAAACATTCCTTATCATTACATTAGATAAAAAGTATTGTTCTTGTTGTGTGCTTAAAGGGATCCCCATATCATGAAGAACTTAACATCCCTCTCATTGATATTAGGACATCTTTATCAAATGTTTGTTGATCTAATTATGGCATTTAGTATATCATGCCCTGCTATTTAAATTGTTACTTTCATTTGGGATTCCCTTTTTTGTTTATAAGGCACCCTCTCTATATGATTGATTATCTTTTTGAGAGAGTGTAACAACTTAAGGGGGAGTTTGGTAACTATGACTTCCTTTTTTACTTCTATAAAGGGGGAGAATAAACCATGTTTCTTTATATAGAAAATCAAAGGTATGATGCTCTTACTTTGGCTATCTAAACTTTATCTTATGGAAATAATTGTCATCATTACAAATGGGGAGATTGTTGGCTTTTTGGATATGCTACACTCTAATTTCAATTATGCAAACATTTCCCAATGTGTTACTAATGTGTGAATTAAGTAACTTAGGCTATAAAGGAACTTGAACAATACCCAATATTAAAGAATGTCCTATCATACTTGTGTCTGGATGCTTGTAGATCAAATTGTACCTATATGATGCTCTGTATAGGTGGAAATTGTACAACTTAATAGTAATAAGGTAAGAAAGAGTGATGAATGAATCAAAACCATCCTAAGCCTTATTTATACTTGTATACAAATAGTAGGATAGGTAGATAATTTAGAGTGATTATACAAAAAATAGGATAGGTATATAATTTGGAGTGATGAATGACTCAACACCATACTAAAACTTTTTTATACTTGTATGCACACATGAGGATAGGGAGATAATTTTTCCATGTTCTTTTGGACCAGTTTCTAGAATTTATGACCTATTGGTACATTTTTTTGGTGGAACTTTATTGACTTAAATGAAGTCTGGTTGACTTTTGATTGTCCATGATGTTACCGTTAGACTAAAGGTGGTCTTAGAAGTGTTTTGTTTGAATGAGATGAATCTCGGTTGAACTTTAATTCGATCAAGGACAGTTCTACTAAAAAATAGCTATTATATAATTAACTATTTAATCCGTGCTACCATTTTATCTAATTTAATTACATTTGGTTTGAAACTATTATCTTTTATATCAAATTTATCAGATCGAGAACGCAAGTAGGGTGGTGACTGGCTTAGTGACTACCATGGTGACATTGCGCCACTGGCTGCCATCTAGAAAAACTAAGCTGGTCTGGAGAACAAAGGGGTGTAAAGAGAAAGAGGATTTCGAGCCTAAGTTGCCTACATCTGGAGTTCCTAGAGAATGGTCAAAAGTTTGTGGATCTGAATATTCTAAACTCTTACTTCTCCAAAGGGTGAATGCTCCTGATGATGGAAGATTGATTTACTCAAAGTCTGAAGCTATGGAAAACACCAACATATGGAACAAATGTCTATTTGGCTACATTATAGATTTCATTCCACACTTCTCGACTCTAGAGAAATTTCTCTATTGGATATGGAATCCTCATGGTTCTATTGAAATTCTTAATAGAGGTGATGGTGTTTTTCTTGTATGTTACTTTGATGATCTGGACTTGAAAGATGCTCTGAAAGGAAACTAGTATGTCAAGAGTCGTCTTATGATTCTTACCTGCTGGAAGCAAGATGACTCATTCTCTAAACTAAGGCTCAAGGAGGTTCCAATGCGTCTATACAACTTACTGCTGGATCTATGGGATAGTAACATGTTTGTAAGGATCAGTTCCTTTCTAGGAAAGTCGCAAAAAATGGATGTTCCAACCAAGCTTTGTATAAGAATTGAATATGCTCGACTTCAAATACTTATGTCTGTTGTTTCTAAGTTTCCTGAGACTGTCAACTTGATCAGTGATGAAGGTGACTCTCACAGTATAAGTTTGATTTACAAATAGCATCCTTCTATCTATCCTTTGTGTGGTTATTTTGGTGACAATATTTTCTCTGTAAGTTCTTAGAACTTGAACGATACTATAAACAAAGCCTTTGATGAGATGGAGAAACTTAACAATGCTACTGAAGATATCAGTCGAACTGTTAATGTTGATGATGTAATAGGAAATCAGAATGAGTCTCTGATAAATCAATCGATTTCAAAAGCTACTGAAGGTACCAGGTCAATTCTTCTACCCCAATTTCATTATTTGAACATGGTTCCTCAAGTGAATCGAGAGTTGTCCAAGGGAGTCAGTCAGATAGAAGAAGTAGCAAGTCTTGCCTGAAGTGCTTGTCTAAACCTATTGTTGGTATGTTTCAAAGAGTATCAAATGTAGGTTATTCACCCATGCAAAACAAATCTGGGGGCTTGGAGAGTATCAATGAAGTTGTTGAGGTTGTCAGCTCAACAAATAGATGTGTTAAATGAATCCTTCCCTATATATCTCTTCTTGGAATGTTTGAGGCATCAAAAACAAAATAGTTGGTGTTCAAAAAGAGATAAGAAGATCGAACAGTGACATTTTTATTATCAATGAAACTAAGTTGCAAAAAGACAGAGTTCCTAAGTTGATGAATATTTTTTTCCTAAATTTAGTTCTATTTCAAATCATTCTTCACATGTGTTGGGTAGAGTTATTATTCTGTGGAGAAGTAACACTTATGATATTTCTAAAATATGTGAGAATGATTAGGCTACTCATGCTAATATTCAATGTCATGGGTTTGAATTATCTTTAACTACTATTTATGGTCATAATGATGACTCAGATAGATGTTCTCTTTGAGCCTTCATTGATAATAGAGGTCAATCTATGACTAATACCTGATTTATTATGGGGGACTTAAATTCTGTAAGAAAAAAATGGTAAGTAGCCTCCCTCTAAGAAATCTATGAATGACTTTAACGATTGTGTATTGATTGTGGTCTCTATGAGATCGAACATAATGGTCCTTATTTCACTTGGGACAATCACCAATCAGGAGAGGGATTTTCCACAACTAAGATTGATAAAATTTTGTATAATTCTATCTTTCTCAATCATATTGAAGATTTTCATGCAGAATGCTATTCAAATATTATCAGTGATCATAAGAGGATTAGCTTGAGGATTATTAATCCTAAAGTCCTTAAAACTCCATTCAGATTTATCAAGGCTTGGACCTCTCATCTATACTTCCTTTCTATTGTTAAATATGTATGGGAACTATAGGTGGAGTGTTTTGATACAACTTTAGAATCTTCATATTATGCTTGAAAAGTGGAACAAGAAATCAGTGGGTGACATCTTTGGAAAATCTCTTGTTGCTAAAGAAGAGGCTTTGGCTACTCAATCTGTAGCTAACCTATCTCCTTTGGATGAAGACAAGAGGATTTGAGCTAAAGATCTCAGGCTAGAAGCAAATAAAGCTACTATTGTTGAAGAATCCTTTTTGAGACAAAAGTCACGAGCACAATGGTTAAAGGAAGGTAATTCCAACTCTAAACTTTTCTTCTCATATTTGAAGACCTGTAGATCAAGGAATGCTATTGGATGTCTAATGGTTGATGATGTTCTAAATCATGATGTTGATGTTACTAAAACTACTATCCGATCTTTCTATTCTGAATTATTATGTAATTCCAACCTTGTTGATGGTGTGTGGTGTGGTGAATGGTTTGGTTCTAAACTAACTCAAGAACAAAAGTAATCTCTTATTTATCCTATTACAAGAAAGGATATTAATGATATTGTGGATGATCTCAACTATGTTCAGAGCCCTAGTCCTGATGGGTTCAATGGACTATTTTTCAAAAAAGCTTGGAATATTATCGCTGATGATGTATTTGATGCAATTAGAAAATTCTTTCAGGATGGAATTCTTCTTAAAGAGGCAAACATGAATTTTATAACCATGATTCCTAAGGGAAATGATTCTACTATTCTTTCTAACTGGAGCACTATGGCTTTATGCAATATTTTTTACAAAAGCATATCCAAAGTTCTTAAAAATTGCCTTCAACCTATTCTTTCCTCAATTATTGATGTGAATCAATGTTCTTTCATTAAGGGTTGCAATATTAAAGATGTTATTCTTCTTACTAACAAAATTCTCAGTGATTTTAAAAAAATCTTCAAGTTCTTTTCTTTGTATTCAAGATGATATCTCTAAGGCATATGATTCAGTTAGCTAAAAATTCCTTTTCTCTATTATGCACAAGATGGGTTTTCCCTCTCTATGGATTAAATGGATTGGGGAAATCTTTTATACAAATTCCTATCAGATTCTTGTCAACGGTGAGCCTACTGAATCCATTCGGCCTTCTAATGGAATAAGGCAAGGGGACCTAATAGCCCATTATCTTTTTGTGATTTCCATGCAAGGTTTCTCAGAGATGATGAAGAGAAGAGTTGAAGAATATTCTATCTATCCTATTGTTGCTTCAAAGAACATGGGTTTATCTCACCTTATTTTTTCTGATGACCTTATGGTCTTCTCTAGAGAAGATATTAGTAGTGTGCCCAATATTTCTATTTTGTTTGATGACCACAGTAAGAAATTTGTCATGAATATTAATTTATCTAAAAGCTCAATTTTTTGTGGTAAGAAATCTGATGCAACCATGATTTATAATCATTTGGCTATCAAGTAAGGTATCATGAGCCCTTCAAAGTACCTCGATCTTCCTATTTTTGCCGGGAAATTGTCTAAGAAACATTGTGTTGGTCTTATTGATAGAATTAAAAGAAGGTTGGAATCATGGAAATCAAATCTCCTATCTATGGCTAGAAGACTTGAATGGATCAGATCTATGCTTTCTTTGATGCATTTATTCTAGTTATAATCCTTTCCTATTCCCAGTTCTACTCTGGATGATATTGATAAAAATTTTAGGTATTTTTATAGGGTCATTCAGACAATAAGAAGAATCTTCACCTTATTAAATGGGAAAAAGTCACTCTACTCAAGAATGAAGGAGGATTAGGATTGAGGAAAAGTAATGAATTAGCAAAAGCCTATTTTATTATGATTACTTGGGATATCACTAACAAAAAGGATTCACTTTGGGTGAAATGGATGAATGAGAAATACTTAAAAAAGAATTCTTTTTGGCCCACTTATGAATCTTCAAATTACTCATGGATGCTTTATAATCTACTCAGAATTAGAGATTCAATGTTACCCCTCATTGAGTTTAATATTGGTAGTGGTTATGATTTTAAATTATGGTAGGATCCCTGGTGCAAATCAAAGTATTTGGGGGGATATTATTGGTAAGGAAATGATTATTCATCTCGGATATCCTTCTAATTGTTCTTTGAGTTCAATTATCTCCATTGCTGAGTGGAAGGTTTGTCCAAGAAGGAGTTATCACATTCTTATTGACTACCTCAGAACAAATTTCCCAATCCTGGTCCAAAAGGATTTTATCTCTTTTTAGGGTCAGAAAGTTATTAATATTAAGATCATATGGAACAACAACATGGTGAAAGGTGAGGTGGATGAAGTTTATGAGTGGATTTGGAGTTGCAAGAGTCATTTGAATTCTATTGTTCATCTGTGGAAAGCAAAGCATAACTAGCTACCTACCTCTGACTATAGTGCAAGTAGAGGTATATCAATAGCCTCAATCTACTTTCTTTGTATGAGTAAATATGAGGACACCCACCGCATTTGTTTTGATTGTTCCTTTTCAAAAAATCTATGGAATCTGGCTACTGAGAATCATATCCTTGTCAAAAGACCTACTAGTTGGTGTGATCTGGTAAGTAACAAGGTGAAGAATTTGAATATTATGTGTGCCTTGATTCTCTATCACTATTGGATTGAAAGAAATGTTTGAGTCTACTCAAATGTGAACTCATCCAGTGATGTTGTATAGAAAGTTATTTAGAAAGACTTTTTTGACCTTTGTCAGTATTTTCCCCTCTCTGGGTTTTTAAGATTTATCTTTGTGCCTTTAACTCTGGTTCTATTGTCTACTTGACCTATATACCCCTCTAATGAAATATCTGAAGATGTTCTTTTATAGTCTAAGCTTATTGGTTATGACTTTGGAGTTCTTTTTTGCCATTTCTAGATGTTGAAAGTGTTGGCATATGAAGGGAGCTTGTTTTATCCTTTTCTTTAGTCTGAAGTGTAACCTATTCTTGTTCTAAGATTTTTCAATTTTGGGTTTTTCTTTTGGAGATCTGAAGATGTTTTTTATGGACTGAGTCTCTGGTTGTTCTTCGCTGGAACAAATAGTTTGCACTCTGTTGGTTTTTGAAAAGGTTTATGATGTTGAATCCTACGTATAGTTTTCTCTTTCTGGGAGGCTTGGGTAATATACCCTATTTTGATATATCTAATTTTTTTTATAACCTAAGTTTGTTGGTTATGACATTGGAGCTTTCTTGTGCTATTTTTGGATGTTGCAATTGTTGATATACGAAGGGAGCTTGTTTCCCCTTTTTATTTAGTCTGAATAGTTACATCTCTATATTTTTCTGAGATTTGATTATTCTTTTGAAGATTATGAAGATTTGTTTGATGGCTTGCATTTCTAGTTGTTCTTCTCTGGAGACAGATGGTTTGCATTCTGTTGGTTTTGAAAAGGGTTATGATTCTGAATCCTATGTACAATATACTCTTCCATGATTGCATGGATAAGGGTTCTATGTGGGTACTAAGTGATTCTTTTATTCATGATGTTCTGAATGTTTCATCTTATTATTGATCCTCATGACTTCACTTGTATAGAACACCTATTGTCACTTTTCTCTTCTGGTCTTTCTATTGAGAAATGACGAGCATTGTAATTACCACCTTTTACAAAAATGAAAAAAGCACCAGGAGTTTTTGGCGACCCCCACCAAGCTATCCTATAGCGATTAGTACTCTACTTAAATCATACACCCTAAAAAATGTCTTAGATATTCCAAATTGTTTGCTATATATAAGAGTGGTATATGGACTCCCAAAACACATTGGAGTATTTCCTCTACATGCTATATCTCTCAAGCTTAGAATTCTAGTTTGCTTCATTCAACTACAACCAAGCAAGTCTAAATAGCCTATCTCTAGTGTCCTACCCCATCAATTATGTTGGCACAGTGAATGTCCTTTCCTAAATCCATGTGAACTTGATAATCACTTTTTTTTATTAATGCTTCCATTTTCAAGTCTTTGTGAGAAGTGTTGTACTTTTTTTCTTCCTTCTTATTCTCTTTTTTGGTCGTTGTTTTGTGATACTTCTTGTGAGAAGATTGCAGTGAAGTTCTTTAATGTTGGTTGATGATAAAATTTCATTAGTCATGATATGTGATGTCAAACCAAACACATAACTACTTGCTAGAGAATAGTGTATCAGACAAACCCACCTTGAGAGTGATGCATGGAAACCATTGAATGGTGGTCAAAATCATCTCTCATAGTGATAGAGGTGATTGTGGTTCATAGACATGAAATCACTACACTCACATGTTATTCGATGTACTTGAACTTCATCCAACGTGTATTTGAATAAGGGTTACCATAAAGGTGATGCTAGGATACATTATGACACATGGGGAATGACTATGAGTGATGTAGATGGGATTTGTCACTTCAAAAGGTGTTTGATATCATCGTCACTTGATAAGAGAGATTGGAAATGCATGGCCTTTTCATGTGAGTCAATATGTGATATTGAGCTCACATATATCTCATATAGCCTACTCTAGTTCAAGGAACATGGATTGAATGTTGAAGAGGATGACTATTTCATACCTCGAGTTCAGTCAGGTTATTTGTGACAAAGGAACTATACGATCAATATAACACTAATCACATATTGTAGGTTGGAATTATTATACAACTTTCCAATTACTTGGGTATCAATGATGTCTTCCTAGATACCACTCATTGCTCGTGATCTCATTTATTTATTTTGGACATTCACTGTGCCAACATAATTTGGAACCTGTAGGGTTACATGCATGGGATGCACTTAGAATAGGAGTTCATTCGTGAATTATGTTTAACATGATTACTAAAGTGTTTAAGTATTCAACTTAAACAAGATTGGCAATTAGAACTTTGAAAATACCAATTTAGAAAGTGAAAGGATCAGCTCAGATGTGTGAACCGACCGGTTCAGGTTGTGAACTGACCATTTGGTTGATCAATAAGATTGGATTAAGGATTGATGCTAATGTCATATTTTTCATTAATCAGATACTAAAAGTCAATGTGATTGCAAATAAAAAAACATGGTTAATAAACCATTTCAAGGGTTGAACCGATCGACTCACATGTGAAACAGTCAGTCAGCGAACCGACTGGTTCACGGTATGCATGTTCTGGAAAATTTGTGAAATTTTGTCTCTTCAACTATCAATTAATTTAGAAATCCTAACACTGGCCCTCCTATAAATAGAGGGGTACTCAAGGCTTATTAGAGACACAACAATAAGCTCTACAAATTTATTTCTTCTCACATTTATGGTAATGTGAGAACCCAAGCATGTCCTACCCGTAAAAGGGAGGGATAGTAAGGGGGAGACAATGATTGAGAGAAAGTTGATACTATCACATTGACTAGAAGGGACAACTCCTTCTTGTCCAATCGAAAAGAATGATAGAAGTTCCCAATGGTTAGTGTGGACCACTATTGAAACCCTCGAGAGTCGTGAACTCTAGACAAAAAAGGGCATTATGAAAGGTCATCAATCAAGGTCATACAACCACAATGGACAAGACACAAACCACTGCTAAATCAAATGGTAAATAAGACTAGGAGGACGTTGTCAACTGAGGCCATTGTCGACACCTGTCCAGGTGCAACTCGAAGAAATAAGTGCACTGTAGCAAGGATAGTCATTGGACTTTCTTCAAGACCAAGTATATGCCTTTCAACCTCTTTACCAGTTCATTATTGTGGACATGATCTACTATATAATATGGTAGTAAAATTTTTGTTTCATATGCCACATCTGATGCCATATTTCCATATAGTGGTATTAGAGTCATGTCAATTTACTATGTGTTGTGATTTACTCGATATGATTGGATTTTAATTTTATTAGTTATCTTTTATTTGATACTAACATTTAAAATGATTAATGTGCATATCTAATTCAATACCACACACATTCCTAATATATATATATATAAATATATATATATATATATATATATATATATATATTTGTGTGTGTGTGTATATATATGGAATACATACTCGACACCTTAAAATCATTTTGATGATGTTTGGAAGAAATGGTTATGGCCTATACCCCCTGGACTTTTATGCTTGGTTGGATGGTTATTAATCATGTTTATATTTTGGTTTGCATATTAAACCTCTCTATCCTTTTCCATATGTAAAAGTATTAGTGCTTTCCTTCCTATTTTCCCCTTGAATGTAACTCGAGGTTTTCCTATTACAATGTAAGAAGATATATAGGATTATTATAGTTTCATTTCCGATTAAGGAAAAAGGAGGTGCCAGAGACCAACCGATCAATTCGAGAGACCAACCTATTGACCAGAGGCCACCTGATCAGTTCAAGACTTGAATCAATCGACCCATACTACGTCCAACATAGATCTTCATCAACAACATGTTTGTACATATGATGTTGACCTTAGTAGTAGTAATTCTGTGTGGATCCAAGTGTAGGGAAATACGACATGAGGTAGGCAGCAAAAATAAAACAATATTGACATATTTCCCATTAACCATTAGATCATGTCAATAACTATGCAATGGGAAGGATGGTTTCATGAAGATATACCTAGTCATGGAGCAAGTCTAGTGATAATCCTCATTGACGTAGAAGTGTACTCTGTCTTGGACGGTGGTTTTGTAGCTCCTAGTCGCACTCAAACTCGTCTGAATGCTCCTCCACAGACAGTAGACTTTGACAACTACTGCAACGGCTCCTCATATCTTGCCACAGACTACAAGTTGACATTGCCCTCCTATAAGCAGCCAAAAGACTCTTGCCTCTAGAGTAGTCCACACAAAATAACTAGAACTCTTCTCATCCTACAAGAATAGATAGGAAGGAGTTGTCCCTATCATTTGTGTACTAGTTACCAACATGCTCTCCAACAATAATGATCATCAATTATTTCTCTCACGTGGCTATCCCTCCTTAGTTAGGTAGGACTTTCTTGGGCTCTCATGGTTACCATAACTAGAGAGGACAACAATTGTTAGAGTAATTGATTCTTAATTATCTGTGTATGAGTTGTGCTCTGGGAATCCCCTAGTACCCCTCTATATATAGGAGGGGTTAGGTTCAGGTTTCCTAGTCCCTAGCTAATGTAGGACTAAAGTGGGAGTGGAAAGGACAAGTAGATCTTGAATTTTCACAACTTTTCTGGAAGTTTCACAACCTTTTAGTGACAAAATAGTCATCTCGTCAAGCGAGATGGTCATTTCACTAAGCAAAATGAGTGTGTGGGATGCAAGACAGTCATCTCGCTAAGCGAGACGGTCGTTTCTCACTTTCCTAATGAGATATGAATTGGCAAACCATTTCCTAATTAATGTCATACATGAATTTACCTACATCCCAAGCACGTGTAATTGAAACGAGTTTGGGAAAGGTTGAGAACTTTTTTTCATCCCAACTAGGTTGTCTCACTTACCCAGAAGGTCGTCTGGTGAGTTCAAGTTGAGCTGATCCCGGTTCATAGGAAAGAACTAAGACAATTTGATTTTTTATCTGCCTGACAAGCCAAACGGATGTCTCAACACTTGAGATGCTCGACTGGCTGCCCAAACGGCTGTCTCAACCAGTGAGATGGTCATTTGGTAGTTTCGTCAACCAATCCGTCGATTTGTTGTCTGAATTGACTACCAAAACACTATATTACTTAATTCAATTATCGTTCAAGATCAAACTCCTCTTCTAGATGAGTTCCTATGTGTGTGACCCTATAGGTACCATATCACATTGGCAGTGAATGTCCATAACTAGCTTATGACATCACAAGCAAAGAGTGGTGCCCAGTCACACATCATTTCTATCCAAGTGAATGGAAAGTTGGGGAGAAACTTCAACCTACAATCTATGGATGGTGTTACAGTATTTGTATAGTTCCTTTGTTACTAATATCAAGATTGAACTAGAGGCATGGAACAACCATCCTCATTATTATTCAATCTTATTCCTTGAATCAAAGCAGACTGCATTAAATATATGTAAGCTAAATATCACATATTGACTCATGTATGTATGAGCATAATTTTCTCAATCTCACAAATCAAGAGGACTTGGGTATCAAACTCATGTTGGAGGGACAAATCCCATATCTATCACTCATAGTCAATCCCCATGTGTTAAAGTCACCCAATTATCACCGTTATAACAACCCATATTTTAGGACCTTGTTTTACGATGTCAAAGTGTACCCAAAGACATGTGATGAGTGCAGTGATTTCAGGTCTAAGAACCATAACCACCACCATCAATGTGAGAACTGACTATGACTTCCATGATGATGGCTTCCATGTGTAAGTCTCATAGTGGGTCTGTCTGATACATAATTGCCTAACATGTATCTATGTGCTTGGTTTGATATAGCCATATCATGACCAATGAGACTCAGTCATCAACCAAATCACATTTTCATCTTATGTGTTATTGTTGTCTATCAACCTTCCACAATAACAATCGATTAGGACATAATGAGAATATGTACATGTAATCTTAAATATCTATGATCTCATTTCTTCTAAGTCTAATACTTGAAGACATACATCATCGAGTAATACTATTCCCTAGACATTTATTATGGTATTCATTATCTCATAACTGAATATATAAAATAAATTGGAAGCTAGCCTTTGTTATTAATAAAATCATTTATAATCATATGATTGGCTCTCTGGGCATACATACCAAAAGACTCCCACTTGCACTTAGAAACAAGTACTCATGGATCTCATCTCGAGTGACCTAGCATGACCATCATGCTCTTACTGCATAAGTGCTTTATAATGGGTTTAGCAACATTTTCTATAAGTTGGTATTTTGTAATTTTCTCATCTCTTTGATGCATGACTACTCGTATGATATGGAAGTGCCATAGTATGCTATCTGAGATTTCCAGCCTAACTATTAGATCCATTGTTATCATCAATGGTTTGAAACCTCACACAAGTTCACCCATATGAACTTCTTGATCCTTCTGGTATCCTCTACTATTCTAATAATGCATAGATACTCAGCTTCTTTTGTAGATTAGGACAACTTTCATTAGCTCAAAACTCTTTCTATCTTACAGTTCTCATTTAATTTCAAACATATTGCATTCATTTTGTCAGTTTGGAAGCTTTCATGGGTGTAACCCTTTACATCCAACTCTTCCTTATTATTATAACCAAGGAACAATCCTTTAAGTGCTTCACAAGCATCTAAAGATGTTCTTTATGGTAGTCCAGTGACTCTCACTGGTAATTGACATATACCCTCTCATCATGTCCAATACATACAAGACTACTAGGAAAATATATAAGTGTCCTCTCATCATGTCAATACATATGAGATGACTGGATATCCTCTCATTATGTCCAATTATGAGATTACTAAATATCTTCTCGTCATGTCCAATACATACGAGATAACATGATAGTACATAGCATTGCATTCAAGATAGATCAAATGGAATCTATCCATGTGTCTTGTTCTTTATAATAACTAGGACACTAGGCTCTTGAAAGACTAATTCCATGGAACATGGACAAGTTTTCTCTCATTGAGTCTTGCATGTTGAACCCTTCAGCATCATACCAATATATTTGCTATTACTTAGGTCACAAAGCTTTCCAGATCTATCTTTATAGACCTCAATCCCTATCATATAGGATGATTCACCTGAACAATACATATATAAGGTACTTTCCTTGCTATTTTTATAGGATAAGGACCTTATTCTTCACCATTATGTGGAATATTAATGTGCTCCCACTAAATATTTTGTAATCACATATTCCATCTTCATTCTAACTCAAGTCAAACCCTTTGACAGTCTTGTCAAAACAAAGATTCCAACTCTGAGATGCTTGCTTCAATCCTCAGATTAACCTTTGTAGCTTATAGACTTTATTTGCATTAATGGGTATATAAAACCATTAGGTTGTGCCTCGCGCATGTCCTCTATATTATTCCAATTAAGGAATGTAATTTTAACATCCATATGTCAAATCTCAATGTCATACTAAGCTACACAACAAGCATGATCCAGATGGATTTAACCTTGATAACTGATGGAAGACTTCATCACGTTCAACAATTTTAACTAGTTTGAAACTCTTTACAACCAATCTACCCTTTCATGTTGGTCTTCTTACAAAGACTCAAATGTACCATATGGGTTTTATTCCTTCAGGTGGATCCACTAAGGTCATACCTTGTTTGTTTACATGGAGTCCATCATAGATCTCATGGCCTTAAACCATTTTTAGAATTTGGTTCCTCAATAGTTTCTAGGTACGTAGTTGACTCATCACGATGATAAACTTACCGCCTTCTTGAGTTAAAAGATATCATAATCTTTCAAACTCAAGTTTTTCTACTAAAACTATGAGTTTTGTGTTTACATAAGCAACTTGAGATTCCACAATAGTTTGCAATTCTCCTTGTTCCTTGGTGTACCTCTTTAGGTTCAATTTTTTCTTATTTGTCTCGAACATTTTGAGTTCTACTTTTACTACCACTGATTCCTTCAAAACTAATTTCCATTTAGAAATTCAGCGATTCTAGCAACAAACATTGTGTTGTCGGGTTGGAATATAAGTAGTATTCAAATAGATAACATTCTTGCAATTTATGGATAAAGCTTCTGAGAAACATTTTCTTATATAAGACTTAAATCCTTATCACTATAAAAAGACTCATTGGGTCTCCTCCCATTCCGTATCTCATATGGTGTCTTTTGAACCATTTTATACAATACATTGTTTAGTGTTTAACATGTGCCCAAAAGAAATTATAAGATTAGCTAGATTTTATTGATAATCTCACCATCAATCAAAAGGGTGTAATACCTTTTTTCTGACACATCAATATGTATTAGGTGGAGTTCATTATGATACACTATCATGATCTCCCATAAGGTCCTCAACCTCTTCGTTTACATATTTCAACATCGTTCATATAAAGGTATCTTAATACTTTTACCAATTTAGTTACGTACTTCATTTGTAATTTCCTTGAACACTTAAAGAGATCCAAACATGTATTTCATTAAATACAAATTTTAATATCTATTGATTGTATCCGTAAATATAATGAGGTACTTGTAACTACCTTTAGCATTCATCCAAAATTGTCTATGTACATCAGTATGTACTATTCCTAAATGAATAGTCAAACTCTCACTACATCTAGTGAAGATACTCTTGTCATATTGCACAAAACATAAGTCATGCATGTCTCTATTGGTTCATTAACCAAAAGAGTCTAGATAACTGTCATATGGATTCTAAAAATACATTTCTCATTTATGCGCTCTAGATGATTGTGCTATAGGTGTTCATTGTTTGAGTTATCAAGTCATTCAATATATGTGTCATACACATTTGTCTTTACAACTATCAAGTATAGTTTATGAGATAGAGGGCATATCCATAAGAGATCATAATGTTCTTTTCATACAAAACATATGATGTTTGGCAAGCACACAATAGCAATTCACTAATTCTATTGTGTGCCCATGAATGACAACATTTAACTATAGTGGAAGCAACCCTTGATCCACATAGTTCTAGCTTACCTCTTCTCAGGTCCTAAAGTAGATATCTAAATCTCTACCTTCTTCCTGATATCCTCTATGAAGAGGATAATTCCTTTCCAATGAAAATGGTGGCATTTTGTTTTCCTTATCCTTTAAGTAAAAAGGACAGATTCCTTTTACACTTACCTTCTCCATATATTGAGTGAAGAAGACTTGGGCTTCAGCTTAGCCTTAGAACACTTCCTAGCCTTGCTTTTTCCCTAGGACTCACTTTCACTGATCACCATCACGGATTTGTCCTTGTTCTTCCTTACTTTGGCATCAACATGCCAAGCATATGGTAACTGACTATATGATTTATGCAACAGTTGCATAATCATATTCATGGCCAACCCTTGACCTAAGAGAAATCCTAGTCATTCCACATGTCCAATCACATTGAACACAGGGGTTCTACTGGACCTCCCTTTGTCATCTTGCACTCAAATTATACCTTGTTTGCTTTACATGATTCTTAAGATGTGTTACCATCTTGAGAATGTCCATGTTTTCATGTTGTTTATACAAATCAAAGTTCATATAACATAGAATTATGTATTCAAATGTCCATGGAATCATTGGAATGCATCCAGTAAGCATCCATTTATCCATAAGTGCATTTTGAATGGGTTCCTCTGGCATTGGTCTATCAAGGACACATAATTTTATCCCATTTTGACCTTTTCAAGGATTGATCGCAATTTTAATGTGTTTCCATGTGACATTTGATTCTAGAAAGAAATATTACAACTTTTCAAAAAAAAAATTGATTTGGTTTGATTTGATAAATTTAAAGATATCAATTAGGTCTTTAATTAACTATTCTCCCACTATTTTGTTCAAATCGATAGCCTCAATATCAATTCAGAATATTGCAATGTACAATATTCTAGTTGGCCAAGATCCAAAATAATTCAACTGTTACCATGCCTATATCAGCGTCGATAGTCAATTATCAAGGTAGGTGATCATGTTAATTGCATGATATGCAACTCTTAGATAGATGATATGTGCGACTCCTTGATATGATCACTTGCATGCCTTTGGGCCCAGACTCTCTGAGAATTACCAGTCAAGCCTGACCCAAAATCCGACATGATAGAATATGCACCCTACTTTAACAGAACCTACATATCTATCATCACACTTCCACGAGATAGATGGCACACCATGATTTATTGTAACCTACGCTTGGTGATCAAGCTTTTCATATGTGCCACTTTTCATATGGCACAATACATATACTATATCCAATCACTACATATATAGTATGTATCATATACACTCTACAACCACAAATAAGAACATGCAATAAATAAAACACATAAGAGATGGTTATGGCCATACTAATGTAACTCCTTGGAGCCACAAGTAATTACTACCACCTATGGTCCACATCATATGCAACCTATTGTTGGTGATGATTTGTGTTCAAACCAATTTGAGTTGATTATTCAACTCTTGAATGGATCGGCTCACCTCATGGTCACTCGATTGGGATCTTCTAAAATGCTTGCATGGTTCTCAGGTCCAAGAAGCATCTGGACACCGATAGCTGGTCGGTTGGGCCACCAGTCGATCAATTTATCCTCCTATCGTCTAACCTCTCGGTCCTCCAGTTGATTGGGTCATCTCACAAGTCAGTTGTTTTTCCTTTTTGATGATCATCATCTCACGTCGAAAAATAAAGTAAAACTATCATATTTCTTCTTACATTGTATATGGGAAAACCTCGAGTCACATTCAAGGGAAAATAGAAAGAAAAACATTAATTTACATTTGAAAGGATAGAGAAACTTGGTATGTAGACTGACTAAGAACTGGAATAAATAGCCACAAACATGCACACATAGATATGGGGTTCTGGCCATAAACATGCTTTACATTCACCATCAAAATCAATTTTATGGCGACACATGTAAATTGCATATATATCATATATATATATATATATATATATATATATATATATATATATATATATATATATATATATATATATATATATATATATATATATTTGTTTGGGTTCTTATATGGTGATTTATACAGACGTGCACATAAACCAGTTTAAATATTTTCATAACATGCAATAAATAAACATGATAAAACCAAAAATCGGATCATATCGATTATCCCAAAATATAATTAATTGACATGGCTCAGATACTAATATAGGGAAATACGGCATCAGGTAGGTAGCAAAAACAAAAAATTTACTGGCATATTTCCCATTAACCATCAGATCACGTCAAGAACTATGCAATGGGAATGATGGTTTCACAAAGATGTACCTAGTCTTAGAGCAAGTCCAGTGCCAATCCTCATTGATGTAGATGTGAAGTCTATCTTGGATGGTGGTTGTACAGCTCCTAGTCACTCCATCTGACTGCTCCTCCATAGAAAGTAGACTCAAAAAACTACTGTAGTGGCTCCTTATATCTTGCCACAGACTATGAGTTGACATTGCCCTCCTAGAAGTAGCCAATAGACTCCTGCCACTAGAGTACTCCATACGGACCAACTACAAATCATGTCGTCTTGTAAGAACATACATGAAGGAGTTGTCCCTACTGTTGGTGTACTAGTCACCAACATGCTCTCCCACAATAATGATCCTCAATTATTTCTCTCCCATGACTATCCATCCCTAGTCGGGTAGGACTTTCCTAGGCTCTCGTGATTACCACAACCAAAGAGGACAACAATTTTCAGAGCAACTAATTCTCAATTGTCTATGTATTAGTTGTGCTTTGGGAAGCCCCAGTACCCCTCTAAATATAGGAGGGGTTAGGGTCAGGGTTCCCAGACCCCAACAAATGTAAAGTGGAAGTGAAAAGGATAAGTAGATATTGAATTTTTACAACTTTTCTACAGGTTTCACAACATTTGTGTGAGGAAACGGTTGTCTCGCCAAGTGAGACAGTCATGTTGCACACGAGACGGCCATTTGTCTAAGAAAAATGCTCATCTACGACGTGAGATGGTCATCTCGCTAAGTGATATTTCACATGTTTCCAGTTTGATATGAATTGGTAAATCATTTTCTAATTAATGCCATTCATTACTTTGCTTGCACCCCAAGCATGTGCAATTGAAATGAGTTTGGGAAAACTCCAAAACTTTTGTTCATCCCAACCGGGCTGTCTAAATAACCCAGAAGGCCATCTGTTGAGTTCTAGTTGAGCCGATCTTCAACCGACTGGTTCATAGGGAAGAACTAAGAGAATTTGATTTCTAATATGACTAACAATCCAAAAGGCCATCTCAACACTTGAGACACTCATCTGCTGCCCAAACGGCCATCTCACCTAGTGAGATGGTCGTTTGGCAGTTTAGTTAGAAAATATGTCGATCTATTGTGTAAATTGAGTACCTAAACACTTTAGTACTTAATTCAATTATCATTTAAGATCAAACTCCTCTTCTATATGAGTTCTTAGGTGTGTGACCCTATAGGTCCCATATCACGTTGGCAGTGAATATCCATAATGTGCTTATGACATCATAAGCAAAGAGTGGTGCCTAGTCACACATCATTGGGGAGCAACTTCAACCTACAATTTGTGTATGGCATTATAGTGTTTGTATAGTTTCTTTGTCATTGATATCCAGATTGAACTAGAGTCATAGAGAAGTCATCCTCATTATTATTCAATCTTGTTCCTTGAACCAGAGCAGACTACACGAGATATATGTAAGCTCAATATCACATATGACTCACATGTATATGGCCATACTTTTCTCAGTCTCGCTAATCAAGAGGCTTTGGATATCAAACTCCTATCGGAGGGAAAAATCTCATATCTATCACTCACAGTCAATCCCCATGTGTCACAGTCACCCAATTATCACCATTATAACAACCCTTGTTTCAGGACTATGTTTGATGATGTCAAAGTGTACCCAACAACATGTGATGAGTGTAGTGATTTTAGCTCTAAGAACTACAACCACCACCATCACAGTGATAACTGACTATGACTTCCATGACGATGGCTTCCATGTGTCAGTCTCATGGTGGGTCTGTCTGATACACAGTTCTCTAACATGTTTCTATGTGCTAGGTTTGATACAGCAATATCATGACCAATGAGACTCAGTCACCACCCAACTCACACTCTAATCTTATGTGTTATTATTGTCTATCAACCTTCCATAATAACAACCGATTAGGGACATAATGAAAATATATATATGTACTCTTAGCATCCATATGATCTCATTTCTTCCAAGTCTAATACTTGAAGACATACGCCATCGAGTAATAATATTCTCTAGACATTTATTATGTTATTCAATATCTCATAACTGAATATAAAAAATAAATTGGAAGCATGCCTTTGTTATTGATCAAATCATTTATATGTTATGACATTGCAATAATCATATGATTGGCTGTCTGGGCATACATACCAACACCAAAGAATTACAAAAGTATGGTCATAACCATCGCTCATGTTTTATTATTGCATGTTTTGTTTATGGATATAGTATGTATATGATACACATAAGTATGTGGTGATTAGAAATGTATATATATTTATAAAATCCCCCAATGACATATTTCTTCTTAGATGGTTTCAACAAGAAAAACACATGAAAACATTAATAGACTAAGAGTGGGCATACCAAGCATGGTGCACTGCACGTCTCATGGAAGTGTCGGATGGTAGTCATGTGGGCCTTCCAGGTAGGGTGGATTACTATCTTTTTGTCTTTTGGATCATACTTAACTAGGTGAACTTAATGATATTAAGTGCCTAGTAGCATGCAAATTACTATGGCAAAGGGTTTCACATAATATCTATCTAAGAATTGCATGAGATGCAATTTGCAAAAGTTTCCTCCATAATAATTGATTATGGACACTGGCGTTGGCCAGGTGACAACTCAATTGTTTCATGTCTTGTTTCATTAAAAGGTTGTATGTTGCAATCTACCGAATTGATATGTGAGGGATATCAATTTGAACAAAATAGTGATAGTGATAATTAATAAAGTCTAATGAAATATCTTCTAATTGTTTTTTAATCAAATCAAATAAACAGTGTTGTGACAAATTGCAAAATTTCTTGGAGAATCAAATGGCAACCAATAACATATCATTGTTGCAATTAGCTCTTAAGAATGACAAACTAAATGAGATAAACTTCCATGGCTAGTTCTTAACTTTAATAAGGGTTCACAATGATGAGTATAAGCTTTAAGTCCTTGATACACCAGTACTAAAGGAACCTGCTCCTAATGCACCTAGGGCCGAAGTAGATGCTTATTGGAAGCATGCTAATGATGCCTTAGACATTAAGCACCTTATGCTATAATGTATGAACTATGAGTTGCATAAACAACATGAACACATGGAGATTCTGGAGATGGTCACACATATTAAGGATATGTACCAAATTCATGCAAAGTAAGAAATGTACAATGTCATAAAGGCACTCTATGACTGCAAGATGACAGAAGGAAATCCAATGGAGTCGCATATGCTCAATATGATTGGGCATGTGTAACATCTAGAGAAACAGGGATACCCTTTTATCCAAGAGTAGGCCAAATAAATGATTGTACAACCGTACCCTAATCATATAGTCAGTTCATTGAGTGTTACTACTCAAGTAGCTTGACTAGACTGCTCTTAGAATTGCTCGACATGCTAATAAATGTTGAAGCACAAATGAAAAAGGATGAAACCGTGATGGTGATCAATGGGTTGAAGTCCAAGGACAAAGTCAAGGCCAAGAATAGTTCGGAATCCAAGCTACGATTCAAATCTTTTGTACTCAAGATAAAGAAAGGGAGAAGTGCAAAAGGAGTTTGTCCTTTGCACTTGAAGGGACTCAAGAAGAAGAAATTGGGGATAGGGATTTCCAATTCATGTATATACATTATTGAGATAAATTTGTCAACTTATTCGTCTTGGGTACTAGATACGAAATGTGGCTCTCACATATGTTTAAATATGCATGATCTGAAAAGAAGTAATATTTTACAAACAATAAGGTTGAATTACATGTTGCAAATGGAGCAAGAGTTGCTTCCATGGTAGTTGGAACATTTAGTTTATCTCTTCCCACAAGGATTGTAATAGAGTTAAAGAGCTGCTATTTTGTGCCTTCCATTAATAGAAACATTATTTATGTATCTTGTTTGGACAAGGATGGATATGGATTTCATATAAAGAATGGTATGTTCTATTCTAAAGATGAGATCTTTTATGGTAGTGCCCCAATGTATTATGGTCTTTATTTGCTGGATCTAAAAACAAATATTTATAATGTAAATACTAAAAGATTAAAACTTTATAACCCAATCAAAATATATCTTTGGCGTTGTCATCTAGGTCTCATAAATGAGAAATGCATTTCTAGACTCTATAAAGTTGGATATCTAGACTCTTTTGATTTCAAATCGACATGTGAGTCTTATTTTTTAAGTAAGATGACAAAGTCTCCCTTCAGTGGTAACAGTGAAAGGGCACATGATCTATTATGACTCATACATACTGATGTATGTGGCCCTTTTAGAATAAATGCTAGAGGTGGTTATCAGTACTTCATTACCTTTATTGATGACTTTAGTAGGTAGGGTTATGTTTACTTGATGGAACATAAGTCAGAAAGTCTTGAAAAGTTCTAAGGATTTCATGAATGAAGTACATAATCGACTTGGTACAAGTATTAAGACACTTCATTCTGAGTGAGGGTGTGAATACTTAAGCCAATAGTTTGAGGACCTTCTGTGAGACCCTTACATGGTATCACAATGGACTCCTCCTTGAACACCATATCACAATGGTGTATCTAAAAGAAGGAATCACATATTACTAGATGTTGTGCGATTGATGATGAGTTTTTCTTGTCTTTTGACTTCCTTCTGGGGTTATGCTTTAGAAATCACAGCATTTACACTAAACCATGTAACATCTAAATTGGTTCAAAAGACACCATACAAGACACAGTATGGCAAGCATCACAATGTATCTTTTATGAATATTTGGGGATGTGAATCTTATGTGAGAAAGTAGTTTCCCGAAAAGCTTGGACCCAAATCAGATAAATGTTATTTTATTGGATATCCTAGAGAAACCAAAGAATATTACTTTTATGATCCATATGACAATAAAATACTTGTTGCTAGGGATGTTGTATTCCTAAAAATGAACTCATTTCCAAATGAAGCAATGGAAGGAAAGTAGAACTCAAAGAGTTTTGAGACCAACAAGAAAGCATCGAACTTGTAGAGGTACAATATGAACATAGAGAGTCACAAACCATTACAGAACCACAACTTCCTCATGTAACACAGGAACCTCACAGATCTAGTAGGACAAGCCTTGAACCAAAAATATTTGGTTATCTTCTAACACAAGAAGGTGATAAGTCGATCATTAATGATGAGCCAAATACCTACCTAGAATATGTTAAGGGATTAGAATCTAAGAAGTGGCTTGAGTCCACGAGATCTAAGATGTAATCCAAGTACACTAACAAGGTATGGACCTTGGTGGATCCACCTAGAGGCGTAAAACCCATAGGGTGCAAGTGGGTCTTCAAGAAGAAGACTGATACATATGGTAAAGTTCAAACTTACAAACATTGATTGGTTGCAAAGGGTTTAAAAAAAGTTCAATGTGTTGATATGACGAAACCTTTTCTCCAGTTACCATGATTAATGTTACAACCCTCTTCTAGCTTCGTTGGTGATCCTAGGGACTTAATATAACATTAATGCTTGTTTTTTTTTGTCAGTCAAAAAACGTGTTGCTATAATCCAAAACTTTGGGCACTGAGTACCCCCTTACATGAACAGGAGCTAAAGAGCTCGACCAAGGATCATATTCCCCATGCAGGGGGTAATACACTAGACCTAAAGATAACAGGAACCGAGAAGAACATCAAACTAACAAGGCTAAAACCAGACATTCCTACTAGGATAGCGATTAATTACAACCTGTAGATACATGCAATAAGCCCACCCACAAATAGTAACTACAGATTGTAACAAGCAACCACCAGGAAGCCCTGCCTGGAACAGCATCACTAGTTTCAGATCTTCCCAGATCGCCAGACCCATCACGATCTATCAACATAGAGTTGCAAAGCTAGGATGTTCGAAACAACCTTTCCTTCATGGCACGGTGCCAGCTATCTAATGGAAGCACCCACAAAGTGTGGTCCTATGCCAACAAATTGGGGTTCAACTAACATCCGAACCAGGCACCAATCTGTAGATGTCCTGTAATAGGAACAAAAACCAAAATCACCCTAGGGGTGTTCCTACACACAGCAAGGAAGGGGGACATAGGAAACGACCCCAGTAGCACCTAGCTGTAGACATGATCAGGATCAAACTCGGAGAACATCTGTCGAACACCTTGAGGGTGCCACCCTCACAGCAATAGACAACAGCCACGTCTGCAGAGCAGCTCCTGGGATCAGCTAGCCATAGAGAACCACTGCGCCAGCAAACAAACAGAGCTCCCACAGACATGGACTTCACTGTCATGGACGCCGGTGAGCAGCAGAACCTAGCAGGCATCCACCACCATTCATCAGCTTACTGTGTCACAAAATAGATCCACCACGTTGTGGCCAAGGCCAACAGCCGACAAAACAAAAGAGCGGATGAGAGCAAGGGCCCGATCACCTCTGCCCTGAGCCGGAGCGAAGGACAGAAGGCGATTGGGGGATTTGCCGCCGCCAGCGATCAACACCTGGACGGTGTTCGTGATGGATTGGCCACTCCGCCAAGCAGACAAGAGGACTCATCACCCAGCGGGGAAGCCAACGCCGCTGTCTATGCCAAAGCCGAGACTAGCCGGAATTGAGGCTCCGCCGAGCAGGTCGGGAAGGCCCGTCACCCAGTAAGGGAGCCAGCACTGCCGAAACAGCCACGGCAGACACTGGGTGAAGGGGTGCAGGTGAAGAAGGAGAAGATGCCCCAATTGTCCACCACATGATGAGGCAACAATGCAGAGCCCCCAGGTCAAGAGTGGCTTCCCTCCATCCGTCACACTTGAACGGATGGAGTCGACAGGGTCAAAAACACCGAATCTCTGCCCATATCGACCGCCGCGTGGTACCTTGCATCGCCCCCATCAGCCCTGAGCTACCAAGGAGACGCCAGCAAAACCCGACCAGCACCCTAACATTAATGCTTGTTGTGATTTTATTAGTAATATATTACTTGTACTTTATCTTAACCTTTGTTATATCAAATACTTGTTTTGATAACTTTATATTCATGACTTAACCATATCTCAAAATTTTGAGTTAGAGTTGATATAGAATTATCCCATACATGTATGTGGAAGAAGAATAAATGATACTTGAGGAAATGTTTAATAAATAAATTTTCATTTAATAATATCAAACTAATACTTTATGCTATAGAGAATTCAATTACAAATCCAATGCCAAAAGAATAAACAAATTCAAAGTTAAAATGAGAGAGTTGTGGTTTTTTAAGAACATGTACAGAAACCCGGTGACCGTCAAAAATCCAGCGACCACTGAGCCAAAAACCCAGCGACCCACTTAGAAAAAACTAGTGACCCACTAAGAAAAATCCCACAACCCACTAAGAAAAACCCAGACCTCTGAGCCAAAAACCCAACGACTATCGAGAATCATCATCCAGGATTGTCAATCGTAAAATGATCATAACTTTGTCTATGCATATTCATTTACAAGGAAACAAAGTGTTTTAGAACCATGATGTAATCCTCTATCATATGAGGCCCTTCTCCTGATAAAAAAGACATGGCAGGTTATTTCAAATGTGATTTTTGAGGAAAATTATGAAGAATGGAGGAAACCAAAGGGTTTGCCATAGATTCGACTTGGTAAGTGGTTTTTAATTATAGATGCATCCTTCTCTTCATGTTCCCTTTCTCAGAATTCCTAATCCAACAACTAAAGGTTCTGATTAGCCTTTTTTGTATATTCTACCTCCTAAAGACACTTTTTAGGATGATCAACATATTAAAATATTATTTGGATGAGATCATTGAGGTTTAAAACATTAGATGAGACTAGGAAATGGTAGACTTCGAGTTAATATAGGCCAGAGATGAGATCAGCAAGCTAAAAAATGTACTTGTGAGTGAAAAATTGGCCTCCTAACCTAGATTTACAGCATACAAATTCAAAAAATGGCTTTCTAGTATTTAAATCTTTCTCTGTGATGATTTTGTTACATTTGATAAACCTATGCAGTTATTCTTACTAGTAGAAATGCTTATTTGATCATGTTAGTGTTGTAATATCATGTAGAAATTTGATATGCAAGTTTATATTATTGAAAGGTGATTAAATGGTATATTTAGAGGCACCAAAAAATTAGATTGCCCTAATTTAGAACTAAAGAGTGGAACTGTGGTTTATGACAATTGCAAAAATTACTAGATGATTTATGTACTTAATATGTGATGATTAATTGATTCAATACAGTCATCGTTAGTTTTGATGATGAGTCTTGTTAAATAAACTTACTATCACTAGACATTAGATGCCTTTAACACTTTAAGGTCCTCACAGGATGAGACCAACACCTATGAGGAGGATACAAATTTTCAAGTGAGATAGTCCAGAATGAGGTAAACCAGATCATACCAGTAGGGTGTAGGGGTCTTGACTGGTAGGGAAGAGTCCTTATGAATGATTTCATTCACAACACCATCCAGGGATGCCAGTGTAACATGAGTTAAAAGTTGTAGTGATCAATGGTCAGCAGGTCTTTTGACACACAATAAGCAAAAGTCATTTGGCTATCTACCTGAGTACCCATGTTTAGAGGAGGAGCCCAGATATTTGACCGCTCCTATTATCCAATGAGAGTTAGATGTTGCGATGCCAGATTGTAGATGTGGTATTGAGATTAAAGGCTTTGGAACTCAGGCATGCTTCTAAGTCTTGTATAGTGAGATTATAGCTTGCTATGATGCTTTCGCATGTTGTGGTACACCTCATGTGGGTTGAGTGGCATAATAAATACAGTAGAAATCATGAGTATGGATTTAATGGATCCTTTACTACATTTAACATCAGTTCAACTACCATGATGGGTGATTTACTGTTTTTAAACGGTCATACTTTCATACTTATGTATTTAATCTCTATCAATTGTAAATATGATAAATATCTTGGTTACCTACTGATTTTCTACTCACTGAGCCAATAGTTCATCAACCTACTGAACAATTTTTTAGGTAAAGGACTAGCTCTTCTTGAGGAGACCGAAGCCATTTTTATTAAGAGTAGAAGAGAGGTCTTGAAGAAGAAGTAGTTAGAATAGATATATGGTATCTTACCTTCCTCTGGACTGTAGTAATGAGTAAGTGAGAAAAGAGAGTAGTTTGTAATGAAATGTACATGATGCACTTTAAGTGTGAAACTCTTTCTTATATGTCATAGTCAAATACTTTTGTATCCTTTGATATTATGTCTAACCGATATATTGTTAGTTTACTAAATGATGTTACTATATACTTGAGAAAATACATGGTTGAGGATGGTTTTTTATAAGTGGTTAAGAGTTGATGTTTAGTACCAATCCCTTCTTGGTGGGACCTGGCCCCGGTTAGAGGCTTCAGGTCGCGTCAACTTTTTTGGTATCAGAGCATATGTTGAACCTAAAATGATTTTTGGTTTGGGACAAGAGAAATAAGAAACCAATATGACTAGGATGGTTTCCTCATTGAACTACAATTTTCTGATAGATGTGTTCTATAAGGATATGCAGATTGTGGCGACCGACATCAAACCGACGCTACTTAAGCAGAATTAAACATAAACATCGGATTAACAAAAATCACTAAAAATTAAAACCATTTTTCACAAAGAGATCCATTTCTAGGAAAACTCTTTAAGGAATAACCAAAACCTGATATTCACATTGATCATATATTGTACATACACTGTACCATTTCTTCTCGAGGAAAATATATAACAGTTGCTTTCTCAAAACATATACTTAAAGAACCATCAAACCTCGAGGCATACAAGCCAAAATCTCAGATTGTTCATAAAACCAACACGTATTAAATCCAAGGACCTAAGAGTACAGAGACGACACATAGGACTTCTATCTATAAGACACGATAGACAGTACACTCAACCTGAGCTGTCACTGCTATCCCTGTTGTTTTTATTCTTTCTCTACAGTACGGTCTCAATCCTCCTCGTGCATGTCCACCTAAAAAATTTTGGATCCCATGGGGTGAGACAATTGTCCCAACGAGAGATATAACTCTCTGCCAACAATGTTATTATCACAGTTAAATAATATTAAATGAAGTAGAGGATAAGAATTTTAGGATATTCTCATCTTTTAAAGCATTGTAACTATCAATGATAGAGCAGTAAATCATCGATTCACTTTATAAGGAATATGAAGAACATGTATATCATTTACCCCTCATATTATATCAACATCTCAAGCTTATCATGTGATACTCATTATCATGGCATGACATCCATGAATTATTCTCATTTTTATCTGTTGGCCTCAGCCAATCTGCTAGCCAGGTATTGGATTGTACCAATCATGTGAGTATACATCATCATATTTTGTCCAGGCATTGGACTATTACCAATCATGTACAATTATTCTAGGCATTGGATTATCCCAATCCTGTAATTTTAACAGCCAGACATTGGATTCTACCGATCCTGATTTCACAGTCAGGCATTGGACTCCACCAATCCTAATTTCATAGCCAGGCATTGGACTCTACCAATACTGATTTCAAAGCCAGGCATTGGATGCTACAATCCTGATTTCACAACTGGACATTGGACTCTACCAATCCTGATTTCATAGGTAGGCATTGGACACTACCAATCCTGATTTCACAGCCAGGCATTGGACTCTACCAATCCTGATTTCACAACCAGGCATTGGACTCTACCAATCTTGATTTCACATCCAAGCATTGGACGCTACCAATCCTAATTTCACAGCCAGACATTGGACTCTACCAATCTTGATTTCACAGCCAAGCATTAGACTCTACCAATCCTAATTTCATAGCCAGGCATTGAACGCTACCAATCTTGATTTCACATTCTTGATGGGATATCAATCCCTTAAATTCATCATTGATTATCACATCTTTTTACTAGGCATTATACCATGGGGCAAGCCATCATATCTATTCACATTCTTTATGTAATACAGGTGTTCCACTTATCTCCTTTAAGCATATTCAAAACACTATAGCCCTTATTTGGCTATAAACATAAAGCATGTATGATCAAGATTTCATTATTATTATTGTATCCATTAATTATTATTATTATGTTACTAAGTTTCCATTTCCTTGTTTATCTTGAACATTATCATTTCTTACATGAAATTTTTATAAACATCTTGTTACCTCTCACTAGGAAACAACTATTCTCATGGCTCACAAGGCCCATTATATATCTTGTCACCTCTCACTAGAAAACAACTAATCACATGGCTCACAAGGCCATTAAACATCTTGTTACCTCTCACTAGGAAACAACTTATTCACATGGCTCACAAGACCATTAAACATTATACTTGTTATACAAGTATTAATCATGTCTTACAAAGCTTATGCAATAAGAGAGTTACAACCTTCCCATCATTAGGGTTAGGGTTTTCCTTTATAGCCAAATAGGGTTTCATGTTCATATTATTAATCCAAACCCTAATTCATTGCTCCACACATCTAGGAGCATATATTGATATCATAAGTATTCAATCATACTTATTTATTCCCATCATTTATCATTAAATGATTATCAACACAAGGTATGAGTTTCTCTCTCATCCTTACCATAATATGATTACATCATACTTCATTAACTTGGCTTAACCCTTTATCAAGGTATGTTAGCCTACATTTATCAAAGTGCATTAAACTCATTACATTTCAATGTAACAATTTACATAACACACTTCATGTGTTACTCATCCAAGTATATTGGATTTATGTGTATCAAGGTGTATCAACCTTGAAGTGTTGGATGTGATATCTTCATGTCTTGATGTATCACTTCCCTCATCACTTTTAACTTACTTAAGTTCATCAACTTATCTTATATTAGGGTATTTCCCATCCTAATACTTTATGCACTAACCTATCACATTTATCATGTGGTGTATAGGCCATAAGTCACACATTTGAATTACCCAACTATCTTCAAGTGATATGGACTCATCTCAGGTTGAGGCATTGTTGATATAAGGTTGTTCATTATCAAGCACTTTAGGTGTTTCACTTATCAAGGTATTAGCCACTATTCCTTCATTAGGATTAGGGTTTCCCTTTCTTATCAATTAGGGTTTCAAGATCACATTATCAAGGATCAAACCCGAATTCATACTCTTCATATATTAGAAGCATTAATCTATGCACATTACATGTGTATTACACAAGTATGAGTTTATCTCTCATACTCTCAAGGATTTTGATTACTCCATACTTTATTAAGTTGGCTCAACCTTTCCTTCAAGGTACATTAACCTACTAAATCCTTAATCATTAAACTCCTTACTTCTTAATGTATAGCTTGATATAAAACACTTAATGTCTTACTTCATCAAGTACATTACATTTAAGGTGCTTCCACACCATATCATTTTGGAGGTGTATGTATGCTAGCTTGACCCATATCAGCTTAGAAGTGCATGCTTGCTATCTTGACCTATATCGGTTTATAGGTGCATGCTTGCTAGCTTGACCCATATCGTATTGGAGGTGTGTGGTTGCTAGCTTCTACCCAATATCGGATTGAAGGTGCTAGTGTGTATGCTTGTGCCCGATATCACTTTTGAGGTGTTTTCTTGACCTCATATTGTGAAAGAGGTGTATGCTACACCCCCATATCATGCAAAGCAGGTATAAAATCATATCCATATCATTTTAGTGAAGTAGGTGCATCATCATATCGGGTTAGATGTGCTTGCTTGTGTGCTTGCACCCGATATCACTTTTATAAAGTGATACCATCATCTTCAAGCTCTAGACCTTTGTTCTAACTGTTATAGTTCATGGAAACAGGTCTATTAAACTAATAGAACTCATAATTTCATCAATTATTTCAGGAAAGTTCAGAATTAAAAGTAGATCATTAAATATGGCAATTTAGGTGATGAATAATAACATGGTTGAGTTCAAGTTATATAACCCGCCTTAAGAACCACTTCAAAGCTCCAAGATCCAACGATCCATGTTCCTATGGTTGAAGATGACTTATAAAAAGTCCAATTCTCATTCACAACTCCTTCATATACAAGGAATCACCATGGATAAGCAATTGGTGAAGAAGAAACGAAAAGAAGATCAAAACCCTAAAATCATGCTTCAATCCAAGGTTGAAGATGATCATGGCCTCACCTTAGGGTTAAGATTTGAGCTCCTGAGCACCTTGGCCGACACCCTACCACTCTTGGGCAATATGGGCTTCCTCTTGGACGATACAACTTTGCTTGTGGACGATATCTCACTCTCATGGCTGATATCTCACTCTCATGGCTGATATTGGCCAATATCTCCCTACTTGGGCGATATGATCTTGCCATGGGCGATACCTCAAGGCCCATGCACAATACCACAGCATCCCTTCACGATATAGGAGCTATATGCATGATACCGTAGGGTAGGAGGGTGGTAAGGGTCGCAAAATTCCATTAAGGGGTGAAACTAGGGGTATATATACTTGTTGCTAATGAAGAAAGGTAAAAATGAGGTGTCATCATTTTGAACTAGTAGGTGACACGTGTCCATGCATGGATGACACATGTACATGCATGCATCAACAATTATATTGACATGCAAAACAGTTGAGGGTGATCTAGGGATAAGGATTCGTCCATTACTTATCTCTTTGAATAAAATATATCAACAAAATCATCACTTTATTCACAACTCATCACAACTTTGCTAAGGAAGTTGTAATTTGACACAACTCACCTCCTTGAGGTGCTTTGCACGATATGTCCTTTTCCAAGAGACCACAAAACGATGAGTCTTGTCCTATGGCTCCTTGGCCGATAGGCACTCAGATATAAGCTTTTCAACTTGATACAACTCAAGTTAAGCTTTCATATTCAACCCTTTTCTTGGTCATTTCATCACCAAGATTTCCATCATTCATAATGGAATAAAACATGGTGTATCATTCATTCTCTCTCCTCTAAATGATACATAGAGGAATTAGGAACACTCTAGAGGTGTTATTTTGCATATCAACTCTATATTTTGGGTAAATTACAATTTGTACCAAAATTGGTGCACAAGGTACCAGCATTGTTCAAACAAGTTCAAACTTGGGATTTGGGCTTTCCACAAGCTACCACCTTGCATCATTATCTCTATAATGATGCTAAAACACATGAGGTACATTCAAAATGTGACATTTTGCAATATAACCCCTCAACTTGGGTAAATTGCACTTTGGTCCAAAACAAAGGAACATTGCTCAAACAGTAATCAATCAGGACTAAACTTGAAACAAAAGTGTATCACATGATAAAAAAACACCTTAGAGGATTATATTAAAGTTCTAAGAATCTTTATTATCCAAAACAAATAGGATTACCTCATAACCCAGGTCAAGGTCGTTACAAGTTATAAACCCCTAACAAGGATTTCGTCCCCGAAATCCCAGGTAAAAAGGGAGATAGCTATTATTCATTCATCATATAATCAAGTCTCCACATAACAACATAATGTCATGGAGATGCCATAGAACTTTGATCAACACAAAGTTCTTCCACATAGAGTTATTATAGAATCTACCATACAGGGCACATACTCCACTATCCTTTTCATTATTGACTGCAGAGTCAATTCTGTGTCACGTAACTCTTTTCTTATTCAGAGAAACATTATGCATACCTTATTTAACTCAGGTGTCAAACCTTACTGATTTGTCACCTTTCTCAACTTACAAATTTATGTGACAATATTCTTGATTTTGGGGATTATTCCATACTCCTTATTCAGTTTAGCATTTTGCTTTCAAGAAAAGATCAGGTTACGTTTTGTCACCCACTTGTGACCACAAGTTTTATCATATATCTATTGTGCCATCTAATCTGCTGACACAACATTAATCTTTCTTACTATTTGTACCAACTATCTCATTATTTGTACATACCACTTTCATAAGGGAGGTTACTTATCAATTAAGAACTTATCTTAGAGGTATCTTTAGGTGTTATGTATAAGTTGCCTCAATAGATCTTAATAGGGATATTCTAAGGAATTATATTTAGCTTGATAAATTTTTCCCATAATGATTTTACAATTGTTCCTTCAATTAGTACATCCTTATTGATGTTATGTTTATGCAAAGAATAAACCCCTAACATATGATGTCCATACTATTTTATGTGACTAGACTGATTTCACAGTTGGCCATTCCAGGTAATCAACATTAATCATCTAATTAGGAGTTATGTTTTTACTTTTCCATATCACCTGATACTTCTTAGATACCAGAATTTCTTACCTTGGTATCATCACGTGTCAAAACACATCACATCCTCATCTTTCTTTCATCTTGGGACATTACTTATTTCACATATCTTAATTTTGGAACCAAATTCCAAGATAAATGGATACTTTTCTAAGTATCCATCAATGGATTATTTCTAATCCATGCACATCAAGTTCCATAGTACTCACTTGATTTCCATGTCCCTAAAAGGAGAGAACACAAAGAAACATATTCCTCTTATCACCCCATCATCACCTAGGGTTGTTTATCAAAGAGAAGAGATTATCATCTCCTCTAGTTATAGCATAAAATCTCAACTATTCATGAGTCATTTACTCTTGTTTCATCCTAAGTTCCTTGCCATCAGCATAGGAATTATAAGGATGATTACATGTCATTATTCCTTTTTTTGTTATTGTCTAACATGTTCATGAACATTTTGTGATTTTATCACATTTCTCATTTCCACATCATGAGAAAAGATCTTTACTATTCACACATGCTTTATCAAACAGGGATCGTCTCCCTTGTTCTCATTCTCATTTAATGAGGAATATACTCTTTACTTCCTCATATACACATACTGATCTGAGATCATCTCAGATTCCTCTTTCTTGTACTTAGTATGTGATACAATTATCCATACCATATTTTCAATTTCATTATGCTCACTAGATTGTCTTAGAATGACTACTTGATCAGAGTAATCAGAAAGATAACAATCTAAGAGTTCCATACTTACCCTATCTCCAATAATTATATACCTGGCCATCGTATACAAGTATTGAGAATAGGTAGTATTCACTTTGTGTACTATCATATTCCTTACTTGTCATATTATCAAAACATAGGATTTAGCATCCCTAGATTTTCTCCAGCTATCACCACTATATTTCATCCTCTTTCACACAGATAAGAGCAATTATAGAACATTTAAAAGAATATTGAACAAATTATAAACTCTAATTCACATCATTTCTTCCCTATGTTCCAATAGGGCAAACAATAGGGAAAGTCCATAATAGCAATCATTTTTATGATTATCAGATAGCATTAAGATAAGGCATATCAAAATGAAAAGCTCTATATGATTGTTACCCATCGCGGTCATCTACCACTTTAGGTTGACTCAACACATAGAGTCTAGTTGTTTCATATTGTTACTTTTTGCCGTTTTATATTATTGGGCTATAACTTTAATAAGCCATGCCGAGTCTACCTCAGTTGTTGAGTCATTTCCTCCCTCTTTTTTAAAGAAAAGAGTTTAGTATGCTCAACATGTCCATATCTATAACATGTTTCGTCCTCGTACCATGGTCTTATCTGTCTTATTACCAATGTAGAGACTAAGCCATGGGTTCTTACAGGTGGAAAGTTAGGACGTTTTCCTTTACTTAGTGACTACTGCCCTGGTACACTAGGCATTTACTACACTGGTAACACCAAAAACTTCAGCTTTTTAGAACAACTAGGCAAATGTCTCTAGAATTGTAGTGACATTAACTTAATTCTCAACTTATTGCCCCTTCTTGAGCACTGCCATCATAGATATGCTATCTGTCCAAATTTATGGAAGATTCTACTTTCTCGCCATATGTTAATCTTTCCCACATTTTCCACTATCCAACATGACTATGTCATTCACGAAACCTTTTCAAAGCCCAAAGTTTATGTATTAAGGACTGGTAACCTAGGTTGTAATGCTAGTATCCAGTCTATTTTATGTACCATTATTGTCTTAACATGTCTATCAAGAGAATAATCATAGGATTCTCATCCTGATCGGGTCATGATGGAAATTCTCAAGCACTAGTTCTTCTCTTGCTTGATCCCTTGCACCCTCTCTTGGTGCAACAACATTGCTCTCAACAACGTGTTCCTCATGTTCTCCAGTCATTAATAAACTTCACCCTTTCTTCTGCACAAGTAGAAGTCACTATAGGGTATATTGGAGGACAATAAAACAAACTCAACACCTTAGTCCTATGTCTCTGTAGACTCAGTGAACCTTAAGCTCTGATACCAAAACTTGTGGCAACCAACATCAAACTGACACTAATTAAGCAGAATTAAACATAAATAGAAGATTAACAAAAATCACTAAAAATTAAAACCATTTTTTGCAAAGAGATCCATTTCTAGGAAAACTCTTTAAGGAATAACCAAAACTTGATATTCACATTGATCATATATTGTACATACATTGTACCATTTCTTCTCAAGGACAATATATAACAGTTGCTTTCTCAAAACATATACTTAAAGCAACATCAAGCCTGAGCTATCACTACTGTCCCTGTTGTTATTGTTCTTTCTCTACAGTACAGTCTCAATCCCCCTCGTGTACATCTACCTAAAAAAATGTGGATCCCACAGGGTGAGATAATTGTCCCAGCGAGAGATATAACTCTTCGTCAACAATGTTATTATCACAGTTAAATAATATTAAACTAAGCAGAGGATAAGAAGTTTAGGATATTCTCATCTTTTAAAGCATTGTAACTATCTATGATAGAGCAGTAAATCATATATTCACTTTATAAGGAATATGAAGAACATGTATATCATTTACGCATCATATTATATCAACATCTCAATCTCATCTTGTGATACTCATTATCATGGCGTGACACCCATGAATTATTCTCATTTTTATCTGTTGGCCTTAGCCAATCTGCTAGCCAGGTATTGGATTGTACCAATCATGTGAGTATGCATGATCACATTCTGTCCAGGCATTGGACTATTACCAATAATGTACAATTATTCTAGGCATTGGGTTATCCCAATCCTATAATTTTAACAGCCAGGCATTGGACTCTACCAATCCTGATTTCACAGTCAGGCATTGGACTCTACCAATCTTGATTTAACAGTCGGGCATTGGACTCTACCAATCCTGATTTCACAGCCAGGCATTGGGCACTACCAATCCTGATTTCACAGCCATGCATTGGACGCTACCAATCCTAATTTCACATCTAGGCATTGGACTCTACCAATCCTAATTTCATAGCCAGGCATTGGACTCTACCAATCCTAATTTCACAGCCAGGCATTGGACGCTACCAATCCTGATTTCACAGCCAGGCATTAGACTCTACCAATCTTGATTTGACAGCCACGCATTGGACTCTACCAATCATGATTTCACAGCTAAGCATTGGACGCTACCAATCCTGATTTCACATTCGTTATGGGATATCAATCCCTTAAATTCATCATTGATTATCACATCTTTTTACTAGGCATTATACCCTGGGGCAAGCCATCATATCTATTCACATTCTTTATGTAATACAAGTGTTCATCTTATCTCCTTTAAGAATATTCAAAACATTATAGCCCTTATTTGGCTATAAACATAAAGCATGTATGATCAAGATTTCATTATTATTATTGTATCCATTAATTATTATTATTATGTTGCTAAGTTTCCATTTCCTTGTTTATCTTGAACATTATCATTTCTTACATGAAACTTTTATAAACATCTTGTTACCTCTCACTAGGCAACAACTATTCTCATGGCTCACAAGGTCCATTACACATCTTGTAACCTCTCACTAGGCAACAACTAACCACATGGCTCACAAGGCCATTAAACATCTTGTTACCTCTCACTAGGAAACAACTTATTCACATGGCTCACAAGGCCATTAAACATTATACTTGTTATATAATTATTAATCATGCCTTACAAAGCTTATGCAATAAGAGAGTTACAACCTTCCCATCATTAGGGTTAGGGTTTTCCTTTATAGTCGAGTAGGGTTTCATGTTCATATTATTAATCCAAACCCTAATTTATTGCTCCACACATCTAGGAGCATATATTGATATCATAAGTATTCAATCATACTTATTTATTCTCATCATTTATCATAAAATGATTATAAATACAAGGTATGAGTTTCTCTCTCATCCTTACTAGAATATGATTACATCATACTTCATTAACTTGGCTTAACCCTTTCTCAAGGTATGTCAGTCTACACTTATCAAAGTCCATTAAACTCATTGCATTTCAATGTAACAATTTACATAACACACTTCATGTGTTACTCATAGAAGTATATTGGATTGATGTGTATCAAGGTGTATCAACCTTGAAGTGCTGGATGTGATATCTATCACGTCTTGATGTATCACTTCCCTCATCACTTTTAACTTACTTAAGTTCATCAAATTATCTTGTATTAGGGTATTCCACATCCTAATACTTTATGCACTAACCTATCACATTTATCATGTGGTGTATGGGCCATAAGTCACACATTTGAATTACCCAACTATCTTCAAGTGATATGGACTCATCTCAGGTTGAGGCATTGTTGATATAAGGTTGTTCATTATCAACCACTTTAGGTGTTTCACTTATCAAGGTATTAGCCACTATTCCATCATTAGTATTATGGTTTCCCTTTCTTATTGATTAGGGTTTCAAGATCACATTATCAAGGATCAAACCCTAATTCATACGCTTCATATATTAGAAGCATTAATCTATGCACATTACACGTGTATTACACAAGTATGACTTTCTCTCTCATACTCTCAAGGATTTTCATTACTCCATACTTTATTAAGTTGGCTCAACCTTTCCTTCAAGGTACATTAACCAACTAAATCATTAATCATTAAACTCCTTACTTCTTAATGTATAGCTTGATATAAAACACTTCATGTGTTACGTACTTCATCAAGTACATTGCATTTAAGGTGCTTCCACACCATATAATTTTGGAGGTGTATGTATGCTAGCTTGATCCATATTGGTTTAGAGTTGCATGCTTGCTATCTTGACCCATATAGGTTTAGAGGTGCATGCTTGCTAGCTTGGCTCATATCAGATTGGAGGTGTGTGGTTGCTTGCTTCTACCCATTATTGGATTGAAGGTGCTAGTGTGTATGCTTGTGCCCGATATCACTTTTGAGGTGTTTCCTTGACCTCATATAGTGAAAGAGGTGTATGCTACACCCCCATATCATGCAAAGTAGGTATAAAATAATATCCATATCGTTTTAGTGAAGTAGGTGCATCATCATATCGGGTTAGATGTGCTTGCTTGTGTGCTTGCACCCGATATCACTTTTATAAAGTGATACCATCATCTTCAAGCTCTATACCTTTGTTCTAACTGTTATAGTTCATGGAAACAGGTCTAATCAACTAATAGAACTCATAATTTCATCAACTATTTCAGCAAATTTTGGAATTAAAAGTAGATCATTAAATATGGCAATTTAGGTGATGAATAATAACATGGTTGAGTTCAAGTTATATAACCCGCCTGAAGAACCACTTCAAAGCTCCAAACTCCAAATCTCCACGTTCCTAAGTTTGAATATGACTTATAAAAAGTCCAAGGCTCGTTCACAACTCCTTCATATACAAGTAATCACCATGGGTAAGAAATTGTTGAAGAAGAAACGAAAAGAAGATCAAAACCCTAAAATCATGCTTCAATCCAAGGTTGAAGATGATCATGGCCTCACCTTAGGGTTAAGATTTGAGCTCCTGATCACCTTGACCGACACCCTACCACTCTTGGGAATTATGGGCTTCCTCTTGGACGATAAAACTTTGCTTGTGGCTGATATCGCACTCTCATGGTCGATATTGGCCAATATCTCCCTACTTGGGTGATATGATCTTGCCATGGGCGATACCTCAAGGCCCATGCACGATACCACAGCATCCATTCACGATATAGGATCTCTATGCATGATACCTTAGGGTATGAGGGTGGTAAGGGTCGCAAAATTCCATTAAGGGGTGAAACTAGGGGTATATATACTTGTTGCTCATGAAGAAAGGTAAAAGTGAGGTGTAATCATTTTGAACTAGTAGGTGCCACTTGTCCATGCATGGATGACACGTGTACATGCATGAATCAACATTTATCTTGACATGAAAAACAGTTGAGGGTGATCTAGGGATAAGGATTCGTCCATTACTTATCTCTTTGAATAAAATATATCAACAAAATCATCACTTTATTCACAACTCATCACAACTTTGCTAAGGAAGTTGTAATTCGACACAACTCACCTCCTTGAGGTGCTTTGCACGATATGGCCTTTGCTAAGAGTCCACAAAACGATATGAGTCTTGTCCTATGGCTCCTTGGCCGATAGGCACTCATATATAATCTTTTCAACTTGATACAACTCAAGTTAAGCTTTCATATTCAACCCTTTTCTTGGTCATTTCATCACCAAGATTTCCATCATTCATATTGGAATCAAACATGGTGTCTCATTCATTCTCTCTCCTCTAAATAATACATAGAGGAATTAGGAACACTCTAGAGGTGTTATTTTGCATATCAACCCTATATTTTGGGTAAATTACAATTTGTACCAAAATTGGTGCACAAGGTACCAGCATTGTTCAAACAAGTTCAAACTTGGAATTTGGGCTTTCCACAAGCCACCACCTTGCATCATTATCTCTATAATGATGCTAAAACACATGAGGTACATTCAACATGTGACATTTTGCAATATAACCCCTCAACATGGGTAAATTACACTTTGGTCCAAAACAAAGGAACATTGCTCAAACAGTATTCAATCATGACTAAACTTGAAACAAAAGTGTATCACATGATAACAAAACACATTAGAGGATTATATTAAAGCTCTAAGCATCTTTATTATCCAAAACAAATAGGATTACCTCATAACCCAGGTCAGGGTCGTTACAAGTTATAAACCCCTTACAAGAATTTCGTCCCTGAAATCCCAGGTAAAAAGGGAGATAGCTATTATTCATTCATCATATAATCAAGTCTCCACATAACATTTTAATGTCATGGAGATGCCATAGAACTTTGATCAACACAAATTTCTTCCACATAGGGTTATCATAGAATCTACCATACAGGGCACATACTCCACTGTCCTTTTCATTATTCACTGTGGAGTCAATTTTGTGTCAAGTAACTCTTTTCTTATTTAGAGAAACATTATACATACCTTATTTAACTCATGTGTCAAACCTTATTGATTTGTCACCTTTCTCAACTTACAACTTTATGTGACAAGATTCTTGATTTTGGGGAGTTTTCCATACTCCTTATTCAGTTTAGCCAGGGTTACGTTTTGTCACCCACTTGTGACTACAATTGTTATCATATATCTATTGTGCCATCTAATCTACTGACACAACATTAATCTTTCTTATTACTTGTACCAAATATCTCATTAGTTGTACATACCCTTTTCATAAGGGAGGTTACGTATTAATTAAGAACTTATCTTAGAGGTATCTTAAGGTGTTATGTATAAGTTGCCTAAGCAGATCTGAATAGGGATATTCTAAGGAATTATCTTTATCTTGATGAGTTTTTCCCATAATGATTTTACAATTGTTCCTTCAATTAGTACATCCTTATTGATGTTATGTTTATGCAAAGAATAAACACCTAACATATGATGTCCATACTATTTTATGTAACTAGACTGATTTCACAGTTGGCCATTCTAGGTAACCAACATTAATCATCTAATTAGGAGTTATGTTTTTACTTTGCCATATCACCTAATACTTCTTAGATACCAGAATTTCTTACATTGGTATCCATCACGTGTCAAAACACATCACATCCTCATCTTTCTTTCATCTTGGGACATTACTTATTTCACATATCTTTATTTTGGAACCAAAGTCCAAGATAAACTGATACTTTTCTAAGTATCCATCAATGGATTATTCCTAATCCATGCACATCAAGTGTCATAGTACTCACTTGATTTCCATGTCCCTAAAAGGAGAGAACACAAAGAAACATATTCCTCTTATCACCCCATCATCACCCAGGGTTGTTTATCAAAGAGAAGATATTATCATCTCCTCTAATTATAGCATGAACTATCAACTGTTCATGAGTCATTTACTCTTGTTTCATCCTAAGTTCCTTGCCATCAGCATAGGAATTATACAGATGATTACATGTCATTATTCCTTTCTTTGTTATTGTCTAACATGTTCATGAACATTTTGTGATTTTATCACATTTCTCATTTCCACATAATGGGAAAAGATCTTTACTATTCACACATGCTTTATCAGATAGGGATCATCTCCCTTGTTCTCATTCTCATTTCATGAGGATTATACTCTTTACTTCCTCATATACACATATTGATCTGAAATCATCTCAGATTCCTCTTTCTTATACTTAGGATGTGATACAATAATCCATACCATGTTTTTAGTTTCATTATGCTCACTAGATTGTCTCAGAATGACTATTTGATCAGAGTAATCAGAAAGATAACAATCTAAGAGTTCCATACTTACCCTATCTCCAATAATTATATACCGTTCCAGGGTATACAAGTATTGAGAATAGGTAGTTGGTGCGTCCCCACTAGTGGTGCTTTTACACCCCACGAGGTCAGAGCGCACGGGATGTGGGATCTTATGCTTTCGAAATTTATAAGACCTACACTAACTACCTACGTCTACTAAGACACTATGCCCACAAGCGCACGACGTCGTGTCATAGTATAGGTGAGGCGGCAAGTACAGGGTTGATCAACGGAGATAGAGGGGGCACTAGAGTTAGACGGTGTGGGCTACGTTCCTATTGCGGAGAGTAAGGTTTTTTGGGTTTTAAAGGTTGGTTGGTTGTGGTTGCTGTGGTGGGGGTGGTATTGTGGAGGTGTTTGTTGGTAGGTGTGAGGTGGAGGTGGAGCATATTGATAATTGAGTGGCGCTTGAGGAGGCGGAGGAGCATAGGGGTTTGGTGGGGCTTGGTAAGATGGTGGAACATAAGCACTCGAAGTTTCCCTAGAAAAGCCCCATCATTGTTCGGATTTGGCATTGGTTGAGATGGAAGTCTACCTTCTTCTCTTCTAGCCAAAGAGAGAGAAATCTGATCCAACCTCTGCTCAAGATGGTTAATAGACTGCCCATGTGCATTGACATCCTTTTTTACTTCATCTAGGCTTCTTAGCCTTCCAAGTACCTCGTCCTCAAACTTGGAGTTGTAGCGTGGATTTTGCTGCCCCTGTCCTTGTCCATCCTCATTATGTTGTTTCCAAGAGAATTTTGGGTGGTTCCTCCACTCGGGAGTGTAGGAGTTGGACATTGGGCCCTGGTTGTTGCGGCCACCAAAGGAATGTAGAGCATTGACTTCCTTGTCTACAGTATCAACAGCCATTGTGGGTTGGCTAGAAGAGCCACCCACTTGATTCTTCATCATCTGCATCATATCGGCCATCATCTACATCATATCAGGGTCATTGGTTTTGCGACTCAGAGCTGCGGAAGAAGGCGGAGGAGTGTAGCTTTGATCACAATGCCCCCCTTTTGTGGAAGCACGGTGGCGGGAATTTTCTGCGAGATGCTCAAACAGTGGCCATGATTCCTCGGGCGGCTTTGCCATGAAAGTGCCCCCGCAGGAAGAGTCTACGTTGTTTTGGCTTTGCTCCTCAAGCCTGGTGTAGAAGGCCTGAACTAGCTACCACAGAGGTACCTCATGATGAGGGCAGTCACGAAGCAGCTCTTGGAACCTCTCCCACGCCTCGTGGAAGGGCTCGTTCTCTTTCTGGGCAAACGACGTGATGCACCTTCTCATGTAGGATAACTTGGTGATGGGGAAGAACTTCTTGAGAAACTCGTTCTTCACCTCATTCCAAGTGACCAACTCTGGCTTCGTCACATACCACTCCTTGGCTTTCTCCTTGAGGGAGAAAGGAAAGAGCGTCCTCCTGATTGAGTCGTCGGTGGCGGCTGGCGTACGGAACGTAGAGAACGTTTCAAGGAACGTGTCTATGTGGTATTAAGGATTCTCGTTCTCCATTCTGTAGTATGTGGGGAGAAGTCCCAAGAGTGCCGACGGGATGGAGAACTGCTGACCGGGCATTTGGTCAACCAACGTGGCTATGGGGGAGTTGTAGTTCCCCGGCGTGAAGTACTCATGAAGCGGGCGATGTGGAAGAGGTGGCTGAGCATCAGCATCATGATTGTTTTCGGCCATCTCGGCCTCTCGGTGTAGGTTGCGGCGAGCTTGACGCCTTCTTCTCCCAATCTCAGGGTTGTAAACCACCAAGTCGATGCAAGTAGAATGCGTGCTATGCATGCATAGCTGTCACCTACGCAAGTCACGAACAAACAACAAGGAGCCAAGTTAGCAAACCAATATGCAAGAGTAACACAAAGAATAAATAATAGCAATGGTGAGGGCAAAAGGAAAGGCTAAGCTACACTATCTAACTAGGCCGAGCGCCTCTATCCCCGGCAACGGCGCCAGAAAGCTTGGTGCATCCCCGCTAGTGGTGCTTTTACATCCCACGAGGTCAGAGCGCATGGGATGTGGGATCTTATGCTTTTGAAATTTGTAAGACCTACACTAACTACCTACGTCTACTAAGACACTATGCCCGCAAGCGCACGGGGTCGTGTCGTAGTATAGGTGAGGCGGCAAGTACAGGGTCGATCCACGGAGATAGAGGGGGCACTAGAGTTAGACGGTGTGGGCTACATTCCTATTGCAGAGTGTAAGGTTTTTTGGGTTTAAAAGGTTGGTTGGTTGTTGATTAAGCTAAGTGAGCAAGTAGGAAAAGCAATATGAAACTAAGTTATCAAAAGGCTAAACTAGCAATCTAAGTCAACAAGCTATCTAAACAATAGCAAGAACAAACTACACTAGACTAAGAAAGCAACTAGCAATTGAGAGCCTAAGTTAACCACTAATCAAGATCAAAGACCTAAATTAACACTTAGCTAGCAAAACTATGCAATCAACTAAGTTAACTAAAGAAATTGAACTACACTAGCATTAACAAGCAAACATAGCAATTAAGGTTTTAAGCAATTAGATGAAGGAGGTGGGCCATTTGGGAATGTGACCTTGACATTAATTGGGGGATGTCACCATAATAAGCAATTAGCATATTTCATTCTAGACTACCAAACCAAACAACAAGGTGGGTGCTATGAGGATGTACCATATGCTACTAGTTGGAGAACTAGGGCTAGGTGTAACTCTCATAGGACTTACCAAGTCTAGATCTCTAGGATAAGTGGTATTAGTCAATTGAGGACCAAGGGTAAGGATGGGAGTAGAGATGAGGATATTTGACCTCATGCCACTAGCTACCTCAGCCTTTAGGAAATCCTAGGCAATTGCACTAATCACACTTATACTAGTCACTTAGAACTCACATTTGCATGTAGGAAGAAGGTGATTATGTAGGAAGATAGGGGGCTAGCTAGGGATCCGAATTAAGGACCTAGGAGCCAATCCTATGATATCTACATAGAAACCAAATCATCCTAGATGCAAATGTCTTCAAACACCATAAGGCAAGCAATCAATGTAATTAAACAACAATCACATGTACAAGTAATGGGAAATGAGATACAAGCAAAGGCAATCATCATAGAAGTGAAATATGTTCATTACAAATTATATTCCCCCAACATAGTATCAAAGTCACATTTTTTCCCCAAACAGCCCACCAAAGGGGGCTTAGCTATACATGATCAAAATAGAAACAAAGGAGAAGGGAAAAAGAGCAGGAAATGCCATGGATGCTTGATGAAGCTTGAATTCTTCACCTCCTTGCTGCCAGCCACGAGCCTCCTCCTCCAATGGTGCCCAAGAGCATGGAAATGGTGGAATGGATGGATAGAAATCTACAGAAACTAGGTTTCTATGGTGGAAATGAGTGGAAAGTGGGTGGAAATGGGATTAAATGCAAGGAAAGTAGGTGGGTGGGAGTAATGGATGCAAGGGAGCAGTTGGGTTGCGGCTAGGGGGTGCTCTCTCTTGAGCCCTAGAAGCAACTAGTGATTATATAGGAGCTAGGGCTAAGTGGGGGTATAATAGGAAAAATAGTGGAAAAGTCTGCTGGAAAGAGGGCCACCACGACCGTGGTGAAGGGCCACGACTGTGGTGAAGACGGTATAACATGGCCGTGGTCAGGTGGTACGGTCATGGTGAAGGGAAGTTGGAAATGAATGAAGTGGATCAATACGACTGTGGCAAGGAGCCACGGCCGTGGTGAAGAGGCTGGGCCACGGGCGTGGCATCTGGCGAACATTCTCTTGTTGATTTCTAGCAATACACATTACGGCCGTGGGCAGTGGCCACGGCCGTGGTGACTCTGGCTTATCATGGTCGTGGTCGAGGGCCATGCCTGTGGTGATTCTGGCCATTTCTCCTGTTGATTTCCAGCAATACACATTACAGCCATGGGCAGTGGCCACGGCCGTGGTGACTCTGGCTTGTCATGGTCGGGGTCGAGGGCCATGCCCATGGTGATTCTGGCCATTTCTCCTGTTGGAATTGTTGCTCCTTGGCAGTAAACATAACGGCCGTGGGACTTGGCCACGGCCGTGGTGAAGGCTTGAGCAGGCTGATGAACTTCAAACTTTGTCAATTTCGGATGTCCTTGCTTGGTGATGACTCTTTGGCCACTAGGGTAGGTTGGGGGAGCTTTGGGGCCTTCTTTGGGCCCCTCCATCACATTAGTCCATTCATTGTAGTCCAAATACCTTAAAATAGTGCAAAGAACATCCATAAGCACAAATTGCATTGATATTCATATTAGGGGGAATAACATGTAATTCTATTACATTTAAATGTGATAAATGTACAAAATGACACAAGATACAACCCTAGAATAGGGTTGGATCAGTAGTATGCACTTTGTGTACTATCATATTCCTTAGTTTTCATATTATCAAAACATATGATTTAGCATCCCTGGATTTTCTCCAGGCATCACCTCTATATTTCATCCTCTTTCACACAGATAAGAGCAATTATAGAACATTTAAAAGAATACTGAACAGAATATAAACTCTAATTCTCATCATTTCTTCCCTATGTTCCCATAGGGCAAACAATAGGGAAAGTCCATAACAGAAATCCTTTTTATGATTATCAGATAGCATCAAGATAAGGCATATCAAAATGAAAATCGCTATATGACTGTTACCCATTGCGGTCATCTACCGCTTTAGGTTGACTCAACACATAGAGTCTAGTTGTTTCATGTTGTTACTTTTTGCCTTTTTATATTATTGGGCTATAACATTCATAAGCCCTACCGAGTCTACCTCGGTTGTTGAGTCATTTCCTCCCTCCTTTTCAAAGAAAAGAGTTTAGTATGCTCAACATGTCCATGTCTATAACATTTTTCGTCCTCATACCATGGTCTTATCAGTCTTATTACCGATGTAGAGACTAAGCCATGGGTTCTTACAGGTGGAAAGTTAGGACTTTTTCCTTTACTTAGTGACTACTGCCCTGGTACACTAGGCATTTACTACACTGGTAACACCAAAAACTTCATCTTTTTAGAACAACTAGGCAAATGTCTCTAGAATTGTAGTGACATTAACTTAATTCTCAACTTATTGCCCCTTCTTGGGCACTGTCATCACATATATGCTATTTGTCTAAACTTATGGCAGAGTCTACTTTCTCACCATATGTTAATCTTTCCCACATTTTCCACTATTCCATAATGACTATGTCATTCAGGAACCCTTTTCAAAGCCCAAAGTTTCTGTATTGAGGACTGGTAACCTAGGTTGTAATGCTAGTATCCAGTCTATTATATGTACCATTGTTGTCTTAACATGTCTATCAAGAGCATAATCATAGGATTCTCTATCATGATCAGGTCATGATGGAAATTCTCAAGCACTCCTTATTCTCTTGCTTGATCCCTTGCACCTTCTCTTGTTTCAACAACATTACTCTCAACAACATGTTCCTCGTGTTCTCCAATCATTGTTAAACTTCACCCTTCTTCCACACAAGAAGAAGTCACTATAGGGTATACTGGAGGACACTAAAACAAACTCAACACATTAGTCCTATGTATCTATAGACTCAGCAAACCTTAAGCTCTGATACCAAAACTTGTGGCGACCGACATCAAACCAACACTAATTAAGCGGAAATAAACATAAATCGTGGATTAACAAAAATCACTAAAAATTAAAACCATTTTTTGCAAAGAGATCCATTTCTAGGAAAACTCTTTAAGGAATAACCAAAACCTGATATTCACATTGATCATATATTGTACATACATTGTACCATTTCTTCTCGAGGACAATATATAATAGTTACTTTCTCAAAACATATACTTAAAGTAACATCAAGCCTCGAGGCATACAAGCCAAAATCTCAGATTGTTCATAAAACCAACACGTACTAAATCCAAGGACCTGAGAGTACAGAGACGACACATAGAACTTCTATCTACAAGACACGACAGATAGTACACTCAACCTGAGTTGTCACTACTTTCCTTGTTGTTGTTGTTGTTCTTTCTCTACAGTACGGTCTCAATCCCACTCTTGCACATCCACCTATAAAAAATGTGGATCCCATGGGGTGAGACAATTGTCCCAGCGAGAGATATAACTCTCCGCCAACAATGTTATTATCACAGTTAAATAATACTAAACTAAGAAGAGGATAAGCAGATTAGGATATTCTCATCTTTTAAAGCATTGTAACTATCTATGATAGAGCAGTAAATCATCTATTCACTTTATAAGGAATATGAAGAACATGTATATCATTTACCCATCATATTATATCAACATATCAAGCTTATCCTGTGATACTCATTATAATGGCATGACATCCATGAATTATTCTCATTTTTATCTGTTGGCCTTAGCCAATCTGCTAGCCAGGTATTGGATTGTACCAATCATGTGAGTATACATCATCATATTATGTCCATGCATTAGACTATTACCAATCATGTACAATTATTCTAGGCATTGGGTTATCCCAATCCTATAATTTTAACAGCCAGGCATTAGATTCTGCCAATCCTATAATTTGAACAGCCATGCATTGGACTCTACCAATCCTGATTTCACAGTCGGGCATTGGACTCTACCAATCCTGATTTCATAGTCGGGCATTGGACTCTACCAATCCTGATTTCACAGCCAGGCATTGGACTCTACCAATCTTGATTTCACAGCCAGGCATTGGATGCTACCAATCCTGATTTCACAGCCAGGCATTGGACTCTACCAATCCTAATTTCATAGCCAGGCATTGGACTCTACCAATCCTGATTTCACAGGCAGGCATTAGATGCTACAAATCCTGATTTCACAGCCAGGCATTGGACTCTACCAATCTTGATTTCACGGCTAGGCATCGGACTCTACCAATCATGATTTCACAGTCAGGCATTGGACGCTACCAATCCTGATTTCACATTCGTTATGGGATAACAATCCCTTAAATTCATCATTGATTATCACATCTTTTAACAAGGCATTATACCCTGGGGCAAGCCATCATATCTATTCACATTCTTTATGTAATACAAGTGTTCCTCTTATCTCCTTTAAGCATATTCAAAACATTATAGCCCTTATTTGTCTATAAACATAAAGCATGTATGATCAAAATTTCATTATTATTATTGTATCCATTAATTATTATTATTATGTTACTAAGTTTCCATTTCCTTGTTTATCTTGAACATTATCATTTCTTACATGAAACTTTTATAAACATCTTGTTACCTCTCACTAGGCAACAACATGGCTCACAAGGTCCATTACACATATTGTCACCTCTCACAAGGCAACAACTAACCACATGGCTCACAAGGACATTAAACATATTGTTACCTCTCACAAGGCAACAACTTATTCACATGGCTCACAAGGCCATTAAACATTATACTTGTTATACAAGTATTAATCATGCCTTACAAAGCTTATGCAATAAGAGAGTTACAACCTTACCATCATTAGGGTTAGGGTTTTCCTTTATAGCCGAATAGGGTTTCATGTTCATATTATTAATCCAAACCCTAATTCATTGCTCCACACATCTAGGAGCATATATTGATATCATAAGTATTCAATCATACCTATTTATTCTTATCATTTATCATTAAATAATTATCAACACAAGGTATAAGTTTCTCTCTCATCCTTACTAGAATATGATTACATCATACTTCATTAACTTGGCTTAACCCTTTCTCAAGGTATGTTAGCCTACACTTATCAAAGTGCATTAAACTCATTACATTTCAATGTAACAATTTACATAACACACTTCATGTGTTACTCATCCAATTATATTGGATTGATGTGTATCAAGGTGTATCAACCTTGAGGTGTTGGATGTGATATCTATCATGTTTTGATGTATCACTTCCCTCATCACTTTTAACTTACTTAAGTTCATCAACTTATCTTATATTAGGGTATTTCCCATCCTAATACTTTATGCACTAACCTATCACATTTATCATGTGGTGTATAGGCTATAAGTCACACATTTGAATTAACCAACTATCTTCAAGTGATATGGACTCATCTCAGGTTGAGGCATTGTTGATATAAGGTTGTTCATTATCAACCACTTTAGGTGTTTCACTTATCAAGGTAGTAGTCACTATTCCATCATTAGGATTAGGGTTTCCCTTTCTTATCGATTAGGGTTTCAAGATCACATTATCAAGGATCAAACCCTAATTCATACTCTTCATATATTAGAAGCATTAATCTATGCACATTACACGTGTATTACACAAGTATGAATTTCTCTCTCATACTCTCAAGGATGTTCATTACTCCATACATTATTAAGTTGGCTCATCCTTTCCATCAAGGTACATTAACCTACTAAATCATTAATCATTAAACTCCTTACTTCTTAATGTATAGCTTGATATAAAACACTACATGTGTTACTTCATCAAGTACATTGCATTTAAGGTGCTTCCACACCATATCATTTTGGAGGTGTATGTATGCTATCTTGACCCATGTTGGTTTAGAGGTGCATGCTTTCTAGCTTGACCCATATTGGTTTAGAGGTGCATGCTTGCTAGCTTGACCCATATTGGATTGGAGGTGTGTGGTTGCTTGCTTCAACCCAATATCAGATTGAAGGTGCTAGTGTGTATGCTTGTGCCCGATATCACTTTTAAGGTTTTTCCTTGACCTCATATCGTGAAAGAGGTGTATGCTACACCCCCATATCATGCAAAGTAGGTATACAATCATATCCATATCGTTTTAGTGAAGTAGTTGCATCATCATATCGGGTTAGAGGTGCTTGCTTGTGTGCTTGCACCCAATATCACTTTTATAAAGTGATACCATCATCTTCAAGCTCTAGACCTTTGTTCTAACTTTTATAGTTCATGTAAACAGGTCTAATCAACTAATATAACTCAAAATTTCATCAACTATTTCAGGAAATTTTGGAATTAAAAGTAGATAATTAAATATGGCAATTTAGGTGATGAATGATAACATGGTTGAGTTCAAGTTATATAACCTGCCTTAAGAACCACTTCAAAGCTCCAACATCCAAAGCTCCACGTTCCTAAGGTTGAATATGACTTATAAAAAGTCCAAGGCTCGTTCACAACTCCTTCATATACAAGGAATCACCATGGATAAGCAATTGGTGAAGAAGAAATGAAAAGAAGATCAAAACCCTAAAATCATGCTTCAATCCAAGGTTGAAGATGATCATGGACTCACCCTAGGGTTACGATTTGAGCTCCTGGTCACCTTGTCCGACACCCTACCACTCTTGGGAAATATGGGCTTCCTCTTGGCGGATACAACTTTCCTTGTGGCCGATATCTCACTCTCATGGCCGATATTGGCCAATATCTCCCTACTTGGGTGATATGATCTTGCCATGGGCGATACCTCAAGACCCATGCACGATAACACAACATATCTTCAAAATATAGGAGCTCTATGCATGATACCTTATGGTAGGAGGGTGGTAAGGGTCGCAAAATTCCATTAAGGGGTGAAACTAGGGGTATATATACTTGTTGCTCATGAAGAAAGGTAAAAATGAGGTGTCATTATTTGGAACTAGTAGGTGCCACGTGTCCATGCATGGATGACACGTGTACATGCATGCATCAACATTTATCTTGACATGAAAAATATTTGAGGGTGATCTAGGGATAAGGATTCGTCCATTACTTATCTCTTTGAATAAGATATATCAACAAAATCATCACTTTATTCACAACTCATCATAACTTTGCTAAGGAAGTTGTAATTCGACACAACTCACCTCCTTGAGGTGCTTTGCACGATATGGCCTTTCAAAAGAGTCCACAAAATGATATGAGGCTTTTCCTATGGCTCATTGGCCAATAGGCACTCATATATAAGCTTTTCAACTTGATACAACTCAAGTTAAGCTTTCATATTCAACCCTTTTCTTGGTCATTTCATCGCCAAGATTTCCATCATTCATAATGGAATCAAACATGGTGTCTCATTCATTATCTCTCCTATAAATGATACATAGAGGAAGTAGGAACACTCTATAGGTGGTATTTTTCATATCAACCCTATATTTTGGGTAAATTACAATTTGTACCAAAATTGGTGCATAAGGTACCAACATTGTTCAAACAAGTTCAAACTTGGAATTTGGGCTTTCCACAAGCCACCACCATGCATCATTCTCTCTATAATTATGTTAAAACACATGAGGTACATTCAACATGTGACATTTTGCAATATAACCCTTCAACTTGGGTAAATTGCTCTTTGGTTCAAAACAAAGGAACATTACTCAAACAACATTCAATTAGGAACAAACTTGAAACAAAAGTGTATCACATGATAACAAAACACCTTAGAGGATTATATTAAAGTTCTAAGCATCTTTATTATCCAAAACAAATAGGATTACCTCATAACCCAGGTCAGGGTCGTTACACAGATGGAAGAAATTGGATGTGGACATGGTGAGTGTCAGGAAATTGTTGGTTACCCAAATCATAACTCTAAATTACAAAGTCAATAGCGATAGGACCTAGGCGTCCATCCCTATCATGGTATTAACAAAGCATAAATGCAAAAGTGTAAAGCTTAGCATACATGAACAAATAACAGGATAAAAGCACCAACAATATCTCAACATTCAACAATATTATTAAGCAACATCCTTTTATTATAATCTTTCACTTACATATTCAAGAGTACAGTTTTGAAAGGTTGTTCATGTATACTATGGATCCTACAACAAGTACAACTGGCATAGCTCACCAATTCCATCACTTCTAGCCATCTCTGAACCTATAATATATGTGAAACAAGATGGGTCAAGCACATGAGGTGCTGAGTACAGGGCTAAAAGATACATATACATAAGCTTTGCATAATTTGAAAAGATTTGTTGAAGTAACAAATAAGAAATAAACAAATTCAGTATTTAGCAAAATGAGAGTCCATGTTTTATGTCATTTCACTCCAATTATACCATAATTTGTGCATTCATCAATATCAAGTATTTGTAAGGCCTTATATGGACAACTTCTCACTAGAAGAGTCTATGAGGGTGCTTAAGATTAGCTAACCCTTGTATTAATGATCCTCCCTATATTGATAACTAAAGTAGGATGCCCATCCTCATGTCCTTACCCCAAACCTTTAGGAAGGTGCAGGAGATTTGTATAATGGAGTTTCTATATTATGTCTATAAGTTATAAAAGACGTATGAGGCAAACATCAAGTACAATACTAGAGTACTACATGACAATATTTGAACAAATAAACAAGCATACATATGTATCACATTCAAGCAAGAAAGCCATAGTCATATAATTATTAAATCTCATACCTAATTTCAAAGATCTCATAACTTATCTCATCATTGACCATATAGCCACAAGCAACACCTGATTAAGAATAAGATATTATACATGTATTAAATTCCAATCATTAACCCTAACTAGCTCTTGTTTTAGGGTACCAAATTAGGTTCCAAGTTTCTTATTCATACATTAGATGATCTTTAACTGTTGTAGAGGTCAACATGAAGGTGTAGTCAAGTTTTAAGTCATTCGGTGTTCCATTCACTTTATAAATGTATTTCAAGATTCAAGTCACTTACGTACATAACTAGGTTATAAGTCTCACAATAGGGTAAACATGGTCAATATTCATCAATACATGAGGACCAAGCATAGATGATGGTTTAGATCAGTCAGGTACATACAATATTAGCAATCTCAATATGGGTGCATGGTCACCTAGGTCTAGACTCATAAGGGTCATCCTTATATTCAATATTCCAACATGCATAGCTTATAGATTCCACATGTGACTTAGGTGAACCATCCACATATAAAGTGATCACTAAGATTAGAGAAAATCTTGATTTGAGAATGGAAGACATAAGATAAGATCTACATCAATAAATATAATATAGGAGCATGATCAAGTCACATATGCCCCATAAGAGGTCAAAAAGGGTGAAATAGCGTCGTGTACATCATATAAGACAAAAGAGGTTGGCCTTAGACATGTAGTCACAAAACATCATAATGTTACTGATGTTACATATCTACTAGGGTTTAGAACATCAAAATAGGTCAACGACCTCATTAGTTAAAAGTCCAAAACATCAGCACAAAGGTGTCTCATTCATACATTGGTGTTAGGAAACAACCATTGCAAAGGGTAGTAAAGTTGATATTAGAGTCATAAAGAAGTGCATAAATTACTGATCTTTAAGATTTGGATGATTCTAGTTGTCCATTAGAAGCAAGATTAGCAATCTAGGATCGGTTCATGATCAAAATTCCAAAAAGCAAGTTATTTTATACAATTACAGGCATTCATGAGCAATAGGGAGACCCTCCTATAGTTCAAAAGTGCACAGAGTTACTTATTAAATGAGAAAGAGGGAAAAAGTGCGCTAAAGGTTCAAGTTTTATCTTTAGTATGCACTAGATGTAGTTAAGCATAGTCAAAGATTTTATTTTTGTCAAATAAGGAAAGTGGAAGCATATTTAGGTTATGAAACCATTTCCAAGTTGTATATATTTTCAAAAGGATCAATTTGGTATATAATTTCATATACTTTGGCCAAAGTATGGAGGAGTTATCATATTTACAAACTTTGTATTAAGAACTTAAGGAACAAGAGCCAAGCATTACTGAAATATCATTTGATTGATCTGGGTTGTTCACCCACGATCTAACGGTCATGTATGGTCCCTAGCAACTGAGTGGCTAGTTCTCTCACCCATTGATCCCTCTGTTGTAGTGTGGTTGCCCAACGCGGGCCACCTCTCACCATCACCTCCATACCCTGGGGTCAGGGTCGTCCATGCCAATGTGGTGCCCAGCCAGTGGCAGGCCTAGTCAACATCGATGTTGATCGATCCCACTTGCAATGGGGAGGAGGATAGTGAGGGAGAGGAAGGAGGGTGATCAAGTCCATTTAATGCAATCAAACGGTTGTTGTGTTCATCGACTCAGTTGTATGAAGAAGCTTTAGCCATGGTAGAACTCACACAGTAGCCTCACTGGAGGGACACATTCCTATCCAAACATGTGCCAAAACACCATGCAAGGGTGCTTCCCAACTTCAAATGAGACCTCTCGGTTGCAACCACACCCTTGGATGAAGGTTTGGTGCTTCAGGTTGGGTGCTAGAAGCTCTGTATCAAGGGAGGTGTCTAGGGTTTTGTGTGGAGGAGAAAGTAGGTGGAGAGGAGGTTGTGAGTGCGGGAGCGAGTGGAAACAAGGGAAAAACCTATGGAATGGAGAATGAGGGGGGTTTAGCCTCCTCAATTGCTCAAAAAGGGGGTGAGAAGGGTTTGTATTGGTGGACAAAAAAGAAGGGTTCGGTGATGGTAGCGCCACCACCGTTGGAGTCGTGTACAGAGGTTGAGGGAGACCTCTAGACCGTTGCATCGAAGGTGGTGACTCCAAGGGACGTGATCCAAGGATCCAGATCATAGGAAACATGATCAAAATTCCAAATTGATGACATGGTAGCCCAGGGTGGAGCGCCCAACTTTTTGGGTCACACACCATCATTTGGCCCAATGAGGCTCAAAATCGAGCAGAATTAGTCAAAATCAAGTGAAACTGGGATAAACTTTGAAAAGCCATAACTCGGTCTAGAGAGGTTTGATTAAGATGATTCTTGTATCGTTGGATTGGTTGTTGAGAACTCTACATCATTGCATATTAGGAAACAAAGTGATCACATATAAGGGGTTTTATTTTGCTTATAAGAAGGTGATCCATAAAGCATGAAACTTAGATCATTTGAGCTAAATAACGTCATGATGAAATTAGTCATGAACGTGACAAAAAGGGATTCCACTACCATCAAATTATGGAATTGAATTATGTAAGTGGATACTTGATGAGAGAGAAAGGCTACAATATAGGAGAGTGAAAAGTTAGGTTGTCACACTAAGGAACAAGCTAAGAGCTATTATGGCCCTGACCCTTGAATGATGGCTTAAGGTGGAGAAGATAGGGATGAAGTGATAAGAATGTACCATGTTTTTCTAGAGAATAAAGAAAAATATAAGATAGATAGAGGATCTTCATATTCTAGTAAAGATCTGATGAGATCCTATGTGTTGGTGAAAAATCTTGGTGGGACTGAATATTCTGGATCAATAGATCCAGTTGTGGCAGATGTGTGGCTCCAACAACTAGAAAATATTTTTTTACCTAATGGAGTTACCAAAGGATAAGAAAATCAATCATGCATACTATATACTCAAGGGAGATGTTGAGTTGTGGCAGAGTGGAGTGGAAGATAAGAGGAGGAATTTAGTGATAACATGGATAGACTTTGTGGATGAGTTTCATCTTAAGTATTTTCCTCCTACCTTCCTAAGTGATAATATCAAACAACTAGATAATATCAGACAAGGATATATGACAATCGGGGAGTATGAAACATACTTTACAAGGTTGGCTAATTTCTTCCAATAGCTTGTACCATAAGACATAGAGAAGTGCATGAGATTTCAACAAGGACTAAGATAAGAAATTACACACAATGTATCAGCTATTGGTTGGAGAGACAAAGAAAATTTGGAGAATTTGTGGAAGCAGCAACATGTGTATAAGAGTCAGTTTATGCTAATAAGCAATTTGAGAGCAAGATACAATCTGGAGACTTTAGTAGAGTAGGACGTAGCAGTGATGGATACAGAGGAGGTGGTGGTTTCTTTTCCAGGATAAGATGAGGACTTGGTTGTTTTAGAAGACAAGGATCTAGTTCCTCATAGAATGGAGGAAGCCCCAGTTCCAGTAGATGGAATACACTACCCAGGTGGACACCTCCAATTAGGTCTTCAAGATCATCAGTGTTAGTGACAGGACCACAGAGACAAGATGCAACCATGTGTGACAATTACGGCAGGACACATTTTGGGCAGTGCTGGGGAACTAATGCTCCAATATGTTTTCACTATGGACATATGGGGAACATAAAAAGGGACTTCCCAAATATTCAATTTATTTTAGAACAAGGTTCACAATTACAATTTTAGACTCCACAGAGGAAGGCTCCAGTTAGAGGGGCGAGTTCTTCAGCGGCTTCAAGTTCTAGAGGGGGAGCACCTAGTACTAGTAGTGGATGGTGAGGACACTGTGGTAGAGGGAGATCTATAGGATGCTTCTTCTCAGTGACACTTTTTAAGGCATATTTTCTCCCAGATTTGTGATAGGTGAGATGATTCTCTTTAACAACATATTTGTTACAATATTGATAGATCATGGTGTGACACATTCTTTCATTCAAAGAATGACAGTTAGTGGATTAAATCTTTTAAACTTAGATCTATCTTGTGAATTGAAGTTAAGATTATTGTTTAGGTGAATCATCTATCTTGACATAAGTATGTCCTGGATGTATTTTAAATTTTAGTGGGTATACAATAGCAGTTAATATCATGCCCTTAGATATTAATTCTTTTCAAATTATTTTGGGTATGGACTTCCTTGAGACATATCATGTTTGTTACAACCCCAATTGTTGCGTTCATTTGCTGATATTTGGACAAATAATGATACAATTTGTTTTGAATAAAAGGATTTCGTTTACAATAGCCTTAATGGTTGTTTTGTGGGCTTTATTGGCTATTGGGCCCAATAACAAGGAAATTCAATTAGTAAATGAATAATTGAGTTTTTGAGAAAAGAAAGATGTGGAAACCTCTAGAAGGCAAAAGAATATAATCCAAAGTTGGATTTTGTGCCTCTTGGGTTCCTTAAGTTCTAAGGAGTCCAAAGTTGCAAAGAGAAAGAAATAAGAAAAGAAAAGATCAATTAAATATTTTTTTATTAAGAAAGAAATTGAAAATAATGATAAAATGTGGAAAATAAATGGAAAGAGGTATAATTGAGTTATCCTTGGTGGAATTTCGTATCCCAAGGATTCCTAATGTTAAAAGGAATAACGATGAGGAAAATAAAAGAGAAATAAAGAGAAATCCTCAAAAAGAGATATTTTAATAAGAATAAAACAAGATAATGAAGAACAATGGATATAAATGCATCTAAAAGGATAACAAGTATCCTTAAAAAGGAATTTCGAAATATTAGAGTTTCTTGGGATCCAAGGAGACCCAATGGAGGAAAAGAAAGAGAAAATACCAATAATGCAAAATAAGAGGATAATGTGATACATTATTAATGTATTTTGTGTCATGGTTAAGAAGTGGTATTTTTCTACTAATGGAAAACATTATTTCTGGATTAAAGGGCAAGTACTAAGTGAATAAAAGAAGTGATTTTGGAAATTCTAATATCCAAGGAATAAAGATTATCAAAAGGATAATTAGGAGAGAGAGAAGATCTTGCTTCTCAATAAAGGAATTAGATTCCTATTGGGAAAGAGCTCTGTTGCTTTGTGGGCAAGCATCTTAGGGTGTCGATACCCTCCCCTATATAAGGGGTAGGGCTTTTGGCTCAAGATCCCACACGTCTCACTCTCTTCTCCTCCTTCTTCTTTGTTCAAACCCTAGTAGAGGAGAGTATGACTATCCCTGGAGCAGCGGGGACTCATGGGGTCACCAAGGTTGATGAGAGAGGTTCCACGATGCCAAATAGAAGCTTGACAGTGATCCTCCTTGTCCCTTACACCTGCACGATGCCGCAAGTTGGTTGTAGCACGGTCGCAGTTGCAGGTCTGCTGGGCACGATCTCAGCCGACCGGCCGCATACCAGAGGCACCCTCACCTACGTGAGGGCACGACGGAGGTAAGAGAAGAGTTTTCTTGGCTCGGGGGGTCCAGAACTGAGAGCAAGAGCCGCGCCTAGGGATGCGCTCGGCGGCTAGGGCGGCAACCATCAGGTTGCACAAGGTTGAAGGTGACCAAAGTGTGTTGGACTGATTTACCCTCCACAGGCTATAGAGTGAGACGACTTAACCAAGGATGACATTGTCATTTCATTATATTTCCTTAACTAGCAACGTTGCATGGGATAGGCGACATGGCGTGTCCTGATTGGCCCAAAGTAAGTCATTTTTGCAAAATTCATATCTAGTTAACCGTAGCTCGGATGGATACGCATAATATATGAATATTTCTCATAAAAAAAGATGAAGCCAATAAAAATACTTTTAGAACCTAATTTCTCTCAAAATTCGAAAAATAGTGTAAGTTATCAACTTTAATGAATTAAAGATTAAGAAACCCTATTTTGAGATTATTAATGTATTTAGTAGGGTTTAATGGGTGATTAAAGTTGATATTAACCTGTTAATTGTAAAAAGGAACATTAAGATCGAAAAGGATGAACTTTGCACATAATTAGTTTAATTTAGAGTTTCATGTGCATAAATATGCTTTAATGGGCCATGAAACCCTAATATTAGAAAATGTGACTCTTAATGGCTTTAAGGTTCAATTTCATGATTAAAGTTGAGATAAGATAATTCTAAGCTATTTCGAGCATAAAAGTTCCTAATTGTAGATAAATGCCCTTAATGTAGTAATTAGGGTTTTCTAATGAATAAAAGGTAGAATTAATGGCAAATAGAGTTCATATGTGAATTAGACCATAATGAACTATGAATTGATGATGAATGCGCATAATGGTCTTGTCATGGATTAAAAGGATAAAAATAGTACCTTTAATGTAAAAGAGGCTTAATGAACTTAATTGATGGTTAATGGTGCCTTTAATCTGAAAATAGGGTTATATGTTGTTAAGATAATCTTAATATTGAAGAATAGATGAAATAATTAGGGTTTATGAGTAATGGTATAAAATTAGGATTTAAAATAGTAAAAGATGAAGGGAAACCCTAATTGCAATGGAAACCCTAAAACTAGAAACCCTAGGAAGCGAGCTAGGTTTAATAGATCTTGATGACATGAGTAATAAAAGGAAATTGTATGATTATTTTAGGATCTTGTTATGTGTGCTTGCTTGGATTTCTTACTTGCATGGAATATTTTTATCTCAAATCATCCTGACAGGTATGTGGTTACGCTTATGAATAATCGATTTAGTTTCATGGCGATTCCTGAATGTTTTATCAGTTGCTTGAAAATAATTGTTGGATGCCTTTTATTTCATGCAACTATAAAGTGACTATGATTATCACTATAAAAGTATATATAACTGGCTAGATCCAGGTCCTCCTCTGAGGCTTTGCAAAGGTTAAAAAGGGGTAACCTAGAGCAAGGTATAGGTTATCGTGAGTTAGAAATTGGGCCACCCACGTGTAGTGCCATGAGACTCTTTAGTATGCCATGAGTTAAGGAGTGGGCTACCTACGGGTAGTGCCATGTGACTCAACCCTTACAACTAATTCACCTATTAGGTGGGATCATGAGGGGTTTAATGGGGATCTACCATAAGGAAGGTAGCATCCAGGTCCACTACAAGGACGGCGCATAGGATAGGGTATGAATGGATCGCGCAATTATATTTAAAATGTAAATTTGTTTGTTAAATTGTAATTGACTGCAATATGTTGTTATGGATAATTGCATGATTATTGTTTCCCCCACATACTAGCTTTATGCTGACCGAAGTTTTATTTGTCGGCGTTTTAGGTACAAAGCCAAAAGAACAAACAGTAAATCATCATATTGAGAAATACATGAATTAAAATACAAGGAGGATTAGTTAGAGTAGAATTCATAAGTGGATAGAAGTTTAGAGATCCAAGTTTTCAAAAGGTATGCAAAGTTTTTATTTTTTTACCATATTCCAGTATAGTTGGTAGAATTTAATAATTGTTATTGATTATTTGTCGAACCTTTGATCTTATTAATTGGGATAATGGCTCTGACCTTCTGGTCTCCCTTAATTGGGGGTTACTGGGAGGCGAGGTCGTTACAATGTCCAATTAGATTGTTTGAAGAAAGAGGCTATTATTAAACAAGTTGGTTTTTGTGTGTCTTTACCAGAGATAAGAAAGTCTTACCCACAAGTATAGTATCAATTATTGTAGTTGATAAGTTGATGAGAAAGGGGTGTGAGGGATTTTTAACACATGTGGTAGATACTAGGATAGAGAAAGGAACATTTCAAATAAAGGATGTTCCAATAGTATGGGTGTTTCTATATGTATTTCCTAATGAATTACTAGGTCTACCACCTATAAGAGATATAGAATTTGAGATAAATTTTACCTGGTAGTCACCCAATAGCATTACCTTCCTATAGAATAGCACCATGAGAGTTGAAGGAATAAAACACTTAGTTATAGGAAATATTGGATAAGGGATTTATTCAACCTAGTACATCACCTTGTCGAGCTCCAATACTATTTGTGAAAAAGAAGGATGCAACCATGTGGTTAAGCATAGGCTATAGATAGCTAAAAAAATATAACCATTAAGAATAAATATCCTCTTCCTAGAACTGATGACTTGTTTGATCAACTATGTGAAGCAACTATCTTTTCAAAATAGACCTCACATCAGGATATCATTAGTTAAGAATAAAGACATCTGTTGTACCAAATTCAACATTATGAACAAGGTATGGACATTATGAGTTTGTAGTAATGTATTTTGGATTGACGAATGCCCTTGCAACTTCCATGGACATGATTAACAGGTTTTCAAACTGTATCTAGATCAGTTCATATTAGTATTTATAAACAATATTCTTATATATTCTAGAGATGCAAAACAACATGAGAAACAAATCAGGATAACCCTTTAGTTGTTAAGGTACCATCATTTTTATGCTAAGTTCAACACATGTGAGTTCTAGCTGATTGAAGTATCTTTTCTTGGTCATGTCATATCAGGAGAAGGAGTTAGTGTTGACCCTTACAAGGTGAAATCCGGCCTTAAATGGGAACAACCTACAACCGCCTACTGGGTTTAGAAGTTTTCTAGGGTTATTTGTATATTATAGGTGGCTTACAAAAAACTTCATTGCAATAACAACACCTCCTACATGCTTAATAAGAAAGGATGTGCCTTTTCTTTGGTCTAAATCATGTGAGAGAAGTTTTCAAATATTAAAGAAGAGGTTAACCACAACATCATTCTTATTTTTACCAGAGGTTGATATAGTTTATGTGGTTTTCTGTGATGCATCCATGTGAGGTTTGGGATGTTTTCTTATGTAGGAAAAGAATGTGGTAGCCTATGCTTCTAGACATCTTAAGAATAATGAAGAGAACTATCCCACATATTATATTGAGTTAGCAGTAGTAGTACATGGCCTGAAGACATGGCGTCATTATCTCTATGGTGAATCATGTTAGGTCTTTACTAATCATAAGAGTCTAAAGTACATTTTCACATAATGGGATCTGAACATGAGACAACGTTGATGGTTGGAGCTTATAAAGGATTATGATATCACTATTGATTACCCCAGAAAGGCCAATGTAGTAGCAGATACTCTAAGTAGAAAGTCATAACCATCATTAGAAATGTTTTCAAGTGTAAAAAGAGACTTGTTAGTTAATATGAGGGAGATGAATTTGGATCTAAATGTGTCAGATCAAGGTGGACTGGTTGCACAGATGCATGATTGACCTACATTTTATGATCAGATCAAGGAGCTTCAATATTGCGTATCCCATGTGATACCCATATCTATAATATCTATAATATCTATATAGATATGAATTTGGATCTAAATGTGTCAGATCAAGGTGGACTGGTTGCACAGATGCATGATTGACCTACATTTTATGATCAGATCAAGGAGCTTCAACACAGTGATACAGAATGGCAACAGATCATGCATGATATGACAATGGAAAGAAAATAGAGTTCAGATATTCAGATGATGGTTTGTTGTATCAACATGATAGATTGTATATACTAGATGAAACTGAGTTAAAGAAATAGATTCTTGAGGAAGCTCACTCTTCTATGTATGCAATGCATCCATGCAACACAAAATTGTATAGAAACATTAAGGAACTGTATTGGTGGTCGATTATGAAGAAGGATGTGGCTGAGTATGTATCTAGGTGGTGGTGTATGTCAACAAGTTAAGGATGAACATTAGAAGCCGAAAAGTTCTTCACAATCACTTCCTATCCTTGAATGGAAGTGGGAGCATATTACTACAGATTTTGTGGTTGGATTGCCTAGGACACCACATTGTCCTGACTTTGTATGACTAATAGTAGATAGGCTAATAAAGCCTTCTCACTTTCTACCAGTTAAGAGAACATGGGATACGCCAAAGTTAGTCAAAGTCTATATAGATATGATCATCTAGGATAGTCAGATTGCATGTGATACCCATATCTATAATATCTGATATAGATCCTAAATTTACATCTAGGTTCTGGAATTAGTTACAATATTCCTTGGGAAGAAAGCTGAAATTCAGAACAACATTTCATCCTCAGACAGATGGACAGTCAGATTGAATAATTTAAACCCTAGAGGATATGTTGAGAGCATGTGTTTTGTAGTTTAGGGGTAGTTAGGATGATCATCTCAATATTATGGAGTTTTCCTATAACAATAGTTACCATTTCGCTTAGGCATGGCCCCTTATGAAGAACTATATAGGAGAAATTGAAGAACTCCTATTTTTTTGGTATCATGTTGGAAAAAGATAGATTCTAGGTCTAGAGTTGGTGGAACAAAAAATAAAAAAGATATATGTGATTAGACATCAATTGATGGTTGCACTGGACAAATAGAAAATCTATGTGTAGCAAAGTCATAGACCATTTCAGTTCAAGGTTGGAGATGAAGCTTATTTGACTATTTCACCCTATAAAGATGTGTTTAGGTTTAGGAAATGAGGCAAGATAACTCCTAGATACATGGGTTTCTACTATGTTAAAGAAGTGTCATCTTGGTACAAAAAATATTATAGAGCCAGGTCTTGTACAGTTGAGAGAAGATATCCCCTATGTTGAAGGACCAATCCAAATTCTAGATTATAGAATTTGGAAGCTTAAAAAGTGGAAGAAATCCTTAGTGAAGGTTATATGGAGGAATCACGGTATAGAAGATTCTACTTGGGAAGTAGAGTTAGAGATGTGTAACAAGTATCTTTTCTTATTTTAGGAATTTTGAGACAAACTTTTATCAGAGGGGAAGAATTGTTACAACCCTCTTCAAACTTTGCTGGCAGTCCTAGGGATTTAAGATAACCTTAATGCCTGTTGTGCAACTATTAGTAAAATATTACTTTGTACTTTATCTTAAACTTGGTTATCTCAAATACTTATTTGGATAACTCATAATCATGACATAAGCATACCTCAAAGATTTGACATCAAATTGATATAGAATTATCCCATACATGTATGTGGGAGGATAAATTTTTTTTGTTATAATATGTGGGAGGATAATTAATGATACTTGAGGAAATAATTCATAAATATATTTTTCATCTAAGAATATTATCAAACCAATATTATAGGATTTGTAGAGAATTCAATTATGAATCCAACACGAAAAGAATGAACCAAATTGGAGTTAAAATGAGAGAGTTATGATATTTTAGTAACATGTATAGAAGCCAGGGCAACCTCTGCAAACCCAACAACCCACTAAGAAAAACCCAGTGACCGTTCAGCTAAAAACCCAATGACCCACTGAGAAAAACCTACTAACTACTAAGCCAAAAACCCAATGGTCACTAAGAATCTCTGCCCATGATAACTAATCCTAAAATGATCATAACTTGGGTTAAACATATCCATTTTAACCAAGATGGAGGGTCTTAGAAGTATGATTTGATACTCTACCTTCTCATAGCCTTCGAATGACAAACAAAGACCTAGAAGGCAATTTCTACAACAACTTTTTGGGAAGAAGACGAAGAATGGTGGAAACTAATGGATTTGTCATATATTTGACTTGGAAGTAGTTCTTTATCATAGATCATTTCTTCTCTTCATATTCCCTTGCTCAGACTTCCTAATACAACTAGTAGAGATTTTGATTAACATTCATTCTTTTCTACCTCAAGTGGATCTTCTTTAGGGTTGACAAACATATTAACAGACTGTTAGGACGAGATCCTTGAGGGTTGAAGTATTGGATCATACTAGGAAAAGGTAGATTTTGAGTTTATCTAAGGAAGAGACAAGATCAACAAGCTAAACATTTACTTGTGAGTGGAAATCACCTCCTAACCCAAATTTACAATAGTCAAATTCATATATAGTGACTTTCTAGTATTTAAATCTTTCTCTATGATGATTGTGATGAATTTGATAAATTTGTGCAGTGATTTTCAGTACATGAATGCTTATTTGATCATATGTTAGTATTGTAATATCATGACAAAAGTTTCTATGTGAGTTCCTACAATTGACATGTGAGGAAATGGTATATTTAGAGGTATCGGGAAAGTCAAGTTGCCCTAATTCATAAATAAATATTCAAACAGTGGTTTATAGGAATTGCAAAAGTTGCTAGATGATTTATGTACATAATATGTGATGCTTAATCAAAGAAATAGGATACTCATTAGTTAAGATGATGGGTCTTATTAAATAAACTAATTATCACTAGACATTAGATGCCCTGGACACTTAAAAACCCTCACATGATAAGGCCTCGATGTGAGGAGGAAATATTTTCCTGACTAGAGGTAATCTCGATCGAGGTAAGTCATATCATACTAGTAGACTGCGGGAGTCATGACTAGTAGGGCAAACTCCTTATGAATGGTGTGGTAACCAACAAAACTGGGAATTCTGGTGGTACAAGTGTTACAAGTTGTAGTGATTAGTGGTAAGTATGTTCACTAATTTAGAATGGCCTAAAGTGCTTTGAATCTCCACCTGAGTACCAAGGTTTAGAGGAGGAGTCCAGATATCCAGCCGCTCCCATTAGCCACTGATAGCTAGACATGGTGATTCCATCTACAGATGTGGTATTGAGATTAAAGACTTAGCAACCCATGCTTCTAAGTCTTGTATAGTGAGATCGTAGCTTGTTGCAATGCTTTCACATATTGTGGTACACCTCATGTGGATTGTGTATCATAATAAATGGAGAACAAATCATGTGTATGGATTTCGTGGATCCTTTAATGCATTTAATATCACTATAACTAACATGATAAGTTATTTAATTACAATTATTAAATTTTCATACTTTCATACTTCTACATTTACACTCTATCAATTGTAAACATTATAAATTACTTGGTTTTCTATTGATTTTCTACTCACTGAACCAATATCTCATCAACCTTTTGAACAATTTTTTAGGTAAAGGACTAGCTCCTTGAGGAGACACAATCTAGTTTCTATTAAGAGTAGAACAGAGGTCATGAATAAGATGTAGTTAGAATAGATATATAGTCTCTTATCCTTCCTTTGGATACTAGGAGAGCGAGAAAAGAGACAAGTTTATAATGAAATGTACATCATGTATATTAAGTGGGAAACTTTTCCTTCTATGTAATAGTCGAGCACTGTTGTATCCTTAATGTTATGTCTAATCTATCTATTGTCATTTTGATAAATTATGTTACTATATACCTAAGGAAAGAAAAGATTAAGGGTGATTTTTTGTAAGTGCTTAAAAGGTGATGGTTAGAAGTAATCCTTGCTTGGCGGGCTCTGACCCTGGTTAGTGGGTCTAGGTCACATTAGTTATGTCTATCAGGATCATGCTTGTTGTTACAGCTTATCATGCCTATAAGAGTTGGTAGATGGATATTAAATATGCATTCCTTAATGGTAATCTTCTTGAGGATGTGTACATGACACAACCATAAGGTTCTATAAATCCAAATGATGCAAATAATGTCTATAAGATACAAAGGTCAATCTATGGATTGAAGTAAACATCTCAGAGATGGAATATTTGATTTCATGAAATAATCAAAGAGTTTGGATTTAGTCAAAATGAAGATGAGCCATGTGTTTACAAGAAGGTTAGTGCGAGCATGATTGTATTCCTCATATTATATGTAGATGACATACTATCGATTGGGAATAACACCCCTACTTTACAAATGGTAAATATCTGGCTCAAAAATACATTATCTATGAAGGACTTAGGCAAAGCATCCTACATCTTAGGAATCAAGATCTATAGAGATAGATCTAGAAGGCTTCTTGTTATAAGTCAGAGTGCATACATTGATAAAGTGTTGAAGAGGTTCAACATGGAGAAATTTAAGAGAGGAAACATGTCCATGTCTCAAGGTGTTACTATCTCTAGAGATCCATGTACCAATTGTTGTGAAGAAAGGGAGCGCATGAATAAGATTTCATATGCATATACAATTGGATCTATCATGTACACAATGTTATGTACTCATCCATGTGTCTCATATGCCTTGAGCATGACGATCCAACATCAGTCAAATCTCAGTGAAGCCCACTGTACTTCCATGAAGAACATCCTTAACTACTTGAGAATAACTAAGGATTAGTTCCTTGTCTATAGTTGTGACGAAGAGTTGGTCGTAAAGGGTTACACCAATGCAAGCTTCCAAACTGAAAAAGATGACTATAGATCACAACATAGATTTGTGTTTTTCCTGAACAAAAAAGTTGTAAGATGTAAGGGTTCCAAGTAAGATACATTTGTTGATTATACAACGAAAGATGAGTATATTGTTGCATCTAATGCAACTAAGGAGTTTGTTTGGATTAAGAAGTTCATTTTTGAAATTGGGGTGGTTCCAAGCATCAGCGATGCAATTGAGCTATATTGTGACAACAATGGAGTTATTTCATAAGCTAAGGCACCTAGATCACATCAGTAATCCAAGCACATATAAAGGTAGTACATCTCATACGGGAGATTGTATAATGATGATATGTGAAGATTTGCAAATTAGCAACTGAAAGCAATATGGTTGACCCCTTGACAAAAGCACTTTCACAGTAGAAGCATGAAGGTCATGTTAGATCACTTGGGATTAGGTTCATGGGTGATTGGTTCTAAGTTTTAGTGAGAATATGATGGTATGTATGCCTAGAGAGCTACTCACATGATGTTTACAATGGTATATCTTATAAACTATTTGATTAATAATAAAGGAAATCGTCCATTTATTCTATTTTATTCAATTATGAGATGATGTCCTCCCATAATAAATATCTAAAGAATGTTATTATTCAATGACCAATGTCTTCAGGTTGATGACCTGAATAATGAGATCATATAGATGTTAAGAATATAAGCATTATTGTTATGTCCCTAGTCAATTGTTATTATGGAAGATGATAGACAACAATAACTCATAAGACTAGAGTGTGTGTTGGTTGATGACACAATCCCATTAGTTATGATATGTGTTGTCAAATCAGACACATTGATTCTTGTTAGAGAACAATGTATCAAACAAACCCACCTTGAGAGTGATGCATGGGAACCATTGAATGGTATTCAGAATCATCTCTCACTGATAAGGTGGTAATTTTGGTTCTAATACATGAAACCACTACACTCATCACATGTCATTTGAGTACTTTGACATCATCATCCAAGTGACCTTGAATAAGGATTACCATACAGGTGGTGCTCGAATACATCGTGACATATGGGGGATGACTATGAGTGATGTACATGGGATTGTTCACTCCTAAATGAGTTTGATATCTTATCCACTTCATAAGTGAGAGTGAGAAATGTATGGCCATGCTCATGTGAGACAATATGTGATATTGAGCTCACACATATCTTAGACAGTCGGCTCTAGTTCAAAGAACATGGATTGAACATTGAAGAGGATGACAATTCCATGCCTTGAGTTCAATTTGGATATCATAGACAAAGGAACTATACAATCACTCTAACACTAAAGATAGATTGTAGGTTGAAGTTGTTTTACAACTTTCCTATTACTTGGGTAGCAATGATGTCTTGCTAGATACCACTCATTGGTTGTGATGTCATAAATTGGTTATGGACATTCACTGCCAATGTTTCTTGGAACCTATAGGGTCACATGCATAGGATGAACTTGGAATAGGAGTTTATTCATGGATTATGTTAAAAATAATTACTAAAGTGTTTAGGTATTCAATCTAAATAGGATTGGCAATCAAAACTCTAAAATGACCTATTCAGAAAGTGAATTGATGGACTCAAATGTGTGAACTGACTGATACATGTTGTGAACCAACTGTTTGATTGATCAATGAGATTGTATCAAGGATTGATGCTTACATCTTGTTGTGTATTAAACAAATATTAAAACCTAATATGATTGTGAATAGGAAACATGGTGAACTGATCATTTCATGGGTTGAACCGATTGACTCACTTGTGAACCAATAGTTTTGCAGTGAACTGGTTGGTTCATGGTTCACAAGTAATAAAAAAATTCATGAAATTCCATCTCTTTAACTGTTGTTTGAACTTGAAATCCTGACCCTGACCCTCCTATAAATAGAGGGGTACTCGAGGCTTTCTAGAGACGTAATAATAAGATCTGACAATTTTTGTTTTCACACAGTTTTGGTAACATGAGAACCCAAGCAAGTCATGTTTTTATGTATGCCCAGAGAGTCAATCATATGATGATTATAATTGCATAACTTGTAAATGATTTGATTAATAATAAAGGCAAGCTTACAATTTATTCTATTTTATTTTGTTATGAGACAATGAAGTAACATAATAAATGTCTAGAGAAAGATATTACTCAATGACATATGTGTTCAACTATGTGACTTGATCAATGAGATCATATGGATGTTAAGAGTACATATACTCTAGTTATGTCCCTAGTCGAATGTTATTTTGGAAGGTTGATAGACAAAAATAACACATAAGACTGGATTGTGTGTTGGTTGATGACATAATCTCATCACTCATGATAAGTGATACCAAACCAAGCACATAGATACTTGTTATAGAACATTGTATTAGATAGACCCACCATAAGAGTGATACATGGAAACCATAATTGGTAGTCATAATCATTTGGTATAGTTTTGGTGGTGATTAAGGTTCTTAGGCCTAAAGTCACTACACTTATCACATGTCGTTTGGTATGCTTTGACATCATCCAACATAATCCTAAATGAGGGTTTCAATAATAATGATGGTTGGGTGAATATGACACATGGGTATGATTGTGAGTAGTGTAGATGGAATTTATCCCTCCTACATGAGTATCTTATGGCCACTTGATAAGAAAGATTGAGAAATACATGGCCTTGCTCATGTGAGTCAATATGTGATATTAAGCTCACATATATCTCATACATTTTTCTCACAGTTCTAGGAATAGGATTGAATGTTTGAATAGGATGATGATTCCATGCCTTGATTTCAATCTAGATATCAATGATAAAGAAACTATACAAATGCCATACCACCAATCTCAAATTGTAGGCTGAAGTTGTTTTCAAATTTTCCATTTACTTGAGTAGAAATGATGTGTAACTAGACACCACTCTTTACTTATGATATCATAATTGGTTATTAACATATATTACCAACATAATATGGGACCTATAGGGTCACACACAAAGAAATTCACTTGTAATAGGAGTTTAATAATGAATGATAATTAAATTGATTGCTAGAGTGTTTAGGTATTCAATTCAAGAAAAAAATTAACTAAATGGACTCCCAAATGACCGGTTCAAGTATTGAACTGACTGGTTGGAATGTCAAGTTGATTGGATATTGAATTTGCTAAATTCTAGATGAGCTGGGAGTGAGTGGATCATTTCACTTAGTGAACCGATTGGTGATTGCATTCGCAACCCGCTTAGGCAAAATGGAACGGATAAAAATTGGAAAATTTTGTTGCATTAATTTGTATCAATAATGTGAGTTCAATCCCAACATTTTAAAATCTATCATATCCACTAATTTACTCATCTTTGAAAAATATTCCCCTGGAACCTTAACTCCTTTTAGAAACCCAGAAAAGATGGCTTTCTCATCCTTCTAAATGGTATAACATGTTGATGGAAAGTATACTTGGCTTCCTCTTATTTTTGGGGCCAGTCTATCTCAAATGTCCATGTCAACCATGTCCAATCATACTTTGAGGCCATCTTTTGTCTTTCATGGCATATTAAGTAATGTATCGACCAAACTAGCATATATGTTCTTCTATATGTGCATCACGTCTAAACAATTCCTCACATATAAATACTTCCATCAAGGAAGATCAAAGAATATAGACCTCTTCTTGTACGAACAATTGAGAACTGGAGGTTTTGTTTTTTTCCAAATTTTTCTTTCAACAGATTTAACTTAGTAAAGATTTGAAGACCAAATAATATCTTCTGAGGACTTTGTAGTTCTACTTATCCATTGCAAGCTTTCTTCACCAACGAGAATGACAAACCTTAGGTAGGAACCTACGATGGCCAAGATAAGAAGTTTATTCCCATGTTTTAGTTGGAAAAATGATGTCTCCTCTTCACAAATAGGGAAACCAAGATGTCATATTATATTGTACCCAAATAGATTTCCATATTCCCAATAATCATTTACATACAAAATAGCATTATGTTCAGATTAAAATTATCTTCACTATATGAATCATACAAGTCAACACCCTTATCCAATCGAATCTTTCAATCTTCAGTAAGTGGATCCAAGTAAATGTCAATATCACTTCTAGACTACTTTGGTATTGAAATGAATAAACTCAAAAGAATATACTTGCTTTTCTTGTATACATCTCGATCAAGATTATATACTATCGTGGGTCAGGTACTATTACTGCTTGAATTAAAATGATTTACTCCATATTCATAATTTTCTACTATTAAGTTTCTAGGGTCACAATCAAACTTAGGAAAATATTATCAATTGTAATTTCCTATGGAGAATCTGTAGGGTGTCTAAGAAAATCATCACTTTTTCTCTCCTCAGTACCGCAAACTAACTTGTTTGCCTTGCCAACATTATTAAACAAGTGCCTAAATCTAGATTTTATTGGAAAACACAACAAAACCTCATTCAGGCTTCCGTCCTTCTTGTATCATGGTTCTTTAAAAATTGGATAGCTAAGCATGACCATTTTGATAAAAACATGCAATTTTGCAGCATACATGTATCTTTTCATAATCAATGCCCTTGGATGAAAAAACCTTTTTGGCTAAAAGGAAGTACTCTATCCCCTAGAAGAATATCTTTCAAGAGTTTCAATAAAGTTGTAAAGCTTTTATCAGACCATTAGTTGCTCACCTTCTTGTGATACAACTTTAAAATAGTATATAATATGGTGAAATTGACACAACTATTGTATAATGATGTTTCTAAGTCACTCATCAACCTTTCAAACATCTTAGGACCATCTCAAAACATTTCCTCTTAATTTTAATCCATGTATTGCAATGTCTATTCTTCATGTTCCTCATATTGTTCTCTATGATATATAGTATGAAAAACTTTGTTCTCGCCATGGCATATTCACTGGGTGTAAATCATATTAGTATCATCGCAAAATAAGTAATGACACAATGCATATTTGTCAAGATACTTCCCAACACACTTTTTGCAAGGACAAAAATGTCATCATTTCCTGCATGTTCAAGTGCACACCTTACAAGTTCATCCACTCCTTTTTCATATTCTTTAGAAAAATTATTTGATGGCATCTACTTTTGATCCATTACTACATGCTAATTTTACCTCTTGTATAGAACAAAAATATAAAAATTAAAAGGGGATGAGTATAGATAGGAGGGAGAATTCTAATAATAGTCAATGAAGTTTGAGCCTTAGATCTCCTTATCTATAGCATATTCTAGTGTGAATATGTTGTACTATACCATGAGATACAGAATTGACATCCTAGCAACCGTTGAACCACAAACAAGTGGCAAGATGAACAATATTGTTGTTTGATGCATTAAATTTGGTGCATTGTACTAGGTCAAAGTGCATGGTTACTCTGGTGGAATGTGGTTATGTGAAAGTATCAAGTTGGGAGAATAAAGGTGTTAAAATCCCATAGACAATATATACATTATCTAGTGAGTTACAATCATTTATAGGGACTATGCAATCCAAGGAATGGCTACTCTAGAGCTACCAACAAACTATTGCAATTGTTACAACCAAATCATAGACTATTATAGTCCAGTGAGCCAACCTTATTTATTATTAGGTTTCATGTGACCTCTTGCAATTTTATTAAATAATAAGTTTCAGGATCACCTGAAAGAAAATACACACTACAAATTTGTAGGGATCTAACTTCCTTGGTATATTCCATACATATGATTATGTAGGATCTTCGACTATCCTATTCAGTGGGTTAGCAATTAGTTGTAGGAAGTATTTTACATAAATATGCATGGACTTCTATCTTCCTTAATATATTCCAAATCTACAATCCTATTATATGTATGATCTTGTAGGATCATCAACTATCCTATTTTATATGATCATGCTCTATACTAGTCTTTTGTCTCTTTCTTCCTGATATATCTTTCACAAATGATCCTCATATCCTAGTCCCTTGAATCTTATAAAGATACTCGATTAGATAATACATCATATATATGCAATAACTTTATCCTTGACAAACAAATTGGTTAACTATGCAGTATACCTGGTTGACCGTCAAAGATACAGATATATGAACATATGTTAAATTTACATGGAGTCTATACAACTGGGGTTGTGATACCCAATGTTGGTACACAATGAAAGAAGAACATGGAATCACATGTGTCAAGTACATTGTTGGTTAGCATTACCTTTTTGATTATGACATGATAACAAGGGTTTCATATATTTACCCTCAGGATGCCTTGGTGGAGGAAAGTGAGGTGCAAGTGATGTCCATTGGTTTGGCATACCAAATTAGTAAACTTCCATTCATAGAAACCAATGGTGCCAAGTCCATTAATGAAGTTGAGGGTGTGGTTCGGATCCTTCTTGAGAAAGAGACAGATAAAATAATAGTTCACATAAGATAACCCTACACATATGAGCTCATCAATTATGTGGCATTCTTGTTTAGGCTTTAGATTTGATTCCAATTGGTTTGATTAAACTTCTTTCCGCAACAAAAATTTATTACGACTCAATTGACATGTATTTTGTTAAATATCATTCTTACCCCCAAATTTTTTTTTTCACAGTATTAGGTAAATGATGTAATATGAATCAAGAGTGGAATAGGTAAATAATAATAACGATATTATGTTTGTTACAATTCCGACACTAAAAATATTAAAGAGAATGTTATACACAAAAAAAGTGATACTACTTCTTAATAGAAGAGAATTGGAACTCTCTATTCCTTCTCATTTAGGTCTATGAGAGGACATTTAGTTTATGCAACACCCAATTCACCAGGAATTTTTATTATAAGTAATAGACAACAATAGAGAATGCATTGAGGAAATGTTGACATGAAATGTTGCATATATTGTCATTTGAAGAAAAAAATTACTTTAATTGTGAAAGTGTGGTAGCATTGTTTTTAAATTCTATGAAACCAAATATAAGCTATGACAATATTCCACTCACCCCATAATGGTGCATACCAAATGGATTACTATATGAACACCTATGATCTTCCTAGGCCTATTTTGATAGAGGTTGTGATATTCCCATGTGGTGAAATTGATTGCTCCTTCCCATTATTTATTTTGATACTTGAGATGGATCATTATTGGCAACCTTTCTCACAAGATAATGTATGCTCACACTTTTGATGGCTCACAATTATTCTGAATTACTACTTGTTTAAGTACTAAAAATTGACTGTTGACATGCACTTCAACTCCACATTGTGGTTCTTTGGAGGGGGGAACTCTAAAAGTATAAGCATAACTACTTCAAAAATGAGAAAAATATAATCTATTCATAAACTAACCAGAACAAGAGGAGAATCAAGTATTGTAAAGGCATGGTTTTAATTACATTCCATTGGGGCCAAAGCTTCATCATAGATTTATGTCTAACATTAATATGAAAACAGTCAAAAAGATTATTATAGTGGGTCAATGGTAGGTAATAATTGTCTTTTAAAGTGGTAAATCGTGAATCTTCTAAATATCAAATAACCATTTCTAACCAAATTAATTTTCATTTCATACTCTAATTCAACCTTATAACCACTACCCTACATAAACAATAGATGGCACCCACAACCTTTCACATTACTCGCATGGCCTTTGTTACTATTCCCATCTTTTATTCTCCAATCTAATTCATCTTCTTCAATCAGATCTTCCCCCTATTAATGGAACACCACTGGGATGGGAGGAATAAGGTGTCTAGGAGGGTAGGAGGAGGATAACAAAATGAGGGATAAGAAGAGCAGAGTGGAAATAAGAAAGTATAGATCAATAGACTTATGGAATATTCTATCAATAGTATGAGTGATGTGGTCCCCTATCCCACCCCCTCATATCCCTTTTCCTCTGCCTGAACTATGTAAGCTTCTTGCAATTACATCAGCTGGAACTGGGAGGGAGATACATTAGCAAGGTTTGTAAGGGTACTAAAAATTATAGGTAGAAGGGACAATGGAGTGGTAATTTTGGTTAGTGGTGGTGGAAGGTAATTATTTAGTTAACTTTTTAGAATCATAGGCTATTTACGTATACATGCATGAATCATCAAAGTTATGATAAAAGAAGGCATGCTAGGCAAGTTCTGTATTTTGACTTTAAGAAAGGAATAAATATAATAACAAAACCTTAGTAACTCTTTTAAAATTGCATATCATAAAACCATCACTAGAAATCACACCCATAAACTCACATTTGTAAAATATGACATCAAAAAGTGACACCCAAACTCTTTCAAACTAAAATTATATGAACAACGGTCAGTAAATTTTAATGGGGATATGTTTTGATAAAATATAGATAAATAAAGCTAGTCAAATGAATAAATCTTTTATAGATCAGAACCTATTAGATGTCAAGGAAGACAAAGCATCCATATCCATAAACACCTTTTGGCATTTCCTTATAAGACTTAGTAATGCTCCTATTGTCTCTTTTACCAAAACCATAAACTCAATAACGAGCCTAGAAACATTGTCACTGATGTACACCCCACAGATAGATTCAAATTCACAATACTCTTCGATAATAGTGAATTGACTTTATAGTTTCAGATTATGAAGTGCAAATAGTGAATTATTTTATAGTCAATAATAGATAAGGCAATACCTAGAAGAGTATTCATCAACATTGGTAAGGTACAAACTACAATCAGATTATGAAGTGAAAACACATGCTAACTTCTTACAACACACTGCTAGCCAACTAAATATGATAGTTGAAGAATTATGACTCGCACTTGACATAATCCCTTTTAGAACAAGAGGTTGAACCCCTTCGAAGGTAGGTATGTTGCACTGTATTTATGATTAGGATATTAGTTTCATATTAACTGTCTGGATAGTGTTCTAACTACTCTAACCTGTGGTGTCAAAGAATCATAATTATTTTTAGATGAAAATATGGATAATATAGGAAAATTACAATTCCATATAATTCTTCCATATATCTTTAGTAAAATACATTCCATTTAATTTCAGCGTCCATATTCATCATGATTAAAGTTTAAATCAATTATAATAGTAGACAAAATTGGAAGAAAAGCATGGGTCCCATGAGTTCCATCTATTGCAATAAAAGTGAATTTCATCTAGATTTTGTTTCCATTCATCATCCACAAAATTCACTTCAAATTTAAAATATGACAAGAATATCAATGCTAGTGGAACTAGAAGTTTTCATTTTGTTACATCATGATGCTAAGAGATTCCATTAAAATGACATAAGTTCTCTAAGATGTATTTTTGGAATCTTCTCACAAATATAAGGTAGTTTTTTCCGTTGTCTAAGATGTATTTCTTGATCCTTTTTGCATCCATTGCTTTACATAACTCTAGTATCGGACACAAATGTCTTTCATTAATTAGAAAGAAAATTAGAAAAGTATTAGTGACATTCATGCCGATATATAGAATGAAGGCATATATAAAGCATTATGGGGTTAAATTATACATATATACATCCAGTGGACAAGGGTGATGGAGGCAAAGTAAAAGCACTTAAAGAATAAAGGGATGCTGACATGATTAAGACTATCAAAAATTGTTCACAAGAAAGAACCATTAATCACACAACATGGTGGAGGAGTAATACTAGGTGGATAATACACATGAATATATGATGATGTCTTGGTGTGGGGAGTGGATCCTCCCAAACAATAGGTAGAGTAGTTCCTACAAAGATCTAATCTAAAGGTTTCCTCTTTGGCATATGAGGGAGCCTAGGATACATACTTAATCACACATAGCCTGGGATACATACTTAATCACACATACTTTTATGAGACCAAGACTAAGAAACATGATTCTGCTTGAACCTCAAGAAGAGATAGATTGCCTAATTTCAATTCTCTACCAAGACAATTTACTGTCATCACATCAAAAGTGTCAGATGATCACTCATGATTTTTGGACTATAATATGGAAGTTACAAGTCCGAAGTAGGAATGATTCTTGTGGAGAACTCTACATGAAGGTATGATGACAAATACAAATTATGTTAGATGAAGCCTAACATGTAATGATTGATGCCCTTGGTGTGATGCACAAGTAAAGAGCACAATGCATCTACTGAAGGACTATAAAATTATAGTGGAATTTTGGAATGCAATGCATATGATCCCATTGTCCCTATTTATGTGGAGACCAAATGAAGTGGGAGGATTGTTGTGTTTTAGAGGATACCTATTTGATTGGAAAGAAATCTGGAAGGTTGCATCTAAGATGAGGTGGTAAGGAGTGGGGTTGTGGAGGTGTGAAGGGTCAGTAGCTCAGGGAAGTCGACAATTGGGCTTGGTGGTTCAAAAAGGATGATCACTGGTTCTTGAAGGCCAGACGGCTCATGGATGGCAACATATGAGGTTGTATAGGCTAGTCTGCTTGGAGACAATGACAATGGAGGTGTAGTGTGGTTCTACCTTTTATTAACAATTAAAATTTTTAGAAGCAAAGCCCCTCAAATTAGATTATATTTGTTATGAGGATCATGATCCTATACCCAAAGATATGAAATTCCCTATACTAGAGTCTATTTAGCATGGTTCAAGTAGTATTTAATATAGTTCAACTGTACAGATGCAAAATATATAAATTGGATTAGATGATACTAAAATTTCATGATGATTGCATATTTACTTTATTAGTTATGAACCAAAACATTTCAATGGGAGGTGTTGATTTTTTAGAGTTACTATTTATTTGTATGATTATAAAAATTTAAGATGAAGGTGCTACAAATATGTGATTGGAATGATTTTCAAAACACAACTTATCTACCTAATATATATTATATCCCTACGCTTGGATCAAGCCAAAAGTCTTACGAAGTGGGTAAAATAAGGTTTAGGTACAGAAAATTTCCTATCCCTTAGGGATAGATTCCCTTTTCTATTTTGTTTTTATGGTTTTAATTGGATTGGAATGTATGATGGGAGTGTATAGTCTGATTTTTACCTAAATATGTTGGATTATATGCTATTTCATTAATTATTGGATTGGGCACCATGTGGTGCATAAATGTAGTTGATCACTAAGATCTAGTCCAGTGCATTCTATATGATTATGGTCTATTATAAGGACTTGCATGATCCCATTTACTCGATGTTGGGTTGACCAAGCTTGCTGAAATTGGAGATTGTGTGAGGTAAGGGTTATAATGGGATCGATTGGGTGTTTGAGTGAGGTAGAGGGAATATGAGTAATACGGTGGTGAGGGGCATGGTTAGATGCAAAAAATAGAACAAGGTGAGGATGTGGGAGCATCAGATCTAGGTAGTGCACCATTGGGGGAGGAGATGGTGCAGTCATCATGCCAATCAAAAATAAGGGGAGGATAATACATATTCATTGCACTAATTGAAAAGCAAAGGAAGATGGTGCACGACAGATTTTGTATTTTTAGATCTAATCTACAAGTAAATTTTAATTATAAACTTGATAAGTACAAGGTTTTTTAACTACTGACACATGTGTTTATACAATAGGTTGGATTCTGTTGTGTAAATATGGTATATATTAATAGGTTGGATTCTTTTGTGTGATCTTGGTATATGACAACGAGTTATAACATGTATGTGACTGTGGTCTATTATAGTGGGTAACTATTATGACATGTGAAGGCTTATTGTCTCATTATGGTATATTACAATGGTTGAGAGTATGTTGTGTAATTGTGGTCTTTTATAATAGATTTGAGTATGTTGTGATTTTACAATTTATTACAATAGTTTCTTACACGTTGCAATATCGTGTATACTACAATGGATTTAGCCTATTGTATATAACTTGTGTTGAATAAAATATACAATAAACAAAATATAGATAGACTTGTTGTAATATATATGGTAACCACTACACAATTAACAAAATTATTGTGTTTTTTTTTGTAAAGCATACTTTCTATAGAAGTGAGTTCAACATTTTGAATGTTTCACGACATGCAATTAATTGCCATTAAATTAGGAATAAGAAATAAAAATTAAGATTCTTGCATTATGGAACGCCACACAACACTTCATTATGCATGGGTGCACTGTCAGAGGAATCCCACATTTTTTTATGTGACGTCTTGGTGAAAATAGGGAAAACATGAGGGTGTCCCCAAGCAGGAAACAAGTGCTTCACTTATTTGAGTTTCTAATGTTGTTGAAGTTTCTTAGTGTATCTCAGGTATAAAAAACATAATGTTCATGAGATTGTATTGAGTAATAATATTTTAATTAAATAATATATAACAGGGAGATAAAAGGGACATATCTTTTCTTTTCACTATCTTTGTTGAAAAGATATTGAACTAAATTTTGTCTCCATAAATGTAATTTTGTTGGTATTTGGAGATAGATCAATAGGAAATTTAGTTCTCAACTGGTATTGGGATTTCATATTTTATTCTATAGGTGTTTGATGGAATATTAATGGAGAAGTATTGTAAAAATCTCAATTAAAGACAAATTTCACTTAAGTTTAGATAAAGGATGTTTATCCCTGAGCTCTCAACAAGTGGCAAATAGGTAAATGGGTAGTAGGTGGGAAAAAGAAAAAACATGTACCAAACTGGATATATTTCATCATTAAGCAAAGAAAAAAAATCATTATCGTTGATCATATTATAAAAAATAATATGATAACAATTTTCCCTCTCAAAATAAGCTTTAAGATATGAGTGAGAATAACAAATTTGAGCCAAGTAAGAGCCAAAAAGGTGAGACTCGTCAAGTGAATTTTTAAACTAATTTTGAACATGAAATAATTTCTATTGTGCTTGATTTTGAAAAGATTATTGTTTATTGTGTTTAATTACATTGTTAAGAAAAGAGATAAAAATATCAAAATATTCTTAAAACCCTTCAATAAAAAATAGAAAATGCAAAGTATCATCTTGTAAATTTATGTAGTCAAACATCCTTTTTTAAGATGTCTACTACTAAGCTTGAGGGTGATCTATTGAAGTTGTATGTTATCTAAAAAGCTCAAAAAATATGAGGAGTGTATAGGGAGAAGCATTCCATTGAAAGTTTCTTAAGCATATTAGACTTAAGGATTAGAATGTCATTAAATTAATTATATTGCTTCATATCTGAAATAGCTTGCATGTTATTTGATGGAACACATGCACGTGTATTTCCAACAATTTTATATAGAGACTAACTTGGCTCAAAAGCACATACACCTAAAATCAGAATGGTTTGAAAGTTGATTTGATGGGAGAGGATTTTCTCCAAAACTAGGTTAAGTTACATGAATAGCAGATAAACATAACCATTTTGGCAAATATTGAGAGTGATCTTAAATCAAATAGTTTGTAGACAAGAACCATGGTAACAACATTTAATCAGCCTTGTAATGAAATAATTACAATTTTCCAATCTAACATTACTCATATTCCACAAACACTCAATGTAGTTGTTGATGTTGTTGCAAAACACACAATGAGGAGCGCATGTGCAATTGATTAGGATGCAATGTGATCATACCACAACAACAACATCAAAGAAATGACATCGAGGATCTGCATCACCTACCATTAAAAGAATAAAAGGAAAATGTCTAGAAGTACAAGGCATGGGGTTTTACCTTCATGTATCTATGGTGAAGCCTAAAGAATGAGAACCTCGTGATGGGAGACTTCATCTTGCTTCTGATAAACTGATAAAATATGATATACCTAGGCATCGTAATCAATAACCTCTCGCCAAACACATAAGCAGTGAATCAAACCTAGATTGTGATAACTAATTCATTTATCGAAGAAAGGTAAAAACCCTTTAAAGTCAAAGTTCAGTTTAATCTGATAGATATACAGTAAAAAAAACGACATTAAAGTGTCATCAAGATGCATCAGGATACAATGGCGGCCAAACTGCCCCAAGTGGGACCAGCCTTCAATAGAAAAACATTAGGGTGGAACATTGTTCTTGATAAATGAGCATTCAACAAAAGTCCTCTAGAGCCTCGGAGCTACTTTGCAGCCAAAATTGGAGGAATCACGGACGCGTGAGGGAACGGGAAGATCGACGTAACGACTATGAGGACGCGTGAGGGAACGCGGACTGGTCGACGCCGATGGGGCTTTCAGTAAGCGCACGTGCATACTTTACCATTCAACCACCTAATGTCAACGTCACGGTCGCGCGGTTTTGGCACAAGGCACTGACGGGTCCGCCGAACTCACCCCTCCGAATGCGGCAGCTGGAGATCCAAAGATGAGCTTTCTCGTGAAGGTGACATCAAAAAGACCTTGGACGCGCTTCTCCGCCCCTGTGCCGACTGAGATGGATGAGATCCATCGCTACTCCGTAATTTTCCAGATCGTGGGACGAAAGGGTCCCGTCTTTGACATCATGGTGACCCAAAGGCGACCTAGAGCTCTTCACTTCCGACGATGGTCTATACCTGGCGCGCTTCTCCAACGCTAGCGATATGATGGCGGCGGCGGACCATGGACCATTGCTTTGTGACGATCACCTGGTCCTCACCCGTAGGTAGGCGAACCCATGACAGGTGTTCGGCCACAATACGGCCCGGACACTGTCCTAGTGCCCGTGTTCACTCCAGCTCAACTAATTGTTGCTATGATCCGACGAGTCAGCGGGGTGGCCCCTCCAGAAGCTTATTGTGTGAGGTAGATGGGATTTGTCACTCCTGCAGTAGTATGACATACTGACACCATGATAAGCGAGATTGAGAAATGTATAGCCATACAGAGGTGAGTCGATATGTGATATTGCGCTTACATATATCTCACATTGTATGTTCTGCTTGAAGGAACGTGATGATTGAACAGGATGACGATTTCATGCTTCGAGTTCAATCTAGATATCAGTGACAAAGGAACTTTACAAACATTGTAACACCAATCACAAATTGTATGTTGAAGTTGTTCTTCAACTTTCCATACCTCTTTGTTTGTGATGTCATAATTAGTTATGGGCATTCACTGTCAACGTAATATGAGACCTATAGGGTCACACATATAGGATACACCTAGAAGAGGAGTTAATTGTGAATGATAATTGAATTGACTGGTTAATTATTTGGGTATTAAGTTTAAGCAATAAATTAACAGATAGGACTCCCAACTGACCAGTTCAAGTGTTGAACCGACCAGTTAGAGTGTCATGTTGATTAGACATTATATTGGATGAATTCTGGATGAGATGGGGAGCGAATCGACTGGTTCACTTAGTAAAACAATTAGTTCATAGTTGCCAAACGGCCATTTAACTAAGATGAGACACCCAGTCTGTGGAGTAATTTGATTACATCAAGGATTAGTTTTGATGTCATGTCATGCACTAATTGGATTAGAATTATTGATACGATTGTGATTGGCAAACACGATGAAACAACCAATTCCTTCTGTGAACCGATTGGCTTGTTGCCAACCGATCGGTTCGCTCAACGAACTGACCGTTTCTCCTGTCGTAGATTGTAAATATTCATGAGATTTCGGTCCCTTCTACTGTCGTAGAGTCTGGGAACCATGACTCTCCTATAAATAGAGGGGTATTGGGGGCTTCTTAGACACATCAAATGCCCATGACAAATATTTGTCTTCTCTAGTTGTAGTAACTAAGAGAACCCAAGCTAGTCCTATCCCTTAAAGGGAGAGATAGTAAGGGAGAACAATTATTGGAGAGCAAGTTGGTGACTAGTACACAAATGAGAGGGAAAACTCCTTCCTATCCGTGACAGGAGTTCTAGGTTGTTTGTGTGGACTTCCATAGAGGTGTGAAGGACATTGCCTACCACTAGGAGGACAATGTCAGCCTATTGTCAGTGGTGGAAACCTAGAAGTTACTGCATATGTATTCCTAGTGCAACTAGAATGAAGATGCACAACCACGACGAGGAAATTATCATTGGACTTGCTCCAGAACCATGTATATCCTCGAAAGAATCCTTTCCATTATATAGTTGTTGACACGATATGATGATTTAATGGGGAATATGATAGTAATTTTTTTGTTCCTCTGCCTGTCTGATGTCATATTTCTCTACAGTGATATTAGAGTCACGTCAATTTAATATATATTATGATAACCGATATGATCGGATTTTTGACTTTATCATTTATTTATTGCATACAATGTGATTTATGTTCAATCAAATACCACGTACAATCCCAAATTAATATATATAAATATATGTATTTATATATATGTATGTATGTATGTATGTATGTATCGGAATTAGGTAAATTTTATTCCGAAACCCTCAAGAAAATATCCCTTGGGAATAAATACAATGTAGTCCTTACCACTACATTACACCGCTTTAAGAAACAAAGAAATTTGTTACTTTCTATCTATACATTTGATACTATTGTATAGGACTTTGCTGATTTTGTTTGCTAGCCTTTCCACGTCTCTCTTCTTTGCCATGTGCTTCCTACTGTTCCTCTCCTTCCAGATATGGAAGTAAAAGGCCGATAGGACCAACTTCTCAATCCATTCTTTAGTTGTGATCATCCTCTCCACAGTGCTTAGCTGCTTCATCCTGAGCTTTCTATGTTGCCGCACCTTCCTCCAGACCTCTTCAGTATACTTACAAGATTCAAATATGTGCTCTCTCGTTTCCTTTTCCTCCTGACATAGCATGCAGGTATCATCCACTCCAGGATACCACTTTACAACCTTGTCTAAGGTAGCATGTGAGTTATGTACTGCCCTATACACGCACATGTCCCACTTTGGAATTCCATGATCAAACCAAACAAGTCTCGATATATGTTGGTCGTCCTTCAAACGAATGAGCTCCCATAATCTTTCCCTTTTCTCCTTCAAGGTCCAGGACCTTCTTTCATCATTTATGTTCTTGATATCCTGCCAAACCTCCGTCATCCTGTTAATGACCCTCGAGTAACCCTCTCTGGTCCTTGGTTTGAAGTCCAAACCTTTTGGATATCGATTCCTCATCCATTTTGCCCATAGAGAGTCATCCATCAGGTATTTGAACACCCGCCTTGCTGTACCCAAATTCACAATGGATCTTGGGGATTTCAATCCAACTCCTCCTTCTTCCTTCGACCGCTCCAGTCTGCTATACCTCATTGGATGAACTTTGTTTGCCCAGACAAAGTTCGAGATAGTGTTCTCCGTTCTGTCTAAGATCGCTCCCGGTATTTCGCCCTGTTGTACACAAAAGATCAGTAAACCTTCAATTGCTGCTTTTGTTAAGGTAATCCTTCCTGCCATGGACGTTCTTGATATGGACCACCTGCTTATCAGCTCATCTAGCCTGTCCGAGCATTCCATGAAGTCTGCAACTCTCAGATTGCCTCCTGCCAACGGGAATCCAAGGTATTTGGTGGGCAATTCGCTGACAGTGATGCCCATTGCCTCCTCTATTGCTACTGTGTTCGTGCCACAGTTCTTTGACAAGAAAAGATGAGTCTTCTGTAGATTTGTCTTCAAACCGGTGTCCTCCCCAAACTTCCCTAGAAGCTCCTACAACTGGACCATGTATGCTTCCTTTTCTTGCATAAAGACTAGGACATCGTCGGTGAAGATGAGATGACTAAGAACTTTGGTACCATGCACTGTGTACGTATCTATCTTCTTCATTCTTTCCTTTCTTTCCATTAACCTGGTGAAGTACTCCATAACAATGGTGAAAAGCAGTGGAGAGAGGGGGTCTCCCTGTCTCAGTCCATTGCGCCCTTTAAAAATGCCACATGAGGAACCATTCACCAGGACCGAAAAACTTGTTGTAGTGATGCATTGCTTCATCAAGTTGATCCATCTTTCCTGGAACCCCATTTCAGACATGATCCACCACAGCGAGCTCCAATTGACACTGTCATATGCCTTCGAGACGTCCAACTTCAAGCATGGCTTCTTGTGTCCTTTCATCACATTAAAATCCAAGAGGAATTCCCCTGCAAGCAATGCGCAGTCGCTGATGCTCCTGTTAGATATAAATGCCCCTTGATTATCTGAGACTATCAAAGGAAGGAACATCTTCAACCTCTCTGCCAATAGCTTAGCTATCACTTTGTATTGGACATTACAACATGCTATTGGTCGGAAATCAGCTAGAGATGAAGTTGTTTTCTTCTTTGGTATCAACACTAAGAAGACATGGTTGACCTGTCGGAGCATGCACCCCCCCTCCATGAACCATGTAACAGAATTACAGAGATCGTCTTTGATTACCTCCCATGATTCCCTATAGAAATGTGAATTGAATCCATCTGGGCCTGGTGATTTGTCAGTACTGATACTCCATAGAGCTTTCTTCACTTCTTCTTCATTGATTTGCCTGCAAAGAATATTATTATGAGTTGTAGTGAGCTTATACCTCCAATGGATATCCTCCCCCTCCAAATTCACAGCTTCCTTGTAGCCTTTGTTATAAAGCTTCTCACAGAACTGAGTCGCTTCCCTACCCAAGTCCTCTTGACTATTGAGGGTCTTTCCTTCTTCATCAATCAACTATGCAATAGTGTTGAGGGCCTCTCTATGCTTGACAGCATTATGATATATTTTGGTATTTCGATCCCCATCCTGGATCCATTTCTGCCTACTCCTCTGCCACATGAAGCTTTCTTCTGCCTTTTTCAGATCTTCTAGTGTGCATTTGAGCTCTAGCTCAGTATCAATAAGTTTTGCATTCAGCGGATCACTCAGCAGCTGGTACCTGACCTCCTTCAACTCTCTCTTGCTAGCTTCAGTCAATATGGGGATATTAACATGTTCCTTGGCCATCTCTTGATAGCTCCTTTCAGACGTTTAAGTTTGTTGGTGAAGATGTAAATTGGATTCCCTTCCATAGGTTCCGCCCAGCTCTGCCTCACCAGCTCCTTGTAACCCGTCCACTTTGTCCAGAAATTAATGAAGCGAAAAGGTCTGTTGCTCTTCGATTTCTCCCTTATTTGCATTAACAGGGGCACATGGTCACTTATATCAGTAGACATGGATCTAATGCAGGTGTTTCCAAAAATCTCTAGCCATTTAGTATTGACTAGAGCGCGATCCAACTTTGATGCGATCCTTTTACCTGGCTTGCCTTCATTGTTCCAGGTAAAAATGTCCTCCCCTTGCATAGGTAGTTCGCATAACTCAGTTTCATTAATCAGTTGATTAAAGGATTTCAACATAGCCTCGGGGACCAGCCTACCCCCCCCCCCCGTTTCTCCTCTTGCAATCTAACATTGTTAAAGTCCCCCATGATCAGCCATGGGATTTCGATCCATCCTGCTTGTGCCATCATTTCCTTCCACAGGGACTGCCTCTGCGAATATAGGTTAAACGCGTATACATCCGAGAAGAAGAACTTCAAACCACCCTTATTAGTACAGAGAGCCGAGATGACTTGATCGTCATTAACCTCTCCCTCCACCTCCCAAGCGTTCGGGTTCCAACCTAAACAAATTTTGCCCAGCTCGACAGATTCATGATTAGTAATATGCTTCCAACCATTTGGGAAAATAGAAGAAGCACACCTAATGTTCACACGCTTTATCTTCATTTCCAGTATAGCCGCCATTGAAACACCACTGGATTTGATCCAGTTCCTCACCTCACGCCTCTTGTCCGGGTCGCAGATACCCTTGACATTCCACGTGAGTATGGACATGGATACTTCACGTTTGTTCCTGGTGCGCCTACCCGGCACCTTCTCCTTCCCCTCCGACGATGTCTTTTCTTTTTCCTTCCCCTTTTCCTGTCTTGCATTCTTCTGTGATGAGTCAGGGTTCTTCTCTTCCTCTAGGATTTTGTCAATGTCTTCCTCCATCTCACTCAGGGCACCAAACGAATTGGCATCCACTTCACCTTCTTCCTTGTCGTTAGATGTGCTTGCTTTCCCTGCAGGTTCAGTATTGCTTCTCAGTTTTGCTTTCCAAGTCTTCTTCGGAACTTGAAAACCTTCCTCATCCCCCTTTATAGGTTCGGTATCCTTCATCAATGGACATTCTTCATCAGCATGACCAAAGACACAACAAGTTGTGCATTTCTTGGGTACGAACTCATATTTGATATTGAAGGGGATTGCTTCCTTGCCCGGAACATTGACCTACACCATATCAGGGTTGGTCTCCTCCGCCTCTATCTCGACTAGGACTCTGGCTTCATTGGTTCCTTCTGTTTCAGTCTCCCTCGTCTCCACGTGCAGCACCTTGCCTACCCCTGAGGCCACCGTACCAGCAGCCTTCTCCATCCACATCTTGCCATTAGAGGGGATGCGGATCCAGATAGGGACCGACGATACATCTGTCTTCTACAAGGTATCACCATACGCATAGTGCTTTGTTACCACCACATGGCTATCAAACCATCTCAGACCACTGTTGAGGCATGCCTTCTTGTCTGCAGCATTGGAGAACCGGATTACAAAGAATCCCTTCTCCTTCGAGATCACATCGAAATCGCCTTTCGGTTTCCATACTCGCCCGATCCATTCCAGGAGATGTGGGTAGAATGGACGTTTGCCCATGACTTAGATCAAAACCGTGAACTCCTAGACGTCCTTCATACGCCCGTACTCCTCCGCATCAAGATCTACCATCACTTTGCCATCCTTTTTTGTAGGTTTAGGGAATTTCAATCCCACACACTCCTCCTCCTGTGTCGGAGTTTGCTTCACGATCTTTGTCCAAGATATTTTCTTTTCCTTTCCGGCGCCACTCTCCTTCGTTGTGTCTAGGTTTTGGTTGTTTGGTGGTGGTGGTGGTGGAGTGGTTGTGGGTGTGGATAGGTTGGTGGTGGGGTTGGTGGAGGTGGAGGCAGCAGCCGCCGCCATGGCCGCCGGTCCCCCTCAGGATCGCCCAGGCAATCGCCGGGAACCCTAAGAGAAGGAGAGGATGCGCGTGTATGTGTGAGTGTATGTATGTATGTATGTATGTATGTATGTATGTATGTATGTATGTATGTATGTATCGGAATCAGGTAAATATATTCCGACTTCCCACCTAAAAATATAGGGGGAACACAGGTACATGTAGGCCCAACGCCATACATCAAACTCTTACAACTCACGCCTCAACTACACAAGTGGCTACGTGTAACCAAACACTCAGCTAGACTATCTCTAATCTCTTTTTTACCTTTTTACATATTTTTACAGCAATGGAGTTCACACTACACTCTCTACCATCATGTCTACGAGTGTTTCTTTCATTCCATATGTGGAAGCACATGGCTGTGAACAGAAGCAGCTTTCTCTCCTCGTTGGCGCATCTTCTTACCATCTTTCTGGTGTCTTCATCCAGGTCAATTTCCAAATGGAATTCTTTGCAGATTATCCCCCATATGCTTTTTGTGAAATCACAGCTAGCAAACAGGTGACCATGGGATTCCTCCTTCGTCTTGCATAGGAGACATGTAGCCAAAATATTGTTGTTCCATTCATGTACTCTATCCAAGGTAGCAAGGGCGCCATGTAGAATTTTGAAAACACATATAGACCATTTTGGTATGTGCTTACCAAACCAGATTCGTGCCATGGTGTCATCTCTCCCCGCCCTTGTCCTAGTGATTTCCCATAGATCGACTTTTTGATTTATCAAGTGCCATTTCCCCTCCTCCTTTTGTATGAAGAACTTCTTTACGTGTGGCCACATTCCTCTCATCATGTGGATGGTGCGTGAGATGCCTTCTCTAGTTCGTGGCTGGAAATCCAGGCCCTGTGGATATCTTTCTCTCATCCATCTTCCCCAAATGGAGCTTTTAGATTGGTACATAATGATTCTCTTAAGAGTTCCCCACTTTGCGATGTCTCCTGGAGTTTTGAGCTGCAAACCCCCTTCCTCTTTTGGTAAAGCCAGTCTAGCATATCTCATCGGGTGGTACTCCCCGGCCCAAATAAAATTTGAAATCTTCATCTCCATTCTATCTAGCACGGCTCCCGGAATTTCACCTTGCTGTATCCAGAAAATAATGAGACCTTCAATGGCTGCTCTAACAAGGGTAGCATGTCCCGCCATGGACGTTTTCTGTGTAGGCCATCTGGCAGTCATCTCATCTAATTTGTCAATGCAATCAGCAAAGTCCTTGACCCGTAGGTTGTTGCCCGCTAGGGGAAAACCAAGGTATTTTGTTGGAAATTTGCCAAGTTCCACACCCAAGATATCTTGTAGTCTATCTCCCATCTGATGACAATTCTTTGAGAGGTAAAGTTGGGTTTTACTAACATTAATCCGCAGCCCTGTCCTTTCCCCAAAGTCCCCCAGTAGATTCTTCAGTTCCTTTAGCATGTCAACTTTAGCTTCTACAAAAAGAAGGACATCATCCGCAAAGATAAGGTGGCTCATTACCTTCATCCCATGGACCGTGTATGCTTTGATTAACTTTGACTCTTCCGCAGCTTGCAACTTTCTAGTGAAATATTCCATGACTATAGTAAAGAGGAGTGGAGAAAGAGGATCGCCTTGCCTTAGCCCATTGCTACCTTTAAACATCCCCGCTGAGGTACCGTTCATGAGTACAGAAAAGCTAGTAGTTTCAACACATTGCTTCATCCAGTGTATGTATGTATGTATGTATGTATGTATGTATCGGAATTAGGTAATTTTATTCCGAAACCCTTAAGCTAAATAGCTTTTGGGACAAAGATACATTGTAGTCCAACACTACAAAACTCACTCCTTAGTACATTGAACTTCTATGCACACATTTTATTACAAAGGATTTTATGAATTTTGCTCGCCAAATCCTCTTCCTTTTTCTTCTTTGCCTTGTGTCTTCTGTTGTTTCTCTCCTTCCATACATGAAAATATAGTGCAGATAGCATCAACAAGTCCTCTTTGGATAGATTGCTCTTCAGCATATCAACTGAATCTTTCAAGTCTCGTCTTCTCTTCCTCTTTTTGGAGTACAGAAGCTCCCATACTGTCTTCGTGTATCTACATGCCCCAAATATGTGACTCTGTGATTCTGCATCTTCTTCACATAAATAACATCTTGTATCTGTGCCTGGGTACCATCTCTCCACCTTGTCTAGGGTGGTTAAGGAGTTGTGTGCAGCCCTGTATAAGCACATATCCCATTTTGGAATGCCCTTGTCTGTCCATATATTCTTCGATACATGTTCTTCATTCTTCTGTTGTAAGAATTCCCAGACTCTGTCTTGTTTTTCCTTCAGACTCCAGCAGCTCCTAGCATCATTGATGCCTTTCATTTCCTGCTAGAGCTCAGTCATTCGGTTGATGACCCTCGAGTATCCCTCTCTGGTTCTAGGTTTGAAATCCAGGCCTTTGGGATATCTCGTTCTCATCCACTTAGCCCACAGAGTGTCATTTTGTAGATACTTGAAGATTCTCTTGGTTGTACCCCAGTTAGCTATCAGACTTGGAGCTTTCAGACCGACACCTCCTTCCTCCTTTGGTCGTGCCAATCTACTGTACTTCATTGGGTGGTTATTGCTCGCCCAGACAAAGTTGGAGATCATCATCTCCATTCTTTCCAACACAGCTGGAGGTATTTCTCCTTGTTGTACCCAGAACATAAGTAAACCTTCAATCGCAGATTTAGTCAGTGTGATTCGACCTACCATGGAAGTTTTAGCTAATGGCCATCTACTGATCATTTCATCCAGCCGATCTGAGCATTCAATAAAGTCACTGATCTTCAACTTTCCTCCTGCTAATGGGAATCTGAGGTATCTAGTCGGGAGCTTGCTAGCAATGATACCCATAGCCTCTTCAATGCTCTCAGTTACCTCCTGACACTTTGTAGATAGAAACAGCTGCGTTTTCTGTATATTTGTATGTAGGCTCGTTTCTTCCCCGAACTGAGTGAGTAACATTTTCAGTTGAGCGAGGTACCTGGGCTTCGCTTCAAGGAACACCAATACGTCGTCAGCGAAAATAAGGTGACTCAAGACCTTTGTCCCGTGGACAGTGTAGGTGTTAATGTTCTTCCTCCTTTCCTTCAATTCCATCAATCTGGAGAAGTACTCCATTACAATTGTAAAGAGAAATGGAGAAAGGGGGTCACCCTGCCTTAGTCCGTTTCCTCCTTTGAACAGCCCACAAGGTGATACATTAATCAGAACTGAGAAGCTCGTCGTGGTTACACATTGTTTCATGATATCTATCCATCTTTGATTGAACCCCATCCTCGACATGATCCACCACAAGGTCTCCCATTTAACACTGTCGTATGCTTTAGATACATCGAGCTTCAAACACGCTTTCTTGTGCCCTCTTTTCACATTGAAATCCAGCATGAACTCACCCGCTAGCAGAGCACAGTCGCTGATGCTCCGGCCTGCTATGAACGCCCCCTGGTTCTCATAGACGATTAGAGGTAGCACCATCTTCAGTCGCTCTGCCAATAGCTTAGCAATTATCTTATACTGCACATTACAACATGCTATCGGTCTAAAGTCCATAAGCGAGGACGTCGTCTTCTTCTTCAGAATAAGAACCAGAAAGACATGGTTGGTATGTATGTATGTATGTATGTATGTATGTATGTATGTATGTATGTATGTATGTATGTATGTATGTATGTATGTATGTATGTATGTATGTATGTATGTATGTATGTATGTATGTATGTATGTATGTATGTATGTATGTATGTATGTATGTATGTATGTATGTATGTATGTAATTTACATATGTCTCCTAAAAGCAAGTTTTGATGTTGGATGTGAAGCATGGTCATGGCCAATAACCCTATATATTTGTGCATGGTTTTGTGGTTGGTTATTCTTGATTTATCTCGCTTTGCATACCGATCATTTACCTTATCTTCCAACTGTATCTCTTACCTTTCCTCCCATTGAATGTAACTTGAGGTTTCTCTATAATCATCTAATATTAGGATAGTTTAATTTCTTGTTACAATGAAGATTACGAGCTGGCTGATAAGTCGATATGATCAACTAGAGGCCTAGACAACCAACTAGAGGACCCAGAAGATGGTGAACTGGAGTACAGAAGATCGGTGGGATGACCAACCGACCAGCCAAGAGGCGAGCCTATCAGTTCAAGGGTTGAACTGATCAACTCATATTGGCAAGTAGAAATCTTCATCAAGAACAAGTTTTTGAATGACATGTAGACCTCGGTGGTGGTAATTCCTTGTAGATCCATGGATTTACAATAGAATGACCATATCCATCGCTTATGTCCATTGCATCTTTTCCTTGTGGGATATAGCATGTATATTATATGTACTATAAATGTAGTGATTGGATAGTGTATATGTATTTATAAGTACAAATCCCTCACTAAATATTAAGCTTAAGTTTCTTTCCAAAAGCAACACACTTGAAAAGAGAGATTGACCAAGTGTGGCCCTAGTGTGATGCGCCATCTATCTCGTGGAAGTGTGATGGTAGATATGTGGGTATGTCCTCGTATGGTCCATAGCCTATCGTGTGGGTTTATGGTTTAAGGTTAACTAGGTGATCTTAATAGGATAAAGTGCCTAGAAGCATAGACATAGACCATGACAAGGAATTGTGCATACCATCTATCCTAGAATTGCATGAGATGCAATTAGAAAATGTTTCTACCTTAATTTTTGGTCATGAGCACTAGCATTGGTTGGGTATTGACTTAATCGTTTTGGATCTTGTCTCACTAGAAGATTGTATGTGGAAATCTTTTGAATTGATAGTAAGGGCTATCAATTTGAATAAAATATTGGGAACAAAAATTTGTTAAAGGCCTAATTGAATATCATCAAGTTTTCAAATCAAATTAAATAAAAAAGAGTTTTTGTCAAAATATATTTTCACATGTAGAATCAAATGGCAATCAAATCATCATTGCGATCGATCACTGAGTCTAATCAGATAATATTTTTTGTCCCAATTCAATTAGAAGATGACACTTAAATACACATCTCCCATAAAAATTGGACATTGTTTAGTTTGATTTAAATCCCGATTTAGGTCATGCTTTGGATTTCATGAATTTTTTTCCTAGCATTATATGTGTCACATAGACTACTCATTTATATAATCTAGCTCAAAATTGGATTTGAAACCCCTTTACTCGTCACCTTCCTTGCCCTCTCTCTTGCTTTGTATGGACTCTACAATCTGAAGGCTTTCAGCTCCTCCCTCGACCTCTCTCTCACCTCTCTCTCTCTCTCTTACTCCTTTCATCCAAAATCTCTTTTGAATCCCTTTTCACGATCGTCACACCCAAACAAATGGATCAAACCCTAACTTGATCGAGTTTCCTCTCCCCAACTTCCATATCTACAAAGGAGTCTTGACATCCCATATTTCCAATATCCTTCGGGACTCCTAGCCTGTCTGTGACTTCTCACCCATAAGTATTGATATGAAAACGATCTCAAATACACCCAAAGTAGTTTTCAATCATCAACGTGATGAGTTTTCCTTTAGAGCACATCCACCATACTCGGTCTAGTGGTGGCAATCTTCTGGGTTTGGTCGAGGAAGTTATGCAACTTTGCGAGACATTCAAGATTTGTTCCTCATGTATGGACAAAGATACATGCGCCTTTTACTTGAATCTCCTAGGTATTGTCTTTGTTTCCCACCTTTTGTGCTCTTTCTCCTATTTTGATTTCCTACATGCCTTGGTCGTGCTTCATCCATGTTTCATCATGGTTTGGCTACAATTGTATGTGCCATGAAGTTCTTGATTTCCTTTTGATGTTCTCCTTTGGTGCCTTGCATTGGTGTCAGGGTTCCTTGATGCTCACTCATACTATGTCCATGGAAGTTTCTTGGTCTAGTTCTCTAGGACCCTTGCAAGATCTAGACATGACCATTGGGACCAATGAGGTACAAGGAGTACAACGGAAATATCTCTAGTGTGTTTTGATGATCAGAGATCGGATTTAGTTTTCATTCCTTCTGGTCTTGTACAACCCATTGGTCCTCACATATATAGATGCAACGAGTAAGACAATTATAGATATGTTTACATTTCTGTCTATTTTTTATTTAATTTTGTCATGTTTACTTGAGTTTTTATGTCTTTTGACTTTCATATTATCCTTTGATGTTGTGTTGTTCTTATGATGGGTTAATTACCCCAAAGCCTTGTCACTCTCTCATATTTGGATATTTATACAAGGATGATAAAGTCTTTTGTATTTATTTTTGTATTTTTTAAGATAATTCATAACTAATGTTATATTTATCAGGGAAATAAGTAAAAATATGTTATGAAAAAATAAAAATAAACCTTATTTGATGGTATAGGTTGAATACAATAAGAAGTTGATATTTTAGGGTTTATAAATATACACTTTAGTTAATTATTCATATACATAATGTATCATTAGGAAAAAGTGCATAATCTGGATCTAGGGTTTGGAACATGACATGTTACACACATCATCAAGGAATGTTGTACCCCTCTAAGCCTATATTGAGCAATAATTCTACTTTCTCTCTCTCTCTTCTAACCTGGTTTGAAGGATATACGTGAAATCTCTTATTATAACCTAATTTTTCCCATGTGTTTTTATATTTGATTGCAAATAATTAATGACATATTAGAAACATAGTTCTTTATATGTATGGTGAGAAAGTGCAAATACTCCATATAGGAGGCAACTAATAACTTGGAATCAGCTCAATATTGTATTTAATGGGAATATATATCCAAATAAGAGATCTTGCCAAGTTTAAGAGAAAGGGGTTTCTTTGATGCTTTCTATAAATCAAATAAAAGGAAGACTTAGGGACAAATAAAGGTATCTTTAACTTATGTATTTTGGTCTCAAATCAATCCCACACCTATATAAAAGTATTAAAGACCTTCCTTCAAAAGTTAGGATTGAAGGATAAAAGAAGAGAGAAATATGATTTTATGGAGTTTTCCTAAAGTGAAATTTATTTATTGGAAATGTATAAAATGTCACATATGATTTATGGATATAAAAAGTAGGGGCCTGAACCATTTAATATTTGTCTGAGTTAGAGATTGTTCGATCAAGCATCAACAATATTCATGTCATCTCCTACCCCAAGCCAGTTCAAAAAGGATCCCTATACACACAGTAAATCTAAAGTCTTGTTATCTCTTCCCTATCCATATATGTTATTTGATTCCTTCTCCTTTAGTTTAGAGAGGATCTGATGAACCTAATGGTCCATAACTTGGTAGTTTTTATGATGTCTTTGGGAAATTCCCAATTCCCTTTCTCATCAAGTTTATAGGGCAATAATAGAACCCCTAGTTCCATGCCACCTCTACCTATATAAGGCAACAGAGGGTTTAGCATTGACCTTGCGATCTCTACTCCTCATTCAATTTCCCACGAACCACCTTGGTTTCTTGACATCTCACTACTTCTTTACCCCTTCAATGTCAAGCTCTGATATCATGCCTCAAGCAATATAGAGCAATTGATCCTTCGTAGATCTTCACTGAAGAGCCACAAGAGGGTCTGAGGCATCAGAAAGGAACAAATAGTTCTCAGGGCCATCCTTCGATTACAAAGGCACTACTAAGTCAATTTCCTCAGTGGAGATGATGCCTTGAATATTGGAGTGCCTAGAGGGTAGTGTGGAAACCTCCTAGATGCCTCAACAACCTCTGATAACCTCACAAACTTATAAGCATTGAAGGTGTGATCTCCTTCTTATGCTTGGTTCATTTTGTTTAAGATCACTCCATGGAACCTACACCTTTGGCCACCATAACTAGACCTGAAGGGCTCATTTGATTCGTTGCAACCTGTTGAACATGGTCGAGGCTGTAGGTGATGTCATGAGGCCATGGAATTGAGAGTCAACCATCTGGTTGACATCATCTATGGGTGGATGGAGCAAGAGTCAAGCAATGGGAGGGATGTAGAATCCTTGGGCAGATATTACCTATACATCCCTGGGTATGTGACATTTCTTATTTATAGCGTGAAGGAAAATGGGGGTAATTTTGGCCTTCCATGATGTCCTGCCCACGTGGTGTCAATCACCAATTTGGTGAAAGGTTGTTGGTTAGAGTCATCATGTGTGGCAGATATAGATAATGTAATAATTGCTAATGTTGCACCATCCTATTGATCCATATAATTACATCTTAAAATAATTGTAATTAATTATTGGTAAATCAGGTGACAACATATAGTATATGAAAATCAATCAAGAAAATGAGATGAACACAAATAAAATGGTTTTGTACCATAGATTTGATTCTGATTCTAATTCTAAAAGTGGTGCTAATATGTGTTTAGTAAGTAATTAGCACATGGATACCCTAGATTTGGGTAATACAATGTTTGAAACATTAAAAAAACTGTTCTTTGGTGTTATTGTCTGATATTATGGAACAAAATTATGATGTAACATGTTCATGATCATAATGATGTAGAATTAGGGTTTCTAATGTGAGTAGACATGAATATGAAGGATTAGAGTTTGAAGTTAAAGATGATAATTTTAATAAATTCAAACTAATCCAAGTAACAATAATGAAAGAATATGTTTGACATAGTAATCAAGGTTTGACCTAATGGTTAACATGCCATGGAATCAGGGTTTTCACCCTTATTCCTCTAGATTAGGACCTAAGTAGGGTTTAATCTAATGTGATGGTAACACTAGGATTTACATACATGCAAATTAAATTTGATTGCTTGATTTGCTTGGATCTATTGATTGGATTGATTGAAACTACTTGAAGAATAATTGTATAGTATGCATGACTCACCATTGAGGTATATGGTTACACTTATGACTACCTGCATTAGTTTTCCAGTGTTTGTCAAGTGCTTCTTGAAGACTGAATAACTAAGTTGTTGGTTGTTTATTTACATTCTATTCAATATAATGCCACTATGAATATCATATATAGAAATATTATGAGAAGAAAATGATAGTTCCTATTTGCAAGTAATTGATTGGTATATGATGTGATGTACTTGCACAAGATTGCATGCACCCAACGTACACAATATGTTTTGATATGTTGATCTGTGCTTTTGTATCACAGTGTTTTAGGTATATGATAGATAAAATGATATCAAGATATGATGGACCGGTGGAATTACTTTAGCACACTATTAACTTATAAGGAGGTTAGGTAGATAATTTTTCTAATATAGTTCAAATGTACGATTCTGATGATAGAAATTCATGTAACTATCTAGAGGAGCATCTTGTGAATAATATTTGAATTAATGGAAATTTTTTTCTATTACTTATTGTTTGGTCAAATTTGAATCCTTGGAAAGTTTCAGGTAAAGACTCTCAACTACTTTTGGTCTTTCTTAATTGGGGAATGTTGAAAAGTGAGGTTGTTACATATCTCCTTTGAGATTTATTTAAATTCTTTTGAGATCTGATATTGAAGTCAGTTACATATTGACACTTCTCAGTTGATATTACAGTTTGGAATCTATGATTTGTGATCTTGTTCATGTTATCTCTAGTTGAACCTTAATTGGTGGATTTGATCTAAACTGTGCTATTTTTGCACTGAAACCCTAATTTGTTGGTGATAAATTTTATGGTCTGATGTTTCGCTTTTAGTTGGACAATCTTTCTTTATACCATGACTAAACTTTACTTGCCTCTATATTGAATTCTTGTTGATTCAGTAGTACTATAGTTTTATAGTATTCTTTGGTTTTTGGGTTATGTGGCCTTTATTTTTATCCTGGGATGGAGGTTATGTGCCCCATGCCTGGGTTTTGTACCCAAGTTTTATATATTTGGGATTTAGGCTATGTGTCATGCTCTATCAGGTCTAGATTTATGTTCTCTAGCCACCATTGGTTAATGATATGTCACTTGTGATATGCTTATCTCGACTACATGTTGATTATTTCATTACTGTTGATGGGTCATGCTCCCTAATTGTTTTGTGTATCCTCATGAAACATACTTTATTTTTATTGATGGAAACTAGATATATTAATTTTATCTTATTTGAGATGTTTTCTTGTGATATATACTTGGATGGTCATTTTCCTTCTTTCTCTGGGAAGCCTTGTTTATATTTGATGCCCTTTTCCCATATAATTGCTCAATCACTTTATATTCACATATCAATATTGTTATGCTGACAACTTCCACTTTGTCTTCTCTTTTGGGGTATGCTTCCAACCCCTAGGTAGAAAGTAAGGAGGTCTGAACTATAGATGACCATGACTCATCAAGTTGTAGTTGATCTTTCTTAGGAGGTAGATTGAAGTAGTTGATTTACCCACTACGACTTATCTTCCTCCAGTTTTATTTTATGTACACCTTACATGGTGAAGAACATTTATAGACATAAAATATAGTAATAGTTAGATTTTTGTCTTCTATTGTTAAACTTTTGTTGATTGATACATTACATACTTGAGTTATAGTATATCATCCTTTACAAAAAAATTATTCTCAAGATTGGCTTTGGATGGTTTTCTATTATTCCCTTTGATTAATTTAAGTGGATCCCCTCTTTGGTCCTACTCCTTACACGACCCAACCCATAATATCATTTATGTGCACATGTATATGTTCGCTAAATGGCTAGGAAGGGGACATTCACTCTCCCTCATGTAGACTACTAGTATTTATATAAAAAATTGAAGCTCGGGTTAATATTAATGATGATATCATATATTTTTTCCACCAATTACATTAATAGATACATAACTTAAATGATTATATAGACATATAGCAACAAAACACCCCCTTCTAGAAGCAAGTAATTTTTAATAAACCAAACTAAAAACTATAGATATCAATTTTGGTCTTCAAAATTTGTACAAACTAATCATCATTTGTAAAAATCACTCCATGACTACCATTTTTGTGTCACCTGCAAAAAACTAAGCACAAGTTCCCCACCTCCACTATTGTGTTGTCTGTTTACCACTATAGAAGAATTACACTAACAACACTATAACAACTGCCTCCAACCACTATCAATCACTCTTCTTCCTTCCTTCAAACCTTCACCTCCTTTTAGTGCCCAATTCCTCTTATCTATTCTATTGTGAAAAGAGAGTAGCTTCCTCCAACACCACTTCACCAATTTTTCACCTCATCCTAATGGAGGTCCACCACCTCCTTGTCAAAACAAGCCATCAACCAGTGACATTCACTTTTTCTCAACACCTATTGCTCCCAATTGACAGGCCAACCACCCTTCCACCAACATTAACAACTTTCCATCCATTAGTTCTCATTCATCCACCACCAAAAGTGCATTTCACCACCTATCTGTGACCTAATGTACCATCCATAGTAGTAGGTAGAATCTTCACACTACTACAATTGAAATGACCCATTTTCAAATTTGTCATCTGATTAGGGTTTACTTGGATAGTTGTATGTTTAATTAAGTTGATCATTGTTTAAAGCTTGATTAGTGATGGTAGTTAAATTTTCATGTTTTAAATATAATGAGAAGTTGTAATCATACTTTGATCCACATAATTAGGGTTAAGATTTGAAAACCCTAATCGGCCCAAATTAGGGTTTTGATGACATGAATACAGAATTTGATAAATATAGTGTCTCACTAAATGATTTTTATTATTGTATGTGTAACTCTGATTTACTTAAAATTTGTATATGATTTGTATGTATAAAATTTGAATAAAATTGGAAAATATCAGAATTTTTTAATAATGTTCTGACCTGTTTATCAGTCGAGTTTCAAACTCGACTGATCATATTTTCAGATTGATATAGCAGTGTGGTAATTGAATTTTATCTTTTTATTGACATATACAAATGATCTCAAATTTTAACCGTGTTTTACAAATAAAATTTTAGACATCGGGTTAATTTTTTGTAATTTTTGGATGAATTTTTATCTCTAGAGTGAGGGTTTCGGTCGAGTTCTGTGCAGGACAAACTCGACCGATTATGCTGCTGACTGCAATATAGCAGTGTAGTATTTGATTTTTAATTATTTATTGGTAATTCCAAATGATCTAAAATTTTTACAGTATCTTAAAAACTAAATTTCAGACATTGGTTTAACGTTTTATAATTTTTGGATGAGTTTTGAGTTCTGAAACATGTGGTTTCGGTCGAGTTTATAACTCAGCTGATCAACCAGTTAGAGCAAAATAAAAATACTTTGAGGGGCTTGTTTGCAAATGGTTTAAGCACCTCAATTCATCTATATCACTAAAATAGCACAAAAGAATCTCTCATAACACGTCCTTCCTATCAAAGAAATAAAATTCTTGGGAGAGAGGAGAGCTAGGTTTTTTAGTAGAGAAAGTGGAGGAGATGATGACCTAGGGTTTCTCTATCCAAGATATGATGAAATCAAGTAAGTTTAGCTTCTTTGCATAGCATTTCATGGTGAATCTTCTCTCACATGTCAATATTACATCCCTACCTTGATTTGATTCGAAATCACATCAAATATCCCCTTGTTCTCACTCTTTCTCTTCTAATCCCCATTTCTAGGGTTTCTGAGTTGAGAGGAGAAAGAATTGGATTCTTTTGCGAGAGTTTGATTGGGTTTCCAAAAATTCAGAGGTTGATCTCCATTTTAAGGTGCTTGGCACCTGAGGTGAGTTTTTTTCTCCCTAATAAGCTTTGTGTTCATGTTGAAAGCCTAATTCAATCCGGCTAAAACAATCAGAAACCTTACTTGTATATGTATGTGATTGGATTCAATTTGGGAAAGGTATTGGGGAATCCAATTTTACTATTTTTGATTATTTCTCATTGATTGAAATTTGATTAATTCCTTTTATATTGATTGAGGATGCATGGGTATTCTTATATGTAGTTGACTATGGTATTTCATGTGAATTTTACTTAAAAATCAGCCCAATGGCGGATATGCCTGGAATTGAAATTGACATGTATAAAGTCATATTTGAATGGTACCAGATTGAATTATACAAGTGCATTATTGAATGTTAATGGAGTTGAATGACCACATATCCTGATTAGGATTTTTTGTTGAGGAAGTGAATTAAATGAGTCAATTAATCATTGTATACTTATGATTGATGAATGAAATGTGTGAAAATGGAAACTAGGGTTTACATGTTTGTGAATAACCCTAATGAACCCTTGAGTCATGATTAGATTACTAAATGATATGATTCTTACGATATGTTGAACTAAGGAATGACTTCTTGAAAACTCTAAAAGTTTATTACTAAGACAATTATGAGTGATAACGCTAGAACTTGTATATGGTGTTTGAAATGTGATCAAATGTTGAAATTGAAAGTATTAATACTTCAATTGAATATGATGAGTCTTACTATATCATCTAAGTCTAATGCATTTGTTTTAGTATAATAAAGAATGATCATTGTTGATTATGAGAATGACATTAGTAGTCAACGTCAAGGTACACTTATCTGAATATAAGAGACAATATGAACAAGATGTACTTAATGGTGATTGCAAGATAAAGATGAAACTAATGAAGATAGTATGATGAAGTATTTTATCTTTTATTTAATTACATATGGATTAACTCAAATTAAATAAAATATACTAGGAATTGTACTTTGATAAATGTTATGTAGAAGAGAAGCTTTGTATGTAAAGTGAATCAAGAAGGATTGGTCCAGATAATGTAACGAACATGAAATGAAAGAAGTTGAGACTACTGAGTTTAAAATGATGGAAAAAGATAGGAATTAGTAGATGATTCTAAGAATGTAACTCTTACCCTAAAATGATGAGTCTGGTGATGCTAGTGAATAATAATATCAAATGGTGAATTACATAACTGTAATTGAATTCAACTAAAAGATGAAAGTCAAGTATTTGAATTGATTTATAAAATTGTGCTCTTAAATTGTGAATTGTACTCTGAGAATAGACTAATAGTACAAAATTCAATTGATAGTGAACATGTGATGACTAGTAACCCCATATGAAGGATGTGAAATAAAAGAAGAAGAGAACTAAGTCTGGTATGCATGTATATGCATGAAATTTATTGGCATCTATTCAGATTGGATGGAACAGGCATATGTTGTATGATAAATCCATTCTTAGTATGAGGAATGATACATGATATCTATATGTTTTTACTGTTTCTAGTTTTAATGCCTCTTCTAATATTTATTCAGAACTGTGATATACAATGAGCTGATAAGATTTATGTTGAAATGGAATTTAATATGTACTCCTAACATTGAGAAACCCTGATAAAGGTAAATGTTGCATAATGAAATTATGTCTAGGGCTGAAGGCCCTGTGATGATGATAAAACCCTGATGGGGTAAATGATGGACAATAAGATTATGTCTTGGGTTGAAGGCCCACTATTGATGATTGCTATGAGTTGATGTAGAAGATAGAAATAATCATATTTGTTGCAATCTATAGACTTATTTTGCTTCTTGCTTTGATCATTGCCCTTATTGATAAACTTAATCTGTTTCATGTTATCATAGTTATGAGAGAATACACATATATGATATATGATGTTTTGAATTCTTTTAAGATGACTGAAAGAGATTAATAACAAGTGAAATGATTTCACATCTAGTTAGGTGCCCTGAACACCGTGAGTTTCCCTCGAGGACCACACTGGGGAAACAAAACGGAACTCCTTGTAGTAATCGATGAATTATGAGAAGGATTTATGGAGTGTGGATCGAGACCTTAAAGGTTAGACCACTAGGATTTAGGAGTGAGTCATCTGGAGTGGCTCTGGCCCTAAATCCTTGTTGTGAAAATCTATGTCCAGATGGAATAGACTCTGTTGAAATGAAATATGTGAAATGTGAAATGAAAAATATGTGAAATACCGTGATATGTGATATACTGCTTTGTTGGTTCCTATCTCATGTACCCGAGATGAGGACGTGAGCCTCTTTAGGCAACCTTGAGGTGGCCAGGGTCTGTTGTTGATATCTTAGGGTGGCCGGCTAAACCCTAAGATAGTGACGGTGAGTCGTTGACACGAGAATCAAGCGTGGTGACTTCTACTTGGTGAGGTACAAGCCAAGTAGTTTCAGGGCAAATGAATAAAAGATGATAAGTCGTGTAGAACATGATTTGAATGGTTGTTACATTCTTTGTACTGCTACTTGATGATTTTTTTATTGTTGATTATTATTCTTGTTGAGGAAATTAATCATGTTGATATGAATATTTTCTATTTCATATTATGATATGTCATGCTGACAAGTTATAAATGATGGTATTTATATCCATTCTGAATATGATTTGGATTGCTTGCTATTTGATAGTATTGTTTGGTCAAAATGTTTTATGTGTACTTCAGCTTCAGGACTACAGGATGTGTTCCTGGTCCGGCTGGTGGAGTGTCACAAAGATAATGCTATTGTTATGTATTGGTTCAAAATGCTTAGAACTTGACTTATTACTCATGTAGTAAGATTCTTAATCTGAACTAGAAGTATCTACTGATTTGTTCATGTCCAGCTGGTGGAGTGTCAAAAGGGTAATGTTATTGTTATGTATTGATTCAAAAATGCTTAGAACTTGTCTTATTTCACATGCAGTAGGGCTCTTAATCTAAACTGAGAAGTATATGCTGATTTGTTCATAGACATGCTCTAAAAGATGTTTCAAGGTTATAATTGGTTCAAGTGATTGCCTTATCCGTTAGATTAGATTACCATTGCAAGATAGATTTGAATATAGAACTTTTTGCTATACTTTTCAATATTTGCATGTTTTTGTTAAGTTATTGTACTTAATCTGATGCTGATGCATGTACCTAGCTTGAGTGGGAGGTATCCACTCACTGGGGCTCTATATGAGTCTCATGAGGTTGTTTCAAATGTTTTTAGGTATAATGCTATCCAGCGGAGAGGTCGTGACAAAGAAGATATAAATAGTATAATCTAGATAGATTAGAATGTCCATGTACTCTCTCTTTCCCGGGATGGGTTGTAGATTAAATTTGTTCATCAATGTACATGTCACTGATGTAAATTGAACCAAATATGAGAATATGATTTGATTCTAGATTTAATGGAGTTGAATATAATTTGTGATATCTGAATGTGATGTCCTTGATGTGACATTGATTTATGAATTTGTGAAGAAAGAAAAAGGAAAAAAAATATATGTGTTTTTCATATATTATTTAATCGCCTTTGTCGAGAATTCATTGTTTTATTTCATATAATCTGTGTTTAGGTTTTGGGATTACCTCTAATGGTTGGTGCTTGTGCTGATCAAAAGAGTGGGTCCTGACAACAATCTTCTCCAGCACTTTCCAACCACAACCCAACCCTAATATATTACCATTTCATACTACCTATTATGAACCAGATCCACCACCCCTAGTGGCGTGTATGGTTTTTAGGAAGGGGGTGCAACAGAGTAACAAAAAAGGTCTTTCCTTTACCCCTATTTGATGGATTAGTCATTTTTATAAAGCATTAATGAAAAAAGTCATGAGAAAAGATAAAGGTTATACCTTTGTGTGTATTAGTTGTTTAACAACTATAAACATCTTTGTTGGTGAAGAACTCAATATTCTAGATCAAGATCCAGATTTACCACAAAATATTCAAATCGATCAACAAGAGATACAAATCATCCACTAGGTTGTTGTGTGGTTGTGCTCTTTGTAGTAGTTTTTTGTCATCTTTTGGGAGTTTTTCTCCAAGCCTCCATGCATGTTTTGTGGCCTCTACTTCATCCACGCAAATGAGGGAGAATATGGTGCACCACCTTGGTCGTCAAGTTATTGAGGAATAGACATGTCAGATAGATGGATGGGTTGGGTTTGGGTTGGGTCATTGCGGGTTTGGGTCTCACAGGTGTAGGTTAAAAAGATGCAATGATAAATGAGTGGAGTAATAGCACACCCAAATCCTACCCAACAGGTTGCATGTCCCACCATGGATTCCCATTTAGTATGTGTATAGTAAACGTAAGTTGCTAGTTATCTCTCTAAAACAAGAAGGAGAATAGTTCATAACAAATTTAAGTGAAATAGGATAATGAGAGGAACCATCCACTATTTTTGATGCCAAACACAATGCATTGTCCATTATTTTGTTTTAACATAAAATTGTAACGAAAATAAAACATCCAATTATTATAATGTAAAATTTTAAAAATAAATGATCTAGATGCAACAAAAGAGTATAATATATCACTATAACATCACTAAATTTATTCATCTAAAACTAGAAATTACCAACATAGCATGTAATTATGGTTATTTACTACACTGGATGAACATAAAATAATTTCATTGATGTGACTGAATATTAAACATGCAATCACTATGTGTTCATGAACATAAACAAAAATTTACAATATATTACTTTGTTTCCATTAGCACAAAAGTATAACAAAACATATCAATCATGGCCTTTAGTCTTTGTCTTTTTAGATTATATACATTACACATCAACCATTTAACTACTTCATACATGTGTGGATGTGGCATTTCTTAAGAGTCATACATGTATTTTATTTATTGTTTTATATTTATCTTAGTTAACTAGTTCACCCGTGGGTGCACACAGGACACATACGAAACCCACTATTTAAACATGTAGGTATGGGTTTGGGTGATTTCTATAAGGGGGAAATTTCATCACCCAAATCCAAAATAAATGGGTTGACCCATTAGTGCATATGGATTTTAAACCAGTTTGATAGGTCTATTGAAGAACAAGAGTTATTGACATGCTAATCATCTCATAACTCCCTTTCTTCTCCTATCTCCGACAGCCATCCTTTAGGTCTCTTTCATTTTCTCTAAGAGAGATATGACAGTCTACTTGGTTATCAAAGGGATTTGGATTCAGGTAGTCTAATACCATGACTCTTCTATATAAAGGGGACACATCTCAAAGGGTTTGACACATCTTTGAGACAACTTGTTGTAACATTGATAACTCATATTGTACTTCTGGTCAATCGACCAGGTTACTTGATCCACATATAATGTTCCTACTGGGACTCAAAAGACATTCCTATCGGTCAATCAGGTTACCCAATTGTTCGATCTGCACAGATTTGATCCCATATGAATTGGTTTAAAATTTGAGATATTCCTTGTTGAATTTTGATCGGATGATTGGGCACCTAATTAAATGACCAAGTTAGTCTACTATAAAATTTAGTTAGCTATTTGACAATTAATTGATCTATTGAGCCAACTTATCTAATAGGCCAATCGACATTTTAGTTGTCTGTTCAGATTAGAAATTAGCATGTTTATGATTCAGAACCATTCTAATCATTCAAATGATTGCAAAATTCAATTCCTTTTTGCATCCTAATGTGTGACTCGATGTGTACCTTATTAGTTGATAGTGATGTTCAAAACAACACAATAACATATTGATTTCTATACACATATTATTTGAACCCAAGTAATAGGAATAATTTTAAAAGAGCTTTAACTTATAAAGTGAGCAATTATACCATGACTGTATAATCCATTTTCTTATATATGTAGAGTGAAACTGAGGAATTTAATGTCATCTACTCATCATTCAATCTATGTTCCTTGATCTAGATAAAGGCTATTTGAGATATTGTAAGTTCAATATCATATATTGAATCACATGAGTGGGTCATGTATTTCATAGTCATGCTTATCAAGTGGCTAGGATATCACCCCAAAGAGGGATATATTCCATCTAAAATCGCTCACAATCATCCCTATGAGTCACAGTGCACTAAAAATCACTACCTTTTTTGTAAATCTACTTCATAGCACATTAGCCTAGCTGTCAAAGTTTACAAAACAACTTGTGATTATTGTAGTGACATTAGGTATAAGGATCACATTCACCACTATCACATTGAGATATGACACTGACATGTCATTATATAACTTCCATGTGTCAATCTCAATGAGGGCATGTCCAATACAACTTGTTCTATAACAAGTACCCATGTGTCCAAATTGATATCTAATATCATGACTAAAGAGACATAGCCATCACTCACCATAATACTAGCCTTTTGTATTATTTTTGTCCAATACTATACATGATAATAATCAACTAGAGACATTAAAAGAATGAGTACTCTTATTACACATATGATCTATTGTTCATGTTCTTCACCCAAATCATTTGTCATCTTGTCAAAACACTATTAGGATGTTATTACATTTGTTCATATTGTGATTATTAAACAAACATAATAAGTGGAGTTTCCTTTTATAAATAATCAATGAATAAAACATCCCTTTTACAATCATCATATAACGGCTCTCAAAGTCATATGAAAAACAATGTCCCACTTGCACTGTAGAAAATAACTCATGAACCCAATTCAAATCGATCTAACATGACTGTCATGCTTCTTCTGGGAAAATTCTTTATTCAGCAGTTCAACAACATCGATATAAGTGAATATTGTACAAATATTTATATCTCCTCACTGTACAATCTCATGTTTTATATGGTAACATCTAAGTATTCTCTTGTAACACTGATGTGACATGGGTTCCTTAGCTTGTGCAATGTTTCTATTATTGTCACAATAAAGCTCTAATAGGCATCCAATGACTAGAACCACACCAAGTTTGCTAATGAATTTCTTCATCCATAATGCTTGCTTTGTTGTATTGGAGGAATAAATGTACTCGACCTCTATTGTAGAATCATCCACTATCTCTTTCTTGGAACTATTCCATTTTACAGTTCTTCCATTTAGGAAAAAAACAAATTATAATTGCAGTAGATAATCGTCATTATCGATTTCATAGATTACATCAATGAAACCATGTACAACCAACTTTTTCTCACTACCATATGGAATTGATCTTTAGTTCTTGTAAAGTACTTAAGGATGTTTAACACTTCTATTAGTGACCATCACCAGGATTCATATGGTACCTCCTCATCATGCTCAATGCAAACAAAATGCATGAGCTTGTACATATCACTTCATACATCATAGATCTAATCATAAGGAATTTTACTCATGAGTGCCCACTTTTCCAAAGAGTTAGGACATTAAGATTTAAATACATTTATTCTGTCTAGCATGGGTAATATTCCACTCTTAGAATCCTACATGTTAAACATATTTAGCACTTTTTCAATGTAAGTGCTTTGTCTTAGGCCAAGAAGCCTTCTGGATCTATCTATATATATATATATATATATATATATATATATTTATTTATTTATTTATATATTTATATATTTATATATTTATATATTTATATATTTATATTTATATTTATATATATACATATATATATGTATATATATGTATATATACATATATACATATATAAATATATATATATTGACTCCTAGAATATAGGATGGTTTGCCTAATTCCTTCAGGAAGACGGTATATCCCAACCAGGTCTTAGTAATTTGTAGAGTGGGGATGTCATTTCCCACTAATAGTATGCCATCTACACATAATATGATAAATACTATTATGCTCCCACTAACCTTCTAGTAAAGACAAGGTTCATCTTCACTTTGGACAAAACATAGCTATTTGAATTTCTCATCAAAATGAGGAGTCCAGCTTTGAGATGCTTGCTTTAATCCATAGATTGACTTTTTAGCTTACAAAAATTATTATCTTCATTTGGAGTGTGATAAAAACATCTGTCGTGTCATGTATACATCCTCTAGAAGATTTCCATTAAGAAAATTAGTTTTAGTGTCTTTGCCAAATCTCATAGTCATCATAAGCTCTAATGGATATGAATGATTTAATCATGGAATCTTGTGTAAATGTTCTATCATAGTCGACACCTTGAACTAATTTGAAACCTTTTGCAACCAATCTATCTTTGTAAGTTTTTACATTATCATCCATGTCGGTCTTATTCTTGAAGACTTATTTGAACCCTATGGGTTTTATCCCTTATGGTTGCTCCACCAAGGTCCATATCTTGTTGGTATGCATCGAGTTCATCTCAAATCCAACATATTTAAGCCATTTATCATGTTTGGTTTGTTAATAACCTCATTGTATGTTGTTGATTCATCATTTCAATGACCAACACATCATCCTCTTGAGTTAGAAGAAATCCACACCTCTCTGGCTCCACACGTGCCCTACCAAACCTTCAAGGTTCTTGTGATACATGGACTTGAGATTCCACAACAACTTTTAATTTCTATGGTTCCTTATCTACCTCCATATTTTCAATATTATCATATTTGGCCTTGAACTTCTTAAAGTTATACCTTCCTCCCATTGGTTCATCTAGAAGTAAATTCCTTTTCAATGAATACAACATCTTTGACAACGAATACTTTGTTATTAGATGGATTATAGAATTAGTAACCCTTATTTTCCTTAGGGTGCGTAAAAAGTTACATTTATCAAGTTTAGGTCCCAACTTTTTGCATAACTTGTTTTCCACATAAAATTCACATCGCCAAAATTATATAAAGGACATATTTGGATATTTCTCATTCCATATCTTGTATGGCTTTTTCAATGGATTTGGAAGGTACTCTATCAAGGCTCCTATTGGTCTGGTGAAAGTCAAAAGTTCTGCAAAATTCATTTTTTGGGAACTCTAGTTCATTTTTTGGAAATTGAGTTCCATTCACTTCCATGTGATTAGTTTGGTGTTAGTGTAAATATGCAAACTATTAAAATCATTGCAAGTTTTACCATGTAATATAAATAAGGATGGACTCATCTCTCTTAGATATAACTTAGAGGGGTCGGATTTTCATGTCATATTTTCTCCCACAGTAACTTGTATGTCAGTCTACTTTGCATTTGCTCACGACTCTCATCGTCTCTAGGCTCCTTTCAGCCCTTGTGCAACCAAAGCGACTTCATCTACACGTACTGGGGTCCCTTTTTCTGACCATCATGTGGTCCTTTTCTAACCATCATGTGGTCCTTTCACCAACATTACCTTACTAAAGTGGTGACTGACACAACCTCCCTTACAGAACTTCATATAAAACCCGATATTGGCTATGGTGGTTATTGTCACATCTTTCATAGGACAAGAACTGTCTCTAGATATCACCCTGAATGAGCACATATGCCCTCATCAGACCCTTTAGTCTGGATCATACTAACCATAGTTAGGGGTGATAAACTATACTAACATTGAGTTCTTCATGTACCTACTTCCACTTTATGGAAGTGAACTTTTAGGTCAAACTCAAGAACCTTTGAACTTGCTTCATGGTGTAGTTGAACTGTCTCTCACATGGGTAGTTCAACTGCATCTGTCCCTTAACAGAACTCTTCCTTATCTAGGTAAGGCGACCTACCATAACCCACATTGTATCTCGACCTTCCTCGATCCAGGGAAGACCTATCACAACATCCATAGTGTTGAGCTCTCATTCCCTCTCAAGGATTCTTTTATCCTCTATATCGATACACTGGGTTACTGGGGTTCGTCATTTACCTCTTGGCTTGCATGGCCATACACCACATGCAACTTCATCTTAAGCATCCAAAGTGCTACTGTCATTTTCCACGGTGTAAGATGATCTCCAACCATGACTCCCTATAGGTCATGATTCTTTCAATATCAACTCCTCGAAACCCTAAACCACTCTAGTTGGGGTTTCATCACCTTCCCTTCCAAAGAAGTACATCTGAGGTTTTACCATCATCCTTTGATTGCATCAAGAACTAGGCTGGCTAACCAAACAACCCTTTACTTTTCAACGCATCTTGTTTCATCTGAGTGTTATCCAAACACCTCTCTTTTTCAAACTTAGGGTTGGCCAAACAAACTCTTCTAACTTCTAGTCAACCATGTCTTAATCAGATCATTCATTATGACTTCACATCCTTAGGTAACATTACACTTCCATGTATTTTGCTTATTATGTCACCTTAAACTATATGTTCATCTTTATAAGTGCACTCTATGATTCCATCATCATGGTGATCAAACTCAACCTGGTATAACTTGTAAGCTCTACATCCACATAAGGTGATCACCTCATTCCTCTTAGTGTTTGCAAGCCATCCATCATTCATTCACTTTACCATGGTAAGATATCTTCTCTATCCACATTTCTCGTGGCAATGCTCCAACTACATCATCTCTTATCCTTGGTGTATGACATGCATAATGTCCTATCTCTCACCCCCATAACAAGAGGAAATAAGCATTTGGCTGCAGTCCAAATACAGAGTTCTTCCTGTTCTAAGAGTAGAGATGGTACATCCCACCTTGCCGGTACACCTTTAAATCTAAGTTGCAACGTGCCACATATGTCTCTTCATCACAACCATTATGATATCAAAACTAGTCTTGAACCTACTGAGGTTTATATCCTTAGTCAAATCCTCTATGTCCATAGGGTACCGACTCTTCTGGGGTCATCCCTCTTCCCTCATGCATCAAGAGAGTGCCCTACTCATCTGCCCTTTAGGTCCCATGAGTTCATGAAGGTGATCAATCTCCTAACCCATGGCCCTCAGACAATGATAGATGTTACCTCCCGACCCTATGGTCATGTGCAACTGGGGAATTAGGCAACTCCTACTTTCATCGGTCTTATACCTACCTGACCCTAGGATAGACTTAGGATTATTCATTATAGTACATATTCACTTAGAACCTTACCCAAGTCTTCATCATCTCTCTTTCTGCATTCATGGGCTGACCTTCATCCTTTCATTGAGATCATGGCAACATGCCCACCTTGGTCAAGCCCTATACCGGATACCTCCATGGTAACACATCTGCATGCACTTAGAGATGGATATCTATGGGCCTATGGGTTCATACTCATACCATGTACTTTTCTCTTAACTTCTCAAGATCCTACGAGACCTCTTTAGGTTACCTTGAACCAACAAAACTGATATACACCCTTCCAAAGGGGTTCCTCTCCCAGGATTGGAGGAAAACTATCTCTAAGGTCACAAAAGCTCTTAGGTCTAGGGTTTACATCCACCCGAGCCTACTTAACCCTAGAAAACCATTAAGGCACAAGCATATCACTTATTGAACCATACTAGGTCATACTTGTCCTCTTTCCTCAATGATGGATCAAAGTCATACCTTCCTTTATCATCAACCTAGCTATGAGGGGTTCATTACACATACTTTAAACTTAAGGGACTTCCCTTTTCCATTATTTATGAGGCGTACCATGCTCGAAACTATAGAAACTTAATTCTCATCATGAGCATTAGGTATACCACTTCCCCTCTTAGGCCTAGGATCCCTAGGTTTACTTTTAGGTGTCCAACTGCACGCTCTATTTCTGAACCATGAATTAAGCTGGCAAAAGGCATCTTGTGCACTTCCTATCATCCTTCTTCTCGATCAACACTTAGGGTTGGGTCCTCCTAAAGATAACCAAGATATCATCAACTTTTAGGGATCGATCATGAGGCAACCCCTATCATCCATTGTTTAGAGTTTTAGGCTTCCAACCTTCTTGCGGGGTTTCCTGCTCTCTCTAGATCTAACCCTACATCCAACCTCACCATTAGAGGTCCTCTCTTCATGAAGTTTCAACTTCAAAGGCATGCTCTACATAGGTGAAGCCTAGGTTCGAACTTATGGTTGCTCAAGATCATCCATAACCCTTTATGCTCCATCATGATTCCTTATCCAGGGTTTCATCCTACTGTCAGCACTATGACGTGCCCTGGGTGCCAACTATACCTTACTTGCACAAGCCCATAGAGTTTCTAAGGTCCTTCACTAACCTCATCATCTAAGGAGTTATCCTTTACCCTGACATACACGATCCTTCCCAGGGTTGGGTTGCCAAAGGTGTTAGGTCATCCATGGGTCATATGGCATCCCAAAGGCATGTCCCTTCAAACACCTGGTCCAACTCATCTCTCTCTAACCATCACTTAGGGTTAGGGTTAGCATCATCCTTAGAGGATGTGCCAGGTCTCTAGTAGCAATAGAGATCCCTATCTCCAAGACTGACTTATCCTCCTGACAAGAAGGTCTAGCCTCAGGTCTCTCCTGAAGACCTGACATCTTATGTCATAAGACCTAAGCATGTATCTATTATTTACTTTGCGCTTAATCTATTAAGCTTATGTCCATGACATCTTATTTACATGCCTTTCATTAATTTAGTGGAGGATTCCTTAAACCTTATTAACCTTACCCATACCTCAAGAGGGTGAGGAGAAGAAAGAAGACCTTAATCCTTTAGGTCCTTATCAGAATTTTGTGATGAGAATGGATGAATAAGATAAGAAGTCCTAAAGGTATCTTATTTCGATTCATACCCTAAGACTTTGGCCAGGCGGTCACACGGGTCCGGGAGTCCTCGTATTCCGACTAGCAGTGTGGAGGAAAATCTTGCCAGCCCCCGGTCGTGATCCCTTTCTAGACACCTCCGTCTTTCGGATACTCCTCTAATAACTCCCTTGGGTTCTATGGAGTTTGTAAAATTTAATAATTATTAATGGTTAAATGAGGAACCTACGCTCTGATACCAAATGTTACGAACCCACCTCCCGATAACCCCTAATTAAGGGAGACCAAGAGGTCGAAGCCGCACCCATTAATCCCGGATCAAAGGTTCGACATATAACCATCAACAATTATTAAATTCTAACAGACTATACTGAAAATGGTAATAAAATTTTTCTGTACATACCTTTTGAAAACTTGGATCTCTATATTTCTATCCATGCCGATACTAATCTATCTAATCCTCCTTTGTACTTTAATTCTCATTTAGTATCACATGTGCCACTTTACTGTTTGTTCTTTTCATTGTACCTAAAACGCCGACAAACAAAACGTCGGTCAGCCGTAGCTGGTATGTGGGGGAAACCAATAATCATTCAATTATCTATAACAATGTATCACATTCAATTATCATTTAACAAACAAGTTTACGTTTTAAGTATAACTACGCGATCCATGTGTACCCTATCCCCTGCGTTGTCCCTGCAGTGGACCTGGATACTACCTCCCATGTGGTAGATTCCCATTTTACCCCTCATGACTTCACCTCATAGGTGAATCAATTTTTAGGGCTGAGTCACATGGCACTACTCGTAGGTAGCCCACTCCTTAACTCATGGTATGCTAAGAGTCTCATGGCACTACTCATGTGTAGCCCAGTTTCTAACTCATGATACCCTAGACCTTGCTCTAGGTTATCCTTAGCCTTTGCATAGCCACAGGGGTGGACTCGGATCTAGCTAGTTATACATGTATACTCATAGTGATAGCCATAGTCACTTTATAATTGCATGAAATAAATAGACATCCAACAGTTAATTCATGCATTGAGGGAAACATCGATAAAATCTTCGGGAAACTATTCGGTATAGTCATAAGCGTAACCACATACCTGATTTGATGAGTCATGCAGATTATTCAACATTTACTTCATGTATATGCAATCAACCCAATCAACAGATCCAAGCAAGTAATTAAATCATCACACAATTCCTGAAAAGAATATGTACTCTATTTATTACACACTTTATCAGGAATCTATTTTATTGACTTGGATTCACTTTCTAGGGTTTCTAATCCGCATTAAGTATTCATTAATACTCATTAGGGTTTCTTAGATCAATCTCTTGAACTTTATCCCTTTTTAGGTTAACAAAATCTAAAATACTCTTTTCCATTTATGTAAACCCTATTTGCTCAAACTATTCATTTAATAGTCTCTTATACCCAAAATTGACTTAGGATCATCATATCCCTGTTTATTTATAGATTTGAACAATTAAAACATTTAAAACTCATATTCACCTAAATTAGGGTTTTCAAACTCATTAATGCATATTCATGCACGAAACCCTAAATTAAGCCAATTATATAAAAAGATTATCTTTTTGGATCTTATTTTCACTTTTATGAACAATAGGCTTAAATTATCCATTGATCAACATTAAAACCATCTATCATCAAATCTAAAAGTTTTTCATTAATTAAATCATTAAAATGATAGCTTTTATGCACTTTTCATATCGCAAGCATATTTAGGCACATAATCTCTAAATTAACCTAATTACGTGCAAAGATCATCATTTTTATCTTAAAGTACCTTTTTGCATTTAACATGTTAGTATCAACTCTAATGATCCATTAAACCCTATTAATAACTTTAATATTATCAAAGTAGGGTTTCTTTAATCATCATTATGTTAAAGTTGATAAATTACACTACTTTTCAAATTGCAAAAGGAATCAAGCTTCAATTATATTTTTAATGGATTCCTCTCGTTCTGAGGATCAATTTTCATATATTGTGTGTATTTATTCGATCTACGGTTTATGAGTTATGACTTTTATAAATATCAACTTACTTGGCCAATGGCATTGCGCCACGTCATCCTTTCCATGCGACGTCGTAGATTTGGAAATATAACCAAATTACAGAACTGCCCTCACTTGAAACGTCCAGCTCTATAGCCCGCGAAGGGCAATTCCATCCAATGGCACTCCGTCTTCTTCCTTGCGTTTTCCCCAGCAGCGGTCGCGAGGTCAGGGTTGAGCGCCGCCTGCCTTCTCCTCCTTGGACCCCGCCGGCCATCAGGGAGCCTTCCCTAGCTCCGACCCGATCTCACGCACAAAGGGGTGTCCTTCGTTTAGCGGCTAAGGTGGTTGGCGCATGCTACGCGACCTGCAACACATGACCGTCGTGCTGCAGTTCGGAGGTCCATCTTCGTCTTCTCTGAAACACAAACTCAACGTCGATGGTCTCCCTAGGTCCGTCACTCCCTTGCGCTTCTGGGGCGCTACTTGGCTGCAGCCAGGGGAGCCGATCTTGCATTTACCATGGCCGTGACTCGCGGCCGTTCATGCAACCAAGTGCAGCCGCAGTTCCTGGGTTAGAGAACAAGGAAGTCGGCCAAGACTTTCTCTAGCTGTGAGGGGCATCCTAATCCCATCGTGACCATCCACCGCTTCACGTTGCTTCAGGGTTCAAGCTACCCCCTATTTTAGGGTTTGGACGCGAAGAGTCATGAAGAAGAAGAAGAAAGGAGAGAGGGATCGTGGGATTCTTCCTGGATACGAACCAAAGGGTCTCCTCTTTATATAGAGGAGGTCATCCATGCCCTAACATTTCCCTTTTAAGAGGAAACAAGTCCCACTCCCATTAGGACTCCTTTTCCTTTAATGAGAAGCAAACTCTCTCTCTCTCTCTTAGATCCTTAATATCCTATGTTCTTTAGGTATTAGGATTTCGGAATTCCTTTCACATACTCTCTTTGTAGCTTGTCTTTTAACCCATTGGCACGAAAACATGTTTCCTTTTGATGGAAAATACCATCTTATGAAAATAACATAAAATCCATTAATAATGAAACACATTTATCTTCTTTTTCTCTCTCATTCACCTTTCATTTCCTTATTGGGATTCCTTTTATCCCAAGAAACCAAGTGAATTCGAATTCCACTCTATGATGAGTAAACACTTATTCTTCTTAGAGAATTGCACATTGTTTTTAGCATTATCTCAATTTCTTTTATTATTAGATTTCTATTTATCATTATTCTCTTATTTTGTCTTTTTGGTATTTTATCTTTCTTTCCTCTTTATTGGGACTCCTTGGATCCCAAGGCACTCTCTTATTTCGAAATTTATTTTACTGGAATACTCATTATCTTCCTTCATGCACCTTTATGCATTAATTCACATTATCTTGTTTATTTCCTATTTAAATATTCCTTTTTGAGGATTTCTTTTTATTTCTCTTTTATTTTACTCATTGGCATCCCTTTTATTATTAGAAATCTCATGGATACGAAATTCCATAAAGGGAACTCAATTATCCATCTTTTCACTTAATTTCCACATATTACCATTATTTCCCAATTTCTTTCTTCATAAAGGAATACATAATTAATCTTTTCTTTTTCTTATTGCTTTTCTTTGCAACTTTAGACTCCTTGTAACCCAAGGAATCCAAGAGGCACGAAATCCTCTTTGGATTTGCCTTCTAGAGGTTTTCCATTATTTCTTTTCTTGAATATTCAATTATCCATTTACTAATTGAATTTCCTTTGTTTTTTTTCCTTTTTATTGGGTCCAATAGCCAATAAAGCCCACAAATCAAATAACAAGGCTATTTCAAACGAAATCCAATTATTCAAAACAATTCACATCATTATTTGTTCAATTATTCTTAATATGAGAAATTGCATTTCTCATCAATTGAACCCAAAATTTGGGGTTATAACATCCTTCCCCTCTTATAGGAAATTTTGTCCTCAAAATTTAGGCAAGCAAACAAACAATTCAGGATAAGACTTTTCCATGTCTATCATTGGCCCCTATGTGGCTTTGCCGGACCCATGGCATTTTCAAAGAACCTTTATCATCACATATTCTTTTCTCTGAGTTCTTTCATCCTGGCGTCTATAAACTACACAGGTGACTCAGGCCATTTCAGCCTCCCTTGGGGCTCACTAGGTTCATTGCTCAGCACATGGTCGGGGTACCTCACATAGTGCTCTAAATTGGCCACATGGAAAACATCTCCCATTACTCTATCCTGATGGGTAGGGTCAAACCTAACCTTCTCCACCCATCCATCTCTAATGGACCCATGTATCGGGGACTCGGCTCTCTTAGATATAACTTAGAGGGGTCGGATTTTCATGTCATATTTTCTCCCACAGTAACTTGTATGTCAGTCTACTTTGCATTTTCTCACGACTCTCATCGTCTCTAGGCTCCTTTCAGCCCTTGCGCAACCAAAGCGACTTCATCTACACGTACTGGGGTCCCTTTTTCTGACCATCATGTGGTCCTTTTCTAACCATCATGTGGTCCTTTCACCAACATTACCTTACTAAAGTGGTGACCGACACAACCTCCCTTACAGAGCTTCATATAAAACCCGATACTGACTATGGTGGTTATTGTCACATCTTTCATAGGACAAGAACTGTCTCTAGATATCACCCTGAATGAGCACATATGCCCTCATCAGACCCTTTAGTCTGGATCATACTAACCATAGTTAGGGGTGATAAACTATACTAACATTGAGTTCTTCATGTACCTACTTCCACTTTATGGAAGTGAACTTTTAGGTCAAACTCAAGAACCTTTGAACTTGCTTCATGGTGTAGTTGAACCGTCTCTCACATGGGTAGTTCAACTGCATCTGTCCCTTAACAGAACTCTTCCTTATCTAGGTAAGGCGACCTACCATAACCCACATTGTATCTCGACCTTCCTCGATCCAGGGAAGACCTATCACAACATCCATAGTGTTGAGCTCTCATTCCCTCTCAAGGATTCTTTTATCCTCTATATCGATACACTGGGTTACTGGGGTTCGTCCTTCACCTCTTGGCTTGCATGGCCATACACCACATGCAACTTCATCTTAAGCATCCAAAGTGCTACTGTCATTTTCCACGGTGTAAGATGATCTCCAACCATGACTCCCTATATGTCATGATTCTTTCAAGATCAACTCCTCGAAACCCTAAACCACTCTAGTTGGGGTTTCATCACCTTCCCTTCCAAAGAAGTACATCTGAGGTTTTACCATCATCCTTTGATTGCATCAAGAACTAGGCTGGCTAACCAAACAACCCTTAACTTTTCAACGCATCTTTTTTCATCTGAGTGTTATCCAAACACCTCTCTTTTTCAAACTTAGGGTTGGCCAAACAAACTCTTCTAACTTCTAGTCAACCAAGTCTTAATCAGATCATTCATTATGACTTCACATCCTTAGGTAACATTACACTTCCATGTATTTTGCTTATTATGTCACCTTAAACTATATGTTCATCTTCATAAGTGCACTCTATGATTCCATCATCATGGTGATCAAACTCAACCTGGTATAACTTGTAAGCTCTACATCCTCATAAGGTGATCACCTCATTCCTCTTAGTGTTTGCAAGCCATCCATCATTCATTCACTTTACCATGGTAAGATATCTTCTCTATCCACATTTCTCGTGGCAACGCTCCAACTACATCATCTCTTATCCTTGGTGTATGACATGCATAATGTCCTATCTCTCACCCCCATAACAAGAGGAAATAAGCATTTGGCTGCAGTCCAAATACAGAGTTCTTCCTGTTCCAAGAGTAGAGATGGTACATCCCACCTTGTCGGTACACCTTTAAATCTAAGTTGCAACGTGCCACATATGTCTCTTCATCACAACCATTATGATATCAAAACTAGTCTTGAACCTACTGAGGTTTATATCCTTAGTCAAATCCTCTAGGTCCATAGGGTACCGACTCTTCTGGGGTCATCCCTCTTCCCTCATGCATCAAGAGAGTGCCCTACTCATCTACCCTTTAGGTCCCATGAGTTCATGAAGGTGATCAATCTCCTAACCCATGGCCCTCAGACAATGATAGTAGTTACCTCCCGACCCTATGGTCATGTGCAACTGGGGAATTAGGCAACTCCTACTTTCATCGGTCTTATACCTACCTGACCCTAGGATAGACTTAGGATTATTCATTATAGTACATATTCACTTAGAACCTTACCCAAGTCTTCATCATCTCTCTTTCTGCATTCATGGGCTGACCTTCATCCTTTCATTGAGATCATGGCAACATGCCCACCTTGGTCAAGCCCTATACCGGATACCTCCATGGTAACACATCTGCATGCACTTAGAGATGGATATCTATGGGCCTACGGGTTCATACTCATACCATGTACTTTTCTCTTAACTTCTCAAGATCCTACGAGACCTCTTTAGGTTACCTTGAACCAACAAAACTGATATACACCCTTCCAAAGGGATTCCACTCCCAGGATGGGAGGAAAACTATCTCTAAGGTCACAAAAGCTCTTAGTTCTAGGGTTTACATCCACCCGAGCCTACTTAACCCTAGAAAACCATTAAGGCACAAGCAGATCACTTATTGAACCATACTAGGTCATACTTGTCCTCTTTCCTCAATGATGGATCAAAGTCATACCTTCCTTTATCATCAACCTAGCTATGAGGGGTTCATTACACATACTTTAAACTTAAGGGACTTCCCTTTTCCATTATTTATGAGGCGTACCATGCTCGAAACTATAGAAACTTAATTCTCATCATGAGCATTAGGTATACCACTTTCCCTCTTAGGCCTAGGATCCCTAGGTTTACTTTTAGGTGTCCAACTGCACGCTCTATTTCTGAACCATGAATTAAGCTGGCAAAAGGCATCTCGTGCACTTCCTATCATCCTTCTTCTCGGTCAACACTTAGGGTTGGGTCCTCCTAAAGATAACCAAGATATCATCAACTTTTAGGGATCGATCATGAGGCAACCCCTATCATCCATTGTTTAGAGTTTTAGGCTTCCAACCTTCTTGCGGGGTTTCCTGCTCTCTCTAGATCTAACCCTACATCCAACCTCACCATTAGAGGTCCTCTCTTCATGAAGTTTCAACTTCAAAGGCATACTCTACATAGGTGAAGCCTAGGTTTGAACTTATGGTTGCTCAAGATCATCCATAACCCTTTATGCTCCATCATGATTCCTTATCCAGGGTTTCATCCTACTGTCAGCACTATGACGTGCCCTGGGTGCCAACTATACCTTACTTGCACAAGCCCATAGAGTTTCTAAGGTCCTTCACTAACCTCATCATCTAAGGAGTTATCCTTTACCCTGACATACACGATCCTTCCCAGGGTTGGGTTGCCAAAGGTGTTAGGTCATCCATGGGTCATATGGCATCCCAAAGGCATGTCCCTTAAAACACCTGGTCCAACTCATCTCTCTCTAACCATCACTTCGGGTTAGGGTTAGCATCATCCTTAGAGGATGTGCCAGGTCTCTACTAGCAATGGAGATCCCTATCTCCAAGACTGACTTATCCTCCTGACAAGAAGGTCTAGCCTCAGGTCTCTCCTGAAGACATGACATCTTATGTCATAAGACCTAAGCATGTATCTATTATTTACTTTGTGCTTAATCTATTAAGCTTATGTCCATGACATCTTATTTACATGCCTTTCATTAATTTAGTGGAGGATTCCTTAAACCTTATTAACCTTACCCATACCTCAAGAGGGTGAGGAGAAGAAATAAGACCTTAATCCTTTAGGTCCTTATCAGAATTTTGTGATGAGAATGGATGAATAAGATGAGAAGTCCTAAAGGTATCTTATTTCGATTCATACCCTAAGACTTTGGCCAGGCGGTCACACGGGTCCGGGAGTCCTCGTATTCCGACTAGCGGTGCGGAGGAAAATCTTGCCAGCCCCCGGTCGTGATCCCTTTCTAGACACCTCCGTCTTTCGGATACTCCTCTAATAACTCCCTTGGGTTCTATGGAGTTTGTAAAATTTAATAATTATTAATGGTTAAACGAGGAACCTACGCTCTGATACCAAATGTTACGACTCCACCTCCCGATAACCCCCAATTAAGGGAGACCAAGAGGTCGAAGCCGCACCCATTAATCCTGGATCAAAGGTTCGACATATAACCATCAACAATTATTAAATTCTAACAGACTATACTGAAAATGGTAATAAAATTTTTCTGTACATACCTTTTGAAAACTTGGATCTCTATATTTCTATCCATGCCGATACTAATCTATCTAATCCTCCTTTGTACTTTAATTCTCATTTAGTATCACATGTGCCACTTTACTGTTTGTTCTTTTCATTGTGCCTAAAACGCCGACAAACAAAACGTCGGTCAGTCGTAGCTGGTATGTGGGGGAAACCAATAATCATTCAATTATCTATAACAATGTATCGCATTCAATTATCATTTAACAAACAAGTTTACGTTTTAAGTATAACTACGCGATCCATGTGTACCCTATCCCCTGCGCTGTCCCTGCAGTGGACCTGGATACTACCTCCCATGTGGTAGATTCCCATTTTACCCCTCATGACTTCACCTCATAGGTGAATCAATTTCTAGGGCTGAGTCACATGGCACTACTCGTAGGTAGCCCACTCCTTAACTCATGGTATGCTAAGAGTCTCATGACACTATTCATGTGTAGCCCAGTTTCTAACTCATGATACCCTAGACCTTGCTCTAGGTTATCCTTAGCCTTTGCATAGCCACAGGGGTGGACTCGGATCTAGCTAGTTATACATGTATACTCATAGTGATAGCCATAGTCACTTTATAATTGCATGAAATAAATAGACATCCAACAGTTAATTCATGCATTGAGGGAAACATCGATAAAATCTTCGGGAAACTATTCGGTATAGTCATAAGCGTAACCACATACCTGATTTGATGAGTCATGCAGATTATTCAACATTTACTTCATGTATATGCAATCAACCCAATCAACTGATCCAAGCAAGTAATTAAATCATCACACAATTCTTGAAAGGAATATGTACTCTATTTATTACACACTTTATCAGGAATCTATTTTATTGACTTGGATTCACTTTCTAGGGTTTCTAATCCGCATTAAGTATTCATTAATACTCATTAGGGTTTCTTAGATCAATCTCTCGAACTTTATCCCTTTTTAGGTTAACAAACTCTAAAATACTCTTTTCCATTTATGTAAACCCTAATTGCTCAAACTATTCATTTAATAGTCTCTTATACCCAAAATTGACTTAGGATCATCATATCCCTATTTATTTATAGATTTGAACAATTAAAACATTTAAAACTCATATTCACCTAAATTAGGGTTTTCAAACTCATTAATGCATATTCATGCATGAAACCCTAAATTAAGCCAATTATATAAAAAGATTATCGTTTTGGATCTTATTTTCACTTTTATGAACAATAGGCTTAAATTATCTATTGATCAACATTAAAACCATCTATCATCAAATCTAAGAGTTTTTCATTAATTAAATCATTAAAATGATAGCTTTTATGCACTTTTCATATCGCAAGCATATTTAGGCACATAATCTCTAAATTAACCTAATTACGTGCAAAGATCATCATTTTTATCTTAAAGTATCTTTTTGCATTTAACAGGTTAGTATCAACTCTAATGATCCATTAAACCCTATTAATAACTTTAATATTATCAAAGTAGGGTTTCTTTAATCATCATTATGTTAAAGTTAATAAATTACACTACTTTTCAAATTGCAAAAGGAATCAAGCTTCAATTATATTTTTAATAGATTCCTCTCGTTCTGAGGATCAATTTTCATATATTGTGTGTATTTATTCGATCTACGGTTTATGAGTTATGAATTTTGTAAATATCAACTTACTTGGCCAATGGCATTGCGCCACGTCATCCTTTCCATGCGACGTCGTAGATTTGGAAATATAACCAAATTACAGAACTGCCCTCACTTGAAACGTCCAGCTCTATAGCCCGTGAAGGGCAATTCCGTCCAATGGCACTCCGTCTTCTTCCTTGCGTTTTCCCCAGCAGCGGTCGCTAGGTCAGGGCTGAGCGCCGTCTGCCTTCTCCTCCTTGGACCCCGCCGGCAATCAGGGAGCCTTCCCTAGCTCCGACCAGATCTCACGCACAAAGGGGTGTCCTTCGTTTAGCGGCTAAGGTGGTTGGCGCATGCTACGCGACCTGCAACACATGACCGTCGTGCTGCAGTTCGGAGGTCCACCTTCGTCTTCTCTGAAACACAAACTCAACGCCGATGGTCTCCCTAGGTCCGTCACTCCCTTGCGCTTCTGGGGCGCTACTTGGCTGCAGCCAGGGGAGCCGATCTTGCATTTACCATGGCCGTGACTCGCGGCCGTTCATGCAACCAAGTGCAGCCGCAATTCCTGGGTTAGAGAACAAGGAAGTCGGCCAAGACTTTCTCTAGATGTGAGGGGCATCCTAATCCCATCGTGACCATCCACCGCTTCACGTTGCTTCAGGGTTCAAGCTACCCCCTATGTTAGGGTTTGGACGCGAAGAGTCATGAAGAATAAGAAGAAAGGAGAGAGGGATCGTGGGATTCTTCCTGGATACGAACCAAAGGGTCTCCTCTTTATATAGAGGAGGTCATCCATGCCCTAACATTTCCCTTTTAAGAGGAAACAAGTCCCACTCCCATTAGGACTCCTTTTCCTTTAATGAGAAGCAAACTCTCTCTCTCTCTCTCTCTTAGATCCTTAATATACTATGTTCTTTAGGTATTAGGATTTCGGAATTCCTTTCACATACTCTCTTTGTAGCTTGTCTTTTAACCCATTGGCACGAAAACATGTTTCCTTTTGATGGAAAATACCATCTTATGAAAATAACATAAAATCCATTAATAATGAAACACATTTATCTTCTTTTTCTCTCTCATTCACCTTTCATTTCCTTATTTGGATTCCTTTTATCCCAAGAAACCAAGTGAATTCGAATTCCACTCTATGATGAGTAAACACTTATTCTTCTTAGAGAATTGCACATTGTTTTTAGCATTATCTCAATTTCTTTTATTATTAGATTTCTATTTATCATTATTCTCTTATTTTGTCTTTTTGGTATTTTATCTTTCTTTCCTCTTTATTGGGACTCCTTGGATCCCAAGGCACTCTCTTATTTCGAAATTTATTTTACTGGAATACTCATTATCTTCCTTCATGCACCTTTATGCATTAATTCACATTATCTTGTTTATTTCCTATTTAAATATTCCTTTTTTAGGATTCTTTTTATTTCTCTTTTATTTTACTCATTGGCATCCCTTTTATTATTAGAAATCTCATGGATACGAAATTCCATAAAGGGAACTCAATTATCCATCTTTTCACTTAATTTCCACATATTACCATTATTTCCCAATTTCTTTCTTCATAAAGGAATACATAATTAATCTTTTCTTTTTCTTATTGCTTTTCTTTGCAACTTTAGACTCCTTGGAACCCAAGGAATCCAAGAGGCACGAAATCCTCTTTGGATTTGCCTTCTAGAGGTTTTCCATTATTTCTTTTCTTGAATATTCAATTATCCATTTACTAATTGAATTTCCTTTGTTATTTTTCCTTTTATTGGGCCCAATAGCCAATAAAGCCCACAAATCAAATAACAAGGCTATTTCAAACGAAATCCAATTATTCAAAACAATTCACATCATTATTTGTTCAATTATTCTTAATATGAGAAATTGCATTTCTCATCAATTGAACCCAAAATTTGGGGTTATAACAGAGGTAGTTCTATAAAAGATTTAATCTTTAGAAATGGAGATTCAACCATTCCTTATTAGAAATTCAAAAGATTTCTTGTACAAAAATGATAGAAACATAATGTTTCTATTTATGGAAGGTACATAAAAATAGTTATGTAACTCAATTACAAACCCACTAGGCATATAGAAACAATAGGTGCCTACTATAGTGGCATCGATTGTGGCTCCATTTGTATGCATATTTTAACGTCCCCTTTCCTTAAGGGTCTACTTCTGTTTAGATCTTGTAGATTTGAGCATATGTGAGATCCACATTTTGTATCCAATACCCATGATGAAGAACTATATAACTATATTTATATATCTAAGTGGATATATCTATCCCTTCCTTTTTGTTCTTTAGTATCTTTAGTAAGAGAGGGAAATATCTGTTCTAATGTCTATCCTAGTGACACTAGTGATAGATTCTCCTTTACCCACTCCTCGTTTTGCCTTACGTGAGAAGAATTTTGTCTAGCCTTACAACCTTTCTTGGATTTTCCTTTCCCTTGTACTTTGGTTTTCCTTAACCTCAACATTTATCTGGTCTTGTATTTCATTTTCCCCATAGAATTTCTCAACATGAAATGTAGCTCTATCAATGGCTTATCAAACTTGTTCATGTTGTGATTCATGATTATATGGATCTGACTGTGATTGTAGGATCCTATAAGGAGTGGGATCTCATAGTGGGCCCATTCAATGATACAAGCTTGATCCATGAAATTTAAACAGTAGAAAACATAACTATTACAAAGTTACAAAATGTTTTCATGTACATAACTTTCTCACCCTAAGGGTGGTACATAAAATGAAAATGTTACATGTATATACACATAAGCCCATATACTGAGGGTAACAATGCTATCTCAAGCTCCTTAAGATCACCAATGAGCTGACGATCATCCTGATTCTCTAACCTATAAAGCACCTACACCTGGATCAAGGGAACACCTAGAAAAATAGGAAAACAAGATATGTATCAACAAAAATTGAGTATGTACAATTAACAATACTTTGGGCATTTAAATGAGTTAAAAGAGCAAAATATATGTTCCCATAAAATAGAGGGTCGTAAAAAGATAAGTAAGTTTCAAAAAGATATATATCAAGAAAATGAATTTACAAAGAATGAGGTATATAAATAAACAAGTGAGTTAACACATCTTGCCATTAACCATTAAAAATATCACAAAATCATAATCATTCCCAAGAAGATATATTGGAATAAAGTAATTATATTAGGGCCATGATAACATTGAGTCATCATCCTATGTACAGTGGGTGGAAAAGCACACCCTAAGTGATTATCACACATGCGTATATATCAAGGTGGAAAAGCAGATCCCAGGAGAAAAAGCATGCCCTAATGGTTACGGATAAACATCAATCATAGTTATCTAGTCAAATTATCTAGCACATGTAAATAGAGTGGCAAGATAGTAGGCATTCACCATTCACATTTCCAAGTACAAACAACAAAGCAGGTGGGATCATTGACCCAAGACAACAAGGTATTCATCAAGTATTGTGGAATCAGAAGATTCGATATAAGGAAATGAACAGTTGAAAACATGGTTGAATAAAAGGAATCAATTTTCAAAAGATGTCCCATTGTAACAAGACTTAAGTCAAATTATTCCCAAAAAATAGGGAGGAGTACATACTTGATCTTCATTACCAAAGGTGGACTTAGTAGTTATATATGGTCCCCAAAGTAGAGTATTCATCCTACAGACATTATGTATGTTAGTCAAACCAACACAACATGTAAGTACATCCCTAATATAGTTTGTTATGTTTTTCTAGTTTAGTCATGATTATAGTATGATTAATTAGATATTATAATGTTCATCTTTGTCACACGGGTTTAAGCATGTGCATGTTACATATAGGTGTGGGTGATAACATTCATCCATCCTATTTAGGATTTGTAATCGTACTCTCTTGATATCTCATATGGTCCATGTTTAATCAACTAGGATTAGACATATGCCTCATATTAGGTATATTTGATGAAATGTTTTTATTGTTATAATCTTCCATTCATGTCTTGCATAGTCTCGATGGTGATTATATAAATACACACTCAAATATCATCATACTATACTTTGGTACTAGAATCTTTCATATTATACATACTTCTATGAAATAACATCTTATTTGAAATAGACCACTCCTGAAAAGTGCATTTTCTTATATCCAAATTGTATTTTAATTACCAAATTATGTATATATGTTAGGCTTCTGATCCTAAGATAATGCTACATTACTATTTATGTATCCTTATAAGAATGAACCAAAATTACAAATTTTCTTACTATCCATATCAATGTACATGATATATTATTTTATAATATACTATTTAAAATTATTAACACAAGGGCATACCTACCAACGTGATATGATTATGTATATGAATTGACTATTAGGAAGGCATAATCACGTCCAGAGGTTTCTGAGAAAATTATCTAAATTCTCATATCACTTTACTTATTGCTTAATTTAATATCTAATTAACATGATTTATTGAGTGTAGAATAAATAATAAACAAACCTACAGATCTATTAGCATAGAAGGTCAAGGAGGCTGGAGATGATCCATGTTAGTCGCATGTATTGAGACGGGTTGTCTTATGTGAACTTTATGATTGTTTCCAATAATCATGTCTAGGTTCATATGGGAAAGATGCAAGCGTCAGTACAAACTGTGAAGGAGGCATCAACTAAAATTATATATCTAATTGTAGATGTTCTTGCATTGACCAGGGTTTAGGGGTAGTAGAGATGGCATTGTTGGATTGGTAACTGGAGGAAGAAGGATATATGTGACTATTAAATGGCTTCAGGTCCATTCATGACCACCTGAGAAGGTGGTGGTACTCTTGCTCTGAAGGTGGCGCGAAGCAAGGAATGAAGGGAGTAGGGCGCCAGGTCAGACGGGTCCAGGCAAAGACATTGTTTGTCTTTAGTGGGGGCATCAGAACCGGTGGCAGAGTAGGATTGTGCTTGTAATTTGCAGGTTGCATGGGATGGAGAAGAAGATGGTGAAGGAGGATTGAAGCTGACGATGTTCATGGGCCCTATAATGGTGTAGCATGTTGACAAAACTAAATTGTACATGTAAAATTCAAGCGTACACATCGAAGTAATACATGCTAATGAGGCCCAGATATCAAACACGGGAAAAGGTAATTTAAGAAACTACCACTAACTGCTTTTGATCAGCTAGGCCGAAGAAAACTTTGATTTGAGATTTATTTAACTAATTTCAAGAAAAGAAAACTAATTTACTAGTTTGTGATAACAATGAGAAGAAATTCCCTAGGACTATAGTTTCACCACGATTGACACTGCAATTTTTACCCAATGATTAATATATGTTTCTCTTGATTCTGGACAAAGAGAACTATAGCTAGAATTACTTGTTCTCACATTGTAATCCACTACCTATCCTAGTACTAATCCCACTCTCGTGTCGATTGTGTTATTAGATATGTGCTTTAATGAATTACTCTGGGTCATTCCTTTCATACTCATAGGCTTTCTCTAGAAACACGACATAAAACATGTGTTAATATGGATTTCCAATCCTTAACCCTCCTCTCAAAGCCATCAAGGACCTAAATAATCACATGTCATGTGCAACATAGATAATTTAATATGATTTCACAGAAACATGCCCAAGAATAAGGAGAAAATAATTACTAATGCAAAAGATCCATATACAGTGTACAATCGGGCTACTACCCGATCCTAGAGAACACGGGCTTTAACCCCTCATGGTTTCTATAGACAGAAACATGCTAGTAAGAAGGAAAAACATGGAGAACATAGAAAAATCAATGAGCCCACTGGGGAAACGCGACTAGGATGCTCCACGTCGATGAATGAATCCGCAAGACACAAATTCTACCCACTGAATGTGTCTGGAACCTCCCAAATGTGTAGTTCTCCTCCTCGTTCTCACCTCTCGTGCCTTTATTGTCATGCAATGGAATAGAATGAGATGATTAGGTCTTGCTGAAATCCTCTTAACTCATAGAAGTGACTTAGGACATCATTAATTGTAGACCATTGGATTAAACCCTGTTTTTTATTCATCCTGCTTCCACCATGTTGGTACTACTGACTCCCTCGATTAATGCGATCATTGTGCTTTTATTGGTACTACCAACGCATGGATTGGTACTACCAAGATTTCCATTCAATTTCTAATTCATTAATTTGATTTAGTGGGTAGTATCAAAGAGCTATCTTATTTCTTTGTGTGCCAAGCTGAGCAAGTGTTGGTACCACAAACTCTGAAGTCGGTAGTACCAAGTTGTGTAGATTCTTGTAAAAATTTCTAAAATTTACAAAATATGAACATAATATATGGAACCATAATAAATCATTTGGAAACATTAAAATTATATTTATTTGATGAAAATATATATCACAAGCTAATGGGAGTGAATCGTGCACAAATTAATATAAAAATAAACAAATATTGCACAAGAATCAACATAAAATGGCCTCTGAAAACAACAAATAATTAGTGCATCAAACTCCCCTAAGCTTAAATGTTGCTCATCCTCAAGAAATACCCCCTCAGGTCTATTTGAGACAAGTCGGCAAAAGGACATAAAATATGAATATCATTTCTCAACTATCCACACTTGACAGTCCTAAACCGGCCTTTACTAATCATTGAACAATTCACTGCTCTAAACCAACCAAAAACATTCATAAAAGATGTCATTCCTTAGATAAATGAACAGTATCAAGAGAGCAGTTCACATCATACTCAATCAGGCATTTGCTTGGTGCATTATGTGATTTCCTATTATACATTGCTCTTTCCTAACTAGCAATCTACTTAGAAGCAGGACTCCGTATAAAATGTAATGAGGAGAGTAATCATACAAGTGACCTACCAAGAAGAGAAATGAATGGTATGAATTAGGTGGTTGGGAAGAATCACAAGTATCATCTGAATCATTTATGAAAAAAGAAACATGATGAACCTACATGGTGAAAATGAAAAATGCATGAATCCTAATGATTACTTTTAATTGGTAGTATGATGCATGTACAAAAATCTCATGAAATAAATGAGAATGAAGTAAGACAGCAAAATAATGCATCATGTGAATGTATCCATCTCTTTCATAAGTGTTAAGGGCATCCTTTATCCCTTTTAACTTTGAAACATTGACAAACATCCTTTTTTCATTTATTGTCCCATGATTCTCGCATGATGGACAATATGTTTGAGCTTCGGTAACATTATTTATTTTTTTTGTTCTTCTTTTTTCCAGTGGTTATGTACATATATCCATGTACTCAAATTTCTAAGGAGACTAATATCCACATGATAAAGAAAATGAATGATATGAAATGCATGTAATCTACATGTAATTATTTATGCAACTAAAATGATGGGGAAAAATTGCTTGTACATGATAACATTTTTTCATTTTGTAAAAACAAACTATCATGTAACATGTCATGTCATGTCATGCAATGCAAAAAAAGAGGAAATAATTTAGTCTTACTTGATCATCTTAAGGTGATGAGTCTAAATGAATGGAGAATGGGTGGAATCACATAATTAAGAGACAAAGCCTTTCATGAACAATGATTTATCTCTATTAAATGATATGTTTACATAGTAACCTTAGAATTTCTTTCTTAAACTTCAACTTAAGATCTTGTTATCTGTTTGATTTAAGATCAAACCCCATCTTCATCCACATTACATGAATAATAAAGGTGTCCATTCACATTAAATGTCCTTAATCTAACTAGCCCATACACTTCCTCTACGTGAGATTACTCAAGTACTCACAACTAAGCCCATAAAAATATTTTCAATTTCCATTGCAAACTTGAAAGCACACATGATAATTTTGAAGAACAAACAAAATTTGAACTTCATGTTACACTAGATAGATTGTGGATCCTACAAATTACAAACATAAAGGCTAGAAACAAGCAAAAGAGAAGATAAATCCGTTTTGACACCCTCCTAAGCTTGAATTTGACCATGTCCTCATAGACAAAAATCCAAACCTAGAGGTGGAACATGTATACTAGATGCTATGTTGAATGGTGGCAGTGGTAGTGGTGGCTCTTTGGATCAAGTTATGCAAGCATATATCCCTCTTGTGGGTGCCAATAATTTGTGTCTTTTTGGCATCAAGATATGACATTTTCTCCCCATCTTTGAGATTTGAAAATTGGTGGGATTTCTCTCCTTGTTTGAGGTTTGAAAATTGGTTCCCACCGACATGTGTCTCAGTGGTAATGACAACATTTTCTTGTAGCTTTTGTAACTTTTGCTGAAAGTTGGTAGTACTAAATTTGGATACAGTAGTATCAACTTTGGTCCAGGAGTTTGTGATTTTTCCATAGAATTCGATAGTGTCGACTTTGATGTTATACCGACTTTCTACAGAATTTCAACTAATAAGGATTCGGTAGTATCGACTTTGACCATGTCTTAACACCAAATAAGAGAATCAAGGTACCTTTATACATCAAATCAAAATCTAACAAAATAAGTGCAAAAATTACACAACAAAAATTCCTAACAAAATGTAAATGACTAAAATGAAATTGGGTTGCCTCCCAAGAAGCATCCTTTTTTAATGTCCTATGTTCGACATGAATGATCCTCCTCAAACTGGGTTTTCATGGGATGGTGGTAAAGATTCATGTGATAGTTTGAACTTCACTCTATCATCGTCTATCTCGAGTCTCAAATAACCTCTACTAATGGCAGTGATCATGATGGTCGTGGCTTGGAATGGCCTCCCTAGAAGCATATCAGATCCTTTCATTTCCTTCATATCTATCACCACAAAGTCAACTAGATAGATGAACATGTAGACATTATCCAACACGTCCTCACATATTCTGTATGGCCTCACAATATAACCATCTTCCAACTCGATTGCCAGATCTATTATTGTTGGTTTCTTCAATCCTAACTTTCGGAAGGTGGTAAGAGGCATAAGATTAATGCTCGTTTCCAAGTCACATAGTTCCTGCTTGAAATGTTTGCCACCTATAGAACATGGGATGTAGAAACATCATGGATCCCTCCTCTTCCTAGGTAGCTTCCCCTTAAACAGTGCATGCATCACCTCATCAACTTGTACAATATATGTGTCTTTAATCCTCCTTTGATGATATCTTTTAAAAAAAATCTCCCATAAGCAAGAATTTTCTCTATTACTTCCACCATTGGAAAATAGATGTGCAGCTTCCAAAATAGGTCCACGAACTTTTTGAACTATGTTTCCTTTTTCCTCAACTTTAGATTATCCTGGGATGGTAGATAGGACTTCTTTGCTCATTTATGTGGGGGAACATATGGCACTTTATGAACTTCCTCCCCTAAGCTTGCTTCAGCACCACCACCTAGAGTAGAAATTGGTTTATCTATCAAAGGTGGAATTACGGGTGGCTACTCTTTCTGGGGTGTATGTGCTTCTTTATTAACAGATATTGTCATACTATAGAGTAGAACCTTTACAAGTTCTTTTTGTGTGGGAACCTTTTCTAGAATGGGGCCTACCGAGGTGCATGCACGAACAAAATGCACTGGAAATATGCACCCCCCTTGACGTCCATATAAATTGTTGCAATATGGAACATTAGGTACATATGCCTACTGAGTTTGTAGAGTATGATGACTTGGTAACTCAATGGAATCTTGTTCTACCTTCTTGAAAGTAGAGACATATTTCACTTGATGATCTATATTTGTTGGGACCCCATGTTGACTATACTTTTTCAAGGAAGCCACCTCTGTCGCCAATTGAGAAATTTGATATTCAATACTATTGATTGTGCTCCTTGGTTTTGTAGCCCCCTCTTAGTCTAGCCAATAATTGTTTTATTTTGAGTGACTAGCTTACCTAGCATGTCTTCTATACGGTTTATCCTGGAAGGGCCCTTGTCATGTTGTTGTTTCTGCATGAACATGCAATCTTCAGCTTTACTTCCAGATGAAGTGTGCGATTTTTGCTCAACCTTCCTCGTGAGAATATCCAACTTTTCATTCAACTCTGCAATAACTCTGGACTGACCGATGTTATTAAATGACGATGTGTGTTCTCTCTCTTCACCCCCAGATTGATTCTTAGCCATGCTTTTTAGGATCTCATTCCATCTAGAAGGCTTGTTTTTTAGTAAGAATTATGTCCTTACACTGTCAAGTGTGGCCCTTTCTCCTTGATGCAACCCATTATATAAGATTTTTTCCTGTCCATACAAGTTGACCCCATAATGAGGGACCTTCCTCAGCATGTTTTGAAACCTCTCCCGTGCTTCAGAGTATGACTCTTTTTCCTGTTGTTTGAATTTGATTATCTTCTTGGTCTACTCATTCGACTTCTGGGGTGGAAAGTAACGCTCGAAGAAAGTGTCTATCATTTGTTCCCAGGTTTCTATTGACTCAGGCTTAAGGTTATAGAATTAAAACTTAGTATTGTCTGCCAACGATTATAGTAGAAGCTTTAGGTAAATGACTGTCATTGGTTCTCTATCAATTTTTAACATGTCGCAACTTTCTACAAAATTTCTAATGTGTGTCATTGGGCCTTCACTACTGTGGCCATGGAAGGCATGTTGCTTGACTAATACCGCCAGTCTAGGATAGATCTTGTAGTTGTCTACATTTGTTTATTATCTCTTGATTAGCCCAAGTTGAGCAATTGAGGATGACACTTTGATCTATTCTGATATGGTCTTTCATCTTGTGCATCTTCCATACTTTCTGACTGTAGAATTTTTGCGGGACTGTAATAAGTGGTTCAAGTTTGAACCATGAACTAGTACCTAAAATTTGTGAATATAATGTGAGAACAAGATATTAGTGATTGAATCAAAAGATATTTGTAATTCATATTTAGAAAGAATAAAAAGAAAAATAAATAGGGTGTCCTAGAGTGGTCGATGACATCACTCGAAGTGCTTGTATATGCCATTTCCCCAGTAACAGCACCAAAAACTTGATATGACTAAACTGTACATGTAAAATGCAAGCGTACGCGTTGAAGTAATACAGACCAATGAGGCCCATATATCAAACTTGGGGAAATGTAATTCAAGAAACTACTTGTAACTACTTTCGATCATCTAGGTTGAAGAAAACTTTAATTTGAGAGTTATTAAACTAATTGCAAGAAAAAAAATTAATTTACTAATTTATAATCACAATGAGAAGAAATTCCCTTAGATTGTGGTTTCCCCATGATTGAAACTACAATTTTCACCCTATGATTAATATATGTTCTTCCTGATTCTGGACAAAGAGACATGTAGCTAGAATTACCCATTCTCAAGGCATAATCCACTACCTATGCTAATACCAAGCCCACTCTTGTATCGATTGTGTTATTAGATAGGTCCTTTAACAAACTACTATGGGTTATTCCCTTCATGCTCGTAGGCTTTCTCTTGAAACGTGTATAAAACTTGTGATACTATGGATTTCCAATCCTTAACCCTCCTCTCAAAGCCATCAAGGACCTAATTAATCACCTATGGTGTGCAGCATAGATAATTTAATATGATGTTAGAGCAACATGACCAAAAATAAGGAGAAAATAATATACTAATGCAAAAGATCAATATATTGTGTATAACCGTGCTACTCCCAGGTCCTAGAGAATACGGGGATTAGCCCCTGATGGTTTACATGGACAAAAACATGCTAGGAAGAAGGAAAATTGTGGAGAACATAGAAAAATCAATGAACCCCCTGGAGAAATGTGATTAGGATTCCCCACACTGATGAACGGATCTGCAATCTGCGCCCACCAAACGTACCCAGTACCTCCTGAACGTGCAGTTCTCCTCCTCGTTCTCCTCTCACGTGCCTTGGTCATCGTGCAACGGTATAAAATGAGATCATTAGATCTGGTCGAAATCCCCTTAAGTCATAGAAGTGACTTAGGGCATCATTAATTGTGGATCGTTTGATTAAACTTGATCTTTGCATCTCCCTATTTCTATCATGTCGATACTACATACTAGGTGTTAGTACTACCAACTCCCTAGATTAATTGTGGTTGTTGTTCTTTTTGTCGGTACTACTAACTCGTGGGTCTATACTATTGAGATTTCTCGATCAATTTTTGATTCATCCATGTGATGCGTCCAGTAGTATCAACTTCCAGGGTTGGTAATACAGATTTATCATGATTTCTTTATATGCAAATATGAGTCAGTGTGGTACCTCTGACTCCGAAGTTGGTAGTACTGAGCTATGTAGATTCTTGTAAAAATTCTTAAAATTCACAAAATTTGAACATAAGCTCTAGAACCATAATAAATTATTCAAAAACATTTAAATTATATATTTTTGATGAAAATATATATCACGGGCTAATGAAAGTGGATCATGCACAAATAAATATGAAAATAAACAAATAGTGTACAAGAATCAACACAAAATAGAATGTAAAAATGACATATATTCAGTGCATCAGCTGTGCAGTTGCAGGACGGTGCATCTATGATGTGGCTTTTTGACTGCACTAACAAATTCACTCGGGGTTTATATCCCCGAGCTTTTACCAAAACCAAGTGCAACAATACCACCCGCAAGCGGACGGATCTTATCGCAGTATAGTTGAGGATCGAACCCAAAGGACAACGTTTTTAAGAATCTTTGTCAGTTAGATCTAGCCCAAGTAAAACTAATATTTAGAACAATTGGTTGATTTTGGTTTTATTAAACTAATTGCAAGAAAGTAAATGCGGAATAAAAGATGGGTTTAGATCAATGATATGGAATCGCTGGGATGGTACCGGGTTTGACCACCTCTACGCACACAAACACACTCTCTTGAAAACAAACCAGGCACGATATAACACTCCAAATAGAGCTGTTGCAGAACCCCCCATACGGGCGTCAGGTCCGCGTAAGCATCACCATAGGCAGCCGATTTCTCATCGCCATCCGGATCACATGTCTTACGGCTCTGAAGATACAGAAATCCACGGAGGCTGTGAACCCCCCATACGGGCGTTAGGCGCACAGAAGCGTCACCGAAGGCTAGATGGCTCGTCCCCTCGCGGATCATACACTTACGACCTCGATGAAATCCCATCCTATTTCTAGTTTGGGAGTCAGCCGCGTTAACCGATAAACAAGCAGGAAGGTGACATGCGAGCAAACATCGACGTTTAGCAAGATGATGCAAAATCCAACTAAGGTTGTGAACCCCCTATACAGGCGTTAGGCACACAGAAGCGTCACCGAAGGCTAGATGGCTCGTCCCCTCGCGGATCATACACTTACGACCTCAAGGAACCCATCGGAAGTTATCGTCAAGGGTCAAACATGCTAAACGACGTTCCAACCCATGCCTTGAAGTTATCGCAACATAGGAACCCATGCATTGAAGTTATCGCAACATAGGGAGCACAAAGATGAAAACACGCACATAACCAACCTACAAGCTTAACGATAAACGACAAAATGAAGAGTTATATACATTGCCTTGGAAAGTTTAACAGAAGAACATGGTTTGCATGGGCAGCGGGGCTAGTCCCCGCACCCCAATGAAAGAGGACTACTCACTCATGATGCTAGATACAAGAAGGATAGGAGAGAAAGATAGATCCGCCATGAGCTCGGTGCAGAGGGTGGACGCAGCCCGGTGAAGAAGATGCGCTCCTTGCTCCGTCTTCTTCCTCTTCTTGGCCTCCTTGGCTGCAACGCCAGTAGTAGGTGGAGTGGAACTTGATCGGGGTGGTGCTCTGGCAGCCTTTCGGCGTCCGGAACCGATGCCTCGAAATGGGGACCCTGGGGGTCTATTTATAGTTTCAGATCTGATCCCAAACGGTTTGGATAAGTTGCTGGAAATATCTTCTCCAAATGGTTTGGAGACCGTTTGGGCGCCAAACGGTCTTGAGACCGCTTGGGCACCAAACGGTCTTGAGACCGTTTGGGCATCAAACAGTTTGGAGGTCGTTTGAGCGCCAAACGGTCTTGCTTTGATCGGTCCTGGCTTTGGCGTGGTCGCGCGGCTTTAGTTCTTCAATCGATCCTTGCGCTTGCATCGAACGGTCTTGGGACCGCGCGGGACCGAACGGTCTTGGGACCGCGCGGGACCAAACGGTCTTGGGACCGTTTGGGACCAAACGGCCTTGGGACCGCATGGGACCAAACGGTCTTAAGACCGCATGGGACCAAACGATCTTGAGACCGCATGGGACCAAACGATCTTGGGACCGCATGGGACCAAACGGTCTTGAGACCGCATGGGACCAAACGGTCTTGAGACCGCATGGGACCAAACGGTCTTGGGACCGCATGGGACCAAACGGTCTTGGGACCGCATGGGACCAAACGGTCTTGGGACCGCATGGGACCAAACGGTCTTGGGACCGCATGGGACCAAACGGTCTTGAGACCGCGTGGACTTCTTGGGCAACTGGTTTCGTCTTGTTCTTTGTGTATTCCAGCAAACGGTCTTGAGACCGCATGGATCCAAATGGTCTTGAGACCGTTTGCATGGAGTTTCCTGCTGCACCTGCATAAAATGAAAGATATTTAGTTAAAACCTTGGTTATTGAATCACTGAGTAGTTTTGTGCATTATGATTCATATTAGGGTGAAAATATGTGGAATAGATATTAAATTGTTCCAAAAAGGTAATTGAAAATCATGATGAGTATGCACTCATCAAAACACCCCGAACTTAAATCGTTGCTCGTCCTCGAGTAACATAAAATTTGAAACGGTTGCCTGATGGAATACTTTCGATCCGTGTGATTTCTTCATCTTCACATCACAAATGTTTTCTTTTTGCTCAGTATGAGTGAGCACCTCAACTTCCTGGGACCACGAAACACGTCTTTCCATAGCTTCGTTCCTGAGTTCATTTCCCAACAACGCTTCCTCCCCGCCTTTTCCAACACCAAGCATGTCGAAGAGTTTTGTAGGAGTTCAGAGATACCCGTAGAATCGACAAGTATGCATTTGATCTGACACTGGTGTAGTTCAGGATGGTAGGGCGTGTATTGTGCCCTTAGGTAGAAAAAGGAGTGAAAGGTGGTATGGAAAGAAGAAGTAAATCTCTCCTCTATTCGACTCGAGATTTTTATTTGTTTTGCAATTTCATTTATTGCATATTTTTTTGTGTGCGCTATGGCATCTTTTGTTGCAGATCTCTCCTCTATTCGACTCGAGATCGCATTTATTTTGTGTGCACTTTGGCATCTTTTTATTGCAGATCTCTCCTCTATTCGACTCGAGATTGCATTTTTGGTGGTACGCCCCTATTTATTGGAAGGGGTATGGAAGAAGAGGATATGGGGAAAGTGGCGTGCCACCCCGAACTTAGGGTTTGGCACAAGTTTGGCTATTTTTGTGGTATTTATGGATGGAGGGATACGAAGATGATAGAAGAAGTGTAGAAGAGAGTTCAGATCAGGATGCAACTTGATTTACAATTCAAAACCGGGTTATTCTCTTTGTCATACTCTGCTCAAATAATGACTTGATGCGGATCCGGTGGGGTTTCTGAGCCATTGTTCCACTAGTCAGTTAGGAAGCGCGACGTGTTTGATCCCTATCAGTTTGACAGATTCTTATCATTATGTAAAAAGAATTATGATGTTAGGAATCATAAGTTTCACAGGATGATTTCAGGCAAGTTTCAAAAGTCAGTCCTCTTGAGGATTTGCTTCGAATAAGGAGGATGTTATGATAGAAGATGCATAGCAAAAAGTTAGTTACATTTTTATCAACAAAAGACAAAATTTCATCAGGTATCTGTTCAAAATTTTGAAAAATTTTATGATAGAGACATATTGAATATGAAAAGAGGGTGTGTGTGTGGAAGTGGAATACGTACCACCCACCCTCCACCCCGAACTTAGAGATTTGCTCGTCCTCGAGCAAACCCTAAATTCAAGATGGAGGGGAAAGGAAACACCAGGTATGACTGCCGAGAATGAATTCGTTCTGATCAGCACCAATCCGATCTCGTGTCCTGAAAGAAAAACTCTCTCATAAGGCAAATTTTATTTAAGGAAAATTTAACTATAAGGAACCAAATTTGAAAAGGAAAAGTAAAATAGATTTATTGGTCGGGTTGCCTCCCGACAAGCGCCTTTGTTTTATGTCGATTGCTCGACAGAGTTCTTCGGAATTATGGTGGGTCCTTTGGATTGCTGAATTACAACATTATTTCGGTGCCTTTGTCAGCTGGTGTGAAGTATCTTTTCAAGCGGTGACCATTTGCTATAAATTCGCCAGACCCGTCGCTCCATAAAGAGAAAGTACCATGGGGAGAGATGCTTTTGACGATGTAAGGTCCGCACCAACGTGAGCGGAGTTTTCCTGGGAACAATTTTAATCTGGAGTTGAAAACTAGAACTTGGTCTCCCACTCGTATGTCTTTTTGTTTCAGATGTCCATCATGCCAGAGTTTTGTACGTTCTTTGTAGATTCGTGCATTCTCATAGGCTGTCATTTTGAGTTCATCCAGCTCATGGAGTTGCAGAATTCTGGCTTGACCCGCTTGTTTCATATCAAAGTTTATTTGTTTAATCGCCCACCATGCCTTATGTTCAAGTTCGACTGGCAGGTGGCAACTCTTTCCATATATCAATCGAAAAGGGGTAGTCCCAAGGGGAGTCTTATAAGCAGTGCGATAGGCCCATAAGGTGTCGTTGATTTTTGTCGCCCAATCTTTTCGATTACGTCCAACGGTTTTCTCAAGGATGGCCTTAAGTTGTCGGTTGGAGACCTCTACCTGTCCACTGGTTTGTGGATGATAAGGCGAAGCTATCTTGTATGAGACGCCATATTTTCGTAGAAGAGCTTCAAGGCTTCTTTCAATGAAGTGGGATCCTCCGTCAGATATCACGGTTCTCGGCACTCCGAACCGTGGGAAGATAATATCTTTGAATAGTTTGATGACTGGTTTTGAATCACAAGTGACGGTTGGTATAGCTTCAACCCATTTGAAGACGTAGTCCACCACCACAAGGATGTAAGAGAATCCATTAGAAGATGGGAATGGCCCCATATAGTCCACTCCCCAGACGTCAAATATCTCGACTTCTTGCCATAGATTCAGTGGCATTTCGTCTCTCTTGGTTATATTGCCAGCTCTTTGACACTTATCACATGATATGACAAAATCATAACAGTCCTTGGATAAAGTTGGCTAGAAAAATCCACATTGCAAAACTTTTAAGGCAGTCTTTTTAGAGCTCATATGCCCACCCACGGGTCCTAAGTGGCATTGTTCCAAAATAGAATGGGCTTCTTCTTTGACGACACAACGTCTATACAATCCATCTGCATAGAGTTTGAAAAGATATGGTTCATCCCAATAGTAATGCTTCACATCATGCATAAATTTCTTCAGAGCGTTCCCGGTGTATTGAGGATGGATGACTCCGGCGGCAAGGTAGTTTACTAAGTCTGAATACCATGGTTCGAATCCTGAGACACTCATAAGCTGATCATCTGGTAGAGAGTCGTTTATCGGAATCCCTTCAGCATCCAGAGTGTGGATGCGACTCAGGTGATCTGCCACGACATTCTCCGTCCCTTTTTTATCTCTTATTTCAAGGTCAAATTCTTGTAGAAGGAGTATCCATCTGATCAGCCTTGGCTTAGCATCCTTCTTTGTCATAAGATAACGGATAGCAGCATGGTCAGTGTAAACGATTACCTTCGAACCAGTAAGGTAGGATCTGAATTTGTTGAAAGCATAAATGACTGCTAAAAGCTCCTTTTCAGTAGTAGCATAATTCCTTTGAGCTTTGTCGAGGGTCTTTGATGCATAATAGATCACATAATGTTTCTTCTCTATGCATTGTCCTAAGACAGCGCCCACCGCGTAATCACTGGCATCACACATAATTTCAAAGGGGTGGTCCCAATCGGGAGCTCTAATGATGGGAGTAGTTGTAAGGGCTTTCTTCAGCATATCAAAACTTTTGACGCATTCTTAATTGAAATTAAAATCATCATCCTTTAAAAGTAGATTAGTCATCGACTTCGTTATCTTAGAAAAGTCACGTATAAACCTTCTATAGAATCCAGCGTGACCAAGGAATGTGCGAACTTCTTTTACATTTGTGGGGATTGCCAGTTTAGAGATGACTTCTATCTTGGCCTTATCAACTTCAATTCCTTTATTACTAACCTTGTGGCCCAAGATGATGCCTTCCTTTACCATAAAGTGGCATTTCTCCCAATTTAGCACCAGATGTGCTTCTTCACAATGTTTGAGGACCATGGAGAGATGCTTAAGACAAGAATCAAAGGAGTCACCATATACGGAAAAATCGTCCATGAAAACCTCCATAACTGTTTCAATAAGCCCTGCAAAAATGGCAGTCATGCAACGTTGAAAAGTTGCAGGGGCATTACACAGACCAAAAGGCATTCTTTTAAAAGCATATGTCCCGAAGGGACAGGTGAAAGTTGTTTTTTCTTGATCATCTGGATGTATGGGGATCTGATAGAATCCAGAGTAACCGTCCAGGTAACAGAAATATTCTTGATGGGCCAATCTTTCCAAAACTTGATCGAGGAAGGGCATAGGAAAATTATCCTTCCGAGTGGCCTTGTTTAATTTTCTATAATCAATACACATCCTCCACCCAGTCACTGTTCGGGTGGGGATGAGCTCATTGTTTTCATTTCTTGTGACAGTAGTACCTCCTTTCTTGGGTACAACATGAACTGGGCTCACCTATGGTGAGTCCGATATCGGGTATATTATTCCAGCTGTAAGGAGTTTGATGATCTCATGACGGACCACTTCCTTCATATTCGGGTTCAACTTTCGTTGATACTCGATCGTTGGCTTATAGTCTTCCATCATGGGGATTCTGTGCATGCACAAGGCTTGACTGACCCCTGTGAGGTCACTCATTTTGTAGCCTATGGTTTTCTTGCTCTCCTTTAATACCTCTAGAAGTTGCTCTTCTTGTTTGGTTGTTAAACCAGAGTTAATAATGACGGGACAAACTTTGAGATCGTCTAAAAACATATACTTCAGCCCTTCAGGTAGGGGCTTAATTTCAGGAGGTTCTGGTTTTTCACTGATTTCTTCTGGGGTTTCGGTAACCTTTAATTCTTCATAGGTAGCTTCAGGATTTCCCTTAGCAGAGTCGGGAGGTTCGGTGCAATCCTTATCTTGTTGGTCAGTAGGTTCATCATTAAAAAGGTTATATAGAGAAATTTCCAAGGGATCACATGACTCGTGATATTCTTGAGTAAGTTGTGACATCTTCTCAACACAATTTATCAGATAGACTTCCTCCTGTATACTCGGTCTTCTCATGCTTTCAAAAACTTTGAATTCCAGAGTTTCTTTACCTAACCTGAGCAGTAAGGTTCCGGCTTCAACATCGATAAGGGCTCTAGCAGTGGCGAGGAATGGATGACCAAAGATAATAGGGTATTTGGTGTCTTCTTTTATGTCCATGATGACAAAATCACATGGGACATATGCGTCCTTGCCTACCTTGACTGGGATGTCTTCGAGAATTCCTAACGGTCTTTTTACCGAATTATCCGCAAGTTGAATTGTCATAGCAGTTGGAAGCAATTCTTCAAACCCTAGTCTCTTGCATAGACTGAGCGGCATAATAGAAATACTTGCGCCAAGATCTGCCAATCCTTTCTTGCATGATGAGTCGCCAATGTGACATGAAATTCCGAAGGATCCTGGATCTTTTTGTTTCTTAGGCATCTTGCTTAGTATGATATCTGATGTGGTAGCAGCCAATTTTACAGTTTCATATTCTTCAGTGATGTACTTCTTGGTGAGAAGCGACTTTAGATACTTGGTCCAGGCTGGTATCTCATTAAGAGCATCTAGGAATGGTATATCAACATGGAGCTTTTTCATAGCCTCTTTAAATTTGATGAATCTAGTGTCAAGCTTGGTTTCCCTCAGTCGGGATGGGAAAGGAACACGAGGCTTATATACAGGGATATCTGGTTCAGGTGTCTCTACTTCTTCATCGACAACCTTTTCAGGACTTCCCTTATTAGTCTTGCTTTCCTTTGATTGCAATTCCGGTGTTGTCAAGTTTTGGTCTGTCATACATTCACTCTTGTCAGAAATAACCACAGTTGTCTTTGTTTGGGGATCCAAATAACTTTTCCCTGATCTTGTGGCGATAACCTTCAGCTGCTCCAGATGTTTCGGATTGTTCTCAGGTTGTCCGGCGAAGACTCCAGCTTGTGGCTTAATACTAGCAGCAAGTTGAGCTAGTTGAGTTTCAATAGCCTTCTGCTGGGCTTGTTGATTGGCTATCATCGTTTGTTGTGTTTGCAATAACTTTTCAATGGTAGATAGCTTGTCATCAGGAGGGATGGATCCTGTTTGACCCTGTTGTTGGTTCAAGCTTTGATACTGAGAGTTATTCTGATAGTTTCTGTTCTGAAAGTTTCCCTTGAAGTTTCCTTGATTCCCAAAGTTCTGTTGCTGGTTAAACTGATACCCAAATGGGCCTCTTGGTTGATTATTCGGAACAAATTGATGCGAGTTCATAGCTCCTGAAGGATTTCCGTACTGGAAGCCTGGGTGATTCCTATTTTGATTCAGATTGTAATAGTTCTGCCCAGGGTTGGTGTTAATAGCATTAAGATTTTCCACCTGGCAATTATCTCCTTGTCCACAGGCATTGCTTAAAACAACATCATAGAGAACATTGCATGATAGTGTGGAATGGTCAGTGCCTTTGCACGCTTCACAAAACAAAGAGGTGGACTTGACTTGTTCTGGTTGCCTAGTTGGAGAATGTCCTCTTCCAATTGCAGCAAGGGATGATTCTATGTGATCTTGCTTCGCAACCAAGACTTTCAAAGTTTCAACTATGGATTTGTATTCTGGGATAGCGTCAGCCATAGCTACCTTTAAGACTCCTTTACCAACAGATCTGCCCCAGTTGGCTTGATTTTCTGCTCCCAGGGTGACTACGCTCCATGCGCTGTCGTAACTTTGCCGCATGAAGTTCCCTCCAGACGAGGAGTCAAGGAACATCTTAACATCATCTTCCACACCCCTATAGAATATCTCTATCAGCTGGTTCTTAAGAATTCCATGGTGTGGGCATTTGCGTAGTAGCTCCTTGTACCTATCCCAAGCTTCGGAAAGAGTTTCTCCTGGGACTTGAGTGAAATTTGTGATTCGTCCCCTGATTTCATATGTAAGGGATGGGGGGTAGAACTTTTCCAGAAAGGCGTTTTGAAGCTGCTCCCAGGTGGTGATGGGTACATCACTCTGTAGTGAGATGTACCAACTAATGGCTCTATCAGCCAGAGAGTACTTGAAGAGACGGAGTCGAATAGCATCATCAGAGACTCCATTTTGCTTTGTCATAGCACACAGGTCAATGAATCTGAGAAGATGACCTTGGCTGCCTTCAGCTTGTTTACCGTAGAATGGGTTGTTTTGAAGCAAGGTTATCCAATGTGCTCTAATCTCAAAGTTGGCAGCTTCGATGGGAGGAGGTTGCACCGGATGATATACATTCGTGGCCTTTGGGATAGAGAACTCTCTAAGATCCTTCTGAAGTTCCGCTGCCTGCGCTGCTGCCTGTGCTGCTAAGATCTCCTATTGAACCACAGCTCTAGCTTCTTGCATGAACCTTTCTCTCTGCGCATTGATGGCTTGAGCCACCCTACGGGCTACTTCTTCTTCTTGCGCCATTCTGGCTTGATTCTCTCGGATCTGACGATGGAAGGTTTTATCGATTTCGGGATCAAAGCTCGCAGTCAGTCCGAGACTATCCGAACGGTGCATGCACTAATCGTCAAAGAGCACCTGAAATTTGAAAAGGTTTGAAAGTGAGATCCTTGGTGTAGAATAAAGATCAAAAAGATGAGCGATAGTTTCAAAAAGAAAACAAAATCCTAGATTAGTCTTAAAAGAACTAGATTTGACTGTCTGATTCCGTTGTCCCCGGCAACGGCGCCAAAATTTGATGTGGCTTTTTGAATGCACTAACAAATTCACTCGGGGTTTATATCCCTGAGCTTTTACCAAAACCAAGTGCAACAATACCACCCGCAAGCGGACGGATCTTATCGCAGTATAGTTGAGGATCGAACCCAAAGGACAACGTTTTTAAGAATCTTTGTCAGTTAGATCTAGCCCAAGTAAAACTAATATTTAGAACAATTGGTTGATTTTGGTTTGATTAAACTAATTGCAAGAAAGTAAATGCGGAATAAAAGATGGGTTTAGATCAATGATATGGAATCGCTGGGATGGTATCGGGTTTGACCACCGCTACGCACACAAACACACTCTCTTGAAAACAAACCAGGCACGATATAACACTCCAAATAGAGCTGCTGTAGAACCCCCCATACGGGCGTCAGGTCCGCGTAAGCATCACCATAGGCAGCCGATTTCTCATCGCCATCCGGATCACATGTCTTACGGCTCTGAAGATACAGAAATCCACGGAGGTTGTGAACCCCCCATACGGGCATTAGGCACACAGAAGCGTCACCGAAGGCTAGATGGCTCGTCCCCTTACGGATCATACACTTACGACCTCGATGAAATCCCATCCTATTTCTAGTTTGGGAGTCAGCCGCGTTAACCGATAAACAAGTAGGAAGGTGACATGCGAGCAAACATCGACGTTTAGCAAGATGATGCAAAATCCAACTAAGGTTGTGAACCCCCTATACAGGCGTTAGGCGCACAGAAGCGTCACCGAAGGCTAGATGGCTCGTCCCCTCGCGGATCATACACTTACGACCTCAAGGAACCCATCGGAAGTTATCGTCAAGGGTCAAACATGCTAAACGACGTTCCAACCCATGCCTTGAAGTTATCGCAACATAGGAACCCATGCATTGAAGTTATCGCAACATAGGGAGCACAAAGATGAAAACACGCACATAACCAACCTACAAGCTTAACGATAAACGACAAAATGAAGAGTTATATACATTGCCTTGGAAAGTTTAACAAAAGAACATGGTTTGCATGGGCAGCGGGGCTAGTCCCCACACCCCAGCGAAAGAGGACTACTCGCTCATGATGCTAGATACAAGAAGGATAGGAGAGAAAGATAGATCCGCCATGAGCTCGGTGCAGAGGGTGGACGCAGCCCGGTGAAGAAGATGCGCTCCTTGCTCCGTCTTCTTCCTCTTCTTGGCCTCCTTGGCTGCAACGCCAGCAGTAGGTGGAGTGGAACTTGATCGGGGTGGTGCTCTGGCAGCCTTTCGGCGTCCGGAACCGATGCCTCGAAATGGGGACCCTGGGGGTCTATTTATAGTTTCAGATCTGATCCCAAACGGTTTGGATAAGTTGCTGGAAATATCTTCTCCAAACGGTTTGGAGACCGTTTGGGCGCCAAACGGTCTTGAGACCGCTTGGGCACCAAACGGTCTTGAGACCGTTTGGGCATCAAACGGTTTGGAGGTCGTTTGAGCGCCAAACGGTCTTGCTTTGATTGGTCCTGGCTTTGGCGTGGTCACGCGGCTTTAGTTCTTCAATCGATCCTTGTGCTTGCATCGAACGGTCTTGGGACCGCGCGGGACCAAACGGTCTTGGGACCGTTTGGGACCAAACGGCCTTGGGACCGCATGGGACCAAACGGTCTTGAGACCGCATGGGACCAAACGGTCTTGAGACCGCATGGGACCAAACGGTCTTGGGACCGCATGGGACCAAACGGTCTTGAGACCGCATGGGACCAAACGGTCTTGGGACCGCATGGGACCAAACGGTCTTGGGACCGCATGGGACCAAACGGTCTTGGGACCGCATGGGACCAAACGGTCTTGGGACCGCATGGGACCAAACGGTCTTGAGACCGTGTGGACTTCTTGGGCAACTGGTTTCGTCTTGTTCTTTGTGTATTCCAGCAAACGGTCTTGAGACCGCATGGATCCAAACGGTCTTGAGACCGTTTGCATGGAGTTGCCTGCTGCACCTGCATAAAATGAAATATATTTAGTTAAAACCTTGATTATTGAATCACTGAGTAGTTTTGTGCATTATGATTCATATTAGGGTGAAAAGATGTGGAATAGATATTAAATTGTTCCAAAAAGGTAATTGAAAATCATGATGAGTATGCACTCATCAATCTACAGTCCCTATTATAGCAACTTGCACTCGCAAGGTAGGAGGAGACGAAGGGGGTGTTTGGGCACACTATGGTGCAATAGGGGCAGGAAGAGGTGCCTTGTGGTATGTTAAGAGTGGTGGTGGCATGTTGATATGGTGAAGAGAGGTGGTTCTCTTGATTCTCATCTGACTACAGCAGTTGTAGGTGACGCTTTCTTTCTTTGCAATAGTGGTTGGGTGTAGGGAACAAGCATTGCGTCGTGGCAAGGGCTTAGGTCTTGGTGATGGTGATTCGGCATGTGCTCATCATCATAGAGTTACTAGTCTCTGCAAATGGTGGTGATGCTTTTTGTGGTTCCATAACCGATGGATGCATATGAGATGGGTTGTCGTTTCGAGGGTTTTTATGGGAAATGAGATGGAGGCGGGAAAAGATATAGGGAGGCGAAGAGAGGGAGAGAAGTGAGAAAGACTGGGGAAACAGCCAAGTGCCATTTTCTATCACATTGAACTTGTGAACAAAAGAGGATACAAGTACTCATGGGGATGGATATGTAACGAAATGAAATAAAGCAATGATGGGAAGGATCAATGGCACTTAATATAGTAATTGCGTATCAATGACTTTACTTTTAATAAATTCAAATGGATGGTAAATGGCGTTTTATTGACATGTAAATTTAGGGGTAGGCTAATTAAGAGTCAATAAGTTTCCTCTTTCACATATGTTAGGCATTTATATATATTAAGGTTCATATATTCAATCAACTAATTAAGAGAGTAAAGGAAGTCCAATCGCCTTGAAAATGAGTGCTTATGGTAACTAAGGCATGTGAAATTCGATTTTGTCCACAAATTGACCTTTGGAAAGTGTCTTCTATTATATTTCAGTACTTACATTTTAAGTGTTCTTTTTTTTTGGAAAAGGTAAATATATTCCAAAGAAATGTAGCAAAGCTACCAGAAACCAGCCAAGCGGCAAACATCAGGGAGAAAGGGATATACAAAAACCCTTCTCAACATGCCTTTCGGCCTACATCAGGGAGAAAGGGATATAAAAAAACCCATCTCAATACAAGGTATACCCAGGTTAGTTACAAAAATCCCAGTAAACCTTAGAAAGGTTAGAAATACCATTAACTAGACCTTTCTTTACAAGTAATTGATATGATATTTCTTTTGTAATCTTTTTGAGGAGGTCTATTTCAGACCGTATAGGCCCAGCATGGGCCCCTTTGTTTCTCTCATCCCATATAAAGTAGTAGAAGGTTGCAAGGCATAACCCACCAAAATCCCTACTCGTCTTGCTCTTTAGGTACAGATTCATCCATAGAATGATTTTGTCCAGGCTATTATTCTGACTTGGACCCCAGCAGTTCTTGAGGCAAATAATAGACCAAACTAACTTGGTGTAGCAGCAACCTACAAACATATGATTATCACTTTCCTTTTCTGTCCTACAAAGAAGACATACATCATTAATAGTCAAGCCCCAGGAAATGAGCCGGTCACTGGTCGGGAGTCTGTGAAGAATAGCTCTATAGGCAGTCGTGCTCCACTTGGGGCAGTGATGTGAATCCCAAATAACATTTGCCCACAAAGCATCCGCCATTGTATCCTTGAAGATCCATGGTCTGGTTTGTTGACTGACGAGGCAAGCCATATCATGAGCATCAACACTATACAATTGACTGGCCTCGCTCCAGGATTTGCACAGGTTTCTCCAGCCCCTGGAAGAGTGTTGGTCTGAGCTACGTTGGATGATTCCATATCGGGCAACCATCCATCTGGACCAAACATTATCTCTGTCCCTCAGAAATCTATCCAGTCTTTTAAGTAGACCTGCATGGATGATCTTTGAAGGTTGCACAATATTCAGCCCTCCTTTTGAGTAGGGACGGGCCATCACCTCCCAGGAAATGCTATGACCTTTGCCTCCCCATAAGAAACTAGTTGTGATCTTTTGCATGGAATCAGAAACTACCTTAGGAACATCACATACCTCACCCCAAAACTGGATGAGACTTTGTAGAACTGTTCTAATCAGAACAAGTTTACCAATGAATGATACCTTGCAGCCACTCCAACTGTCAACTTTTTCTCTCATTTTATCAAGACAATAGCTATAATCAGTAGTTGTCCCCCTGCCCCCAGCTATGGGATCCCTCATATATCTTGTAGGTAGCCTCCCATACTTGATCCCTATAGCTATCTTGAGCCTACCTATTCTGTTGTCACATGATTTGGAAAGGAATATCATTGATTTAATGGAGCTAATATATAGACCAGTAAGTTTGCCATAATATCTAAGCCCCTTCTTGAACTCTCTTAGTCTCTTGGTGTTCCCAATAGAAAAGATCATAATGTCATCCCCGAAGATGAGGAGAGCCTTAACCTTCACGCCTCTAACAGAGAAAGGCTTCAGTTTACCATTATTTTCAGCAACCTTTATCATATTAGTGAGTCCTTCCATGAGAATAGAAAATAAGAGAGGAGACAAGGGATCTCCTAGCCAGAGACCATTAGTCTCCTTAATTAAACCCACAAGTCCTCCATTGATCCACACGCAGAAAGAGGGGGTGCAAACACACTACTTCATAATGTGGATCACCTCATCATTGAAGCACAATCCTACCATTACTGCCCACAAAGAATTCCATCTGACGTAGTCATAAGCCTTTACCAGGTCTATTTTAACACACGCCTTGGAGTTGGCTTTACTTTGGTTGAAACCGGTGAGGAACTCAGATGCAAGAAGGTATTATCTAACATATTTCGCCCTTTAATGAAGGCGCTTTTCTCTTCAGATATAATCTTAGTCAACACAAGTCTTATCCTACCTACAATAAGTTTAGAAATACACTTATATAGGACACTACAGCAAGCTAGAGGTCGATAGTAAGTGATACTTTTTGCATATTTCTTTTTAGGAATAAGTTTAACAAGGTGTGGTTCACAATAAGAACCATGTTACCATAATTCATAAACCATTTGATTGTAGCAACCATGTCATGGCGAATGTGGTACCACATGAACTGAAAGAATCTCCCATTAAACCCATCCGACCTCGGAGCTTTAGATGGGTTAATGGAGAAGACAACAACTTTGATATAATCCTTGGTTGCTAGTTTGATCAATTCTTCATTCATGCTATCACTGACTCTCTTCTCAGGAATAAGATCTCCATAGTTGCTAAAATCTTTACTTGGTTGATTGTACAACCCTTGAAAATAACTCTCTGCACAGCTGGCTATCTCCTCTCTACTATCAACAACCTGTCCATACTCATTAATGAGCTCATGTATGGTTTCTCTCATCTCCTTTTTCTTCACAGCAGAGTGGTAGACCCTGGTATTATGATCTCCATACATTTTAAGTATTTATTTGATGTACTTATTTCCTTTAATGACAACAATGTGTTACAATATCTTATGTTAATTTCACTCCTTCATCTTTATTCTTACTGGTAGTCTAGAAGATCAACTTTATTATTTAAGGCATTAGTACATCATATTATTTATTTTTATTATGATTATTTTACAATTAAACTCGTTATGTAGTGTATATTTGTGAAGCATGTTGAAACCAAGTTCCAACTCATAATATACTTTTTGGAAAATATGATTCATTTGATTTTAACTAAATTGTTTTAAGGAAAGAGGAGGGATGAGTAAGGTACCCAGAGTAGGGTATGTTACAAAACTCCACCCCTAGAAGAGGGTTTTGTCCCTGAAATCCACCAAGGTACACACCAATATACTAAGCTATAATTTTCTAACTAATTATAAGTTTCCAATTCCCTAGATAAAGTTAATGTAGTGAGTCCTAGCATAACATACCCATACACACTTGTATGCATAACCCAACATGAATTCATATTACTCCATCCATCCTGTCTTGTTATATTATCATATCTTGAATTGGTGTAGGAAATTTACACTAAGATTGAGGATGATTTTAATTTGTTATGGTTATCTACATTTTTAAGGAGGTTTGTCCATACTACTATTATGATGTTTGGTATCACTTCCATTATCAGTTTTCAATGCTAATAACAATTGATTTCAACTATTCATCAATTTAAGTTATAGACCAAGTGTACAAGGCTCCACCCCTTAAAATGACATATCTAACCATACATAGAGTCGAGAGCGTTGTTGACTAGATTATAGCTATTATAATTTTTTCTTCCTCTTAAACCTTATATCATACTTATGCCTAGGGTAAGAGGATTGAACATGCAAGTCAGAGATTTCTTCACTAACGGGCCTATCTACTATTACAACTTCCTTATGGTGGTGACTTGGTTCCAAAACCATCGATGAAGTCTAAAAAGGTTTTTTATATCTTTAAATATAATTTAATAATAGAAATAAATTTGACGAGGAAAATCTTGTGATGGGAATATAAAAATGGTTCCAAAATCAATCCAAGAACCAAGTCTACCACTTTTTACCATACCACATAACCTATCACTCTAACATCACTTCATCTTTACAAAAGATGATTCTCTAAGGACATCATCAAGGAATACAACAAGCATTTCCAGTATCTATATTATGAGGGGATACATGTTTATTCTTGGATGCAGTTAACTTTTAGTAGGTCCTACTAGACATGTCCTTTATTATTCCACCATTCCTTAATCATGAATTAGGCCATCACATCCTACAACATCATTTACAATATTTTGAAAGGGTAAGAGAAAAAAATAGGTTATCTACTTCCCTAGTTGGTTTACTTCCATGGTATCAAGACAAGCCCAGGTGAACTAGATAGTCAAACTACTACTCATCTCACACATCAAATAAATTAATTATACTGTGGCAATGAGAGAGTGGTGAACTCTTTAAGGATCAACCCTATAGGTACGTACCGCACATAACCCATGTGTTAGTATATATCCAAATTCTCAAGAAAGAGAGTATCCATTATAGCTTCTAAATATGATTGTTCCTACATAAGTCCTTTGGTAAAAATAATATGGCATAAAGTTTTATTATGTGATCTAACTATGTGATCATTCCTTTATAGGACAAGGGAGATAAGAAATATTCCTACCTTATCAATGTGTGAGGTATGAAATCCCAAAGATAGTTAGTTGAACCCTATATCTTCCTTCACCAAACCTTTTTTATGAGATATCCCAAGTTTGTATAAGATAGTTTCCGACCCATGGATGGGGAGTCTCAAGAAAAACTATGTTGAAATAAATTCATGTTGTAGGCAAGACAAGCCTAACCTTAAAGATCTGGTTCATATCATCATATGATATCATATAACATCTCAAAATCTAAAATTCATGTCAATGTTCTAAGTTTGTATCCATGCATGCTTAGTCCACATAATTTGTGTATCATAGTAATGCTAGAAGACAACAAAATAAAAAGGTTTAATAACTTGTACTAGAGTTATGTACAATTATGTGAGTTTAACTCAACCTACTCTCTATAGCAGATGAAGTGTTTTCCCCTAAGGTGGGGGGTAGAGACTACTTCCTAGGAGAGTCGACCTTTATGTATAAAAGTTAAACCTAAGGAGAGGGTAGGATTGATAAGAGTTTATGCAGAATTAGGTCATCCACATACTTTGTTTGGCATACATTTATACCACCAAATTGGATAGGGGGTGAAACCCTAATTGGTAAACATATTCAGGTTTAGGTATGACAACTACCTCTAAAGGGTCACCTACCTACAAAGGAGCAATTTAGAATAACTTGAAATAGTCAAGTTACCGACTGCTTAGGCTCTGATACCATTCTATAAGGATTGGGACCCAAAATTCGGCTCGCTCAATGATATAGGCATGAGCCATGAAAATTTATGTAGCAGAAAACATAATTATTACTAAGTTACAAAATGTTTCTAGGCACATAACTTTCTCAACCTAAGGGTGGTGCATAAAATGAAAAGGTTATATCTATATAAACATAATCCCATTTGTAGAAGGTAACAAGGCTATCTCAAGTTGTCATTCAGTTCACCAATGAGCTCACGATCATCCTAAGTCTCTTCTCGATAAAGCACCTACACCTAGGTGGAGGGAACACCAAGAAAAATAGGAAATAAGATATGTATCTGCAAAAGCTAAGTATGTACAATTAACAATATTTTGGGCATTTATATAGGTTAAATGAGAAAAAGAAAATGTTCATATCAAAATGAGGTTCATCAAAAGATAAGTAAGTTTCAACAAGAGATATGTCAAGAAAATGAATTCCAAAAGAATGAGGCATATAAATAAATGAGTGAGTTAACACATCTTGCAATTAACCATTCATAATATCACAACAATCATAATCATTTGCATACACATATATTGGACTAAAGTAACTATAGTAGGGTCATGACACCACTAAGTCATTAGCCTAAGTAAAATGGGTGGAAAAGCACATCCTAGGTGGAAAAGCACACCTCTATATATATCAAGGTGGAAAAGCACAACCTGGATGGGAAAACATGTCCTAATTTTTATGCATAAGCATTTACAACGGTCACCTAATCAAATTATCTAAGATCCATAAATAGAGTGGCAAGATAGAAGCATTCATCGTTCACTTTTCCAAGTACAAACAACAAAGTAGGCGAGATCAAAAACCCGAGGCAACAAGGTATTCATCATGTATTATGGAATCAGATGATTCAATGTCATGAAATGAGAAACTAACAACATGGTTGAATAAAAGGAGAAAATATTCAAAAGATGCCTCATTTTAAACATATTTAAGTCAAATTATGACCAAAATTAAATAGGGAGTAGTACATACCTGATCTTCATGACTAATGGTTAACTTTGTAATTATATTTTGTCCCCAAAGTAGAGTATTCATCCTAGAGACATATTATGTTGTTAGTCAAACCAACACAAATGTATGTAGATCCCTATTATAGCTTGTTTTGTTTTTTTTTCATTTAGTCCCAAATATCATATGATTCATGAGATATTATAATATTTAGCTTTATCACATAGTTATAAGCATGTCCATGTACATATAGGTATGCATGATAATATGCAACCATCCTAATTAGGATTTCTAATCTTAGTATCTCTCATATCGCATATGGTTCATGTTTAATCAACTAGGTTTAAACATATGCTCCATATTAGGTATATTTGATGAAATGTTCTTATTGTGATAATCTTTGGTTCAAGTCTTACATAGTCTCAATTATTATTATATAAATACACACTACCATTCATAAGTGCAAACCAATATGCATATATCAACATACTATACTTTGGTGATAGAATCATTTGTATTATACATACTCCTATGAAATCAATCTTGTTCCAAATAGACGAATCTAGAAAAGTATATTTTCATATATGCAAATTGTATTCTAATTACAAAATTATGTATATTTGTTAGGCTTATGATCCTTAGATAATGCTACACTACTATTTATGTATCCTTATAAGAATGAACTAGAATTACATATTCTCTTATTATCCATATCAATGTTTCAAATATATTATTGTTTAATATATTATTCGAAATTATTAACACAAGGGTACCTACCAACATGATATGATTATATATAGATTGAATAGACTATTAGGGAGGCATAATTATGTTCTCATCCCCAAGTTGGTTATTGAAACTATCAAGTCACTTTACTTATTATCTAATTTAGTATTTAATTAACCTCTTTGATTAAATATAGAATATATAAGAAACTAGCGTATAGATCTATTAGCATAGAAGGTCGAGGAGGTTGGAGATGATCCATGTTAGTCGTAGGTGTTGATACGGGCTGTCTCATGTTATCAAACTTTTTGATTGTTTACATTAATCATGTCTAGGTTTATATTCTTTAGACTCGGGGAAAGATGCAACCATCAATATAAACTCTAGAGGGGGTAGAAACCTCTTTCTCATGCCATATTCATTGAGGCATTAACTAAGATTATAGTGCCTATGTCAACTAGGTAATTAGGGGTAGTAAAGATGGAAATTATGGATTTGTAACTATAGGGAGAAGGAGATATGGTGAGTGCTAGATGGTTTCAGGTCCATTCATGACCACCTGAGCAGGTGGTGATTCTCTTGCTACCAAGGTAGTAGGAAGCAAGGAATGAAGGGAGTAGGATGTCAGGTCAGAGGATGCCAGGATGCGGCAGTGGCTGTCTTTAGTGGGGCGTAAAACCCAAAGGTAGAGTAGGGTTATGTCTTTAGTTAGTGGGTTCCATGGTATGGAGAAAAATATGGTGAAGTTGGATTGAAACCAACATCACTGGCGGCCCCTTTGATGGTGCATCCTATGCAGTTGTAGGATGGTGCACCTACAATCCATGTTATAGTAGCTTGCACCCACAAGGAAGGAGGAGAAGAAGGGGGCATCTGGGCACACTGAGGTGCAAAAATGGCAGGTAGAGATGCCCTACAGCAATGGTGGTGGCATGCCAATATGGTAAAGACATGTGGTGCTCTTGATTCTCAACCGACTAGAGTAGTTGCAAGTGATGCTTTCTTTCTCTTCAATGGTGGTTGGTTCGGGGAAGAAGCATTTCTGTGTGGTGAGGGCTTAGGTCCCAGTGGTCACATCAACATGTGATCATTGTCGTAGAGTCACTAGTCTCCGTAAATGGTAATAGTGCTTCCAACGGTTCCATCACCGCTGGGTGCATATGAGATGGTGTTTTCACTTCTAGGGTTTTTGTGAGCAATGATATGGGGGTGGGGAAGATATAGGGTGGCATAGAGAGGGAGATAAGAGAGAAAGGATGAGAGAAACTACCAAGTACAATATTCAATCGCATTGAACACGTGAATAGAATAGAGGACAAGTACTCATGGGGAGGGATATGTAACGGAAGGAAATAAAGCAATTGAGGGAAGGCCCAATGACACTTAATTTAGTAACTACTTAATAATGTCAATGTTTTTACAATTTTAATGGATAGTCAAATGGTGTCTGATTGACACATAAATTTAGGGGTAGGCTAATTAGGAGTCAGTAGGTTTCATCTTTCACATACATTAGGCATTTATATATATTAATATTTTTATATTCAATCAACTAATTAAGAGGGTAAAGGAATTTTCCCATTTGGTGTCATGTCAATAAAACAAGATTGAACTATAATATATGTAAGTTAACAAAGAATCAAATATATATGTAACTTGTTTGACAGTGTATAACATAATCTCACCTTATAGATTGGATGTATATTTCTTACATTACATGTGTTTTAGATATCATTTGGATTATACATTTTTGGATCATTCACGGAACAAAATATGTTACCCAATCATTGGATTTCATAAGTTCCATATACAGTTGGTTATTTTTTCATTACATCTCACAATATATGGGAGGATTGTGCTTGTAAAATGGCTAACACAAAAATACTTCTTTTTCATTTCTTAGATTATATAAACAAGTTATTCTAGAAGTAGAGTTATTAGATTATATGCACAGGAAGTCTATTTCAATTGATGAAGTTGTTCAAGACACTACTATTTGTGTGATTTTACATATATGTTTGGAAACAACATCGATTGTGGAGTTAGAATGGTATACCCAATATTTCAAACATGATTTTGGCATGGACTTTGCCCACAATCGGTTTTACAATATGATTTTGGGTATTAGATTGGCAAACCCCCATTTGACATAAATAGGATGCTCATCCATAAGTAGGATTTTGAGTGAATAGGTTCTTTTCCAAATCAAAAGAAACAACAAATGGATGACGGTTGGACTAGTCTTAAATGGAGACAGACTGATGGATTTTTAGTTGAATATCTGCAAATAAGGCCATGTTAGGCTTAGAACCATGTTTTGGAAAACTATTGGTCAAGTTGTATGCAATCTCTTATGCACATATTCCATTTTGTACATGTGATTCTAATTTACTGTATTTACTTTCACTTGTTGGTATATCAATCATATATCTATTAAAACTAGAGGAGGGAGGTTGAAAGAGAAATGAAAGTAGCAGAAGAATGAGAGGAAGATAGAAAATAAAGAAAATAAGGAAATATTTTTACTAATTTGCATATTTTTGATCTATATTATTCCAATTTTATTAATATTAAAGTTTAATTACGTTGAAAAGAAGGCAAACGGGGAATTTATTATAATATTTGCATAATTTTTATAGTATATATGTATGTTTTAGTTTTTATGTATTATTTTATTGTAATTTCACACACATCGGGTCATCTCTATCGTACATGGTCAGATATATTCCAATATTCCATATATTATAAAATAATTATCAGGCTATACTAAAAATTTCATATAACAATGTGAAATATAATAAATAGATACATAAATAAGCACACTATATACACATAGTTCGAACACAAAATCTAGTTTCAAAGCTATGGTTATACCTAAAATATTCTTTACATACAAGAATTATAAGATTAAAATGACTACCTGCATCTGATCTTTTGTTTTTTTCTTTGCTCCACTCACCTCTTTATCTATAAATACAAAATTATTTTTTAGCAATATTACATTTTACAAAATTTCACATATAACAATATACTAAATACAGCACCAACACTAATCTTTTCAGTTCCCTACTTTTTTTTCTTTAATTAAAAAGTATATATGGGAGACATTAGTAATTATCACTTTTTTAATCTCATTTGGGATATTATTAATATGCTTCATACATATATGCCATTTCATTCTCTCTAATCAGCAATATATGATACATGTATAAGAATAGGGTTTTCATATGTTGGCACAGTTCAAATCACAGGTGTCCAAAGTACAAGAGGACAAACATATGAACAGTAGGTAACTAGGTGGTATGAAGATTTTTCTACTAAAGTTATGGTTGTCGCATGCTCTAGTGGATCAGTACAGTCATTTTCAATTACTAATTTTGTATTCCTTACCAGATAGTAGATGTAGTCTATCTTATTTAGAAACAAATGGAAGTTTTGTTCACCCAAACACCCCATAGGAGCTTAAACCCCATGATATCCTTGTCGCATATAGGAAAGTTTACAAAATATGGTGTCACTAGACAATGTAGCATTTTCAAATGGATAAATTGATAGCTTTGACAAAGAGGGCATCTAACTGACTTGTCCGGCAATTGGATGAAGAGAACTGCCATTCTTACAAAAATAACTAGGACATTGCTTTTAGTTCATGTGGTCTATGATGAGGTCTCAGTTAGGGGTGAGAAGAATTAGGTTATTGATTGATTAATCAAATGGTTAATTTAATTTGTATAAATTGGTTATTTTGGTTATATTGGTCAATTTATTTCGATTTGTTTGTTAAATGATTAATTTATCAGTTAAAAGTATGTCTTAACCAAATTAACAGAACAACCATAATTTATTTGTTGAAAATTATCCTAGAAACTTATATACATATATAGAAGTACTTTTATTTCACTAAACATCCCCATTTATGTACTAATCAAGTTTTCATGACCTACATAGCAATATATTTATATGCAATACTACAATGATAAGATCATTGTTCAAATTTTATGAGTACTTTCAATCAATGTCATTAATGCAGTGGTATTTTTCTAGCTATATCAAATGATTGAATAAATTATTAATTGGATAACCACAGCTGAGTTATCTGCCTTTAATTTTGTTGGCTTAATAGTTAAAACTGAAACTACAAATATACATATTAATAGATACAATGTTAGTTGGAAAAAAATACCAAAGAGTCACCTCTAGTCTCAGTTAATTTTAACTCCAAAAAGATAAAACAGTGCTATTTTTGCATGCTACCTACTTGAGAGTCTATAGGACTAGGAGTTTGATAAGTAAATCACTCCAATTGCACATCAAAATGAACACAAACTTGTACATGTTAAAAACAATCAAAATGGCATTTGATCACATCCCTAGTCACACACTAATTAGTAGCCTCTTTTGCTGCATATCTCATTTTCTCTCTTACCTCCTCGGTAAGCTTCACTTTCCTTTTGTAAATGAAATCACCCATTTCCTATGTTTTCATCTAAGTAGTGTAGTAGCCTGCAACTCAAAAATTGTTCATACAATGATAGATGTTGTCACAGCCCAACTAGTAACTTCCTCCATCTTTGAACGTACTTTTCAAACATCATAGGGGACATAATAAACCCCTAACAAGGTCTATCACTCTTTCTATGTATATTTCTATGTATAAATCAACCTTACAAATTTTTAAGAAACAATGCTCTCCCTTAAATCATCTTATAATAGAGTCACCATAATGACACTATGTTTTGAAAGGTTTGTGTATGTAACCTATAAAACCAATGACACGTCTTCCTTTACCTACAATTATCAATTTTGTTATGATCACATGTTCCCTTTTCTCCTCCTATAGAAAATTCTATCCTAGTTTGATACAAGTCTCCCCCAACATTTCTTAAGGGCCTAAAAGTTTGTTGAAAAGAACAAAGACTAGTTTTCCTCTTGCAATTTTGATAACTATTTTTGTAACATCATTAGGCTAGACATCCTGATGATGAAAACCTTAACTCTTGTAATGAGATTCCAAATGAACGAGTTCATAAGAAAGATACCAAACAAGACTTAAGGCATACCCTATTCAAAACATATGATTGATAGAGGTTGAATGATACTCTTACTTTAGCCTAGTTGACCTTAAAAATTTTGCATTGCTTAAAGATCATATTTAGATGTATATAGTAAGGAATCATTCTATAAAAAACATTAGTGCACATCCATTTTTTATTGTATTATGATAAGATTCAAGGGGTAGGTGTTATATGACTAAAATTTATGACAAATTAAGAGTAAGACTATTTTGCATGATAATCCTAACTCACGTGATATAAACATTTAATACACCTAAGTTAAAAAATAAAATAATAGTATCTAAAACACAATTTGGAGACTTGTATGACCATGTTGATAATGATAAATCCCAAGACAAATATATATAAATACCTTCATTTGTCACATGTCAATATTAAGTCACACAATGCTAAATTGAGATTAAGAATATCCATATAAGAAAGAGTGATGAGAAGTGCCTTAATGGACATAAATGAGATAAATAGGTGAGAATTAGTTTATGCTTAATTAAACTACAATAACATTAATGATTTGAATAAGGGACCTTCAATAAAATAATCGATATATTTGTAGATTAATATGTGGGAAAGTGGATCATCATGAGGTGATACTGAATTGGAGAAGATATTAGTTAGGACAATAGTTATGATAACTATATAAAAATCATCATATATTAGGCAACTAATTTGATATTGTCCAAAGTAGAAGCTATTGGTACATTTGATTCTACATATCCATAAATAAGAGTGTTGTATAATTTTAGAATTCTAATTTCATTAGGAATTATAACTCTTAAATAATGAATGGCTATTCTCAATGCTTATAGTTGGACCTTGATTTAATCACATTTTCCTTCTACATGAATTTTCATAAAAAAATTAGGCCACAATATTGTGGGCTCCTTTAAGACACTATATTGGTCTTATGGTGATCATCCATTCTATATTGATAGTCAAGATTAATTTAGAACGAAATATTTGTGTTTTTCTCATTCAAATACTCATCCCCTCTCTTCATTACTCTAAAAATTTCTATTCATTTAATTTTCTCCCCTCTTTTCAAAACCAATGATCCTTTACATGAACCTACCTCAATTGTAAAAGGAAACCCCCCACTACAAGAAAACTAGAAAATAGCTACAATTAGTATACCTATTGTACTTTGAAAAAAAATTATTTATAGTTTCTTAAAGTTATTCAATTCTTTGGGAAAATATATTAATAGAATACTATTTAATTCCTCTGTATATGTTATAATTTTTCATACCATATTTTTATGTTTTTCAGGAATGTGGCAATATATTATTGTGGAAGAAAAAATTAAGATGTTGCACAGCATTGCATCTTACAAAGAGAGAAGTACCAACAAGGACAATCCTACAAAAGTGTTAAGAGTGTCCATCTCTATAGGTGGGCCTACCTATGATTGCATATTCACCCTAGTTTTATTTTTTTTTGGGAAACTTGTAGTTTCATTAGTAAGTCATGTAAAGAGCATGGAAGAAGTTACATGATGGTTCATAGAACCATAAACAAACAAATTAACAATATAGGGTATATAATCCTAACTACAAATTACATCTACATGATGCATAAGCCAAATCTCACATGGATGAATTAGACTATAGACTGAGTTGGAAACCCACAGGTGGTGCATTGTATGATATTAAGGATCCATTAGAGGAATGGTGTAGCTTTGCTAAACAGTCTGCCTATTCAGTTTGTGATCTACTAATGTGAATGATAAAGACACAACCTGGAATAAGATTTAATCTTTGGAAGTAAGAGCAGACATGTAAGAAGGCATGGATTTGATCTGTCATCTGCATTTATAATGTTTACTACAAAACTATTATCAGATACAAAATAAAAAATGGTGATATGTAGAAGAGATTGTCCATTTCAAAGCAAAGCATATAGTTTCCACTTCCCCTTCTAGAATATAATCAATGTTTATATATTTAGAGGAACCAAAACACCAAAAGCCTTCAAATTTATAGCAATAAATGCAATAACCATACGACCATGCTTGAGAGAAGCATCAGTAATAATTTTAATCCAACCAGGGGAATAGAATGACCATCATTGGATTACATTTTAAGTTAAATAAATAATTGGAATACCAACCTCGAAAGCATTGGAGAGATTATTTGCCATGCTTAATATTCTATTACTTAGTTGAGATATATATGAGCAACTCCATTAAGGACATTATCATTCCTTGGAGCCAAATCTTAAAGTAATCACTGAGAAATATGTATAATGTGAGATTTGAAGTAGAAATTGCATTATTGGACAGGCTTGGAACGACACTGACAAGAAGTTATGAATGAAAGTGTTAATATGCAGCTCTTTCCATACCAATTTAGAATATGTACAATCATGCACAACATGTGGGGTGGTTTTAGAATCAGTATCATAGATCTAACATGAAGTGTCCATAGTTAATTATCATTGAAACCTTCTAAAATTAGTCATTAATGCTTGATGGTGAACGATCCATAAGAATATTATGTACTTAGAGGGTAGTTTTAGGTGCCACAAATGAACCCAAGGACCTTGACAAGTTCATGATACATCAATCATTAAGAACTTATATTTTGAAGTAGTATTAAAGAGACCAAAGTCTGTTAAATTCCAATACCATCCATCTTTGCCACCACAAGGAGGTGGTAAGAAATAATTTTCATAGCAATGTCTTCAGAAAAAATAGTTTTTAATAAAGTCAATGTCATAGGAACCACCTCAGGTGACCATTAAAGAAAGATGTATTGGTCTGATTATCAAATTATGTTGATCTCAGGTCTAAGGAATCCAAGAATCAAACAATACTGAAATGGTGTCGCCACTTCCAATGGTTTTATAGGAATTTTGCTAGATGATATCCTTCAAAGAAAATAAAATTCTCTAGAAAGAAGTACCCCTAGCATTGGAGTTTCGTCTAAAAGATCTATATTTATGTAGAAGACTAGTCCCTCAAGACATTTTTCAACTTGTGAATAATTCCCATGGGGCATCATAATAAGAGAAATATTCCATTCATACATAGAGATAATATCTAAATTTTGGCATTATTAGTAGCAATGATTTGTTTCCATGCAATAAGAGATAGAGGAGATTTATCAGCACCCCTTCTTAAAATGATTCGTTTCAGTATAGAATCAATACGATTACATAAAGACATCGGTAAAATGCATGTCTGCATTGCAAAGGTAGGCATGATTGCAAGACAGACTTTGTAAGACACAACCTACCAGTCAAAGAACGAGTTTGGGTAGACCCTCTATTTGCATGAATTTGAGTTTTGTCACATAGACAAGCATAAGTTGATAGTGTTATTCTGCCATTAACCATTGGAGCTTCGATATATCGTACCAAGTCTAATGTAACAGTCATTCCTAAAATGTTGGAGATTTCCTATTCTACATTGGTGGGAACCATAGGCAAAAAAGATCAAGCTAATATCTAGAGAAATAGACTTCCCAAAAGCACTACTAAATATATCAAAACACTGACAAATCATAGTGGTATGTTGGATATCTACACAAGAAACTAAAAGTATATCATTTGTGAACGCAACATGGGAGAGTGCTTGTCCTTGGTTAGAGAGTTTGACAAGTATCCACCTACCGGTGTGAACTTCATTATCAATCATTAGTTTAAGCCTATTATAGCACATAACAAATAGATGTAGAGATAGAGGATCCCTTTTTCTCAATCCTAGGGTAGCTTTAAAACCCAATAGTTGATTTCCATTAAAGATTATAGATAATCTGCCACCACAAATTGAATTCATGATGTTGTTAATAATTGTTTCAAGAATATTGGCATGAATTGTGGTATTGATTATGTATATCAAGACATACCATCATATGCCTTTGTCAGGTCTACCTTGATAGCCATTGTTCTCGCACCACTACAACATTGCATGTTATGTATTAGTTCTTGGACAAGGATAATATTATATGTAATGTGGCATCTAGGAACAAAGCTTGATTGTGAGTTACCTATCTAATCAGAGAGAAAGGGTTTCAATTTCTAAACTACTACCTTTGGACAAGTTTAAGGGTAATATTATTCCAAGAAATAGGCCTAAAATTACAACACCAATTAGGGTTAGGGACTCTAGGTATAAGAACCATTAGAGAATTGCATAAAGACTGAGGTAAAGGAAAACCACATAAAGCCAAATGTACTGTAAATAGTAGATAATCTTTAATAATATACCACTGGCATATAGCCTTATTTATGCCCATAGAAGAAAGGACATTATATAATTTTGTCAACAAAGGCAAAAAAGCAACAATGTATGCTTGAATGTTGGTAAGTCCATTTGGATTATATGGAATGAGATTGATGGTTTGTTTATTATGAATAAAAGAAGTACAAAATTGTGATTTGAAACAATCATATATCCACAATTTAAGAGCACATGGACCCAAAATAACCTAGTTATTATTATCTTGAAGAGAAGTAATACGACTCTTCTTCCTTTTATCTTTAACATATGCATGATAGAAAGAAGTGTTAGTGTATCCCTCCTTTAGCCAAGTAATGTGGCTCTTTTGGTTTTTAATTAAGTAATCAACATGAAGAAGCATATCATATTGTGACAATAACTCATCATCATGAAAACCCAATTCATCCTGGCATTTTTGAATTTTCTAAAGAAGAGCCACTTTAGAATGTTGCATGTTAGACATATTATTTTGGTTCTATTGGGTAATTAAATGTTGAACGTTCTGCAAGGCATTCTCAAATTGTAAAGAAGAGTTCCAACTAGCTGTCAAAAGATTTTAAAATTGGTATTAGTATCCCAACTAGCCTTGGACTTAAATACATGTTGATATTTGGATTGGCTAGAATTAAAAAATCTCAAATGGGTCGTGATCCAATTGGATTCGAGGAAGGTGGCGTATAGTAAATTGTGGGGGCATGAGAAAGAAATGAGAGTTAGTTAACACCCTATTCAGACATTTATGTAGTTGTCCTACCTTGTAGGTAAAAGGAAGGCCATGAAAGCCCATGTCTGATAAATTTGATTGCATTAAGAAATCATGAAGCAAGATTGATTCCAAAAAATTTAATTCATTAGAATCTTGTTTCTCAGCAGGTGATAACATGACATTAAATTTACCTATAACCACCCAAAGTAACTGAATTAGAGCTCCCAATCTGGTTAAGTGATTCCAAAGTAAATGTTGAAATTGAGGTACATGATGTATATAGACCACGATCAGGAAACACTTATGATCAATGAGGAAATATAAGTATTTTTAGCGGCTTTTAGTGAGTTTCACATTTACTTGATCAGAGCTCCATAATAACCAAATTCCAGTAGAGAATCCACAAGCTTCTACTCTTTGTGATGAGTTGATACCAATAATCACTGGTTTGTCTAGAAATTATAGGTTCCAAAATAGCTACTAATTTGTATCTAAACTTGAGTATCAATTATCAATGATGGGTCTGAGTGAATTCATTCCCAATGCCTCTAACATTCCAACATATTGTGTTTAACATATAAATTAGGAGGTATATGTAGTCTCCTAAGAACCTGATGGCTCACCTTCACCTTAAATGACTTAGAGTTTTCTATCTTGGATCCTATTCATATAAGAAGATTTCTTCATCTTCCCACTTGTGCCCCTTACCTTGCAACCAACTGTCTAAGAAGCCAAAGAAGGAGGATAAAGGAATATTTGACTAGATTATCATAGACTTGGACAGGCAAGTAAATTAGGAGTACCACTAGATCATTAGAGAAAGGATTATGAATAATGACTTCATCTAGTTCACAATTAATAGTTGTGTTTGAAGGAACATAATCCACCATATGTTTCTCAAAAGTATGAAGACTTGTACTGATAGGTACAACAACAATATCAATAGTTTCAACAACATGTTCTTGAGAGGCCTCAGATAAATCTACCAGAGTGGTAGAAGTAGTGGATGTAGTTGGAGTTTTTTTCCTCCTTCTGATTCAAATTTTGGGTTGTGTGGTAACGTGTGTGCTATTTGACACATGAGAGGAAGATCATATAATTCTTGTAAAGGGACATCATCCATGGCATCAAGAATCTGGTATGTGTTAACATTCACCTATCCAGAATCATTCCCTTTCTTTTATCTAGAAGTCATCAGTTATTGACAGCGTGAATGGATGTTTGGACAAGTAGACTTGCCAATGATTCTCTTCAGAACTCCACTTCGTTCTAGATTCTAAATGTTGAGCATTCATGGGCTGGGTAGAGGTGGGATTTGGATAAAGCCATACATTCCCCTTGATGATGTCCTAAAACTCTACATGAATGAAAAAAACTAGTAGATATTTGTACTTAACACGGTATCTAAAACTGTCAATAACCATCACCGGAAGAATAGGCTTTCCTATGTTAATTTCAATAGCAAGACGGGCAAACTGGCTCCTCGTACAATTCAAGGTATGATCATCAGTTTTGAACAATCTACCAAGAATATTTCAAACCCGTTGAAACAAGATAGGATGATATAGGTTGAGTGGTAAATCAATAATTTGTGCTCATACAATTAGAGATTTAGGAAGACTTGATGTTCGAAGAAAAGAAGGAGACCAATAGATGACAATGTAATAATATCCATAGATTGAACAAGGAAGTTTACAGTACCACAAAATTATTGAGACTCGGTTCATAAACATGCCAATTGCCTGTTTGTTTCTAAAAAAAATCCAATCTATGACACAATGTTAGATAACCAATTGAAAAACCAATCAACTTAACCACAACTGAATAAGACCATGGTTTGTTAAGGTATTGGTGAGCATAAGTATAAACACGTGTTCACCCTAGCTTTAACTACATTTTGAGATTAGTTTTGCATTCATTTCCATCATTTTACTCCAGAACTATCTCACTTTAGGTTTCTTAATTTTATGTTAATTTGTAGGACTTTAATCCAAATCCCTAGTTTACATGGCATGTTTGAGCTTCATATCTTATGCACCAGTAGCGCTTGGTCCTGCTAACCGACTAGTGGGCACAATTTGTTTTATAAATGGACTAGAGTTTTGTTGATAAGCCCTTCATTGGTTGGTGTTTCCAACTATTGATGCTTTATAGGAACAAACCCTATGATATATTCTAATAGTCCCCCTTGGATGGGGGGTTACATCCTCTTGAAATTGTATCAGTTTACTAACTTTACCCTTCCATGGTTGACAGCTGATGTAAGCCCATCACTCATCACCTAAAGAAATTCATGTGTGTTGTATATCAGTGCAAACCCAGTGCCCTCCCTCCATTGGCCATCTTCAGATGGAACATTGCATGTTATCCTATCAAAAAAACATATGCATATAAACCAGTGGGATCCTAGTGTTCCCTAACTGACAGGAGCCATGCATGCTTCAACCGATGATAGTTATGCTCTCTGCCTACCGATGGAAGATTGACTGTGATAACTTGGAACTTCATACTTAAAATATGACTTTTAAACTAGACCTCACTTTTATCCTCACCCTCAATTCCATGTTCTAATGTGTTTTCATGCATTATTGGTCCATCTAGTATAGATGTATCACTATGGTGATACTCAATTTGATAAAAATTAGGTATACCCTTAGATCACACATTATCATTTTTTCCTAGAATGTTTTGATCATATCCTTGCATAAAACTATAATTTTTCTTTTTCCCATGTTGTAGATCTCTCTCAGGTTTCCAAAGAACCTAATTTCAATCAATTCTCACACCTATGATCATAGTAATGCTTGATTTTAATACTCAGTTTGATGATGATTTTGAAATATGATGATGTTGACTATAGCTTGTGGTTGATTTACTAGAAAGACCTAGGTCTAAACCATTCATCAACCTTGAATACCATCAAAATTAACTTGATATTGATGTCACAAAATGTTGCTTGAATAATGCTGAAAATGTTGCTCGATTATCGTATGTGGATGAATGATCAACCCTAAGGTCTAAATAGGAATCTAAACCTAGATTTGAAATGTTTGGATATATGATTTTGACATCCAAACTTGGCTCTTGATATTGAATAATGAACTCTTCACTCATGATTAATGATATTGATATTCATTTGACTCATATGATCATCCTATTTGGATCTTTAGGTCACCCTCAATATATGATTAATGACTTCGATGTTCCCAAATCTCAAAAATGTAAAATGATGATTATGTTAACTCACTCAATTTATGACTTAGGTTTAAGGTCCATGCGGACTAGCGTGGACCTTCCATAAATTTTGAGCATGAAATCATGATGAAGAAATATGAAATTTGTCTCGAATTGTTGAAATATGAAATCTCATTCATGGATGTATAACCCCATCTAGGACAATGTAGAAGCTAGAACCCTAAACATTGGTAAAGGAATTCATGCCTTATCCTTGACTCTATTCAACTGACTTGAAATGTAATTCCTACAAATTTGGTGATATATCGGATAATCTCTCCAAAAATTGTGACTCTTGTGGATTGATACTTCCAATTTGATGTTCTATGTGACTATGAGTTGCTTGTGATGCTTGATTGCTTGATTTTGGAATCAAATGTATGTGATGAGGATACACAATGAGAATACTATGACGGTCTTGATTTTGAATAGGAAAACTCAATCTCGATTGAAGACTTGATTCAATTTTAGATACAAAATTATTTCTTACGTGGGGAGGGTGTGATAACTTGGAACTTCGCACATCATAATGACTTCTAAACTAGACTTAAATCTTATTCTCGCCTTAAACTCCATGTTTCAATGTGTTTCCATGCATAATTGGTCCATCTGGTAGAGTTGTATCACTATGGCCATACTCAATTTGATAAAAATCAAGTATATCCTTCAGTCGCACATTATCATCTTTTCCTTGAATGTTTTGATCATATCCTTGCATACAACTATAATTTTTCTTATGCTCATGTTGTAGATCTCTCTCTCTCTCAGGTTTCCAAAGCACCTAATTTCACTCAACTACGGGCTAATACTGGGTAGTTATGTTTGTCCAAAAATCCATGACCAAATCCTAATTTACATGATTTAATCTCATAGTTCAGTCTTGTGTTAACACCCTTTTTGGGCCTAGACCTGCGCTAGGCACAAACGCCCCTCGCCCCTTTTCCTTTCCCTTCTTTTCTTCCATGATGCATTCCTTCCCATGTGCCATAGTGAATCGTTAGATCTTGGTTCCACAAATCGTAGGTGAATCCAATGACTGATAAGTTGTCCTCTCCCCTGGTTTTGATGTTGCTACGACAGCAGCTTTGCAGCTATTTTACGATGACCAATGTCCATGCTTCACGCCTCTATAGACAAGATCTCTATCACCTTTTGTGTCCTATTGACCCCTACTTATTTTCCCCTCTCTTTTCGAACCTCTATGTGTCCTTATTCCCCCATCTTCCTCCCTTTTCTACCTTGTTTGTTGGTTGTGTGGCTACCATAGCCGACCGCGTTATCCTTCTCTCCAGTCCACCTTGGCACAAATGGAGGCCAGCAGTAGCCTCGCCCAGTCGAGGCCGGGTAGGGAGGCACTCTAGAAGGGTCATTGGAGCCCTTGTCCACCATCAATTGGTCGTGCTGGTGAGCTTCTCAACCCGCTCGACCTGCACACCAGTGGTTATGCCCAGAGGTAGGAGGCTGCGTTGTTGGTATGTATGCTCAGAGAGCCAATTGTATGATGATGGAGTGTGGCACTAGATACCTAATTAGATAATGATAAAGGTAATTTTTTCTATTATGTTTGTCTCAATCATGAGATGTTGACACAAATATAAGTAGATGTCTAAATAATGATGTTACTCGATGACATATGTCTTCAAGTACGTGACTTGAAGAATGAGATCATATGGATACTAAGAGCACATACATTCTCGTTATGTCCCAAGTCATATATTATTGTGGAAGAAAAATAGACAACAATAATACATGAGACTCGAGTGTGTGTTGAGTGATGACAAAATCTCATCAGTCATGATATCTGATATCAAGTCACTCACACAAATACATGTTAGAGAACGGTGTATCGGACAGACTCACTATGAGAATGATACATGGAGACCACGGACTGGTAGCCAGAATCATCTCTCATAGTGATAGTGGTGATTGTGGTTCTTAGACCTGAAGTCACTACATTCATCACATGTTGTTGGGTATACTTTGACATTATCAAACGTAATCCTAAAATATGGGTTGCCATAAAGGTGATGATTGTGTAGCTTTGACACATGGGGACTTTACTGTGAGTGATGTGGATGGGATTTGTCCCTCCTATACGAGATAGATATCCAAGGCCTCTTGTTAAGTGAGACTGAGAAATGTATGACTGTACTGATGTGGTTGAATATGTGATATGTGAACTCATACGCATCTCAGACAGTCTACTCTAATTCAAGGAACATGGATTTAATGTTGAGAGGATGACAACTTCATGTCTTGAGTTCAATCCGGATATCATATATTAAGGAACTATACGATCACTGTAATAATAATCATCTATTGTAGGTTGAAGTTGTTCTCCAACTTTTTGAAGTACTTGGGTAGCAATGATGTGTGACTAGGCACCACTCTTTGCTTGTGATGCCATAAGTTTGTCATGGACATTCAATGTCGACGTAATTTTGGATGTATAAGATCACACACATAGGATACACTTGGATTAGAGGAGTATATTCATGATTGATGTTTAATTTGATTACTAAAGGTATTTAGGTATTCAATTAAAAATAGATCAACTGACTGGACTCAGAATCATCAAGTTCAAGTGTTGGACTGACTATTTGGAGTGTCAGGTTGATTAGAAACTGAATTGGCTGAGTTTGTCAGAACTGGGGCACGAGATGACCCTCTCACGTAATGGTCATGAGACGGCCATCTCATGTGAGCAAGAAGACTGGTTCTTGGTTGTGAGACAGTCGGCTCGCTTGAGTGAGATGACCAGTTTGTGGTCGTAAGACACCCGGCTCGCATGAGCGAGATGCTCGGTTCGTGGGGAAATCTGATTACATTAGTGATGATGTCGTGTTGTGCGTTAATTGGATTCAAATTGCCAATTTCATTTAGAATAGAAAATTGTGCGACATGACCATCTCGCTAAGTGAGATGACCCTCTCGCACATGAGACAACCATTTTACTTTGTGAGATGTTTGTCTCGCAGTTCGCAGGTTCTAAAATATTCATAATTTCGGACCATTCTACTCCCACACCAATCGAGAACCTTGATCATGACATCTACTATAGATAAAGGGATAGTTGGAGCTTCTCAAGACAAAAAATTGAGAATCAATTGCTCAAACAATTGTTGTCCTCTCTGGATGTGGTAATCAAAAAAAAGTCCAAGAAAGTCATACCATTAAAAGGAGGGATAGAGAGGGAGAAAACACCTAAGGATAAACTGTGGGAGAACATATCGGCAACTAGTACACTGACAAAAGGAGAACTCCTTCCCGTTGGCTCTAGTAGCGCAGCGTGGAGTTCCCGATGGTTCACGTGGACTACTCTAGATGGTTCACTTGGACTACTCTAGAGGCGAGAGGATTTTGTCTGCCACTTGGAGGACAACGTCAGCCTGCAGTATGTGGCGAGACCGCAGGAGCCGCTACAGAAGTTGTTCCAATCTGTTGTTCATGGTTAAGGCTAAGAACTGTACAGACACCATCCAAGAACAACTAAACACATTTGTGCATCTACAATGACGAGAAATGTCATTGGAATTTCTCGAGGATCAGGTATATCCTCGAAACCATCATTTCTATTATATAGTTATTGACGCAATCCGTTGGTTCATGAAGAATATGACTATAAATTTTTTATTTCCATTGTCTATTATGTCACCCTATTTCCCTACAGGCGGTGCTTTGAGGTGAGCAGCCGCTGGAAGCCACTTGCGGTGATAGCTAGGATTGTTCTGGGGCGTTTCGTGAACACTTGCGATCGGGGGTCATCGCCCACTGGGTAGCTCACGCGGGCTACCAGCCGCGAGCCCAAGAAAGGGAGAATTCATTACAACAAATATCAGTTTTCCAACACGCAAAATTGCCGGAAAAACATCTAAACTGTCACGGAGTTGTTGACGTCCGGCGTTTCCTATAATGCCAAAATGATGTCGGCAAAAGACCTGCCGGGAATAGTTTGCTAGCATATTCTAAAATGCTGAATGGCTCTCAAAACGGAATCATGCACACTGTCGAAACATATCTAAGAATACTGTAAAATAACACCGAATCGACATTTAGGTCCCGTTTGGCTGGAGCACTCATGAATACCTCTGTACTTGGAGATTACAGGAGTTCAACTGCATCAAAGTAGATTGCTGTTGTTTGAGAATGGATTGTTTGCATACCCAAAGATTCAATAGCAGGTATTTCTGCTAACAGGCCCAGCAAAGCAGGAGCACCTCTTGCCGTCACAGCTTCTTCTCACTCACGGAAGAAAGATGAGAAAAAGGCACAGAGTAATCGGTCTGTGGCGGCGGAATGATTAGTACAGGCAAGCAGAAATAGAGAAAGGAAGGAAGGAGGAAAAGAAGGCAGCGGAATAGGAGGGAGGAGCGAGAAGGGAGGAAACTATGTGTGCCGGGGTAATGCGGAGGTAGGCTCCCGGAAACCAGGCTGCGTCGTTACGCCCTGGAATTTCTGAATCACGCCGATCTCGACGGGATCTGAAAGGCTGTATTCAACCACATAAGAACACCGCTCCGAATATACCGGTAATCAGAGACTACCCTAGCAAATATCCAAACGACATATTGATAAAGACCGGCGTTTAGAAGACCGTGTTTAACTGCAATCCCGCCGTGAAATACTTTACCCAAACGGCTCCTTACAAAATGTCGAAAGTGAGTTGCATATACCAAAAAATTATGTATGGTGGGCAGTGTCGGCGCATAACTCGGATCGGCAGGCCGACAGTGAGATGAGCGTGATGTGTGGGTAGACAAGCTGTGCCGCAACTGTGATGCATATAGCCAAGACTATGTTTGCAATAATGTAAGAAAAAAATATTATTTTCACATTATATGTATCTACAACAATATGAAATGTAAAAATGATACATTTATTTTCTCCTTTAACATAGCCTAAACAAAAGTAGCAATTATTTCATTAATTCCTTTGGGTAAGTTAATTGCATCACATTTTTTTCATCGAAGCAAAACACGCTTTTTGATGTTGAAACAAATCACCAAGTACATTATATATTCTGATTACTGCTTGATAGCAGAATTACAACAGCTGGAACACAAACACATACAACAAGAATACAAACACATATTCCACAGTAGGATCACAAATTTGAAGAATCTCATTCTGGCTGCACAACTCCTCCTTTCCAGACTCCTTAACATCAATTATAACTTCAACATCGTATTCCTATTTACTGAGAAGTGTCTTTCTTCTTTGACGTACAATGCTACAGGAATAATGCAGCAAACAACTGAGTTCTATTGTCGATCCCTAATGACTCTAAGAATGCAACAGCTAGTTGGGCGGTGGATGACTTAGCAGCAACACCATCCATCTTATCTTTCACAAATTTGAATTCTAGATCTTGATGATCAGCATGCATATGCCCTTGTTGCTGATGTATTTTGCTGTAATACAAGTCATTTCTTCTGTTTGAGCTTTTGCAGAAGCCAACTGCTCAGATTCAAGGGCCAAAACTGAAAGGGTCCATATATTCCAGACTGAAGAATTTGGTCTGACAACAGATAAATGCAGATATATTAGACGGGTCAAGGATTAGCTGCTCCTACACCTTATCAGTCTCTAGATCGATATAGAAATTGTGACTAGCACACTGTCACAAGCAACAACTTGCTCGACGGCATGGCCTCTAATGATTCCTTCTTTATCTAGTTCTTCTGATGTAGTGTGAAATTCCACATCTTGAATGATTAAAGAAAAGCACTCCGATGTTTGACAGCCTACTGAACAACCTCATGCTCCTTGTTGATGCCACCAATGAGCAACAAGTCCACACTTCTACCCAAAATTTGTAAGCAATAGTTGTCCTGATTCATGAGATCAACTTAAATAGACATGATTTTTTGATTGAGAAAGATAGTCTGGAAGCTAATGCCTTTCGGGTTGTGAAAGCTCTGCAACAGCAGTCCGGGGTCAAGGACAGATGCTCTTGCATTTTACATGAACTTCTAACCTAGACATGACCATTGTGTAGCCCCTTGATACTCAGAATTCTGCAATGACATTTATGAGCGGCTCAGTGATATCTCTTATTGTAAGAAGTATACAATTTAATGAGAAAAAAAAAATAGAATTTTGTATATGAGAATACACTTCAAATAACAGAAATAGTCAAAAACTAGATGGATAAACAATTTACATAATATACTGCATACTGTCTATAAATACTGCAATGAACAAAAAGGTGGTAAACAATACATTGTCAATACATATATAACACATAAGAGAGCTTCAAAATGATAGCATGTGTAAATAAGAAAAAGAGAAACACACATACCCATCACGCAGGGTACAAGATCCCAAGTCATGAGAAAGACCTAGAGCGACAGGGTGACCAAGAAGATCATGCTATAACCTCTTATCAGTGCTTTCTACCTCAAGGTCTGGTTTGTTTTTATAATCTTTTTACATACCTAGGAAACTTGCCATATTTTACTACAAATATTTAATCGTATGGCATCCCAATAAAGTTATAGCTAAATGAACCATTCAGTTCATGGTCCCACTTCATTTACATGGGTACATTACGTTTGTGTGTGTCTAATCAATTCATACTCATATTCACAGGAAGTACATGTTTGAACTTCTATGATGTGCCTGTCTTGCTACTGTTGTTTAGATAGGAATCCTACACATACCCTCCAAATAATGTACAATTAGCTTTGTGACCACCCCATTTATTCAGCTACTTCAACAATAAGTTGTATCCTTTGCTACTTAACGTAGGACGCCATAAGCAAGTGTTACCTACCATGAAATAGAAAAGACCTATTCAACATCTCCTCTAACAATTAGAAGGCAATTTGAAGACAATTTAAGATCTTTCTGCCAGGTGGCACTAAATACCCTCTTAACAAGCCTCCAATCGACGGATCAAGCAAGAGGAGAACAGAATTAGTACATGAGTTGTCTCGAAAACAAGTTCACAATCAAAGATCGGTCTCAGATTTGGTTGAACCATTTGGAGTTTCTAGTGGAATAAAATATGTGAATTAAGCTCACAATGACAAAGGACAATAGAGTTTCCTTGGTCGGAGCTATTGCAATCGTGGTTGGTCTCCAATAATGCCCAAGTTTTCTTGTTTTCCCTTGAGGGTACATGATGATCCTTAAGACTTCTTGATAAATGAAATATTATACTACTCTCATATCTAGAATTCAATCCTAATAAAGAGGAATATGTCAAGTTCGTGTCATAGCTTTGGATAAACATTTCTGTATAGGAGGATTTCCTTTGGCTGGTAACATGCAGTCTTTGTACGTAGTTACTTATTTGTAAGGACATGGGTGTTTGAACTTCGATCTTAAGGATCCTTTGCATGATACTACCATCATATGCACAAAAAAACCTACATTACCTATTCAAACATACAGTGAGAAGGTATTGGAGGCAATTGGAAACATGATTGGGCTAACAATCAAGTTTACCTGAATACCAGAGACCAAGAGTGAGGAAAATTTTTGAGGTTGACGGTTGAATAAAATTTTGAATACTCTGTTGTCCTAAATTAAACTTAAATGTAAAGATTACTATTAGTCATGTAAAACTTATTGGTCAATTTCTTCTGTTGTGGGATTGTCAGACATGAGATGGATGATATGGATTTAGGAATCTATTTAAGATCATGGGAAGATACCCATCTAGGAATCTATTTAAGATCATGATTAATTCAAATCATGGTGTAGATAGAGATTAAAAGAGCTCATTCGAGGATAGATGAGTGGTCATGATGTTTCCAATGACTCTTAAGACATAATCTAATCAGAGTGTTGTTATGCAACAATAGTTCACCTCCCTTCTAGGTCATGTCGAGGATGCCAAATAGTCCAAAGAACAAAGGAAACAATACTATTAGGGACAAGATACCTCACTCTTGGTGTGTACACAAAACTTAAAGAGATGTGTACATAAAAGGTGAAGAAAGTATGTTAGGTCAAACTCGTAATCAGGGACTATGAAATGAGATAGTAAGAGTAATCAAACGAACAGATAAGTGGAGTCTGAGTAATAACTTTTTCATAGAGATAAAAGGATAACAAAAAAGTTCATATTTCCTATGTTTTCTCAAAGCCTTGTTTATTTGAAGACAAGGTTGCGAGCTAATATGAATAACATGAAGCACATAACATGGATCAAACCAAGTACCCAGATAATACCATTATGCATCTGCACAGCTGCAAACTAGGTATAGAATCAAACACTGCAGAGAATATGCACCCCTTATGCACGGATATTTTATTAAAGAAGAACAAACATAATACAATATTTATAAAAATAATAGCATCATACCAAGATAGTGGTGGCACCAAAATGCCAAGGGAAAAGAAAGGGAGTGTATTATGTCATGTTAATTTTAAACATGTGAAGGTAAAACAACAAAATAGTAGAGGTGCCACAAACGTGTCATGTAACAATAGTTAAATTGCAATAGAAAATAGAGGTTGACCCACACGATCCTCTAGTAGGACAAGAGAAGCCTCAAATTTGAAAAGAGGCATCAATTCAGTAGACACAAGAATCACAACAGCAATTGTCAATTAATCCACGAGAATAAATCAAAATGTCAAACTCCTTGGAATCCATTAGGAAGCAACATTGTGGCAGACAAGGCAGACTTGTATTGAACTGGTTAGGAAGTCTAACTTATTTCCTATCGCAAAAGTATAACAAAGCCACTAGCCCAATGACGAGTTGATGATAGTCCATAAGGATTCCTTATTTGGCTGCAAATGAATGCAGGTGAAGTTCAAGGAACAGAATTGCATGCATGTACAATGATTCACTACATAATTTTTAAAGAACAAATACAATATGAAAGTTGAATTACTGAACGAATTTTAACAATCATACTAATTAGAAATAAATCCAGATTGATCACAGATAGGGACATCACATTGCATGTCTAGTCACTAAATAAACAAAAATACATCATGAATACATACAAAAGAGTTTGCCAATACGAATAAATGTAAAGTCACAAACACTTAGAAAATGAAGTCCAAGTCCACTTTTGGAAAATGAACATGGACTTAATTGTGAACTTGTGAAACTAGTTAGACTTGTGATCAACTAAAATCTTTTTGCCTTCTAGGGCCTTCACTTGTGATTGGTACATGACGGTCCCCTTGGTGCCAATGTTCATTGCTCTTATTCTAGAGCACACATAAAAGTAACTATAGAAATAAAACAAGATAAAAAGGCATTCACTATTTATTCAAGCAATACCATGTGAAATGAATAAGAACTATGAGTCTATAAGAAATGGCTTGGGTATAGATGCGTATGTGGAAAGGGTTGAAAGACGTACTACTATGGACAAATCTATCACATATTCATAGTCTTTAGTTTACTCTCTATATTTGATCCTCTTCGCCTTGCTTGCTTTTCCCTTTGACAATTCGGTTGCCTTAGTGTTGGTAATGGATATCTAGATATGCAACTTGATCTTGAGATCCATCATCAGAACTAAAGCATCAGCCCAACTAGGTAACTTATCACTATGTGAAACTAAGTACCATTTCATATATGGGAGTGCAAACTAAGTCCATTAACTTTTTTCTAAAAATAAAAAGAGTATCATCATATTCATCCTGCACCCTCAAGCGGGACAAACAACAAATAACAAAGGAACCACATCCCACACCAAAACAACTGATAAACCCAACAACCTCATAAACCACCCTAACAGTAGCAGCCCAACCCGTCTCTATACATCAAAAATGGTCCTCAGAGAAACGAAAAACTATCTCAATCTACTGTACAAAACCCATAACCTATTCCAAGAAGTACCCCATTCTTGTTCCAAGAGGTTAGATTTACCAAGGAAGCATGGACATGTTTGTAGACACGGACACTAACACGGACACAGGACACGGCAATTTTCTAAAATATAGGACACGCACACGGCGCTGATGAGGGCTATTTTTTTCTAATATATACATATGATGTATAATACATATATGTATAATAGTATATGAATATTAATGCAAAGGTGTGTTTATGTCAAGTACAAACAATATTCGACAAATAAACCTGCTGCATTTTTTTAGGTAACTACATTAGATTTTCAGAATGAACAAACACTGATTTATTTAATTTATTAGACTAAAAATGTGACTCATGATATAGAAGGTCATCTTATATTTTGAATTTGGATTACTTTTAATACATTTTACTTGTAATTTTGATTAGATCTCGCTGTCTTATATGTTCTCAATCACAAGAACACTTAGAAGTGGCTGTATTTCCAGAATTTACACTCTGAAACAGGTTACTACTGAAGCAGTTGCTGCACGAAGTGTCCGGGGAGTGTCCGAACCGTGTCCAGCTATGTCCGGGCTGCAAAAAATGATCAAAATGGATAGGACACGGCATAGCCGTGTCCAAAACGTTTTGGGCCGTGTCAGGGAAGTGTCCGTGTCCGGAATGTGTCCGACACGGACACGGAAGCTGTATAGAAGTGTTCGTGCTTCCTAGCAATATACCATCACCACATCACCTCATCGCCAAGGGGAAACCATCCAAGGATACCAACAGCGGGACAGGTCACACAAAAAAACAAGAGTCCCCACATCACTAATCATGTGTGCCAAACAACAGTGATAGTTATCCTGTAGAAACTCAATCTACCATGAATGTTAGAGCCACAATACTCCTTGATGTAGGACGAGCATAGCCATTTTAATAGTTTTTATAATGTTTTATCAGTTACCTTGTGTTTGGGGTTATTTAATATTTTACTAGTTTTCTTGTAAAGCATGTGGTTTAGTCCCGCATTGGCTAGTTCTGTAGTGAGTTGGGTTTAAACACCTATATATAGTCTTTGTAAGGCTTTTGTCAAAAGCAGACTTGATGAATGAAATCTTTTGATGATTATATGCCTTTTGATTGGTTATTTTAGATTAGTTTAGATCTAGATAATTAGTCTTAGATTTTATTCATTAGGATCTCCATTACTCCTCCAGTGGTTTGTTTCCCTCCAAAGATAAACCATTCACAATGAATGTGCAACAAGTCATCTCTCCCCCCCCCGGGGGGCTAAAAGCTTACTCTTCACCTATTAGAAATGGAGCTTAGCTAAAGTGCCCACCACCTGTATATATAAGGATCACAATCTTCAGTCAGCATCTGAACAAATAAGATCCCAACTATCTAATTTAACAGAGCTTTGGTATAAAGCCTCACAACATGCAAAAAGCAGTGTCAGTATAACTGTGGACAAAACTCATGTGATCTACAAAACCTCTCGTATGTAAGGATCATTCTATGATGAACAATCACCCCAGCACCCTCGCGATTGGTTGTGACATCTTCTATGATTTTCTAGTCTTCAAACAATCAACAAATAAAACCTGTCAAAGATTCATGCACAACACATAAAAGACATTGTGTCATCTTCAAACTTATAACACCTCATCGGTCAAAAGAACCATAACCCCTGAAGCCTGCAATCAACCATAATAGGTAACACCAGACTGCCCCAGCAACACAACGATTAGGAACCCAATCTCCAAGATGCCAAGGAGAAAGCATGCACTGCCTATGTGGGTACACGACAAATGACCCTCAGAGCAGAGAAAAGAGGTTGGCCAAAAACATTAACTGTAGGGAAGAAAAAAAACAAAACCGGTCTCTCCAGCTCTCACATGGTATGGGGGATGCATTGCAACAAACAACACCATACCACATCACTATGTCCATTAACTTATTGGTCCCATTCGGTGGCGGTGAGGCCAACTTCAAGTTTTTAGTATATTTTTTATTTGTTGCATTTACTTCAAAGATGATTTATATTAAAAAAAATAGTGGGAGGAAATTATGGTAACATTCATGTATCTTTTTGTTCTACCTTAGTGATGGATCATACACGTTATATGAATTCCCATTTTTGCCTTAACAAAAATGTGAATAATATTAACATTAACATTTAGACTCAACTTGTTTTCTGTTTTGCAAGCCTAGAACCTTTTTTCATAATGACTTGGTATGTTTGAGTCTATTTTGAGAAGTTTTCAAGCTTAGTTGCATAGCTTGTTATGATAAGACATGATTAACAAGTATTAAACCTAAACTAGAATATCTAATAGACATAGTTTCTTGTTAGGTTGATGCGTATATATTTCTATATGTTCCTATTTGTTCAAGTGCCTCAATATTTATGAGTGAATCATCATACAATGCATGTCAGTTATCCTAGTTGTCATTTTGATTTTTGTGAAAGCATGATATTTTTAACCATAGTGTAGGGGAACCCCATTATTTCAACACAGGGAGATGGGTTGTTTTCCATCCCTCCCAAGAGAGATGTGGTGTGAGATTGAGATTTTTCCGAAGCTAGGTTTTGGAAAGCGGGAAGCGTGCGGGTTGACCCTTTTAAAGCGGAAAGCGGGTTTTAAAGCGGACTAAAGTGGGCGCTTTTTAAAGAAGTGGTCTGAATTGTTTTAAAAAATGTAGAAAAATTTAGTGACCGCCATACTGCTAACATATCATTAATCAAGCATCTAAATGATATTTCATTGCATCAGAATGACTTTCACATATTAAAAAGGGTCATGTTTGTAGATTTCAAAAAAAAAGGTCATGTTTGCAAAAGTAAATTGTCACAAGCTAAAAACATTTAAACATCATAAAACCGCATAGTCCTCGCTCAAAAATCAAGTATCATACTAATACTATGTACTTAATATTGCTTCAACAGTTGTGCTTGGAAATTATCATTTCGTAAAAAAAATAGTAGGTAGTAGTAATTAGATACTAGTACTCTGTACAAATATTGTAGACTAAGGTAGTCTTCAACATAATATAAATAGATGCACATTTAAACAGTAATAAACAGGAATCCATTACAATATAGTAGAATCAAGATAAATAGATATTACTCAGTAAATCCTAAAGAGCAATAAACTACTAGACATAGTACATAATAGACAATATAACAAATTTTACTACCTTATTTTGTTACAGTCTATAAATGGTTGTGCAAAATTTTTGGACAAGTATATAAAATGGTTGACTTTTAATTTGTCAGTGGTAATGAACAACATTAAACATACATGCCAATATCATACATAGTAAATCGTATAGAACAATAAACTACTACACTAAGTACATAATTGACAATATAACAATATTTTACGACATCATTTTGTTACAGTCCACAGATGGTCGTGCAAAGGTTTTGTTCAAGTATACTAAATGTCAGACTATTAGAGTATCAACAGTTACAAAGAACATTAAACATATATGATAATATCATATACAAACTTGACAGATGAAAGTACTAGTCTAGTTGTACAGAGTGTACAAACAGCAATAACAAAGTAAAGAATAAATGATAATTACTAAACCTTCTTACACCTTTTGAGATACAACAGTTGGAGCATCACATCTCCCAAAAGTAGTGTTTTCATTTTTCTATAGATTTGGCATGTAATTGGGCCACTCCAACAATACTTGCCGTGAAGCGGCCTGAAGCGGCAAAAAGCGGCCGCTTCAGTTCAAAACGCTTCAAAGCCCGCTTCAGCTAAAATTACAACGGGACATGTGCTTGGCCGCTTAAGCGGCCACTTCACCCGCTTTTTAAATCATTGCTCCCAAGAATGCCCACATGGATGATTGACTGGATGTTTTATGCAACATGTAAGGGAAAGAAAAATTTAGGATGAGATATGTAGGTCCCCTTGTGCCACACATTCAATTATTTATATAACATTATGCTTATGCATTACTTCAGTTTACATATGTAATATTTTATGATACATATGCATGGTTACCTAGGAACACGGACACTTCTATACAACTGTCGTGTCTGTGTCGGACACATTTCGGACATGGAAACTTCCTGGACACGGCCCAAAATGTTTTGGACACGGCTATGACATATCCTATCCATTTTGGTCATTTTTTGCAGCCCAGACACTGTCGGACACTCCCCTTACACTTCTTGCAGCAACTGCTCCAGTAGCAGCCTGTCTCAGGGTGTAAATTCTGGAAATACATCTACTTCTAAGTGTTCTTGTGATTGAAAACATATAACACAACAAGATCTAATCAAAATTACAAAATACAAATAGAATGTCTACAAAAGAGTCCAAATACAAAATCCAAGATGAGTTCTATATAATGAATCACATTTTGATCTAATAAACTAATTAAATCAATTTTTTCGATCTAATATAGTTATCCAAGCAAATGCAGCAGGTTCATTTGTCGACTTCATATAGTTTGTGAGAAATAAAATAATCTATTGAGTATTGAAAGAATGCAATTGGATAATTTGGATTAGATGAGTACAGGATTGGACACCCCTGTCCTATATATAGGAGCAAGGGAGAAACCCTAAGACTTGTGTCCCAAGTAATCTAAAACGGCCCGAGACACTAAAGGCCCACTAACTAATTAACCTATTAACTAAATAGGCTAATATTGACTTCTAGCACTCCCCCCTCAAGCTGGAGCATGGGTGAAACACATGTCCAAAGCTTGGAGGTTACAAGACTCGATAAAAATGATAGATGAAAGATAAAAGATAAATATCACTCCCCATACAAAAATTGATACTATCCCTTAATTAATACTCCCCCTGAATCATATGATGGCAATCCATCTCTTCTTTGAAATTGTATTCTGCAGGCTGGAGATCCTTTGGAGTGCATCTGGAATGAAGAGCATCTGAAATGGAACCTGAATACTGCAGCAGTAATTCGCCATTTGGAGCAGACAATCATCAATATCACGACTACGACAACTTCACTGGAATACGTACTTAACGCGGCACGAACGCAGATCTCCAATGATGATGTAGCAGTAGTGGTGTCTTCAAAGCGTCTAAGAAGACTTGCATAATGTGGCACAAACACGGATGGACGATATGTTGGTGATACGATGCAGGCACCATAATTCTGTAGCGTGAACCTTGGGGGCTTAACGGGAAAAGAGATATCATCCATCAAGGAAAGTCCCAAGAAGATCAGCAACATGTGATGTCGAAATAGCAGATGCGGCTCGGAGAAGACTTGATGAAGCAGCTCGGCGAAGATAAATCTGGATGAATCAACCTTGCAGATGTAGATTGACAGGCTTGTTGAGCTTCTGAAAATCTGAAGAAGCACCCATTTGTCTCATATGAATGCAGCTGAAGTAATACGCCATCAACACATGATGTACATAACGCGGTACGAACGCAGATACGGTGTCGACGTTGAATGAGCTGGCTGGAGGTGGAGAACAGACGTGCTGAAGAACGTAAAGCTCCATGAAGATAATAGCATGGAACGTATATAACCTGAATACATATATCATCATCTCATACTCTCTCTCTCTCATACATTCTCTCTCATACTCTCTCATGCTCGCTCTCTCTTCTCATCTCTTCCTCTCTTTTCTATCCCCCCTGCACACCAAATACGACTAGAGTGAGTGTTTGGTGTGGAGAAATGGATACATGACCCCCCCCCCGCACTGTGGAAAGGGATACACATAAGATATGGGTGGGTGGGAAAGGAATTGGTGGATTTGAGAGGATTTTGTGATATGGAGATGTATAAAAATGTGGAGAACGGGAATCAATAACCGGAGAGAAGAAGCTAAATGGGTTAAAGTAAGATATGAGTCGAAAATTAAATGGATCTGATCCCGACCCTAAAAGGGATTTGTTTGGCCCGTTAGGGCAACAAATCCGAAAAATCCGATTAGGCTTAAAATTATATCTGATTAGCAAAAGATAGGACCGATTAAGGATCCGAATAGACAGAGATAATGCATATGGGGGCAGTAAACATGGTTGTTTGGTAACGGTGGAGAGTGATGGGTGATCGTCGGTGGTAAGGATAGGTGATGGCGTTGAGGCAGCAACGACGAGATAATGAGCAGCGGTAAGCAGCGGCCAGAGGCATGGATGACGACGACGGCGGCTGAAGGGTGTGATCGTCGGCTGGAAATACGGTTGATGGATAATGGGGCAGCAACTCTGCAACGGACGGACATAGAAGATGACGATGACTGTGTCGCTCGGCTGATGTAGCACTTGGCCGCTACAAAGGAGATGATATTGGTCTCCTGCACGGCTCTAGAGATATTGCAGGCCATGTGGCCGCATGCGGAGCCAAGGGCGGAGCCTCTCCATGAGAGGCGGTGAAGGCAGATGCTGAGGACGACGGCGCAATGCGGCGGTAGAGACAATGGTTGTTGTGATTTGCGGCAGTGGTGATGCTTGTTGTTGGCCGCGGTTGATTGTTGCTGGATACGGCGGCAGAGGCAGATGGCTAAGGCGACGCAGATTGCTGTTGCTGGTGGCCACGTTGGTTGCCGACGGTAGTGTGATGTTGTTGCCATAGAATTAAATGTCCGATTTCGATGTCGTGTCTGATGACCCAGAAACAGAAACTTTTTGAAATTTCGCTCTAAATTTCGATATTTACGGCCCTAACGATTTCGACGACCAAATAAGCGAATTGAATCATGAAAATTTACCAGGATGATCTAAATGCCAAGATCTACTCAAATATGCAATAATATTTCATATTGGATATGTGGAGGGGGGGGTCTCCCACATTTGTAAGTGAAGGAAGCTGAACAATTTTGACAGAATTTCGATGGCAAAATGAAGGAATTAAGCTTTGAAATTCTGCAAACACAAAGTCTAGACATAAACACACTAGATTATATATTAAATTTATATGTTTAGAGGTTAGGGTGGGATCCATGTCCACAAATGAACAGAAATGTCAAGTCTGCTAGACAAATAGAGACTAAGTCTGTTACAAACTTACAAATTTCAAGTTTAAACAACTAGACTTTAAAACTTACAGTTACAACTTACAAGCTTACAAATTAAAACTTATAATATATAAATATAAAATAAAACAAATTAACAACTAACAAACTTACACATTATGATGTTCCATAAGTCTTGCGTAGTAGTAAACTAGGGAGTCCAATAATCCTAGTTGAAGCTTGAGTCCAACAAAAATAGAAGTTATAATATTGAAAACACCAAAATTAGTTAACATATATTGTATTAGTTTAGTATTATAACACAATTGTGTTTTATAAGTATAAAAATACAAAAAAAAAAGAAAATTAAAGGTCTGAAATTAATATTTAAATTGGTATAAAAATAAATAATGAAGTTACAATATTGAAAAGTCTGAAATTAGTTAACATATATTGTATTTGTCTAGTATTATAATATATTTCAAGTTACATAAGTGTAAAAATACAAAAAAAAAGAAATTCATTAAAAAAAAGCCTTTTTTAACCATTTTTTGGTATAAATACGAAATATATTGATTGCATTTTCAAAATAAGTATACGCATACGTATTTCACACTATAGTTTCTTAGATCTACAAGTTTTAGTTCAAGATCTTGAGTATTTTAAGAGAAATGTCATTCCAAAATTTAGGATTTTCGGAGTATATATTAAGATGGGTATAAAAGACAGTAGAGATACAAGGGGGAGGAGTAGATGGGCTAGGGAGAGGTGTGACATACCTTAGAATCAAGTAGAGAAGCCTCCGAGAGCAAGAAATCTCAAAAAAAATCGCCAAACAAGCAATATCTCAGTTCACTCAGCCGGCAGAACACTGTTTCGCGAAACAGTGGCCGTTTCGCTGCGATTTCGCGAAATGAAGGCCCAAAATGGGCTTTTTTCACCAAAATACCCTGGTTTCATCGAAATTTCGACGGCAAGTGTGAAAATTTCGCAAAATTACGTACCAGTCCATGCGTACATGCATTTCGATGTCCATTGTAAAAAACGAAATTTTGATCGAAATTTTGTTCCATGGCTGTTGCAGCGACGGCGTGATGTGGCGGAGGTGACGATGGTTGCTGGCCAACGAATGGCAGAGATGACGATGGCGTTGGATACATGAAGACCGGAAAGGAGATCATCGGCGGTCAGCTTTGGATTTGGAAAACATAGATTACATGTCGGGAATTAGCGTCGACATACAGATCTATGTGAAAGTGGGAGAAATAGGGCCATGGAGGCCGGCAGTGCCTAGCGGGCAGCCGGCCTATGCCATGGCGACGGCCGCCCGCAGGCGGGGAGAGCCCGCAGTTGCTCTCTCAAAGAGGCGCGGCTACGTCTAGGGTTGTTGTGGGCGCCGGCTAGGAGAGGGAAGGGAGGACGGCTGCTAGGTTTTCCTCAGGAGCGAACGTGCTCTGATACCATGTGAAATAAAATAATCTATTGAAAGAATGCAATTGGATTAGATGGGTACAGAACTGGACACCCCTGTCCTATATATAGGAGCAAGAAAGAAACCCTAAGACTTGTGTCCCAAGTAATCTAAAACGGGCTGAGACACTAAAGGCCCACTAACTAATTAACCTATTAACTAAATAGGCTAATATTGACTTCTAACAGTTTGTATTACACATAAACACATCTTTGGAATTTACACTCATATACTATTATACATGCATGTATCATACTCACATATGTTGCCGACAAGGAGTGGCTCAAGTGGTCAAGCACGGTGTCTCCTCATGAAGGGACCCGGGTTCGAATCCCAGTTGCCGCCTTGATTTACCACCCTCCCGGGCGTTCGGCCTCCGTCACGGGCGTGGGAGACGGGGGGAGAAATCTTTCTCTCTTAATCCCATCATACTCACATATGTAAATATTAGAAAAGAAACAGCCCTCATCAGCTCCGTGTCTGTGTCCTATATTTTAGAAAATTGTCGTGTCCCATGTTTGTGGCCGTATCAGTGTCTACAAACGTGTCAATGCTTCCTTGATGGTTACTCATTATTGTTCTAATAATTTAAACATGTGTTGGTGATTGTAATTATGTATATATACGGTCTCCTGTATTCTTCTAGTAGTCAGTTACCCAAGTAGGATGACGGTGATGGCATGCATTTTGACCTCCTACTATCACAAATATGTATCGCCTCATGCTAACTCGATTAACTATTTTTGTGCTAGTGTCTTGTGGTGTTTACTACAGCTCTAGCTACACTATCTCCACTTATCAACTTGGATATATTCACTGATCATGTAGGATGCATAGTACTTGGTTCGATAGCTTCAAGGGTCACTATATGTGGCATGTAATTCCTCTACCAGGATGGTGTAGTAGGAACACATATGCTTTTACTTTTATACCTGCACAAGTGTTGTATGATGTTCAAAAATTGCTTTGGACCAACTACTTTGATGGTGATAGGGTACTAGGATACTCGTTAGTTGGTCCATTTCTTGGATGTCTAGTGGTATAGATATTGCCTTGTGGTCAAAAGAATGCTTGCATACTATAACAATCTAGTGATATGGTGGAAATAAATTAATGTAAAGAAAGTTCATAATTTATCGAGTAAACATTCATAAATTAAGGATTTAACCCAAAAGAAATATAAATAAGTACTATGCATATGTCCTTAAAGCTACATAATGTATGAAATATTACAGAAATTTGAAGCCACCCTCTACATTATACTAAATTGCATGTCATCCACACTATAACAAATGGTGGGTATGTGAAACAAAACAATTCAATTCCTGGGCTAAGATTCATTCAGAGAGATTGATGGATATATTGTGAAAGACAAAAAACATAGTTAATGTTTAATAATCATGACATGATGTTTTCATATTATCTAAAATGTCATTGATGGTATAATTGCCTTTGGACTTTTCATTTGATATCACTTGCTCCAGTTACAAGATGATCTTTACAAGTTCCTGTTACTAGTATTCAAGAAATTAAAATTTATTACTGAAATTCATTTTCAGCTCTAGAACAACATACAAATAGAAGGAACAAGTACACTATAGTTTGATCTGAAATTCATTTTCATTGTTAGTCCTCCAACTTGTGCAGCTGACCTGCTCAAGCTAAAAGCGAAGGAAGCCTCCACAGTTAGTTTGATCTGTTACCACACTTGGAAGGAGAGAAATAGTCGAATTTCTGAGGGAACGAACAAAAGTCATGAGGTGCTTTGGAGCATTATACAAACAGATGTTGATATTTAACTTGAGATGTTACTCTGTTTTCGTACAGTTTACTGTTTTCTTGCTTCGTTTCTTCTCCAAGCATTGTAATTACCCATCTTTGATATATACAAAAAAAGGAACAAGCTTTGAGGGATCCAAAAAAAAACAAGTGCACTATAAACATATCTAATCTCCATTTTGGTGAGATATTAACATTGATCGTGAGCATTATTGTACTATCAGTATATCACATGTCTTCAAATTTCTTCTCATAACCAGTGAACCAAGTTTCCTTGGAAGTTCATAGTATAACAGACCCACCTCGGCTGAACAAACATGAAGTAATAGGAAAGTGGTATCTAGAGAGACAGGTTCGCTGGACCTCGTTGGTATGGGGTGTCGACCTTCATAGTAGCCATAAACTGTAGGAACATGAGTTCTCCTACTTCAAAGGAAACATGTACAATTCGAGACGACATGTACAGTTCATGTCATATTAGAGAATCTCACGGCGTCGGCGTCAACAAAAATTGAAAACGTCCACATTCAACTTGCAAATATAAGTCAACTTCGAAAAAGAAGAAACAGAGCAACAAAACTAATAAATTATATGTACAAGGGAAATTAGTAGCTATTTAAAAAGTTTGAAAGGTCAACTCATACCACCATCTGGAATTTATAATCTCTATGACAAATATTCTGCACAAGGTCGACTTGAATTTAGATGAGATGAAGCTATATGCACGCAAATCGAGTAGTATATATTAGACGTCATTCAGTTATCCTATTATACAAAGAGTAGACAAACCGTTCAAACTCTGTTTTATGATGTTACAAGCTGTAAGGAAATATCAAATCTAATATCGTTTAGTTATATTGATTAGCGAAGCGAAGTGGGAGGGGAATCAATATAAAATTTTGCAATAGAGAGAGCGGCACATTGAGGGATCAAATTAGGGGTGCAATGAAAATAGAATCGGAACTCCAAGCTGAATAAAGATGGAGGAAGATGAAATCAAAGAAGAAAATACTAACCTGGGCTATTAATTTATTCATCAGCCTTGTTTGGAAAAATATCGGAAGGGCGTGATGAGTGGCCGTGAGAAAGTAGCTGAGGATATTTCCCTTGTATATATGATCAAATCTGATAAATGATGGAGAACCTCCTTGACTTGCACGATAGGATAAGAGAAGCCGCCCGTTGCCATGTCTTGACTGCCATCGAACTTGCACGCGGATGATGATGATGTCACATCGCGTGTGCGTGAGACGAATCGCTTGGCGGTGAAGTGTTGGTGCAGAATCAGAAGGCGAGGAACAGCAGACAACATTGCTAGTTGCAGTAGAATCCGTCGCCGGTTAGACGGTGAGCGATGCCTATGCCTGAGCTATGCGCGGTGGAGGGGTTGTGGTGAAGGCATGGCATGATTATCGTCTTTGGAAACCCACTCTCGGTGGAAGAAGAAAGGAAAATTAGCAGAGAAATAGGAAAGAAATTTCTCTTTCATCGGAGTGGGTGTTGGATGGAGAAAGCGCGTATCTATTTTTCGCATTTTTAGGTGGTTGGTCGTGGTATTTCATTGTCAGCATGTTAAGGCCCTGTATACTTGGGTGCAGTTTGGTTAATCGGAAAACTAACATACTATAGTCCAAGTCCTTTGGCCTGCTTCAAATTCATTTGGTACAGTGTAGTATAAGTTCCTTATTTTTTATTGTAATTGTTTGGTGGATCAAAACATTCAGCAAGAGCAAGTATTTTCAATCCTGCTGCAGAGAGCGAGTAATTCTTTGCATGGTGGTCCCCATTGAAACTGCGCTTTTCGGAAAATTGAGAAATTTTTCCTTTTTAGATGGATAGTTTCAAAAAGTTGAGAAAATTTTGACTTTTTTTAATGGTGGTATTGACATGTTGGCAGGTGATGAAGTGAGAGAGTAGTATTATAGGATACTTTTGGGATAACGTCGAGGGACATTTATTGGTGAGAGAGAAATTTATTTCGCATATAATTTTTAATCTGTGGTGAATTTTTTGACAAAATAAGAACTGTTGGACTATTTGTAAAAAATACTTTCCAACAAGACCAATATTGATATACTTTTGAGAAAAAAGATATAAAATACAAAATTAAGTATTATTAGGTGGTAGGTGGGTATGATGTGATGAGAAAGAAATTTATTTCGTTTATAACTTTTATTGTTTCTTGAATTTTTTGACAAGATAAAAATTTTAGATTCTTTACAAAAACTAACTTTCAACAAGACTAACATTGATATACTTTTTAGAAAAAATTGTACAAAATAAATGAGTATTTCATATTTTTTTAATGTTTAATTCCTAGCTAACACACTAACTCAAAATTAAATATATAAAAGGGAAGACGTGAGGGAAGTAAAAAAAGGAGGGTTGGGCACATTTACCCATTCAATGGGCTCCATTTCATGTGTTAATGGATTTAACTCTTTTTGGGGATGTCAATTACTCATATTTGGGTGTCAATTATCTATTTTTGGATGCACTTATCCATTCACTTGGTGTCGTTTTATATGCTACTAGGCATTGATTAAGTTCATTAAGTTTTTGGGGTCGGTAACTTGTTTTTGGGGTGTCAATTACTCGTGTTTGGGTGTCAATTGTCCATTTTTAGACATTCTTACCCATTCACTTGGTGTCATTTTATATGCTACTACGCATTGATTAAGTTTATTATGTTTTGGGCGTCAATAACTTGTTTTTGGGTGTCAATTATCCCTATTTGGGTGTCAATTGTCTAATTTTGGGCACACTTACCCATTCACTTGGTGTCATTTCATGTAGTACTAGGCGTTGATTAAGTTCATTAAGTTTTGGGCGCATTAACTGGTTTATTACCCATGTTTGGGTGTCAATTGTCTAATTTTGGTGCATTTACTCATTCACTTGGTGTTATTTCATGTGCTACTGGCGTTGATTAAGTTCATTAAGTCTTGGGTGTTGTTAACTTGGTTGTGGGTGTCAATTGCCTATTTTTGGGCAGTTACCCATTCACTTGGTGTCATTTCATGTGCTACTGGGCGTTGATTAAGTTTAATAAGTTTTGAGCTCCATTAACATACTTTTGGGTGTCCATTGGCCATTTTTTAGCGTACTTACCAATTACTTGGTGTCATTTCATGTGCTACTTGGTGTTGATTAAGTTCATTAAGTTGTAGGTGTCTTTAACTTGTTTTTTGGTGTTAATTATCCATTTTGAGTGTCAAAATGTCAATTTTTTGGCGCACTTACCCATTCACTTGGTGCTACTTCATGTGCTATTGGGTGTTGGTTAAGTTTATTAAGTTCAAGGCATCGTTAACTTATTTTTGGGTCTCAATTACCTATGGTTGGGTGTCAATTATCCATATTTAGACGCACTTACCCGCTTATTGGGTGTAATTTCATGTGCTACTCAGCATTGATTAAGTTCATTAAGTTTTGGGTGTCGTAAACTTATTTTTTGGGTGTCAACTGTCCATTTTTTGGCAGAGTTACCCATTCATTGGGTGTCATTTCATGTGTTATTGGTTAAGTTCCCGTTTTTGGGCCCACTTACCCATCACTGGGCGTCACTTCAAGTGCCACTGACCATTGATTAAGTTCAAGAAGTTTTGGGCACCATTAGATATTTTTTAGGTGTCATTTACCCAGTTTGGATGCATTTACCCATTCATTGACACCATTTATGAGTTAATCAACGTGTTGGAATTTCTCTCTTACCCAAAAATGGGCAATTAACACCTGGAGTTACTTAATGGCACATATAAATCAATAAGACTAATGTTATTTTATGTAAGTGTTGATTACTTGGTCATGTTTTGGGGTGCCATTAAGTTATTTTGGGGGTCAACTATCATTTTTGGGCGCCAATTATCCATTTCAGACGTCATTAAGTAACTTGAGGCATCAATTGTCTATTTTTTTTTTAGTAGTCATTAAGTATTTTTGGGTGTTAATTATGTATTTTTAGGCATACTTACGTATTCACCGGGCTTCAAATTGATAAAAGTGCCCATAAAACAGCTTAAAGCACCCAAAAATAATGAATATGTACCGATAAACTGATTAAAAATGATACTCATTACTCCCCTCATATCTCCTCAAATTTTTCTCCTCTTTTCTCATACTTTCCTCTTTTTCTCTCATATTTTCCTCCGCGAGTGGGTAAGAGCGCCAAAACATGGGTAGTTGACACCCAAAATCAAGTTAATGGCGCATCTACTCCCATTGTTGGTCTTTTGGCATTTGTTTTTGTTCTTGTTACACCCACTTTTTCCATGTCAGCATGTGATATTTGTTCTCTCCTTTCTTCCTCACTTCCCTCCTCTCTCTCCTCACTTTCCCCTCTTTCTTTTCTCTCTCTCTCTTAAAAAAGAAAAAAATATATAGCAAGATGGAAGGTGGCAGGACATGTGAGGTGGTGGGAGTAGAATGGCACAGATGGCAGGAGGGGTAGGTGGGAATAGATGGATTGGATGAGTGGTTTTAGTTGTGTGTGATGTGTGTGAAGGAGCGTGAGCTTTCCAAAAAATTTAACCCTATTACGTATGTTATCATCTTTTTGAATTGCAGTATACGACATGATCATGTAGAAATTTGATACAGTGATTACGTATGGACCTGTACACACGACAACATTGCCTTTTCAAGTTTTGTACCACCACATGTCTGGGCACGGTACAAACTCATTGCTTTTGGGTCAAAAATGGACAAATTGGGAATTTAAAACCAGCGAGTTTCGGTTCACTAGTTCTATCCAAACAAAATTGTTGCATCAACTCATTACTTTTAAACTCAATGATCTTGTTTTACCTCCTACCAAATAGGATCTACATAAAAGTACTATACTACCTTCATGCACAGGGGGCATACATGTGTTTCACTCATAGGTGAAACTGGCCCCCTTTCAGGTGTGGTCCCCCCTCCTTTGCCTCCTCCATTCATTCTCTCTCCTTCTAAAATAGCCATTTATTATTTTTTATATTTATTTTTTGTTTTGCTTATAACTTTTGATCTATAATGAGTTTTTTCATGAAATAAAAAACATTAGAATATTTGCAAAAAGTACTTTCCAGTAAAATGAATATTAGTATATTTTGGAAAAATAATAAAAAGAGATGAAGTGTGACATGTATCGTGCCTACAATCAATCTAATGTGTCCAGTTTGAACTTGAATCCGCCTAGTTCGGACTTGAGCCTAATTCAAACTTGAGTGTGCCCAATTTGAACTTGAATATTCCCAGTTAGGACATGATGCACTTAGTTAGTGTTGTAATGTTCCTACTTGTCAGTGCACCACCACCACCATCATCTTCTTCTTCATCATCATCGTCATCATCATCATCATCATCATCATCATCTTCATCATCATCTTCTTCTTCTTCTTCTTCTTCTTGATTGCACCCATGTGATCACTTTTGGATTTGATTGTACCTAATTGGAACTTGATTGCACCCAGATTGGATTTGATTGCACCCGATTTGGACTTTGTTGTGCCATATGTGGACTTGAATGCCCAGTCCAGACTTGATTGTGCACAATTCAGACTTGAATGTGCCCAATTTTAACTTGAATGCTCCCAGTATGTACATGATTGCACCCTTTTTGGACTTGTACACCTAGTTCAGACTTGATTGCGCCCAGTTCGGACTTGAATGTGTCTAGATTCAACTTGAATGCACCCTGTTTTGGCATTATTGCGCGCAATTACTGTAGTGTCGATGCACCTAATATTTGGACTTGATTGTGCCCAATTTAAACTTCAGTGCACCTAGTTTCAACTTGAATGCACTTAGTCGAGTGTGATTATGCCAAGTTAGTGTTGTATTAATGCACCTATTTTTTCGCAATGCACCGTGTTTTACATGTATTGCACCCAATTTGTACTGCACAAATAAATTTTATGCACTAGATTATTTTTCTAAAAAAATATCAATATTAGTCTTATTGGATTCTATTTTTGGTAACGAATCTAATGATTTTTATTTCATCCAAAAATACACTATAGATTGAAAGTTAGAGGCGATAAAAATTTCTCTCTCCTCTCTTTTCTCTTTTTCTATATTTACTTCCTTCTCCTTATAGGGTGATCGGGAGTGCAAATATATGAAGCAAAAAAAAAAGAAATTAAATGCCCATTTTCTAAAATAGCAAGACTGTGTCTACAATAATGTATCTAGGAAGGAAAGATATGCAAGGTTCTACCTGGTCCTGGAGCAAGTCTAGTGACATTACCCTTTCAGTGGCATCGTGCTTCTTCTTCAGGCAACAACAACATCACTCGATCATCGTATCCATCTGCCTCCTGGTGCAGCACCACAGACAGCGGTTGACAATGTCCTACTAGCGGAAACGACGGCCTTCCACCTCTACAGTAGTCCACGTGGACCACTGGAGACTCCACATTGTTCTACCAGAGGCAACAAGAAGGAGTTGTCCCCTTCGGTCGGCATACTAGTCACCGACATGCTCTTCCACAATTGTTCTTAGTTGTTCTCTCCCTTGCTATCCCTCCATTTAACGGATAGGACTTGCTCGGGCTCTCTATTGGTTATCACAACCTGAGAGGACAACAATTGTCATAGTAGTTGATTATCAATTGTGTGTGTTGGCAAGCACCCAGTACCCCTATATTCATAGTAGAGGCTAGAGTTAGGGTTCTCAATCATGTGGGAGTAGAAGGGTCTAGAATCATGAATTTTCTGGAACCTACGAATGGTAAACCGATCAGTTTACACACCCAACCACTCAGTTGGTACATGAGTCGATCAGTTTTCTAAGTGAACTAGTTGGTTCACATAGTTTTCTATTCTGAATCATATTGGTATTCAATGCTCAATTAATTCTAAATGTGACATCAACATCAACCCTTGTTCCAATCGAATTGGCAACTAAACCAGGTGACCCAAAGGGTGAACTGATCGTCTCACATAGTGAAATGGTTGTTTCACATAGTAAAACATTCCTTTCCCATTGTGAGACAACCGTTTCACAAGTGAAATGGTCGTTTTACTTGTCTAGATTGGGCAAAGTTCAACCAAAATTGATTCCAATTGACTTGTCACTCGAACCGATCAGTTTAGAGTCCAGTTAGTCAATTTTGAACCTTAGTTGTTTAATTGAATACCTAAACACATTTATTAATAAAATTAAACATCATTAATGAATATACTCCTTAATCTAAGTGTATTCCTATGTGTGTGACCCTATATGTACAAAATTACGTTGGTAGTGGATGTCCATAACCAATTATGACATCATAAGAAAAGAGATCTGCCTAGTCACACATCTTTCTATCCAAGTAATTTAGAAAGTTGGATAACACATTCAACCTACAATCCATGATAAGTGTTATCGTGATTGTGTAGTTTTTTTTATCTTTGCTATCCAGATTGAACTCGAGACATGGAATTGTCATCCTGTAAATGTTCAATCCATGTTCCTTGAACTAGAGCAGACTGTCTGAGATGCATGTGAATTCACATATCACATATCAAATCACATGAGTACGGACATACATTTCTCAATATCGCTTATCAAGAGGACATGTATATCAATCTCATGTAGGAGGGACAAATTCGATCTACATCACTTACACTCAATCCCCATGTGTCACAACTACCCAATCATCACCGTTATGGCAATCCTTATACATGGTTATGTTTTTTGATGTCAAAGTATACCAAATGACATGTGATGAATGTAGTGACTTCAAGTCCAAGAACCACAATCACCATTATCACTATAAGATATGTATTTGACTACCATTCCATGATTGTATCACTCTCATGGTGGGTCTTTGTGATACATTGTTCTCTAACATGTACCTATGTGCTTGACTTGATATCACATATCATGACTAATGAGACTCTGTCAACAGTCAACACACACTCTAGTCTTATGTATTAGTGTTGTCTATTTTGTTTTCATAGTAATATACAACTAGGGACATAATAAAGATGTATATACTCTTAGCATTCGTATGATCTCATTGTTCAAGTCACGTCCTTGAAGACATGCACCATTGAGTAACATCACTTTTTATATATCTACTTACATTTTTGTCATCATCTCATGACTGATACAAACATAATAGAAAGAATCACCTTTATTATTATCAAATCAGGTATAGAGTGCCACATTTCAATCATCATATGATTGGCTCTCTGATCATACATACCAACAGACTCCCACTTGCACTTAGAGTCAATCACCCACAAATCTTTCCAAGTGATCTTAACATGTCCATGTTTCTATTGTGCAAGTGCTTTTATAGCGGGTTTATCAATGTTTGCTTAAAGTCAGTATTTTTTGATTTTCGCATCTCTTTGTTGTACGACATCTCATATGAGATGGAAGTTACATAGTTGCTATATGAGATTCCTTTGCCTAACCAGTAGCTCCATTATTGTCATCAGTATTTCTACTGTGTCATCAATGGTTGGAACCTTACACAAGTTTACCCATATGAACTTCTTGATCCATACAATATCTGTTGTTGTTCTTATATCACAAAGATACTCAACTTCTATTGTAGATTCAAACAACTGTCATTAGCTCAGAACCCCTTCCAGCTTACAATTCTTATTTTAAAGTCAAACATAAATTTATATTGCGATCATTAATTTGTCATTTTGGATGCTTGCATCGGTGTAACCTTTTACACCCAACTCTTCCTTATTACCATAACCATGGAATAGATCCTTCTAGTGCTTCACAAGAACCCAAGGATGTGCTTTATGATAGTCTGGTGACTCTCACTGGCATCTAACATATACCCTCTTGTCATGCCCAGTACATACAAGATTGCTACATAGGTATATATATCTTCTCATAATGCCCAATACATATTAGATGACTGGATTTCCTCTCATCATGTCTAATACATACGAGACAACAGGATAAGTACATAACATTGTGTTCAATATAGATCCAATTGTGAACGCATATGGCATCAATCCATGTAATCGTGTTCTTCACAAGAACTAGGGCACTAGGCTCATGAGACACTAACTCCATGAAACATGGACATGTTTTCTCTTATTGAGTCTTGCATGTTGAACTCTTTTAGTATCTTGCCAATGTATGTACTCTTTATTAGGTCAAGAATATTTCCATATCTATCTCTATAGATCTCATTCCCTATCACATAGTATGCTTCACCTAAACCCTTCATCAAGAAGGTACTTTTCTTGCCAGGTTTTAACATATGTAGGATAAGGATGTTATTCCCCAAAATTATGTGGAATATAAATATGCTCCCACTAAATCTTTTATAATCACATATTTCATCTTCATTTTGACTCAAGTCAAACTCTTTGATTGTCTTGTCAAATAGAATATTCCAACTCTGAGATGATTGCTGCAATCCACATATTGAACTTTGTAGCTTATAAACTTTATTTGCAATATTGTATTTATAAAACCTTTGTGTTGTGTATCATACACATCCATATAATTATTCAGTTAAGGAATGTGGTTTTAACATCCATGTGCAAAATCTCACTAGTCATAACAAGCTACAACAACAAGCATGATCCTAATGGATTTAACCATGGTAACTGGTGAAAGACTTCATCATGTTCAACACCTTCAACTTGGTCGAAACTCTTTGCAACCAATATACCCTTCCATGTTGGTCTTCTCTCAAAGATCCAAATGCACTTTATGGATTATACTCCTTTAAGTGGATCCATCGAGGTCACATATTGTTGGTGTACATAGACAATATCTTGGATCTGATGGCTTCAAGCCATTTCTCAGACTTTGGTTCCTCAATAGTGTGGGCTCCGATCTCCAAAACACGGTATAAACATAGCGAAAGCGATTCGATTAGTAGCGGAATATGAAAAATCACGAAAAATTAAAACTTTTCGAGACTAGATCTTGAAATCATAAAACTTCTTTCATAAAAGCAAGATAAACAGTTTACATCTCTGTTAAATCACTTCTTGAGTGATTATATACAACCAGATACAAAATCTCAAGATTGGAAACCAAAATCTTAGATCAACTAACTCCAAGGACCTGAGAGTACATAGACGACATAAGACTTTCTAACTAAAAGACTGGACAGCCAGGATCTCCACCTGAGACTCACTGCTGCCCCTGGTGTTGTTGCTCTTGGTACTGCTCTCCCGCAGACTGGTTCCTTCGTCCTCGACGACCACCTAAAAAGTTGAAATCTACGGGGTGAGACAATTTTAAATAATTGTCCCAGCGAGAGTTATAACTCTCCGCCAGAAGCTTTGTTATAGCATATAAGTAAAACAAGAGCAAGTAATCTAAGTTACTCAACAGCAGATTGTATATTATGTAAAACAACTTCATTAAAGAACAAGAAGAACATGTATACTTAGAATGAACAGTGTAACATCAATCATTGTGTCTCGTAGTTCAACCCTAGCAGATATACTACACAGCGGATTATGTTTTACAAACATTGTTATGCCCTACGGAGATGAGGTATACCGCTCATACTCTAACTGATCACTAGTAAGTCACATCAGTATCATACTAGGTCATCAAAAGAGCTGGATTCTTATGACCTCAACCTCCTCAGTCAGAGTGAGGATCAACATGCAGGACATCTAGTGTCTCTGCTACTATAGCTCACCAGGGTATTCTGGTACTTCGCTATTAGAGTCACAGTGGAATTCTGTACTCTCTTCACCATCGAAAGATATCATGTTTATCTCTCATCGATGTGGCATAAAAGATTCCTCGGGTGATTAGTGGTACATCATCCCGGCATAAACACATAGTTCATGGTTGATAGATTAAGATACATCTACATCAACTTCTACACTAGGACGTAAGGATATTCGCATCCATATTCCCCCACATACTCAAAAGTATGTGATCCAGGAGTTCCCTTAGGAAAACCTGTTTCACCATCATTTGATTTCTGACAATGATGGATCTATGATCAGGGCTCTACATGGTATGGTTATACTTGATTAATTAGGTACATTTCAATATTCTTTTAGCATCAAACATGTTTCCAATCATTTAAGTATAAAACATTGCTATAATAGAAGAATACTAAATGTATCAAGTTTAACCTTTATCAATTATCAAATGGATGTCAATTCATCACAAGTCATCTAATCAGTCATGACCTTGATGTGATTCATGGCTCTCATAGCCCATTAACTTCATATGTTGTCACCTAACATAGACAACATATCATACATCACTATTCATAAAGTCTACAACATACTTTGAATGAATACTCTATCATAACCCTTACCTGGTTATGATCATTCTCTTATAAGAACTTGCATAGTCAATTCAACTGACAATAATAACATTTCATTTTCAAATCACCAATTCATAAGACAGGAATAACATTCCAATTCAAGGGTTATACTTTTATGCCTTTACTAAGGCTAGGTTCCCTCATTAGTATCAATGAGGGTTTACTATTCACAATTCATGTTATTGCCCTAGGATTAGGGTTTACTATTCACTACATAGTGATTTGAGCTCATCGCATCACCATGCATGAAATCATAATCTTTGGTGCCTTCAAATTAGATTAAGATTCATCAATTATCATAATTAGGGTTTCCATGATCTCACATAGGTGAATCATACCCTAGTCATTCATATTCATATACATTGAAGGTACTTTACTTAAATTTCAACCATAAAAGGGACCTTCACTCTCCTATTATTAGTAGATGGTGATTACATCACTTAAGATTAAGTCAGGTCAAGTCACTTTTGATTATCATGAGCCAATTCACCACTATCATGTCATTAGGGTTTTGATTGAACAAAGGTGTCATCTACTTGAACCCTTCAAGGGCACATTGGTAATGTACACCATTGACTCATATCATGGTTCAATCTATTAAACACTTAACCCTTTATTGTCTTTAGATACCATTAGGGTTTGGATTAGACCACCATTGGACCAATTAAGCCCTCAAACTACTAAGCAATCACAGCCCTAAAGATCCCCAAACGATTACACACTTCAACCTCCAAACGGTTTGAAACCGTTTGAGGGCGTTGACCGTTTGGACACTTTGACCTCCAAGAGCACATGACCTCCAAGACTGCAAGACCTCCAAGACCGCATGAGTGTGTTGACCGTTTGAAAGAGTTGACTTTGAAACTGTTTGAAGTTATGCGACCTTGAAACCGCATGAAAAGAAACGACCTTGAGATCGATTGGATCTAAATGATCTTGAGATCGTTTGAACCCAAACGGTGTTGAGACCGTTTGGCCCCAAATGGTCTTGAGACCGTTTGGTCCAAATGGGCTCAAAACCGCATGGACCTCAAAGGTGCATCAAAGGTTATAATCGATTAGGGTTTTCCATGTTGAAGCCTTCAATTGGCCACATCCTTGCTAATAACTTATCAATTGAGCTATTTAGGGTTATCCTTAACCAATTGGACACTTAATTGACCCTTAATTGCTGGCCAATTAGGGTTGAAACTGATTGAATTAGGGTTTGTAGACATTCAATCTTCAACATCCATCAATGTGAATTAAATTGAAGTTGAACCTATCAATTGGCACTCAATTGGGCCCAAACTTGGCCCAAACGGTCTTGAGATCGTTTGGACACCCTACAAATGGTCTTGAGACCGTTTTCCCAAAGATTCATCAAATTCTAAGTCAATTTGATGAGGGTTGAACCCTAATTAGGTCTAAATTCAGCACTTTTAATCAATTCATCAACCTATTGTGATTGGACCCTCAATTGATCAAATTATCTTAACCCTAGACCTCCAAATGGTCTTGGGTGGTCACCAAACGGTCTTGAGATCGTTTGAGTGAACCCCCAAATGTTCTTGAGACCGTTTGGGCCCTTCAACCCAAAGTTCACCAAAATTGGTCATTGAAATCAGCAATTTCACCCGATTAGGGTTTAGAGGGTTGAGGTGCCTTCAACTTGTGATTGGTTTGCAATTAGGTTACAATTCTTTGTAGATATTTAATTCAACATGTGTACAGAAGACCTTTAAATGGTCTTCCCTTGGTCAAACTTCCCAAATGATCTTGGTACCGTTTGATTCTAAACGGTCTTGCAAGACCGCATGAGATCAAACGGTCTTGAGACCGTTTAATTTCAAACGGTTTGCAAACGTTTAGACCAAATGGTCCAAGGTCGTTTGGTAAAGTTACCTAGGAAATCACGCCCATAATCTTCAACCTCAAGACAGGTCGATTACTTCATGGATTTGCTTGCAAGAAAGCAAGGAAAGATGGGGAAGAAGAAGGACTAACTACTACATGCAAGAACAAGTATATGCATAAGAAAGCAAGAGGTTTAGAGATATAAAACCCGCCTCAAAGGTCGTTCCTAGAGCTCCAAGATTCCAAGATTTCAAGCCTCTAATGGCGTATTGAGATCCACAGGTCGGCCAAAGGTATTTCTTTCCAAGAAAAGGTTGGGAAACATCGACTAGAACAAGAAACCTAAGTGAGATAACCATAAAACCAACCCTATAATCCACTTTCCTCCATGAATTTGAGCAAGAAGATGGTCCAAGCTTACCTAGCTTCTCCTTAGACGTTCTCCTCTATCCCTAAGCTCTTCCTTAGTCAGTCCAAGCAAGGTGACAAGTGAAAGAAGTGAAGGGAATACGTTTACTTGGTTTGCAAAGAAGGAAGCTTATATAGCTTGGGTTAGTTTCCAACATAAGGACCTCTAGTTTAACCATTTCTCATCTAGGTCCCTCCTTTATTCTTTGCACGTCCCTACTACTCATATCATAGGTAAAACTCTTTTTGAAACTAAGAACTAAAGGTAAAGAAAGTCATCTTATCACTAAGGTGCACATATATAAGGGTTTCCTTACTTATAACCTGGTGATTCTTGTACAAAGGTAATTCATCTTATCTGATTATTTAATTGAAGCGCCCCCTTCATAATTTCTACTCTATATGATGTCAAGAGTCACAAAATATACTCTAAAATGTGTATTTTACAAGTTGCACCCCACATTTTGGGTAAATTGCACTTTACTCCAAAATTAGGGTTTCAAGCACAAAGATTGCTTCACAAGCTGCATCTTGATACCCAAGCTTGGAGAATACATAATACCTCATCATATTCACTCATATGATGTCTCATCATCAGAGGAACATCTCAACATGTGAAGTTTGTAAGTTAACCCTTCTAATTGGGTAATTTTCACATAGGTCCCTGCATTACAAAACAATACTACAACCTTGTTTAAAAAGTATAGAAAAGAAACTGTATGTTCCTCAGGAACTTAATTACATGACAGAAGTTATTCTCAAGCATCTTAATTACATAATTTAAGCAAAACACCTAGGGTTAACTTATAACCCAGGTCAGGGATGTTACAAATTATCCACCCCTTACAAGGATTTCGTCCCCGAAATCAATAAAACATAAGAGAAAAGAGCAGGGTATTTCCTTCTCATCTCTTACTCTAGTTCCCAAGTGGCTTCTTCGACACCACGATGATTCCAGAGGACTTTCGCAAGACTTATATCTTTCTTCTTTAGCTTTTTAATTCTATTATCAAGGATCGACATTGGTCCTTCCTCATAAGTTATATCATCATTCAATTCTACCTCCATAGGTTGTAGAACTGACTCGGTATCAGGGTGACATTTCCTCAACATAGAAATGTGAAACACAGGGTGTAACTTATATAACTCTGGAGGTAAGTCTTGTTTATAGGCTACCTTTCCAACCCTTTCAATGATTGGATAAGGCCCCATAAATCTAGGAGCTAACTTCCCTTTCCTTCCAAACCTCAGAACTCCCTTCCAAGGCGAGACTTTGAGGTACACTCTGTCTCCAACCTGGAACTCTAAGGGTCTATGATGTTTGTCAGCATAAGACTTCTGCCTATCCTGTGTAGTCTTAATCTATTGTTGAATTACTTTGATCTTTTCTGTAGTCTGCTGCACAAGATCAGGACCTAACAACTGATATTCACCAGTTTCATACCAACATACCGGTGATCTACAACGTCTACCATACAAAGCTTCATAGGGTGCAATATCAATTCTATGCTGATGGCTATTGTTATAAGCAAACTCTATCAAGCTTAGGTGTAGATCCCAACTCCCGGTAAACTGGAGAACACATGCTCTCAACAAGTCCTCCAAGGTTTGTATAGTCCTTTCTGACTGTCCATCAGTTTGTGGGTGAAAGGCTGTACTAAACCTTAAATGGGTGCCTAAAACTCTGTGCAGTCGTTCCCAAAAATGACTCGTAAATTGAGGACCTCTATCTGATACTATAGTGACTGGAACTCCATGTAGGCGTACTATCTCCTGAACATACAATTGTGCCAACTTCTCAACATAATAGGTTGTTTTGAAATGAAAGAAATGCGCTATCTTTGTCAACCTATCAACAATCACCCAGATGGAATCATGTCCTTTGCTTGTCCTGGGTAGGCCAACAACAAAGTCCATGGTCACATGGTCCCACTTCCACTGTGGTATGGGTAAAGGTTGCATTGTTCCTACAGGCTTCTGGTGTTCAGCTTTAACCTGCTGACACACAGGACACCTCAGAACAAACTCTGCAACATCCTTCTTCATCCCATGCCACCAATACATATTTTTTAAGTTTCAATACATCTTGGTGCTCCCTGGATGCATGGCATACATCGAAGAATGAGCTTCTTCCAGGACTAACTTCCTCAAGTTATCCACATCCGACACTATCATCCTCCCATGATAGCATGCCACCTGGTCATCGGAGTCATGGAAACCATCTCTCTTCTCATCTCCATACTCTGATTTGATCTGCTGAACTACAACATCAACTTGCTATGCCTCTCTAATCTGCTCTCTTAGGGTAGGTTTAATGTGCAACTCAGCTAACAACCCGGCTAACAATGACACCTTCAACTGTACATTGTCTTGCCTTAAGGAGATAAGCATATCTCTTCTGGGGCATACTAAAGAGTTTAGTTGTGCCCCATCAGAGGATGGTGTTGCTGATTTCCTACTCAGAGCATCTGCAACTACATTGGCCTTCCCTAGATGATAATCAATTGTACAATCATAGTCCTTGATTAACTCCATCCAGCGACGTTGCCTCTTGTTAAGCTCGTGCTGAGAGAAGATGTACTTAAGGTTCTTGTAATCAGTGAAATTCTGGAATGTCTCTCCGTAGAGATAATGTCTCCAGATCTTCAAGGCATGAACCACGGAAGCTAACTCCATATCATGTGTCGAATAATTCTCCTCGTGTTTCTTAAGCTGTCGGGAAGCAAAAGAAATCACTTGTTTATCCTGCATCAACACGCATCCGAGTCCATTTTTGGAGGCATCACAGAAAACCATGTATCCTTTGCCTTGCTCAGGTAGCACAAGTACAGGTGCACTTGTCAACCTCTCCTTCAACAGCTGAAAATACTACTGGCACTTATCATTCCAGACAAAGGGAACATCCTTCCGGGTCAACTTGGTCAAGGGTAGGGCTATAGAACTGAAGTTCTTAATGAACCTCCGATAGTAGCCAGCTAACCCTAAGAAACTACGAATCTCCGTCAGTGTCTTCAGCTGTTCCCACTATAGAACAAACTCTACCTTTTTAGGGTCAACACGAATTCCCGAGGTAGATATCACATGTCCAAGAAAAGATACCTCCGGCAACCAAAACTCACACTTGTTGAACTTAGCGTATAGCTTATGTTCTCTTAGCAAGGTCAAAGCTTGGCGAAGATGTTGTTCATGCTGCAGAGCATCTCTACTATAGATCAGAATGTCATCTATGAAGACAACAACATACTAATCGAGGAAAGGTTGGAATATTCTATTCATGAGTTCCATGAATGCAGTTGGTGCATTAGTTAGTCCAAACGACATAACTGTGAACTCATAGTGACCATACCTTGTTCTGAAGGCGGACTTGAGTATGTCACTGTCCTTAATACAAAGTTGATGATATCCAGACCTCAAGTCTATCTTCGTGAAGATGGTTGCACCACACGACTGGTCAAAGAGATCATCAATCCTCGACAGAGGGTACTTATTCTTTATTGTTACTTTATTGAGTTGTCTATAATCAATGCACAACCGCATTGATCCATCTTTCTTTTTAACAAACAAGACTGGAGCACCCCAAGGTGAAGTGCTCGGTCAGATGAAACCCTTCTCAAGCAACTCTTGAAGCTATTTCTTGAGTTCTGCCATCTCAACAGGCGCCATCCTATACGGTGTCTGAGCTATGGGTTGTGTATTAGGGATCAAATTGATTTCAAAATCAATTTCCCGAGGCAGTGGTATACGTGGAAGTTCTTCAGGAAATACGTCTTCGAATTCCCTGACAACAGGAACTTCAGCATGGTTGGGACTCTCCATGGTAGTATCTACCACATGGGCCAAAAATGCATAACATCCTTGCCTCATCAGCTTCTCAGCAACCATAGCTGACACAATACAGGTGGGTAGAATCTTTCTCTCTCCTTGAAAGATCCATGTGTTGCTATCCTCAGCAAACACAGCCTGCTTGGATTCACAATCCAAGACAACTCTATACCTTTCCAAGGTATCCATCCCAAGGATTATATCAAATCCTTGCATCTCAAGTGGTATAAGGTCCACTTGAATGCGATGATCAGAAAAGAAAAGGATGCAGGGAGAGCATACCTCCTGCAACACAGCAGACCCTCTCAACGAAGTCTCAAGCAACAAGCTATCTGCCCTATGACTAACTGTCATATTGCAGTTACGAATCACTCTCCGAGTGATAAAGGAGTGTGTAGCACCCGGGTCAATCAAAATAGATACAACACAGGACTTAGACATATCAGAATATAACAATTCCATCTGACCTGCCACAACCCATGGGTTGATCAGTGCATCTGGTGGGTTCATAGCATAGAACCTTGATGTCGCCTGAGGTTGAGCTGGTGCTGACGATCCAGCTTGGGACGCTTGTCCACGTCCTCTACCTGCTCCTTGAAACTGCCTTCTCTGTGATCCCTGTTGACTTTGTCTCTGAGGCTGTGTCACACTGACAGGACTAGACCTGCAGTCCTTCATCAGATGCCCCACCTTCCCACAGTTGTAGCAGCTTCTGTCTTGTTGTTGTGGTCTAGGTGGTCCTGTGACCGACATCGATGCTGAACTGTGAGTTTCTTGTGGCGGTAGGCTCCGTCCTCTACCTCTACTTGGTGTCCACTGTGTCTGAGAACTAGATCTGGGTGGTGGAGGTGTAGGTGCAGAGAATCTAGGCTTCTTAAAGTCTCTAGATGAAGAACCTTGGAACTGCGAATATCTCTTGTGGGTTTTCCTCTTCTCGGCTATAGATCTCTCTATCCTTTGGACTGACTCAATGAAGGTAGCGAACCTCTCCTGGTTCTCTAGGGAAGACACGAGGGTAGTCAACTCAGCATTCAACCCCTTCTCAAACCTTCTGATCCTTTCTTCTTCTGTAACAGCCATGTACGGGCAGAACCACAACAACTCCACGAACTTAGCTTCATACTCGCTAATGTTCATCATTCCTTGCCTTAATCTCTCAGAGATTTTCTCATCTAGGAATGTCTTTGGGAAGTATCTATTGACAAATTCCGGACGAAAATCTTCCCACGAGATCTCCACTCCAGGCCTCTTCTGCTCTTCCATGTTCCACCAGTGACCAACACTTCCTTTGAGAAGATAGACGACATGTCTAACTGTGACAAAGTGGTTTTCTAGCTTAATTTCGAGGACGAAATTTCTTTTAAGGTGTGTAGGATGTGATGGAGTGGACTTTTATAATCCTAAATGTCCAATGACACAAGTGAAGTCACACATGTTGAGTTGTTTTGAGAATTCCAAATGTTTTAATAAATTTGGAGTGTTGTTCAGGGTTATACAATGTTCTGGATCCCAAAGTTTATGCCTTTTTGAGGAATTTAATTGAATGATCTAAAAGCTGACTTTTGTCACCAAATTGGGGTAGAATGTACCTTGAGATGTAGGGAAGCTACGGTTAAACTTTGGTGGCATTTGGAGGTTCCTAGAAGGAGATATCTAGGTTTGAATATTGGGATATAATTAGTATTTTGATTGCTTATAGACCTAAGTTTATGGACTTTATCATGTGTCACGTACCCCTTTGGTTGAGGGCGAGCAGTGTGGACAGATCTTGGCCATTCATGTCTAATCCTGTGGCTGGTACTGCCTACTCTAGTGAGCCACGGATCCCTTGTTTTTGGGGTTCTTTCACAACCATTAGATGCACTTTGGGCGGCAGTGAGGTCATCTCCAAGCTCCGGGTTTGGAGGAGTCAAGGAGCAGTAAGACGTGAAAACATCCACGCCACTACGATCTCAAAACGTGTACCGAATCGAGGGAGTGACCAAGCAGTTAAGCTTGAATCGACATAAGGAGTACCCTGGCGGTTCACTCGTGTCGTTTGGTGAAGGATAGAAGGAGAACGAGCCTCCCTGTTTCCCCGGCTCTCCACAACCACGAGTAGGTGGTAGCTGGTAGTAGAAGAGGGTGATAGTGAGGAGACCAGGGAACGATGAGAGAGGGAAAGGGAAGGCCGAGGTTAGGTGAGTCCCCGAAGCGTGTCTCCGATCCGTGTTGGGCTGGTGTTGTTGGCTGACGAAGATGAGGCTGTCGGAGAAGAGGACCAAGCTCGGGGGTGGTCTGTGAGATCTCCTTGACGTTGTCTGGGTGGAAGAGCGAGTTCTTGAGGACCTAGTGGAGCTATCAGAACCTACAGAGCTGCACAATGTTGAGCGGAGGCAGGTTGCCCCTTTTCTCCGCCGCAGCCGAGGATGGCGGCGGCGCTCCCACCTCACCGGAGAACCAGAGGCCGTAGGGCACTCACGAGTGGCCGTGGAGATGTGGAGGCCTGCGCCGAAGGTGAGGGGGGCATGTGGAGCTGATGGGGACCCCTCCATCTCCGTTGCTTGCTCGCCGGAGCCAAATCGTGTGGCGGCCGCTCTGTGAAACAGAGTCTCGCTAGGGGACTGGTCACGAGAGGAAGAAAGGAAGGGAGCAGACCGGGTCCGCAACCCTGAACCGGGTCCAAACCAAGAAGGACCGGCCGGCTCGCAGCGAACCAACAATAACCGACCGAACCCAAGCAGAGGGCTGGAGTCGCGCGCCCAAGGCCACGTGGCGACCGACCATTGGTGGAAAAAGGTAAATACCTTAATAAATAGCTAGATCTTTGATAAATCACAGAAATTAGCTCGAGCATCAGAAAAATACAAGTAAGGTACCAAAATTCTCAGAAAAATGAGTAGAACAGAATTAAAGCAAAATAGCAGGCTTTTGATGCATGAATATCAGTGATATATTGTTAGTTGGGAAATGCTTAATTGATGGATAATAAATATCAAACGTTGGCCTAAAATTATGAGAATATGTCAGTAAACTAATATTCATGCTTATAATCCAGTGGATGTCAGTGATTATGATATAGATGCACAAAATCATGTAACTTGATTAATATGTCTAATTAGGGCTTTTAACCCTAAATAAAATGCAATAAATGCACACATGCTCAATAAATGTTGAAATTTACAGAGTAATCTCATATAAGTATCTAGAACCTTAGAATTAAATATGAGATCCGGATGATAACCACAATCCATGTTATACCATGATGTTTGCTCTAAATGTGATATAAACCCTAATCTCGGTTAATGGTGTAACCTAGGGTTAATTAATGTGCATAAAAATTCTATGGAAGATAATATTCAGATAATGAATCATAATCTGGAAAATGACATCAGTAACATAAATCTAAGATAAGAATACAAGTAATGATACACATATCCTAATGAGATAAGAGAAACCCTAATGATCACGATTAGGGTTAAGATGATATGTAAGACGATGAGAACCTGATGATAGTATATGGTCTTGTTTTGATCAGGTTTGACCAAGCTTATAGTTGACATCAGTGATATGTGTTTAGTATGACATGTCTCTTTGGAAGGTACGTCATTACCTCTTACTTGGCTTATTATACAATATGCTTGTGTTATATGAGTAGTAAAATACTTGGCATATGGTATTGATTGAAATGATTGTTCTTGTATGCTATGTTGCTTGATTCTCCATACTTATTGCTATGAACACATCCAACATAATATATCTGTTCCATTATATGAAAGCACTAATTCTCTTTGGTAGCATAGTGCTGGAAAGTGATCATTCTCTTTGGTAGCAGATCACATTGTACAATGATCTAACTCTTTGGTAGTAGATCATAAGGCCTTACATCTCATTCTCGTTGGTAGCAGAGATGATGCATTATTCCATCAGGTGGCAAATGCATGGATATATAATGGAAAATGTGATTAAAATATGTGTTCTCTTTTGTTAATGAATATTTTTGTGCAAGTATACACTTTTTTTATATTCTTCTGTTACTGCCAAGTACATTAGTTTTATCTTATTGCCAAGATATGATGAGAGGTAAATAAAAGACACGTAGGCGTACTCAGTACAATATTCATGAAATATTGTGCTGACGTGTACCGCATGTAATATTTTGTATAGGTTATGGTTATGCTCTTGAAGATCCAGGATAGAGAGAGAGTTGTATAGCGAGCTGATGTACAGGTGGACCTGTTGTCTTAAGATCCTGTTGTTTTAGAATGTAGTACATGTATATGTTTAAGTTTGTTGTTCAATATGTAATATCAAGTGATGTAACAATTCATGTTGTAATTATATGTTGAATGGTGAACATGTGTTGTGGTTTGTTTATTGTTCATGTGCATGTGCTACTGATGTATGTTTCCTTCTGACTTCCTCTGATTTTCTTCTTCTTAGCCTAGTGTGGGATGTTTAAATTGGGATTCTCGCTGAGGTGAGGGTTTCAATTTGGACGTCACACATCAGATTAAGTTTTAGAAAATCCGGGGACGTCACAGGTGGTATTAGAGCATGAACAATAGCAAAGCCTGACATTTGCTCATTATGCAACTCAAAACCAAAGAACCTTGAACCTTAATAATCTTTAGGGTTAGATTAGTCGCCTTTTAGAGACTAGATCTGACCTAGCCTCTAGGTTAGCACCTAGATGTCCGAGAACTAGGCCTAGACTGGTGCTTGTTGAGTAGCAAGTCCTTAGATGTCGTTCTTTCCTTGTAGTGCAGCGGTATGGGACGCTGCTCTATTTGGAAATGGCGTGCATAAAAGGAAGAGAAACCCTAGACATATTGCGCACGTTGTCTAGAGTAGCTACACTAGTCTACCCCTTGTTCTCACCCTTTTCACTAGTTTTCATGACACTGGACTCTCTACTATGTGTGGGACACTCGTTTCTGGATTTGGTTTTGGATTCCAAGCGAATCGAACCTCGATAGTTTTCTCTGACGCTTGTTTTATCGGAGAAAAACTATATAATATTTTAATATGTATATGTATTACAAAAATGTGTCCCCACACATGTACGAGTAGGAGGTAGTCATGCAACCTAAGTGAAAGTGAATGACATCAGTCTAGAAGAGAGTGTAGTTCTAGATTAGATGTCTAGAGCCTTGTTTGGTATATGTGATAGATGGAATAGACGAAATAAGTTTTGATGATATGATGTAAGTCTTATATAGATGACATAAGATAATATAGGACGATCTATGTTTGTCTTTGAGGATGTAAGTTTAGTTTTGAGGTTTTGAGATAAGTTTTGATGATGCAAGTAACTAGGCTTTTATGAGATAAGATAAGCTAAGTTGAGACAAGGATGTGAATCAGCAAGAGCCTCAATCTCTTTTACGAAGGAGGACCTCTAGTGTTAGGACCAGTTTCGGGGTTAACTCTAGAGAGAGTGAGACCCACAGGGAGAAGGTCAGAGAACCTAAACTCCAAGATATGAGAATTATGAGATATGTGATATGATATGTCCTAAACTAGACTACTCCTGAGTGATTGAATTGAGTTGCTTTATGCATGATTCCTATAGACTTTGTTGAACCCTAGATGTCCTTGGGAGGACCAAACCCTAGAGATAGAGAGAGGCTGGTTATATGTGCATGTGAACATGAATATGACTTCCTTCCATCTGGGTGAGGGAGAGAGCCCAAGACCCTGGAGGAGGTAGCTATCTTAGTTTCTATGAAGCCTCATGCTCGGGTTGGTGGTTCCCATATAGGAATCTAGTGGTGTGTATATAAGATAAAGAGAGTTGAGAAATAGTTTTCACGGGTATAGATCTGAGAAGAGAATGTCATAGCATGTTTTGGTTTGTGCTTATGTGGCTAGAGCTTGTAAAGTTATTGCTAGTACCAATGAGGTAGACCCAGAAACCCTAAAATCAAGGAGGGAAGATAAAGTATATGCATACGAGATACTCATAGAGTTGAGTTAGCTCAGAGAGACTGAGCATAAAACTACCCTCATAATATGGGTCAGGATAACCTCAGTTGGACTAGGTGAGGTTTTGATATATGTTTGATTAGCCACTCACATAAGTTTTTTTAGCACAACCATGATATAATATATGTAAGGATGTGATCTAATCTCGAGACGTGATATATAGACATGATATGATGGAAACCTAGAGATGGTTTAATTGATATCAAATTATAATTGGTTAACCATGTACATGAATAATGATGATTAATGTGAAACTGTTGTTTAATCTTGTGATGATATCACTACTAAATGTTGTAATTTGTTATGAGCAATGAAATAAGATCATATGAATGAAATATGTTACATGAGGTGTTAATCTTAATGCTTAATAAAGATGAAAAAATACAGTTCGACAGTTAACACCACATAATGATTATAACACCTTGATGATGATCTAGATGAATAAAGTGAGTTAATGATAATTAACTCCCTCCTAAAAGGCATATGTTAATGTAGAACATGTTCTAACAAATTAGCTCAATAATATGTTTATGACACCTTGATATATGGGTTAACCTTAGTTAACTCCTTTAGAACATGGTAATATGAAGTTGAATAATAATGCATGGGTGACGATAAGGAAGCAACCTTAATATATGAGATATGTCATGAGAAAACCTAAGTTTCTAAACCCTAGTTTGAATCTTCTATGAAGTGTTTGTGCACCAAGATGGTTGTAAAACCCCCCTAATAGTGCTTTGGGTACATGCTAGTTTTCCTTGGAGTATGAGTATGGTTTACTGATGCGATGATTTTGAGTCGCATTTATAGACCTATTTCATATGTGTTTTGTGCCCTAATTGCTCATTTTCATGGATAACATCGCATAATTCACTTATTTTGGTCTTTGCTATCATATTTTATCAAATCCCCTTTGTTTCACTATTTTAAGCATTATTGATCATCTTATTATAAATCGTGTGGATTTACTTGGTCTTGTTGTGAAATTTCAGGAAAAACAAGTATCTGCTTCTGTCGATACCATCGACGGAAGTCGATACCATCGACCAAGCCACAGGTTGTCAGCCGAGTAGAGCAATACAGAGTCGATACCATCGACACCCATGTCGATGGCATCGAGATCACTCCAGGATGCTGGCGAGGATGAAGTCGATACCATCGACGCAAGTCGATGCCATCGACATGAGGAGAGCTATAGTGTCGCTAAAAGACAAAACCGACACTATAGGAGTCGATACCATCGACACCCCAGTCGATGGTATCGAGATCACCACAGGCGCTCAGAATAAAAGAAAGGAAAGCTGCCGTTAATCCGCTGGGTCGATACCATCGACCCGCGTCGATGGTATCGACGCCGGCAGATATGTGTTGGATCTGTTTTGATCGTGATCGGACGCCTGTTGTTATTTGACGACCTAATTAGGGACTTATACCTAATGACGGCCGCCCGAACACGGGGATCATCTCATTTTGGATTGCACGAGTGCCGAGGAGGAGAGAAAGGAGAACGGAGGCCGAGAAGCTCATCCCGGGTGATTCGGACGCTGCCGAAGACGATTTCCACCACCGATAGGCGGCGAAGCTCGTGTTCTACGCCAAGGATCCACCGGTTCTTCTCCGTTCAGGGGTTTTCCCATTTATTTCTCGTTTTTCTTATGAATTCCCCAATTTCCACCATGTATTCGTGTGAGATGAACATGAGAGGCTAAAACCCTCAATCTTTAGGACCGGGAGTAGCCCGGGGATACATTGTATGACGATTTTATATTGTTAATTCATTATTTCTCTCTCAAATTCGTGGTATAGATTCGTTTTCTCCATTGCTATTGTTATGCTTGATCACCATAATAATAAATTAATGCCCTTAATCACTTCGACAGAAGGATTAACGGTTGAAAAGAGACGAATTCTACATTAATTAATAAAACCCTTGATAAAGGAGTTGTAAAATTAATGGTGGGAACTGAGGGACCATTCTTAATGCGCTTAGTTTAGGGGAATGATTACTACGACGGTGGAATCAACCTAAACCTAAGTAGTGGATTACACCACGACAGTGGGTAATTCTCATTTCAGGCCACTACCCGGATAGATAGAGAAGTGTGAGAAATTATATGAAACCTAATACAATGTTGACCCGCGGTGAAACCGCCATCCTAAAGATATCTCTTTGAATTGATTAAATTAACCTTTAATCGATTGTTTTCTTCGTTTGATTTTTATTTTCTTTCTAATTTGAACAACAAAACCCTATTTTGTTAATCGGTCTAGCTGATTGCGATTAGTTAGTAAGAGTCTCCAATAATTCACGTATCCCTGAGTTCGACTCGGGCCTCACAAGGCCTATATTACTCGACGTGTATACTTGCGTTTAAGCGCGTAGTAAAATACACGTCAAGTTTTTGGCGCCGTTGCCGGGGATTCGACGAATTATTGGCACTTTGAGTGCTAAGAGTGGCCACTCTAGGCCACATTTTTTTTATATTTTAAAACAATTTCAAAATTCCTTTATCTCTCTATAATTGTGTTGACTCATTCAAAGCATTGTACTGAACCCCTATTTCCATATTTCAGGTACTTTGCATGGTGCACACACGTAGTCGAGACTACGTGAATCGCACACCGGAGGTTCCATCTGCGGGACCAGAGGACGAGGACTACTACGAAGAGGAACACCTAAGTGATATAAATTCTGAATCTGAGCAAGAACAAGAAGAAGAAATGGCTGAAGCACAGACAATTTGGGAGAAGATCAAGGCGTCTTCTTCCTCAGCATCAAAGGGGCCTATAAAGAAACAGGGGCTGAACATTCCAACTTACAAGATCGATCTAGCATTGATTAACCTAGTTAAATCAAACACATTTCACGGACTGAAAAATGAAGATCCAGTGGCACACATTAGTCAGTTTGTTGAAAATTGCGACATGGTGAAGATTGATCAATTTCCGCAGGATGTGCTTTACCTCAAGTTATTCCCAAGTTCCTTGGCGGGAGTAGCAAGAGAGTGGCTACATAACCTCGACGACGAGTTTGTAGAATCATGGGACCACATGGTAGAGGTTTTCTTCGAGAGGTTCTTCCCTCTTGAGAAGACCAATGATATGATTAGGAAGATTCATAATTTCACCCAACAGGCGGGTGAAACTTATTCTGAGACTTGGGAGCGATTCCAAGTCATGTTGAGGAGATGTCCACATCATGGATTGGACAAGGAAACCCAAGTGAAGATCTTCTACTTTGCTCTCTCCGAGCATGATAGAAGCAACTTGGATTCAGCCGGATCCGGTTTCTTTCTAAATAACACGGATACCAGATGTTGGGAAATACTGAAGAACATGGCTAGGAAACAGTCATGGGGTGACAGAGGTGACGTTGAACATGTCAAAGCTGCCGGTGAATCCAGAATAGTTAGAGAGCTAAACGACAAGCTAGATCTCCTAGCCAAGAAGCTGTTAACCAAGGAAGATGCATCTGAGGATGAGGAAGCCCAAGTAAAGTTCATGCAACAACAGGGCTATAGAAACAATGACTATTCATGGAGAAAGGATAAAAAGTTTTCGTGGAAGGATCTGAATAACTTCCTGCAGGATCCAGATGCTAAGCCACAGCAGAAAGCTGAGGACAAGAACACTGAATTGCTCAGTCAAATGGTCCAGCAGAACCAAGAGATGATGGCCATGTTTGGGAAACAACTGCAATCTCAAGGTGACATTCTAACCAAATTTGGGCAGACGCTGCAAAGCCATGGAGTGCAAATGCGGGCATTGGAGACCACCGTGGCTCAGATTTCAAGTGAAGTGGCGGCCATCAAGCACGCCAATCAACAGAAACCAGCCGAGAATGCAAATGTGGTCCAAGCGCACCATCAAGTCAAGTACATTTCTGTGGTGAGTAATGAAGAAGAATCTCAGGTGCAAGAAGTTGTAGAAGAAAGGAAAATGACTTTCAATGTAAATGCAACACCGGCGATACCATACCCACGCACGTACTATGGATTGCCGGGTGGAAACCCTTTCTTCAGGAAATCACAAAGAGTGGTGAATATTATATCTCCATGCAGGCAAGATGATGAAATGCAGGTCGTTTGCGCAAGTGCAGAGACAGAAAGTGTGGGAGAGAATCCACAACAAGCGGTTACCATTGATGACATCTCGTCAAAGCTCATGTCCGAGGGAGTGATTGAAGCAAGCTTAGGGGAGGTACCCCCGAAAAGCTCTCATGTGCCACCTCACAGGCGTGTTGATGCAGTTGATATCTTAGATCCGTTAAATTCCAAGTCAAAGAAGGAGCATCATCACCTTAAGAAATTCTTGGAGATATTCCGGAAACTCCACATCAATATTCCATTGGTGGAGATGATTGAGAAAGTACCCGCCTATGGGAGGTTCATTAAGGAGATCATCAATAAGAAGAGGCGGATAAAAGAAGATGAAATTTATTGGATGAATGAGACGGTGAGCTCGATGATTCATGGGAGTTCACCAAAGAAGAGAAAAGACCCAGGAGGTTTTTACATTCCGTGTTCAATAGGTGGTCAACATGTCTCTAGAGCGCAATGTGATTCTGGCGCTAGCATCAATCTCATGCCTTTGGCTACTTTTCAGAAGCTAGGGTTAAAAGAGATCAAGAAGTTGGCTGCGACAATTGAATTGGCAAATGGGTCTACAGTGAGACCCTATGGAGTATGTGAAAATGTGCTAGTCAAGGTTGACAGATTTGTATTTCCGGTGGACTTTGTCGTCATGGACATGCCACCACTCCAAAGCTGCGAAATTCTCTTAGGAAGACCGTTTCAAGCAACGGCAGATGTTGTTACTGCTTTAGGGAGAGGTACTCTGTCCTTGGGCATTGGAGGAGAGCGTGTTGAATTTAGATTACCGAATGATCCTCCAAGTGCAATCCCCAAGGTGAAGAGGTGACAATCGTCATGACGTCTAGCCTAAGACGCTAAAGTAGGGCGCTTGTTGGGAGGCAACCCAACCATTGGTACATTAGGATAGTTTAATGTTAGGTGTAGTTTGCTTTTATTTCGTTTACATTTTAGTTTAAAAATGATACCTTGATCCGTTTGTTGAATGCGCAGGAACATGCAGGGTCGATACCATCGACACACCCGTCGATGGTATCGACATGGGTTCAGGTTGACACCAGCAGAAATCGCACTGCGTCGATACCATCGACAGCCAAGTCGATGGTATCGACATGGTCATAAGAAGGTCGCAATAACAGTGTCGATGGTATCGACACCCCAGTCGATACCATCGAGATCTCTGGAGATATTCAGACGAATTTTGCTCAGTCAACTCGATACCATCGACGGCCTCGTCGATGGTATCGACATCATCACAGGTTGAATGTAATAAACGGCGGTGTCGCAATAAAAGCAAGTCGATACCATCGACACCCGTCGATGGTATCGATGGACATGTCACCGATCCGCACACAGACATCGACGACGATCGCAACAGCCACGTCAGTGATCCGGGTGCTGCGTCGATACCATCGACTTCCGTCGATGGTATCGACCCGTCAGCAATCCGGGTTTCTCGATCCAGCAAACGTCAGTCGTCGATACTCGCGAGGGAGGCGGCTACCCGCGAGACGTGTCGATACCATTGACCCGCGTCGATGGTATCGACGGGTCAACAGGGGCGCCACTCAAACCTATTTAAGGGGACTTGCAACGTCATTTGCCGTCACACCTTCTGAGCAAGTATCGCCCATTGCGCCGAGCACTCCCCCGAGCCCTCCACGACTACGGAGAAGCATCATCGAGCGAAGATCTTCACCGAGCGGAGATTTTCTCTCCATCTTCACCGAGCTCTTTTTTCCTAATCCCATCTCTCGCAATCATGGTGCATGTGGGCGAAGCATCTTCATCAAGCGCGCACCCCATGGAGATCGAGGAGTTTGTTCCTCCTCCAACCGCTTCCATCCCTCGTCCACGCCTTATTCACGCCAACATGGAGGCAAGGAAGGTATACGAGGAGATAATGAAGCGAAAGTTCGAGCCCACCCGGTATGTGGACCGGGGCATGATCCGGGAGCTGGGGTTCGAGGCCAACTTGGCCTATGTGCTTCATGGACAAGCACGACTCACCAATAGAAGCCTACGCCCTGACGAGCTGCAGTTCCATGCGGATGGGCAGCCGTTCTTCGGCGAATGGCCCACTTACAAGGAACTGGTGGCGGAGTTCATGGCGTCTCTCGACGTCTGCGTCATACCAAACGACATGGTACCATCGGACCGGGAATGGATCAAGGGAAGGGTGTCCTTCAGACTCTTCAACAACAACTACAATCTCACACTGGTCCAGTTCAACCGAATCTTCAACTGGTATCACTCTCAACATGATCACCGAAGGCCAGACGCCCGCACCGACTATGCAAAGATCTTCTCCGAGCTAGTTACAGTCCCGGCAGGGAAGACTGTGAGCTACCACAATGCCGCGGTAGTGGATTTTGAGCACCCGTTCGTCCGGGTCTTGCATAGGATGTTGAGCTTGACCTTCTTCGCTCGAAGCGATCTTGCTTTGAGAAAGTTCCAGGAGAGTGACCTGTTCTTCCTCTATACACTCTTGAAGCGTCAACCATGCAACTGGGGGGCGTTCTGGCTACAGCACGTCCTGGCGGTGAAGCGGAGCACAAGGAAGGCTCCAATCCATTTTGGTGGTCTTGTCACCAAGTTGGCGCTCTACTTGGGGCTGAACTTTCAGTCCATGACTCTGATTTCTACGTGGAGTAAGGTGAACGTGCAACACTTGCACTGTTCAAAACTCATTCTTCTCCGGGACGGGTTGGCGTACGCTCATTGCTACGTCAACCAAGCTTATCAGGAGGCATCCCTACCGGACGACGTCTTCGACATTGAGGGCAAGCAGCACTTCCGGTGGCCAATCATAGCCATCGAGTCATCCGAAGAAGAAGGCGGAGGTGAATACCAAGAAGGCGAGGCCGAGGAGGACGAGGAGGCTTTCACACCTCTTCGAGCACGTGTGGCACCACGGAAGCGTCCTAGGATGCATCCGGGTGCATCTTCATCATCTCAGCCCCCGCTGCCATCACCACAGCACGAGCAGCCAGCTGCGGATCCCTATTCCATGCAAGGGATGTACACCATGCTGCAGGACATCCAACAGACTCAGCAGCAGCACATGGCTATGTATACCGGCATCCATGAGACTACGTGCCGGTTACTTGATAATCAACGAGATATGTTCGAGAAAGAGCGGCTCATCCTCGCCAACCAAGAGCAAATGCACAACCGGTTGCAGCGGATAGAGACGCAGCAGGAGCCCTTCTTCGACCACTACTGGAGTCGAGACTACTTTGGAGGTTATCCACAGCCTCCGCCGAGGACCCAATATGATCCAAGCTTCCAGGGGGAGTACCTGTCTTGGGATCCTACGGCACCACAATACCCACCACCGCCTCCGCAGGACTAATCAGGGTATCACTGTTCCACCCTTAAGTTGGTTTTTGACTATGAGGCCATAGTCGAATTCAAGCTTAGGGGGTGGCTGGAACAGCTCTATCTTTTATCTTTTCTTTTGTTGTTTTAGTTTTTGCTTTGTTATTTGTTTTTGCAATTTTAGTTTTTGCTTAGGATCCACATCTATCTAGTGTAATCGTGGATGTCTTAAAAATTGTCATCTTGTTGTTTTCATGGGAAAATTAAGGGAATTTAAAAATTTCTGTGTCTTTTGGATAGCTTAACCTGGTTGTCCTTGGGGAACTTGTCCTATGAAAATGATTGATTATGTCAACTTTGAAGCAATGTGTCACACCCACACCCCTATTGACTCATGGAAAGTGAATAGTAACGGTTGTTTGAGCCTAACTTAATCAAATGGTAATGAGACTTTAATCGGATGTAAGAGAAAGAACCCTTTGAACTACTACACATGTCAGTAAGGAGGGACACATAATATTCTTCTAAGGTTCAGTCACTTAATCTTGTGATCTTTCCACCTCATTTTTCCATAGTCCACCCAAGAATTGGAAGTAAAGTACAGTTTTAACTTCTTTTGCGTGCATAGCATTTAGATAGGATTTGCATTGTTATTTTCTATACTTTTTGCATAAAACGAAAAAATATATAGTGATTCATGCACATTACCCGTAGGTGCATATCATGTAGTTGCACTCATAATTTCATGATTTTCATGCATAAGTACACCTTGTATCTCAGTTTTTCCTAAATAGGTGATCTAATTTGTTCCATACCCTCGAAATAAAGCAAAGATTTCCAATTGTGAAGAAAATGGCCTTATACATGTATCTCTAAGCAATTATGGATATGTGGGCAAAAAGAAAAAAAATCTGAAAATATGAAAAAAAAATTTAGAAAAAGAAAAAAAAGAGAGAATTTAGAAGGAAATGGAATAAGAGGGAGAAAGGAACATCATATCACTTGCATAACAGGGAAATTGAGTACATGATGTGGCTTGAGTAGATTTCTATCTCATTTCGAGGTGGAAGGTTAGTGCATGCATCATTCCACCCTATTCTAGGCATTAGGGCATTTTTAATGTTCACTTGCATCATTTAGGGCATTTTGTTATATGCATACTGAAACTGTGCAATACTTCCAAATTCTTCCATGAACCACCCATTCCATCCACCCGTTGCTCGGATTGGTAGGCCACCGTGATTTTCTCCTCACTCATGTTTATCAGGAGGACTGCTTCCATGTAGATGGTAGTTAGGGCGAGCAACGTAGTGTAGGCGATCACAAGATGCACCATGGCTGAATCGGCGAACTTTATTATGTTAACTGCCTTATGTGATAGTGTTCATCGTTTTGAAGGATAATTTCTTTTATTGATGATTATTGTCGCCTGTAGGGTAATTACTGTTCCGTGATTAAGGAAGGCCGGTTTGAGAACGTCCAGTGGGAGTCATGTGTGATGTGGGGTGGTATGTTGATTGTTAGTTGACATCTACAATTATATTCTAAGGATTAGTTGCTCGAGGGCGAGCAATGTTTAAGCTTAGGGGAGTTTGATGCGATGATTTTGAGTCGCATTTATAGACCTATTTCATATGTGTTTTGTGCCCTAATTGCTCATTTTCATGGATACTATCGCATAATTCACTTATTTTGGTCTTTGCTATCATATTTTATCAAATCCCCTTTGTTTCACTATTTTAAGCATTATTGATCATCTTATTATAAATCGTGTGGATTTACTTGGTCTTGTTGTGAAATTTGAGGAAAAACAAGTATCTGCTTCCGTCGATACCATCGACGGAAGTCGATACCATCGACCAAGCCACAGGTTGTCAGCCGAGTAGAGCAATACAAAGTCGATACCATCGACACCCATGTCGATGGCATCGAGATCACTCCAGGATGCTGGCGAGGATGAAGTCGATACCATCGACGCAAGTCGATGCCATCGACACGAGGAGAGCTACAGTGTTGCTAAAAGACAAAACCGACACTATAGGAGTCGATACCATCGACACCCCAGTCGATGGTATCGAGATCACCACAGGCGCTCAGAATAAAAGAAAGGAAAGCTGCCGCTAATCCGCTGGGTCAATACCATCGACCCGCGTCAATGGTATCGACGCCGGCAGATATGCGTTGGATCTGTTTTGATCGTGATCGGACGACTGTTGTTATTTGACGACCTAATTAGGGACTTATACCTAATGACGGCCGCCCAGACACGGGGATCATCTCATTTTGGATTGCACGAGTGCCGAGGAGGAGAGAAAGGAGAACGGAGGCCGAGAAGCTCATCCCGGGTGATTCGGACGCTGTCGAAGACGATTTCCACCACCGATAGGCGGGGAAGCTCGTGTTCTACGCCAAGGATCCACCGGTTCTTCTCCGTTCAGGGGTTTTCCCATTTATTTCTCGTTTTTCTTATGAATTCCCCAATTTCCACCATGTATTCGTGTGAGATGAACATGAGAGGCTAAAACCCTCAATCTTTAGGACCGGGAGTAGCCCGGGGATACATTGTATGACGATTTTATATTGTTAATTCATTATTTCTCTCTCAAATTCGTGGTATAGATTCGTTTTCTCCATTGCTATTGTTATGCTTGATCACCATAATAATAAATTAATGCCCTTAATCACTTCGACAGAAGGATTAACGGTTGAAAAGAGACGAATTCTACATTAATTAATAAAACCCTTGACAAAGGAGTTGTAAAATTAATGGTGGGAACTGAGGGACCATTCTTAATGCGCTTAGTTTAGGGGAATGATTACTACGACAGTGGAATCAACCTAAACCTAAGTAGTGGATTACACCACGACAGTGGGTAATTCTCATTTCAGGCCACTACTCGGATAGAGAGAGAAGTGTGAGAAATTATATGAAACCTAATACAATGTTGACCCGCGATGAAACCGCCATCCTAAAGATATCTCTTTGAATTGATTAAATTAACCTTTAATCGATTGTTTTCTTCGTTTGATTTTTATTTTCTTTCTAATTTGAACAACAAAACCCTATTTTGTTAATCGGTCTAGCTGATTGCGATTAGTTAGTAAGAGTCTCCAATAATTCACGTATCCCTGAGTTCGACTCGGGCCTCACAAGGCCTATATTACTCGACGCGTATACTTGCGTTTAAGCGCGTAGTAAAATACACGTCATTTACTTTCGAGGACGAAAGTTCTCTTAAGATGTATATGATGTGACAAAGTGGTTTTCTAGCTTAATTTCGAGGACAAAATTTCTTTTAAGGTGTGTAGGATGTGATGGAGTGGACTTTTATAATCCTAAATGTCCAATGACACAAGTGAAGTCACACATGTTGAGTTGTTTTGAGAATCCCAAATGTTTTAATAAATTTGGAGTGTTGTTCAGGGTTATACAATGTTCTGGATCCCAAAGTTTATGCCTTTTTGAGGAATTTAATTGAATGATCTAAAAGCTGACTTTTGTCACCAAATTGGGGTAGAATGTACCTTGAGATGTAGGGAAGCTACGGTTAAACTTTGGTGGCATTTGGAGGTTCCTAGAAGGAGATATCCAGGTTTGAATATGGGGATATAATTAGTATTTTGATTGCTTATAGACCTAAGTTTATGGACTTTATCATGTGTCACGTACCCCTTTGGTTGAGGGCGAGCAGCGTGGACAGATCTTGGCCATTCATGTCTAATCCTGTGGCTGGTACTGCCTACTCTAGTGAGCCACGGATCCCTTGTTTTTGGGGTTCTTTCACAGCCATTAGATGCACTTTGGGCGGCAGTGAGGTCATCTCCAAGCTCCGGGTTTGGAGGAGTCAAGGAGCAGTAAGACGTGAAAACATCCATGCCACCACGATCTCAAAACATGTACCGAATCGAGGGAGTGACCGAGCAGTTAAGCTTGAATCGGCATAAGGAGTACCCTGGCGGTTCACTCGTGTCGTTTGGTGAAGGATAGAAGGAGAACGAGCCTCCCTGTTTCCCCGGCTCTCCACAACCACGAGCAGGTGGTAGCTGGTAGTAGAAGAGGGTGATAGTGAGGAGACCAGGGAACGATGAGAGAGGGAAAGGGAAGGCCGAGGTCAGGTGGGTCCCCGAAGCGTGTCTCCGAGCCGTGTTGGGCTGGTGTTGTTGGCTGACGGAGATGAGGCTGTCGGAGAAGAGGACCAAGCTCGGGGGTGGTCTGTGAGATCTCGTTGACGTTGTCTGGGTGGCAGAGCAAGTTCTTGAGGACCTAGTGGAGCTATCAGAACCTACAGAGCTGCACAATGTTGAGCGGAGGCAGGTTGCCCCTTTTCTCTGCCGCAGCCGAGGATGGCGGCGGCGCTCCCACCTCGCCGGAGAACCAGAGGCCGTAGGGCACTCACAAGTGGCCGTGGAGATGCAGAGGCATGCGCCGAAGGTGAGGGGGGCATGTGGAGCTGATGGGGACCCATCCATCTCCGTTGCTTGCTCGCCGGAGCCAAATCGTGCGGCGGCCGCTCTGTGAAACAGAGTCCCGCTAGGGGACTGGTCACGAGAGGAAGAAAGGAAGGGAGCAGACAGGGTCCGCAACCCTGAACCGGGTCCAAACCAAGAAGGACCGGCCGGCTCGCAGTGAACCAACAATAACTGACCGAACCCAAGCAGAGGGCTGGAGTCGCGCGCCCAAGGCCACGTGGCGACCGACCATTGGTGGAAAAAGGTAAATACCTTAATAAATAACTAGATCTTTGATAAATCACAGAAATTAGCTCGAGCATCAGAAAAATACAAGTAAGGTACCGAAATTCTCAGAAAAATGAGTAGAACAGAATTAAAGCAAAATAGCAAGCTTTTGATGCATGAATATCAGTGATATATTGTTAGTTGGGAAATGCTTAATTGATGGATAATAAATATCAAACGTTGGCCTAAAATTATGAGAATATGTCAGTAAACTAATATTCATGCTTATAATCCAGTGGATGTCAGTGATTATGATATAGATGCACAAAATCATGTAACTTGATTAATATGTCTAATTCGGGCTTTTAACCCTAAATAAAATGCAATAAATGCACACATGCTCAATAAATGTTGAAATTTACAGAGTAATCTCATATAAGTATCTGGAACCTTAGAATTAAATATGAGATCCGGATGATAACCACAATCCATGTTATACCATGATGTTTGCTCTAAATGTGATATAAACCCTAATCTCGGTTAATGGTGTAACCTAGGGTTAATTAATGTGAATAAAAATGCTATGGAAGATAATGTTCAGATAATGAATCATAATCTGGAAAATGACATCAGTAACATAAATCTAAGATAAGAATACAAGTAATGATACACATATCCTAATGAGATAAGAGAAACCCTAATGATCACGATTAGGGTTAAGATGATATGTAAGACGATGAGAACCTGATGATAGTATATGGTCTTGTTTTGATCAGGTTAGACCAAGCTTATAGTTGACATCAGTGATATGTGTTTAGTATGACCTGTCTCTTTGGAAGGTACGCCATTACCTCTTACTTGGCTTATTATACAATATGCTTGTGTTATATGAGTAGTAAAATACTTGGCATATGGTATTGATTGAAATGATTGTTCTTGTATGCTATGTTGCTTGATTCTCCATACTTATTGCTATGAACACATCAAACATAATATATCTGTTCCATTATATGAAAGCACTAATTCTCTTTGGTAGCATAGTGCTGGAAAGTGATCATTCTCTTTGGTAGCAGATCACATTGTACAATGATCTAACTCTTTGGTAGTAGATCATAAGGCCTTACATCTCATTCTCGTTGGTAGCAGAGATGATGCATTATTCCATCAGGTGGCAATTGCATGTATATATAATGGAAAATGTGATTAAAATATGTGTTCTCTTTTGTTAATGAATATTTTTGTGCAAGTATACACTTTTCTTATATTCTTCTATTACTGCCAAGTACATTAGTTTTATCTTATTGCCAAGATATGATGAGAGGTAAATAAAAGACACGTAGGCGTACTCAGTACAATATTCATGAAATATTGTGCTGACGTGTACCGCATGTAATCTTTTGTATAGGTTATGGTTATGCTCTTGAAGATCCAGGATAGAGAGAGTTGTATAGCGAGCTGATGTACAGGTGGACCTGTTGTCTTAAGATCCTGTTGTTTTAGAATGTAGTACATGTATATGTTTAAGTTTTTTGTTCAATATGTAATATCAAGTGATGTAACAATTCATGTTGTAATTATATGTTGAATGGTGAACATGTGTTGTGGTTTGTTTATTGTTCATGTGCATGTGCTACTGATGTATGTTTCCTTCTGACTTCCTCTGATTTTCTTCTTCTTAGCCTAGTGTGGGATGTTTAAATTGGGATTCTCGCTGAGGTGAGGGTTTCAATTTGGACGTCACACATCAGATTAAGTTTTAGAAAATCCGGGGACGTCACAGTCTCAGCTTCAGAGATGTTTAGGATTCTGAAAGCTTTCTCCAACTCAGTTAACCAAAGATCTGCATCTGTGGGGTCAGCTGTCCCAAAGTATTCGGTCGCCCTGACTCTGTGAAGTCTCTCAAACGTCTTACCGATACCTTATCCTTCATGTTGGGCAGGTGCCCTGGGTGCAGGCATGGGCATCCTGTCGGTGATGTGTGTCATGGTAGTCATGAACTGTCCAAACATAGCTTGAACAGCTGGGTTTGCCATATCAGCTGGGTCAAACTGTGGTGGATGTACAGGTGGCTCAGGTACGGGCTGTTCTATCTCTGGATTCCTTGCACCATTTCGGGGTGCAGCTACGCTACTCTCGGCCACGTACTCCTCATGTGGCTCAGACATCCTTATATATCTTCTTCTCCTGAGGAGCAGAAGACTCTATTATATAGGAAAGAAACACTAAGGATAGACTCGACATTCTAAGTCCTATGTCTCTGTAGACTCAGCGAACCTAGAGCTCTGATACCACTTAATTATGGGCTCCGATCTCCAAAACACGATATAAACATAGCGGAAGCGATTCGATTAGAAGTAGAATATGAAAAATCACGAAAAATTAAAACTTTTTGAGATAAGATCTTGAAATCATAAAACTTCTTTCATAAAAGCAAGATAAACAATTTACATCTCTGTTAAATCACTTCTTGAGTGATTATATACAACCAGATACAAAATCTCAAGATTGGAAACCAAAATCTCAGATCAACTAACTCCAAGGACCTGAGAGTACAGAGATGACATAAGACTTTCTAACTAAAAGACTGGATAGCCAGGATCTCCACCTGAGACTCACTGCTGCCCCTAGTGTTGTTGCTCCTGGTACTTCTCTCCTGCAGACTGGTTCCTTCGTCCTCGACGACCACCTAAAAAGTTGAAATCTACGGGGTGAGACAATTTTAAATAATTGTCCCAGCGAGAGTTATAACTCTTCGCCAGAAGCTTTGTTATAGCATATACGTAAAACAAGAGAAAGTAATCTAAGTTACTCAACAGAAGATTGTATATTATGTAAAACAACTTCATTAAAGAACAAGAAGAACATGTATACTTAGAATGAACAGTGTAACATAAATCATTGTGTCTTGTAGTTCAGCCCTAGCAGATATACTACACGGCTGATTATGTTTTACAAACATTGTTATGCCCTGCGGAGATGAGGTATACCGCTCATACTCCAACCGATCACTAGTAAGTCGCATCAGTATCATACTAGGTCATCAAAAGAGCCGAATTCTTATGACCTCAACTTCCTCAGTCAGAGTGAGGATCAACATGCAGGACATCTAGTGTCTCTACTACTATAGCTCACCAGGGTATTCTGGTACTTCGCTATTAGAGTCACAGTGGCATTCTGTACTCTCTTCACCATCGAAAGATCTCATGTTTATCTCTCATCGATGTGGCATAAAACATGCCTCGGGTGATTAGTGGTACATCATCCCAGCATAAACACATAGTGCAAGGTTGATAGATTAAGATACATCTACATCAACTTCTACACTAGGACGTAAGGATATTCACGTCCATATTCCCCCACATACTCAAAAGTATGTGATCCGGGAGTTCCCTTAGGAAAACCTATTTTACCATCATTTAACTTCTGACAATGATGGATCTATGATCAGAGCTCTACATGGTATGGTTATACTTGATTAATTAGGTACATTTCAGTATTCTTTTAGCATCAAACATGTTTCCAATCATTTAAGTATAAAACATTGCAATAATAGAAGAATACTAAATGTATCAAGTTTAACCTTTATCAGTTATCAAATGGATGTTAATTCATCACAAGTCATCTAATCAGTCATGACCTTGATGTGATTCATGGCTCTCATAGCCCAATAACTTCATATGTTGTCACCTAACATAGACAACATATCATACATGTAAAGAAGTGAAACCACTTCTCTACTAAAAATTTGAACAATAAAACCTCCAGTCCAAACACACTCAGAAGGTATGTTGGAGTGGGTGTAAATTTTTCAAATCTTTATATAATGGTAACAAAAGACCAAAGTATAGCAGCGGAATAAAAAAACATGACTATATTCAATTATAAAACAAAGGGTTACAAACTTACATCACAAGGATCCATGTAGAGGAAATCTAGACCACCTCAAGATTGTCTCCAAGCTTCATCATCACAAACTAAGTCCAGGTCAACATGTCAAGCCATCCATGTCCTCCACCTAGGGTTGGAAGCATACCCCAGCAAAAGAGAAACAAAAGGAAACATCAGCAAAGGCTGGTATGTGCATACTTAAAAGCAACTTGAGCAATATAAGGATATAAAGGACATCAAATGTAAAGGCTTCCCATATAAGAGATAAGTACCACCCCAACGGGTATCAAGAGAAAAGATCATAACAAAAAGGGATACTTGCCATAACCAACAAATAATAAGAATGTGCTATCAATATAAACATCCACTACCATGGTGGGAAACAAAGCACAAGTAGGGCACACACCCCACAATCAATATCCTGCATGCATGTGAGATAAGCATAGCCCTAGAACAATATAAACACAATTGGTGGCCAACCCCCATAAAGCTGAAGCCTGATAGAGAAAGGAATACTGCCAATCTCCCAAATATATAAATCGGGTCAAGACACACATCTTGCCATGGGTACGAGGTTCCTTTCCGTCCCAGAAAGAGTAGAACATATCACATCTACTACAAACAGAACCAATGCACTTACACTACTCTAGTGCTGCTGAATCACCTAGCATGTTTAATGTAGAGGCAAGTAGAAAAGTATAGCCAGATTTATACAATGCTGCCATCACACAATGGTCAACACAACATATAGCAAATCCACTTCAAAGTAGGCATATAACAACAAGTAAAAATCCACATCACAGTGGGCATATAATATCAAATGTCCAAATTGCACCAAGGCAACAAGGTAAGATTCCAAGAGAATATTCATGATCACAAGATCAATAATAAAATAAGATAGTTCACATGAAGCATGATTTCAAAAGAACAAGAATATGTGTAGGCTAATGTCCATAGGACCAAAAGTAGGACAAAAATAGGCTAATTGCTCAACAAGATTAATTGGGGATGAAAACATACCTTAACTTCAGAGCCAAACATCCAAATTCATATCTAGGTCCAAGCCTAGGCATCCAAAGAACCTATTAAACACATATGTGGGATTAGGGTTAGATTTAAATTTATTTCATAAACCCTAAAGATTGCCGTTTTATTATGAGTGAATTAGGTTATAAAAACTATGCCATATTTTATATTATATTTTTCTGAACTCAAAACATATTTTATTATATTTTTCTGAATTATATATAATTAGTTATGATTTATACAACTTATTATCTTATTTATTTAGATCCATTAAAAACATCTATTTAAAACATTAGTTTCAGATGGAAAAACCAACATCATTAGAAAGCTTGCATTTTTCTGAATCCAACGAGTATTTATCCACATTTTTCTGACCAATAAGTTAATTTCTACGAATTTTACAAAAGTAGCCAATCAGAAAATTAGCAAAAAGCCAAGTCAGCGTTCCAGGAGAGAGCGGATCCTGGCTTGTGACTTGGCCCAATAAGAAGTGGCCGCATCACCAGTCAGCCTCTCGGTTGACCTCGCCCACAACTAAGGAAAACAAAGAGCGAAAAGACGATTATGCCCTTAACAAAAATAAGAAAAGAAAGGATCAGCGAAGGCTAGATTCAGAAATACGCAGGGTATCTTCCTCTTCCTCTTGCCCGCTCCATGGATGATGGTCGAGAAGCAGCAGCGTCAAACGAAATTGGGGAAAACTGGAATTGCGACGAGTTTTACAAATTGAAGGCGCAATTACCTTCGGTCGAAACCCCAGAAATGTGCTGACCACCTACCATGGTCCTCGGCGCCTGCGCGGACTGGGGCAGGATCCCAAACTCCAGGCCGACCAACCAACAGCCGACGGTGGCAGCCGGAGTTGGGGAACCATACGCACGGCCCAACGAACCCAAACGACTGTGGCCAACTAGCTATGGGACCTCGGGGGAGGTCATGGGATCACATTCCAACGGTCCGGTGGTGAAGGGCAGCGAGGAACGCTGAAACAGAGAAATCAGAGAGTAAACAGGGGAGGCTAGCTATGGCTCGCGAACTCGGTAACAAAGCCCCAAACTCAGGTATATATATAGGATCATCATGACCAAGAGGAAGAGAGGGACATAGAGGTGAAGAAATCAGAGAAGAACAAGGAAAGGAAAGAGAGGTAATCACGAAGAGAAATCGAGGAAAAAGGAACAGGTTCTTCCAGGAAACCAAATCGCGAGAAGAGGGAAAGCGGAGAAAGGAAAAGTTACAGTAGCCGCTCGATGAAGATCCGATGGTGAAAAATAAATCCGAGTATTGCAAATAAAAGGAAAGCAGCGTGACACATAAATCAAATCCCAAACCAATTGATTAAAGTGTAAACACATATATTTTCCTTTTTCTCTCTCTTCAAACGAGGGTGCAAACAAATCTCAAATTAAGCTAAATTTTGCTCATAAGTTAAATTAAACATGTAGATTCCGACTTTCCACATAGATTTTACTTTTGGAAACTTTAGATGTATTATTTAATATATTCTTTGTTTCTCTTTCTAGATGCATTAACGACTCATGGATTAACCAAATTAGATGAAAATTGACCCAAAAGTCATATTTAATGTGTTGGATACGAATTTGCCATCAATTTTACATATTGGAGTTGTTTGAGTATTTAATTAATATTTTGAAGGTTGTACACACTTTCTCTCTCCTGATTTTACCTTTTAAGCAAACTTTCTCCAAATTGGATGAAAATTCACCCAAAGGCTGTATTTATTATGTAGATTACGAATCTAAGATCATTTTCCTATTTTGGAGTTATTTATTATATTTATTTATTAATTACATCTTTTAGGCAATTTCTCTCTCCTAAATTACCATATTATTTTAGGGTTGTCCAAAAAGAATGAAAATTGACATGTAGGCTTATTTTAATGTGTAGATTACGAATTTGGAGTCTATTATTTAATTTGAGGCTTTCTTACATGAGTTTTGTCATCTGGCCCATTAGAGGCCCATTAACCATATTTTGCATCCAATTAGGTTATTTATCATCTTATTAACATCAAATAAATTATTTGACATATTAGATTACATTATTCATGCATTAGCTTATTAGGATCATACTAACCTCAACCTTGTTTGGTCAAACTTAAAAGTCACAATTCTAGGGTAGGGTCCAAGATCCGGTATGTTACAGCACTCCACCCCTTAAAAGGATTTCATCCTCAAAATCTATTGATTCAAACATCAACCACTAAATACTCTCCACCCCTTAAAGGGTTCAACCTAACAAGTCAAACTAAACATCTTTTTAAAGCTACCCACATCTCTTAGTTATGAAAGTTTTTAGAGATTAATATTTCTCATGTATCCAACTAAAGTCACCATCTAGGGTTGAGATTTTAGGTCCTCGTGTCACTAACCTATCAACCATACATGAATATCCAAAAAGTCATGGGGTAGGTCAACTACACCATTATATCAATCCTAGTTACCAACTAGGGTTAGATTCTACTCAAACTAGAGTTTCACTTAATTGTGACTTAGTTCAAGAAAACATCGATAAATCTGAGAAATTTTTGTACATATAGTAATATAATTGAAAATATATTTTCCTTCGAAGAATCATACGATATGAAACAATGGTGAGCTTAAAATCAAAGCGAAAACCAAGTCACAATATTTTCGTATTTAGATCTCCTAACATATTCTCATCCTCAAAACCAACCTTATTGCATACAAAGATCATCATTGATCAATTCTAAGGTCAACATCTCACTTAGAGCTAACTAGAAAAGTCTAGGGTTCTAAAGGGAGACAAAATTGAAATAGTCGATTCCGACTACCATGGGCTCTGATAACATGCTGTAAAGAAGTGAAACCACTTCTCTACTAAAAATTTGAACAATAAAACCTCCAGTCCAAGCACACTCAGAAGGTATGTTGGAGTGGGTGTAAATTTTTCAAATCTTTATATAATGGTAACAAAAGACCAAAGTATAGCAGCGGAATAAAAAAACATGACTATATTCAATTATAAAACAAAGGGTTACAAACTTACATCACAAGGATCCATGTAGAGGAAATCTAGACCACCTCAAGATTGTCTCCAAGCTTCATCATCACAAACTAAGTCCAGGTCAACATGTCAAGCCATCCATGTCCTCCACCTAGGGTTGGAAGCATACCCCAGCAAAAGAGAAACTAAAGGAAACATCAGCAAAGGCTGGTATGTGCATACTTAAAAGCAACTTGAGCAATATAAGGATATAAAGGACATCAAATGTAAAGGCTTTCCATATAAGAGATAAGTACCACCCCAACGGGTATCAATAGAAAAGATCATAACAAAAAGGGATACTTGCCATAACCAACAAATAATAAGAATGTGCTATCAATATAAACATCCACTACCATGGTGGGAAACAAAGCACAAGTAGGGCACACACCCCACAATCAATATCCTGCATGCATGTGAGATAAGCATATCCCTAGAACAATATAAACACAATTGGCGGCCAAACCCAAAAAAGCTAAAGCCTGATAGAGAAAGGAATACTGCCAATCTCCTAAATATATAAAATGGGTCAAGACACACATCTTGCCCTGGGTACGAGGTTCCTTGCCATCCCAAAAAGAGTAGAACATATCACATCTACTACAAACAAAACCAATGCACTTACACTACTCTAGTGCTACTGAATCACATAGCATGTTTAATGTAGAGGCAAGTAGAAAAGTATAGTCAGATTTATACAATGCTGCCATCACACAATGGTCAACACAACATATAGCAAATCCACTTCAAAGTAGGCATATAACAACAAGTAAAAATCCACATCACAGTGGGCATATAATATCAAAAGTCCAAATTGCACCAAGGCAACAAGATAAGATTCCAAGAGAACATTCATGATCACAAGATCAATAATAAAATAAGATTGTTCACATGAAGCATGATTTCAAAAGAACAAGAAAATGTGTAGGCTAATGTCCATAAGACCAAAAGTAGGACACAAATAGGCTAATTGCTCAACAAGATTAATCGGGGATGAAAACATACCTCAACTTCAGAGCCAAACATCCAAAGTCATATCTAGGTCCAAGCCTAGGCATCCAAAGAACCTATTAAACACATATGTGGGATTAGTGTTAGATTTATATTGATTTCATAAACCCTAAAGATCGCCTTTTTATTATGAGTGAATTAGGTTATAAAAACTATGCCATATTTTATATTATATTTTTCTGAACTCAAAACATATTTTATTATATTTTTCTGACTTATATATAATTAGTTATGATTTATACAAGTTATTACCTTATTTATTTAGATCCATTAAAAACACCTATTTAAAACATTAGTTTCAGATGTCAAAACCAACATCATTAGAAAGCTTGCATTTTTCTGAATCCAACGAGTATTTATCCATATTTTTCTGACCAGTAAGTTAATTTCTACGAATTTTACAAAAGTAGCCAATCAGAAAATTAGCAAAAAGCCAAGTCAGCGTTCCAGGAGAGAGTGGGTCCTGGCCTGTGACTTGGCCCAATAACAAGTGGCCGCATCACCAGTCAGCCTCTCGGTTGACCTCACCCACAACTAAGGAAAACAAAGAGCGAAAAGACGATTATGCCCTTAACAAAAATAAGAAAAGAAAGGATCGGCGAAGGCTAGATTCGGAAATACGCAGGGTATCTTCCTCTTCCTCTTGCCCGCTCCATGGATGACAGTCGCGAAGCAGCATCATCAAATGAAATTGGGGAAAACTTGAATTGCGACGAGTTTTACAAATTGAAGGCGCAATTACCTTCGGTCGAAACCCCAGAAATGTGCTGACCACCTACCATGGTCCTCGGCGCCTGCGCGGACTGGGGCAGGATCCCAAACTCCAGGCTGACGAACCAATAGCCGACGGTGGCAGCCGGAGTTGGGGAACCATATGCACGGCCCAACAAGCCCAAAGCACTGTGGCCAACTAGCTATGGGACCTCGGGGGAGGTCATGGGATCACATTCCAACGGTTCGGTGGTGAAGGGTAGCGAGGAACGCCGAAATAGAGAAATCAGAGAGTAAACAGGGGAGGCCAGCTATGGCTCACGAACTCGGTAACAAAGCCCCGAACTTAGGTATATATATATAGGATCATCATGACCGAGAGGAAGAGAGGGACATAGAAGTGAAGAAATCAGAGAAGAACAAGGAAAGGAAAGAGAGGTAATCACGAAGAGAAATCGAGGAAAAAGGAACAGGTTCTTCCAGGAAACCAAATCGTGAGAAGAGGGAAAGCGGAGAAAGGAAAAGTTACAGTATCCGCTCGATGAAGTTCCGATGGTGAAAAATAAATCTGAGTATTGCAAATAAAAGGAAAGCAGCGTGACACATAAATCAAATCCCAAACCAATTGATTAAAGTGTAAACACCTCTATTTTCCTTTTTCTCTCTCTTCAAACGAGGGTGCAAACTAATCTCAAATTAAGCCAAATTTTTCTCATAAGTTAAATTAAACATGTAGATTCCGACTTTCCACATAGATTTTACTTTTGGAAACTTTAGATGTATTATTTAACATATTCTTTGTTTCTCTTTCTAGATACATTAACGACTCATGGATTAACCAAATTAGATGAAACTTGACCCACAAGTCATATTTAATGTGTTGGATACGAATTTTCCATCAATTTTACATATTGGAGTTGTTTGAGTATTTAATTAATATTTTGAAGGTTGTACACACTTTCTCCCTCCTGATTTTACCTTTTAAGCAAACTTTCTCCAAATTGGATGAAAATTCACCCAAAGGCTATATTTATTATGTAGATTACGAATCTAAGATTATTTTCCTCTTTTGGAGTTATTTATTATATTTATTTATTAATCTAAATTACCATATTATTTTAGGGTTGTCCAAAAAGAATGAAAATTGACATGTAGGCTTATTTTAATGTGTAGATTACGAATTTGGAGTCTATTATTTAATTTGAGGCTTTCTTACATGAGTTTTGTCATCTGGCCCATTAGAGGCCCATTAACCATATTTTGCATCCAATTAGGTTATTTATCATCTTATTATCATCAAATAAATTATTTGACATATTAGATTACATTATTCATGCATTAGCTTATTAGGATCATACTAACCTCAACCTTGTTTGGTCAAACTTAAAAGTCACAATTCTAGGGTAGGGTCCAAGATCTGGTATGTTACAGCACTCCACCCCTTAAAAGGATTTCATCCTCAAAATCTATTGATTCAAACATAAACCACTAAATACTCTCCACCCCTTAAAGGGTTCAACCTAACAAGTCAAACTAAACATCTTTTTAAAGCTACCCACATCTCTTAGTTATGCAAGTTTTTAGAGATTAATATTTCTCATGTATCCAACTAAAGTCACCATCTAGGGTTGAGATTTTAGGTCCTCGTGTCACTAACCTATCAACCCTACATGAATATCTGAAAAGTCATGGGGTAGGTCAACTACACCATTATATCAATCCTAGTTACCGACTAGGGTTAGATTCTACTCAAACTAGAGTTTCACTTAATTGTGACTTAGTTCAAGAAAACATCGATAAATCTGAGAAATTTTTGTACATATAGTAATATAATTGAAAATATATTTTCCTTCGAAGAATCATACAATATGAAACAATGGTGAGCTTAAAATCAAAGCAAAAACCAAGTCACAATATTTCCATATTTAGATCTCCTAACATATTCTCATCCTCAAAACCAACCTTATTGCATACAAAGATCATCATTGATCAATTCTAAGGTCAACATCTCACTTAGAGCTAACTAGAAAAGTCTAGGGTTCTAAAGGGAGACAAAATTGAAATAGTCGATTCCGACTACCATGGGCTCTGATACCATGCTGTAAAGAAGTGAAACCACTTCTCTACTAAAAATTTGAACAATAAAACCTCCAGTCCAAACACACTCAGAAGGTATGTTGGAGTGGGTGTAAATTTTTCAAATCTTTATATAATGGTAACAAAAGAACAAAGTATAGCAGCGGAATAAAAAAAACATGACTATATTCAATTATAAAACAAAGGGTTACAAACTTACATCACAAGGATCCATGTAGAGGAAATCTAGACCACGTCAAGATTGTCTCCAAGCTTCATCATCACAAACTAAGTCCAGGTCAACATGTCAAGCCATCCATGTCCTCCACCTAGGGTTGGAAGCATACCCCAACAAAAGAGAAACAAAAGGAAACATCAGCAAAGGCTGGTATGTGCATACTGAAAAGCAACTTGAGAAATATAAGGATATAAAGGACATCAAATGTAAAGGCTTCCCATATAAGAGATAAGTACCACCCCAACGGGTTTCAAGAGAAAAGATCATAACAAAAAGGGATACTTGCCATAACCAACAAATAATAAGAATGTGCTATCAATATAAACATCCACTACCATGGTGGGAAACAAAGCACAAGTAGGGCACACACCCCACAATCAATATCCTGCATGCATGTGAGATAAGCATAGCCCAAGAACAATATAAACACAATTGGCGGCCAACCCCCATAAAGCTAAAGCCTGATAGAGAAAGGAATACTGCCAATCTCCTAAATATATAAAACGGGTCAAGACACACATCTTGCCCTGGGTACGAGGTTCGTTGCCATCTCAAAAAGAGTAGAACATATCACATCTACTACAAACAAAACCAATGCACTTACACTACTCTAGTGCTACTGAATCACATAGCATGTTTAATGTAGAGGCAAGTAGAAAAGTATAGTCAGATTTATACAATGCTGCCATCACACAATGGTCAACACAACATATAGCAAATCCACTTCAAAGTAGGCATATAACAACAAGTAAAAATCCACATCACAGTGGGCATATAATATCAAAAGTCCAAATTGCACCAAGGCAACAAGATAAGATTCCAAGAGAATATTCATGATCACAAGATCAATAATAAAATAAGATAGTTCACATGAAGCATGATTTCAAAAGAACAAGAAAATGTGTAGGCTAATGTCCATAGGACCAAAAGTAGGACAAAAATAGGCTAATTGCTCAACAAGATTAATCGGGGATGAAAACATACCTCAACTTCAGAGCCAAACATCCAAAGTCATATCTAGGTCCAACCCTAGGCATCCAAAGAACCTATTAAACACATATGTGGGATTAGTGTTAGATTTATATTGATTTCATAAACCCTAAAGATTGCCTTTTTATTATGAGTGAATTAGGTTATAAAAACTATGCCATATTTTATATTATATTTTTCTGAACTCAAAACATATTTTATTATATTTTTCTGACTTATATATAATTAGTTATGATTTATACAAGTTATTACCTTATTTATTTAGATCCATTAAAAACACCTATTTAAAACATTAGTTTCAGATGGCAAAACCAACATCATTAGAAAGCTTGCATTTTTCTGAATCCAACGAGTATTTATCCATATTTTTCTGACCAGTAAGTTAATTTCTACGAATTTTACAAAAGTAGCCAATCAGAAAATTAGCAAAAAGCCAAGTCAGCATTCCAGGAGAGAGCGGGTCCTGGCCTGTGACTTGGCCCAATAAGAAGTGGCCGCATCACCAGTCAGCCTCTCGGTTGACCTCGCCCACAACTAAGGAAAACAAAGAGCGAAAAGACGATTATGCCCTTAACAAAAATAAGAAAAGAAAGGATCAGCGAAGGCTAGATTCGGAAATACGCAGGGTATCTTCCTCTTCCTCTTGCCCGCTCCATGGATGACGGTCGAGAAGCAGCAGCATCAAACGAAATTGGCGAAAACTGGAATTGCGACGAGTTTTACAAATTGAAGGCGCAATTACCTTCGGTCGAAACCCCAGAAATGTGCTGACCACCTACCATGGTCCTCGGCGCCTGCGCGGACTGGGGCAGGATCCCAAACTCCAGGCCAACCAAGCAACAGCCGACGGTGGCACTCAGAGTTGGGGAACCATATGCACGGCCCAACAAGCCCAAACCACTGTGGCCAACTAGCTATGGGACCTCGGGGAGGTCATGGGATCACATTCCAACGGTCCGATGGTGAAGGGCAGCGAGGAACGCCGAAATAGAGAAATCAGAGAGTAAACAGGGGAGGCCAGCTATGGCTCGCGAACTCGGTAACAAAGCCCCGAACTCAGGTATATATATAGGATCATCATGACCGAGAGGAAGAGAGGGACATAGAAGTGAAGAAATCAGAGAAGAACAAGGAAAGGAAAGAGAGGTAATCACGAAGAGAAATCGAGGAAAAAGGAATAGGTTCTTCCAGGAAACCAAATCGCGAGAAGAGGGAAAGCGGAGAAAGGAAAAGTTACAGTAGCCTCTCGATGAAGATCCGATGGTGAAAAATAAATCCGAGTATTGCAAATAAAAGGAAAGCAGTGTGACACATAAATCAAATCCCAAACCAATTGATTAAAGTGTAAACACATCTATTTTCCTTTTTCTCTCTCTTCAAACGAGGATGCAAACAAATCTCAAATTAAGCCAAATTTTTCTCATAAGTTAAATTAAACATGTAGATTCCGACTTTCCACATAGATTTTACTTTTGGAAACTTTAGATGTATTATTTAACATATTCTTTGTTTCTCTTTCTAGATGCATTAACGACTCATGGATTAACCAAATTAGATGAAACTTGACCCACAAGTCATATTTAATGTGTTGGATACGAATTTGCCAGCAATTTTACATATTGGAGTTGTTTGAGTATTTAATTAATATTTTGAAGGTTGTACACACTTTCTCTCTCCTGATTTTACCTTTTAAGCAAACTTTCTCCAAATTGGATGAAAATTCACCCAAAGGCTATATTTATTATGTAGATTACGAATCTAAGATAATTTTCCTCTTTTGGAGTTATTTATTATATTTATTTATTAATTACATCTTTTAGGCAATTTCTCTCTCCTAAATTACCATATTATTTTAGGGTTGTCCAAAAAGAATGAAAATTGACATGTAGGCTTATTTTAATGTGTAGATTACGAATTTGGAGTCTATTATTTAATTTGAGGCTTTCTTACATGAGTTTTGTCATCTGGCCCATTAGAGGCCCATTAACCATATTTTGCATCCAATTAGGTTATTTATCATCTTATTATCATCAAATAAATTATTTGACATATTAGATTACATTATTCATGCATTAGCTTAGTAGGATCATACTAACCTCAACCTTGTTTGGTCAAACTTAAAAGTCACAATTCTAGGGTAGGGTCCAAGATCCGGTATGTTACAATACATCACTATTCATAAAGTCTACAACATACTTTCAATGAATACTCTATCATAACCCTTACCTGGTTATGATCATTCTCTTATAAGAACCTGCATAGTCAATTCAACTGACAATAATAACATTTCATATTCAAATCAGCAATTCATAAGGCAGGAATAACATTCCAATTCAAGGGTTATACTTTTATGCCTTTACTAAGGCTAGGTTCCCTCATTAGTATCAATGAGGGTTTACTATTCACATTTCATGTTATTGCCCTAGGATTAGGGTTTACTATTCGCTACATAGTGATTTGAGCTCATAGCATCACCATGCATGAAATCATCATCTTTGGTGCCTTCAAATTAGATTAAGATTCATCAATTATCATAATTAGGGTTTCCATGATCTCACATAGGTGAATCATACCCTAGTCATGCATATTCATATACATTGAAGGTACTTTACTTAAATTTCAACCATAAAAGGGACCTTCACTATCCTCTTACTAGTAGATGGTGATTACATCACTTAAGATTAAGTTAGGTCAAGTCACTTTTGATTATCATGAGCCAATTCACCACTATCATGTCATTAGGGTTTTGATTGAACAAAGGTGTCATCTACTTGAACCCTTCAAGGGCACATTGGTAATGTACACCATTGACTCATATCATGGTTCAATCTATTAAACACTTAACCCTTTATTGTCTTTAGATACCATTAGGGTTTGGATTAGACCACCATTGGACCAATTAAGCCCTCAAACTATTAAGCAATCACATCCCTAAAGATCCCCAAATGATTACACACTTCAACCTCCAAACGGTTTTGAAACCGTTTGGGGGCGTTGACCGTTTGGACACTTTGACCTCCAAGACCGCATGACCTCCAAGACCGCATGACCTCAAAGACCACATGACCTCCAAGACCGCATGAGTGCGTTGACCATTTGAAAGAGTTGACTTTGAAACTGTTTGAAGCTATGCGACCTTGAAACCACATGAAAAGAAACGACCTTGAGATCGATTGGATCTAAACGATCTTGAGATTGTTTGAGCCCAAACCAAATGGTCTTGAGACCGTTTGGATTCAAACGGTCTTGAGACCATTTGGATTCAAATGGTCTTGAGACCGTTTGGTCCAAATGGGCTCAAAACCGCATGGACCTCAAAGGTGCATCAAAGGTTATAATCGATTAGGGTTTTCCATGTTGAAGCCTTCAATTGGCCACATCCTTGATAATCACTTACCAATTGATCTATTTAGGGTTATCCTTAATCAATTGGACACTCAATTGACCCTTAATTGCTGGCCAATTAGGGTTGAAACCAATTGAATTAGGGTTTGTAGACATTCAATCTTCAACATCCATCAATGTGAATTAAATTGAAGTTGAACCTATCAATTGGCACTCAATTGGGCCCAAACTTGGACCAAACGGTCTTGAGATCATTTGGACACCCTACAAACGGTCTTGAGACCGTTTGACCAAAGATTCATCAAATTCTAAGTCAAGTTGATGAGGGTTGAACCCTAATTAGGTCTAAATTCAGCACTTTTAATCAATTCATCAACCTATTGTGATTGGACCCTCAATTGATCAAATTATCTTAACCCTAAGACCTCCAAACGGTCTTGGGTGGTCACCAAATGGTCTTGAGATCGTTTGAGTGAACCCCCAAATGGTCTTGAGACCGTTTGGGCCCTTCAACCCAAAGTTCACCAAAATTGGTCATTGAAATCAGCAATTTCACCCGATTAGGGTTTAGAGGGTTGAGGTGCCTTCAACTTGTGATTGGTTTGCAATTAGGTTACAATTCTTTGTAGATATTTAATTCAACATGTGTAAAGCAGACCTTTAAATGGTCTTCCCTTGGTCAAACTTCCCAAATGGTCTTGGGACCGTTTGATTCTAAACGGTCTTGCAAGACCGCATGAGATCAAACGGTCTTGAGACCGTTTGATTTCAAACGGTTTGCAAACCATTTAGACCAAATGGTCCAAGGTCGTTTGGTAAAGTTACCTAAGAATTCACACCCATCATCTTCAACCTCAAGACAGGTCGGTTACTTCACGGATTTGCTTGCAAGAAAGCAAGGAAAGATGGGGAAGAAGAAGGACTAACTACTACATGCAAGAACAAGTATAAGCATAAGAAAGCAAGAGGTTTAGAGATATAAAACCCGCCTCAAAGGTCGTTACCAAGCTTCCAAGATTTGAAGACTATAATGGCGTCTTGAGTTCCATAGGTCGGCCAAAGGTATTTTTTTCGAAGAAAAGGTTGGGGAAGATCGACTAGAACAAGAAACCTTAGTGAGATAACCATAAAACCAACCTTATAATTCACTTTCCTCCATGAATTTGAGCAAGAAGATGGTCCAAGCTTACCTAGCTTCTCCTTAGCCGTTCTCCTCTGTCCCTAAGCTCTGCCTTAATTGGTCCAAGCAAGGTGACAAGTGAAAGAAGTGAAGGGAATACGTTTACTTGGTTTGCAAAGAAGGAAGCTTATATAGCTTGGGTTAGTTTCCAACATAAGGACCTCTAGTTTAACCATTTCTCATCTAGGTCCCTCCTTTCTTCTTTGCACGTACCTCCTCATCATATAATAGGTAAAAATCATTTTGAAACTAAGAACTAAAGGTAAATAAAGTCATCTTATTACTAAGGTGCACATATATAAGGGTTTCCTTACTTATAACCTGGTGATTCTTATACAAAGGTTATTCATCTTATCTGATTATTTAATTGAAGCGCCCCCTTCATCATTTCTAATCTAGATGATGTCAAGAGTCACAAAAGATACTCTAAAAGGTGTATTTTACAAGTTGCACCCCACATTTTGGGTAAATTGCACTTTACTCCAAAATTAGAGTTTCAAGCACAAAGATTGCTTCACAAGCTGCATCTTGATACCCAAGCTTGGAGAATCCATCATACCTCATCATATTCACTCATATGATGTCTCATCATCAGAGGAACATCTCAACATGTGAAGTTTGTAAGTTAACCCTTCTAATTGGGTAATTGGCACATAGGTCCCTGCATTACAAAATAATACTACAACCTTGTTTAAAAAGGATAGAAAAGAAACTGTATGTTCCTCAGGAACTTAATTACATGCCATAAGTTATTCTCAAGTATCTTAATTACATAATTTAAGCAAAACACCTAGGGTTAACTTATAACCCAGGTCAGGGATGTTACAAATAGATTCTAGGCAGATAGTTGAATCATCGTATATGACTAACTCACCACCCTTTTGAGTTATATGATATCATAACCTTTGAAGCTCAAGTCATGTTCTACTAGAACTATAAGGTTTTGTTTTACATAAGGAACTTGATATTCTACAACATCTTGTGATTCTCTACATTCCTACTGTACCTCTTTAGGTTCAATGTTTTCTTATTTGTCTTGAACATTTCGAGTTGTACTTTTCTCCAACTTATTCCTTTGGAACTAAGTTCCTCTTTAGGAACACGATTATCTAGATTAACAAACAACTTTATTTATAGATTGAAATAAGAGTAGTATTTGTACAAAATAACATTTATGTGATTTTGTGGACAAAGCTTTTTAAGAAAATATTTTCTTATTTAAGAATCCATCCTTAATCACTATAAAAGACACATTGGTACATCTCCCATGACATGTCTCATATGGTGTCACTTGAACCAATTTTAGACGATCCATTCTTTAGTCTTAAGTATGTGCCCAAAAGAAATTGGAAGATCATCTAGATTTTATTGATAATCTCACCATGACTAGCAATGTGTGATTCCTTCTTACTGATACAATTTTACAATACACTATCATTGTGTTTCAGGTGGATTTCATCATGATACATTATCATGATCTCTCATAAGGTACTCAAAGTCTTAAAATATTTCAACATCGATCACATCGAAGTATCTCAGTACTTATACCAAGTTAGTTACATAATTCATTGATGATCTCCTTGAATAATTCAAGAGATTCATACTTGTATTTCACTAAATACAAATTTCAATATCTACTGATAGCATCAGTATATATAATGAGGTTATAGTAACTACCTTTAGCATTTATTCTAAAAGGTCTATTTATATTAGTATGTATGAGCCCTAATAGAACAATCGCTCTCCCACTACATCTGGTGAAGATTCTTTTATCATATTGCACAACGAATACGATATGAATGTTTCTATTGGTTCAATAACCAAAGTGTCTATATAACCATCATATGGATTCTAGGAATGCATTTCTCATTTATGTTCTCTAGATGACAATGTTATAGGTATTCATTGTTTGAGTCATCAAGTCATTCAATATATGTGTCATACAAATTTGTCTCTACAACTATAAAGTATAGTTTATAAGACACAATAATTTACATATAAGATCTCATTTTTTAAAATGAAACATCAATTTATCCTTGTCCATACAAGATACATGATGTTTTCATTAATGGCAAGTGCACAATCGAAATTCAATTATTCTATTATATGCACATGAATGATAGATTCCAATTGTAGTGGCAGCAACTCTTACTCTTTATAGTTCTAGCTTACTTCTTATTGGGTCCTAAAGTAGAAATATCTATCTCTTACTTCTTCCTTTGTTCCTTTAAGTGAAAGGCATATTCCTTTTGCTTTAACCCTTCTCCTTATCTTGAGTGCAGAAGATTTGGACTTTAGCTTATCCTCAGAACCCTTCTTGGCCTTACCTTAACCCTTTGGACTCACTTCCACTGATCACTATCACGGATTTGTCCTTCTTCTATCTTGCATTGGCATTATAATGCCAAGTGGCTATGACAGTTGGTGGAACAAGTTACTCAAGTGGTAGCACTTGATAAACTGGCTATATGATTCACGTAATGCTTGTAGAATAATGGTCAACTCTTGACCTAAGATAAATCCCAATCACTCCACATGCTCAATCATATTGAGCACATGGGGCTCTACTGGGTCTCCATCTGCTAATTTGCACTCAAACAACACTTTGGTGACATTACACCTTACTCGCCTTACATGATTCTTAAGATGTGTTGCCATCTTGATAATGTCCATGTTTTTCATGATGTTCACGAAACTCATAGTTCATACAACAAAGAATAAGGTAAATATATGTGGCATCATTTACATTCTTCCATTAAGGATCCATTTCAGCCTTAGGTGCATTTGGAGCGCATTGCTCTGGTTCTAGTCTTTCAAGGACATAGAGCTTTTTCTCATGATTGAGAACATTTCTCAAAGTCCTTAACCAGTTGTGGAACTTTATCCCATTTTGTCCTTTCTCAAAGACTAATCACAATGTGAAGTGTGTTTGTGTTTGACATTAGATTCTATAAAGAAATATTACAACTTTTAAAAAAATGATTTATTTGATTTGATAATTTAATGATATTAATTAGGCCTTGAATTAATTATCGCTCCCACTATTTTGTTCAAATTGAAACCCTCATGTATCAATTCAGAAGACTGAAGCATGCAGTCTTCTAGTGAGACAAGATACAAAATAATTAAACTATTACCCAGGCAACGCCAACGTCCATAGTCAATTATTAAGGTAGGAAATATTGCCAATTGCATCATATGCAATTCTCAGATAGATGATGTGCACAAATCCTTGCCATGATAATATGAATGGCTCTAGTTCTTAATCCCATTAAGAATCACTAGTTAAGCCTAATAAAAAAGCTAACATGATAGAAATGCACCCTTCTTAGGCAGAACCTACATATCTACCATCACACTTCCACGAGATGGACGGCGCACCACGCTTGGGCGTAACCTACACTTGGTCAATCAAGATTTTCATGTATGATGTTTATGGAAAGCATATAAGACTTAATAGTTAGATTGAGGTATTTTATATATAAATACATATACATATCCAATCACCACATACTTAGTACATATCATATACATGCTATAACCACAAACAAGAACATGCAATAATTAAAATGCATAAGCAATGATTATGGCCATACTAATGTAATTCCTTGGAGCCACAAGGAATTACTATCACCTATCATATGCAACATGTTGTTGATGAAGATCTATGCTTGAACCAATCTGGGTTGATCAATTGAACTCTTGAATCAGTCAGATTGCCTCTTGGTTGCTCGGTTGGTCTCTTGAAGTAGTCGTCTGGTTCTCAGGTCCAAGTGGAGTCTGGAGACCTCTAGCCAATTGGTTGGGCCACCAATTGGATTGATTTGTCCTCCCGTCATCTAACCTCCTCAGTCCTCTGGTCAATTGGTTCATCTCATGAGCTAGCAGGGTTTTTCTGGTGCAGAACATCTTCTCACGGTGAAACATAAATTAAACATGTCCTAATACTTATCACAATGGAAAAGAGAAACCTCGAGTTACATTTGAGGGGAAATAGGAAGAAGAATTGATTTATATTTGGAAGGAAGAGAGAGTCTTGACACGTAGACCGAGTAATAACTGGAATAAATAACCATGACCATGAACAAAAGATCTAGGGTTATTGGCCATAAGCATGCTTCACATCCACCATCAAATTGATTTTAGGGCGAGACATGTAAATTGCATGTTTATATCATATATATATGTATATATATGTATATATGTATATATATATGTATATATATATTAGTTTGTGGATTCATATGTGAAATTTAATCAGATATGCACATTAATCATTTTAATATTTGCATTGTTTGCAATAAAATAATGAACAATAAATCTGATCATATAGATTTAAATCCCAAATACACTATAAATTGATGAGTCTCTGATACCAGTATAGGGAAATCGGGCAGAGATATAGGCAACATAAACAAAAACAAAATTAAATGCCCATTTACCAAAATAGCAAGATCGCATCAACACCAATGTATCTAGTAAGGAAAGGTTTGCATGATACCTAGTCCTGGAGAAAGTTTAGTAAAATTACCCTTGTAGTAACATCGTTCTTCTTCTTCTTCTTTAGGCAACAACATGCTCCTTCAATAGCAGCATCACTCGACCAGTCATCTCCACTGGCCTCCCGGTGCAACACCAGGGACAATGGCTGACAATATCCTCTTAGTGAAAGACAATAGCCTCCCACCTCTAGAGTAGTCCATGTGGACCACCAAGAACTCCACATAGCGCTACAAGAGCCAACGAGAAGTAGTTGTTCCCTTCTGTCATTGTACTAGTCACTAACATGCTCTCCCACAATTGTTCTTAGTTGTTCTCTCCCTCTCAGTCCCTCCCTATAACAAGTAGGAATTGCTCGAGCCCTCTACCAGTTACCACAACTGGAGAGGACAATAATTGTCAAAGCCACTGATTCTCAATTGTGTGTGTTGGGAAGCCCCCAGTAACCCTCTATTTATAGTAGAGGCCAGTGTGGCAACACATCCCACTATTACACAGACAACGAGGTGTTACGCAAAAACGTGCGGAAATCACCATAACCACAGATTACCAAAACAAGGGTTAATTAAAACCGATTGCAGAAAGTAGGTAAACTGAGAAAACTATTACATTTAAGTCCACATCCTGCAAGGAAACATGTTATATAAATATTCACAAGCCTTGATATGTCCACAGCTTAGAGCAACAACTGTCTTGTCATCACATGAGTTCATCACCTGTTTATATGTACATAAAGGCCCACATCCGACCAGTAGCAGGATATACAAAACATCAACAGCTATACATCGTGAAACAACGTCAAAACACTCCCAAGGACCTGAGAGTACAAGGATGACTCTAAGACTTTACTACAAAACAACCAAAATAGCAGCATATCCATCACTTGCCTTCTACTACTCGTCTTGCTGCTCGGCCGCAACTCCGCGACCACCACCACGCCTAGATCGACCACCTAAAAAGGTTATAAACCGGCGGGGTGAGACACACAGTCCCAGTGAGAGACATAACTCCCCGCTGAAACTACAAAACCTTAGAAAGATAAAGCAACAACAACAGATAACTGATAAGAAGTATAACAAGAGCAGTTTTAAAGTAAAGTTGTTCATACCATCAAGCTTACCAGAATGTTCGGAAGGAATATACCCAAGCATTTCTTTATGGAACATGATTAACAAGATAAAATTTATAAGGTCTTACCACATAACATGAGGAACATCTAAGAAACTGCAAGGTATAACAAGATTAACTACACAAGCAAGGCCTCAACCAATGTTTTGTGTTTTGCCTTAAGCAGTAAATACTATACGACTGGATTACGTATTATTATGCCCTGAGGAAGTGAGCTGTACCGCTCAAATCCAACCGACGGCTGCAAAACCCGGAGTCGGTGCCATACAAGGTCAATGGAAGAGTCGGACTCCACGACCTCCCACCTCGTGGTCAGTGCACGGGAACCAAAGTAGGACCGCAGTCTCATGCTTAAGTGGCATCAGCCACAACGTTAGCTCCATAGGCTACCCTCTGCCTAGCCTGCCTCGGTACAGGTCACGACGCTAGTAAAACTGAGCCACGGGCCTGTTCACCGTTCTCTGAGCCATGAACGCATTCATGCTCTATCACTTGAGCCATGTGCCTATTCACCATGCTCTATATCTATACATATCCGATTCTGCAACCGCAACTGCACTCGTTTTCCTCTCTATTTTAGGCTAGGAGAAATCTCACATATTCAACAATATGCACTCTGGGTTAACCCACAAGAGAACCCATTTCACCATCACCAGTTCCTGACGATGATGGATCTATGGCCAGGGAAAACTACATGATCTGTTCCACTGTGATTAGTTCGTATATTTTAAGTGGATTGCAAGATTCAACCAAGTTGTATAACATGCAACTATAACAAGAATAAACAACATAAGACTCAAAGTTATGCTTTTAGTGTAATCAACATCATCCTGATCCATCACAAGGATCCAACATTACATGTTATCACTTGGCCTCTTGCCAGTCATTTAGATCCATCTCAAGGATCATCACATTGCCATGGGATCTCAATCCCTTATCACATAGTGCCATTGCCTCTCAAGGCATACATCATCAACATGGGATAGTAATCCCAAGCACTTTAGTCAAATACATCATACCTCAATCAAGCACTTTAGTTATCTCATTATCAAGAGTAGTTATTCAAGTAGTGTTATTCAATTACATATACCTCATAGCCCTTGACCTGGCTATGCAACTACATGGAACACCTGCATGGTTAGTATGCACAATCATCATAGACTAACAGAAAGATCATATTATCAACTTAGGGTGACATTGATGTTTTATCAATCATGCCTCAACTTGTGACCATAGACATTGATCATATTATCAAGCAAAGCATCTTTCATGCTTACCATTTCCTTATCATTATACATAATGTCAAGATGATCACATACATATGTAAAGTCATGTTAAGATGCACAAATAAACTCTACCATAACGATTACCATCAAGCATATCAAGGGTCACCATCATGACCAAACATGATGGCAAGAACAACATCCAACATATCGGTTCTATAAGGGACATGACCCTCACTAAAAGCATCCACTACCCTCACCAGAGGTGGTATCGGGCAGGGCACTCACCCTATCGCCCAACTCATAACGGTCAGCACATAACAACACCTATCGTGCAACGCTCCGTCAGCCATCGCCATAACGCCATGATGCCCAACACATCATAAGCTATCGCCCGACACACGAGACCAAGGTATAACGGCTGATACAAGACCAGAACATACAACGCCCCAATAGCCAAGGTAAGACGACGTCAAGCTATCACCTGAACTAGGCGTGTCGGACATCATATACAACCAGGTAACGCCCGATACACACAGGGGTAACGGCCAACACTCCACGCTTATAGGTGTAACGAGCACTATAAGCAATGTGCAGCTCAGGCTAAGGGGTGTATCGTGCAACTACTTGCTAACGAGCACCCAAGACATATCGTCCAACCACACATATTGGGCACTAGAGTTTCGTGCAACGCCCGTCAGGTGTAGGGCTATCGGCCGACACACACAGGACGGGTGTGACGCTCGTCACCATATCACAGAACTGTCTAGCAATGCCTCCACAACCCCAAGGGTAAGAGTATCGGGCAGAGCATTCAACATAGAGTGACGCCTGACACACACAGGTTCAAGGACTAGGGTATCTGTTACGACCCGCGTCGAGCTTATCACGTAAGTAAGCTGTTCAGCATGTGTTTAGCTGATGTGTTATGTTATAAGCCTGTTTTAGTTAATAATGTTTAAAATGGTCATGATATGTGCTTAATATGTTTTCTAGCTTCTAAAGCGTGTAGTATCTTACGCTTGAAGCGTTACCAGAGAAATCGTTCGAATCCGACCTTCGAGTCAAAAGTTGCATGTTTCTGGGCTCCTAGGGACTCAATTGTAATTTTTGAAAGTTTTGAACTTTGCGATTTGGCCCCTAAGTTTTCTTCCTTATCCTTCCTTTCTCCCTTTCTCGTTTCATTTCACAGAAACGAGAGAACGCTCCTGCGTTCTGCTCCTGCGAGAGAGAAAGAGAGAGAAAGAGAGAAGGAGCTGAGGAAGGAAAGGCGTTGGAGCTCCGTTTTGCTCCGATCAGTTGTTGCAGGTCGTCCTTTCACTCTGTAGATCATCATCTCCGTCGATTCGAATTGGTTTTGCAGCTGGAGCTGCGTTTGCAAGAAAAGTGGTCAAGGAATTGGGGTGCTCGGAGCAGCCCTAGCTTGTTCCTTTGTTCCTTTCAGGTGCGGTTTAGTTGTATGCGTCGTTTGTGATCGTTTGGTGCTGTTTGTTCGAAGTTTGTCTGTCGATTCGAGAGAAATCGACTTCTGCAGGCCATTTTTGTGTTCTGCCTGTACACGGTTCGGCCGAGTTCCAATTCGGTCGGCCGAGTTCTTATTTAGGGCTTTTTGTACAGCGTTTCCGGATCGGCCGAGTTTTGGTCTTAGATCGGCCGAGTTTCCTAATTAGATAGACGAACAACAATTTGGTCGGCCGAGTTTGGTCCTGATCGGCCGAGTTTTCTTTGTAGGTTTTTCAAGCGGTGAGTTGGTCGGCCGAGTTCCCTAGGGGATCGGCCGAGTTTCCAGTTGGTCGACCGAGATTTGTTCGACCGAGTTTCAGAATCAGGGAAACGGTCGGCCGAGTTCCATAGGGATCGGCCGAGTTTCAAGTGGTGAGTGGCAATTCATTTAGAAATCATTATTTAACTCATTTTAAATGCCTAATTGCTTTAGTAATAGTATGATAAGTTCATTGGAACTTGAAATATGTGATAAGAATGATGAGAAAGAGGAAATTCTGTGTTTTATAGTTATAATGTGATATTTCTGTTATTTTTTAATAAAGTATAGACCTAGATGCCCTAACGCCGTAGAGCCCCTCGTGAGGTCTGCACCTTGGGGTGAAACGACCTACCTAGCGTGTGTCTAGATGGTCGGTGACTCGTGTTCAACAATAATCCGTGCGTGTGTCACGGTGGCACGAGGGTAGAAAGGCAGTGTTCAACAATAATCCGTGCGTGTGTCACGGTGGCACTGGAAAGAAAAGAAACACGGCTATCTAACACAATTCGTGCAGCGTCACGAAGGTAACCCTGTGACCCTCCGCCGATGTACTTAGGTTAAAGGAGGAGTCTAGAGTACACTCCTTGAGAGTGCAGTGAGGCCGAGCGAGCCTGAGAGTCCTGACGCAGACCAGGACAGCAGTCAGACTTAGCATTTCCCGGGTGTGTCGCTAAGTCTTGTACGGTGGCGCCGTAGCATGAATTTGCTGTGGATCCTTATATGCAGAGTACACTGCATATATTTAGGGCATAATAAATAAATGAATAAATAATCATATAGGATCACAGTAAATTTATATAACTGCCTATCTACTTGAAATACCTGATGATTCTTAGAAATGTGATTAGTAACTGTATATCTGCTATGTCAATAGAATTGCTCTGCTTAAACTGTATATCTGTTTATTTTCAGTTAATAAACCTGACGAGTTGTTTATTGATAGCTAAGTGAAATGTTATTCACTGAGCGAGTAGGCTCACCCCTCTACTCAAACATTTTCAGGTCAGCACCAACATCAGGAGTCAGAAGGATCGTTTCATCCCAACGCTTAGTAGATAGAAGGTTTGTAGATAGTCTAGTTAGAGGTCTCTTAGTCCATTCCCCTCGATCTTCGGGACAATGTGTGAGTGAGAGAGAGAATGTGTACAAAGATGTAAATTAACTGTTATGCTTTATTTTATGTTGAACAATGCTTATGCTGTAGACTCTGTTTATATTTTCTCGTCAGTTTAGTAGAATGTTCTAAAGTTTGCTTAGTTCTGCTTATGGCTTAAGCTTGGTTATCTTTTAAATGTTTTTAATTGTCTTATAAAAATGATGAATGGTTGTTTAAGTATAAATCCCACCTGCCGTGCCCTAATCCCGTGGTTGTGATTAATGTGAGTTTGGGGCGTGACAAATTTTTGGTATCAGAGCTTAGGTTTGAGTACTAGTTACTCAAGTCAGGGGACGATAAGAGACCAATAGGATTAAGGTTTAAGTGTCTTTCTTCTATCTGTAATTTTCTAATAGGAAATATTCTATTATATCATTGCAGATGGCAGGAAGAGGCTTTGATCGTGATGATCAGGCTGAGAGCCATGTTGGCCCTGATCCGCGGTACTTGGGTCCAGGTGGTGGTGACCACGTGGATGAAGCATCCCGGATGTACAAGATGTTCTTGGAAACTAAGGAGAGGTACAAGGCGGATAGGCGAGAATCTTCTTCCACCAGCAGTAAAGATCTGATGCGATCTTATGAGCTTGTGAAGAAGCTTGGTGGCACAGAGTTCAGTGGCACCACAGATCCCGCAGAGGCTGATGAGTGGTTTAGACAGATTGAGAAGGTCTTTCGTCTTATGGAGCTTCCAGAAGACAAGAAGATCAATCATGCAGTCTACCTTCTGACAGGAGATGCAGAGTTGTGGTGGCGTGGGGTGGAAGAAAAGAGGAGAGGTACAAAGCTTTCCTGGAAGGATTTCTCTGAGGAGTTTCATCTCAAATTCTATCCACCCACTTTCCTTAATGAGAAAATTAGGCAGTTGCAGAATATCAAGCAGGGAAACATGACAGTTACAAAATATGAAGCGCTTTTCACACGGTTAGCTAACTTCTGTCCACAGCTTATTCCTGACAACATAGAAAGATGCAGAAGGTTCCAGGAAGGGCTAAGGCCAGAAATTCGGCATACAGTTTCTGCTACTAGCAGGAGGAACAGAGAGAATTTTGGCGAGTTTGTTGAGGCTGCCAGACAAGTTGAAGAATCTGTGAATGTTGATAGGGTGCCCGAGTCTAAGAAGAGATCTGCAGAGTTCAGTGGAGGACAGTCCAGTGGTAGATACAGAGGTGGAGGTAGAGGTTTCTTTTCTAAACTTGGACGTGGCTTTGGTTGTTTTGGCAGACAGAGATCTGAGGATGTCACTACTTCTAGAGGCAGAGGAGGATACAACCCAGGAAGATGGAGCAGTGCCGATAGTGGACAGTCTTCTGGGTCGTCAATGTCAGTGACTGGTCCACAGAGACAAGAAAAGCGAGTATGTAATACCTGTGGAAAATCTCACTCTGGGCAATGTTGGGGATCAGATTATACAGGATGTTTCCATTATGGGCAGATGGGACATATAAAGAAGTTTTGCCCTCAGCTTCAACAAGCAGCATCACAAGCTTCTCAGTCTCAGTTTTATGATGTTCAGAGGCAGCCTCCAGTTGAAGGACCAAGTTCTTCTATGGCTTCTGGTTCTAGAGGAGGTGGAGTATCTAGTGGCAGGAGTGGTCAGAGAGGACAACGTGGCAGAGGAAGAGCTTCAGCACGTTTCTTTTCTTTGACACCTCAGGAAGGTATAATCTCTTCACAAGTTGTTACAGGAGAGATGCTTTTGTTTAATAGTATACCAGTTTTAGTTTTGATAGATCCGGGAGCTACTCATTCTTTTATACGACGTTCTTTAGTTGTTGAACTTAATCTGTTAACTCAAGAGTTGGCAGATGAGTTAGTGTTGAGGGTTCCACTAGGTGGACCAACGGTTTTATCTGAGTCCTGTCCCGGATGCTTGTTATCTTTTGGAGGTTTTACCTTTGCTGCTAATCTCATACCCTTGGATGTAAATACTTTTCAAGTCATCTTGGGTATGGATTGTCTTGAGACATATCGAGTGCAACTCGATTGCTGGAAGAAGGAAGCTACCTTTCAATTAGGAGAATTTTCTTGTGTCTTTACTAGAGACAGGAAAGTTCTGCCTACGTGCATAATATCAGCTGCTGTAGCTGATAAGATGTTATAGAAAGGATGTGAAGCGTTCCTTGCTCATGTGGTTGACACCAGAGCAGAGAAGAGCACCACCCGTGTTTATGATGTACCTGTAGTTCGAGAGTTTTCTGACGTTTTTCCAGAGGAGTTACCAGGCTTACCTCCTGTTAGAGATATTGATTTTGAAATTCAGATATATCCAGGTAGTCATCCAGTAGCGCTGCCGGCCTACAGAATGGCACCTGCAGAATTCAAAGAACTCAAGGTGCAGTTGCAGGAGTTGTTAGATAAGGGTTTCATTAGACCCAGTTCTTCACCATGGGGTGCTCCAGTCTTGTTTGTTAAGAAAAAGGATGGAACCATGCGTCTCTGTATAGATTACAGGCAACTGAACAAGATCACAATAAAGAATAAATATCCGTTGCCGAGAATAGATGATTTGTTTGATCAGTTGCGTGGAGCGATGATCTTTTCTAAAATTGATTTGAGATCGAGATATCATCAGCTCAGGATAAAGGCTTCTGATATTCCCAAAACAGCTTTCAGAACCAGGTATGGGCATTATGAGTTCTTGGTCATGTCGTTTGGGCTGACCAATGCCCCAACAGCCTTTATGGATATGATGAATCGGATTTTCAAACCTTTTCTAGATCAGTTTATTGTGGTTTTTATAGATGACATTCTAATCTATTCCAGAGATGATGAACAACATGAACAACACTTGAGAGTAGTGTTGCAGTTATTGAGACAACACCAGTTGTTTGCTAAATTTAGCAAGTGCGAGTTCTGGTTGGCCGAGGTAGCATTTCTTGGACATGTTATCTCGAGAGATGGAGTTAGTGTGGATCCTAAGAAAGTTGAATCTGTGCTTCAGTGGGAACAGCCTATGACTCCTACTGAGATCAGAAGTTTCTTGGGTTTGGCAGGATATTACAGAAGGTTTATAAAGAACTTCAGTGGGATAGCATCACCTTTGACACGCCTGACGAGGAAGGATGTACCGTTTGTGTGGTCTGATAACTGTGAGAAAAGCTTTCAGATTTTGAAGAAAAGGTTGACTTCAGCACTAGTGCTAGTTTTACCAGAAGCAGATAAAGGCTATACAGTGTTCTGTGATGCTTCTAGAAAAGGTTTGGGCTGTGTACTGATGCAAGAAGGTAAGGTTGTTTCTTACGCATCTAGACAGCTTAAGAAGAATGAAGAAAATTACCCTGTTCATGATCTGGAATTAGCTGCTATAGTTCATGCTCTTAAGACATGGCGTCACTATTTGTATGGTGAGACATGTTAGGTGTTTACAGACCATAAGAGCTTGAAATATATTTTCACTCAGAAAGATTTGAATTTGAGACAGTGCAGATGGCTAGAGCTGATTAAAGACTATGATGTAACAATCGATTACCATCCTGGTAAGGCGAATGTTGTAGCTGATGCCTTGAGTAGAAAGTCAAGTTCAACAGCTAATGCATTTTCTATGGCATGTTTCAAGAGAGACTTGCTCGTAGATATGCGAAGGTTGAACTTGGACTTGGAGGTGACAAGACAGAGTGGGCTGATTGCACAGATGCAAGTCAGACCTACTTTTTATAATCAGATTAAAGAGTTACAGCAGAGTGATGATGAGTTATGGCAAATCATGCAGGAGATGTCTGAGGGTAAGAGAACAAAGTTCAGGTTTTCTGATGAAGGCATGTTGTATCTTCATGAAAGGTTGTGTGTACCTGGAAACAGTGAGTTGAAAGAGCAGATACTTGAAGAAGTGCATACTTCTATGTATGCCATGCATCCAGGAAACACAAAGATGTACAGGAACCTCAAAGAGCTGTACTGGTGGTCTGGCATGAAAAAGGATGTGGCTGAATACGTAGCTAGGTGTGGGGTGTGTCAGCAGGTTAAGGCTGAACATCAGAAACCTGCTGGTATTTTACAGTCGCTTCCTATACCAGAATGGAAATGGGAACACATCACGATGGACTTTGTGGTCGGATTACCCAGAACGCCTAAGGGTTCAGACTCGATATGGGTGATTGTGGATAGACTAACTAAGTCTGCTCACTTTCTTCCTGTCAAATCAACCTTTGAAGTTTCCAAGCTGGATAAAGTTTATGTGGATGAGGTAATCAGGTTGCATGGGATTCCAGTTTCTATTATTTCTGACAGAGATCCAAAGTTTACATCTAGATTCTGGAATCAGTTACATCGTGCGTTGGGCACAAGGCTGAAGTTCAGTACAACGTTTCACCCACAGACAGATGGTCAATCTGAGAGGACCATTCAGACCCTTGAAGACATGCTGAGAGCATGCGTGCTATAGTTTAGAGGTAACTGGGAAGAACACTTAAGCCTAATAGAGTTTGCTTATAATAACAGCTACCATTCTAGTCTTGGAATGGCTCCTTTTGAAGCTCTTTATGGCAGGAAGTGTAGATCGCCAGTTTGTTGGTACGAGGTGGGTGAGAAGGAAATTCTTGGACCTGAGTTAGTTGATGTGACTACAGAAAAGATATCAGTGATCAGGGATCAGTTAAAAGCTGCACAGGACAGACAGAAAAGTTACGCAGAAAGACGACGTCGACCTCTTGAGTTTGAGGTTGGCGACGAGGTTTACTTGAAGGTTTCACCGTGGAAGGGAGTTCTGAGGTTTGGCAAGAGGGGTAAGTTGACCCCTAGATATATGGGTCCATATCCTATTGTTGAGAGGATTGGACCTATAGCTTACAGGTTGGATTTGCCGTCTGAGTTGGCAAATCTTCATGATGTCTTCCATGTATCTATGCTGAAAACGTGTCATCCTGGTACAGATAAGATTCTAGATTCAGAACCGGTGCAGCTTAGGATAGATGTGTCCTATGTTGAAGGACCTGTGCAGATAGTTGATCACCGGATCAAAAAGCTTAAGAACCGCGAGATTTCTTTAGTAAAGGTTTTGTGGAGAAACCATAATCTTGAAGAAGCTACGTGGGAGCTAGAGTCTGAGATGCGTGGCAAGTTCCCTTTTCTCTTCTAGGAATTTCGAGGACGAAATTCTTATAAGGGTAAGAGGAATTGTTACGACCCGCGTCGAGCTTATCACGTAAGTAAGCTGTTCAGCATGTGTTTAGCTGATGTGTTATGTTATAAGCCTGTTTTAGTTAATAATGTTTAAAATGGTCATGATATGTGCTTAATATGTTTTCTAGCTTCTAAAGCATGTAGTATCTTACGCTTGAAGCGTTACTAGAGAAATCGTTCGAATCCGACCTTCGAGTCAAAAGTTGCATGTTTCTGGGCTCCTAGGGACCCAATTGTAATTTTTGAAAGTTTTGAACTTTGCGATTTGGCCCCTAAGTTTTCTTCCTATTCCTTCCTTTCTCCCTTTCTCGTTTCATTTCACAGAAACGAGAGAACGCTCCTGCGTTCTGCTCCTGCGAGAGAGAAAGAGAGAGAAAGAGAGAGAAAGAGAGAAGGAGCTGAGGAGGGAAAGGCGTTGGAGCTCCGTTTTGCTCCGATCAGTTGTTGTAGGTCATCCTTTCACTATGTAGATCATCATCTCCATCGATTCGAATTGGTTTTGTAGCTGGAGCTGCGTTCGCAAGAAAAGTGGTCAAGGAATTGGGGTGCTCGGAGCAGCCCTAGCTTGTTCCTTTGTTCCTTTCAGGTGCGGTTTAGTTGTATGCGTCGTTTGTGATCGTTTGGTGCTGTTTGTTCGAAGTTTGCCCGTCGATTCGAGAGAAATCGACGTCTGCAAGCCGTTTTTGTGTTCTGCCTGTACGCGGTTCGGCCGAGTTCCAATTCGGTCGGCCGAGTTCTTATTTAGGGCTTTTTGTACAGCGTTTCCGGATCGGCCGAGTTTTGGTCTTAGATCGGCCGAGTTTCCTAATTAGATAGACGAACAGCAATTTGGTCGGCCGAGTTTGGTCCTGATCGGCCGAGTTTTCTTTGTAGGTTTTTCAAGCGGTGAGTTGGTCGGCCGAGTTCCCCAGGGGATCGGCCGAGTTTCTAGTTGGTCGGCCGAGATTTGTTCGACCGAGTTTCAGAATCAGGGAAACGGTCGGCCGAGTTCCATAGGGATCGACCGAGTTTCAAGTGGTGAGTGGCAATTCATTTAGAAATCATTATTTAACTCATTTTAAATGCCTAATTGCTTCAGTAATAGTATGATAAGTTCATTGGAACTTGAAATATGTGATAAGAATGATGAGAAAGAGGAAATTCTGTGTTTTATAGTTATAATGTGATATTTCTGTTATTTGTTAATAAAGTATAGACCTAGATGCCCTAACGCCGTAGAGCCCCTCGTGAGGTCTGCACCTTGGGGTGAAACGACCTACCTAGCGTGTGTCTAGATGGTCGGTGACTCGTGTTCAACAATAATCCGTGCATGTGTCACGGTGGCACGAGGGCAGAAAGGCAGTGTTCAACAATAATCCGTGCGTGTGTCACGGTGGCACTGGAAAGAAAAGAAACACGATTATCTAACACAATTCGTGCAGCGTCACGAAGGTAACCCTGTGACCCTCCACCGATGTACTTAGGTTAAAGGAGGAGTCTAGAGTACACTCCTTGAGAGTGCAGTGAGGCCGAGTGAGCCTGAGAGTCCTGACGCAGACCAGGACAACAGTCAGACTTAGCATTTCCTGGGTGTGTCGCTAAGTCTTGTACGGTGGGGCCGTAGCATGAATTTGCTGCGGATCCTTATATGCAGAGTACACTGCATATATTTAGGGCATAATAAATAAATGAATAAATAATCATATAGGATCACAGTAAATTTATATAACTGCCTATCTACTTGAAATACCTGATGATGCTTAGAAATGTGATTAGTAACTGTATATCATGCTATGTCAATAGAATTGCTCTGCTTAAACTGTATATCTGTTTATTTTCAGTTAATAAACCTGACGAGTTGTTTATTGATAGCTAAGTGAAATGTTATTCACTGAGCGAGTAGGCTCACCCCTCTACTCAAACATTTTCAGGTCAGCACCAGCATCAGGAGTCAGAAGGATCGTTTCATCCCAACGCTTAGTAGATAGAAGGTTTGTAGATAGTCTAGTTAGAGGTCTCTTAGTCCATTCCCCTCGATCTTCGGGACAAGGTGTGAGTGAGAGAGAGAATGTGTACAAAGATGTAAATTAACTGTTATGCTTTATTTTATGTTGAACAATGCTTATGCTGTAGACTCTGTTTATATTTTCCCGTCAGTTTAGTAGAATGTTCTAAAGTTTGCTTAGTTCTGCTTATGGCTTAAGCTTGGTTATCTTTTAAATGTTTTTAATTGTCTTATAAAAATGATGAATGGTTGTTTAAGTATAAATCCCACATGCCGTGCCCTAATCCCGTGGTTGTGATTAATGTGAGTTTGGGGCGCGACAGTATCTCACCCATCACAACCACCACAACATAACGTCCACAACTCTAGGACAAAGGGGGTATCGAGCAACACCTCCCCCAAGATCATAACGGCCAAGATCGTCATCAACCTCAAGCACAAGGGCACCAAACTCTAATGGTTCAAGAGGATGGCTCACCTCTCAACTTAAACAATAGATGGGTCTTGCACATCTCTTATAACCAATCGGGCAACACGAGGAACAACCCTAAACGAGGTCCACAACTACCGCCAAGCTCACCCTTCAAGTCCATGGTGAGAGGAGGGTGTTGCTCAAGCTACTAGAACACAAGCTCACCTCTCAACTTAAACGAGAGAGGAGTGTTGCTCATGATACTAGAACTCAAGCTCACTCCTTAAGACCTAGGAGAGAAGGGAGTATTGCTCACGAAGAAACCCTATAACACATGGTTCGTCCAACAAGAACAACTTAAGCAAGGAACTAACTAGCAAATCATATAGCCGACATGATCATAGCAACATATGAGAACATAAAAAGAAGGTAGTGTAGTTAGGGTTAGGAGTTATGTAACCCGCCTTAATCAAGCTCCAAGCTCCTAGCTCCAAGCTCCATGCACCACCAAGAAAGAAGGAGAGCAAGGAACTCTGGGGTTCGGCCACCACTAGAGGAAGAAGGAGACTCCAAGGAGAATCAGCCACCAAGCTTGCAAGAGATGGGAGTGTGTCGTGCACCAAGGAGAGGAAGACTAAGGAACTAAAGGGATCCTTAGAAAGGAAAAGGAAACACATATATAGAAGGGGATGGAGGAGAAAACAAGGTAGAGCAAAGCAAGGTGTCGCCCACCTAGGGACACTTGTCCATGTGCAAAGCCACCACTCATACATGCCCAAAACACATGTCTAAGGCCCTTGCCATATGCAAGCACCATGTGTCCACTAGTGGTGACACAAACAAGGTCAAAGAAGGTCAAAGGTCCATGGGTGACACACCTGGACGACACACCACCACCATGGGTGACACAACCCTGGGCGACACAAGCACCCTCTTGCCCGACACAAGGTTCAACCAAGCAAAGGCAAGGCACCACAAGGCCCAACAAGCTCAACCAAGCCTAAAGGAACTCAAGAAATGGGCCCAAACCTTCCTCTCAACACTAGAGGAAGCAAGGAGAGGGAGGAACACCTCACAAGGTGGCAAACTTGCCCACAAACCCTAAACTTGGGTTATTTGCAAGTAGCACCTCCAGCTCTCAACATAGCACCAACAAACCCTAATCACCACTAAAGGTGATTAGCAAGCAACAAAGCATCATGTTTAAGCAAATCAAACAGGGTAAACCCTAAATGGAGGTCAGGGTCCTTACAGCCAGGGTTAGGGTTCCCAGCTTGTGTGGGAGTAGAAGAGTTCGAAATCATGAATTTTTCTGAAATTTGTGAATGACAAATCAGTCGGTTCTGTAACATCCCTAACCTGTGTTATGTGTTAACCCTAGATGATTTGCCTAATAAGGTTGAGTAGATGCTTAATATTATCTTATGAAAAGTAACTAGGACTCAAGAGGAACTTATATTCCATTTTGGTCCTTTCTGAATAATGTTGAAATAATGTTTTACTGGATTTGGACTAAAGTGTAAATTACCCAAGTTGAGGGGTTAAATAGAAAATTGTACATGATAATATGTTCCTCATGTATTGAAGCATCATGAGGATGAATATGATGCATATGTATGGCTTGTGGTAGCCTGAGTATCAGGAAAGAGCTAATAAAGCAATGTTTATGCATTAAAACCTAGTTTTGGTGTAATATGCAATATACCCAAAACCCAGGGTTCAATATGCAAATTACCACTTCAATAAGGTCCCTAATGTTTCTTTCCACCATGTAGAGAAAATAAAATGAGAGGGCGCCTCATTTGAATTAAGTTGGAGGAGAGAGAATCTTGATATTAAAATAATCAAGATTTAAGCCTAATTGAAACCCTAATTCAATTTAATGCAAAAATAAATAAAATAATTTGAAGGACCTTCAACCAAAATTAATATGGTTGGATTCATATGTGTGTGGAAGAGCTTAATCCTTGCAAAGGCACGAGTATATCCTAAGGAAGTGAAAACTCCACTCACCATTACTTTAAGAAAAAGAATTTCCACTCAAAAATGGATATTCCTATTATAAGGGTTGAGGTGCTTAATTTCTTTTTCCTTAATTCTTGGATAATGGAAGGGATATTAGTGGGATAGAGATGTATTTTTATGCAAGAAACAAAGGGGGAATTGGTGGCAACATTTTTGAATTAAAAGACTTTTATAAAACATTTTCTCTCTCATGGAATTTCTTATAAAAAGACCCTTTCCAAGCCAAATGAAAGGCTTTTCCATTTCCACTTCTTCTCCTTGATTGGAAAACGACCAAGGGAGCTAGGGAGGACCAAGAGGACGGCCCCCAACCTGTTGGTAAGGTTCTTGACCCTTTTCACCTTGATTCCATGGTGGAAATCGAAAATAAATCATTGATTTCTTCTTAATTCGATCTCCTCTTCAACCCTAGCCAATCTTTTCATCCAAAAGCTTGAGGAAGATCCTGGGGGGAGTTGCAAAAGCTTCATACACAATTTTTGGCGTGATATTGGAGCTTTGTAGCTCAATTGGAGGCGGGTTTAATAACTTGAATCCTTAATATTGTTATTTCAATCAATTCCTTATCACTTGATGATCCTTTTTACATTTCCGAAATTTGATTTGGTTGAGTGATGCAATCAACATGGAAACCGTAGAAGGTTTCGTGAGTTTAGAGCTTGATTATGATGACATCATCATAAGCACACACCTCCCCAAATATCAAGACCAAACGGTTTCAACTCAAGTGCTCAATCGGTTTCACAAACCGTTTGTGAGCAAACTTTTTCAAACCGTTTGAAAGGAAACAATTTCAAAACCGTTTGAGGGTGTTGACCACAGTTGACCGTTTGGAGAATTTATGATAATCATGATGGTTAATGAACCATTATATATGATTTATTAGTTTTAATTGGTTCATTAGTTGAAGGTTCATCAATCACCAAACCCTAATCAGGTAAGTGATGTTTTCTTAATTGATTAATTTGGAAACTTGGGTTGATTGACCCAAACGGTTTCAAAACCATTTGGGGATCACCCAAACGGTCTCAAGACCATTTGGTGGTCACCCAAGACCGTTTTGAGGTCTATGTTTAGGTATGGTTGAGCAATTGAAGATCCAAAGATACTAAGTTGAAGTACAATCAATTACTGATTTGATGATCAATCTAATGATCCAAACCCTAATTGAATGACATGGTTTATGATGATGTGATGGGAAAATGGTTTCAAGACCATTTGGAGGTCATCCAAACAACCTCAATACCGTTTGGGGTCAGGTCATGTTCAATTTGGATGGTGGTCCAATGGTTTCAAAGTAACTAGCTTCACAATGAATAACATTGATGGATCATCGATTACAAACCCTAATACAATTGATTCAAAACCCTAATTGATGATCAATTGGGGGTTAAATCAGTTGAAGGATGACCTATTAAACTCAATTGAAGTATGGTGATAGGTCCAATTGATGAATGATTATATGAATTCAATTGTTGAGGGAATCAACATTGAGAACCCTAAATCGATTTGAGTGGTTGAGACCATCTTTGGTCCATTCAATTTTGAGGAGGTTTGGACCAAACGGTCTCAAGACCGGTTGAGTCCAAATGGTCTCAAGACTGTTTGAGTACAAACGGTGACCAAACAATCCCACACCGGTTGAGTCTCATGCGGTTTCAAAAGTTCACTTTAGCAAACGGTTTCAAAAGTTCACTTTAGTAAATGGTTTCAAGTACCACTTTGGCAAACGGTTTCCACCATCTACTTTACCAAACAATTTCAATTGTTGGTTCAAGACCGTTTGGAGGTCTAAACGATTTTAAACCGTTAGGTGGTATCTTATGCAAGACCGTTTGAGGCCTGATTGGTCAAGACCGTTTGGGGTCTAAAAGACCAAGATCGTTTGGAAGTGAATCAACTAAATCGCATGAACACTTAAAGTGGTTAAAGGTCAATTGTTTAATTGAACAATTACATAATGTAAACCAAGGGTAATTATAATAATGGCACCCTTAATGAGATAGGGTGATTACTACCCTTAGAATGGTTAAACTTTAATGATCATGATGGTAATGACATAACTTATGGTGTCAATTCTTCTTTCAAGTTGAGTTGACTTAGTCTAATCAAGGCTGAAGTAAGCATCATCTTATAGAATATGAGAGAGAGAGAGAGAGAGGGAGAGAAGACTTCCCACATGAATGATAACCATGTAATGGTTAAGTCTTAACACTTTCATTATGGATGAATGTCTAATTAGGGTATGATCCATGATAGTGAGATCATGAAACCCTAATTATGAAGGTTAATGAACCATAACCCTAATTGAGGGCATTGATAGGTGAAATCCTAATACACGATGATGGTATGATCTTAATTCATGATAATTACATGAGAAACCCTAATTCAGGGTATTTTGATGATTAATCCTAATTGGGGTAAATAGTAAACCCTATTTGTGGATTATTAAACATCAACCCTAATCTAGGGTGATGCAATGTGAATAGTAAACCCTAATTCCAAATAAGGTGAAGGTATATGTGAAACCCTAATTTAAGGGCAAAGCTCAGTGAAACCATAATATAGGTTGATGATGTAACCCTAACTTAGTGTAACAATGCAAGAAGCCCTAGTTTAATGGAAGTTGTACATCCTAACCCTAATTTGGGTATGAGGTAAGAGAAACCCTACTTGGATGTGAATGGTAAACCATAATCCCTGGAATGGGGTAAAGGTGCATGAAACCCTAATATAAGGTAGTGCTACTAATTCTAGGTGAAGTCCTATCACTGGGTGATGTGTTGTGAAATCCTAATTTCATATAATACTAGGTGAAACCCTGATATAGAAGAATGTTATGTGAAACTCTAATGAAGAGTGATCCTAGGTGAAATACATATATATATTTGTGAGATGCTAAGTGAACCTCAAATTATAATTGTGGAAATCCTATTCCTAGTAATGGAATAGAAATTAATGTATTGACAAATGTAACACCTAGAGGGGTTGATAATGGATATCCTTACATTAATAGTTCCTGACTCAAGGGTGAGTCCATATCATTGGCAATGGTTGTATGTTCTAAATAGATGATTTATGACTAATACATTGCATGATGAATGTGATGAACTAGTACATAAAGTATTAGGATGGGAAATACCCCAATACAAGCTAATTGGATGAACTCAAGTAAGATAAAGGTGTTGAGGGAAGTGATACATCAATATCACATCCAACACCCTAATACTGAAATACCTTGATGTGATTTAAATCCAATATAATTGGATAAGTGGCAAATGAAACGTGTCATGTCAATTGTTACATTGAGATGTAATGCACCTTGATGAATGTAGGTTAACATGCCTTATGAAAAGGTTGTTGACTCAAGGTCAATTAGGTCAATGTTGACTCACGTCTAAATTGACTAAACTCGTGTTTTGATGATGACTAACCATTCCACATATTGGTGTCTAACATCTCTACTTGAGTGATTTCAGATTAGGTATAGACACACTCCAAATGCCCTAACTTGCGCATATCAAATTGGAGAAAAGACAAGTCAAAGTCATACTAGTGGACGTTTTTGTAATATGATGTAAATCCATTAGAATCATGTTGTAAATCACTTGTAATGATTGTATGACTTGTAATTAAGCTTAGAAAAATATCAGGAGCACATAGATCAAATATTAGAGCACTTTAGATGCAACTTTGAAAATTGATTACATGTACTTTGTCGGTCGAGTTTCCCAGCCTGAAAACTCGACCAATCATCCTTGATCAATTTTCTAGAGATTGCATCGGTCGAGTTTTGTTTACACAGAACTCGACCGATCAAGTAACTGACCATGTCGATTCCTAATGGTCGGTCGAGTTTTGTCAGGACAAACTCGATCGATCATTTGAGTATCAGCCTTATCATTTACCTGATCGGTCGAGTTACCCCTATAGAAACTCGACCGATTGCCCTGTACGAAAAAGTGCAGAAAAGAGCTTCTAGCCGTTGTAGAGTTGCAACAAGTGAAAATAGATCCGTTTCAAGCCACAAAACAGCTAGTTTTCGTTCTCAAGTGTTCCCAAAGGCTAAGAGGCATCCCCAGCTATAAATAGGACCCCTTGGGCTTCATTCCAAGGTTGAACATTCATTGCAAACTCAATATGAGGTTCCTATTCTATAGTTGAGTGCTTCCTACAGCCTCCGCTCTCTCTCTAAGCTTAATCACTTGCTACATCCATTAGAGTGAGTATGAAATCTGTAAGCGAGCTAGTCCTACATGTATATTTTGTGAGGCTCTCACTTCCACCACCTCCCTATCTCTCATTTCAATCATGAAGATGAAGGTTCTCTCTCTTGTTCAAGAGAGGTGAAGAAGAACAAGGGTGTAACATCCCTAACCTGGGTTATGAACTAACCCTAGGTGTTTTGCTTAATTATGTAATTAGATGCTTGTGACTACCTTTTGGTATGTAATTAAGGCTTCTAAGGAACATATATTTCCATTTCTGATCTTTTTGAACAATGTTGTATTATTGTTTTGTAATACAGGGACCTATGTGTAAATTACCCAATTAGAGGGGTTAACTTGCAAATTTCACATGTTTAGATGTTCCTCTAATGTTGAGACATCATAAGAATGAATATGATGAAGTGTGATGGATTCTCTAAGCTTGGGTACCAAGATGCAGCTTGTGGAGCAATCCTTGTGCTTTAAACCCTAGTTTTGGAGTAAAGTGCAATTTACCCAGAACCTGGGGTGTAAAATGTAAAATATACCCTCTAGAGTATCTTTTATGACTCTTGACATCAATTAGAGTAAAAATTATGAAGAGGGAGCTTCATTTGAATAATCAAATAAGAAGAATAACCTTTGCAATTAGTTAACCAAGTTGTAAGCATAATGACCCCTTTATGTGTACAACTTAGTAGGAGGTTTGGCTTATTATCCTTTAGACCTTGGTTTAAGAAAGAGTTTTGCTTAAGTATAGAGAAGGAGGGACGTGCCTAGGAAAAGGAGAGAAGGACCTAGTTGAGAATAGGAGAAATAGTTATCTTTATCTTGGAAATACCCCCAAAGTATATAGTCACCTTTCTTTTACAACCAAGGGATCATTTCCCCTTTCTCTTCACTTATCTTTTGTTGTGACCGACTAAGGACGGAGCTCTGGAGCAAAGGAAAATGGCCAAGCAGTTCTAGGTATGGTTTGATCATCATCTAGCTCGGATTTGTGGGGAAAATCATGGTGCAAGGTTGGTTTGCTAGCTTTTCTTATCTCAGTTCTTCTTTCTAGCCATCCTTTCCTACCAATTCTTGGAGAAGCAACCTTGGACGACCTGTGGATCTCAAGATGCCATTAAAATCTTGGAAGCTTGGAGCTCTAGAGCCTACTTTAAGGTGGGTTTTATAACTCTAAACCCTTAAACTTTGTTATGCATCTTTCTTTCTTGCAAAAGTAGCTTGTTCTTCTTCCCTCCATCCTTCTTTGCACCCTTGCAAACAAAACCGTGAAGAACAGACCTTCATCTTGAGGTAGAAGAAGATGGTCATGAATACCAATTTCACTTTATCAAACGGTCTCCCACCCTTGGTCCAAACGGTTTGCAAAACCGTTTAGAACCAAACGGTTTCAAAACCGTTTGGATTCATGCGGTTTCACAAGACCGTTTAGAATCAAAAGGTCTTCAAGACAGTTTGGATGGTTTGACCAGGCGTTGACCATTTGAGAGTCTTCTGGACACATTATGAACTAATTACCTACAAAGAATCATTACCAATTCCAAGTAAATTTCAAGTTGAAGGCACCTTAATCACCTAAACTCTAATCGGGTTCATTGCTGATTTCAATGGACCAATCATGTTGAAGATTGGGTTGAGTGGCCCAAACGGTTTCAAAACCGTTTGGGGATCACCGAAACAGTCTCAAGACCGTTTGGTGATCACCCAAGACCGTTTGGAGGTCTAGGGTTAAGAAGAATTAATCAATTGAAGGTCCAATTATAATAGGTTGTTGAAACAATCAAAGTGCTGATTCGGTGACCTAATTAGGGTTCAACCCTTAACAAATTGACTTAGTTTTTTATGAGACTTTGGGAAAACGGTCTCAAAACCATTTGGAGGATGTCCAAATGATCCCAAGACTGTTTAGGGTCAGGTAATGGCCCAATTGGGTGGTGGTTCAATAGGTTCAACTTCAATTAGACTCATGTTGAAGGTTGATCGATTTCAAACCCTAATCTAATTGGTCCTAACCCTAATTGGTGACCAATTGAGGATCAATTGAGTGTCAAATTGGTTAAGGATAAACCTAATTGGCTCAATTGATAAGTGGTTAACCTTGGCATGAACAATTGAGGGGTTCAACATTGAAAACCCTAACTCAATTGCAAGTGTTGATGCACTTTTGGGTCCATGCGGTTTTGAGATGTTTGGACCAAACAGTCTCAAGACCGTTTAGGGGAAAACGGTATCAAGACTGTTTGGGACCAAACGGTTTCAAAACCGTTTGGATTCATGCGGTTTCAAAACTGTTTATGGTCATGCAGTTTCAAGGCTGATTTGCTCAAACGGTTTCAAAGTCAAACTTGGCTAAACAGTCAACGTGACCAAACGGTATCAAGACCGTTTAGGGGCAAACGGTCTTGAGTATGAACTTGTCCATGCGGTCTTGAAAGTCAAAGGTACCAAACGGTCAACCCTTCCATGTGGTTTCAAAATCGTTTGGAGATTGGAAGTTCAAAACCGTTTGGGGTCTCTTAAGGTCAAGATTGCTTAATGCTCTAAAGGCTTAGATGGTTCAATGGTTGATTAACCTAAACCCTAATGATACCTAAAGACATTAAGGGAACAAGTAATTAGTTGGTTGATGCATGTTATGATTAATGGTGAACATTATCAAGGTACCCTTGAAGGGTTTAAGTAGACAACACCCCTTGATCAAGCAAACCCTAATGACCATAAGGGTGATGACTTGACTTATGTTAATCAAAGTTGACTTGATCCAACTTAATCTAGAGTGATGTAAACATCATCTATTAGTGAGAGGAGAGAGAAGACTCCTAATATGAATAAGAATCAAGTAATACACCTTCAATATGTATGAATGCACATGATTAGGGTATGATCCTTCATAATGAGATCATGGAAACCCTAATTATGGTGATTGATGAATCTTAACCTAATTTGAAGGAATTAATGATAATAATCTTCATACATGATGAGGCTATGAGCTCAATTCACTATGAAGTGAATAGCAAACCCTAATTCTAGGGTAATACCTTGTGATGTGAATAGTAAACCCTAATTTTGGGTGATGAAATGAATGAAATAAGTCTGGGTTATGCCTTTAAGCATGAAACCCTATGAATAAATCATAACATGAGGAACCTTTATGTCTTATAAGTTAAAGGTGTTTAACAACCCTAATTGAAGTAAATAAACCCTAACTCTAGAAATCAATCGTGGTATGTTGATATTAGCACGACCGTGCTTAGGAGCACGACCATGGTAGCTTTCCCTTGCACGACCGTGCAAGGAAGCACGGCCGTGGTGTTCTATGAAGAAACTAAAAAGTTTTGGTATTGTGCTAATAATGTTATATATGCATGTCCTCAATTATATTAGTCATGCAGGTTGATATCAAGAGGTGATCATAGCCAAGTAAGGGTTATGATATTATATTCATTGAAAGCATGTTATAAGCTTTATGAATAGAGACATACTATGTTGCCTAGTTTAAGTGGCAACATATGAGATTGATAGGCTATAAGATCCATGAGAAACATCAAGGTCATGCTGATTAGATGACTTATGATAATTTAAGGGTTTGAACACCCCTATTCTTGAATCATAGTAATGAAATGGTTAAGAATTGATATCCATATGATAACTGATGTAAGTTAAACTTGATACATTTAGTATTCTTCTTTCATAGCAGTTGTCTTAAATGATTAATGATTGAAAACATGCTTGATGCTAAAAGAATGCTGAAATATACTTAAATAATCAAGTATAATCATATCATGTAGAGCCCTGACCATAGATCCATCATTGTCAGAAGCCAAATGATGGTGAAATAGGTTTTCCTAAGGGAACTCCTGGATCACATACTTTTGAGTACGTGGGGGATTATGGACGAGAATATCCTTACGTCCTAGTGTAGGAATTGATGTAAGATGTACTTTAATCCATCAACCCTTCACTATATGTTATGCTGGGGTGATGTATCACTAATCTCCTGAGAGAATCTTTAATGCCGCATCGATGAGAGATAAACAAGAGATCTTTCGATGATGAAGAGAGTACAGAACGCCACTGTGACTCTAATAGTGAAGTTGCCAGAATACCCTGGAAAGCTATTGTAGAAGAGACACGAGATGTCATGCATGTTGGTCCTCACATTGACTGAGGAAGATGAGGTCATAAGAATCCAGCTCTTTTGATGACCTATGTATGGTACTGATGCGATTTAGTAATGATCAGTTGGAGTATGAGTGGTATATCTCATCTCTGCAGGGCATAATATTGTTTGAAAAAGATAATCAGCCGTGTAGCATAACTGCTTAGGTTGAACTATGAGAAACAATGATTGATGTTACATTGTTAATAAATGTTCTAGTCAAGTAACTAGTATACATGTTCTTCATATTCCTTATTGAAATGATTGCTTAAGTAAATGTTGCTTTACTTAATCCTAAGCCTGCTGTTGAATGATTTAAGTTATCTTGCTTATGTTATTCCTTTACTTTCTATAACAAAGCTTCTGGCGGAGAGTTATAACTCTCACTGGGACAATTATTCAAATTGTCTCACCCCCGTAGATTTCAACTTTTTAGGTGGTCGCCGAGGACGAAGGAACCAAACTGAGGGTGAGCAGTACCAGCAGCAGCAACACCAGGGGCAGCAGTGAATCTCAGGTGGAGATACTGACTATCAAGCCTAGTAGATAGTATGTCTTATGTCGTCTCTATACTCTCAGGTCCTAGGAGTCAGTAGGTCTGAGATTTTTAGCTTATGCCTCGAGATTTTGTATCTTGTCTTGTTTAGCTAACAGGGCAATGGATGTATATAATCACTCGAGAAGTGATTTCACAAGAGATGTAATGTTAAACTATGATGTAAACAATTTATCTTGTTTTATCATAAAAGAGTTTTATGGTTTAAAGATCTTTTCTTAAAAAGTTTTAATTTCTAGTGATTTTTCATAATTCCGCTGCTAATCAACCGCTTCCGTTGAGTTTACCTTGTGATTTATAAGCCAGACCCCACAATTAGTGGTATCAGAGCTCTAGGTTCGCTGAGTCTATAGAGACATAGGACTTAGGATGTCGAGTCTATTCTTAGCATTTTCCAGTATATCTAATAGTGTCTTCTGCTCCTCAGGAGAAGAAGATAAGTTAAGGATGTCTGGATCACACGAGGAGTATGTGGCAGAGAGTAGCGTTGCTGCACCCCGAGAAGGTGCAAGGAATCTGGAGATAGAGCAACCTGTACCTGAGCCACCCTAGTTCAACCCAGTTGACATGGGGAACCCAGCCGTTCAGACCATGTTCCGGCAGTTTATGACTGCCATGACACACATAACAGATAGGATGCCCATGCCTGGACCTAGGGCACCTACCCAGTCAGAAGGACAAGGAATCGGCAAGACGTTTGAATGACTTCGCCGAGTCGGAGCAACCGAGTACTTTGGAACAGCTGATCCTGCAGATGCTGACCTGTGGTTAACCGAGTTAGAGAAAGCTTTTAGAATCCTTAACATCCCAGAAGATGAGAAGGTTAGACACACTGTCTATCTTCTCAAGGGGAGTGCTGGTCACTGGTGGACCATGGAAGAGCAGAAGAGGCCTGGTGTGGAGGTTGCGTGGGAAGTCTTCCGACGGGAATTTATCAATAGATATTTCCCTAAGACGTTCCTGGACGAGAAAATCTCTCAGTTTGAGAGGTTGAGGCAAGGTTTGATGAACATTAGCGAATACGAAGCTAAGTTCATGGAGTTGCTACGGTTCTGTCCGCATATGGCTGCTACAGAGGAAGAAAGGATTAGGCGGTTCGAGAAGGGGCTGAACGCTGAGTTGACTACTCCCGTGTTTGCGCTAGAGAACCGAGAGAGGTTTTCTACCTTCATAGAATCTGTCAGAAGGATAGAGAGGTCCGTAGCAGAGAAGAGGCAAACCCATAAGAGAATGTATCCTCAGTTCCAGGGATCTTCATCCAGAGACTTCAAGAAGCCTAGGTTTTCTGCGCCTACACCACCACCACCTAGACCTAGTGCTCAAACACAGTGGACACTGAGTAGAGGTAGAGGAAGAAGCCTACCACTGCAAGGGGCTCGCAGTTCAACATCTTCGTCAGGCTCTAACTTTGCTAAGAGAACACAAGCTATACGCTAAGTTTAGCAAGTGTGAGTTCTGGCTACCAGAAGTATCTTTCCTTGGACACGTGATATCTGCCTCAGGTATTCGTGTTGACCCTAAAAAGGTAGAATCTATTCTACAATGGGAATAGCCGAAGACACCGATAGAGATCTGTAGTTTCTTAGGGTTGGCTGGCTATTACCGAAGGTTCATTAAGAACTTCAGTTCTATAGCCTTACCCTTGACCAAGTTGCCCCGGAAGGATGTTCCTTTTGTTTGGAGTGATAAGTGTCAGCAATATTTCCAGTTGTTGAAGGAGAGGTTGACAAGTGCACCTGTACTTGTGTTACCTGAGCAAGGCAAAGGATACGTGGTTTTCTGTGATGCCTCCAAGAATGGACTCGAATGTGTGTTGATGCAGGATAAGCAAGTGATTTCTTTTACTTCTCGAAAGCTTAAGAAACACGAGGAGAATTATCTGACACACGATCTGGAGCTAGCTGCTGTGGTTCATGCCTTGAAGATATGGAGACACTATCTCTACGGAGAGACATTCCAAATTTTCACTGATCATAAGAACCTTAAGTACATCTTCTCTCAGCACAAACTTAACATGAGGCAACAACGCTGGATGGAGTTAATCAAAGACTACGATTGTACAATTGATTACCATCCAGGGAAGGCCAAGTGGTTGCAGATGCTTTGAGTAGCAAATCAGCAACACCAGTAGTAGATAGAGCACAACTAAACTCTTTAGTATGCTCTAGGAGAGATATGCTTATCTCCTTAAGGCAAGACAATGTACAGTTGAAGGTGTCATTGTTAGTCGGGTTGTTGGATAAAATGCATATAAAACCTACCCTAAGAGAGTAGATCAAGGAGGCACAACAAGTTGATGCTGCAGTTCAGCAGATCAGATCCAAGTATGGGAGAAACGAGATGGTTTCCATGACTCAGAAGATCAAGTAGCCTGTTATCATGGTAGGATGATAGTGCCAGATGTGGATAACTTGAGAAAGTTAGTCCTGGAGGAAGCTCATTCTTCGATGTATGCTATGCATCCAGGAACCACCAAGATGTATTGAAATTTGAAAGATATGTATTGGTGGCCTAGGATGAAGAAGGACGTTGCTGAGTTTGTTATGAGGTGTCTTGTGTGTCAGCAAGTTAAAGCTGAACACCAGAAGCATGCAAGAACAATGCAACCTTTACCCATACCATAGTGGAAGTGGGATCATGTAACCATGGACTTCGTTGTTGGCCTACCCAGGACAAGCAAAGGGCATGATTCCATTTTGGTAATAGTTTAAAGGTTGACAAAGATAATGCATTTCTTACCTGTCAAGACAACCTATTCTGCTGAGAGGCTAGCACAGTTGTATATTCAGGAGATAGTGCGACTGCACGAAGTCCCAGTCACTATAGTTTCAAACAAAGGATCCCAGTTTACGAGTCATTTTTGGGAGCGACTTCATAAAGATTTAGGCACCCAGTTAAGGTTTAGTACATCCTTTCATACTCAGACTGATGGATAGTAATAAAGGACTATACAAACCTTGGAAGACTTGCTGAGAGCATGTGTTCTTTAGTTTATAGGTAGTTGGGATCTGCACCTAAGCTTGATAGAGTTTGCCTACAACAATAGCTATCAACATAGCATTGACATGGCACCTTATGAAGCTTTGTATGGTAGACGTTGTAGATCACCCCTATGTTGGTATGAAACCAGTGAAAATAAACTGTTAGGTCCTGATCTTATGCAGTAGACCACAAAGAAGATCAAAGTAATACAACAACAAATTAAGACTGCATAGGATTGGTAGAAATCTTATGCTGATAAACGTCGTAGACCCTTAGAGTTCCAGGTTGGAGATAGAGTGTACCTCAAGGTCTTGCCTTGGAAGGGAGTTCTGAGATTTGGAAGGAAAGGGAAGTTAGCTCCTAGGTTTATGGGGCCTTATCCAATCATTGAACGGGTTGGAAAGGTAGCCTATAAACTAGAGTTACCACCAGAGTTACAGAGGTTACACCCTGTGTTTCACATTTCTATGCTGAGGAAATGTCACCCTGATACTGAGTCAGTTCTACAACCTATGGAGGTAGAATTGAATGATGATATAACTTATGAGGAAGGACCAGTGTCAATCCATGATAAAAGAATTAAAAAACTGAAAAAGAAAGACATAAGTTTTGTGAAAGTCCTCTGGAATCATCGTGGTGTTGAAGAAGCCACTTGGGAACTAGAGGAAGAGATGAGAAGGAAATACCCTGCTCTTTTCTCTTCATATGTTTTGTTGATTTTGGGGACTCTTAAGGATATTCCTATTGAAGAGCTCATTGGAAATCTACAAGCACATGAATCTACACTTGACAAGAGAGAGGAAGTAGAAAGACAAGAGAAGAAAGAGCTAAAGAGAATGAAGAAAGCTGAAATGAAGGCTCAAATTGAAGCTATCATGGAACAAGTTTCTCCATCCTCTCAAGCTAAAGAAGATGCCATCTACTCCAAAGGTAAACTATATAAAGGCAAGTCCTCCTCCATCCGGTGCTTCACATGTGGAAAGAAGGGTCACTACAAGGAAGATTGCCCATAAGACAAAAAGACCCATCTTTACAAGAAGAAGGAGAAATGGCACTCAAGTTCAAGTGACTCCTCCAACTCAAGCTCAAATGAAGATTCAAGTGAAGGATCAAGCTCAAGCTCTAGTGATGAAGGAGAATGCCATTTTGCTCTTATAGAATCAATAAGTGAAGACTCAAGTGAGGTAAATCTAAACTATTTAGATAAAGAATCTTTGATTGCTATTATTCATGATATTTGTGCCTCTCTTAAGTCTTCTAAAAGGAAAAAGAAAAAGTTTGCTAAAATTGTTGATAATTTGCATGTAAAATTAGATGATCTTGAACATGCTAATTCTTGCTTGCTTGATGATAAAAATGCTTGTATTAGCCAAGTAGACTCTCTTAAACTTGAAAATGCTAGTTTGCTTGATAAGATTAGATTTTTAGAAGCTCAACCTCTTATGCCTAGTTCTAATGAAGAGCATACTTTAATTGTTGATTCTCTCATGCATGATATTGATGTTCTTAAATCTGAAAACAAGGACAAAGATTTTGTTTTGCAAGAATTAGAAACAGAAAATGCCTCCTTGCTCGCTAAAATCAATGTGCATGAATCTTGTTCTAGTTCTACTAGTAGAGAGAATGATGTTGCTGCTCTTCACATTAATAGAGATTCTTATTTAACTAAATCTCTTTGCTTATAAAATGATCTTTTGCATGCTAGAGTTAGTATCAATCATTTGTATTTTACTATTACTTCTCTTATGCATGATAATGATAGTTTGAGATCTTCTTTGCAAAGATTCTTAGTTGGTAAGAAGAGCCTTAATGATATCCTACACCATACTACCAAACAAATTGGTAGACATGGCTTGGGGTATTATGGTAGTCAAGGGAACAACAAAGATAAAGGACCAACAATATTCCATGGAGAATCCTCTAGTTCCAAGACTATGGGCACATGCAACTATTGCAATGAAATTGGTCATTATTCTACTTGTTGTCCTTTTAGGAAAGCACCCAAGAGAAATAGGACTTGGGTTGCTAAACTAACCCCTCCGGACCCAAAAACATGATTGGGGACCATTTCATCTTTCTTCTTGTAGGTACTTGCAAATGGATTGACTTGAGCTATTGAATTGCAAATTGACTTCTCAATCCACATGAAAGAAGAAAGGTGGGATGTGTAGAGGGTGACAACAAGTGGAAAAAGAATGGTAAGAAAAAAGGTAAAGTTTTTATTGCTTATAACCATCTCTAACTTGTTTTTGTCAAGTTAGTGTGCACTATACATATGGTTTTTGAGTCAAAAGTGGCATTTTGTGTTTCTCTTCAAACTCTTGCTCAAAAACTGTTTCTAATGCTTTTATAGTGCATTACTAACTTGCATAGACATGTTTGGATATGGTTTATATTTTTAGCATGCCTTTAAATGTGTTTTTATGATATATATATGCTTCTTGACAGCTGCTCTGTCGGTCGAGTTTGCCCTGCTTGAAACTCGACCGATAGGCACCAATGGGTGTTGCCAACAGTTGTCATCAGTTGAGTTGTCAATGCACAAAAGTCGACCGATAACACTGTGCACAGAATATACATTTGGCTTATTGAGTGAGAATTTCCCTCTCAACTAGATTTTCTCAACCAATATCCTTATTCTTTGGCACTCCTTTGGTACCTTTATATATGCATATTGTCATGTTCTAAATTGTCTATCCTGCTTTCAACTCTATCTCTCTAATTGCTCTAAATTGGTATATCTATATCTTGCAATTACTTGCTTTGAGTTGTTTTGCAGGTTTTGATGATGATCTCTTTGGATCTCTTGGTTGTGTCTAAAAATTTCTTTCGTTGTACTCTAACTTGCTACATCTATCTAGGTGTATATCTTGTTTTGATACAACCTTGATGTTCATAGGGGTAATCATCTTATGGTAAGGATGCATATCTAGTGAGTTATATCCTCTCATGCTTCTAAAATTGCATATCTCTTTGTTTGGATATATCTCTACATCTACTCATAGCTTGCTCTATCTTGTGTATCTTTTGGTATCTCTTGCTATGATCTAGATCCTACTAGTAGTTATAACTTGTGATATCATCTACTAGTAGTTCATTTACATGTAGTTCTAGCCTTGTTTATAATTGGCATCTTTGCTCAAGCTTGTTCCTAGAATTTCATATCTACTTTCTTGAGTTGCTTGTATAACATTGTGATGCAGGGTACATAGATCTACATTATATGTAGAAATTAGAGTTTTTTTTGGATTTCATGCAGATTTGCTCCAATTTTAGTTTTTGGTGCAAGACTAGTGTTTTTCATGCAGAAACTACCTTCTAAGAAAGACTCATGCTTCGCGATGATCTCTAATGGTTTTTGGTCAAATGCCATCATCTTGAGGGTCAAAATTGCAGTTTATTGTTTTTCTGCAACACCTTATCTTGCATTTTGGGTTTTTCAAGTATATGCTTTAACTTGCTTTTCTTTCTATGCTTAGAAAAGACCCTATCTGTGCTCTTCTACTCTCCTTATATATATTTGTGTTATCTCCTTTCTCTTTAACAAGTGATGTTTCTTATTTCTTCATAACCCAACTTTTTGAAATGACAAAAGGGGAGAAAGGTATGTCTTCTTTTAAAAAGAGGAAGAAGGCATGTCTTACATGAAGAGGAGAAGTATGCCCATGTAAAGAGAAGAAGGTAAATGGGAGAAGACATATATGTGTAGAACATATATGAGTAGAAGACATAGTATTCTATAAATGTTATGAAAGCTAACCATGCAGGAGAAATAACATCAATTAAGGGGGAGTATGAGAACTCCATGCACATCAATTGAGGGGGAGCATATGAGCTCAGTCCTATTCAAACCCCTAGGTTTCTCTGAAGGTATGACTTTACTTAAAAGCTTTCAATACATTTATGGAATGGTTTGTCATCTTCAAAAAGGGGGAGAATGTTGACTCAAAGTCAATTAGGTCAATGTTGACTCACGTCTAAATTGACTAAACCAATGTTTTGATGATGACTAACCATTCCACATATTGGTGTGTAACGTCTCTACTTGAGTGATTTCAGATTAGGTATAGACACACTCCAATTGCCTAACTTGCGCATATCAAATTGGAGAAAAGACAAGTCAAAGTCATACAAGTGGAAGTTTTTGTAATATGATGTAAATCTATTAGAATCATGTTGTAAATCACTTGTAATGATTGTATGACTTGTAATTAAGCTTAGAAAAATATCAGGAGCACTTAGATCGAATATTAGAGCACTTTAGATGCAACTTTGAAAATTGATTACAGGCACTTTGTCGGTCGAGTTTCCCAGCCTCAAAAATCGACCAATCATCCTTGATCAATTTTCTGGAGATTGCATCGGTCGAGTTTTGTTTACACAGAACTCGAACGATCAAGTAACTGACCATGTCGATTCCTAATGGTCGATTGAGTTTTGTCAGGACAAACTCGACCGATCATTTGAGTATCGGCCTTGTCATTTACTTGATCGGTCGAGTTACCCCTATAGAAACTCGACCGATTGCCCTGTACGAAAAAGTGCAGAAAAGTGCTTCTAGCCGTTGTAGAGTTGCAACAAGTGAAAATAGATCCGCTGCAAGCCACAAAAAGGCTAGTTTTCGTTCTCAAGTGTTTCCAAAGGCTAAGAGGCATCCTCAGCTATAAATAGGACCCCTTGGGCTTCATTCCAAGGTTGAGCATTCATTGCAAACTCAATATGAGGTTCCTATTCTATAGTTGAGTGCTTCCTATAGCCTCCTCCCTCTCTCTAAGCTTAATCACTTGCTACATCCATTAGAGTGAGTAGGAAATCTGTAAGAGAGCTAGTCCTACATGTATATCTTGTGAGGCTCTCACTTCCACCACCTCCCTATCTCTCATTTCAATCATGAAGATGAAGGTTGTCTCTCTTGTTCAAGAGAGGTGAAGAAGAACAAGGGAAGGCGTCCCTTGGTGAAGATCAATAATAAAGACTTGGATCTAGAGTGGGTAAGCCCTTGGAGAAGGCAGAAGACTCAAGATCAAGTGGGTAAGACCTTGGTGGAAGCTTCTCCGAGTGAAGGTGAAGCCAAAAGCTGAAGATCCAAGAAGAGTAGGTGATCCCTGCAAGGCTGAAGACTTGTGCAAGAGTGGGTAAGTCCTTGGAGAAGGCCGAAGACTCTTGCAAAGTGGGTAAGTCCTTGGTAAGGTTGAAGACTCTTTGTATTGGATAGGTAAGTCTTTTGTTTGGTCATGCATTGTATATCTTATGAATGAATATAAGAGTGCAATAGTTTGGAAGTCCTAGAGGTTGACCTCTCTAGGAAAGTGGACTGACACACTTCTAGTTTGAAGTGTGGAACCACTCTAAATAGCTTGTCTAATTGGTGCTTGTTCAACCTCTCTCTCCCTTGCTATGTATGTTTTAGTTGAACTCAAATTACCTATTTAGCAACCTTATCTTGTCATATATCTTGAAGGTTTAATGAGTTTTGTTTAAGTGCTTTCAGCTCTATTCACCCCCATCTAGAGCATCTAATCACCTGTCTAGGATCCAACAAAGGTTAATCCAAATCAATAGACCATGATACAATCATATTCTGATAAAGATGAGAGAGAAACACATACTTTGTGTTGATAATACATTCAATGATGAATGATGAGAATAAATAAGTATGTTTGAATACTTATGATATCAATTTTGGCTTCTAGCTGTGAGAAGCACTAAAATAGAGTTGATCATTCATAATATGATCTTAAGAACATAAGTGGTTATTTATGGAAAACCCTAATGGAGGGTTCTGATATGAAAGAAAAACCATGAACCCTAAAGAGGGAATAGTGACATTACTTAGTGTTGTATGATACTGATATGAAAGCATTATAATTGTTATCATGAATACTAATCATGCAGGGATGATGAGATGATGAGTATAGCCAGGTATGGGCTATGATTCTTTATTTATTAAGAATGTTTTATAGGCTTTATAAGCCTTCATATGCTTTGTGTAATAAGAATCATTGAGCTTTGTATACTATGTACAATACTCTGTGTAGCAAGAATCATAATGTCCTTGTTCAAATGACCTGAAGGCTTGAAGTTACCTAATAAGTGGTAACAAGTATTCTATGATGAGTTAAGGGTTCAAATACCCATATCCTATAATCATGTTGATGAAATTGTTAGGGAATGGAGATGTACTTGATGAGTTGAGAGATTAAGATCCCAATACTTTGTGAAAAGAGTATGGCTACAGGCCATGACTCCACAAGACAATGCCAGGCATTAGATATATGATCTAAGCCTGAAGAGAGTTAACGCTGTGGTAATGATTCTATAGTGAATAGATGTTATACATGTTGCTTTTTCAAGTTATAGTTGCAATGGTTTAGATAAGAATAATATCCTAATATGTTAGACACTGAATTAACTGTTGTCAAACAAATATGATTCCTCTGTTCATATTTATCTTCTTAAGCTGCAATAATAATGTTACTGGCGGAGAGTTATATCTCTTGCTGGGGCAATTTACAATTGTCTCACCCCTGTGGGAACCACATTTTCAGGTGGACGCGGACGAGGAGGCAGGAATCCTTCAGTAGAAGACGGACAGTAGCAGCAACAGGGATAGCAATGAAGTCTCAGGTGAAGACACTAGCTGTTATGCCATGTATAGATGTATATAGAGTCCTATGTCATCTCTGTACTCTCTGGTCCTCAGAGTAGTAGTTAGTTCTTTCGAGATTGTGCCTTGAGATTTTACACAGCTTGTAATTTTTAGAAAGAGATGATGCATGTCATGTACCTTTAAACCAGAATGTAAATGTATTACTTATGTTCTATGTGAGAAAGTTTTCATCTGATGGACCTCTTGGTAAAAAGGTTTTAATTTTTAGTGATTTTTGGTAATCCACTACTTAGTAAATGCTTTTGCATTAGTTAATTATGTTTTTGTGAGTTGGATGTCACAATTAAGTGGTATCAGAGCTCTAGGCTCGCTGAGTCTACAGAGACATAGGACTAAGGTTGTAGAGTCTGTTCTAAGTGTCTTCCAGTTTATCTGATAGTATTTTCTGCTCACATAGGAGAAGAAGAACTTGAAGATGTCTGGACCACATAAAGAACATGCTATTGAGGGCAACACTGTTGCACCAGGAGGAGGTGCAAGAGATCAGAATAGGGAAGGGCATGTACCTGAACAGCCCCAGATTGACCCAGTTGTGATAGAAAACCCAACCCTCCATGCTCTATTTGAGAAATTCCTGATAGCCATGACACATATGGCAGACAAGATGCCACCACCTGCACCTAGGGCACCAGCCCATCATAAGGGTTATGGAGTTGTCAAGACTTTCGAGAGACTTTGCCGGGTTGGAGCCATAGATTATGCTGGTACATCTGATCCAACAGATGCTGATTTGTGGATGACAGAGCTGGAAAAGGCTTTCAGGATCCTTGATATTCCTGAAGCTGAAAAAGTAAGACACGTTGTATACCTCCTAAAAGGGAGTGCTAGTCATTGATGGATGATAGAAGAAGATAAGAGACCATGTGAAGAAATCAGATGGGAGGTATTCCGACGAGAATTTGTCAGTAGATATTTCCCTAAAATGTATCTAGATGAGAAGATCTCTCAATTTGAGAGAATGAAACAAGGACAAATGAACGTTAGTGAGTATGAAGCTAAGTTCATGGAGCTGTTGCGGCTTTGTCCGCATATGGCAGTTAATGATGAGGAAAGAATTCAGCATTTTGAGAAGGGATTGAACGCTGAATTGACCACTCCTGTGTCTGCTTTAGAGAACAGGGAGAGGTTTGCCACCTTTGTGGAGTCGGTAAGGAGGATATAGAGGTCTGAAATCAAGAAATGACAGACTAGTGGCAAGAAGGTGTACACTCAGTCTCAAGGACAAAGGTCTGAAAGTTTTAAGAAACCGAGATTTTCTACACTGGCAGCATCATCAAGATTCCATGCCTAGACGCAATGGACGTCAAGTAGGGGTAGGGATCATAATAATGTTCCAAGTAGAGCCTCCGACATAGCATCAACATCGGTGACTGGATCTCACAGAAATTTTGCACCTAGGATCTATTACCAATGTAGACAACTGGGACATCTGACAAAGGATTGTCCAGACGGGAATTCGATGATGACTCAACCTTAGGGGCAGAGTTAGCAAGGCTCACAAAGGAGGCAATTTTCTAGTAACAATAGAGGTCGTGGACAAACGTCCCAGACAAGTCAGATGAAATAGTTTTGTTTTGATATTTCATATCATGATTCTATGTGTTAAAAATAAGAAAGTTGTTGTTTTTGAGATTCCTTTGACTAGTCCTACATGGACACAAGGGAGATGAGAACTTACATCTTACTCAGTGTTCCTTAAAATGTTTTATAATCTCCCTTATCTGTGTGTTAAAATATGAGATATAGAAGTGATGCCTAAAGAAAATTCAAGAATGAAAAATCATGTGTGTATAATGATATGAAAAGTGAGGAATATGATAGCAAATAAAAGTGCTTACTACCTAATCTCAATACTGGTATACCCTGGCCAGGTATATGATTATTGTAGATAAGGCAAGTATGAAACTCTTAGATTGTTATCTTTTTGATTACTCTGATTAAGTAGTCATTCTAAAACAATCTAGAGAGTATAATGAAATTAAATGGGAAGAGCTAAGTGAATTTTCCCAAACAAATTACTTAGTGAACATTCTCAGTGAACTTTCTCAGTGAATTTTTCCAAAACAAATTACTTAGTGAACATTCTCAGTGAATTTTTCTAAAACAAATTACTTAGTGAACATTCTCAGTGAATTATTCCAAAACAAATTACTTAGTGAACATTCTCAGTGAACTTTCTTAGTGAATTTTTTCCAAAACAAATTACTTAGTGAACATTCTCAGTGATTTTTTCCAAAACAAATTACTTAGTGAACATTCTCAGTGAACTTTCTCAGTGAATTTTTCCAAAACAAATTACTTAGTGAACATCCTCAGTGAACTTTCTCAGTGAATTTTTCCAAAACAAATTACTTAGCGAACATTCTCAGTGAACTTTCTCAGTGAATTTTTCCAAAACAAATTACTTAGTGAACATTCTCAGTGAATTTTTCCAAATAAACTGCTTAGTGAACATTATCAGCGAATTAGCTTAGTGAATTTTTCCCAAATAAAGGATTGCTGAGTGAATTACTTCTGTTAGATGTATATGTTTCTCTTTTGGTAAATATTCTGGGTGATGATAGAAGTATGTTCTTTTATGCTTTTTCCTTTCAATAATATGGACCTCATATGTTAGGGGTTTATGCTCTGCATAAACATAAACATTAATAAGGTTGAATTAGTGAAAGGAACTTTGTGTGAATTACAGATCAATGGTATCTCCATAACATTAAGAAGTTAGATGAAGGCTTGAGGGCATGATTAATGAATAATCTGTCCCTCCTTTTTCCTGGGATTTCGGGGACGAAATCTTTGTTAGGGGTTTATAATTTGTAACATCCCTGACCTGGGTTATGTGTTAACCCTAGATGATTTGCCTAATAAGGTTGAGTATATGCTTAATCTTATCTTATGAAAAGTAATTAGGACTCAAGAGGAACTTATATTCCATTTTGGTCCTTTTTGAATAATGTTGAAATAATGTTTTATTGGATTTGGACTAAAGTGCAAATTACCCAAGTTGAGGGGTTGAATTGCAAATTGTACATGATAATATGTTACTCATGTGTTGAAGCATCATGAGGATGAAGATGATGCAGAGGTATGGCTTGTGGTAGCCTGAGTGCTAAGAAAGAGCTAATAAAGCAATGTTTATGCATTAAAACCTAGTTTTGGTGTAATATGCAATTTACCCAAAACCCATGGTTCAATATGCAAATTACCACTTAAATAAGGTCCCTAATGCTTCTTGCCACCATGTAGAGCAAATAAAATGAGAGGGGAACCTCATTTGAATTAAGTTGGAGGAGCGAGAATCTTGATATTAAAATAATCAAGATTTAAGCCTAATTGAAACCCTAATTCAATTTAATGCAAAAATAAATAAAATAATTTGAATGACCTTCAACCAAAATTAATATTTTTGGATCCATATGTGTGTGGACGATATTAATCCTTGCAAAGGAACGAGTATATCCTAAGGAGGTGAAAACTCCACTCACCATTATTATAAGAAAAAGAATTTCCACTCAAAAATGGATATTCCTATTATAAGGGTTGAGGTGCTTAATTCCTTTTTCCTTAGTTCTTGTATAATGGAAGCAATCTCGGTGGGATAGAGATGTATTTGTATGCAAGAAATAAAGGGGGGAAGTGGTGGCAACATATTTGGAATTAAAAGACTTTTATAAAACATTTTCTCTCTCATGGAATTTCTTATAAAAAGACCCTTTCCAAGCCAAACGAAAGGCTTTTTCGTTTCCACTTCTTCTCCTTGCTTGGAAAACGACCAAGGGAGATAGAGAGGACCAGGAGGACGCCCCCCAACCTGTTGGTAAGGTTCTTGACCCTTTTCACCTTGATTCCATGGTGGAAATCGAAAATAAATCATTGATTTCTTCTTAATTCGATCTCATCTTCAACCCTAGCCAATCTTTTCATCCAAAATCTTGAGGACGAGCCTAGGGGGAGTTGCAAAAGCTTCATACACCATTTTTGGCATGATCGTGGAGCTTTGGAGCTCAATTGGAGGCGGGTTTTATAACTTGAACCCTTAATATTGTTATTTCAATCAATTCCTTATCACTTGATGATCCTTTTTGCATTTCCGAAATTTGATTTGGTTGAGTGATGCAACTACCATGGAAACCACAGAAGGTTTCATGAGTTTAGAGCTTGATGATGATGACATCATCATAAGCACACACCTCCCCAAATATCAAGACCAAACAATTTTAACTCAAGTGCTCAATCGGTTACACAAACCGTTTGTCAGCAAACAGTTTCAAACCGTTTGAAAGGAATCAGTTTCAAAACTGTTTGAGGGTGTTGACCACAGTTGACCATTTGGAGAATTGATGATAATCATGATGGTTAATTAACCATTAGATATGATTGATTAGTTACAATTGGTTCATTAGTTGAAGGTCCATCAATCACCAAACCCTAACCGGGTAAGTGATGTTTTCTTAATTGATTAATTTGGAAACTTGGGTTGATTGACCCAAACGGTTTCAAAACCATTTGGGGATCACCAAAACGGTCTCAATACCATTTGGTGGTCACCCAAGACCATCTGGAGGTCTATGGTTAGATATGGTTGAGCAATTGAAGATCCAAAGATACTAAGTTGAAGTACAATCAATTGCTGATTTGATGATCAATCTAATGATCCAAACCCTAATTGAATGACATGGTTTATTCTGATGTGATGGGACAATGGTTTCAAGACCATTTGGAGGTCATACAAACGACCTCAAGACCGTTTGGGGTCAGGTCATGTTCAATTTGGATGGTGGTCCAATGGTTTCAAAGTAACTAGCTTCACAATGAATAACATTGATGGATCATCGATTACAAACCCTAATCCAATTGATTCAAAACCCTAATTGATGATCAATTGGGGGTTAAATCAGTTAAAGGATGACCTATTAAACTCAATTGAAGTATGGTGATAGGTCCAATTGATGAATGATTATATGAATTCAATTATTGAGGGAATCAACATTGAGAACCCTAAATCAATTTGAGTGGTTGAGACCATCTTTGGTCCATTCGGTTTTGAGGAGGTTTGGACCAAACGGTCTCAAGACCATTTGGGACCAAACAATCCCAAACCGGTTGAGTCTCATGCGGTTTCAAAAGTTCACTTTAGCAAATGGTTTCAAAAGTTCACTTTAGTAAATGGTTTCAAGTACCACTTTGGCAAACGGTTTCCACCATCTACTTTACCAAACGGTTTCAATTGTTGGTTCAAGACCGTTTGGAGGTCTAAATGATTTTAAACCATTTGGTGGTATCTTATGCAAGACCATTTGAAGTCTGATTGGTCAAGACCATTTGGGGTCTAAAAGTCCAAGATCGTTTGGAAGTGAATCAACTAAATCCTATGAACACTTAAAGTGGTTAAAGGTCAACTGTTTAATTGAACAATTACATAATGTAAACCAAGGGTAATTATAATAATGGCACCCTTAATGAGATAGGGTGATTACTACCCTTATAATGGTTAAGATTTAATGATCATGATGGTAATGACATAACTCATGGTGTCAATTCTTCTTTCAAGTTGAGTTGACTTAGTCTAATCAAAGCTGAAGTAAGCATCATCTTATAGAAGATGAGAGAGAGAGGGGGAGAAGACTTCCTACATGAATGATAACCATGTAATGGTTAAGTCTTAACACTTTCATTATGGATGAATGTCTAATTAGGGTATGATCCATGATAGTGAGATCATGAAACCCTAATTATGAAGGTTAATGAACCATAACCCTAATTGAAGGCATTGATAGGTGACATCCTAATACATGATTATGGTATGATCTTAATTCATGATAATGGCATGAGAAACCCTAATTCAGGGTATTTTGATGATTAATCCTAATTGAGGTAAATAGTAAACCCTATTTGTGGATTATTAAACATCAACCCTAATCTAGGGTGATGCAATGTGAATAGTAAACCCTAATTCCAAATAAGGTCAAGGTATATGTGAAACCCTAATTTAAGGGCAAAGCTCAGTGAAACCATAATCTAGGTTGATGATGTAACCCTAACTTAGTGTAACAATGCAAGAAGCCCTAGTTTAATGGAAGTTGTACATCCTAACCCTAATTTGGGTATGAGGTAAGAGAAACCCTACTTGGATGTGAATGGTAAACCATAATCCCTAGAATGGGGTAAAGGTGCATGAAACCCTAATATAAGGTAGTGCTATTAATTCTAGGTGAAGTCCTATCACTGGGTGATGTGTTGTGAAATCCTAATTTCATATAATACTAGGTGAAACCCTAATATAGAAGAATGTTATGTGAAACTCTAATGAAGAGTGATCCTAGGTGAAATACATATATATATATATATATTTGTAAGATGCTAAGTGAACATCAAATTGTAATTATGTAAATACTATTCCTATTATTGGAATAGTGATTAATGTATTGACAAATGTAACTCCTAGAGGGGTTGATAATGGATATCCTTACATTAATAGTTCCTGACTCAAGGGTGAGTCCATATCATTGGCAATGGTTGTATGTTCCAAATAGATGATTTATGACTAATACATTGCATGATGAATGTGATGAACTAGTACATAAAGTATTAGGATGGGAAATACCCCAATACAAGCTAATTGGATGAACTCAAGTAAGATAAAGGTGTTGAGGGAAGTGATACATCAAGACATGATAGATATCACATCCAACACCCCAATACTAAAATACCTTGATGTGATTTAAATCCAATATAATTGGATAAGTGGCAAATGAAATGTGTCATGTAAATTGTTACATTGAGATGTAATGCACCTTGATGAATGTAGGTTAACATGCCTTATGAAAAGTTTAATCCAAATCAATAGACTATGATACAATCATATTCTGATAAAGATGAGAGAGAAACTCATACTTTGTGTTGATAATACATTCAATGATGAATGATGAGAATAAATAAGTATGTTTGAATACTTATGATATCAATTTTGGCTTCTAGCTGTGAGAAGCAATAAAATAGAGTTGATCATTCATAATATGATCTTAAGAACATAAGTGGTTATTTATGGAAAACCCTAATGGAGGGTTCTGATATGAAAGAGAAACCATGAACCCTAAAGAGGGAATAGTGGCATTACTTAGTGTTGTATGATACTGATATGAAAGCATTATAATTGTTATCATGAACATTAATTATGCATGGATGATGAGATGATGAGTATAGCCATGTATGGGCTATGATGCTTTATTTATTAAGAATTTTTTATAGGCTTTATAAGCCTTCATATGCTTTGTGTAATAAGAATCATTAAGCTTTGTATACTATGTATAATACTCTATGTAGCAAGAATCATAATGTCCTTGGTTAGATGACCTGAAGGTTTGAAGTTACCTAATAAGTGGTAACAAGTATTCTATGATGAGTTAAGGGTTCAAATACCCATATCCTATAATCATGTTGATGAACTTGTTAGGGAATGGAGATGTACTTGATGAGTTGAGAGATTAAGATCCCAATACTTTGTGAAAATAGTATGGCTACAGGCCATGACTCCAAAAGACAATGCCAGGCATTAGATATATGATCTAAGCCTGAAGAGAGTTAATGCTGTGGTAATGATTCTATAGTGAATAAATGTTATACATGTTGCTTTTTCAAGTTATAGTTGCAATGGTTTAGATAAGAATAATATCCTAATTTGTTACACACTAAATTAACTCTTGTCAAATAAATATGATTCCTCTATTTATATTTATTTTCTTAAGTTGCAATAATATTGTTACTGGCGGAGAGTTATATCTCTCGCTGGGGCAATTTACAATTGTTTCACCCCCGTGGGAACCACATTTTTAGGTGGATGCGGACGAGGAGGTAGGAATCCTTCAGTAGAAGAGGGACAGCAGCAGCAGCAGTAGCAGGGACAATAGTCAAGTCTCAGGTGGAGACACTGGCTGTTATGCCATGTATAGATGTATATAGAGTCTTATGTGTCGTCTCTGTACTCTCAGGTCCTCGGAGTAGTAGTTAGTGCTTTTGAGATTTTGGCTCAGTGCCTCGAGATTTAACACATCTTGTAATTTTTAGAAAGACATGATGTAGGTCATGTACCTTTAAACCAGAATGTAAATGTATTACTTATGTTCTATGTGAGAAAGTTTTCATCTGATGGACCTCTTGGTAAAAAGGTTTTAATTTTTAGTGATTTTTGGTAATCTGCTACTTAGTAAATGCTTCTGCATTAGTTAATTATGTTTTTGTGAGTTGGATGTCATAGTTTCACTAAGTGAACTGGTCAGTTTTGCATTGTTTCTCATTCTGAATCACATTGGTATTCAATGCTCGATTAATGCTAAATATGACATCAACATCAATTCTTGTTCCAATCGAATTGGAAACTGATATGGGTGACCCAGAGGGCGAATCAACCATCTTACATAGTGAAATGGTCATTTCACAATGTGAGATGGTTGTATCACAAGTGAATTGGTCGTTTCACTTGTCCAGTTCAGGCATTAAACCAAAATTGATTCCAATTGACCCGACACTCCAACTGGTCGGTTCAGAGTCTAGTCAGTCAATTTTGAACCTTAGTTGTTTAATTGAATACATAAACACCTTTAGTAATCAAATTAAACATCATTCATGAATATACTCCTTTAATCCAAGTGCATTCTTATGCATGTGACCCTATATGTTATAACCTTAATTTTCTAAAATAATGTAATGAGATGTATAATTCTCTTTTAATGATAAATGAAACCTATGATTGATTTGGTTATTTTAATTGGTGGATTTCATGTACAATGGCCTTGATTGTTTGTTAATGGGCTTAGTTGGCCATTGAGCCCAATTGAAAAGAAAAGAGAAATAAAAAGAAAAAGGATTTGCCTTATAAAAGGAGAAATATAAGAAAAGGATAAATATAAAAGGAAAAGGTAAAAGGATATTTCCCAATGGGATATTTTGTACCTTTGGGGTTCATTGATGACCAAGGGACTTGAGATAATAAAAAAGAGGCAAAGGAAAAAAGAATATTAAGTAAAATTGGTTTAATTAACAGATAACTTAGGAGTGAAGGAAACATTCTCATATGTTGGAATTTGAATTTCAAATTTAATACTCGAATAGATAATGCCAAGATGGAGTTTTCTTTGAATTTTAAGATAAAAATGTTAATCAAGGAGAGATAAATGATTTTTCCAAGTTATCATGTCAAAACACCTTTTTAAAACAATTTTTGGGTAATTGGATTTTGGGGAGCGATGACGGCCATTGGATGACCCGCGTGGTCCAGGAGACCACGGATCCAAGGGTAGTCATGCATCATCTACCCCAAGTCACGGAGGTATTGGGAGACAAATTGGGAATTCAATTTCCTAGAATCTGAGATGATAATTCGAAGTTCTGTTGAGTCCATTGACTATGGGAGAGTGTTCCGAAGCATGTAGACCCTACGTTCGGGGGCTATCGCCGACGAGGGAAGAAACCCCTAAACCACTGGACTCCCTAACCCGACCCTATATATAGTGGGGGGGGTATTCAAGGGCACCAACAGACCTAAAACTCACCCCAGTCACTTCAGAGAGCGACAACAAGTGGAACAACATCCTCAATTGTGAGTTTGACCCTAACCTACCCCCTCTGCAACCAGCCAAACTCATCGAAGCATCGGTGACTAGTTTGAGGTGAAGGTCAAATTTGTTTGGGATATTGAATGGCTCATCAAGTTTGGGTGGCAACGACAGAGCTTTCGAGCATCTTCGTTCCTTTTCTTGGTGGCCTGGAGCTCAAAGTCAACTGAGGAGTTGACTGCAGCCCTACGAACGATCGAAGGAAGACGACGACCGACAATCGTCTAATCGTGGTCCACCATGATCTCATACGGGGATCCAATGAGCGAGAGCAGGAGTGGCCAACTTAGGCACGTGTGACAGGAACCATCTGATCCATATAGCGGATCACTGGTCCACCGATCTTGCGGTTTACGAATTTCTGGTAATTTCCATCTATGCTCAATTAATTATGAAAAAGGGTTTTCTTGCTAAGATGAATAAACTTTATACATGAAAGTTGATCAAAATAATTAAAAGGAATAAGATAAAAATAATTTGTAGGCCTGAATATGTATCTTTTTGCAAAAATATATTATTTTGATGAAAAAGATATTAAAATTAGGTCAGAAACCCTAATTGATGGTAATGGATAATTTTATGAGTAGTAATAGGTTAATTTGAGTGTTATTATCCTGTTATATGATAATGTTGAATGTTAACCTGATTTAGATGAGTAATTGAATGATTTAGGGTTTTACACCTTATATGAAGGAGTAAGCACTTAGAAACCCTAATCTAAGGAAAAAGGAGAAAAAATCACTTTTATGTTGATATATGTGATAATAAGCTGATTCCAAGCCTGTTGAATGATATAGGTTAGAATCATTAGGGTTTGAGAACTATTTTTCTTAAGTAGGGTTTGTAGTGATAAAAGTACAAGAAAAATCCTAATTGCAATTGAAACCCTAAAAAGGCTAGAAACCCTAGGAAGTGAGCTAGGTTTAATAGATCTTGATGCCATGATTAATGATAGGAAATTATATGCATGTTTCAAGATCTCTATGTGTGCTTGCTTTCCTATTGGATTTCTTGCGTTGATTGGATTATTTTTGTACTCAAATCAGCTTGACATGTATGTGGTTATTTATGGTTAACAACCTTAGTTTCCCGAAGGTTTTCCGGACGATTGATCACATTGAATGCAACCTATCAGTTTGGATGTTCATATATGCAAATTATAAAGACACTGTGATTATCACAATTATGATATAGTGTGTATCCTCACACCTACATGCCATCCTGATGTAAGATGCAATGAGGTCAAGCCCAAGAGGGAAGACCCATGGGCACCATGAGTGGTGGCCCCAGGCACCAAGCTCAGGATAGAGAAGGTGGCCTTAATTGCGTGACTAATGGGAACCATGAGAGGTGACCCCAGGCACCAAGCTCAGGATGGAGAAGATGGCCTTAAGTCAATGGCAAGAGAGAAACCCTAAAGGGGGTATTCCAGGGTTAGGGCAAAAGCGGTGGAGTTTGACACATTGAAATTGTAATTTGAATTGTTAATTAACTTGATTGTGATAATTAGGTTGTTAGCCCTATGTGTGATATTTTGATTGTCCCCACATACCGACATATTCATATATGCTGACTGATATTTTATTTGTCAGTGTTTTAGGTACAACAATGAAAAGGAAAAAAAGTAAAGTGACATACTGTGAAATAAGAATTAATATGCAAGGAGGATTAGATAGAACAGATTCAAGTTGTGGATAGAAGTTAGATATCCAAAGTTTTTAAAAGGTATGCAATGTTTTATTTTATACTAGCTTTCAGTATAGTTTGGTAGAATTTTATAATTATTACTGATTATTTGTCAAACTTTTGATTCAGTTTATTGGGATAATGGTTGTGACCTCTTGGTCTCCCTTAAGTGGGGGTTACTGGGAGGCGGGGTCATTACATTTGGTATCAGAGCATGGATTCCACATTTAATATTTAGTAATTATTAAATTTTACAAATTTTGTAGAAGTGAGGGAGTTATTAGAGGATTTTTTGAAAGATAGAGGTGTCTAGAATAGGATGACGTCCGGCGACTGGCAATATTTTCCTCCGCACTATTAGTCAGAATATGAGGACTCCCGGATCTATGTGACTTCTTAGCCAATGTCTTAGGATTTGACTCAAAATAAGATACCTTTAGGACTCTCTCATCTTGTTCATCCCTTCTCAACTCAAATTCTATTAAGGATTTTAAGGATTAGGGATCCTCTCTCTCTCCCTCACCCTCTTGAGGTATGGGTAAGGCTGATAAGACTTAAGGGATCCTCCACCAAATTAATAAAAGATACGTAATTAAGATGTCATCGACATAAGTATAATTAGCTTAAAAATGTATACTAAAGGTCTATTTGTATGCTTATGTAGATGGCTTGAGTGAAGACCGTTGCTATCCCGGATGCCACCAATGGTGGTGGACCTTCCCTTAAGGGAAAGGGATCTTTTGAGAAAAAAAGGAGGAACCATGGTGGCGAATCCTCAAGGAAAAGGAAGAGACCTGAAGAGGCTGCAGATGAGGTCCCCAACCCTAAGCCGATACCCTTTAGCAACCCTAAATAAGAGGAGGAACATGTATATGAAGAGGAGGAATAGGTGTACGAGGAGGAAGCCAAGATGGAAGAGGACCAATCTGGTGGTCCAAAACCAACCATGGTGGTTCACACCCCTGACGCTTTGTGGATGGAACAACAGAAGAGGCTGACTGAGGCCATCATCGCTCTGGCCCTCTGAGACATAGCTAGAGATGAGAATGGTGAGCCACTTCCCGTCCATCCTCAACTCAGAGCCACCATCTTAGACTTCATCAAGCTGAACATCGAGAAGTTCTAGAGAGAGGATAAGTCTGAAGTGGTTGACAAGGTAGTGGCTTGGCTCCTTACAGTCGAGAATGGATTCCACATGCTTGAGGTGCAGCCAAACAAGAAGGTTCTTTTTGCTACTCACCTTCTGGAAGGAGCTGCCAAGATATGGTGGGAGAACCATATCATAGGAAGAGACTTAATCAAAGAATCAATGGCATGGGCCAACTTCAAGACCATCTTCACCGCCAGATTCATCCCTGTCTCAGCCAAGAAGAGAAGGAGTGAGAGTTCACCAACATGACTCATGGAAGCTCATCAGTTGCAAACTTTGGTTGCAAGTTTCACATCCTGGAATGCTTCAAACATATGATGGATGAAGAGAGGAGGGTGGACCACTTCATAGAGTGTCTATACCCTTCCATCAAGCCTCATGTGATGGCTAGTAAGCTGAAGACCTTCTTTGAAGCCTACAACGCCACCTTGGACATGGAAAGGATGGTGATGCCTGCTCAGAACCCCTCCAAAGGATACCTGGGTTTCACTAAAGGAGCTCAGGGGTAGAATAATGAGCACAAGAAGGGAAAAGGGTGCAACCACAATAAAGGAAAGCATGGACACAAAGGCAAGCCATGTAGTAAGAATCACTTCATGAAGTGTCGCACCTGTGGATGGTCACATCCTAGGAAGTGCCGCTTTGAGAAGAGGGTGTGCTACCATTTCTAGCAAGAGGGCCATTTCATTGCCAACTATCCTCATCCTGATCTGAGAGGACCAATAACATCACAATGGGTGGTAGTAGCACCCCCAGCAGGAGGGGGCACCAGCCGAAGGACCCCCTGCTGGAGAAAGGAGGCAAGCTAGAGTGTTCCCCATCGACAATGAAGAAGCTCAGGTGAATGCTAATAGGCTGATTGAGAATAATAACCCATAGAGTTTTCCTTTTAGTTTAGTAGATCATGTAGTAGCTTTCTGATATGGTATGAACTATGTAGGCTTGCTGGAAGTCATGGGAGAAAATGTAAAAGCACTTGTTGATTCTGGTTCTACTAATACTTTTATTTCAAGAAATCTGGCAACTATGCTTTGTTTGTACATCAAGGATTTAGGTTATGTTTTGGATGTCACAACCCTGAGTGGTCATATATGTACATCTCTTTTGAAAACTCTAGTATTTCTAGTTAAGTATCTGAACCATGAGCTTCCCACTGACTTCATCCTCCTTGATATGAATGATTTTGATGTGATCATCGATATGAATTGGCTTTACACCTATAGGGCCCAGATTGACTATAGAGAGAAGAAGATCCTTATTAGGAAACCTGGCCATACACATTTCACCATTTGAGGAAGGAAGGATGCTACAACCAGCCTTTATGTGTTGGCCTTGAAAGCTGAGCGGATGATATCCAAAGGTTGTCGAGCCTACCTAGCCATACTTACCGAACCTGCGACCAAGTGGCGATCCTTAGAGGAGATAGAGGTGGTTTGGGAGTATGCAGATGTGTTTTTAGATGATCTATTAGGGATTCCCCCTGAACAGGAGGTAGATTTCTCCATCAAATTAGATCCCAGGACTAACCCTATATCTAAAGCATCCTATAGAAATGGCCCATGCTGAGTTGCTTGAATTGAAAACCCAGTTGTAGGAGTTGTTAGATAAAGGTTTTATCTGACCCAATTATCACCACAGGGAGCACCGATCCTCTTTGTGAAGAAGGAGGATGGGTTGCTTCGGATGTGTATTGATTATCAGATGATCAACCATGCAACCATTAAGAACAAGTACCCCTTGCCTAGAATAGATGACCTGTTTGACCAACTCAAATCAGCCTGAGTCTTTTCCAAGATTGATTTGAGGTCAGGATACCACCAGGTGAGAGTGAGTAGTGAGGATGTACCTAAAATGGCTTTCTGAACCCGTTATGGCCTTTATGAGTTTGTGGTCATGCCGTTGGGTTGTCCAATGTACCCAGTGTCTTTATGAACCTTATGAACAGTGTGTTCCAGCCATTCCTTGACTCTTTTGTGATAGTGTTCATATATGACATCTTGGTGTACTCTGATGACCTAGCCCAACACCGTGACCATCTGGGTAGATTCCTTGATATCCTGAGAAAGCAGAAGTTCTATGGAAAGTTCTCAAAATGTTAGTTTTGGATAGACCGAGTCATGTTTCTTGGACACATTATCTCAGGAGGAATGATCGTCGTAGATCCAGCCAAAGTGTAGGTAGTTTGAGACTGGCCTACACTAAAGAACCCCTCTAAGATTCATCACTTCTTTGGGTTGTCCGGATACTACTGTCGCTTCATCAAGGATTTCTCAAAGACCGCTTTGCCGCTAACCATGTTAATACAAAAGGATGTGAAGTTCGTATGGTCTGACGTATGTGAAGCTCATTTCTAGGAGCTAAAGGAGAAGCTAACCACTACCCCAGTATTGACCCTACCTTTTGGTAATGAGGGCTTCATGATATTCACTGATGCTTCAAAGATGGGACTTGGCAGTGTGCTGGAACAGAATCGGCATGTTGTTGCATATGCTTCCCGACAACTCAAGCCCAACAAGGTGAATTACCTGACACATGATCTAGAATTGGCTGCTATCATTCATGCATTAAAGATATGGCGGCATTACCTGTAGGTGATACCTTTAAGATCCTCACTGACCACAAGAGCTTAAAGTACCTACTGACACAAGGAAACTTAAACCTGCAACATCAATGATGGATGGAGTACATGAAGGATTATGACTTCACCATCGCTTATCACCCTGGTAAGGCAAATGTCTTAGCTGATGCTTTGAGTCAGAAGCAACTCAAGTGTGCATCTATTTTGTCCAATCAGTGGAAGAGCTTGGAGGAGCTGGTGAAGTGGAATCCATGACCGCTTGAAGATCGAGTTCGATTGGCCAATATCCAGATCCAATCTGAGTTGTTAGGCGAGATCGTGGCAGTGCAGTTGGTCAGTGGAGAACTCGACAAGATGAAAGGTTTGATGATGAAGCTACAGACTTGTCTCTCCGCTGGAGTAGATGGAGGGATCAGATTCGAGAATCACATATGGGTTCCTATGGATTCACTGATAAAGGAGCGTATCTTGCAAGAGGCTCATGGCTCTAAATATATAGTACACCCGAGCACTACAAAGATGTTTAAAGACCTGTTGAGGTTTTTCTGGTGGCCAGGAATGAAGAGAGACATTGTGGCATGCGTGGCCAGCTATCTTACATGCCAGATGGTGAAGGCTGAACACCAACGACCTGGTGGAGTTTTACAGTCGATAGAGATTCCAGAATGGAAATGGGAGCAGATCACCATGGATTTTGTGGTGGGTCTACCCCAAACTAAGAAAGGTCATGATGCGATATGGGTTGTGGTAGATCGTCTTACCAAGTCGGTGCACTTCCTTTCCATAAAGACCACTGCTAAGGTGGTAGACCTAGTTGAGTTGTATATCAGAGAGATAGTGTGTTTACATGGTGTACCCAGCTCCATAATCTCTGATAGAGACCCAAAGTTCACTTCCAAGTTGTGGAAGCAGGTACAAGAGGAACTTGGTACAAGGTTGAAGTTTAGTACCTCCTATCACCCCCATACAGATGGTCAATCAGAAAGAACTATCCAGACATTAGAAGATCTGTTGAGAGCTTGTGCTCAATTGGGGTGGCTCATGGGAGAAGTACTTACCTTTAGCCGAGTTTGCCTACAACAACAACTACCAAGCCAATATCAGGATGCCTCTGTATGAAGCTCTTTATGGGAGACCATGTCGGTCACCAGTTCACTGGGATGATGTCAGTGAGAGGACCTTGTTGAGGTCAGATGAACTCCAAGTGTATGATGATAAAGTCACTTTGATCAAGCAAAGGATGAAGATAGCCCAAGATCGACATAAATCATATGCTGATGTGAAATGGACTTATGTGCATTTCATTGTAGGAGAGCATGTTTTTCTAAAAATCCAACCGCTCTGAGCTATAGACAAGAGGAAAGTTGAGTCCCCGATATGTGGGTCCGTTTGAGGTGTTAGAATAGATTGGTGAAGCTGCATATCATTTGACATTACCCCCTCAGTATAATATGATGCATGATGTGTTTCATGTGTCCAATCTGAAATGATTTCTGCAAGATCCGAGCCATGTGCTGAGCATTGAGCCTATTGAGCTTCAAGGGAAGCTGTCCTATCCCGAGTCACCTTTGCGGATTCTAGATACCAAGGTGAAAGAACTCAGATGTAAAAATATAGAGATGGTAAAGGTTCTTTGGAAGTGCCATGGAGAGGATGAGGCCACATGGGAGCTAAAGATGGACATGGAGAAAGCATATCCTGACTCGTTTGTTTGATTGTGGAATTTTGAGGGAAAAATTCCTATAAGGAGGGGAGGATGTTATAACCCCAATTTTCTAAAGTAATGTAATGAGATGTATAATTCTCTTTTAATGATAAATGAAACCTGTGATTGATTTGGTTGTTTTAATTGGTGGATTTTGTGTACAATGGCCTTGATTGTTTGTTAATGGGCTTAGTTGGCCATTGGGACCAATTGAAAGAAGAGAGAAATAAAAAGAAAAAGGATTTTCCTTATAAAAGGAGAAATATAAGAAAAGGATAAATATAAAAGGAAAATTTAAAAGGATATTTCCCAATGGGATATGTCGTACCTTTGGGTTCCTTGAGGACCAAGGGACTCGAAACAATATGATAAAGGCAAAGAAAAAAAAGAATATTAAGTAAAAGTGGTTTAATTAATGGATAACTTGGGAGTGAAGGAAACACTCTTATCTATTGTAATTTGACTTTCAAATTTAATAATCGGTTAGATAATTCCAAGATGGAGTTTCCTTTGAATTTTAAGAGAAAAATGTTAATTGATGAGAGAGAAATGATTTTTCCAAGTTATCATGTCAAAAAACCTTTTTAAAATGATTTTTGGGTAATTGGATTTCGGGGAGCGATGACGACCATTGGATGACCCGCATGGTCCAGGGGATCACGAATCCAAGGGTAGTCGTGCATCATCTACCCCGAGTCACAGAGGGATCAGGATACAAATTGGGAATTCATTTTCCCAGAGTGTGAGATGATAATTCAAAGTTCTTTTGAGTCCATCGACTTCAGGAGAGTGTTTCGAAGCATCTAGGCCCTAAGTTCGGGGGCTATCACTGATGAGGGAAGAAAACCCCAAACCACCAGACTCCCAGACCCAACCCTATATATAGGGGGGGGCATTCGAGGGCACCAGCAGACCTAAAACTCACCCCAATCGCTATAGAGAGCGATGACAAGGGGAACGATGGCCTCAATTGTGAGTTTGACCCTAACCTACCCCCTCTGCAACTAGCCAATCTCACCGAAGCGTCGACGAATAGTTTGAGGTGAAGGTCAAGTTCCTTTGGGAAATTGAGCGGCTTGTCAAGTTCGAGCGGAAATAGTGGAGCTTCTGAGCACCTTCGTTCCTTTGCTGGTGGCCTGGAGCTCAAAGTCAACTGAGGAGTTGACTGCAACCCTGCGAACGATCGAAGGAAGACGACGACTGACGATCATCTGATCGCGGTCCACTGTGATCCTGAGCGGGGATCCAATGAACGAGAGTGGGAGCAGCCAAATTAGGTGTGTGCGACAGGAACCATCCGATCCAGGGAGCGGATCATCGGTCCACCGATATTGCGGTCTACGAATTTCCGATAATTTCCATCTCTGCTCAATGAATTCTGAAAAAGGTTTTTCTTGCTAAAATCGTAGAAATTAATAGAAAACTCAGATGAATAAACTATATACATGAAAGTTGATTTGAAAAATGCAAGGAATAAGATAAAAATAATTTGAAGGCATGAATCTGTATCTTTTTTGCAAAAGTATATTATTTTGATGAAAAAGGTATTAAAATTAGGTTAGAAACCCTACTTGATCGCAATGGATAATTTTATGAGTATTAATAGGTTAATATAAGTATTATTAACCTGTTATATGATAATGTTGAATCTTAACCTGATTTAGATGATTAATTGAATGATTTAGGGTTTTACATCTTATATGAAGGAGTAAGCACTTAGAAACCCTAATCTAGGGAAAAAGGAGAAAAGATCACTTTTATGTTGATATATGTGATAATAAGTTGATCCCAAGCCTGTTGAACAATATAGGTTAGAATCATTAGGGTTTGAGAACTATTTTTCTTAACTAGGGTTTGTAGTGATAAAAGTACAAGAAAAATCCTAATTGCGACTGAAACCCTAAAAAGGGCTAGAAACCCTAGGAAGCGAGCTAGGTTTAAGATATTGATGCCATGATTAATGATAGGAAATTATATGCATGTTTCAGGATCTCTTTGTGTGCTTTCTTGCCTATTGGATTTCTCGCATTGATTGGATTATTTCTGTACTCAAATCAGCTTGACAAGTATGTGGTTATTTATGGTTAACTACTTTAGTTTCCCAAAGGTTTTTCAGATGATTGATCGCATTGAATGCAACCTATCAGTTTGGATGTTCATATGTGCAAATTATAAAGACACTATGATTATCACAATTATGATATAGTGTGTATCCTCACACCTACATGCCACCCTGATGTAAGATGCAATGAGGTCAAGCCCAAGAGGGAAGACCCATGGGCACCATGAGTGGTGACCCCAGGCACCAAGCCCAGGATAGAGAAGGTGGCCTATATTGCATAACTAATGGGCACCATGAGAGGTGACCCCAGGAACCAAGCTCAGGATGGAGAAGGTGGCCTTAAATCAATGGCAAGAGAGAAACCTTAAAGGGGGTATTCCAAGGTTAGGGCAAAAGCGATGGAGTTTGACACATTGAAATTGTAAATTGAATTGTTTATTAACTTGATTGTGATAATTAGGTTGTCATCCCTATGTGTGATATTTTGATTGTCCCCACATACTGGCATATTCATATATGATGACTGACGTTTTGTTTGTCAGCGTTTTAGGTACAACAATGAAAAGCACAAAAAGTAAAGCGACATATTGTGAAAATAAGAATTAATGTGCAAGGAGGATTAGATAGAATAGATTCAAGCTATGGATAGAAGTTAGATATCCAAAGTTTTTAAAAGGTATGCAAAGTTTTATTTTATACTAGCTTTCAGTATAGTTTGGTAGAATTTTATAATTATTACTGATTATTTGTCAAAACTTTGATCCGATTTATTGGGATAACGACTCTAACCTCTTGGTCTCCCTTAAGTGGGGGTTACTGGGAAGCGGGGTCATTACACTATAGGTCCAAAATTACATTGGCAATGAATGTTCATAACCTATTATGACATCACAAGTAATGAGTGGTGCCTAGTCACACATTACCCCTACCCAAATAATCCAAAAGGTTGGAGAACATCTTCAACCTAAAATTCCCGATTAGTTTTATCATGAATTTATAGTTCCTCTGTCTCTAATATCTTGAGTAAACTAGAGGCATGGAATCATCATCCTCTCAACATTCAATCCATGTTCCTTGAATTAGAGAAGACTATAGGAGATGCATGTGACTTCACATATCACATATTAAATCACATGGGTCGATCGTACATTTCTCTGTCTCGCTTATTAAGAGGCCCTTGATATCAATCTCCTATAGGAGAGACAAATCCCTTTGACATCACTCGCACTCAATCCCCATGTGTCACAACTACCCAGTCATCACCGTTATTGAAATCCTTATTCGGGGTTACATTTGATGATGTCAAAGTATACCGAACAACAAGTGATGAATGTAGTGACTTTAGGTCTAAGAACTAAAATCACCACTATCGCCATGAGAGATGTATTAGACTATCATTCTATGATGTCCATGTATCACTCTCATGTTGGGTCTGTCCAATACACTATTCTCTAACATGTACCTATGTGCTTGACTTGATATCACATATTATGACTAATGAGACTTTGTCATCAATCAACACACACTCTAGTCTTATGTATTATTGTCATACATTTTACTTCCATGGTAATATTTGACTAGGGACATATCAAGAATGTATATACTCTTTGCATACATATGATCTCATTGTTCAAGTCACATTCTTGAAGACATACATCATTGAGTAACGTCATTCTTTATACATCCACTTATGTCTGTGTCATCATCTCATGACTAAGACAAATAGACCAAATTACCATTATTATTATCTAATGGTATCTAATTCCACGTTCCAATCATAATTTGATTGGTTCTTGGGTCATACATACTAACACTCACTACACTCATTTCATGCATCAACACCCCCACCTAGCCTCCCCTCTGGGTCCCGCCTTTGCTACATGCCAAAACTATAAGACCCTTGAACATGCTTGAAGTGTTGATTAATTTTATTTACCATAATTGAATGATTATAACCTTAAAATAACATTATTATAAGTTTTAGTATCAAGTGATAAGGTTCACTTTCAAAACTGGTCCAATTTGAACATTGTTTGTGCAAGTTATGCAATTTTATGCACATTTTGAACTTTTCCACAATTTACTCAAGTGGGATGTTTTTCTTATAATTTATCATATGAATTATGTTCCTTAGATGATTTCTTATCATTTTTGAGTTTGTTGAGCCATGGGGCACTCAATTGTACCTTGGTTTGGTGGTGATTCTCTTCAAGGGTGAATTAGGGTTTACCCCATCATGGATGGGCCTCTTTGAAGGTAACACCTGACAGTTCCATAAGTTTAGTCAACAAATGGTGGTAACCAACTAGTGGGATAACATGTGGTCATCCTAGAAGGGTCCTAGGGCAATGATTTTTCTGGTTTGGGTTTTTGTGAACCGATGGTTCACTTATAGGGTGATCAAATGACGATTCAACCACTTATTGATCTCGACATGAACAAACAATGATCACAACCCCTCAAAAGTCAGTGGTGTACCTGGGGGTCATCATCTAGTGGTCTAGAAAACTCCAACAGCTAGTGGAGCTACTTCGTGCATGTCCATGGAAGCTCTAGGCCATGGACACATCAAGAGCTGCTAGGACACCTCAAGCTTCTTCTTCTCTCCCTTATCCTTAAGATTACCTATCCTTATGCTCCCAACCAAACTTTTGGTCTCTATCATTTACCTCCTTCTAAGAACACCATCCCCTCTCTATTTGGCCATGGAGGATATGTCCAAGGAAGAAGAAGGTGCCGACCTTCTTGGTGGAATCACCTAGGGTTTCATTTTACTTCCTTTAGGGTTTCCATAGCTCTCTTTTGGTGATCTTGACCTAAACGAGTAGATATCTCCTTCTTTTCTCTATTTCTTTTGCTGTTCTTCTTCCTCCTATCTTCCTACTAGTTGAAACCATGATCTTCCATGGTAAAGTTTGTTCTAAATCTCAAGAACCTACCTTTCTTGCTTCTTCTACGTAGGATTTGCTTCTCTTGTGGAGAAAGGTGCTACTTGGTCAATTTTAGATCTTGCCTAGAATTTTTACTTCCTTCTTTGCTCACATTTCTTACTACTAGAAGTTTATTCTTCTCGCTATAGGAAAGTTTTATAACCCTCTTCAGGCATCCCTATTTTAGGGCTTCATGTTGTGTCTTTTTGTATCTCAATCACATCTAAACATAATAGAATGCAAGTTAAATTCCCCAATATGCATATAATTGTCAAATGCACTTATGGATGTTCTTTGCATACTTTTTAGGTGCTTGGACCATGCTTTGTATGGATGAGAGAGAAGGAAGGAATTATAGGGTTCCTACACCCATGGAGGGGTCCAAAGAAGACCCCAAAGCTCCCTCAACGACCAAGGGTCGACATCAAGCAAAGAAGTCCATTGATTATGAAGTTTCAAAGATAATTTGCCACTAAAGACCCCAATGTAGATGTGGTGCCAAGGAAAGGCCGTGTTAGACTATGCGAAAATCACAGAGTCAACATCAAAATTGCAATACATCAACTTGACCAAAACGGTCGTGCTACCCAGCACGGTCATGTTGTGAAGACCCCAAAACGGCCGTACCAGCCAACATGGCCATGCTGCCAAAGAAGAGAATGGGCATGCTTCCCAGAACGACCTCCACGTCACCTCCCCCAACATGGCCGTGCTACCCAACATGACCATTCTACCTAGCCCTCACCACGGCCGTGCTACCAGCCTTACATTTCACCAAAATTTATCTGACATTTTCCACTTCTTAGAAAGACCGTTCCCTACCACCACGACCGTTCCAACTCTCATCGCACGGACATTCTACCACATAAACCCTAGCATTTTCTTCACTATTTTTCCTATAATGCCCCTACTTACCCTAGCGCTTCCACCACCACCACCTATATATACATGGGTGGCAACCACATCACTAGGTTAGCTGCCATTACTCCCCTCCACCTACTCTAGAGCATTCATTGCCTCCTTCCTTGCATTCAAGCCATCCACCCACCATTTCCACCATAGAAACCTAGTTTTCTAGGTCTTCTAACACAATCCCCTTCATTTCCATGCCCTTCACCCACAATGTTGGGGGGAGGTCAATCTACATCAGCTAGGAGGTGAAAAAGAAGAATCTAATTCGAGCTCCATGGATTCCTATCCCCTTCTTCTCATTTCTTTTATCTATTCTTTAAGCATGTCTAGCTAAGCCCCTAGTGGTGGGCTGTTTGGGGTTAAAATGTGACCTTGATACCATGTTGGGGGAAAATCTCTTGTATTGAACATAATTTCATTCTATGATGATTGCATCTTGCTTCTATCTCATTTCCCATTATCTTGCACGTGGTTTGTGCTTTTAAACATAAATTGCTTATTTTGTGATTCTTGATGACACTTAGCTTTTAGGAGAAATTGGAATGTATGTGGTAATCTTAGAAATGTCTCCTAAGTCCGATTAGTGGATCCGTAGCTAGCCCCCTTTGTTCCTACATACATCTCCCTTCTTCTACAAGTAAGTGTGAGATCTAAGTAGCTAGTATAAGTGTGATTAGTGCAATTTCCTAGAGTTTCCTAAAGGCTAGATGCTAAGTAACATGAGGTGAAATACCCTCATCTCTACTCCCATTCCTACCCTTGGCTCTCAATTTCCCTAATACCACTTACCCTAGAAATCTAGACTTGCCAAGTCCTATTAGAATTACACCTAACCCTAGTTCTCCAACTAGTAGTATAGGGTATATTCTAACAACACTTTCCCTATTGTTTGGTTTGGTGATATAGATTGAAATGTGAGAATTGCATGCATGTTGACTTCCCCCCAACTAATATCATGTTGCATTCCCAAACGTCCCACCTACCTATCATATTGCTTAAAACCCACTTTTGCCTTCTTAGCTTGTTAATGTTAGTGTAGTAAATTGCCTTTGTTAATTCTTAACTAATTGCCTAGCTCTAGATAGTTAGTTCTTGCACAAGTAGTTACGGGTCCTTTGAGATTGCTTGTGTTAGTTTGGCTAATTAGTGATAACTTAGTATCTTTTTTGTCTAATTGCTTATATTACATCTTAGTTGATAACTTAGCTTGCTAGTGTAGTATAAATCATTGCTCTAGCCTAGTTGTTTGCCCTGCTTAGTTCCTTAGTCTTAACTTGCTTAGAGTAATCTAGGGTTTTTGGCAACTTGGTTTCTTTCTTGCTCTTTCTTGCTTGCAATCGTAGCATAATCAAACCAAACCCAACTTTAAACCCTTAAACCCTATACTCCACTTTAGGAACATAGCTAACATTAACCTAGATCTAGTACCCCCTCTATCCCTGAGGATCGATCCTAATCTTACCACTAGACTATACTATAGCATGACCCCGTGTACTTGCGGGTACGTGTGATTGGTTAAGCCTGTGCATTGGACTAGGTCCATATATAAAATTTTGAGAGATCCATGTGTTTTCCCTTGGGGTTACATCTAGTTGCCTTTAGTTGGCTAGTGTGTGGCCTTGAGAAGACGTACCAAGCTTTCTGGTACTATTGCCGAGGACAGAGGTGCTCGACCTAGCTAGTTAGTGTAGCTTAGCTTTTCCTACTTCCCTCACCATTGCTATTCTGTATTCTTTGTTTACTTTTGCATATTGTCATTCTAACTTGGTTTTTGTTGCTTGTTTCTGTATTGTGCAGGTGACGAATGTGCATGCATTGTACGCGTTCTACTTGTGCCAACTTGGTGTTATACAACCCCAAGATAGGTAAAAGGAGATGCTAAAGCCACTGCAAACAACAATGAGAAACTGAGATGGTTGACTATGAATTTGAAATACCTCATGGAGATGCTTAACCACAACCCAAACACCCTCTCCATGATTACTTCACCCTAGGGAATTACAACTCCCCCATTGCCACCCTTGTTGACCAAATGTCGGGCCAAAATTCTCCATCCCACCCTCACTTCTTGGACTCCTCCCTACTGACTATGGGATGGATAATGAGAACCCCTACCACCATATCGATGCCTTCCTTGAAACTTGTTCCACTTTTTGCACCGCACTGTCACCAATTCAGAGGACCCTTTTCCCCTTCTTGCTGAAACAAAAAGACAAGGAGTGGTACATGGCCAAGCCTGAGTTGTTGACATGGAATGTGGAGAAGAATGATTCCTCAAGAAGTTCTACCTAATCTCCAAGTTGACTCATATACAGAGATTCATTACTTCCTTCACACAAAAAGAGAATGAACCATTTCATGAAGCTTGGGAATGATTTCAGAAGCTCCTTAGTGACTTCCCACATCATGAAGTACCTCTATGGGGGCTTATTCAAGTGTTCCACACCAGGCTAGTTGAGTTGAGCCAAAACAATGTCGATTCTTCATGTGGAGGCACCTTCAATGCAAAGCCACTAGAGGAGTCTTGGCCCTTATTTGAGCATCTTGCTGAGAATTCTCACCACCGAGCTTTGAGTAAAGGGGGGGGGGTACTATGATCGGACTACATTCCTCCACTTCTTCCCATAGTTCTAGCATGGACTGAGGCCAACCCCTACATGATAAAATGATGGCAGATACGATGAACGTGATGAAGAACCAAGCTGGAGGTTCTTCTAGACAATCTACTTTGGCAACTGATGTTGTAGATGAAGAAGCTTTGCATGCTTTTGGCAACCGCAACAACCAAGGCCCAATGTACAACTCATATATTCCCGAGTTGAGGAATCATCCAAACTTCTCATGGAAATAACAAAATGAGGAGGGGAAAGGTCAGCCAAGGAAACACCAAGGGTCCAAGTACAACTCCAAGTTTGAGAAGGAAGTTCTAGGAAGGCTAAGGAACCTCGATGAAGTGAAGAAAAAAGGGTCATCTCAAGGACAAAACATTAGACACCTTGAACAAAGGCTCGATCAAATATCCCTTTCACTTGTCCTCTGTGAAGAGGGGAGTCTCACATCTCAACCCATGTCCAACCCAAACAATGATGGTGGTTATGTGAGCACTACTCAAGGTACTTATGTCCCACCACAAGGCCAAGTACCCCCACTAAACCAGTACCAAGGACCACCACATCCATATGCTCATCCACCTCAACAACCCCCTTACAACTATCAATATCCCCCACCTCCATCACATGCCTATCAACAACCACCTCCACAACAACCTTCCCAACAACCAACTTGCATACTCCAAAATCCTAACCCCCCTCACTAAAGACCACCACCACCTTCATCTTCACAAACTCCTCCTTCTTCCCATGAACAAATGAATATGCTGTCAATCATATGGGTGAAAATGGGTGAGTATGTGAGATCAACTGTCCCATCCTTTCTTGGAAGCAGCAAAAGTGCTAGAGATTCAGTTCTTCCTTCTTTCTATGACAAGATCATGTTTGGTGCTCCACATGCCACTGACATGGTAACACTTGATGCAATACCTTGATGGGAGTCAATGCCTCCCCATGCGTCAAGAATCACCATCATACATCCTCAAGGCCCACAAATTTCTACAAAAAAGTTTGATGCAAGTGGTGACAAATTTTATGATTCTTTAGAAGACCCCTCTCCCTAAGAGAAGAACAGTCATGTCATGAACCTCTTAGGGACCTTAAAGTATTGAAAAAAAGGCATCAAAACATTCCTTTCATTGGTAAAGGATGTTTTCATGGGGAGGAGGAGATTGGTATTATTGCCACCCAAAGAAATCATTGCCACAAGATCTGTGAACCTAATCTTGGACTTTAGCTTACCAGAGAAAAGGGATGATTCGAGGACTCCCCTCATCAAGTGCTATATCAAAGCATGACTGATCGAGAATTATCTCCTAGATATAGGGCAGGAGCAAGCATTATGCCATTGTGCATGGACTTACGGCTCGACCTAACGAAAATGGAACCAGTGGATTGTGACATTATTCTAGACAATGGAACTAGGAAGAAATCTTTGGGCATATTATAGCATTGGATCAAAGGATAAACATTGCATACCGAGATGACTTTTTGATCATGGATTTTGGCCCTATTGATGGAAAGGAATACCTCATATTGGGGAGGCCCTATTCATTCCACTGTGAGTGCGAAGATTAATGTGTAGACACTTTGATGGTCACACGTAGGAGGAGAAAGTTCAAATTCTTTATATTCACTGAGGAAGAAAGATACCGACTGGGTGAAGAAGATTTTGGCAATAGTTTAGACTACTATGACTCTCTAGAATAGCGGAGATAAAGCCCTTATTTTCGACCACTATACAATACATGGGATGAAGCCCGTGTCATCAGAATTCTAGAGAGGATCACCATGGAAGAGGAAGGAGACAGTTGGGGTGTCAACACTTAGTGAAGAAAGCAACAAGACTGGTTGAATCCTATAAATTTAGCACTAGTGGGAGGCACCCCATGTGGTTTGAGATTCTCAAACCTTGTTTTTATCATACTTTTGTCTTTCCACAAAACACACTCACACACTTGTGCTTGATAGTTTTGTTTTAGTTTTGATGATTTGACAGGTGAGGCTGGTGAAAGTTGAGAAATGAGGCACATTTTAGTGAATAATAATTGATACAACATCAAGCAAATCAATTAGATTGATTGGATTATAAATGATGGAATTATTTGATGATTTTAGAAGATTTTTGAACTTGGAGGACCCAACATGGCCGTTCCGCACAAGGAGACAACTAGGGAGACCCCAAATCACCACCAAATCATCTCCTCTTGCTCCCAAAACCCAGATTTGAGTTCCCTTTGGCCCCCAAACACCTTCCCCCTACCTCAATCTCTGTTTTCCACCCTACATTACCATCTATGTCTCCATCTCCAAGGAGATTTTGCCCCTACAACCTAGAAGTGTATCCATTGTAGTTCTTGCTCAATTTCCACCAAAAATCCTTATGATGAAGAGCACAGGCAAAGCAATCAAGAAAGGGGTAGAGAAGACCATGAACATCCTCACTAGAGGCAAAAGCCGCACCAAGCGGGCCTCCAATGTCACACTGCCATCCTACAACACATCGTCAACGTCTAACTCCATTTTGCAATCGCTCTGATGGTCAACATCGATGAGCGCCTCCTAAAATCGATCCTCCTCAAGTGGCCAAATGTCAGATCCAAGCTACAACAACCCCAACGAGGAGGAGGAGGAAGAATAAGATATGAAGAACATCATCGATTCGGTGGACATTGATGCACTGTCTTGAGAGAGGAGGGCCAGGAGGGCTATTGATGTGCCGTCTTCATGATAACCTCCCATTTTGTTATGTTATCTTACTAGTTTTTCTTAGTTTTCCATACTCTTTCATAGGTAAATTAGATAGAATACTTAACTTTTTAGTTTTATTGTGAATATACCAATAGAATGATATTTCTCCTTTTCTTCTGATAAAAAAACCCAAAAAAATCGCAAAAGTCCCAACCAAAACGGTCCCAAGACCGTGAAGGTCCAACCGGTCCCAAGACTGTGAGGACCCAAATGATCCCAAGACTGTGAAGGTCCAAATGGTCCCAAAACTGAGTGAAGACCCATAAGTCCCAAGACCGAGTGAAGGCCTATCGGTCCCAAGACCGAGTAAAGGCCTATCGGTCCCAAGACCGAGTGAAAGCCTATCGGTCCCAAGACTGAGTGAAGACCTATTGGTCCCAAGATCTTATAAAGACTCTTTGATACCAAGAACGTATGAAGGATACTGGTCCCAAGACCGTGAGGATCCAAATAGTCTCCAGCCTATGAAGATCCAAACGATCTCAAGACCGTTCAAGACCCCCTTGGATCCTATAAATAGTACCGAAGGGGTCCTCATATGAGAAGAAGTTTTTTAGATGCCTAAAGGCTACCTCATTTGTTCCTGAGCTATTTCATCCTTCATCCTTCAACCCAAGGCTACCAGTCTAAGATCCACACTCCATCCATAAGCTTACTTTCTCTATCATCGACATATAAGGAGGGAAGTTAAGGATTCATTACCAAGGCAACCACACAGTGTGAAGATAGTTGTTCTCTACTCCAAGGGGTCAAGCTCCCTCCCTCCTACATGGAGATGATGTTCTCCTTCTTTCATCCTATCTTCATCTTTGTTCTTGCCATGAGCAAGTAGTTCTATACACTAGGGTGCGAGGAGTAGCCCCGCTACCCATATTTTCATTCTATGCATTGTAATTCATAAGTTTGCAATAGAGAAATACTATCTTTTCATTTCAACATCAATCGTTTAATGAACACTAGTTGCTTGATCAGCAACTTGTATTACCTATTATCTGCTAGTACGAATTGTCTATGTCTGTGCTTTTAGATTCGATTATCATTTTCATGTTGGTTCTTGATGTATGTAATCACCATATATCTGTTTCGGTATCTAGGAGCGTTTTTCAAGGAGTGGAGTAAACTCACCTCCATCATTGTACTTTCATACTATGAAATGGAATCAGTTGACGTATGAAAGTATTCTTTTGATAGGTCGAGGAACACACTTTGTGAAGGGAGTGATGCAAAGTAAGTGACCATTCGTTCAGGGATGGCAGGCATTGCAATACTCAGACATTTCTCGTAGTTAGTTATCCAAAAGGAAGCTAAATCTACAAAGATACCAACTATTTAGACTCTTTTTGCAAATTATGTTATTATGATGTATGTTATGATCCATGCGTAGTGGTGGTGAAACTCGGTTACATCCTAGTGGTTTCCAAATATTGTTTACATCCTTAAGTCTACTTTCATGCCATTTAATTCAGAATTGCATATTAGTTTAATCATCAAATCAACTCTTCGATCTAGATATCAACTCTTGAGTAGATAAGTAGAATTATAACGTTTTCCATCTTGTTATCCTTAACAAGACCGTTGTCTCATGGATTCAACCCTCAACTATACTACGATAAGACTTCCACATACCTAGAGTACGTGGGTGGAGATCTTATTATAGCACACGTAAGGCTAAACTTAGAGACTCACTATCTCTAGGATTTTTAGTGGTGTACACAACTTCACATGAGTGGAGGTCCCATCACTTCATGATGACTTCCAAGATCGACTCTGATAAGATGCTCCACTTTGTTAGCACAACCACACACCGATCAACAACCCACTATGCACTGATTGAGGAAGAAGCTAAATATGCACCCGTTCAGATGGTCCCCTTAAACTTGGATACAAGTTCGGGGTCACACAGATATGAGGAGGAGGAGTTAGATGACACCGAGAGTGAGGGGATGGAAGATGAGCCAGTGGACTTCTTATCCAAGCTAGAGGAGTATAGGATGAAGTGGATTGGGAAGAAGCCCAACAAAGTTGCATACAAGAGAGGCACATCAAGGAGAGTGTTCACAAGGCCCCTTCACCCCGAGTGCACTACTAGGAGGGTGATTTCCACAAGATATGCTTTCCCCAACACCATGCAAGCCCTAGGGATGTATGATGACACTAAGGGTTTCTTAGAATCATGTGGGTTGTATCAACTGTTGACCAATGTAGAAGAAACATACTTAGAGACAACTCATCAATTCTTTGAGTATCTAGAGAAGGTGCAATATCAAGAGGAGGAAGCAATCTATTTCAGCCTCAATGACTCCACTCATGTACTAAAGGCCTCCAACCTGAACAAGATTTTTGCACCAACATGAGAGATTGCTCAAAAGTTTGATAGGGGCAGGTTTGATAAAACTGGAAAATGCAACTATGCCAATATGTGGGAAACACTCACTTGCGAAAGCTCCTTGCAGAGGGAAAGTAAAAAACAAACAAGAATTTCAACCCCATTCTGAGATATATTCAGAAAGTCCTCACCAACTCTATCTTTAGCCGGTACGACAACTAAGGCTATTGCTCTAAAAAAGATTTGTTTGTGGTGACAGTGATGGTAAGTCGTGACCATGTGAATCTGGGAATGATAATGATTGATCACTTAAAAACAATTCCCTCCAAGACCAAGCTTCCCTTCATAATGGGAGGGTATTGTGACCACCATAGAAAAAGCACTTGATTGTGATCTCCAGATTTTCACAAAGGTAGAAGGGGCCAAGTTGATTGATTTAAACTATCTTGCAAGGTCTCAAATGATTTCTATAAGAGACAAAAAGATCACTTACAACATGAAACTCGGGTACCTTGGCATCACTCTAGAGCTACCTTATCATGCTTTTATTCTTATGGATAATATCAGGACGTTGGAAATTTTGCCAGCCAAGCTTTCCAAGTGGGAAACCCAACATTCTAGAGAAGACCACAGGGTGTTTCCAGTTGGATTACTAGAGCATGCAGGAGAGACAGATGTGCCAAAGCAACAATACAACCTTTAAAGCCATGTCATACAAGATAGATACATGAGGACTTTGATGTGCGGCCCCCTCCAATAAATGCATAAGACATGTCAGCCATTCATGCACAGTTGGAGGCAATTCAACAGACATAGCAGGCCATGTGGTTAGTTCAGCAGTATATGCATCATTAGATCAACCACATGTACAAGTATCAGCATCCGCAGGTGGAAAGGAACCCCAAATGGGGGGAGGATTTCTGGGGAGGACCATCTGGTTACTAGGAGACATATTCGCCTCCACAAGTAGACTACTAGGCCCACTATTACCAGCATCCATCTCCACATTCTGATCGACTGTAGGACCCCACACCACCAGATCAGTGACATCTACCCTATCTCTCCTAAGCTTTGGTTTCATGCTGATGATAGCATGATTCAAAAGTTTGGGGTGGTATGTCCCTTTTTTTAACCTATTTTGTTGATGTCTTTCTCACCTAATCTTTATTTGTTTGTCATTTTTATTTTTAGTATAGATCGCCTTTTTCTTTCATCCATGCATATGTAGTTCAATTTCATGCATTTTTTTTTGTAATTTTTTCAAAATTTTTGTTCTTTTTGCTCTTCCATGTCATGCATTTGCATTTCGATGTAGATTTTGGTAATTTTTGTGTGTTTTAATTAGGATTTGCTGTTTTAGGCTTTAATTTCCCTAAACGTAGGTTCAAATGTGATTGAATGCAAATTGGCACCATTTTGCTAATTTTTTCCAAACTTGAATGTTCTTGCCTAAAAGTATGTTGTAAATTTATCTCCACTTTTTGAAATGAAAATGTCAATTTTTGACAAATGCATGCCACTTTCTTATAATTTATTGCTATATGGTCTTAATTGTTGAATTTTTACATGTGCATCACCTTCTAAAGTTTGTAAATGTTTTGGTTGAGTTGCAAATTGAGCAAGCTATGAACGCTTAGAGGCCTATGGAATCACATGATATAAATGTGAATCTCATGTTGTTCACTCATGTAGTGTGATATCATTTGATGAAGTGTTGGATTAGTTTTCATGAAGGAGATTTTATGTTGAGGACTACATTAATGACCCCCTTTTGATTTGGCTCTTATTTCACCATATTCATACCTCTCCGCCCCATGAAAGGATGACTAGTGTACATATTTAGCCTTGGACACTCCAAAAGTTTAGGGTGGCCATATCTACATCTCCCCGCTTCACTCTATCCACCATATGCCCTATCTGCACCAATGGAAAAAGAAAAGAAAAGAAGAAAAGAAAAAGCAAAAAGAGAATGAAATATGCTCATGTTTAAGAGCATCTAAATAAAGAAGATGAGTGTGTAAAAGCACTCCAATCTCTTACCACAATCATTTTTTCCTTTTTCATACCCATTGAGCTAGAAAACATCAAAACTAGCCCACTTTACCCTTTCTTTAGACATGTGGGTCATTTGATGTGGTTTGAGGCATAAGATTGAATGAATGAAAGTGAAACAACACACCTAGTCATAATTCATTAAGGCCATCATGAAATGATTTACCTAAAATTACATGAAAGATAAATGGAAAGCTTGTGTATTCTATTCTCTATATTCGAAGTTTGTATGCCCAATGCTCTTTTCATGACTGGTTTGTGAAAGTGGAGAGGAGAAAGGTGTAACACATGCACTTAGTCACTTCTAAGACCATTTAATCAATAATCTTCCATGCAATGCATTTTTTCACTCATGTTTATTGAAAGAAAATTGAAGAGAGAGATTGAGTTGGAACATACTTGAGGACAAGTATGTTTTAAGTTTGGGGTGGATATGCAACCCTATTTTAGGGCTTCATCTTGTGTCTTTTTGTATCTCAATCACATCTAAATATTTTAGAATGCAAATTAAATTCCCCAATATGCATATTAATGTCAAATGCACTTATGGACGTTCTTTGCATACTTTTTCGATACTTGGACCATGCTTTGGATGGATGAGAGAGAAGGAAGGAATTCTAGGGTTCCAACACCCATAGAGGGGTATAAACAAGATCCCAAAGATCCCTCAACCTACCCCTAATGACCAAGGGTCGACATCAAGCAAAGAAGTCCATTGATCATGATGTTTTAAAGAGAATTTTCCACTAAGACCCCAACATAGACGTGGTGCCAAGGAACGACCATGCTGGGCTATGCGAAAATCACAGAGTCAACATCAAAATTGCAAGCTACATCAACTTGACCAAAATGGTCATGCTACCCAACACAGTCGTGTTATGAAGACCCCAAAATGGCCGTGCTGCCAAAGAAGAGAACGGGCTTGCTGCCTAGAACAACCTCTACTTCACCTCCCCCACCACATCCGTGCTACCCAGCACGACCGTTCTATCTATCCCTCACCACGACTGTGCTACCGACCTTCATTTCACCAAAATTTCTCTGACATTTTCACTTCTTAGAATGACCGTTACCTACCACCACGATCGTTCCAACTCTCACCCACCATGAGCCGTGCTGCCGAACATGGCCGTGCTACCACCTAAACCCTAGCATTTTCTACTCTATTTTTCCAACAATGCCCCTACTTTCCCTAGTGCTTTGACCACCACCTATATATACATCGGTGTGGCCACAACACTAGGTTAGCTGCCATTACTCCCCTCCACCTACTCTAGAGCATTCATTGCCTCCTTCCTTGCATTCAAGCCATCCACCCACCACTTCCACCTCATTTCCACCATATAAACCTAATTTTCTACCACAATCCCCTTCATTTCGATGCCCTTAACCCACCTTGGAGGAGGGAGGTCGTTCTACAACATCTAGGAGGTGAAGAAGAAGAACCTACTTTGAGCTCCATGGATTCCTATCCCCTTCTTATCAATTTTTTAATCTTTTCTTTGAGCATGTCTAATTAAGCCCCTAGTGGTGGGCTGTTTGGGGTTAAAATGTGACTTTGATACCATTTTGGGGGAAAATAACTTGTATTAACATAATTTCATTCTATGATAATTTCCTATTGCTTCTATCTCATTTCCCACTATCTTGCATGTGGTTTGTGCTTTTAAACATAAATTCCTTGTTTTGTGATGCTTGATGACACAGCTTCTAGGGGTTATTGGAATTTATGTGGCAATCTTAGGAATGGATCCTAGGTCCAATTAGTGGATCCCTAGATAGCCCCCTTTGTTCCTACATACATCTCCCTTCTAATACAAGTAAGTGTGAAATCTAAGGAGCTAGAGTAAGTGTGATTAGTGGAATTTCCTAGAATTTCCTAAAGGCAAGATGGCAAGTAACATGAGGTGAAATACCCTCATCTCTACTCCCATTCCTACCCTTGACTCTCACTTGCCCTAATACCACTTACCCTAGAAACCTATACTTGCCAAGCCCTACTGGAATTCCACCTAGCCCTAGTTCTACAACTAGTAGTATAGGGTATATTCTAATAGCACTTGCCTTGTTGTTTGGTTTGGTAATCTATATTGAAATGTGAGAATTGCATGCTATGTTGGCCTCCCCCCAACTAATATCAAGTTGCATTCCCAAATGGCCCACCTACCCATCATATTGCTTAAAACCCACTTTTGCCTTCTTAGCTTGTGAATGATAGTGTAGTCAATTGCCTTTTTTAATTCTTAGATAGTTGCCTAGCTCTAGATATTTAGTTTTTTCTCAATTAGTTAGGGATCCTTTGAGCCTGATTGTGTTAATTTAGCTTACTAGTGATAACATAGTCTCTTTGTTGTCTAATTTCTTAGCTTACATCTTAGTTTATAACTTCACTTTCTAGTGTAGTAATACTCATTTCTCTAGCCTAATTACTTTCCCAACTTAGTTCCTTAGTCTCAACTTGCTTATAGTATCTAGAGTTTTTGATAACTTAGATTCTTTCTTGCTCTTTCTTGCTTGCCATCGTAGCATAATCAAACAAAACCCAACTTTAAACCCTCAAACCCTAGACTCTACTTTAGGAACATAGATAACATTAACCTAGCTCTGGTACCCCCTCTATCCCTGAGGATTGACCCCAATCTTACCACTAGCCTATACTACAACACGACCCCATGTGCTTGTGGGTACGTGTGATTGGTTGAGCCTGTGCGTTTGTCTAGGTCCATATGTGTTTTCCCTTAGGGTTACATCTAGTCACCTTTAGTTGGCTAGTGTGTGGCCTTGAGAATATCTCACCACCTCTTCACTTATATTGCTTATTATGAGCTTGTTAGCTCATCTTTTTGCTTAAGAATGATGATCTAAGCATTAAGAATCTATGCTTGCTTAGGGTTTTGATTTTTATGGTGTTACCTATTTTGTTTCCAGTTCTAGATGAATCTATAACCATGTGCACGTTCTTTCCAAGGTATAAGATGACTTAGATCCTGATGGTATGACATGCTAAGCACCTATCTAATGATGGTCCATATTATGGTTTCTAGGCTATTTTATTATTTAACACATGACCCAATGGTGTTGTCATTGCAACAACCTATGGTGTTGTCTTCATGTCAACCGATGGTGATGACCAAGTGTGACAGCCGGTGGTGTCAACCAATGGTCACACCTTAGGTCAGGTTTTGGCTTTGTTGGAAGCTTAATTATCAACAGTTTGGTGCCTTGATGATGGTATCAACAATGGTGCCATTAGTTCAACACCCAATGGTGAAAAATGATAGTATTGATGACCCTATCAATCGGTGGTGACCACAATGTGTCACACCTAATGATGGTATAGGTGATGAAACTGATGGTGGGTAAAAGATACATTTGTCGTTCATTTAAAACCCTAAACCAATGGTTCCTTAAGTCAATTGATTCAATGATTTTGCCTATACTCTACTTGATGGTTTTGAAATATGAACTTGATCCAATGGTTGAGATTGGATCCTTCAATATCCAATGAATTAGAATGAATCGTATAGTGTATATGTTGATTCTAATAATGATAGTCAGGTGGCCAATCCTTAATTTGTAGTCTTACCTGTAATGACTGCCACCAAACTGATGACCAAATTGTTAGTTAATTATGCGGAATAATCATAAGAATTGGATTAACAAAATCACTAAAAAAATTAAAATTATTTTGCAAAGAGATCCATTTCTTGGAAAACTCTTTAAAGGAAGAACCAAACTTTATATACATCATGGTTCACATTGTACATATTTTGTACCATCTCATCTCAAGGATAACATATAACAGTTGTTTTGCCAAAACCTTTACATAAGCATCATGAAACCCTTGAGGCATTCAAGCCAAAATCTTAGATTGTTCATAAAACCATCACGTGCTAAATCCAAGGACCTGAGAGTACATAGACGACACATATGACTTCTATCTGCAAGACACGATAGACATTACACTCAACCTGAGCTGTTACCGCTATCCCTGTTGTTGTTGTTGTCCTTCCTTTACAGAACACTCTCTACCTCGTTGTGCACGTCCACCTAAAAATTGTGGATCCCATGAGGTGAGAAAATTGTCCCAGCAAGAGATATAACTCTCCGCCAACAATATTATTATCACCGGTAAACTGTTTAAAACTAAACAGAGGTTCTTTTATATTAATAAGTAAGGTTAATAACTGTGTATAAGTAGATTTAGAACATTCTCATCATTTAAAGCATTGCAATTGTCTATCATAGAGCAGAAATCACCTATTCACTTTACAAGGAATATGAAGAACATGTATATCGTTTACCCCTCATATTATACCAACATCTCAAACTTAGTTTGTGACAACATTACCATGGTAAGATATCCATCAATCATTCTCATCTCTAGTTGTTGGCCACATCCAATCTGCTAGCCAGATATTGATTTTTACCAATCTGGTGAATATACATCATCATGTTCCAACTTTATACCAATCTTGTAAGAGTACACCAGGTATTGGATTGCACCAATCCTATGATATTACTGCCATGCATTGAGTTTTACCAATCCTGTGATATTACAACCATGCATTGAGTTGTACCAATCCTGTGATATTACAGCCAGGTATTGGATTGTACCAATCCTATGAGATTACAACCAAGTATTGGATTGTACCAATCTTGTGATATTACAACCAGGCATTGGATTGTACCAATCCTGTGATATTACAACCAGGTATTGGATTGTACCAATCTTGTGACATTATAGCCAGATATCAGATTGTACCAATTCTGTGATATTACAGCCAGGTATTGGATTGTACCAATCATGTGATATTACAGCCAGGTATTAGATTGTACCAATCCTGTGAGATCATAGCGCTAGGTATTGGGGTATCCCAATCCTATGAAAGTTCAACCAGGTATTGGATTATGTCAATCCTATGAGATCACAGCAATGTATTAGGTTGTACCAATCTTGTGAGAGTTCAGCTAGGAATTGGGTTATCCCAATCCTAGGAGAGTTTATCCAGGCATTAGGTTATACCAATCCTGTGAGATTACAGCCAGGCATTGGGTTATACCAATCCAATGAGATTATAGCCAGGCATTGGATTATACCAATCCTGTGAGATTACAACCATGCATTGGATTATACCAATCTTGTTAGATTATAGCCATGCATTGGATTATACCAATCCTATGAGATTACAGCCGTACATTGGATTATACCAATCTTATAATATTATGGCCATATTGCTAAGGATCCCATAGTAGTTATGATTCCTTTATGTTTTCCTTTCACTTCCATTATGGGATGTAAATCCTTGGAACTCATCCTTGAATACCACATCATCTTTACTAGGCATTATACATCAGCCAAGCCATCATACCCATTCACATCCATTATATGATACAAGTATTATTCTTATGTCATTTTAGCATATTCAAATCACTATAGCCCTCACTTGGATGCATGTATGACCAAGATTTCATTATTATCTGTATAACCATTTATTATTATTATTATGTTATAGGTTTCCATTTCCCTAGTTTATTTTGAACATTGCCATCTCTTACATCAATCTCTAGATCATGAGACTTTTATAAGCATCTTGTCACCTCTCACTAGGAAACATCCATCTATAGGTCATAAGACCTATATAAACATCTTGTCACCTCTTACTAGGTAACAACCATCATAAGACCTATATACACATCATACTTTTTATACAAGTATTTCATAAGGCTCACAAAGCCCATTAAACATCTTGTCACCTCTCACTAGGAAACAACTATTCACATGGCTCTCAAGGCCTAAGGCTCATTAAACATCTTGTCACCTCTCACTAGGCAACAACTATTAACATTAGGGTTAGGGTTTCCCATTTTAGTCGATTAGGGTTTCAAAATCATATTATCATGAATCAAACCCTAATTCATACTCCACTTATATTAGGAGTATCAATGTATGCTCATAACATGATTATCACACATGTATAAGTTTCTCTCTCATCCTCACTTGGATTTAGATTGCATCATATTCTATTAAACTAGCTCAACCCCTTTCTTTAAGGTACATTGACTCACTTAATCAAGGTATATTAAACTCTTGATGTGTCAATGTATCATTTGACATAACTCACTACATGTGTCACTCAATCAAGTGTATTAGTTTGAGGTGCTTCCTCCATATCGGGTATGGAGGTGTAGGCATGCTTCCATATCAGGTATGGAGGTATAGGTATGCTTCCATATCAATTTTGAGAAACACCTTACCACCATATCGTGTATCTATATCGGGCATCATTGTGTACTCATATGACCATATTAGGTTTTGGGTTGGCTATCACTTTGTTCGTATCATCTCAAGTTATCCTCATATCGTGTATGAGCTAGGTGCTTGACCTCATATCAGGTTCAAGAGTATATTTGGTTCCGTATCATGCACAAGGTGTGCACCATATTGAGAATGGGATGTATGCCTCATTATTGTGTCATTTAAGTGGTATATTCATAATACCATACTGGGTTCCCATCTTGGATTGTCATATCGGGTTGTATGTTAGGTAACATATCGGGTTACCATATTGATTGACATATTGAGTTACCATGTTAGCAATACCCTTAGGCTCACAACCATTATATCTTCAAGTATCAATTTTATCATATAGTTACACGAAAAGCTAGATATCTTGTTGAATTCTTTTATAACAGTCCATTACACAAATGATAGAGTATATCAGGTTTCAATCTATCATCTAGGGTTTCAACTCTATATCGGTTAGAGTGTTCCATTTCCACTATATCATGCATGTGGTATGATCTTAACCTTGTATCATGTATAAGGTGTAAGTAGGTACCTCCCATATAGTTCATTAGACATGATTCATATCGTTCATGAGGTATCACCCATCTCCATACCCGGTTACCTTCATCTTGGTTTCCATATTGGATTTAAGGCATTTCAACCTATGTAGGGTTGTACCATGGTGATGTCACCATCACCTACCACTATACTATTATCCTTGATGCCCTAAGACATGAACAATAGTCCTAATATATATTTGGAATGTTTAGAACTCAAAGGAACATCAATTAATCATAAGGACTTGAAACTGAAAGTATTTCAACAATTTCAAAAATATTGGAAATGAATAGTAACATAGTTGGGTTCAAGTTATATAACCCGCCTCAAGAGCAACTTTAAAGCTCCAAGCTCCAAATATTCACATTACCAAGGTTGAGGATGAGCTTATCAAAGGTCCAAGATTTGATCTCCTTATCACTATGCACAATAATACATCACCACTTCGTGGCCGATATCCCTCACTTAAGTGTTATCACTTCATTTGGCCGATATCTCTTCTCTATGGACAATACAAGGCTCTATGCATGATACTCCTCTTCCTATGCACGATATCAATATGGTATGCACAATATATAAGGGAAAGATGGTAGTAATATTCGAAAAATTCCACTCATAGGTGAAAGGGATGGTATATATACTTGAGGTTCATGTAGAAGAGTGTATATCAGGTGTCATCATTTTAAGATACTAGGTGCCACATGTCCATGCATGGTTGACACATGTACATGCATGCATTCACATTTATCTTTACATGAAAAACACTTGAGGATAATCTAGAGATCATATTTCGGCCGTCACTTATCTCTTTGGATAACATATCTCAACTCAATCACCACTTTATCCACAACCCGATACAACTTTTCCAAGGAAGTTGTAAACTAATACAATTCACATCTTTGATGTTCTTTTCCTATCATGTCCTTTTATAAGAGTCCACAAACCAATATGGTAACCCCTTCATGGCCCCTTGGTTGATAGGCATTCCCATATGGACTCTACAAATCGATACAAGATCAAATTAGGGTTTCACATTCAACCCTTCTTGGTCTTTTCATCACCAAGAATACCATTATACAAATATGATTCAAATATGGTGCCTCCTTCTTTATCTCTACTTTAGAGGATACTAGGAGGGAATAGGAACACTTCTAGAGGTGGTAATTGCATATCAACCCTATATTTTGGGTAATTTACAACTTATACAAAAATTGGTACACAAGTCACTAGCATTATTCAAACAAGTTCAAACTTGGAATTTAGGCTTTCCACAAGCTGCCACCTAGCATCATTCTCTTTATTATGATGCTAAAACACATAGGGAACGTTCAACATGTGCCAAATTGCAATATAACCCCTCATCTTGGGTAAGTTACATCTTGGTCCAAATTAAGGGAACATTGCTCAAACATTATTTAAACATGACCAAATTTGAAACATAAGTTTGTCACCTGATAATAAAACTCTTTAGAGAATTATATTAAAGTTCTAAGAAAATTATTTAATCCAAACAAATAGGGTTATCCTTAACCTAGGTCAGGGATGTTACATTACCTTTGCCCTCGTATATATATATAACCTCTTTATTTGATAAATCACCATAACAAGTGGATATGTAGCCTTAATGAAACATGGCTTATTACACCAACTCTAATGAGACTAAGTGGTAGTGATTGATTGTAATCAGCCTTCTTAGATGACTAAATGTGATAATGAAATATTCTCTTCTTGTGTTGAAACCTTAATATGATGATGGTTGAACATCACTATTCTTTCTATGTTAATCTATGGGGAACTTAGGTGTTGATGATATTTTGATTCTTATTCTAAGTCATTGGAAGATAATGACGGTCTTCATGGATTGATGTGATGATCTTAATGACCTTTGGGCATGTTTGGGCCCTGATTTAGGTGAAATCATCTCATGTTCCAATAAGGGTGGAAACCGTGGAACTTGTGATAAGAAATGGGTACCTTGTAATGGTATGATGACAAATGTGGTACAATAATTCCCAATGAATGATAGCATGTAGTAATGTGATTAAGATTTATACTTCAAACATTGTATATCTTATGAATTTGCAACACCTATACTCTTTTTAGAGATAAATTAGGGTTTGCATGCCCATTTGAATGATGAAGACTTAATGCACTCAATTGGAAATAACTAAACAAATGAAAACCTAATCATGTAGTGCCCTGTTCAATAGAACCATCTTCACTGTCAAAACTTGCTGAATGGTAAAATGAGTATTCCTAGGGGAAACTCAGAGAACATATTGTTGAGTACATGGGGGTGGAAAGTGAGTATATACCATTGTCATCCACAAATGTAGGTTATGGAGGATAAGTATGGTCGTACCTCAAATACTATCACATATGATGTGAATGGGGATAACTACAGTTGTATATAGGGTTTGTATACCCTGGTTTCTAGTGTTGTGGCCTGTACCCAGGATGTATTAGGTGTTATTAGACTGGCTATATGTCACTGTTGGTAGTTTGACTGATATGTCATTACATTTGACTTATACTGACTGAGGGGAAGAGATCTTAGGATACCAACACTCCTGGATCTTATATAGAACTGAATAGCACTTTGCAGTGGTTAGTTGGACTTTGAGTGGCACGACTCAGATTTCCTAGGGCATACTAAAAGATGTAATACAAGTCGTGTAGTATATTTTCTAGGGTTAAATTCATTTCACATTGGTTGATTATCCTTTATCCTGTCTTTATACTACATAGTGCATACTAGATGCTATCCTATGAAATCTGAGCAATTATAGTTATTGCTAATTTTACTTGTTTAACTTTCTTAGTATGCTTAAACTGTTCAATTTGCTCAATTGCTTATTTAGAACTCCAATTGCTGACTTTATTACTGTTAATTAATATGTTGTAATTAGTATATGTTGGAGAGAGTTATATCTCTCACAGGGACATGGGTCTCACCTGTGGGTCATCACATCTTTTTAGGTGGTCACGGGAAATGTGTCCAAGGTTGTGCTATAGAGGAGGAGCAGTCTGGTGATCAGTAATATTAGAAGGTTGTATATTTGTAGATATTAGTAGCAGAATCCTAATGTTGTCTCTGTACTCTCAGGTTCGGGCATGGGATGTGTTTCCTAGATGTTATACTTGTATCGACAAGAGTTTTTGGTAGTACACCAGTGTTATAAATATATGGCATGTACATGTGGAATATCTTTTTTATACAAGATGTGGCTGAAGCCAATGAAAATAGATGTAAATACTTGTTATGGTAATGAAAATGGAAAAGATGGACCTTTATGTAAATGTTTCAGAGCTTATTTATGATGTTGAAATTGGTTTTAATTCTTCTACTTTTCTGACTATATGATTAGTTAGTAGTTGATTGTGTTTTATGTTTTGAGTAATCTCATTTAGCGTGATGAGGTGTAAAAAAACTACCCCCCTCTGGGCCCCACTACCAAAACTGCCTCCCTTGTGCGCTTGAAATGCATATCAACAAAATGAGCGTCTGTAGTTGTATAGAGAAAGTTGGAGCAGACAATGTCGTGTAGGTGATCACTGATAATGCCACAACTAATATTCCAGCAGGAAGGCTTATCAAGGACAAGATGCCTGAAATGTTTTTAACTCCTTGCGCCGCGCACTGTGTAGATATCATGCTTGAGGGGATTGGGTAGTTGCCTAGGATAAAAATTGTAATTCAGAAGTGTAGGAAGTTGGCCATCTTCATTTACAGCCACCACAACACCCTCAATTTGATGCGGAAGTTCACTAAGGGTGACTTGGTTAGGCCTGGTGTGACATGTTTGGCCATGACCTACCTCAATTTGCAAAGCTTGTTGGATAAAAGAAATGAGCTGAGAAGTATGTTTTGTTCCTCAGACTTGGAAGAATGTAGGTACTCAAAGATAGGTGAGGGGGAGCGCTTAGAAAATATGGTGACATTATCAACTTTTTGGGCTTCTGTGATGTCTACTGTGAAAACATTCAAGCCTCTAGTCAATGTGCTACGACTTGTACACAGTGAGAGGAAGCCAGCTATGGGCTTCATATATGCTACAATTCTTGATGTTGAAAAGGAGCTTGCACAGAGCCTGGATCATGATCAACCCTTCCTGGAGAGGCTTATGGAGATAGTTGATGAGAAATGGGACAAAAGGCTCCACCATCCCTTGCATGTGGTAGGTAAAGAAAATTTATGCATGACTTTTTATTCAATGTCTATTAAATGTATTCTAATTTTCTATTCTATTCATTACACAATGCAGGCTACTACCTGAATCCGTACTGTTACTAGTTTGATTCTGAGATTTGTAGACGAGAAGGTGTAGAGGTGCTCATGGAGTGCATAGATTTTTTTCTTTGAAAAGTGCCATTCAAGATAAAATTGTTTTGGAGAAAGAGATGTCTGCCTATAGAGAATGTTGGTGCATTTGGGAAACCAAGTACCATAAGATAGAGATCAAATCCTAGATTGGAACCGAGTAAAATGTCTTGAAACTTAAGAATTATGATAAATTCAATAATATAAAGCATTACTATGTTATTTGACTTATAGCCTTTAACTGATGAGCAGTGGAGTGGTGGACAAATCATGGATATGATACTCCGAACCTGCAAAGAGTGGTACTAAGGATACTGAATCTAACATGCACTTCATCAGGGTGTGAAAGAAATTAGAGTACATTTGAGATGGTAATGATAGAAAACATTCAACATTTTTAAATTTGTATCTAAGATATCATAACATGACTAATCTATTTAAATTTTTATTTTCATTTTGACATGTCTAATAGATTCACACCAAGAAGAGGAAAGACTTAACGTGCAAAGGTTAAATGATTCGGTATATGTGCAGTTCAATGCAAAACTCAAAGATAAAAAGGAAAAGGTTGAAGCATAGGGAGAACCTTTAGAGTCTGCCTATAGAGACAAGGCAAAGGGTTGGTTTTCAGATCTCAACCCAGATGAAGATGAGATCTATCTAGGTGTTGGATTTACATGGGGACAAGTAGCTGAAGCATATGGGGTGACAAAAAGGGTTTATATCAGGACCAAAAGAAATTCCCAAACCACCATTCCTGATCAGTCTACCCCTTTTACTGCTGGTGATGCACAAAGATAAAAGGCAAAATGAGTTGCTTACCAAGAAGAGTTTGATCCACATGTTGAGGAAAGAGATGACCCCCTAAGGGATGTTGCTGGTCCATAGGCTAAGTACTATTCTAGTGCTGAAGAATTGGAGGAAGACGTGGACAATTAGGGCTGAGTTAAGGGAGGATGTGATATTGTAACATTTTTTATGTTTTTGGGCATACAATTATGGTGTTTTTGGGTTGGGTGATCACTTTTCATGCTTTTTGGGATTAGATTAATGTCATGGACCTAATAGATATCAATGTATAAATGGTTAACCATATACATGAATAATGATAATAATGTGATATTATTGGTTAATCATGTGGTGAAATCATTACTAAATGTTGCAAATTATTATGAGCAATAAAAAAGATCATGTGAATGAAACACGTTACACGAGGTCTTAATCTTAGTGATTAATAAAGATGAAAAATGTAGGTTGACAGTTAGCACAACATAATGTTTATGACACCTTGATATGATCTAGATCGATAAAGTGGGTTAACTATAGTTAACTCCCTCCTAAAAGGCATATGTTAATGTTGAACATGTTCTAACAATTTGCTCAATAAAATGTTGATGACACCTTGATACAATGAGATGACTTTAGTTAACTCCTTTAGAACATGGTAATATGATGGAGAACCCTAATGCATGGGTAAAGATAAGGATGAAACCCTAACATATGAGATATGTCATGACATAATTAGAATTTCTGCGCCACTGTTTCAATCTTTTATGAAGGGGTGATTCATCCTAGATGTTTTAAAGCCTCCTAATAGTGGTTTGGATATGATGATGGTGATTTATTTTTGGACATGTTGCACATAGAGTAGTGTCCTACATATGGATGAAGACCTTTTGGTTTTTCCCTAAAGTAAGAGGTTGTCTTAATTTTGATGAAAAAATTTCTTTTAAGATGTATCTGATGTGAAAGACTAGTTTTCAGCTTAATTTTGAGGTTGAAATTTCTTTTAAGGTGTGTAGGATGTGATAAAGTGATATTTTGACATTCTTAATTTTACACATGATGGTAGTTCCTTAAGTGTATTTTGAGCATATGAAGGTTCTCCAATTGGTTTGGTGTAAATTGAAGGTGATTTGATGATTAATAACATATAAATACCCCTAAGTATGTGTCATTTTGATTTAAATAATTGAATGATCAAACAAGTTATTTGGGTAGAAAAAATGAATGGAATGTAGTTATGATGAGGATAAAACTATGGCTCAAATTTCATATTGTTTTGAAGTTCCTAGAAAGAGATGTTATCGTTTGACATTGGTGTAATAAGGCATGTATTGATGACTTTAGAAGCATAATTTGTGATCAATTGGATGTTGTGTTATGCCCACACGTGATTGGGTTTTTGGTTGATTTGATTTAGCATGTAGCCACACATTCTATTTTGAATGTAGGAAACCATGGCCTTTGGATGTAGATCGAGAGGTGGAGAGTTGCCATCATTTTGCTCTAGCACAACAGAGGTAGTGGGACATAAATGGCCGTTGTACCTGGATGCATCACGATCACAATCTCCCACCATGGATAGAGGTGGGATACAAAGTGGGGAGTTGGCCTCGTATCCACCCTGACCCTCAGTGTGTGTGGCTTTTAGTTCCACATAGATAGAGAACAAGCTCACCCTCCCATATGTAACTGCTTGTCCTCCATAGTAAGGTGAAACCTTGGTTGGCGCTTCCTTGGCAGACGGTGGTGGCGCGGTGCTTGAGCACAGGTAGGCGGCACTGTAGTGGATCCACTCGAGGCTTCGAATGCAGATGAAGAAGAAGAGAAGAGGCAAATAGTGAGGAAGATTGTTGATGGTTAGAGTTTTAGGTCATGGTGGTGAGACTTTTAGATTTAGTAAGAGAAAACAAGGAGCGACATTGTTGATAGCTTGTCGGACAGGGAGGACTGTGGTGGTGAAGGAAGTCACACCCATAGAAAACAACAAACCTCTCACAGATCTCACAGATCACAGTAGTGGCAAAGAGATAGATCGTTGGGGGCCTTCCTTGGTGGTGATTCTCACACAGACTCGTGAGGAGGGTGATGTGCATAGAGATCTGACGGGATGAGAACGCAGTCAGAAAGGAGGAGAAACTGTGACAGCCGTCGCACGACGAAGCAGTCCTAGGTGGTGACTGCATCGTGGAAGCAGGGAGTCCCGCTACAGACTCAAAGTGAGAGAGAGATGGAGGGGATTAGAGGACAAATGACCTCATAGTGGTATTTCAACCAAGTGGCGGTGGTCCGCGATGCAAGGAACTGAGAACGCAAACTCACCCAGGCTAAATCGCGAGGAATTGCGTGAGAGAAGGAAAAGAAGGATGAACCGGGTTCAAAAAATAGACCATCCCCAAAACCAGGAAACCTGAGCCGTAAACTGCCCGGCTCATTGTAGACTGAGCAAAAGACAAACGCCAACCCAAGTAGCCACGTGGCAGTGGCTGATTGGCCCAAAAAGGTAAGAAATCTAAATAATCTACAAATATTCAATAATTTGTAATAATTAGCTCGTTTATCAGAAAAATACAAACAAGGTACCAAAATGTTCAAAAAAATGAGTAGAATAAGATGGAATCAGAATATTAGCCTTTTTATGCTTAAACGATAGTGATATAAAGTAAGATGCATTACACTTGTTTAATGGATAATAAATAACAAATGATGACCTAAAATTATGAGAATGCATCAGTAACTCTTAAATGTGTTTTAGAATCCATGTGACATCAGGTATGTTCATGTTATGATACATAATCATGTCATTTTATTAGAATGTCTATCTAGGGCTAATAACCCTAAATAAAATGCAATAAATGCATACATGCTCAATAAATGATGAAATTCATAGAAAATTGTCATATCATTAATTGGAAGATAATATGTAAATCTGAGATCAATTTTATACATGAAATCCATGTTATATGAAGATGACCCTTAATACATGGGTTGTAACTCTAATTTGAATAATGTATATAACCTAGGGTTAATATGTGCACAAAATACTATGGAAGCTAATGTTTAGATGATGAAGCCTAATTCTGGAACATAACTAGATTATAACATCAGTAATCTAACTCCAAGACAAGAATGCAAGTAATAATGGAAATATACTAAAGAGATACGGTAAACCCTAAAATGGACATACTAGGGTTAAGATGAGAATCTGATGATAATATATGATCTTGTCTTAATCAGGATTGACCAAGGACATAGTTGACATTAGGAATGTGATATGTGATTAGGGTTGTATTTCTTGATCTAAGATATGCCTTACCTCTTACTTGGTTTATTATAAAATATGCTTGTGTTATATGTGTAGTAAAATACTTGGCATATGGTATTGGATGGAATGATTTTTCTTGTATGATATCTTGCTTGATTTTCCATACTTATGGATATGAACACATGAAACATAATATATCTGATCCATCATATGATAGAACTAAAATCTTTGGTAGTACAGTGCTTGGAAAGTGATCTCAAACTCTTTGGTAGTAGATCACATGTATAATGATTTCAAACTCTTTGGTAGTAGATCAAAAAGGCCTTAATGAATTAGTGATCTCAAACTCTTTGGTAGTAGATTACATGCATAATGATCTCAGACTCTTTGATAGTAGATCATAAAGGGCTTAATGCATTAGTGATCTCAAACTCTTTGGTAGTATATTACATGCATAATGATCTAAAACTCTTTGGTCTTAAGGCCTAAAAACATCAAAGCCCTTGGTGGAAGATGTACAAGATATATGATGGAAGTGTGCTTAAAATATATTTTCTATTTTGTTAATGAACATATTTTGCACAAGTATATGCCTTTCTTATATTTGTTAATTGTTGCAAAGCTTAGTTTTATCTTATTGCCAAGATATGATGAGAGGTATATAAAAGACACACAGACATACTCAGTATAATATTCTTGAATATTGTGCTAGCATGTACCACATGTAATCTTTTGTTTAGGTCGTGGGCATGTGCTTTTGAAGAACCAAGATAGTTTTGAGTAGTATGGCGAGCTGATGCACATGTGGACCTATTGTATTAAGATCAAGTTGTTTAGTGGTAGTACATGTATATGTAGAGTTTGTTGTTCAATATGTAATATCAAATGTTGTAACAATTCATTATGTAATTATATGTTGAATGGTGAACATGTGTTGTATGGTTTTATTATTTTTCATGTGCATGTGCTACTTTCTTTCCTTTTGACTTCCTCTAATTTTCTTTTTCTTAGCCTAGTGTGTGATATTTAAATTGGGGTTCTCACTGAGGTGAGGTTTTAATTTGGACGTCACACATTAAATTAAGTTTTAGAAAATCCAGAGATGTCACAGTCTTCCTGTTTATTGACCACCCTACCTTCTACATCAATCAAATCAGATATGATGTTGTCTTCTTCTCTACATTTCATTGTAATATGGTAGAGCCTACTATCTCTATCCCCATCTACCATCCAATTTTCCCTTGTCCTATGTCAGTAGAATTTTTCCTCTGCTTTCTTTAGATCTTGTAGCATCATTTTTAGCTCTCCGTCTTTCTCTATTAATGCCTTATTGAGTGGATGTAATAATAGCTTTTCTCTAACTTATCTACTTTCTCTTTTCATCTCTGTAAGTAGATTTGGGATATTTACTTCATCCTGGGCCCATTTCTTGATGGCAATTTTGACGTTCCCTAACTTTTTTGCAAAGACCCACTCAACAAGGCCCACTACTTCACCCTTGTATGTATGTATGTATTTATGTATGAATGTATGTATGTATACATATGTATATATGTGTGCACATAACTATGAAAGTTTTACCACATGAAGAAAGGAATTAGGTGTCTACATGAACTATGAGAAAGTGATGTAACGTCAATTTGGATGAGAATGCTTAGATGATAGAAACAATTTCTCTATTTTCTAGAGACATGATAAAGATTGGACTAGTAGGCAGCATATCACAAATAAGCTTGATTGATGATAATATGAGTTTCATATGTGATGATACAACTTTTAAACTATAGGTTAACATATTGTTTTAGTGATTGTGATGAGTTCTTAATCATGCAACCCTAGCTAGCACCATATATGATTCGGTTGTCCTATTTATTTGTGCTACACATATCTAGTGGGATTGCATGCATGCATGTTTATAAGCTAGTATAAGTTGATATATTATTAGTGAGATATTGTTTTGAGCCTAACATGGGCCTTGATCTCCTTATCGAGAAAGAACTATAGATTGTTACATTTTATAAGGTGAACTCAAGTTGGTGAACCCAACATAAGATAAAGTCAGAGTACTTAGCCTCCAAAATATGTGCAATTTGATATATGTAAAATATGAAATTGTGAATGATGAGATATATCATAATGAGTCCATATCTTGAAAACTTTTTAGTAAACTAGTTGAATCACATAACGTGTGTTTCCCATGAATGTGTTGAACCCTCTACTTCCTATGAAAGGACCAGACCCTATAGAGATGTGATTGTTGATTTTAGGTATGAAATTTCATCTAGGTGAAGGAGACGTGCCAAGACTCTAGAGTAAATACTGGATATGTGATCTCCATATGAACCTCATACTCGAGTAGTGGTTTGATGTGAAGGAAGCTAGTGGATTTATCACCCTTAAGGGTTGGGTAAATGAATTTACTAAGGATAAAAAACTTATGGTTGGTATACCTTGAGTAAGGGAGGTCTTAACTTGAGTGGTTGAGCTTGTGGATATCACAAGTGAGATGAATATGAAACCTTGATGGTTGTGTTAAATATCATTCCTCAGATAATATATGATGAATAAATGAATCTTGTCTGAGATAATAATATGACGTGTGTGTCTTGATCCAATCAGATTAGCATAGCCTATAATGTATTTACTCCATACCATACATGTTTTGGCACTCAAATATTAGTTACGATATAAAAGAATTTATGGATCATTACATAATGATGATATATATGATTAATATAAGATCTACTGACAAATAACAAATCTATTACATGACTTGGTGATAACTCATAGTTTTAGGTGTAACACTAAAATATTCTTGCATGAGATGTATCTACCTTAGATGATGAAGTAGTAGTATAATGTTGACAATGACGACCTTACAATCACCCAAGTTGAGTGGATAGAATTTTGTAGATGAAACTCCCTTTAAGGTGGGGTGAATGTCATACCCTAATACTTATAATTAAACTCACAAAATGCATATGGATGGAAAATTAATGGAATTTTGGAAATATAGGTTGTGAATAATGGTTGAGGTCTTTTTTTGGATGGATTAAGAAATTATTAATGATGAGATTTAATATTTGAATTTGATAAATGAATTTGGAATTAAGCATTTTTAATATGATAATTTTGATCATCATAAGTTACCTTCTACTTCTAATTATCGATAAGATATAATACTTATGGTAGTAAGATGTCGATAGAACTCACTTTTGCAACAACAATGTGTATGTTTCGATCTTGAGAAATAAGGGCAAGTGATTGATGTTGATTTCATGTTTCCTTATATTATTAGTCAACGAGAACCATACAATTGAAAATATTAATTTATCTTTCCCTTTTATCAAGTGTGACCATGGACGAAGCCCTTGGAGAGTGACAAGATGTAGATAATTACTTTTTTAGTTCTCATTTAAGATGGAATGTAAGTTAACCACATATAATCAGTGTCATAGAAGGTGATTTGTGTGTGAACTAGCCAATAATAATAAAAAGGAAAAATCTTAGACCTTCCCAATATGGATATGTTGCATATTCCTATTTAATTAGACAAATTTCAATTGCTTTTCAACCTTTCCATTGGCTTGACTTTTCCTATTTACTCGAGATAATAATATATTATATGGAAGCAAAGGCCAAACATCCCCAGACTAATGAGGAAATAAGTAACTAGTATATTTGTTGCACAATGTTGCTTTTTAAGGCAAGTACTATGGTTGTGTTTTAGTTAAAGAGGTATAGGGTTTGACAGAGAGACACAATGATGTCAAATTAGTTAACAGAGGGGTTGTAAATGACAAACATATCTTTTCTTTGTGTTTTATTAGCAAACATATTATCATATCTTCAAACATATTTAAGAGTAAAATATTTCTATTGACCTTATTGAGGGATAAGGCATTGTAAACTACACATCCTTGGTTAAGCACGAAAGTTGTGTCCCTATGTTCAAAGATAAAAAATATAGAAATACATAATGAGGTAACCTCCTCTCAACCCCATATCTCAGTTGCATGGTGGTGAATCTGAGTGCAGACCTTATTTTCATTCTTTCCTAGACCTTTGTTGGAGGAGGAAGCACCATGGCATGCTTGGATGGATGGGAAAGGATAATAAGTGGTTAGCCCCTACCTAGCAGCAATGAGGCAATAGTTGACAGTGAATCCTACGACCAATAATTGAGCATCCTTCCATCAAAGGGTGGTTTCGAGGAGCATGATGATTCACCAAGTGGATGTTTTTCACCATCGACCTATAATATGAAACTAAGGCAATGTAAGGAGATATCATCCTTTAGTGCAAGCAGCGATAGATTCACACTTTGTAGTGTAAGGACCTTTAAGAAAAATCCATCCCATTTGTCAATGGTATGTGACGGCCCACCTCCTTAGAAACAGATCATAAGAGCCAGAGGCATTGAAGGGAGGCCTTGACGTCTGTCTTTACTCCATACATAATTTGCTTCATCTCGAAAAACTCAAGATAAGTGAGGGTTGTATTTCTACTATTCTCCTATTAAAATAGGAGAGTCTCTTAGGGAGAAGAAGTGGTTTCCCAATGTGGGAGATGATCATGGAGCCTCAACCTAATTCAAATATCCAAAGCCAATGTTCCACCATGGGCTGATTGGGCTAGGAGAAATCCCTCTCTAATGTGGTTGAGCCATTCTAGACTCAAGAAAGACTGACTTTCCAAACCGCTATTATTTCAACTGTCCTAGACTACAACCTTAACCATATGATCAAAGGCCTACCTAAAATTGATAAGGTATATCTTCTAAATGTCATATAAAATGCAAGGGAACTCCAATAAATATCAATTTGATAAAAGAAGAGACCTACACTGCCATGGCTTTATATTTAAGTTTGAAAGTATTCATATATTAATTCTTAGAAAGTTAGTATATAAGTGTTGATATATGTTAGAAATGTGACTACTGACATATTTGATTGAAGTAAGATTGCATATGCAACATGTTAACCCTAACTTTGTTTAGCAAATGACTTACATCTTTGATCTTAATATTGTTTACATATTTCATGAATCTATCTAACATGGACCTTAGGTCTTAATGTTAACCTGGTACTTGACCATGAACACCAATTAAAGGAAGACTTTTGGAATGAGTAATTGTGACAACCTAGATTTTCTTTCCTATCTTGTTCTTTTTCTCTCTCATCAAATGGCCTATTACTCAATTTGATGCTAAATTCATAATTGGAGAGTTGTGATTGTTGGGTTTTAGGGGAGGCAGAGAAGGCAGCGGAAACAAAAAATTTTCTCCCCCAAACCCAGAATAAGGAAACGCGTCAACGTCTATATAATAGGAAAGGATGGTTTGTGGAATCATACCTTGTCCCAAAGCTTGCTCGGCGACAATACCTCGCGGCTTGCACGGTCTTCACCTCCGGTCTTGGACAGTGTCTGTGTAGCTCCTGGTCACACTGGGACTGACGACTCCTGGTCTCACCGGACTGTCGGATTGACAGTTGTCCTCCTGAGCGGCAGAAACCTCCCGCCTCTGAAGTAGTCCACACGGACCACTTGGAACTCCAATCTCCTTATCCCACAAGGAATTGGAAGGAGTCCCACCCTCCTGTTGACGTACTAGTCACCAACACACTCTCCTACCTCCAGTTTCAACTGCAATTGTCCTTCCCTTGCTGCACCTCCCTTTGCGGGTAGCACTTGCTCGGGCTCTCTCTCAGTTACCAAAACTAGAGAGAACGACAACTTTGCAGAGCAACTGGTTGCACTGAGTTGTACTTTGAGAAGCCCCCAATACCCCTATATATAGGAGGGTCATGGGACATGGTTCTCCATCCTGGGCAATGCGGGACTAAAAGTAGGAGTAGAAGGGTTCAAGATTTTTCACAAAAATAACCAACTCGCAACCTAAACCGATCGTTTCACAATTGAAACGGTCGGTTGGGGACCTGAAACGGTCGGTTGGGACACCTCAACCGGTCGGTTCACAAGTGAACCGGTCGGTTGGTGGTCCTGGTCGGTTCCCGATTTGACTTTCCTTCTTTTGTTTCTAATTGGTATCGAATACCAATCCTATTTCCCAATCAAATTGGGCAATTGAAACGAAAGGAAAATTCTCACCAATCCTACTTTCCCAACTTGTTCGGTTGCACCAGTTGAACCAATCATTTCAACACTTGAAGCAATCATTTCACCCTGACCATGAGCCGATCGACTCAACACTTGAGCCGACCGGTTCACCAAGCTCAGCCGATTGGTTCATCACATGAGCCGATCGGTTGGGAGTGCAGATTGTTTAGAATCAGTCAATTGCAATTTCAATAAATCTGATACTCCAATCAATGTGTCCAACACCTTGAACATTATGACATTGAGCTATCGATTAATTGAGTGTTTAATTGAACTACTAAACTCCTTTAGTAATCAATCTAAACATTGTTTGTGGACAAAAATCCACTTCCAGGTTAAATCCTATGTGTGTTTCCCTGTAGGTCCATTTCACGTTGTCAGTGAAAGTCCATAACATTTATGACTTCACAAGCAAAGAGCGGTGCCTAGTCACACATCAGTGCTACCCAAGTGAAAGTAGAAAGTTGGAGAACAAATTTCAATCCTACAATCTGTGAATGGTGTTACAATGAATGTATAATTCCTTTGTCACTGATATCCCGAATGAACTCGAGGCATGGAACAATCATCCTGTCAACGTCATTCACTTTCTTGATCTCATAGTAGATTGAACGATATATGTATGACATCAATATCACATACTGATTCACACATGCATGCGCACGCCTATCTCAATCCTACTCATCAAGTGGCCTTGGATATCAAACTCCCTCAGGAGGGACAAATCCCATATCTATCACTCACCCCTCAAAAGCCCCATGTGTCAAAGCCACCCAATCATCACCATTATAACAACCCATGTTTCAGGACTGCGTTTGATGATGTCAAAGTGTGCCCAACGACATGTGTTGAGTGTAGTGATTTCAGGTCAAAGAATCACATTCACCACCATCACTGTGAGTACTGACTGTGACTACCATGTCATGGTTCCATGTGTCAAACTCACGGTGGGTCTGTCCGGTACACTTGTTCTCTAACAAGTACCTATGTGTTTGGTTTGATATCTCTATATCATGACTAATGAGATTCTGTCATCAACCAACACCACAATCTAGTCTTGTGTGTCATTGCTGTCTATCTACCTTCCACACTGACATCCGAATAGGGACATAACAAAAATGTACAAACTCTTAGCATCTGTATGATCTCATCATTCAGGTCATGAACCTAAAGGCATACGTCATTGAGTACTGTCATTCTCTAGACATTCAATCTATTCTATCACTATCTCATATGACTGAACCAGAAAGAATTGGAATCTTGCCTTTGTTGTTTATCAAATCAATCTTAATGTATCCCACCAATCATCCCATGATTGGCTCTCAGGGCATACATACCAACAGACTCCCACTTGCACTGCGAGCCAATCACCCTTGAATCATATTCATAGTGATCTTCAAACATGTCCCACATGTTACTGTGCTCTAGTGCCAACATAGTGAGTTATAGCAACACCTTACCAAGGTCAATTTAAATTGCATGTCTCTCATCTCTTCACTGTACGTCACATGTATGAGATGGAGTTGCTGTAATATGCGATCTAGTATTCCTTTGCTAACCTTTAGCCACATTGCATGATCAAGGATTCCATACTTGTCATCAATGAGCGGAATATCTATAAGTTCATCTCATGAACTTCCAGATCCATATAGTATCCACTGTTGTTCTCTAACACATAGATACTCGACATTTCCTTTTAAATGGTTTTATTGGAAAATTTCTAATTATCAACAAACTTTCACTTTTATATATCCTATATATATTTTGCGATTAATTTTATGTCCTTTCAGAAGTTCACATCAATGTAACTCTTTACATTGAAGTCTTCCTTATCTCCATACAACTAGCACTTCTCAAGTACTTATCAAGTTCTCATGGTATTCCAGTAACCCTTACTGGAAGCAGACAGACATCCACTCGTCATGTCCCACATACGAGTTATCAGGATGAGCACATCATATTGCCATGTCATACATAGATGAATGCATTTTGTTCTTGCCATGCAAAATAATGGGATGATTACATACATGATAGATCCATATCTATTTTTAGTGTTCTCATTTTTTATAAGAATTGGACACTTGGCCTTGGGATACTAACTCCATGTAACATGGACAAGTTTTCTCCCACTGAATCTATGCATACTGAACACTTCAGTACAGATTGCCAATGTATGCTCTCTCTTTTCTGGTCAAGAGATTTTTTCGAGAACTATCTCTGTTGATCTCTATTCCTATCTCATAGGAAACATCTCTATCTTCCTTAAAGATAATTTCCACTTTTGGATTTCCATTCTAGAACATTTCCATTTCACATCAACATGTGGAATGTGAACACGCTCCCACTAAATCACAGATTCCTTCTTTATCTTTGACATATCAGTCAAACCTTTTGACTATATCATCAAAGTAAAGATCCAATTATGAGTTGCTTGTACTCAATCAATCACATTGATTAGTCCATTGTAACTTATATATTTCATTTGCATTAGTGGATTGATAAACCTTATAGGTTGTGTCACGTACACATCCTTGTTTTATTCCTCATAGGAATGCAGTTTTAGTATCCATATGCCAAATGTCTTAGTCATTAAGTTGCAATCAACAAGCATCATCCTTCTCAAAATGTTATCCATGTGTCGTAACACTTAAGACTTATTTGCACTTATGAATTTCATCCAATGGGTGCTACCATCAAGGTCATACCTTATGGTTCACATGGATGTCATTTAGGATGTAATGGTCATAAACCATAACTCAAAATTCGGTTCCTCATATTCATCTAGATGGTTGACTCATCACATGAACAACTCATCACATAGATAATTGAGGTGTATCTGTTAAGGATATAAGAACTCACAACCCTTGTGATTCTAAATTTTAGTGCGGGGTATTCTTTTATTAAGAAGAATTCAGTTATTCAATAATCATTCTCTAACTCTTTAGAGTACGATTCCTTCTTGATTTAGACATCACCATGCCTTAATCATGAGTTCACTATGATACACTATCATAATCACTCATAAGGATCTAAAACATTTGGTCCAAGTATTTCATTCATTGATCTCATCAAGATTTAACACTTTACCAAATTTGTACTTCATCTATAATAATCTTGAACACTTCAAGATATTCATATTGGTATTTCTCTAAACACCATTTGAAGTATTAGCATTTGTTCCAATAGGTATGTAAATACATCACATGTATTATACCTAATAGGATAATCATTCTCCCACTACCTTAGTGAAGATTGATTAATCATGTCCAAGATATTCATGTCTCTTACTGGTTCTCTAACCAAAAGAGTCTAGATTTATCCATCACATGGAAACTAGAAATGAATTTCTCATGATTGATGCTAATTTGATTGTTTGAGTGATCTATAACTTTAGGTATCATTTTATCTCATGCATATCAAATACCACAAGATAAGCAAGGCATTGCCACAAATATCATATCTTTAAGATTGAAACATCAACTTTATTAATTGCCATCATTGTCATACAATATGCAAAAATAAAGTGTTTCTATCTATTGGCAAATATGAAATAGCAGTTCATAACTGTATCTCATGCCCTTTAGGCTGAAATAAACTGAAAGGTACTCCTATCTATGGCAGCAACACTTGCTTTAATGATGGGTACTTCTTTCTTGGTCCTTTCACAAAGGCCATCACTTCTTTGAGGATCTTGCATATCATATATGATAGATCCATATCTTGCTATCATATACCTCAGATAAAGTAGCGGTTCATTTCCTGATACCTTAGGTGAAGATCTCCATCCCCTCCTTCATCTTCTTTTGTTCTTCTAGATATAGAGGGCAATCCCTCATACACCCTTGCCTTGAGGCTGAAGACGGCTTGGATTGCTGGCTAGCATCAGAACACTTCTTTACTTTGCCTCTATCCTTGCCCTTAAGAATTAACTTTCTCTTTGATCACATCAAAGATTATGGTTTGTCTTTCTTCATCTTTGCCTCTACTATCCTCAGCATGTCCAACAACTCTGTCAACGCTTGTCAAAGTTGTTTATGTTGTAGCTTATCATGAATTGTATGATTCTCACAACATTTGCAGTATCATACCAATAGCCAACCCTTGGCTCAGAGGGAATCCTTCTTAGTCAGGTTTTCCACATACCCAATCACATTGAGTGTGTGAATACCTTATAGGATCTCCTTCTGTCATGACATACTAGGATAGTGTCATGGAGACATCATATGTCTCATGTTGTCTCTGCAACTCATAGTTTAGAGAACACAACATCAAGCACTCCTCATCAATGTCTTCCTCGGTATGCTTCCATAAGCATACTTTCAGCCATTGATGTGGTGGGATTGAGTTTATCTGGTCTTGGTATAACTAGGACTTAGAGCTTTCGCTCTTTGAGAACACTTCTCATCATCCTAACTAGTTGTGGAATTATTCCTATTTAATTTGTTGGTCTCAAGGACCGATCGCAAATAAAGTGATTTGTTGATTAACCATTTATTGTACAAAAGGAAATATGCAATTTTAGTCCAAAAACACATTTTTGACTTATATGATTGATTTGCAAATTTGACAATATAATTAGGCCTTTAATTAATTATCGCTCCCACTATTTTACTTTAAATTGATAGCCCTCACCATCAATTCGGAAGATTGTAGCGTACAACCTTCTAGTGGGAAAGATCCTGAAATCCTCTAAGTCATGGACCAGCTAGGGCTGTCACCCACAACGTAGATCTCTCAGGTAGGCAACTCTTGCCAATTGCATCATATGAAACTCTTGATAAGATGTCATATGCAACTCCTTGCCATGATCATCTCCATGCCTCAAGGTGCTAGATCCTATCTAGGTCACCTTGTTAAGTCTGACCCAAAGCAAACACGATGAACATGCACCCTGCTAGGGCAGACCCACACATTCATCCTTCACGCTTCCACAAGATAGACGGTGCACCACGCTAGGGCGTGCCCACACTTGGTCGATCAAGCTTTTCACGTATGTTGCATTTAGAAGACATCTAAAACTTAATATTTAATCAGGGATTTGGTTTTTATATACATATACATATCCAATCACCACAATACATAGTACATATCATATACATGCTATATCCCATAGAAAACATGCAAAACGATAAAAGCGATGATTATGGCCATCCTAATGTGATTCCTCGAGCCAAGAGGAATCACAGTCATCTAGGTCTACATCACATGCAACCTTTACAAGATGAACTCTATGCTTTTCCTTCTGAGTGGATCAACTCATCACATGAATGACTTGCTCGTTCTGGTCTGGTCGTCTGGGTGCCACCAGCCGATCGGTTGGCTCCTCCAACCAATCGGTTTGCCTGGTCGTCGTGCATCTCGTCATGGCCGCCACCCACTCATCTTTCTCCTCGAACCGGCCATCAACCGATCGGTTCACTCCTTGAACCGATCGTCTGGAACATCAACCAATCGGTTCACGCCTTGAACCGATCGTTTCAGCTGTCGTCTCGATGTCCTCCGTTCTTTGACATAACAAGAAATAAAATCTATCCTATTTTACATTGAATAAAGAGAAACCTCGAGTTACATTCGAGGGGAGCAAAGGTAGGAAAGAAATCTCAAATTATTTCGAGTTACATCAGGAATAGGATAGGGAATATCGGTGCGCAGATCGAGATGCAAGCAACCACACACAACCATTCACAAATAGGGTTTATTAGCATAACCACGCTATACATCCACCACAAAACTCGTTTAAGGGCGACGTGTATCGAGTGCATTAATAATACATATCATATATGTAATTGGGATTTGTGGATTTAGGATAGGACATGCATAAAGCCAATATTATTCGCATCGTATGCAATAAATAAAGGCGACAAACCAAAATCGATCATATCAATATTCCTAAAATATAGATCAGTTGACGTGGCTCTGATACCACTGTTGGGTTTTAGGGGAGGCAGAGAAGGCAGCGGAAATTTTTTTTCTCCCCCAAACCCAGAACAAGGAAACGCGTCAACGTCTATATAATAGGAAAGGATGGTTTGTGGAATCATACCTTGTCCCGAGGCTTGCTCGGCGACAATACCTCGCGGCTTGTGCGGTCTTCACCTCCAGTCTTGGACGGTGTCTGTGCAGCTCCTGGTCGCACCGGGATTGACGACTCCTGGTCTCACCAGACTTTCGGGTTGACAGTTGTCCTCCTGAGTGGCAGAAACCTCCCGCCTCTGAAATAGTCCACACAGACCACCTGGATCTCCAATCTCCTTGTCCCACAACGAATTGGAAGGAGTCACACCCTCCTGTTGACGTACTAGTCGCCAACACACTCTCCTGCCTCCAGTTGCAACTGTAATTGTCCTTCCCTTGCTGCACCTCCCTTTGCGGGTAGCACTTGCTCGGGCTCTCTCTCAGTTACCAAAACCAGAGAGAACGACAACTTTGTAGAGCAACTGGTTGCACTGAGTTGTACTTTGAGAAGCCCCCAATACCCCTATATATAAGAGGGTCATGGGACAGAGTTCTCCATCCCGGGCAGTGCGGGACTAAAAGCAGGAGTAGAAGGGTTCGAGATTTTCCACAGAAACAACCAACTCGCAACCTGAACCGGTCGGTTCACAAGTGAACCGGTCGGTTGGGACACCTCAACCGGTCGGTTCACAAGTGAACCGGTCGGTTGGTGGTCCTGGTCGGTTCCCAATTCGACTTTCCTTCTTTTGTTTCTAATTGGTATTGAATACCAATCCTATTTCCCAATCAAATTGGGCAATTGAAATGAAAGGAAAATTCTCACCAATCCTACTTTCCCAACTTGCTCGGTTGCACCAGTTGAACCGATCGTTTCAACACTTGAAGCAATCATTTCACCCTGACCATGAGCCGATCGACTCAACACTTGAACTGACCGGTTCACCAAGCTCAGTCGATCAGTTCATCACATGAGCCGATCGGTTGGGAGTGCAGACTGTGCAGAATCATTCAATTGCGATTTCAATGAATCCGATACTCCAATCAATGTGTCCAACACCTTGAACATTATGACATTGAGCCATCGATTAATTGAGTGTTTAATTGAACTACTAAAATCCTTTAGTAATCAATCTAAACATTGTTTGTGGACAAAACTCCTCTTCTAGGTTAAATCCTATGTGTGTGACCCTGTAGGTCCATTTCACGTTGGCAGTGAAAGTCCATAACATTTCTGACTTCACAAGAAAAGAGCGGTGCCTAGTCACACATCAGTGCTACCCAAGTGAAAGTAGAAAGTTGGAGAACAACTTTCAATCCTACAATCCGTGAATGGTGTTACAGTGAATGTATAATTCCTTTGTCACTGATATCCCGAATGAACTCGAGGCATGGAATAGTCATCCTGTCAATTTTCATTCACTTTCTTGATCTCAGAGTAGATTGAACGATATATGTATGACATCAATATCACATACTAATTCACACATGCGTGCGCATGCCTATCTCAATCCTACTCATCAAGTGGCCTTGGATATCAAACTCCCTCAGGAGGGACAAATCCCATATCTATCACTCACCCCTCAAAAGCCCCATGTGACAAACCACCCAATCATCACCTTTATAACAACCCATGTTTCAGGATTGCGTTTGATGATGTCAAAGTGTGCCCAACGACATGTGTTGAGTGTAGTGATTTCAGGTCAAAGAATCACATTCACCACCATCACTGTGAGTACTGACTGTGACTACCATGTCATGATTCCATGTGTCAAACTCACGGTGGGTCTGTCCAGTACACTTGTTCTCTAACAAGTACCTATGTGTTTGGTTTGATATCTCTATATCATGACTAATGAGATTCTGTCATCAACCAACACCACAATCTAGTCTTGTGTGTCATTGTTGTCTATCTACCTTCCACAATGACATCTGACTAGGGACATAACAAGAATGTACAAACTCTTAGCATCCGTATGATCTCATCGTTCAGGTCATGAACCTGAAGGCATACATCATTGAGTACTGTCATTCTCTAGACATTCAATCTGTTCTATCACTATCTCATATGATTGAACCAGAAAGAATTGGAAGCTTGCCTTTGTTGTTTATCAAATCAATCTTAATGTATCCCACCAATCATCCCATGATTGGCTCTCAAGGCATACATACCAACAGACTCCCACTTGCACTACGAGCCAATCACCCTTGATTCATATTCATAGTGATCTTCAAACATGTCCCACATGTTACTGTGCTCTAGTGCCAACATAGTGAGTTATGGCAACACATTGCTAAGGTCAGTTTAAATTGCATGTCTCTCATCTCTTCGCTGTACGTCACACGTATGAGATGGAGTTGCCGTAATATGCGATCTAGTATTCCTTTGCTAACCTTTAGCCACATTGCATGATCAAGGATTCCATACTTGTCATCAGTGAGCGGAATATCTATAAGTTCATCTCATGAACTTCTAGATCCATATAGTATCCACTGTTGTTCTCTAACACATAGATTCTCGGCATTTCCTTTTAAATGGTTTTATTGGAACATTTCCAATTATCAACAAACTTTCACTTTTATATATCCTATATATATTTTGCGATTAATTTTCTGTCCTTTCAGAAGTTCACATCAATGTAACTCTTTACATTGAACTCTTCCTTATCTCCATACAACTAGCACTTCTCAAGTACTTATCAAGTTTTCATGGTATTCTAGTAACCCTTACTGGAAGCAGACAGACATCCACTCGTCATGTCCCACATACGAGTTATTAGGATGAGCACATCATATTGCCATGTCATACATGCATGATGATGAATGCATTTTGTTCTTGCCATGCAAGATAATGGGATGATTCCATACATGATAGATCCATATCTATTCTTAGTGTTCTCATTCTTCATAAGAATTGGACACTTGGCCTTGGGATACTAACTCCATGTAACATGGACAAGTTTTCTCCCACTGAATCTGTGCATACTGAACACTTCAGTACAGATTGCCAATGTATGCTCTCTCTTTTCAGGTCAAGAGATTTTTTCGAGAACTATCTCTATTGATCTCTATTCCTATCTCATAGGAAACATCTCTATCTTCCTTAAAGATAATTTCCACTTTTGGATTTCCATTCTAGAACATTTCCATTTCACATCAACATGTGGAATGTGAACACGCTCCCACTAAATCACAGATCCCTTCTTTATCTTTGACATATCAGTCAAACCTTTTAACTATATCATTGACCGGCCTAAATCGCACGTCCAAAATTTGGAGGCGGATTCGAGGTAGTCGAGCTTTTACATTTATAACTCGAATCCTTCTAGGCCCCAATAACTTTGTTTACGGGGTCAAAGTAGATATACGGGGTCGAACACAGGGATGAGGGTGGTAGTGTTGAGAACGCAAAGTCGACACGCTACACTCCGGTAGGTATAAAGATATAGTAAATTCCCAAAGGGGAAACAACAAGGTGTCACAAACAAAACAAAGAAATCTATCTCCAAGTGGAGCTACTAGAAAGATTAAGGTTTTAGTCATTTGCAGTTTTTAGGGGTTTTCATGCAACAGAAACAGAAAGATAAAACTAGCGCTAGAGCAAGGTACGAAGGATACAACTTCAGTAAAACAAGCGGCAAGCAGTAACACCATGCACCCCTCCTCTCAGAGCAGGTGCCTCTAACCAAGCATCAACACCCCTCTCGAGGTTGCTGAACTTAAGTTAGAGTGGAATGTTACTGAAACAACTCCGTTCCAGGCACTCTCGTACTCCAGAACCGGACCAAACACTAGAGCTACAACACAACTCTCGAAGTTGTTGCGATGGGAAAACACGATTCGGTAGCTAAGCGAAACACGATCCAAACATGCAAGCTAGAGTTCAGATATCAAACATAGCAGTCATCCTACATATTGCACCAAGCATAGAGCAGCAAGTCATTAAGCTTTTCTATTTCCATAAACATTAAATGTCTTAATACATTGCATAAGTAGGGAATTAAATAACAGAATTAAAGATAGAAGTCACCTTCTTGATATAGAAGGACGACAGACTACTGTAGGTCTCCAGCTCAATACCGGTCAGGAGCCTAGCCCGATACAACCGTGTCGGGCGACACAAACTGACGCCGACTGTATCGCTCAAGGACCCTGGCCGATACGATCATGTCGGGCGATGCACCCTCTCGGGCGACACGCATGACGGCGAAGCATATCTGGTTCGATATCGTATCGGGCATGTAGCGATGCATTCTACTGTCAGGCATTCATGTCGCTCATCATCGCTGGCCGTTATCGGCCTGCAGTGTCGCTCGGGATGGTCCTAAGTGAACTATCCCCTCACTCTCGGTATGGGGAGGAGCTCACCTAGAGTTGCCCGACACGAACACTCAGGCGCGATACTTTTGCTCTCGCAGCTTCCCCCGAAGATTTTGCTCGAAGCTCCCAACTGTCCGAACAGTCCGAACTGTCTTTTCGGCTTCCTGTAGCGGCTATTTATAGGCAGCGGTTGGGGAAGTTATGGTGCTCGAAGCGCCACGTGTTCTCCGTATTCGTGAGTTTGATGGAAGGCCGATACACATATCGCCCGACACAGGGATGTTGGCTGTCGGTCACGTGATGGGCGGTGCCTGCCGGTGGGTGGCCTATGTCGCGCGACAAGTTTGGGTTGTCGTTGTGAACTCGGCTCCCTGTCGAGTAAAGGGCGTGTCGTCCGTCAGCTTCTTCTTGCGCGACATCCCTGTGTCGCGCGTCGTTGCGTCGCGCCACCCTGTCGGGCGGTGCTTGTATCGGGCCGTTGGAAGGTGGACGCAGGTTGGACTTATTGCTTGTGGGCCGGGATGGCCTTATTGGGTCAAAAAAGGAGGGAAATTCTGCAAAAGATGGAAATATTAGTTTAAGAGCGCTGCTTGGGCAGTTATTGCGAAAGTACTAATAAAAGAGAGGAAAATAGCATAAAAGGGCAGTTTTGATAATAGAATAAAGGGCAAAAACATCACAAAAATTGGTGTTATCAACTCCCCCAAACTTAGCTTTTTGATTTTCCTCAATCAATATTTAAACTTTATTTTGTGATGCTTCTTCTTGCGCAGTATAGCTTTCAGGCCAAGGGGTAAAAACAAGTATCAAAATGCCTTTAGAGATAATGCTGCTCCATTAGAACAATAGACATTGTGTTTCCTGCCTTATTATTTCAGTAAAATTGTTCTCTACAGCTTCAGCGAGACTTTGGTGCATGATTCCGAAGTTAGCTTCCACGCCAAACAGCTTTATTTTTGGAGCAGAAAGTTGTGTATAGGATAGGCTAAGGCTTTTGGGTTTTTCTTCTTGTTCCCATTGGTCCATCCAGGTACAGGTCCATTAACGGGAAAGTGGTCCCTACAGTCCAAGCCAGTTGGCTTTAGAGTAGTGATTTCACATCCTACATACCACTGCCCCAGATCTACCATGCCTAAAGATGGGTATTTTTGAAAAACAAGTGTGTATATATTTTTTTCTTTTTATTGGGAATAACTCTCATGCTTTTATTCACTCCCGTAAGGCTTTTCTCTCTTGTTGGGATTTTTGTTGGGTAAGGAAACCAAAGAGATTTTTGCTGTTTGGGCAGCTTTTTCCTTCTCCATACTCGTCTCTTAGCTGTTGCGAGATTATTATTTTTTTCGAAATTTTTGGCACGGAAAAACGTAATCTTTTGTTGTTTGAGGCAGCATTATCAGAAAGATATAACATAACTTGCATCTCGTTAAGCATAAAGAAAGACATACTTGGCAAGAAGTTGCATCAGGTTTTTACTAATATAGCATCTTTGTACATGTGCATGGGAACAAAATAAGCAAAATTTTCAAAAAATTTTAGAAAAAATTTTATATAAAATTTTATATGTACACTTATTGAAGAAAAAGAAAGAATCAAGGAGATCAAAAGGAAGAAAAATTTGTACCTCCCTCACCGGTACATGGTACCCCCCTAAACTTACTCCACACTCTATCCCAGAGTTGTGAAGTAGATCAGGTAAGGAAATATTAACCCAGTGAGGGTTAGACAGTGAGCGCGCCTGCGCTAGATAAAAGCTCCCACACATATTCTCCTCTTTTGCTATGATAGTCGATGTGGTGAAGCTGGTCAGACGTTGCTTCGTTTGCCATCCATTCTAGGACGGAGATGTCACAGTCATTGGATTGGTAAACTTGCTGCGGACTGCGGTGGTAGAACTGGAGTTCATGCCATTTACTTGTTTGCGTGTCCAGGAATGGTTGTATCAGCGCTGCTATATCGATATAGTATTTTCATACTAATCGCTCGAGAGATGTCAGCGCTGTCGATGTACACTGCACTGGATGATCTTTGTTACTGTCTGAGCTGTTGTAGAAGATTCCTGCTCGTTGTCGAGTGTACACCGTTAGGAGCGTCCAGTGGTTGTAGTGCAAGATGGGAAGGAAAATGGTATTCGGGACTCTGCACTCCAACTCTGTTAGAAAAGATTGCTTCGCTCCAGACTCATCGGATAGGCATATGTCATTGAACAACATTGGATCAGTTATGTATGCATGTTCGGACTTGTTTTGTAGTATCTGGATGTAGGCGGCCACCACAGATATCACCAAACATCCTCCTTCTTTTACCATGTCCCTTAAATCGTCAATCGGGACTATGACATCGCCTGCCTCGTAGATTACGTCTGCAGGGATGGAGTCAGCCAAGTTCATAAGAATTTCATCGACCTATTCCTGCGTGAGAGTAGAGCACAAGAAACGGTCGAAGTTGCTGATCAACTCCTCAGGGTTCTCAGGCGAGGCTAGTTCTTCGTATCTGAAAACTTGCCGCAGGATGTGTATTTGTTTGCCTGCCCCATAGACGTCCGTTTCTATTCCAACTTCTTTTTCTGGAGGGCTGTTGGGTTGAGATGATTCATATTCTTGATCACTGTTCAGTAGCCTTTCTGGTATCCCTGCGTCTTGGAAATAGCGCTTGTCCTTTATCAACAGTAGTGCATATTTGCTTCTGAGATGGTAAAAGTTTTGGTTCTGGAGTTGCTTGAAGAATCCGAAGATATGTATCATCTCCATGGCTCTAAGGACTATAAATGCGCTATTTCCACTTCCCTCCTCTTCTTGGACTGGGAAGTCATTTAGTGAGTAGAAATTCCAGACGTCGCTGTGGCACTAGACTCCATACTTGATAACACGGTGGAGACGCAGTGGGAGTAACCTTAGACATTTGTCCTCAGGGTGTAAGAACGTGTTGCCTGTGCGCGGGACCTCTTTGCTGCTGCAGCTGAGCAGTTGGACGTCATGACTTCGGAGGTCAGCAATGCACAGGAACCAGTTGTTTCTGTGTTTGTAGGGGGCCAACACCAGCCTTGGGTTGTGCTCTTCGATGTTCTTCAACATACTAGCTACCTGCGTAGATCCGTACAAGCCCTTCATTAGTCTTCTTACCAGGGCCGGGGTGGCAGCGTAGATTGTTTGTCTGCCTTTCCTAGAACCTGTGCTTTCTATCACGACGCCTTGTAGGACCCTGAACAACTTTTTCCCAACGACGGTTGGGGAACGGAAGATGCTTCTTAGCGCTCCCCGCTGTACTGAAAAATAGCCGTCGCTCTAGAGTACATCTTCCTCGTCAGCTTGCGATCTCAGGACCTTATTCAGCAGCTTCTGGTCCTTGATCGTCAGATACCCGATGACCCTTCTGTCGAAGTCGGCCATTTCGAAGGAAGGTATCTCTGTCGGTGCGGAGAAGTTGTCGAGGTCGGCCTTCGAGCTCCTTCCTCTGGGGGGTGTCTTTCAATTGCGGTGCATATGTCCCCCCCTTCTCCCTCAGATTCGTCAGAAGAGCCCTCCCCGATGCTGATGTCTTCGTTGTTATCCTCAGCTTCGTCAAAGGGGGCCGAGGGAGTGGTTTCATCCAAACCGTGTGAGCTCTCTTATTCGACTGGAGCTTAGTTGGTTGGCCCTTGTGATATACTTTCCTCGGCACCTGAGGAAGATCTGCCGGAGGAGGGGGGAATGATGATCCTGGTGAGGCTCCTGACGAAGAAGGTTGAGAGCCTAAACTAGGAGGCGACGGAGACCTTCTTGGCTACCTTGGGCGCGGATGGTCGTCTCTTATGTTCAGCCTCCCCTCGATCTCGTCAAGGCGCTGCAGAACCTGCTGGAACGTGGCGTTGACTGCCTCTAGTTGGCCAGGTAGGCTGGCCATAGTCAGCAGTTCCCGTTCCTGGCTATTCAGCCTCTGCTAAAAAAACGAGAACTTGCGGGTCAGTGAAATAAATGTAGTCGAGTGGCATTCAGTTGCCTCCCACAAGAAGTCGAGTTCCTGCCCCAACATTTTTCCAAGCGAAGGAGGAGTTCCTGCTTGTCTCCCCCTCGTCCTCGAGATACTCCTCTCACGCGATGGTCTACCTGACGAGGTGGAACCTATCTCTATTGTCCGTGCGGCGGATGCTTCTGGGTGAGGTATCGGTGCTGCCTCGCCCTCTTATCGTGGTAGAGGAGGCCGTGGTGTGGGTGGACGCTGCTCCACCTCTACATTGTCAGCGATCTCCTCAGCAGCTGCAACAGGGGACTTTGGCGGCGGTGTTGGTGTCAGCCGTGCCCCTTTGAGCTCAATTCTTAGGATCTCGGCGAACACCCCATCACTGGCGTCCGGCTGTTCATCTTCAGTCGCCCATAAGGGCATAACAGAAGCTACTGAGACTGCGTCTGTCTCTCCCGCTACAGTTCCCGTCGTTGCCTCGACGACCTCCACGATCACCGATTCTTTTTCGGCCACAACTGGCATTGTTATTATGGCCGGTATAGCTGGAGAGACGGCAACTCTGTCAACTGCTGTCGTTGGTGGCTCTAAAGCAGTGGGCTACTTGGCAGGAGCTATTGAGGATACGTCCTGCCGAGTGCCCAGAGGGATAGACCCTCCTTTGGTTATCGCCCTTTCTTGAGTTCTGGAGGTGGCGGCATAAGCTGCATCCACCGCCACAGCTTCAATCTCTGTTGTGGTGAAGACCAGCTTTTCTACATCATAGGCGGCGCAGCGAGGGAGCGGGAGAAGGATGTTCATTATTGCAAACTTGTAGAAGTAGTTCCGCCCCTCTTTCCTTATTATGCCTGCCCTCATGAGGTACTTGAGATCGATCAATTCTTAGCCCCTTGTCCTCAAAAGACTGCACGGCTCACATGAATATCCTAACCCGACCGCAATCAGGTTGACGATGCCACCCATGCAATACTCCTTGGTGGCATCCTTTATTGGGTGCAGCCTGTTCAGCAAGAAACATCCCAGGTTGATAGACCGACCCTCCATCATGTGCCACATGACGTGGAGATCTTCAGTGTAGATGTTGCTGGACTCGTTTTTGCTGAAGAGCAGACATGCCACCATCTTGTGCACAATTCTCCAGAAATATGGGTGCATCGCCGCCACCTTGCTTCCCGACTTGAACGATGACTCACCGGTTAGCTTCTTCTAGATATCTACGGGGTTGAACCCGTCCCCTTCAGTGATCTTTGCTCCGTTATCAAGTCGTTCCTTCTCCTCCTCGCTGGAAGAGAAGATCAGGTTGAGCAGCTTTTCAGAGATGACGTGCTCCGAGTTGTAAAGCCTCCCTTGGAGTCTGTCTACTCCACCATATTCCTTGGCTTCTTCTGGTGTATTTTTCACTCGGCGAAGAGATGCCATGAACTCCCTAGTGAGTTCTGTATAGGAGGCGGAGAGACTGAGACAAATTTTCCTCAGCCCTGCAACGACGAGAACGTTCTCCAGTCTTTCAAAGATACCCAACTGAATGAAGGATGACTGGTGACAGAACCTACTCAGCCTGTAGAGCTTGGCTCCTAGCTCAGCATAACAGCGTCCATGCTCATCATCTCTTGGCACGAACCTTCCTGGTGTATGATCTAGGGGTTCTGCCGTTGTGTCAGGAGCTGTAGTCGGAGCCGCTGCTTCTTCAGTTCTCACCCTCTTTTCAGTTGTTGAGGGCCCAGCTGGCTCGGGATTCGGGCACTTCTGCCCGACCGTTGCCACTTCAGTTGCGGCCTCGGTGACGATTCTTCTGCCTTGCTCGTCGATGAGTACAACGGTTTGCCTTGTACGGGCCATCCCTATTATCATTTGAACAAGTGTTTTTTTATCAGTTAAAATTTTCGACAGTAGGTAAAATAATAAGGGAAAAGATGCCCTGATACAAAAAAAATCACCCGACACCGCTGTATCGGGCTCCAAAATAGAACCAGACGAAACTTTCCTGATACACCCGTGTCGGGTGATACGACTGAGAGAAACGGAGTGCTCGACAAGGTCTTACATATAGAAAAAGGTGTCACCCGATACAAGAGCAAACTAGGCACCACGACCACTACCCGATACAGGGATTGGGCAGTCGCGATAGGCATGTGTCACGCGATAACAGTGTCGGGCGATAAGAAAATCAACTTAAAATCGTCGCCCGATACATCACACACGATAAAGGTTCATATCGGGCAAGCAAAGACAATAGGGCTATCGGGCGATACCTTTGTTTCCTTAAGATCTCTGCGCGACACAGGAGCAGGAAAGGGGTAGTGCGACATGGGAGCAGAGAGCAAGAAATTTACTGCGCGACACGGGTAGCTGAAATAGTAAAAAGTGGGAGCTCGATACGGTAAAGCCTTCGCATTATATATAGCAGACCGAGTTGAGGTAAACCCAGCCTTTCCTGAGACGGGCGCGTTCTGCATGTCAGTTGGGATGCCGCCCGATTCGGTCTAGGAAGAGAGTTACCAGCCCAAAACACGGCCGCTCGATACAAGGCTTTTCAGGGCAAAACTTCGAGATAGAACCCGCGAAAGAAAAAGGCGACAGACGGGTAAAACATCATTGGCCTAAGGCTAAGATCCCGGCCTCAGATGGTATTACCCATCCCGGTTAATAAAACTAAGGCGGTGGCCCATAAAACAAAAGAGTCAGCACACATGGCGCATGCACTGACTCGGGCCTTATTACAGTCCATAATGTTTGTAATGTTTTTCTTACAGAAAAGTAAAAGCATTGTAACATACTGAATTCTAGATATTTTATCTTTTAACCTCCTTTCCCATCTTTTCCTTTCATTTATATCCTCTTTGGCCTTTCTTATTAATTTGTGGAGAATATAATGGCCTAATGGGCATTTGATCACCTTTTATTCCAATATTTTGATTAATGCACAAATACCTCAGTGGAAGCTTAGTAATGGGTCAAATATGCAAAATATCCACTTAAGTGATAAAAAGAATGAATAAATTCATCCTAGAACTTTCTAGTGCTTTTTCGAATATGAAAAAGAAAGAAAATCCTGAAATATAAATAAAGGAGATGATAAATGCAATAATTGGGGATAATGTGGATAAAAGAAGATAACGAGGAATATATTGCTCCAAAAATCCTATATAGAAACCCAAGAATATAATTGGGATATCAATATCGTTTTTATTACTTAAAGTTGCTTAATTGCCAAGTATCATCTAATTTGGATAATTAATAAATATATAAAAGCCTTTATTACAAGATAATGGGAAATAAACCAATAAGGTGAAATAAAATATCTAATATCCTCAAATTAGAAAAACAATCCAGATTCGCAATCTAAACATAAAAATAATCCTTTGGGCAAATTTTCATTTAATTTGGTCAATGTTTAATATTTTATTTTATTTAGGAGAGAGAAAATGATTTAAAGACCAAAAATATTAAATATATGTTGATAAAAATTAATTAATCTCAAAAACGTGTTCCTAACGTTTATTATTACTTTTATACCATGTTTCATATTTTTAGAAAATTTCTAGATACCCCTAATAAATTAAAAGGTTGAATAAGTGACAAAAATTTAAA